>JAEOAD010000015.1:34816250-36247500 GCA_036365145.1 Orientallactaga sibirica | reverse complement strand
CACTTGTCTGGCACTATGTTAAGTACTTGAAGTACCAAAGATACATATTACTACTTATTACCTATCAGATTAATTATATCACTATTCAGCCTCTTAACAGTGACTTTATTTTTACAATAACCCAGTCTTGAAAAATTCAACTCAGTTTTTACTTCTTTATTTTTGTATCTAATATTCTCTTGCTAAATCTTGCCAGGTTGTCCTACAAAATATGTTTACAAACTCTCTCTTCCGAGATGGGAAAATAGCTCAGTCATAAAGTGAGAGAATGAGGACTTGAGTTCAATTCCCATAAACCTACTTAAAATGCCAGGCATGGAGGTTTGTGCCTATAATCCTAGTGCTGGGGAGACAGAGACTAGAGGATCACCAGAGCTTGCTGACACCATGTCACTGAGAGATTCTGTCTCAAAAAGAGATGGACAGCTTCCTGGCGGAGAAGGACTTCTGCCCTGGCTGGGACAGTTTTGTGATGCAGCTGCAGGACCTTGGGGTGCAGGAGCAAGCTGCGCAGGAAGAAGCCAAGGAAAGCAGAAAGTTTCTAGATTCTTGGGGGAAAGGGACCCTTGAAGGGCAAGATTGGAGATCCAGTGTGTTTTGGCATAAGTTTCTAGAGCCGCTTCTGGATCGCTGCAAATGATTGACTTATTAATAAACTCATTGGAGTGGAGGGGGTGTGGCTGGAGAAATGGCTTAGCACTTGCTTGCAAAGACTACCTGGGTTCAATTCTCTAGTAACCAAGTAAACCCTGAAGCACAAAGTAAGTGGTGCATGCATCTGGAGTTCGCTTGCAAGAGGCCCTGGCACACTGATTACTCATTCTCTCCCCCTCTCTCTTCCTCCCTGTGCTTCTATCTTCTCTCTCTTTTCTCTCTTTCGTTCCCTCCCTCTCCCAATCCTTCTCTCTTCTCCTTTTCCTTGCAAATTAATAATAAAATATTGACCTGGAAAAAAGAGAGAATGACATCCAAGTTTGTTATCTGGCTGCCATACGGGCATACACACGTCACCTACCCTCATATGAACACCCATGCAGGCATGCATACCACACATCACTTCACACACAAAATGCTTCTCCAATCCCATGGTTAACATGAGTAAGCTGCATGTTAAACTAACTTCCCCTACCATCATCATAGCCAGCTCTTCATCCTAACTCTACTTTGGATTTATTTTCTTTAAATGAATTGACCTATATATTCAATGTGTTTGCTCAGAATTTACTTTGTGAAAATCACTCTACCAGGTACAAACAATATAAAACACAGGTACCTCAGTCTTCAAAGACATTAAACTTTTTAGATCAGTCTTTGTAATTTAACTATGTTTCTGTATTCTCCATGGATGACCACCTCCTATTCGCACTCTAATTTTTATTTAAAAAGAATCACTAATAGGCAGACAGAAAGAACACCCAACAACTAGAGAATACAGTTTTCTCTAAAGCATTTATTAAAAAATTTAACAGAAGCAGGCATGGTACTGAGGTACAGCAAGAAAGACACAAAGAAAAAAATCCTAGTATGTGTGAAAGTAGGAACACAGATAAAAACAAGGTTATTAATATGGGATGACAGAGAAGGAAGGGCCAATATTTAAAACAAAACTGATAACATAAATTTATAAAATAAGCTAATAAATGAAGGTAACATTATATATAAACAATATTTTATAAAGAATGATGAATCAAAGATGTAGGAGGATTGCTGTGAGCTTGAGGTTAGCCTGGGACTACACAGTGAGTTCAGGACAGTTGGACCCTACTTTGGGAAAAAAAGAAAGAAAAAAAAAACCGCAAAAAAGAATGATGAATCAAGCCTGGCATGGTAGCACTTGCCTTTAATCCCAGCACACAGAAGGCTGAGGTATGAGGATCACTGTGAGTTCGAGGCTAGAGTGAGTTCCAGGTCAGTCTCAGCTAGAGAAAATGCATCAAAAAAAAAAAAAAAAAAATTGGGGAGATGGATGACTCAGAATTCATATCTCTAGGACCCATGTAAAGCGAGATGCAGAAACAAGTACCTGTAACTTCAGCACCTTCACAGCTCGAGAAAGAATTCTTAAAGCTCACAGGCCTGCTAGCCTGGAATGTGTTCTGCAGCAGAGAATAACAAAGATGCCCTGCCTCAAACAAGATGGAAGGCAAGAGCCAACACCTGAAGTTGTCCTCTGACCTCCACATGCACAGTATGGCATGGGCATGCTCATACTCATGCACGCGCGCGCACACACACACACACACACACACACACACACAGATAATAAAATGTATGCTTGAAAGAAAAAACCATGATAAATCTTTTTTACAAGGTTGTTTTCCTTAATGGGGCAGGTAAGCCTGCATATTATTTTTACAATCTTGGCTTTAGGTCTTAACAAATATTCAGAATATGAGCCCAAACTATAAAATTTGTACTTGGTAGTTTAATTCAGAAACAAGTTAGCCAGTTAGGAATCAAAATAACTTTCTATACTAGAGACACAGCTCAGCAGTAGAGTGCATGCTGAGGTTTATGTGAGGCTCTGGTTCTCCGGGAATAACAGCAGCAACAAAGATCATTCATTGTGGACTGTCATCCCTATCCATTGGAATTCTAAGAGTATTGTAAACAGCCTTGAATAGAGTTAATATTTTAAGACTTTAATTCTGTAACTATGAAAGGATCTTATGTAAATACAATAGCTCCTCAAATAATTACCACTAGCTGTTATACCATTCATGTTGTTAAGTATCATTATTATCTGATTTCTCAATCTCTCCTACTACCAGTAGAAGCTCCATAAGGATGAGAACTTTAAACTTTTATTTATTGCTAAATTCTTAACAGAGAATTACTGCTATGGTGGCAAGAAGGATTCAGGGAGATCAGAGAGCCTGGATGCTGAACATTCAGTTTCACTGGTGTTTACCTTAGTCCTTTTAGTGCTTCTGATTATCTGCTCATCAATATATGGCTTGAATTCTGGTAACATGTATATGAATATATGAAGATTTTAGAATAATTATTGATTTATAATGCCATTTACTTGTTTATTCCTTAAATACATATCTGGCCTTAGCTGCCGCATTCTTAGACAGGATCAAGACAATTTCCTGACTTAAAATGTCACTACAGATCCAGGTTAGTTATTGTGGACATTTAAGAACTTTAGACAGCCGAGCCATGACTCTTGCTAGTTCTCAAACCGAAATCCAGTATGCGTATAAGTTCTGGAAAAATTGGATTGGTTATCCGAAAACCGGAACTATTCTGAGATAGATGGACATGTAAGAAATAATTCAGTACAGGGCAGGGGTTCAATTTGGAGCTGAATATTGTCTCTGCATTATTGCATGGACTCCTTTTTCTTAGAAGAAAGTGACAAGCACTTGTTCCCCATTGGCAGGGCACCCATGACAGATTCTACAGATTCTGGCAAACCAAGGGGTTTACCGGGCTTCTTTCCAGAACATGACCAAGGGTTCCTTACAAGCCTAAGACCCCAAAGCAGTAAGAGCACTGAAAAGTCTCATCCCAGGATAGATGACAATTTCTCCATAGTTTCAAAGATCTCCCTCTTCTATATACTCGATCTCATCTGAAATTATGAGAACACATGTCAGTGAATACACAAAGCATAGCAGATGCCTAAGATTTCAGGTGAGGGCCTCTCACTGTCCTCCTTTTATGAGGGAATGTAAACAATGCCCAATCTCTGCAGTCACTCATAAGTGGTCACAGCTGCTTTTGATAAAGATAGTGGTAGTTGTTTTTCGTGGGGGACAGAATAATGCAACATACATTGACATTTTCATGTACCAGTTTAAGGTTTTAGATCAACACATTTGTATCAATCTGCTAGTTAAAAATAAAATTTGCTGGGTGTAGTGATGCAGGCTTTTAATTCCAACACTCCGGAGGCAGAGGTAGGAGGATAGCTGTGAGTTTGAGGCCAGCCTGGGCTGGAGTGAGACCCTACCTTGAAAAAACCAGAGAGAAAGAGAGAGTAAATTTTACTGAGGCTTAGTTATCTATTAGTAACCCACTTTGAGTATAATTAAGAATGTTGATATTATATTAAATATACTCTTGTAACAACCATCATAATTAAACTAAAGAAAATTTTCATCACCTTGTCAATTTCTCATTTTTCCAGTCAGTGTCCACACCTGATCACAGGTAAAAATGACTAAACTAAGGTTCTCTTTTTATCATTTAGTTGTAAACCTTTTTTATGTAACCTGGACACAGGTTCTTTTTCAAACAGGTTTTGTAAATATTTTCTTTTTCTTTATGCATTGATCCGTTTTATTGTGTGTATATATGAATCTATCTATGATTTGTATTCTAATAAAAGTGTATTCCAAAGAGCAAAAGACAAAAAATATATAAAATCCAACCAATCTGGTTATTCTGCTGTGAAGGATTTCAGTGTCCTAAGAAAGATCTCATGTGTCTAGTTATTCAATACAACTACTACACTACCTTGAATAACATATTGTTATTGTTTTGAAGCAAAGCAATGTTAAATATTCCAACTTATTAAATAATTGATCTGGAAATTTTAGGCCACACATGTATAGCTTTCTATTTTCTATAGAAAAAAAAAGTCTATCTAGACTTTGATCAGCATTGACTTGAATCTCCAAATTAATTTAGGAGAAATACCACCTTAAGATATTGAATATTCATGATAAATTTCTCCAATTTTAAGAGCTTTATTAATTTCTCTCCAATAATTTATATTTTCCAACTTTTTAAACAAACTTTGCCAAATTTTCCTTAAATATGTCATGAATTTGGATAAAATGGTGAATAGTATATTTTTAAATTTCATTTTCAAGGTATTCTTTGCTACTATACAGTAACAATTATTTGTGAAACAGTCTTGGAAAAATACATATCCTAGGCTAGCCTCAAACTTGAGATCATTGTGATTTTTGTTCACTGGAATCTAGAATTACAATCATGGGCTATAATACCTCATTAAATTTTATGCACTGCTCTTTAGCATCGTTGATTGGTGGTTATCTACTGAATGAGAGATATATTCACAGAGACATCTCTATGATGTTTGGTAGAACACAAACTATTTCCTGTTCTTCCTGGCAGCTCTTCTTGCCTGGTTTCCTGGCATTTCATTCGATGCAAGTACAGGTTGATATTCAGCTAGTATTCCTTTTTTTGGCATAGATTTTTTTATTTATGTATTTGCACATCAGAGCCTCTAACTGCTGCAAATTCCAAATACATGTTCCATTTTATGCATCTGGCTTTATGTGCATGGTGGGGAATCAAACCAGGGTTGTTAGGCTTTGCATGCAAGCACCTTAACCTCTGAGCCATCTATCCAGCCCTGTACTGGTATTCTTCAAAATGCAGCTGTCTTGGACTTCCAAACCTCCCATATCTGAATCATTAACTCATTAAAACTATTGGCCAGTGTTTTGATTTCACCTTCTTTCTTTGGGACTCAGACGTAGCCTATAGAATAAAATGCAAGGCTAACATAGAACTAACTTGTTTCCTTCTTCAAAGTCTTCCACTACTCAAAGTCAAATACCTGAAAACTATAGCCAGTTGGAAAGCCCTAAGCCTACTGGTGCAGTTACCTTGCTGTTGCTGAGACAAACACTCAACCCAAAGCAGCTTGTGCAGGAAAGGGTTTATTCTGCCTTCCAGTCTTGGGTGGAAACTTCATGACTGTAGGGGAAAAGATGGCATGAGCAGAGAGGCTGGACATCATCTCTGCCATAGTGGTGGCAAACAGCAGTAGAGAGAGAGAGAGAGAGAGAGAGAGAGGGAGGGAGGGAGAGAACGAGAGCGCAAGCCAACTAACACTAGCAAGTTAGGGCTAATAAACCATCAAGATCACCCCCAACAACACACTTTCTCTAGCAGGGCTCCAGCTCTTATTCAAACCACTACACCTGTAATCCCAGCACTTGGAAGGCCGAGGCAGGAGGATAGAAAAATTGTAAAACTGGGTTGAGGTACACAGGGAAACACTATGCCAAACAAAACAAAACAGTCCTGAAAATAGTTGTTTCAATTATTTTATCCTATCTTCTAGTTGTTTACACATGAAAGAAAATTCTCAGAGCTGCTCCACTTTTATGGGCAGAAACAGCAATCCACAGCCCTAGGATTTTGATAAAGTAAAATCAACATTCATAGCAGATCTAAGTGCTTGTATGTTTCCCATTAGTAGTTGTCTTGCTTCTATACATTCCTCTCATACTCAGTGAGTAGACACTTCCCTGGAGCATATTCACCACACACCCTACCTAATTCTTCTCTGTTCAGGACAGAGTCCATTTCACAAATTCCCTTGCCTTTTAAAGCCAAACTTTCTTTTACTACTTTCAAAATTGTTCTTTCTGTCTGTTTAGTTTTTGGTCATGTAATATGTAAAATACTCTGTATGTTCACCGGGCAGTGAACCCTCCTGGAACAACTTGAAACTACTGAGTCTCTCCACCATTCAAAAGGAAAATTATTAATAAACTTGCCAATAAAAATATCTAAAGATTGACTCAATCTGTCTGTCCTAAGCAGGCTAACAAAATAATTTAAATAGCATAAGATGACCCTAAAGAATGCCTCTGATTCTGACATAAAGATATTTATTCAAGGGAAAAGTAGTTAATGTTTGTTGAATGCCTACTAAATACCAGAGTTGACAAACTGCAAAGGGCCTGAGAGTAGTCATTTCAAGTTTGGTAGACTGTCAGATTTTTGACGCAATTTATGTATCCCCCATAACATAGTGTGAAAGCAACTACATACAAATATAAATAAACAGGTGTGGATATGTCCCAGTAAGACATTACTGACAAAAATAGACATTGGTAATTTAGACTGAACGTCTTAGATGCCAATCCTTGTATTATTTTATGTCCTTTATGTTAGGTGAAACCATGTACAATGGTAATATGCAATTATCTTTGTTTTGTAAAGGTGACAGCATCATGCTTAAATATGGTGGAACACACCTAGTAATTCCAGCACTCAGGATGCTAAGGCAAGAGTTCAAGGCCAGCCTGGGCCACAGAGTAACAAGACCCTTTTTCAAAAAAAAAAAAAAAAAAAGCAAATAAACAAATAAATAAACAACAATGGCAACTTTATATGGTGCAATCTCATGTGCTATTGGGCTACAGAGTAAGACACTATTTCAAAAAACAAACAAAAATGGCAATTTCATATGGCTCAACTTAATGTGCTAAACCCCTGATTCTTCTCAACAGATTTTCAAGGATGTTAATATTGTTTTCATTTTGTAGACAAAGAAACTGAAACTCATATATTTACATAACCTACCAAATAACAGTAATGTTGGAATTCAATAAACTTAGATTGTTTATTCACTTGTATTCTCTCTCTCTCTCTCTCTCTCTCTCTCTCTCACACACACACACACACACACACACACACACACACACACACACACACGACATGAAAGCAGAGGTAAATTATTTGAGGAGAGCAAAGCAAGTGGACCAGCAAGGTAGAGGCAGACAAGCAAGGTAATGGCGGGTCGGACGGGGGTGGGGGAGGCAGAGCAAAATACAATGATACAAGTATATAAAAATATTATAAAATCATTGTTCTATAGTTGTTTCAATTATTTTATCCTATCTTCTAGTTGTTTACACATGAAAGAAAATTCTCAGAGCTGCTCCACTTTTATGGGCAGAAACAGCAATCCACAGCCCTAGGATTTTGATAAAGTAAAATCAACATTCATAGCAGATCTAAGTGCTTGTATGTTTCCCATTAGTAGTTGTCTTGCTTCTATACATTCCTCTCATACTCAGTGAGTAGACACTTCCCTGGAGCATATTCACCACACACCCTACCTAATTCTTCTCTGTTCAGGACAGAGTCCATTTCACAAATTCCCTTGCCTTTTAAAGCCAAACTTTCTTTTACTACTTTCAAAATTGTTCTTTCTGTCTGTTTAGTTTTTGGTCATGTAATATGTAAAATACTCTGTATGTTCACCGGGCAGTGAACCCTCCTGGAACAACTTGAAACTACTGAGTCTCTCCACCATTCAAAAGGAAAATTATTAATAAACTTGCCAATAAAAATATCTAAAGATTGACTCAATCTGTCTGTCCTAAGCAGGCTAACAAAATAATTTAAATAGCATAAGATGACCCTAAAGAATGCCTCTGATTCTGACATAAAGATATTTATTCAAGGGAAAAGTAGTTAATGTTTGTTGAATGCCTACTAAATACCAGAGTTGACAAACTGCAAAGGGCCTGAGAGTAGTCATTTCAAGTTTGGTAGACTGTCAGATTTTTGACGCAATTTATGTATCCCCCATAACATAGTGTGAAAGCAACTACATACAAATATAAATAAACAGGTGTGGCTATGTCCCAGTAAGACATTACTGACAAAAATAGACATTGGTAATTTAGACTGAACGTCTTAGATGCCAATCCTTGTATTATTTTATGTCCTTTATGTTAGGTGAAACCATGTACAATGGTAATATGCAATTATCTTTGTTTTGTAAAGGTGACAGCATCATGCTTAAATATGGTGGAACACACCTAGTAATTCCAGCACTCAGGATGCTAAGGCAAGAGTTCAAGGCCAGCCTGGGCCACAGAGTAACAAGACCCTTTTTCAAAAAAAAAAAAAAGCAAATAAACAAATAAATAAACAACAATGGCAACTTTATATGGTGCAATCTCATGTGCTATTGGGCTACAGAGTAAGACACTATTTCAAAAAACAAACAAAAATGGCAATTTCATATGGCTCAACTTAATGTGCTAAACCCCTGATTCTTCTCAACAGATTTTCAAGGATGTTAATATTGTTTTCATTATGTAGACAAAGAAACTGAAACTCATATATTTACATAACCTACCAAATAACAGTAATGTTGGAATTCAATAAACTTAGATTGTTTATTCACTTGTATTCTCTCTCTCTCTCTCTCTCTCTCTCTCTCTCTCTCTCTCACACACACACACACACACACACACGACATGAAAGCAGAGGTAAATTATTTGAGGAGAGCAAAGCAAGTGGACCAGCAAGGTAGAGGCAGACAAGCAAGGTAATGGCGGGTCGGACGGGGGGGGGGGAGGCAGAGCAAAATACAATGATACAAGTATATAAAAATATTATAAAATCATTGTTCTATATACTATGAAAAAATAGTTAAGGAACATGTGTTGGGCCAGAAGAGGGGGAAAAATAGTCAACTGGGGAGACTCAAAACTCATCAAAGTAGTGAGAAGTTGAC
This sequence comes from Orientallactaga sibirica, assembly GCA_036365145.1. Taxonomy (NCBI): domain Eukaryota; kingdom Metazoa; phylum Chordata; class Mammalia; order Rodentia; family Dipodidae; genus Orientallactaga; species Orientallactaga sibirica. The sequence continues at coordinate 36,238,244 of JAEOAD010000015.1, read as the reverse complement.
AGTGGAGTGTTTAGCACTACGTGAGACATCTCTATCACACCCTCCAAGGATCAGGGACCACGGCAGAAGAGGTGGCATAAAGAATGTGAGAGCCAAAAGAAGTGGAGGAATCCTTTGGAAAACTGTCTTCTAGATACAAAGTGGTTGTGGCAATCATGAACTCATAGTGGCTGACATTACCTAATATATGACTTCCATGATAGGCAAAAAAAAAAAAAAAAGCCATCAAAACAGAACAGGGACTAGTTGGAAAAAAGGAGTTCAGCAGAAGAGGGTAAAGAAAGGGAGGACAAAAGGAGTATATTTATGAGGGTTAACAATAAAAGCTTAAAAAAAAAAACCCACCTGGACTGGAGAGATGTCTTAGCGGTTAAGGTTCCTGCCTGCTAAGCCTAAGAACCCGGTTCCAATATCCAGGTCCCACGTTTAGCCAGATGCAAAGTGACAGAAAGGTGCAATGCTGCACTTGCCCACAAGGGGGCGCATGCATCTGGAGTTCGTTCATAGCAGCTAAGAAGCTGCTGGTGCGCCCATTCTCTGTTTCCCTCTCCCTCTCTCTGTCTGCCTGTCTCTCTCCAAAAATACAAACAAACAAACAAACAAACAAAAAAAAAAAACAAAAAAACACCTAAGCAAACCATGGAAATTCAAAACAAAGTTAAAGCAGTACACCAAGGCTACATAACACTAGGGCAATATTTTACACACAATGGAGTAAAAGATCAGTTGTATTTCTTGCTAGTGATATTGCCACCAAATCATTCTACCAAAATATGAAATATAAATTTACTAAAATAAAAAGCAGTCAAATATCCTTTCCTTAGGGAAGCAATGTTTTTAAACCATCTGCTACTAAAATTAGGTCTACTCCTTCTAAATCCCCACTGCATGCATGCACACTTGGCATTTTTACTTGTGTGTTTTCTGAAATATCCTGCAGCCCCTGAGAAGCAGATTATCTTTGTAACTTTATGGCCAACACTATCACTGACTTTTAAGAGTCCCCCACCACACAAATCTAAGTGACTGTATGGGGGGGGATAACCAACGATGACCACATTAGTAATTATTCTAGTACTGACTGCCACCATCTTCAAAATAAACCTAGGAGTAATAATCCTTGTGACAATAACTATGAATACGTATCTGTGTTGTATACTTAGACTGAAACCCAGAGAGTTTGACTGAATCAGCATACTGATTCAGATGATAAGTGATGCAGCTTATTATAAGGGAAGGGGGAGGGGAAATGAAAGGAAAGAAAAACAACAGTAATAAGAAGAATCCAAGAGGTATATTCTAATTTCTGAGAGCGTTGGAGAAGGTAACACTGAAAGACAGACATAGGCAAGGTTTCTTTAAAAACAGGTAATTACTATAGATATTCTAGGAGGAACAAATACCATTACTAAGTGAGAGGAGAGAACTCAAAGTGTGTGTTCAAGATGTACCCTGAACTAGTGCTGAGGCATATATGATGAAATTGTTAATCATTCATTCGACAAATATATGTTAACCTAATCTCTTAGCCGATATGAGAAATGAATTTATAAGGGAAGTTTCAAACCAAAGAAAGAAGGTATGCACCTGGCCCTGGTGCCTTCTCCTACCCTCTTAGAAAGTACTTCTGAATGGCAGGAGAAAAATTGGTAGATAGCCTAGTAGGTATTGAATTACTACTGAAGATAAGGGAGCTAAGTTGAATGTCACTGATGCTGTATTTCAGAAACACTTAACTTTGCTGAAATGTCTAGAATGACTATGGTAGAAGCTTATGAACTTAGTTGATAGCATCAATGTAGTAAATATGTGGCAACTATGAAAATCTGTATTAGAATAGCAGCTCTGATGAAGTGGAGGCAAGTGTTCATGGACTAATGTCTATAAATTGACACCTGGCTATCACAGGGGCATTAGAAATCACAAGAAAGGCTGGAGAGGTGGCTTAGCAGTTAAGGCATCTGCCTGCAAAGCCAAAGGATACTGGTTCAACTCTCCAGGACCCATGTAAGCCAGATGCACAAAGGGGCGCGAGTTCATTTGCAGTGGCTGGAGGCCCTGGCATGCCAGTCTCTCCTCTCCTCTCTCCTCCTTTCCTCTCCTCTCTCTCTGCCTCTTTCTCTCAAATAAATAAAATACATTTTTTTAAAGAAGAAATCACGAGAAAAACTGCCCTCATCAGAAGGATCAAAGCAGGTGACATCCTCAAATTCAAGGATTTTTTTATTATTATTAAAAAGGTGTGTGTGTGTAGTTTTTGCTATATTTTTATTTTATAGAGAGGACATTTTGAATGGTTTTAAATAATTTTAAATTCTCAATGTTAAAACATATAAGAAGTACTTTTTATTTTTTATTAAAAAAAAAACCCAAACAACTGGTTCTAAAATTGATAACTTCCTCAATTTCCCAGTTAACATCTTTTGGCCAAGGAGAGAACTATGGATAATCACTGGCAATCTCAAAAGAAAAAAAGACACACGACAAAAAAGTATTAAAAGCTGAAGGATTTTTCCTCCTTTGTCTAAGGATATTAAATACTATAATTTTAAAAAACTATCCATATATTCAAAGTGCATTATAATAAAATGTCTAGACATAAATCACAGTGCTAAAATTATTTCTACTCTCTGGAAGCCAAGAGCACCCTTGTTAAAGTGTAAAATGAGATTTTGGCAACTTGCAACTCCTTGTTCTCACAGTTGAACTGTCACAGCATGAAAACATTCCCCTACTAGAGAAGCTTTAGATACCTATTTTCCTGATGAAAGAGTGCAAAAGGAACTAAAAGAGTTATTGACAATTCATACAGTATCTCATGCCCCACTGGAGTACAGCTGTAAGGAAGAAAACATTTTAACTTGGAAGAGAAGGCAATGATGTTTTACAAGATTGCACCACTTCATCAAGAAGCTTCAAAATGTCAAAAATGAGGTCTATCAGACCATGTTCCTACGAGCCTTTAAGATAAGAAGTCCATGTCTTTGTCCTATGTTCTAAGTCAGAAGTTAATAAAGAAAACATTTTCTGTGCTACTTGAAAATAATTTTCATACAGTATAAAAACACAAATAAAATATTTTAATCTAGTTCATTACTTTCCTTAAGAAACAAAAACGTCACTGATGCATAATTTATATACTACAATATTTATAAATTTTAAATATATTTTATTTATTTATTTATTTGAGAGAGAGCAAGAGAGAGAGAATGGGCACACCAGGGCCTCCAGCCATTGCAAACAAACTCCAGATGCATGCAACCCCTGGTGCATCTGGCTTACGTGGGTCCTGGAGAGTTGAACCCGGATCCTTTGGCTTTACAGGCAAACACCTTAACCACTAAGCCATCTCTCCAGCCCTATTTATACATTTTAAATGTTCCATAATGTTCGCAAATTTAGAGGTATGCCACTTTTGCCACAATCTAAGTTTTGAACATTTCCATCATCCCAAATCCATTAGTTTCTGGATCTATAATATTTCCATAAATTTATGGAGGCCACTGGTATCTAACGTATAATCAAAGCCACACAAATTTCTGCAACTGAGCAGAAAAGGTGCAAACTAACTTCACTTTCAATGACCTTTATAACCAATCCTCTACTCTGGCACTGAAAAGCAAATTTTCAGGTGTTTTCAGTGAAAGTTAAACCATCCTAAGTATTAAGTTATGGCACACTGTCTTGGAAAGAAATTAATTATATTTTTGTTGGTAACACATTTCAGGCTGTTTACACAGCTGACATTTCTCAGCTGTACCCAATTCATGCCCTAAGCTGTGAGGACTATTCTGTTTTGTAGCAGATGCCTCCACTTGAGTGTTTTTAGCAAGTATAAAAACACCATGGCCTGCAACAATATAGATTACAGGCACCAGCTTTACAAGTATTTATAGTTCTAATGAAACAAAGGTTTCTGACATTTATTTGGCTAGGCTCCCCTTAGAAAACTTCAGTTAAGCCACGTTTGCCTCAATGCAAGCACTGGAGCTCCTATCTGCAGTGGCACCAGCGAAAAGCAGTCTGGCCCTAGACATCTTTGTTGTGTTAAATCATGCAGCTCAAGGCAGCATCCTGCCAACATGGCAACATTTGCTCTGGAGAAGTGTGGGCAGGCGCCACTTTGTAGGTTCTGGGGCAAGGTGCAGATATGAATAATAAGGTAAAAAGAATCAAGTCCCTTAAGGAGGATACCTTCTTATGCTTGCTGTGATTAAGAAAGAGCACCAGGTAGTGTTACCTTAGTTACTATTAGTTTTATCTACTTCCCATATTTTTCTATAGTAATGAATTACAATTATTTGATTTGTTAAAAAGTAAAATGCTGCCAGGCATGGTGGTGCATGCCTTTAATCCTAGCACTTCAGAGGCAGAGGTAGGAGGATCACCATGAGTTTGAGGCCACCCTGAAAGTACATAGTGAATTCCAGGTAAGCCTGAGTTAAAATAAGAACCTACCTGGAAAAAACCAAAGGGGGGGAAAAAAAAACAACGAGTAAAATGCTATACAAACCATTAAAACATAGGTCTCCTATAAGACAGTATCAACTTAACTCAATGATTTAACACACGAAATGTGTAAAGCACTTTGCTTTAGAGTATTTCATTTAATTTTCCTTTTAAGATGAACTTGTACCCGATAAGCCTATCTCAGTCTAGTTACTGTAAGTGTGAAGTCTGAGCCATTTTTGTCTAGTCACAGCTGGTGGATTTGCTCTGAAGCCTGTGTAGTCCCAGATTCTAGACTTTTTCTGTTTATCTCAATATATCTTTGCACTCAAGCCTATCATTTTTGCTTTACTGTTTTAATTATAGTACTTTTCAAATAAATAAACCCAGTACACATACCACTCAGATTCAACAATTATGGCGAATCTGAAGCATGTGTATGACTAGTCATACATTCATGCCACCCCATAGGTTATTTTGTACAAATTTGAGAGATCATTTTATTTATTTAAATTAGTCAATTTTTGCCTATGATAATTGAGTTATTTTAATTACAATGATGGCTCAATTATTTACTACTTAGTGCAAGCCAGGTAATGGAAATATATTATCCCTAATTTTTGCAAACATGGTGCAAATTGCTGAAGCTTGGAGAATTTTAGTGGTATGTTCTGATCTTAAATAAATTTTCTTCTACTATTGTTATTTCTTTTTTTTTAATGCATGTGTGTGTAGGTTATACACATACATACATACATGAAGCCAGAGGTCAACTTTGTATATCCTCAGGTATGCCATTTATCTTTTTGTTTGTGAGACAGGGTTTTTATTGACCTAGAGCTCATCAATTAGGTTTGTCTGACTGGCCAGCAAGCCCCAGAGATCCAGAGATGGGATTGCATGTGTATGCTACCACATCCAGCAATATTTTTACATGAGTTCTGAGGATTGAACTCAAACCCTCATGCTTGTAAGGCAAGCACTATTCCAACTGGGTTAATCTCCCTAGACCCTGTTATTTAGTTCTAAAGCAGGTTTCTTTTCTTTCTTTTTGTTTTATTTTGTTTCGTTTTTGTTTTTCAAGGTAGGTTTTCACTCTAGCCCTGGAACTCACTCTGTAGTTCCAAGCTGGATTCAAACTCACAGTGATCCTCCTACCTCAGTCTCCTGAGTGCTGGAATTTTTTTGACAATGCTAAGAACGTTTCTACTATTTTCATGTCTCCTTAGATTCCAATGGGGTGGGGGTAGAGGAGGCAGCAATCAAACAAAACAAGTCAAACAACAAAACTCACCAAAAAAGCAACACTTACAATCTTGTTTCTAGCAAGGGACAATCAACCAAAATTTCCAATGACATTCTATACTATAAATGCATAAATTAGTTGTTCCAAAATAAATGCCTTTACCTAAACTATTTTTTTCTGGAGGAGTTCATTTTCAAAAGTGAATTCTGTTATTCTCTGGTTTTTACATTTTGAAATCCACAAAGCATTTTCCAAAGGTACATGGGTTTGTATTACAATCCCACTCAAGCAGCATAGACATCAACAACTGTCTTAGAATTTTTTTCCCATAGTCTACAAAGAATTCTTTATTTTAACATGTATGGTGATAATGCAGGAAGAGGAGGAATAGTAAGTAACCAAACAGAAACAAAAAAATTTAGTAGTAAAATGTGCAAAGCCATAATTATTTATTATCACAAAATGTTTACAAGTCTCAATTTTTTTGTATGTTTATGTACATGTTATCAGGTGTGTGGATGTATACATGTATGTGGAGGCCAGGGGTTGGCACTGGGGGGTCTTTGTCCATCACTCTCCCTTATTCTTTGAAATAAGGCCACTCTCTGAACCTAACATTTATAGATTCAGATAGACTAGCTAGCCCAGTGAGTCCTAAAAATTCCAGCCACTCAGAACCAGGATTATACTGGCATACCTCCACACCTGGCAATTTACATAGGTGGGGGGCCCTCAAACTAGGGTTCTCATGCTTTTATGGCAAGCACTTTCCCCACTGAGTCCTCTCTCCAGCAGCTTATTTTTATTCCATTTTACAACTGAGATTAACTAGAATGCCTGAAACATTCTTGCTTTTACTTTTTAAAATGATTTTAAATTTAGAACAAGTAAGTATGTTTTGTAAAGATGGCTACAACTCCATGTAAGCTAGTTTCCTTAGATGATAAAATTTATTCTGTTGAAAAATTAATTGCTGGAAAAAGGGTAGAGATAGGAAAAGTTTCCAAATTTATAGCAAAGGAATAATTATGAGTAATTACAACATTGACAAAGAACAGACTAAATAGTTTCTTTGTTTTTTATAACAGTAAAGTTTATGAATCTATTTAAGAATAAAGAGCCATTATTAATTGTAAAAAGTATTATTTTTAAACTAAAAACACACTATGGAGAATATATATTTATAATGACTAGCCTGACTCTGAAATATGTGTAATTAAGGAAATTTCTTTTGGAACATTTAATTAGTGACAACCAAATATATTCTCTCCATGGAAAGCTTTTAAAAAGTCGACCAAGCCTTTAATCCCAGCACTCAGGAGGCAGAGGTAGGAGGATCACCATGAGTTCGAGGCCGCCCTGAGACTACCTAGTGAATTCCAGGTCAGCCTGAGCTAGAATAAAACCCTACCTCAAACAACAACAACAACAAAAGTAGACCAACATCAACTGCCTGATACCAATGCTGTAACATTACCAAGAGTATGTTTTTGTGGTTGGACTGTAACATTTGCTCTGCAAATGTACTAAATTATTATAATTTCTTCTATTTTCACATTATTTGACTTAAAATTTCAATCAATGGAATATTCAAAGCATTTGAATCTGTTTATCAAAGTCAGTTAAACTTCAAATGGCAAAATCAAGAACAGGATATGAGACAGAACTTGATTCTTACTTACTGAGTCATCTGTGGCAGAAGTTGGCCAGCCTTCCCATGACTGATGTCGAACAGGTATACTTGTAAGGTCATACACATTTCTTTTTACCTACAAAAAGAAAGCAGTAACACAATTAAAACAGGGTTTCTTTTCCAAATGATTTTATCATGACCACTTTAGTTAATTTAGGTAACACAACACTTTCATTTTTTCCCCTCAGATTCAAAGCAATAATTTGGAATTAATGCAAGTCCGAAAAAAATTTGTCAAAGCAAAGCAAAATTAAATTTAAAAGCAGAGTTTCAAAGAAGGCTGGGTGAAATAATAGTTCAAGAAACACACATCCATGATTGGTTATTTACTATTGGCTGACTTCAAATTTCTTTACTTTTAAGAAACATTATATACATAGTTCACTTAGGACAGACTACCATCATAAATGTTGAGTGATTCAATTTTAAGTCTGTATAATGATTGAAACAAAATGTAATACAAACTTTCATGAGAGAAGAAATTAGGCCTTTGGTTAGAGTGGAATAAAGGATTAAAGTTTTAGTTTTTTTTTAGTTTGAAAGGCATAAAAATAAAGTAGTACAGGCAATGTTTTTAAATCATCCTAAATTAAAGACTACTTGAAGAGGTTTCCATTAATATAATATTTAATCCCTCCATGAAAGGAAAATACAGTAAATGCTATTAAAGATTTAAACAATAAACTACTTTGCCCAACAGCAACACTGTAAATGGTAAAAGCAAAGTGACCAATAAAATGTTTGTTAAGTTAAACTGATGTTATCTAGTAATTAAGAAGTAAGTACCTTGCTAGATGTTGGTGACATATGACTGTAACCCCAACCACTCCAGGGCTGAGGCAGGAGGACTGCATGTTAGGGGCCAGTTTGTGTAATTTAATAACCCCACCCCCCACACACCAGAGAATAATATTTTATCTTTCTTCCGCTCCCCCCTTTAATAGTATATACAAGTTCCATATTATAAATTTACAATGAAAATAAATTAGCAATTCATAACAGTGGAGATATCATCTACCTTAACTAACTTGCCAGTGTACTTATAGTATTACCTTACTCTAACCTGTGGGGCTCATATTGAGATATTGCACATATGTTCTATATTTAAAACTTAATACTTCAACAAGCAGCATTGATTCATGTTTTTAAAATGCAAAAGCCATAAGTATCATGATGTTCAATTATGGCATTCTGCTATAATATTACTCTTTATTATACATAAACACACCTAAGTTACCCTTCCAGTGAAATCTAGTATATACTAAGGAAAGAAAACAAAAGAAAACAAAATAAAACAAAATATGGAACTCAATCTACTTTTTATTTTTATTTTTTGAGAGACACAGAGAGATAGAGAGGGAGACAGAGAATGGGTGTGGCCAGCAGCTTCTCAGCCACTGTGAACGAACTCCAGATGCGTGCACCCGCTTGAGGGCAAGTGCGGCATTGCACCCTTGTATCACTTTGCATCTGGAGATTAGAACCGGCATTCTTAGGCTTAGCAAGCAGGCACCTTAATCCCTAAGCCATCTCTCCAGTCCTCATTCTACTTTTATCTGTAATGTCCACCTATGAAGAAAAAGAGTAAAAAGATGGGAGGAACACGGAACACAGCATGATCACCACTCAATTCAAGCAACCAGCTTTTCTTCAGAACTTCTTAGGCATGGCCAGTTTAACCACAAAATATTGTTTCTAGTAATCACATCAAGTTTGAATACTTTCATCAGTCCAACAATCTAACCCAAGGCAACTGCACTAACCTCTACCTGCTCTCACAAGTTGATACTATTTGATCATATTTAAATATTAAGTGTTCTTGGGAACAAAGGTGCTTCAATAATCCAGCTCTTTTTTGAATAAAAGTAAAAATTCACATGTGCTGGGAAGGTGGCAAGGTTATCCCAGTATTGGGGAGTACACAGAAACACTATGGACACATAAATAACTGGAGTGAGATTCTTTAAATTCTACCTTAATTCCAAAATACAACAATCTGGTATTATGAAATGAACAGTAGTTTCTTCTTTCATTAACCCATCTATAACAGCACTGAATTGAATAACATTCCTTTGCTATTCTAAGCCTGAAAAGCATGTTCTGGCTATAGTGTTATGTTGGTATAAAGCACAACGCCAGACTGATGTGCTGAACAAAAGTGATCAAAGTTAGAGTAATGTTAGCCATTGCACAAGTATTTGCTTCATTGTTCTCCCTAGAATGACATCTGTTAAGCAACTTGTCATAGAATAAGCTACTTAATGCAGACAAAACTTGGCCAAGAGAGTACCATATAAAGCATATTAGGCAAAGGTTTGATTGTTCTAATGCAAAGGCTAAATTCATGCAGTACTTTGAGATTAAGCCAGACAAATCTAAATCACTAAACAACAATTTAAGTGAAAACAAATTGGCATTTCAAAACTAAGTATGTTTATTGATGTTGTATCAATAAGACAGATTTTAATATTATACAGGAAAAGCACAGTAATAACAAAATGCACTAAATGTGTGGCAATGTGAGTGACAGATACAAACACTCTATCTATGTTGATGAGTCTATTTAATTACAATTTTAAAACACAATCTTGCAAAGAAGGAAAATGGCAAAGGATACTACATAATGCAAATGCAAAAATAACTAATTTTAAAATGCAGTATCTAAAGAATCTAAATGATAAAATGCATCTGTGGATAAAATCACCATGCGTTAGATGAGAAACAGTTCTCTCAGAGGAGGAGAAACAATGAAAAGAAGAGGAAAGAAATCGGAGAAAACAGTGGGAGGATAAGGAAAGAGAGAATTGGAGAAGGAAATGGAAATGGAGGGAAAGGTTAGGCAGAAATAGCAGTGGTGAGGGGGGACACAGACAGATGGACAGGGGACAGACAACTGGAGAGAGAGGAGGAGAAAATTAACTGAGAGATCTGGGAGCACTGGAAAAAAATGGAAGCACACACACAGGCTGGTGTGCTGTAGTTGGCATCCACAGCTGCCATCACTGTGCCACTGCTGATGAAGTTTCAGCTTTAGAGATTGTGTTCAATCCAGTTAAAGATAAATAGCACTTCACTGGGTAACATTTCCTAGGGCCTTTTTGACTTAACACTTTCTTTTTATCATCATGGACTCAAGATCATACTGAACCTTCATAATCTTTTTCAATACTTGTTTTGTGTTAATCTATATATCTATGAGATTTTTGACTGCTAAACTATCCAAATGTTTCAATTACTTTGGAAGGAATTAATAAACGCCTTGACTATCAGCTGAACATAAAAATGATATTGGATTAAGAGTACCAAATTGACAATTCAGAGTTTGCTTTCTAGATATTTTTGAGATTTTTATTTTTTCCCACTGCTTTAGATAACAAACTTATCACTGAGAAAAAAAAGTAAATGTGATTAACTTGATAAAGTATGGAATTTGGTACTGATTTTGGTTTCTTTATATTATTTGCTTTTCATTAATATTCATTTATATACTGTAATTAATGTAGAAAGGTAAGCAATGATTTCCACTTCAAAATGTATAGTTCCTCATTATTTGTGGAAATTTCAATGCTGAACACAGCACTAGAGAAATGACCGTTTTATTATGACTTGCTAAATATAAAATTCTATTCATAAGAACTCATCCTTCCCCAAAATTTCTTTTGATTCACTTAAAATGTCAAGCAGATTGACTTTTTAGTAAAATTTCATCAGTATTTATCATGGAAAATTTCTTAGATGATACTCAGTTAAAAGCTAGATTTTAAACACAAATGAGATTGGATTCAAGTAACTGTTAGCTATGTAAATGGAATACTTAAGGCTCAATAGATAATATTGTTATAGCTTTATCATTCCTTGTAAGTTAAATATTGGTAAAATTATCAATTAAAAAATTCACAGAATTTTAAGTGTCATTCAGGAGTGTGCTTTGGCATTAAAAAAGTAGAGAACTAGAAATATGGTTTATTATCTGTAAGTATAGAAGTTGTCAATAAAAAATAAGCATTTTTTTAAAAAGTAGAGAACTAGATTTCTAAGGTTAATTCCACAGCTACTACTATGGGCAAATTATGGAGTCTTTTTGAGATTTAGTTTGCTCAACCTCAAAAAAGAATAAAACATGATCACTTCTGCTTTTCAAAGCTATAAAATCCTATAATTTCATGAGGATACTGGAGTTAATCCTAGGTGTAGTAAAAGAAGAGCTAAATATATGCAAGACAAGGACATAATGAGGGACAGTTTATAACTGTTAAGGCAAGAAAATGGAAGAACAGCAGTAGAGTCAATAAATATTATAGACAATCATCAAAGAGAAAAAAATGCAAATAATTTCAGGTGAGAAATAGAGATGAAAAAGCATTTTAAGATGAATCTTTTTCCTTAGATGAAGAAAAATCTTACTTTTATTATACTTCTTTCAAAGCTAATTAATATTTTTCCCCTTATGAGATCTCATTTAAAAGTAAAGCCTTTCACAATGGTTTCCCGAGTAACTATTCCCTCAACTGATGTTGTCAGGGAGGCTGTGGTTTGGTCAAAATATTACTAGCTAAGTATTAGAGTTATAAAGTTTTATTAATTTATTTCACCATTAATTTTTTTTTGAAATCTGACCCATGCCTTCACATACCAAACATTTCAATATAACAAAACATAAAACAAATTATTCAATTGTCATGGGTTCTGAATATCTATTAATTATTCTCTAGTTTCCACATTTTTGAGTTAAGATATTAAAGCACATTATAGCTTTTTAAAAAAAAAAAAAAAAAAAAGGACCTCTGGTCAGAGAAATTGAGCTTTTCCAAATTTTAATTATATCAAGTTGTCAGCTTAAAGTACTTCATACTATCAAATAATACTCTAGATAAGACTTTGCTAAATAATTGCTGCAATAAACAAGGAAGTATTTATAGGATATGTTTAAATCCAAATAACTGGTGTTCTCAAAGGCTTGCACAATTAAAAAAATCAATCACTTCTGGTTCAGAATGGACTTTGAACCCATAATTCATATTTAATGGCCCTTTTTTCTTTTTAACATTGTACATGTACTCCAATTGCACATGGATTTGTTTTACTAAGATGCAAGTTAAACCCTTCTAAAAATCCTTCCTGAACAAAAAAACACTTGAAACCGGATGGTGCGAGGGGAATGAGAAGGTGGCATCAGTAATCAAATGTTAATTAGCAAGCTTTTTTTTTAAACCTTCCCCCAGGGCTGGCCTGTGTTGGAGAATTCAAATCAGAAATCAATGCTCCAAGTGTTTAACTATTACTTCTTCTCATTAAACATTTAAAAGACCCAGCAATTTTCTTCTCATAAAAACAGTAACTCAAGACATTTCTTTTGCTCAAACACCATCTTTCTAGAAAACAATGAAGATGTTGTTTCAAGAAAACTACAAAACTGAAGCTACTTTCAGTCAGGCTTAGAATTGACTGTAGTCTGCACTTTTAAAATATCATTCAGTTCTAAAAGAATTCTTCAACAACTATCTTAGTACTGATTTTGTGCCATTCTTCACAAACTTGTATGTCTTACCTATAAAGAAACTGAACAGCTGATAACTTAAGAGATTACTGAGGAGATGATAATAAATGAATCAAATGTGAAACCTAATTTTATTTTTTTTTTGAGGCAGAATTTTATGTATCACATGCTGGCCTCGTAGTACCTATGGAGATAAAGATGACCCTGAACAGCCTCCTGCTACCATCTCCTGAGTGCTTAGATTACAAGCTTGCCCCTCCATGCCTGGTTTATGTCATGCTTGGGATTGAACCCAGTATTTTATGAATGCTAGCCAAGCATTCTACTGATTGACCTATATTCTTAGCTTCTAGAAGACAATTATGTTGCTTTTCTGTGAAGCCTAAGGACACAGGTTCAATTCCCCAGTACCCACATAAGCCAGATGTACCTGATGGTGTGTGTCTGGAGTTTGTTTGCGGTGGCTCTTGTGCACCCATTTTCTGTCTCTTCTCTCTCTCATAAATAAGTAAATAAAAATAAAATATTTTTTTTAATTTAGGTTTTGGAAAAGTCATGATGTTACAGATAATGAAAATACAAATGAAAGAAGGGGTCAAATATTCTCCTACATCATTCTCAAAATGACATGGCTGGATAAGCAGTATTTAATATCAGCTGTAACCTACTAGACATGCACATTCTGGGTCCTACTGTATACCTAGCATGCTGGACACTCTGGAAACCCAGCAAGCTGTGTTCTTAACAGCCATCCAAGTGATTATTATCAGGTTTTAGAGAATAAAACACTGCATTCAAATGGAGGCTCTTTCAGATATCCATGCCTCCTTAGTTGAATGGTTCTAAAATCTTTCCAACTGTGACTACAATATCCTATCACTTTTGAGAATAAATATAATCACTAACTTATTACAGGAATTCTAGAAATCCTGTAATTTTCTTTGGATACGAGTTATGGAAATAAGTTGTGTAGTATGCTCTTTCAAACTTCAGTTGTCATAACATGTTTAGTTTAGTCTAAGTGTCTCCTAATTGAAAACTTGTATTAATCTTTAATTTTTCTGCTTCAAGCTTGTGTGGGATTGCTTTCCTGGCCAAAAAAAAACACATTCGGAAGTTGCAATGAAATTACAAATTGGCAATAAACAATCATTGGTCACCCTAAATAAAATTGGAAGATAGTTATAGGTATTAATTGAATTAAAGAAATGTCCCAAAGCACTAGACAACTTATTTCAACAATATTAAAGACCAAACAATAGTTTTACTTATTTATGGATTTATTCGTTTATCCATTGATTCATCCTTCATTCATTAACTTTTTTTTTTTTTTTTTTTTGCCTCTCAAGGGATAACTGAAAGTATATCCAAAAGAAAAAAGTTAATGTTGGTCAAAATTAATAAAAGATTAATCAAGGTTGGTCAAGATGTTGTTAGTTTTTTTTGGGGGGGGAGACACAGAGAGGGAGAGGAAGACAGATAGAGATAGAGATGGGCATGCCAGCAGTCGCTCAGCTGCTGTGAACAAAAGCCAGATGCGTGCGCCCCCTTGTGGTCAACTGTGGCATTGCGCCCTTGCGTCACTTTGCATCTGGCTAAACGTGGGACCTGGAGATTGGAACTGCTGGAGATTGGAACCAGTGTTCTTAGGCTTAGGAGGCAGGTGCCTTAACTGCTAAGCCATTTCTCCAGCCCAAGATCTTGTTCTTGAAAGCAACATTCTCTCTCCAAACTGTATGGAAACAGTACAGGCATAAAATTTTCCCAATTACTTAATGGTTAAATAAATATTCTAGAAGAAAAGTTGCTTTAAAAATAACTGCCTTCAAAGAATACAATAGTATTCAATATGTGCTGGGCAAGGTGGTCTTTAATCCCAACACTGGGGAGGCTGAGGTGGAAGGATCTCAGTCAGTTGTAGGTCTCCATGGGCTAGCATGACTAGCCCTGCCTCAAAACAACAAGCACCTTTCCAATCAAGTAGACTAATGGCTTTGTAACTTTAGGAAAGAAAATACCAATTAATAAGTCCAAAATAAACCTACAAATAACTACAGTAACAACAAAAGCATTTTTACGAGCTTTGCTTTAATCAATATTAATTTTGTAAAGTTCAATTTATCTACTACCACAGCTGTTCCTGTTGTTGGAACTACTCCTGTATGGGGATCACTGATACAGCATACGCTTAGTACACGCAAAGTCCTGGGTTAGATTTCCAATAACGACTGAGGACAAAGACAAAAAAACAAAAAACAGAAAAGATTGGTCACATAAACCAAGCAATACAAATGTATTTTGAAATGTGAATTTCAGTTAGTTAAAAGTAAGATATCATGTCATACGTAGTTCACCAGTTAATCTTAAGAATCATAGCATGTATGTAACCAAATATTTAGCTACAAGAATATTGACTGCAGGCCACCACTCCTGCAGCAGAGCAGCACCAGCCATGCCAGTGGCACCTGCACAACTTTCCTGCCCTCACGAGTGTGCCCATGCTGCCTCCTCTCACCTCTCCTTCCCTGCCCTTTCTGCCCATTCGCCTTCTGAAGGAAGGAAAAAGGATTCAGTCAGGATGGCTAAAGGTGATTCCACGAAGCAAGGTCAAGGTGTCTGCCTATGCCTTCTTTGTGCAGACTTGCAGAGAAGAACATAAGAATAAAACCCCAGAGAGGTCCCTGTCAGTTTTGCAGAGTTTTCCAAGAAGTGTTCTGAGAGGTGGAAGACAATGTCCAGCAAGGAGAAATCCAAGTTTAATGAAATGGCAAAGGTGGATAAAGTGCGCTATGATCGAGAAATGAAAGATTATGGACCAGCTAAAGGAAGCAAAAAGAAAAAGGACCCCAATGCCCCCAAAAGACCACCATCTGGATTTTTCTTATTCTGTTCAGAATTCAAGATCAAATCCACAAACCCTGGCATCTCTATTGGAGATATGGCCAAGAAACTGGGTGAGATGTGAAATAACTTAAGTGACAGCGAGAAGCAGCTGTGTATCACCAAGGCGGCCAAGCTGAAGAAGTATGAGAAGGATGTTGCAGACTATGAGTCCAAAGGGAAGTATGATGGTGCCAAGGGTCCTGCCAAAGTTGCCTGGAAAAAGGTAGAAGAGGAAGATGAAAAGGAAGAGGAAAGAGAGGAAGGAGGAAGAGAAGGATGAATAAAAAACTGTTTATCTGTCTCCTTGTGAATACCTTAGAGTAGGGAGCACCATGATTGACACATCTCTCATTTGAGCCATGTCTATTGCCCTCATTAGGTTTAATTACAAAACTTGATCACGAACATATAGTTTCTCAAAGTGTCAGTAGTTTACATGAAGTGGCCATGGGTGTTTGGAGCACTCTGAAACTGTATCAAAGTTGTACATATTTCCAAGCATTTTTAAATTGAAAAGGCACTCTTCATGTTCTCCTCACTCTGTGCACTTTGATTTTGGTGTGACAAAGCATTTGGAAATGTTTCTGGCATTTTGTTTTCAGCTTGTAAGGTGGTGTTAGCTATATGGTTATTGGCTAGAAATGCTGAGTTGTCAACTGTACATATCTATAGTTTGCAAAAAGGACAAAACAACTCAGACAAACTCTTGATGCTCCTTGTGTGGCGTGGAGAATGGGGTGTGGGAGATGCCTTTTGAGGGGTTTTTAGCGCAGGGCGGGCACTGTGAGGCTGGACCTGTTGATACTGCAGTGAGCATCCATTTAGCTTCAGGTTGTCTTGTTTTGTATATAGTGACATAGCATTCTTCTGACATTCTTAGTTGTGGGAAAGGGAGGTGGGGTCACCTGTCATGAGAAGAAGTGTTTGGAGTTACTCTTTTAGTTAAGTGCAACAGATTTTTATACTTTGTTTCTAAAGTAGAACTTGTCTTTGTCAGCAAAGCAAAGAACTACTGCACCATTGAAAGTTCAAGGGCCCTCTGTACTTAAACACAATTTGCAACATTCTGTTATTTTTTGTATGTTTAGAATGCTGAGATGTTTTTGAAGTTAAATAAACAGTATTACATTTTAAAAAAAGAATATTTACTGCAGCCTCTCTTTAAACAATAACAAAAACTGGTACAATCTAATATCCAACAGTAATATCGTTAAATAAATGAAGTATCATGCAACCATTAAAGTTATTACATTAAACCAGGATCTGCAAAGTATATCCAAGAAGCCAAAGTAAGCCTGCCATCTGTTTCTACCCACAAAGTTAAACATGAACATGACCACTTCCATTTGTTTACCTATGACCTCTTCTGCACTACCAGGTTAGTAGAGTAGATACAACAGAGACCATCCTTTGAAAACGCAAGAATATTTATTATCTGACTTCTTACAGAAAAATCTCTAACAACATGGAAGATTATTTAATAACTTTAAAAAGTTGTCACACAATATTAAAAACTAGGGACTGAGGACATAGCTCAGTAATAAAGTGTTTGAATAGCATACCCAAAGCCCCGAGTTTGTTCTCTAACACACAAAGAAAGAAAAAACTAGGTTACAAAATAATGTACATTTGTGCTTTAGTTATATACACATATATACATATATGCAAACTTTATTTATACTCATGTTAAAATTTACTCTATCATAAGATTATGATTCATTTTAAATTTCTGGATAATCTATCTTTTTCCTATTACTTCTTTAATGAGAAAATGTTTTAAATGTTGTTTCATTTAAAGTAAAGATATGCACTGTACTCAGAACCTAGGTCTTTATTTCAGCTATGTCATAATTATCTAAGCGATGTGGAGTTAAGGGAAGAGAACTGAAAGGCAATTAAACTGTGTATCAGTTACTAGTTTTTATACTAATATCACAATTTTTATCTTTAACATGTATTACTTTCTTAATTTTATAAGTACAGAAATGAGGGCTCATATACTTAATTTGATCAAGTTTTCTCCACTTAGTAAATGATGAGATTAGTAGTTCTATGACATGCTTAAGTCTAAGTTCTTTAATAATTATGACAAATTTTGGGCTGTAGAGATGGTTTGGTGGTTAAGATGCTTGCCTATGAAGCCTAATAACCCATGTTCAACTTTCCAGATTCCACACCAGCCAGATGCACAAAGATGAGGCAAGCACAAGGTCACACATGCCCAGTAGGTGGCGCAAGGTTGCACATGCCCATTAGATGGTGCAAGAGTCTGGAGTTCGATTGTAGTGGCTGAGGCCCTGACATGCCAATTCTATCTCTCTCTCTCAAATTTAAAAAAAAAAAAAAACTTATGACAAATTTCTTAACTTCAATTTCTTCTACAAACTATAAAAACTTATCTTTACAACTTGTTTCCATCTAGCAGTTTTACATTGTAACAGGGAGAATTTTTATTTCCTTCCTCTGTTTTAGGGGAGGGGGTGTTTATTTTATTTTTTGAGACAAGGTCATGCTATGCAACCCAGGCTAATCTCAACCTCCCAAATCCTCTTGCCTTAGCCTCTTAAGTGCTAGGATTACAGGCATGCACCACCACATGCAGTTACATTTAAGAATTTTCTATGAGACCATTTACACTTACTCTGAACAGTAGTCATTAAGTGGTAACAAGTGAGAGTGACCAACTGTAGGCAGTCTCTGTCATGAGAGCAAGTGAGCCTTTTCACAGCTGCTGTACTGCAACAGGCAATGAAGTGCAGTTGCAGGCTGTCAACTTTGTATTTTTAAGTGTTGTATGGGAAGGACAACTACAGGGCAAATAGCAACTTGTGACAACTGAATGCTGCATTCACAGTAAGAGGTCACTTTCTAGTGTCACAAGCAACTTGGAAAGAAATGGCAAAACAAACAAAAAATTCAAAAAATAAGCAAAAGTAAAAGAAGGAAATCATATTAATAAAAAAGTAAGTAAGCTTTATTATGTGAAAGTTAACAAATGCTCTTCCTTATCAACTTTTGCCCAGTGCTTTCTGAGTCTCCCTCATTCCTTACTGACAGAGAGGGTTGGGGCTGGAATGAAAACACTATGGTGGTTGCTACTTATACTTGGACCATGTACAGTACGTTCCTGACCTACTTTGTCATTACTATTTTACTCTCTCAACATTTGGGCAATCTTGCCAACACCTTCTCTGTGCTTTTAAATTGGCCAAATGAAATCCTTATTAGAAACAAATGTGTTTGATTTGTAGCTTCTGTGCATCCTAAAACAAAACTGTATCAGTAAGAAAGATATGACAATGCCTTTACTCTACAAATATGTTTAAAGAATTCTATTTCTTTTTATTTCATATATGCTAAAAACATACTTAAGCACATGTGCAACCACAGGCAAATTAGGCTACATGACTAAATGTGATTCACTTAGCTAATACCCGTTAGGATGACAAAGCAGACTTTAAACATTTTTAATCCATTTCTTTCCTTTCCTCTAAAAAAGGACATAAAAAATGTGCATAGCACATTTAAAAAATTTTACATGCTGACAGTATGTTTGGCAAATAACCATCTTTCTATTTTGATAAAGACTGTATCTACTTCCTCACTCTGGAAGCATCACGCTGGAGCTCAGCCGTGAGCCTGTTTGCTTTGCTGCATTCTACTGCCCATCCATGCCTTTGCTTTCTGAGATGTGAAAAAAGTGGTGGGAACCATCAGCAATGGAACTGCAGTCTATAATCAGGTCTCTCATAATTTTATCTTTTCTTGTTAACAAAAAATGCAAATAACAAAGACAACAAAGGGACTTAGTGTTGGGGTCTGACATGAATACTAAAGTGGCCTGGGGGTGTGGTTCATCAAGTGAAAATAAGCCATTCAAGTCACCCACATCAAGAAGAAAGTTTGGGAACAACTAGACCAGTGTTTGTATTTGGGGCTCTGGAGTCAGGAGAGCTGCATTCCCTTCCCTCTGCCTCACTAAGGCTCCAGAGACAAGCTACTTAGTCTCTCCTTTAGGAAATGAATGTAAAGTAAGTTTCCCCAAAGAGTAGCCATAAGAAATACTTACAGGTGTGTTTAGTCAGGCTTTTAAACGCTAACTTTTCCAAGATCAAACTTCCGCATTACTTTGAAAGGCCATCTTAAGAAAAGTAGCCGCTCAGCCAGGAGGAAAGTTCTAAGTAAGAGGCTAAGAACCAACATCACATACATAGTTAACTTTAGTTAACTTTGGGTGAAAGAGATAGAGTTGTAAACTGGCTCCAAATGACAACTGAAATAACATGTTTGTCATTAACAAGTCTAATGCACAGCAAAATGTAAGGACTGATACTAAAAAAGTTAGAAGACCCATACAATAGGCTTTTTTTTTTTTCATTAAGGCACTTAAATTCTTAAGAATTTCACTAGTAAGGAAGGCTCTGAAATGTAGATATTGCTTATTTAGAAAGAAAATACAAGTAATACCTTAGCATTAACTAGTGAGATGAGAAAAAAATTAATCACATGATTCATTAAATAAGCACACATTCTAAATAAACTGGCTGAAGTCTCCTGTTAAAAAAATTACTCCTTTTTATTCATTAACAAAGCTATTCCTTAGCTCATCCCTGCCATAACCTGCTCTATTCAAAACCATATGGGAAAGGACATTAAAAAACCGCCACAAACCATGGACTTCTGGTATTAGTGCTACACACAACATACCCCTATTCATTATTCTACCTCCCTTGTTTAATCTATCATTAAGATTCAGTGACCCTACACTAAATTTAAAGCAGATCCTTCCTTCCTCCCATGCCTAAATTCACATACTTTTCTAGTTGGGGATGCCCTCAAGTATTAACAACTCTACGGGGTTTCTCTAATCTCAGCTCTGAACTATGTCATGCTATAGAACCAAGAAATTGCTGTTTTACATCTCTAACTATGGAGGCACTTGTATTAAAAAAAAAAAAAAAAGACCATATAATTTACCTAATAAGATAATGGAAGAAAAATCACAACTTGGTATTTTTACTGTATGGGAGAAGAGAGTAGAGATAATGTCATGCACTGTCTTAATAGTAGGACCTATTACTTTGACTATATTCATCACAGCACTGAGAGATTTAAATAATAAAATCATCAGGAGCTGACTATCTTAATATGAGGAAAAGCAAAAGGAAATAAATGCTAATTTAAATATGCAGTTAATAAAATGAACATTTGGGTTAATAAAATTTCAAGGAATAAAGTTAGTTTTTTAAGGAAATAATAAATTCCATTTTCATCTATATATTAAAAATAGAAAAAAAAAACCTCTAAAGACAATGTGACAATATAAAGAGCAAAGAGTTAGATTTATGATGGTATACTGAAGCTAAAACAACTTAAAATTTTATTTATTTATTAAAGATAGATCATAGATGATTGATGATAGATGGATAAATGATTAATAGATAGATAGATAGATAGATAGATAGATAGATAGATAGATAGATAGATGGATGGATGATGGATGATAAGGTAGGTAGAGGGCACATCAGGGCCTCTATAGAGCCCCTGTAAATGAACTCCAGACTCATGTGCCATCATGTGCAGCTGGATTAGGTGGGTTCTAGGGAATTGAACCTGTGTCCTTAGGCTTCATGCCTTAACCACTAAGGAATCTTTCCAGCCCTAAAACCACCTTTGATGGCCTTGAGAGATAGTTTAGTGGTTAAGGTGCTTGCCTGCAAAGCCAAAGGACCCAGGTTCAACTCCCCAGGACCTGTGTAAGCCAGATGCATGAAGTGGCACATGCATTTGGAGTTCATTTGTAGTGGCTGGAAGCCTGGTGTGCCCATTCTCTCTCTATTTGCCTCTTTCTCTCTCCTTCTCTCTCTCTCTTTCAAATAAACAAATAATAAAAATAAATATTTAATAAAACAACTTTTGGTGATGATAGAAACCCTCGTTATTTGTGCCATCCACAGAGTGGCTACCCACAACATGTGGCTACTGAGCACTCAAAATAAGTTCACCTGACTGGGAGAGAGAAGTTATAACTATTGGGGCTGGAGAGATGGCTTAGCAGTTAAGGCATGTGCAAAGCCAAAGGACCTTGGTTCGATACCCCAGGACCCTCATAAGCCACATGCACAAAGTGGCACATGCATCTGCAGTTTGTTTGCAGTGGCTGGAGGCCCTGGCACACCAATTCTCTCTCTCTCTCTCTCTCTCTCTCAAATAAATAAATAAATAAATAAATAAATAAATAAATAAATAAATAAATAAAGGTTATAACTCTTTAAGAATTTTAATTAACTTAAATTTAATGATGACTAGTAGTTTTTCTATTGTATTACATGTTAAAATTACTTAAGAAAGTAGATCATATGGAGTAACAGAAAAATATGCCATGGATCAAACTCTGATTTACTTTTATCTC
This sequence comes from Orientallactaga sibirica, assembly GCA_036365145.1. Taxonomy (NCBI): domain Eukaryota; kingdom Metazoa; phylum Chordata; class Mammalia; order Rodentia; family Dipodidae; genus Orientallactaga; species Orientallactaga sibirica. Next base: position 36,216,064 of record JAEOAD010000015.1, on the reverse strand, counting down.
ATACTTATTTCTTTATATTCCTTGAAACTTAAAGATATAAATCCTGTAACTATTTATTTTTTCATACTTATACTTTTATTGTTTTAATAATGTTATTTTGAAGTAGCTGAGAACTATTAAAAGTACTTATGTCCTTTTGCATTGTAAAACTGAAGAGAGATTAAAAAAATGCAAACAATAATTTCAAAAAAGCCAGAGTAAACATGGACCATACAGGGATTATTAATATTCAAGATGGTAAAATATTCTCAAGCTTGACTTACACAGCTGACACAATATTTAGACTAGAGCCTAATTATTCATCAATTACTTCTTTCACAAATTGATTACCTGAAAATGGTTACAATGATTTAGACATTCCTGTAAATTATGTTAGGTGTGTTCCTGCCAGCTTTTTTTTTATTAAGATTTTACATTTATTTATTTATTTATTTATTTATTTATTTATTTATTTATTTGAGACAGAGAGAGAGAGAGAGAGAGACTGAGAATGGGGGCGCCAGGGCCTCTAGCCACTGCAAATGAACTCAAGACGCATGCACCGCCATGTGCATCTGGCTTATGTGGGACCTGGAGAATTGAGCCAGGGTCCTTAGGCTTCGCAGGCATGAGCCTTAACCACTAAGCAATCTCTCCAGCCCATTAAAAAAAAAATTTTACAGAATAATGCTTCAAAATTAATTCATATCTGGGAGTTGGGGGAGACAAGATTTTTAAGGCATGAATATACTATGCTTGGAAGAAGATATGGAAAGATGCAAGGAATACTGTAGTCACCACCAGTTTCAAGTTCATTCCCCTACTGCTTCAGTAAGTACCTACTGAGCATCTATCAGTTAAGTATGTACAATGGAAATACTAGGTAGATAAGATGTTTTAGGAGCAAATTCCCCCTTTTTAAAAATGTTTATTTATTTATTTATTACAATCAGAGAGAGAGAATAGACATGCCAGGACTTATAGCCACTGCAAACGAACTCCAGACGCATGCGCCACTATGTGCATCTGGCTTATGTGGGACCTGGAGAATCGAACCTGGGTTCTTAGGCTTCACAGGCATGCTCCTTAACTGCTAAGCCATCTCTCTAGCCCAGGAGCAAATTTCTTATACTCTGTAAGGAACTTGATTTAGACAGAAACTATGTAAGTAGGATTTAATAGCAAATATGTAGTAAAATACTTTTGAAAATAAGTAAAATAAATATAAATATATCATAAGATAATGCACATGGAAAAAAAATGACAAGACTACAAGAGACACTTAGGAATTAATATTAAAACTTCTGTCTCCTTACAAAACCAGATCATATTTTTATTAACCCTAAAAAATAACAGCCACATAAATGAAGATGACAACATTTGTTTTTAGGCAGATACATAACGGCACTACTAAAAAAGTGCAAAAAATGTCCCGTAAATTTATAAACTAAAAAAACATGTTCTAGCTTTAACAAGTATGTTTGCTTCAGTATTAATAATTCATGGGTGCTCATTCAGTTGTTCATCCAGTCAACACGTGTACTATCTAATAGAAGCAAAGTATTATTTTGTAAAAATGATTTTAAAAGTCTTTGCTTTCAGGAAGCTTACATTAATTTGTAGTATGTGTAGGTTGGTAGGGATGAGCAAGCAAGGAAAGAAACAGATTTAAAAAATAGTAAGTACATAAGTAAATTTAAGATGCAAGTGCTACAAATACAAGAGATTCCTTCCAGTTCTTGGTTAGGTTCAGACATGAAAATGTACTTTCCAGACAAAGAAAACATGAAATGCAACAGTTCTGTTCATGCTTCATATACATGTATATATTTTCAAAACAGCTTTGATTCTTTCTTTACAAAATAAACTGAGGGTCCAAACTACAAGTAAGTAGCTGAAGTGGGTCCAAAAGGATATCTAGGAGACTCTGAAGGTTTTTTTTTGTTTGTTTGTCTGTTTTGTCTTGTCTTACTATGCCAGAACACCACTTTGAAAACTAAAGATACAAGGTTTGCTACTTTTTGGAAGTCATCTCCCCTGTCATCCATCCCAAACACACTCATTGCCAAAGTCACACTGCTCATTTGCTTGTCTAACTTTTCTTTTATAGAGTTAGGGCATGTATTAGTTCACGTTAGACTAAATAATCATAAATCCCAAACTACTGTCAGGCACAAATTAATAAAGTTTACTATAGTGCTAGCTAACTCAAAGGAATATTTCAGAGATTCTGATCAAAGATATCTTGTCTTCAAACACAGTTGGGTGTTGTTTGTACGTTTTTGTTCAAGTGAGTAGATATTGTCATGTATTCCTAAATAAATGGAAAGTCCATTTGATCATATTTTTGTCATGTTTCATTTCATTATGATAGTACTGAATAAATTCAAAGATATTCATCCTTGAAAATTGTGGCAGCCTGGCAATCACATTCAATGAAGCCCATTATTCAGAGCCTCATTCTCTGACACCTCAATATTTCTACTCATTTTTCATGCTGTGTATTATACAAGATAAAATGATGGGAATAGATGTTACTACACAAAGCTTAACCTCTATAACCTTGTACGCTTTACGGTAAAAACCTTACAAACTTTCTATCCTTATCTAAGCATATGGTACTTTGACCTAGTCAACATTAACTGAGTACTACCTAAGTTCCAAACTCCCTCAGTCAGTAGAGCAGCAACTTCTGATGCAAATGTCTAGAACTGTCAGAAATGTAACTTGTATGAATGAAATGTGGCAAGCAACTGACTGTGTCTTACTCTTGAGGTAGGGACTGTGGCAAATTGAAGAGCATGTCTTATCCAAGGAGGTAAAAGCTAGTACAAACCAGCTGATTTGTGCTATGGAAAACGTGGATGTTTGACATCACCAGACCTTTCTGATTACTGAAGAAAAGCTAGGAATACAGTTTTGTTTAATTGTTTTTGTTTTAAAAGTCAAATTACTTAGCTTTTAACTTTTTTTAAAGTTTTGATCTTATTTTCATTTCCATTTTATTTTATTTATTTGGGAGACAGAAAAGACAGACAGACAGACAGACAGACAGACAGACAGACAGACAGACAGACAGAATATGAGAATGAGTAGGTACACCAGGGCTTTCAGCCACTGCAAACAAACTCCAGATGCATGCCCCACCTTGCGATTCTGGCTTTACATGGGTACTGGGGAATAGAACCTGGGTCCTTTGGCTTCAATAAGGCATTTGCCTTAACTGCTCAGCCATCTCTCCAGCCCAACTTTTAATTTGCAACAGTTTTAATTGGCAACAGTTCAAATTTAAAACACTCTAGGTCTAAAAGTGGTGGCAAACCAAATAGTTTGACAGCTAATAGTTGAATACTCCAAAAGATACAAAGCTAGATAAAAACTTGACATACTTGTCTTACATCAACTAATAGCCGTCTAAGAGTTACTCCCAGAAACAAGTATTTAAGATAAAGTGTGATATTTATAATGGAAAAGACATGACTAAAGCACTAGGACTGAACACAGAAGAAGCCACTGTAATAGCTGCAGCTACCATTTATTGAGTGTTGGACAGTCTGGGCACTTTATACATTGCAGGTCACATCAATCCTGTGAGCACAAAATCTGCTATATTATGTGGCAGAGCTGACTTGAACTCTCTTCTTTCTGATCCCAAAAGTCTATGTTTTTTCTACATTCTCACAGTGTCATCCATTACTCCAAACAAAAGTGTGTTTATTCTTAGAAAATTCATACTAGTTTACAAAGATATATTCATGTCTTATTTTTTAGATTTCTGAGTTCCTGAGTCATTAAAATGAAAATATTATTCATGCATTTTGTGAATAATTAACAATTACAAATAATTCTAATGGAAATTTTATTGTTATGCTTAAATTTTTTTTTTTTTAATTTATTTGAGACAGAGGAGAAGAAGAGAGGCAGACAGACACACAAAGAGGCATACCCGGCCTTCCAGCCACTGGAAACAAAGTCCAGATGCATGCACCACCTTGTGCATCTGGCTTATGTGGGTCCTGGGGAATTGAACCGAGGTCCTTTGGCTTTGCAGACAAACATCTTAACTGCTAAGCCATCTCTCTAGCCCTGTTATACTTTTTGAGATAACTCTGGAGAGGCACTCTATCCATGGAATGCATCCTTAGCCCTTTTCATCACTCTGAATATATAGGATATTGCCCTCATTTTAGTTGGTATTACAAAATTTAGAACAATACAAATTGTTAAACACACCTGGCCAAATACGTGAACTCCAAAAAGTATTAATTTGTTATAAATTTGGGATAATTTAAGATTGTGATATAGCTATTGTTCATTCAAGATTAACACTTAATACAAAGCCCTTCCACTACTCTAGTCAGTGTTGATGATACAACCTCCTTCCATGCTCCCTTATTCATGGTCTCCCACCTATTGCACAATACGAAATCTAAATACTACATCAGGAATTTCTCAAATAGCATTAGCCTTATTGGAAAGTATATAAGGTTTTGGTAACCATACAAGTTTATCCTACTGAAGCCAAAATCCATTTTTATTAACTCTTGGGTCAAATAACATCAAGCACATAGAAGGGTAAGTTCATTAATGTCATTATCATATGCATATCAAACATCAAGTTCATTGACTAGAAAATGCTATTTCCATTCAGTCTACACATTTCATGAAAGTACTGATCACTTCAGCTCCAATTAAATAAAAGGTGTAGATATAAGGATATGAATATCAGCTTCAGTCATTCATTGCCTTATTTATTCAACTATCCAATCCCATATGCTTTCTATAAACATACCCCAGCAAGCCTCTTGAATATATTTTCTAATATACAGATGAGAAAAATAACATGCAAAATTTTCTGCAACCGATGGGCCTACTTGTTTAGTCATATATTTAATAAAGAATGAAAAGGTAATATAGCCAAAATTGAACTATCTTCAAACCAAGTCTGCATGTATTCCAATAAATGGCATTACCATCACTCAGTTACTCAAGTCAGAAATCAAAGAATCGTCTTTCATTCTACCCCCCCCAAAGGTTTTCATCCACTTCTTTCCATCTACGACAAAAACAAAACTACCATCTCCCAGCTAGAGTATTACAATACTACCTCAATGGACTGCATACTTTTATTTTTGCCTTCCATAATCCATTCTATGTACAACAGCAAAAACAGTACTTTAAAAACCAAACACAAGAAAGAACTGCAAGCTAAGCACCAGGCAGCTCTGGCTCCCTTGTCTACAAGCATACAAACCCAGGATTGAGAGGTGAGTAGGTCACCAGCCAGGGAACCACATGCAAAGTGCAAGGCAGCTCACAAGTGCACAGCTATAGGCCCAACCCATTGAGAAGTTGTCAAGGACCCAGGTGGTTCAGCATAAGCTATCTCCTGCACCCAACCAAGAATGATGCAGCACAACTGTCCATATCCACAATGGGCAAGGAAGACTAGGCTGCATGGCACAGGTCCTGTTCCCCTCTGCACTAAACTCGGACATGAACGAATATAAACCAACCACTCATGCTCTACTAGAAGGATGCCTAGGCCACTTAGTACTGTTCCCAATACTCTGTCCCAACCAAGCCACCAAGTAGACCACCCAGCCAAGCCCCCTAGGAACAAGGAGGATTAGGACACAGAGTAAGGTCCCAAGTGAGCACACTGCAGGCTACCCCCATGTCCAACCCATATGTGCTTATAAGGAAGACCAGAATGCTCTGGATAGATCCCTAGTGAGCACATCATAGGCTCTCCAGTTAACCCAATTCAGACACACACGTAGGATGCTTATCTCAGAGATAGGAAGCCAATGTCACCAGACACAGAAAGAGCCCAATAGGTACCCTACATCAGCTGTAACCCAATTGGCTGCCCACTTGGAGACAGAAGGTCAAACCCCCTCCTCACAAGCCCCTAACTGACTTGAGCAAACCACTTACATTAGTCCATGCCCAGACCCAGTGAGTTTGCAATCCACACAATTGTCAGTTACTAGAGCAGTCCTTGTCCCAGCCTACCCTGTGTCCTCAAGTTTAGTCTCTGCTGCTACTCTCTCAGCAAGGCAAAGGGATTATCTCCAGATGAGCAAGCCTTTAGTGCAAAACAAGTAACACACACACACACAAAAATCAAGGCAAGATATCACCATCAAGAATGTGCAGTCCAAAGTGGACACGGCAAGTAAGAACTTCTTAGAAGAAATTCCAGAAAAAGAATTTCAAAATACAATTATGATGAACATATACAACAAACTTTAAAAAGGACATGAAAAATGGATAAATGAAATGCAAGAGAATTAATTAAAAGAATTCAATAGACACCTGTATGAACTCAAAGGGACACACACAGACATTTGAATGAATTCCAAAATATAATCAATGAAATGTTTCGAGAAACTCAAACCAAGAAATTAAAGTAGAATACAATAAAGAGACAGAGATACTGAAGAAAAACAATGAAAATCAAAACTGAAATACCTCAATTATAAAGCTCCCAGGACAGCATACTAATGTAATGGATCATGTGGAGGATAGACAGCAGGATTTAATGACAAGGCAGAAGAAATATATTGGGAACCTAAAATCAATAACAAGTTTAAAAATACATATAAACAGAACATGACAGATATGCAGGACCCCTAAAAAAACCCAAACGTTTAGATTATGGGAACACAAGAAGGAGAAAAATTACAGGTAAAGGACATATGAAGTCCAGGTGCTGACAATACATTGTATATAAATAGGTTTAAGGACAGAAGTCACATGGAAACACAAAAGATCTTGGACAGCCAAAAAATATTCTTAGCAGAACTAATAATGCTGGCAGTATCACTGTAACTGACTTCCAGATATGCTATAATACCACAGTATTAAAAATAGCCTGGAACTTGCATGAAAACGTAGACATAGAGATGAGAGAAACAGAAGTTCTGGGTGTAAGTCCAAATAACTACAGCCACCAGATCTTCAATACAGAGGCCAAAAACACATACTGGAGAAAAGATAGCATTTTTAACAAATGTTGCTGGAGAAAACGGATAATGACACATAGAAAACAAATATAGGACACCCCTCCCCCACTTTCAGCCTGAAAAAATTCAACTCCAAATGGATCAAGTATCTCACCTGACTATGAAATGACTAGAGAAAAAAGTAGGGAGCACACACCAAGACAGAGGCGTAGGGAAAGACTTTCTGAATTAGACTCCACTATCCCAGGGAATAAGGTAAACACTCATCCAATGGGATCTATGAAACTAAAAAAGCTATTGTAGAATTAAGCAAACCATCAACAGAGTCAACATCCAACCTACAGAATGGAAAAAAATATTTTCTACCTATACATCTGATAGAGGTTTCATATCTAGAATATACAAAGAACTCAAAAATCTAAGCAATTAAAAAAAAAACACCAATCGAAATTGTAAAAAATGGGCATGGGACTGAAGAGACAATTCTCACAGGAAGAAATACAAATGGCCAATAAACATATTAAAAAATGTTCAACATCTTTAGCCATGAGGGAAATTAAGATGAAGACTACTTTGAAATTCCATTTTACTCACATCAGAATGATTATCATCAAAAAATAAAATAAAATCAGGGGCTAGAGAGATGACTTAGCGATTAAGCGCTTGCCTGTGAAGTCTAAGGACCCTGGTTCGAGACTCGATTCCGCAGCACCCACATAAGCCAGATGCACATGGTGGCGCATGCATCTGGAGTTCCTCTGCAGTGGCTGGAGGCCCTGGAGTGCCCATTCTCTCTCTCTCTCTCTCTCTCTCTCTCTCTCTCTCTCTCTCTCTCTCTCTCTCTCTCCCCCTGTCTATAATAAGTAAGTAAAAGAGAAAAAGAAAAACTTTTTTAAAAAAGTTTTAAAAAAAAATCAAATCAAATTTGATAACAAATGTTGATAAGTATGTGGGGAAAAAAAGAAAACTTCTTCACTGTTTGTGAGAGGGTGAACTTGTATAGCCACTAAGGAAATCAGTGTGGAGGTTCTCAAAAACCTAAAAATCGATCTAACATATCACCAAACTATAACACTCCTGAGCATATACTATAGACTACAGTTTACTATAGAAATACTTGCTTAGGCATGTTTGTTGCTGCTTGATTCATAATAGCTAGGAAATATATTCATCCCAAATGTCTATTTATTAATGAACAGATAATGAAGATGTGCTACATATACACAATGATGTGCTACATATACACAATGGAGTTCTATTTTAAGCACAAATGAAATAATGAAATCAGCAGTAAAGTGGATGGATCTAGAGAATGTACTAAGTGAGGTTACTTACTCAGGATCAGAAAGACAAATACCCCATATTCTCTATCATAGGTGGATTTTAATTTGGAATAGTTTAATTTGCTTAAAAGCTGAGATAAGCATCAGTAGTACTGGTCAGGAAGCTAGAAAGAATCTTGGAGAGAGAGAGAAATAGGGATGGCTTAGGGGAAGGGTAGTAGACAGGCATGTAGAAGGATATAATACAAGGGAAAAAAAGGTCTCTGAGGGGTGGGACAGGGGAATGAGGAGTAGGAGAAGGGAAAGGATACACAAAACTAAATGCAGCATGAATTAGCACGACAGAAATATACTTCTTTGTTAGCTAATTAAAAGATATAACTGCTCAAAAACAAATACAGGCTAGAGGGATGGCTTACTGGTTAAGGCACTTGCCCGCAAAACCAAAGGATGATTCAATTCCCCAGGACCCACGTAAGCCAGATACACAAGGCAGCACATGTGTTTGGAGTTTGTTTGCTGTGGCTAGAGGCCCTGGTGCACCCATTCTCTCTGTCTGTCTGTCTGTCTGTCTCCTAAATAAATAAATAAAGTAAAATGAATAAAATAAATATATTTTTAAAAAAAGCAAGAGTAGAGTGAGAATGAGAGAAAGTTTAGAGGGGAAATACCTTGCTGGAGTAGACAAAGCTGTACTCTAAAACCATCAACTGTTGCTGGTAAATCCCTGTGCCAGAGATAGGTCACTAACCCCCATAGTAAGTTTATCAGGGAGGTCTATGAGGCCTGAAAAACAATGCTGGCCATTGCCAAAGTGCTTTGTTACCTACCTGAAACAGATGCTAAGACCCTACTGCTGAAGAAACCATAGGCTGTGATTATGGGACACTGAGAAATCAATCTGCAACTACTATAAAAGCCACTTCACTGCTGGCTAGATGTCACAGAACTGGAAAGCACAACGGGAACACTGGGGGAAAATGTCATTAACAGGCTGAACAAACAGTGGACCCTGCAGCCTACAAAATCAACCAGCCAAGCAAGAAGTACCTACTGGTACAATTGTGACACATAAGCTCTGGGGTAATCAACTGCTCTTTGGATATGAAGCCTGCTTAGTGGGAAAAAACTCACGTCTGGTACTGAGAAACAAGTTATCATCCTATGGTGTGGAAGGCCATAGACTCTAGAGGGAAACTTTTACTGTTCCTTGGCTAAATGTAGAGGTTATAGCCATCAAAAAGCCTTTCAATGCTTACTCTTTATCATTCCTGTTCTCTTGGTAAATGAACTTGCTTTTGACAGAAGGTAGCAAATATCAAGGAAACCCAGACCCATCAAAATGAGAAGAAAAGAAAGTCAAGTGTGTAGCACTGGAAGCATCTTCTTGATCATACCTGCCAGGGCCCAGAAAACATTGGAGAGGAAGTGGTAGATTAACTGAGTGCCACCTTCACTGCTAGCCTGAGACCCTTCTCTGTGGATATGGTAGTGAATGCTTAGGAAACTCTAAACTCATCAAAGCCAAAATGCAAATTGTCCATGTGCTACAGGCTGACTGTATGGTGCTTAGAATATGGTATAAATACCAAAGTAACTGAATATTTATTTTACATAATTGTTTATAATATTAAATGAATCAAAAGAAAGTAGTAAAAAACAAGAAAAGAATAAATTCCTTCATTGATTATGGGGTGAATGGAAAACTCCTTATGAGGTATATTTTTGAGTATGGGTTTACATATGGACTTAGAAGATAACAATTGAACAGAAGAAACCAGGAACAAAATCAAGGTTCAAGAAGTTTAGGGCCATGTGTGAAGAAAGCAAAGAGTCCCAAGTAGTTGAAGTTTCAAGTAAACAAAGGTATGATAGATCAGGTTCTTTGCTTTTAGCTTGTAACAACACTCAGATATGAAGTGGATATTATAGACTATGGATGGACCAAATCAAGTATTAAGTGGTGGTGAAGTAAGTTGCTTTTCTTGAAAGGCTCATATCAACCCTTCTTGGATGCATACAACTGTCTTTCCTAAATCTGCACCTTCCTTCCTTTCTTTCTCCTCTCCTTTTTAATTGCCTAAATCTACATTAAAATATTTTAACTTTGCTTCCAAAACAAACAAACAAACAAACAAACAAATAAACAAAAAGATAGTAATAGCTGGTGTGGTGGTGCACGCTTTTAATCCCAGCACTTGGGAGCCATAGGTAGGAAGACTGCTGTGAGTTCACAGGATACCCTGAGACTACATAGTGAATTCCAGGTCAGCCTGAGCTAGAGTGAGACCCTACCTAGAAAAACATAACAAAGAAAAAAGAACAAAATTTAAAAAGCAATAGAGTTGACAATAACTTGCTTTAAAATTCTGTACTAGATTTAGACTGCCAGTACAAACAAGGAAAACATATTCATACTCCTCCTTAAACTGTAATAACAAAGACATGAAAGATATATTAACAAATAATTTTAACATAACCAAAGAAATTGTTAAAAGCATTTGAAATCTCAAAGAAAGTCCCAGCTTGGCCACTTCTGCTCTTGCCCTTTATTGGTTTTGTTTTAAAATCCTTTCTATAGGGCTGAAGAGATGGCTTAGCGGTTAAGGCGCCTGCCTCCTAAGCCTAAAAACACTGGTTCCAATCTCCAGGTCCCACTTTAGCCAGATGCAAAGTGACACAAGGGCACAATGCCGCACTTAACTACAAGGGGGTGCATGCATCTGGATTTCGTTCGCAGCGGCTGAGAGTCTGCTGGCACATCCATCTCTGTCTTCCTCTCCCTCTGTCTCTCTCTCAAAAAAAAAAAATCATTTCTTTAATTTTGCCTCTCTCTATATCATCCCAATACCAATCACTGGTTTTACTGGATTTTTCTCCATTTTCTTTCCCTTTCCGCTATAGTCATATAAGCAATAAGGAATGTATTACTACATGAAGTACTATCAATGTCCCTTTAACTCCCTAAAATGATTAATGTTTAAGAGGTGGCTGTTTTATAGGTGACTATTACCCTATTTTCATAGTGGGTCTACCAGGAAATAATAGTAACATTACAAACAGTATACTATTCACAGAGGAGGAATAGGAGATAGGCCTGGTTGTTAGACACCAGTCTAACAACAGAAAATGGCACCTCAACCTCACTACAATCTAGTCTCCAGAACATTTCAAACACTTGAACTGAAAGAAGGTGATTTACCACCACCCCCAAAAGATAGAATCCACGCAAAACATACAACATGAACAAACAAGAAAATGTATCTCTTCCAAAAACTACTAATCCAAAATTGGTCCCTATGAGACGTACATGAAATTCTAACAAAGAATTCAAAAAAATAATGATAAATGCGTTCAAAGAAATGAAAGAGAACACAAAAAATTCAGAGGGATACAAATAGCTGAGTAAAATAAGTAATTTAATGTAAGATATGAAAATAGAATTCAATAAAGCAGTTAATATGCTAAAGAAAAATAAAACTGAAATGATGCTGAAGAAATAAACTTCAATAACAATAAAAAGCTCAGTGGGGATCTTTAGCAATAACAGAATATCAGGAATTGAACACAAGGTAAAAGAGTTTGTACTCTCATTGAATATGGCAAGAGAAAGAAAGAAAAGGAGGGGGAAAAAACAATTTGAGTGCTTTATGTACTAGGCACGGTGTTAAGAGCCTTAATTACCCCAATCCAATTATTCTTAAAAAATAATCCAAGATATGTAATCATCTCAGATGAAAAATTGATATACAGGAAACCTGAATAGCTTTTCACAATAGATAGCAGATATAGTACAGAGTGCTATATCAGGTATAAGAGAGAAATAGTGAATTTTACTATAGAGGTTCTTACAGTCAGAAGAATTTTGTTGCAGCCAGTGAAAAACACCATAGTGTTATGCCAAGGAATAAGACAGATATGGTCTTGTTGGTATAAAGACTACAGTCTAGAGGAAAAGACAGGTGAATAAATACATAATTACAACTTATGGCCCTTTCCCTATGAGGGAAAAAAACATGCTAGGCTTAATGACAAAAGTAAAAAGAAATGGAGACCTAGTTATAAATTTGGGTAGATGGTGACAGAGAAAGTTTATCTAAGACATTTAAAACCTGAGACCTAGGCTGGAGAGATGGCTTAGGGGCTAAGGCGCCTGCCTGCTAAGCCTAAGAACGCTGGTTCCAATCTCCAGGTCCCACGTTTAGCCAGATGCAAAGTGATGCAAGGGCGCAATGCCGCACTTGCCCACAAGGGGGCACATGCATCTGGATTTCGTTCACAGCAGCTGAGAGACTGCTGGCGCACCCATCTCTGTCTCCCTCTCCCTCTCTGTCTATCTTTCTCTGTCTCTCTCTCCAAAAATAAATAAAAAGTAATATAAAAAAAATTTTAAAAACCTGAGACCTAAAGAATGAGGTATCAATCATACAGATGTTCAAGGAAGAAAGAAAAATCCAAAATAAAAATATTCAGACACACAAGAGACTTGAATGTCTAAGTAAAGGACTTAAATGTAATAACTGTACGGTGTTTGAAGAAGTAAAAAAAGAAGAAGGAAGAAGAGGAGGAGGAAGAAAAAAGACTTGAAGATGTAGATCAGACCACGTAAGATCAGCTGAAATAGGAGCTTTGTAGTCAATGTTTAAGAATTTGAGTATTCTGGGCTGGAGAGATGGCTTAGTGGTTAAAAGTGTTTGCTGGCAAAGCCAAAGGACCCTTGTTCAATCTCCCAATACCCATGTGAAGCCAGTTGCACAGGGTGGCACATGTGTCTACAGTTCATTTGCTAGAGGCCCTGGTGTGCCTCCCTTTCTCTCTCAAATAAATAAAATATTATAGATAGATAGATAGATAGATAGATAGATAGATAGATAGATAGATAGATATAGATACACACACACACACACACACACATACATACATACACACACACACACACACACACACACACACACACACACACACATAGAAGAAATGGCTTAGCAGTTAGGGCACTTGCCCCCAAAGCCAAAGGACCTAGGTTCGATTTCGCAGTACCCTCGTAAGCCAGATGCAAAAGGTGGTGCATGTGTCTGGAGTTCATTTACAATGACTAGAGGCATGGGCATGTCCATTCTCTCTGTCTCTCTGTCTATCTCTGACTCTCTTAAATAAATAAATAAGCAAATAATATATTTTTTTAAAGAATTGAGTATTCTCATTACTTAGTAATATAGAGAGTCTTATACAATGGCATAAACCTATTTTTATTTTCTTTTTTTAATATATTTTATTTTTATTTAAGTATTTGAGAGATACAGAAATAGGCAGGGAGAGAGAGAATGGGCATGCCAGGGCTTCCAGCCACTACAAACGAACTCCAGATGCATGCGCCCCCTTGTGCATCTAGCTTACGTGGGTCCTGGGGAATCAAACCTGGGTCCTTTGGCTTTGCAGGGAAGCACTTTAACCACTAAGCCATCTCTCCAGCCCATTTTTATTTTCTTTCAGTGCTAGATACTAAGCTCAGGGCCTTGCACCTGCTAGGCAAGAACTCTATTACTGAATATATATTCCTAGCCTAACCTGCTCTAAAAATTTTAGTCCGGTTTTAATTTGCAGACAAGCTTGGGGCTTACAGAAAGAATTAAATCAAGGAGGATCCGATAATGAGCTATTGTTGGAGTTTAGCCAATCTAGAGGCCAGTTTGAGGAATGCAGGACTAAAAGGGGAAGCCCAAGTCTCTGGCATTTATTGGCTGGGTTAAGTAGGTATTTTTTGTTTGTTTTTATATGCATGTGTGTATATGGTATGCATGTATGCCCATATATATTTGCATGTGGGTTTATGAAAAGGCCAGAAATCAACACGTGATATCTTTCTTTTCTTTTAAATTTTATTTATTTATTTATTTATTGAGGGGGGGGGAGAGAGAAAGAAAGAATGGACGTGCCAGTGCCTCCAGCTACTGCAAATGAACTCCAGGCACACACACCACCTTGTGCATCTGGCTTACGTGGGTCCTGGGGAATAGCACCAAAGTTCTTCGGCTTTGCAGGCAAATGCCTTAACCACTAAGCCATCTCTCCAGGCCCCAACATGTGATATCTTTTTCAGTATCTTTCAACTTTTCTCTTCACTTTTCTTTGTTTCTCCCTTATTTTTAATCAAAATCTCTCTAGCATATAGAGCAGTCTTTTTGAACAGGATTTCAGATGATTTTAGGAATAATAATTATGGCATATGAACATAAAACACAATTTCATAAATAGTTTGCTATTTCTAGTGTTTAATACTTGGTGTGGTAGTTTGACTAGATGGCCCCCAATATATTCAGTGTTTTATTAGTTTGTTGTTTGCATTTGCAGCCACCTGGCTGGAGGCAATGTCACTGGGCGGATCTTAAAGTGTGGTGGTGGGTTTAGGATTCCATTGTAAAGATATGCAAAGTGTGCCTAGTAGGAGTTCCTGAAGTGTGCTGTGCTGTGTAGCTGGTGGCTTTTTTCTCTGTTTGGACCTATGAAGGCAGGCCAGCTTTTTCTGCCATTATGGAACTTCCCCTGGATCTGTAAGCTTCAATAAATAATATCCCTTCCTCTATAACTGTGCCTGGTCTGGAAGTTCATCTCAGCGAACCTGAAGGTGTCTGCTACACTTGGTGTTACAATTTGATCTATCTTCTTCAAAATTTAAAAGAATTTGTAGGACTAGATGGCTCAGTGATTAACAGCACTTCCTTGTAAAGACTGCCAACATAGGTTTGAGAACCCCACAGCTATGAAAAGCCCTATACAGAGTGGCACATGTGTCTGGTGTTCATTTGCAGCAGCAAGAGACCCTAGCACATACATATATACATAAACACACACACACAGACCCTAGCACATACATATATACATAAATACACACATAAATAAATAAATAAATAAATAAATAAATAAATAAATAAAATTTAAAGATTGCATATAGTTTCAAATTTAGATGACAAATATCACATAAAATAGTTAGAAAATACTGGTCTTAAGATGTATATTATAGCCAGATGTGGTGGTACACCCCTTTAATCCCAGCACTTGGGAAGCCGAGGTTGGAGGATCATCATGAGTTTGAGGCCACTCTGAGGCTATATAGTAAAATCCAGGTTAGGCTGGGCTAGAGGGAGAACTTACCTTGAAAAACAAAAACAAAACAAAACAAAAAAAAAGATTTATAGTATAACTACAGAAAATATTTTACAAAAAAATTAAAATGATTCAAAAATTGAAGGTAAAATGTATTTTATATAAATGCTACTTTTGAAAAAATTGATAGGAACTTTAATACACTACAAATTGTTTTAATGCATTAATATAATACTTAAAAAAATCTTAAACAGGGGGCTGGCGAAATGGCTTAGCAGGTAAGGCATTTGCCTGCGAAACCCAAGGACCCCAGTTCAATTATCCAGGACCCACATGAGCCAGATGCACAAAGGGACACATGCATCTAGAGTTCATTTGCAGTGGTTGGAGGCCCTGGTGTGCTCTCTTTCACTCTGCCTCTTCTTCTCTCTCTCTTAATTTTTAAAACTTTTTATTTTATATTATTTTTTTGGAGAGAGGCAGATAGAGAGGGGGGGACAGAGATGGGCGCATGAGCAGTGTCTCAGCTGCTGCGAACAAAATCCAGATGTGCGCGCCCCTTGTGGTCACATGCGGCATTGCGCCCTTGCGTCACTTTGCATCTGGCTAAACGTGGGACCTGCAGATTGGAACCACTGGAGATTGGAACCAGTGTTCTTAGGGTTAGGAGGCAGGCGCCTTAACCCCTAAGCCATCTCTCCAGCCCATCTCTCTCATAAATAAATAAATAAATAAATAAATAAATAAATAAATAAATAAATAAATAAAAAAAAATTTAAAATAATCTTAAATGGCATCATAAAAGTAATATTTTATTTTTATTTATTTATTTGAGAGGGAAAGAGGCAGAGTGAGATAGAGAGAGAATGGGCATGCCAGGGCTTCCAGCCACTGCAAACGAACTCCAGATGCATGTGCCCCCTTGTGCATCTGGCTTAAGTGGGTCCTGGGGAATCGAACTGAGGTCCTTTGGCTGTGCAGGCAAATGCCTTAACTGCTAAGCCATCTCTCCAGCTCAAAAGTAATATTTTAAAGACCCAAGTCATTATACTTTCATGTGTTCACATTTATTCTCTCTAGGACTAGGGAAAGTTAATCACTTAGTTACTTCTTATACTGTAAAAGGAAATCTTTTAGTTAATTTGAAGTAGTTAAAATTCCTAAATCCCAACCTGGTCATTGAAAGATTAAAGCAATAGATGCTAAAAGAGGTAGTACAATCAGAGCAGGAGCAGTTTAACAAGGTGGTAACAGATTGAAGCTCCATCCTTACAGACATTTTTTATTTTTATTAATTAATTTATTTATTTTTGTTTGTTTGTCAAAGTAGAGTCTCTTTATAGTTCAGGCTGACCTGGTACTCACTATGTAGTCTCAGGCTGGCGTCAAACTCACAGTGATCCTCCTACCTCAGCCTCCTGAGTGCTGGGATTAAAGGTGTGTGCCATGATGCATGACCCTTAAAGACTTAAAAAAAAAAAAATCAAACTCAAACAGAAACTATAGTCTTTAACAATGTGCTGTTTTAAAACTCAATTACGAAATGTACACTAGCTCTGAAAATTCATCGTCTACCAGGAGGGATCAGGTCCCAGAAGAATAAAGCAGATGGGGATATATGCACACTTGTTTGTGTTTTTTTCTTTCTTCTTTTTTTGCTTTTTTGAGGTAGGGTCTCACTCTAGCTCGAGCTGACCTGGAATTCACTATGTAGTCTCAGGGTGGCCTCAAACTCTAGGTGAGCCTCCTACCTCTGCCTCCCCTGTGCTGGGATTAAAGGCATGCACCACCATGCCCAGCTGTAATCCTTTTTTTATTCATTAATTTGGCAGAGTATGCCTATCACACTCCGAAGATATGGATCTAAAGGAGATCAGAAACTAGTTGGATTTAGAGACTCACAAAGAGTGGCATACTAGTACAGTAGATCTCCTGAAACAAAGAGGTATCATTTGAGGAGTTTGCCAATTTCCAGTGGTTAAATATTCTCACCATAGCTGATCTCAAGCAACCAAAAATTCCTAGGTAATTAGCAATCAACTTCTTGCAATGGTTGGAGTTATTTCCAGGATCACACCTCTAGTAACTTCAATCGAGTATTTGGCAACTAACCCCAAACAGCAAAACTCTTTAAAAGAGTTTTTGTTATGTTGTTTTAAAGGAAGTCAACAAATTGCAATGAATATATTTTGCTCTTCTGTTATTCTCAAACCAATCTGTTCTGTTCTAAACATTGTTAAGACTATCTCTAGCCAGGAGTGTATTAGTTGTACAATGGACTGAAACAATTACTTAGATGAAACACAGTAACACTGTGTGGTATAAGGGCACAGACATTCACATAGGAAAAGGACTGTTGATTTCCTCAAGGATGCATCCTGAAGCATATGAAGGTCTTTAAAAAGCATGAGAAGAAATGGTCAAACCAATGAAGAGCAAAGACTCCACGCTTAACATAGTGAAGTGTACTAGAGACAAGTAATATCATTCACTCAAACCTGAGGTACATAGAAAAAATAAATTCTATAAAAAGTATTTCAGAGAAAATAAAGTTGGTCTGTGTCCATTCTTCCAAGTGAACAATGTTACACTAATTTTATAGATGAGGAAGATCTTACATAGTGAACAGAAGAAGGAAGAGAGAGGTAGGCTACTGTTTTAAGATAGATCATGTCAATGAAGAAAGATTTAGGAAATGAAATCACTGAAAGCACTACAAATCACACAAGAAAATAAAAGGACTACACTGTGGACTCCAAGTACCACTCTCTCACTTTTGGCATCAGTACTTTTACTGTGATGGCTAGGAGAGTTGATCATGAATATCTCTGCTCACATTCTCAATAAGACCACTTCATTCCATACTTTAAAGAGGTACCATCATGGATTGAGGTTACAGACAGTACATTTAGTTGGGTTCTGGTTAATAAAGCTTGATTGTTTCAAACCCTCATAGGACCTTATGCTTAAGCAAATAAGTGCTCCTAACCATGAGGGATCTGCCTAACCAAAACTTTAATGCCCTTAAACTTAATCTACATGTGTTACATACAAAGTTTTCTAATCTTCCTTTCTTTTATAATTTTCACCTAATTGTTATAGCTTACAAGACCTCAATATTCCATATTAATTTTTTTGTTTGTTTTACTTTCAAGGGTATAATTCAGTGATTTTCAATATATTCACACCATCACTAATTCCCAATCATTTTCATCACTCTAAAATGTACTCCCTTCTCTAAACAGACAAAGGACATAAATGGATATTTATCTAAAGAAAAGATAAGCCAATGGCCAATGAACACATTAACTAATGTTATAACTAGCCATTAGGAAAATGCAAACTCAAACCACAATGAAATACCAATTTATGGACATTAAGATGACTGTTATTTTTTAAAGTGCATGCAACAACACAAATTAGTGACAATGTGAGAAATTTAACCAGTTGTACATTACTAGAGGGAATGTAACAGAGTGTGGCCAGCCAATGTTTATGAAAAACTAGTTCCTTGCAGGGAATGGTGGCATATGCCTTTAAGCCCAGCACTTGGGAGGCAGAAGTAGGAGGATCTCCATGAGTTCAAGGCCACCCTGAGACTACACAGTGATAGGGAATTCCAGGTCAGCCTGGGCTTGAGTGAGACCTTACCTTGAAAAACCAAAAAGAGAGAGAGATGAAAGAAAAAAGAGAAAGGAAGGAAGGGAGGGAGGGAGGGAGGGAGGGAGGGGGGGAGGGGGGAGGGAGGGAGGGAGGGAGGGAGGGAGGGGGGAAAGAAAAAAGAAAATCCTCAAAGCTTCAAGCAATGAATTATCATTTGATCTAGTAGTTCTACTTCTTAGGATATTCTCACAAATCTGGGAAGTGGGGTATCAAAGATATGCTTGTACACCCATAGGTGCCGTAACTATTCATAATAGCAAAAAGGTACAAATAATACAAGGACTCATTAAGGGGTGAAAAGATTTTAAAAAAAGAAAATATAAATAAAAAGTTAATTTACCTACAGTAGAATATTCTCAGTCTCAAGAAGGAACAATTTTTACTTGTTGCAACATGAATAAACCTTGAGGGCACTAACCTAAGTGACAAAAGTTAGACACAGCAGATCTCATATTATCCATGATTGTAGGGGGGATAAAGTTGTGGGAAGAAATTAATGGGGAGTTATTGTGACTCAGTATGTAGTTTCACTTTGAGAAAACAAAAAGTTCTGAAGATAGATGGTAGTGATGATTATACTCAATGTGAATGTTACTTGACACCACTGAAATGAATAAATGATTAAATGGCAAATTGTTGTATATGTCATGCTTCCTAATAAAATTTGAGAAAAGCAAACAAACAAAAAACAATGCAGTCACCAGCTGACCCAACAACTCTACTCCTAGACATATTCCAAGAGAATTACAAACATGCATCCTCATAAAATGTAGGCATAAATTATACACAATAACAGGATTACTGCTAAATATCAAAAGATCAAAGTAGGCAAGTGCCAGAGTAGATAAACAAAACAGAGCATAACCATACAATGGCTTTTACTCAGCCATTAAAAAAAAGGGTGGAATGTCTAGAAGGTTGATCCACATTGTTGTAAATCACAGAAGCTCCTCCTTTTAAAAGGCTTAACAGTATTCCAATGCAGATATTTACCACATTTTTAACTCTATCTATCCACTGGTGGACATGTAGGTTACTTCCATATTTTGGTTTCTGGAAATAATTCTGCAACAAAAATGGATGTGCAGATCTCTTCCACATCCTGATTTCCGTGCTTTTGGAATTTTGATTTACATTATATATATATATATGCACGCGCGCGCGCACACACACACACATATACATACACACACACATATATATCCACAAATGCAATTCATTTCAGTCTTGTGCTATATATGCATATAAAGCAAAAAGTCTATTTTAAGATATAAAATATTCATTATTTAAGAGGAAAGCCCTGATTGATAAGAATTTAAGCAGTGTAGCAATAGGACATTCTATTTCATACCTAGATCCTCTAACACCTTAAGGATTAAAGGAATTCTGATGCTTCATAGTAACATATTTGCACATTTACATATAGAGTGACTACTTGCTGACTAATCCTTTCTTCAGTCTCTTAGCACATCCCTTCCTTCCTCCATTCCCCTATCCTCCTATCCTAACAAGATCCCTTCCCATTGCAACAAACACAATGACTTAATCATCTGGCACTAGGCTCTTTCTCTCACTATGGCCATAGCTGAAGAAAAGACAGAAAGAAAAATAAAAGAACTAAAGTTCTTGAACATAAGAGTATCCAAGGTTAAATGAGAAGAATTTTATATATACTTTAAGGTTCCAAGACATTATATTTGTGCTAACAAAAACTTTAAAGTACTACCATTTACATTATAAAACTCCAAATATGAGAAATAAAAATCAGATGACTCAGGGAAAGATGATTATTGTAAAGGTTGTTACCAGCACAAGAATTAAAGTTTATCACACTAATAGTGCAGTGTCTTTTCACTGTCACAACCTTACTGACAGTTGAGGAACATTTTTTGGCAGATTAAATTCTTTAACATGGGCTAAGGAGATAGCTCTAAGGGCAGAATTGCTAATCTTACATGCACGAGTAACCAGAATCCATGTATGAAATGCGAGTCATGGTGTCATGTGCCTATAATCATAGTGTGGGTGAGACAGAGACAGGAGGATTGCTGGAACTTACTGGTTGGCCAGTATAGCATAACTGATGAACTTCAGGACCATGAGAGACTCTGCCTCAAAAGACAGGAGTGTATTCCTCAAGGTAATACCTGGGATTATCCTCTGGATTACACATACAAAAACAGACCACATACACACAAAACATGTAAAAAATATTTTATAACATTATACCCCTTGATTAAGAATATTCTTTAAGGGCCAGGGAGATGGGTCAGCAGTTAAAGGTGTTTTCTTGCAAAGCCTGTGGGCCCAGATTGAATTACTCAGTACCCATGTAAAGACAAATGTAAAAAGTGATATAAGCATCTAATATTCCTTTGCAGTGGCAAGAAACCCTGATGGGCCCAAGTAGAGGTGCACATGCACACACATACACAAATGTGCAAGTAAATAAAATATTTTTCAAAGAATCTTATATTTAGGTTCAGCTAAAATCTCACTGGGAAGGAATCTGCCACAAAATTATTTGTCATATATTAAAAACTAAGGATAACATAAGTTATTTTAAAGTAGAATTTTTAGGGCCTGGAGAGATGGCTTATCAGTTAAGTGCTTGCCTGTGAAGCCTAAGGACCCTGGTTCAAGGCTCGATTCCCCCGGACCCACGTACACCAGATGCACAAGGTGGCACATACACCTGGAGTTCGTTTGCAGTGGCTGGAGGCCCTGGCGTGCCCATTCTCGTTCTCTCTATCTGCCTCTTTTTCTCTCTGACTGTTGCTTTCAAATAAACAAACAAACAAAATTTAAAAAACAGAATTTTTATATTCCATTTTTATGCAAACTATCTTTGGCCTCATTAAAGAAAAATACACATGAGACTTAATAACCAAATCCTAGAGATGTTCTTTTAATAAGCTCTTTTAGAAAACATGTTTACTACAATCTAAAAAGAACTCCTATATTTAACCCCTCCAAAACATCTAATTAATAAATGAGTTAATGAATAGGCATTCTAAAAATTAGACATATAAATGGCTAACACTTGATAAGTGTGAAAAAGTATAAAATACTCTTGGAATTCAAGAAACTGAAAATTAAAAACTGCTTTGAAATTCCATCTTGCCCCAGTGTGAATGACTATCATGAAGACAACAAAAACCAACTAATCCTGGCAAGGATGTGGGAAAGCACAGCACGTGGAAATATAAACTGAAAGCCACTTTGGAAATCAGTATGGAGGTTCCACAAAAAAAATAAAACAAGAACTATCTTTGATCCAGCTATACCTTTAGTAGGTACATACCTACATACCCCAGAGATACTTAAACAACTATGTTTACTGCTGCACTATTCAAAACAGCTAAGATACTAGCCTAGATGTTCATCAATAGAATGAACATAAAACATGGTAGACATACACAATTGTATTCAGGTGTAAAGAACACTAACATTTGTAGGAAAATGAATGGAACTGTAGATAATTAAGTTATTAGAAATAAGCCAGACTCAGAAAAGTACATAATCACATGTTTTTTCCTTACATAGGGAATCTAAGTTTATAAGTGTATATACTTTATACACACACACACATATATTTAAATATTTGTGTGTTGGACATATAAGTAGAATGGGGACTGTGAGAGGGAGAGGAATTTGGGGAATATGGTCAATTGAAGAGATACTGGGTGGTAGCAAAAGAAAAGATAGTATAATGATGTATATCAATGAAAATGTCACAATGAAACCTACTTCGTTGTATACTAACCATCAATTTTTCAAAGAAAAATACGATTATTTCAATGTTAATCTTTTTAATTTTTTTTTTTTTTTTTTTTTTTTTTTTTTTTTTTGGTTTTGCAAGGTAGGGTCTCACTCTGGTCCAGGCTGACCTGGAATTCACTATGTAGTCTCAGGGTGGCCTCGAACTCTCGGTGATCCTCCTACCTCTGCCTCCCGAGTGCTGGGATTAAAGGCGTGCGCCACCACACCCGGCTTAATTTTTTTTTTTTGACAGAGAGAGCAAGAATTGGCACACCAGTGCCTCAGCAACTAAAATCAAACTCCAGACACTTGTGCCACCTATTGGGCATGTGCAACCTTGCACTTGCCTCACCTTTGTGCATCTGGCTTATGTGGGATTTGGAGAGATGAACATGGGTCCTTAGGCTTCACAGAAGCCTATCTCTCTGATAAGCTATCTCTCCAGCCCTCAGTATTAATATTTTTAAAGCAAAAGTACTCAGCAATACTTGCATAGCTTCTTTTGCAAATGTCTTCAAGTAGAAATAACTCATGGCTTCATAGATTCTCTTTTCTAATTTAGTCATTCATTAAACACAGCTCCTCTGTGACCAATTCTGTAATGGGCCCTGGAATAGAGATAAATTTGATACTTTTCCTACTTTAGGTCCACACAGTCTTATAGGGGAAGAAAGTAAGTACACAGGTAATGACAAATGAATGTGGTAAGTGCTATGCCAAATATGTATTCACAAAGAGAGATGGAATTTAGAAAGGAGACATCTAACCTGAATAATCACAAATCTGACTACCCAGATAAACTGACTTGAATAATACTTGGTTTCAAACTACTTTTGGTAGTTTTAACAAATCAAGTTCCCCCTCAGAGAACTAAAAATGCTAGAAGTGAAGTCACTTAAAAAAAGAAAAGAAAAAAAACATCATAAAGCTGGGCATGGTGGTGCACACCTTTAATCCCAGCACTCGAGAGGCAGAGGTAGGAGGATCGCCGAGAGTTCGAGGCCACCCTGAGAATATTTAATGAATTCCAGATTAGCCTGGACCACAGTGAGACCCTACCTCAAAAAGAGGAAAAAAAAAAAAAAAAAAAAACATCATAACTCCAAGTATCTACAAATCTAGAATAACTTTTGAAAAATAAATACTATGTGTATCACCAACACAAATGACTAACTGGAAATCAACATTTGCTTAGATTTATAACATGTGTGTTTATTAATACAAGTATATGTCAGATTTTGTTCCACTTCCTGCAAAAAAAGTTTAATTTGAAATTAAAATTATCATTACACATTAAAATTCTTAAATATTTTACTGTATCTCTAATACCTCAAATTTCCAAGTGATTTATGTGAATATACATACATAAGCATGTCAATAATAGAAAACTTTACCAGCAAGGAATTGTATTTCATTAAATTTGCTTATTTACAAGGAAATGTGAAGGATAGAAAGAAATGGTTCAGCAGAAGTGAGCTAATGCTTAACTGATATGAGGAGGATGTCAACAATCAAATGACATAGTAAAAACACAAGAGCCTTGTTTACATTTCATCAGGTAAATGCAGGCATGTAAATGTAAAGTGCATTTTCTGATAATAATTCCAAAAGGAATAGAAACAAATGTCAACAGCAAAGCTTGAATTAATGTAAACCTAGTACTTGTTTTTGACACTGAATTTTTATCAAAAAATGAAGAACCTTTTTATTACATTTATATTAATTTTATTTGTGTGATTTTCATGTCATTTCTCTTACATGATGATTATAGCACTTTTATATAATCATGCAGGAAGAAAAAAATAAAAGCACTCAAATTTAAAAATATATATATTATAATGTCTTTAAAAATATGGCCATAAAATTATAATATGAAATTTATAAAGATTTAACTGTTTTTAACAAAATAGAGGCTGAGACAGTCAGTTGTGCAAAAGATTTTCATCTAAAATAAAGCTGTGGTTAGGCATATAGATCTTTAACTTTACTAACAACTTTAAGATTGTCTAGTGATGTCATCTTGGGCTCACTCTGTTAACACTTAGAGCAGGCTTTACCTTAGCAAACAAAAAATTTATGTAAGTGATTATAAATTAATGCCATGAAAATGTAACAACCACATATTCAAGAAGTCTAGCAGGGATACAAAAATTTCTGTTACTTATCTTTAAAATATATAAAAACAAAGGTCCAATTATCATTCTTATAATATATGTGGGTTCTCTCTTTAGGATAAAATGTTTTGCTTTCATTCTCATTTCTTTCTTTTCTGTTTTTACTACCTACTATTAAATGACTAGCAAGGGAAATAATACTTCACATTCTCCTCATGTACAATATGGAAGAAATTTAGACTACCAGTCAGTAGAAAGTGATGGCACCTTGACTTCTTACCATGAAAATTTACATGTGTGTAAAGAGACTTTGAATATTTTTTCCCTCTTACTGTATAAGGCAATCCTATGCAATATATTTTCTATTCATCTTCCAAAAAACACTTAAGTGAGGTTTGTATTTTCCCAAACAGAAGTTACTTAATACCACATTATCCTCCAAGAACCATAAACCCAATTGTCCTTTGCACAATATTTGTTTTGGATAGAGAAAAAATTCTCTCAAATTCCTATAGTCATTTCCAAAGCTTAACTAAGGTTGTTTCAGATTGTTTTTGAATTGATAAAATCACTTTTTTTTTTCATTTAAAAAAATTTTTCACTTGTAAGTCCATAGTTTTAATTCTTCTGCTTTTACTTATTCAAAATTTGTGAACATTTAGTCAGGTGTGGTGGTGCAGGACTTTAATCCCAGCACTCAGGAGGCAGAGGTAGGGGGTTCGAAGCTACCCTGAGACTGCATAGTTAATTCAAGGTCAGCCTGGGCCAGAGTGAGACCCAACCTCAAAAGAAAAAAATTTTTTAATAATTATAAACATAAATAAATAAATAAAATTTGTGAACATTTGACTTCTGAAGCATGAAGTTTTAGGAAATTATTCCATACCAGTATGTAAAATAGCTGTAGCCAAAACTGAGAAGGATTCCTTCTTTGCCTTAATATACTCTGTATACCACATCTACAAGCTAAAACGATGCTGACATTAAAAAAAATTCAATTACATATTATTGATGCAAATATAATGTGTTTTCCTCAGTCATTCATAGGACTTTCCCAGCATTATTCATTTCTAAGAGACCTTCTTCTCTTGTTTTCTTCATCCCTTCCCATCAAGTGTCCATGTTCAATACTATTTTTCAAACAGCCCTCACTCCACCCCCATGCAATAGCTGTAATATAGATGTAAAGCTTGGTGTAAGTCCAAAATTTTATGATCAAAATACATACTTAGCAAATTGTTTGGCTAAATCTTTCATGTATGATGAAAGATTATTACCACAATTCATTAGCAAATTACAGACTTTGAAATGTAGGCAGACAAATATTTGGCCCTGTATCAATCAATTTGGACCAGCTGGGTAGAAATTCACACAATCCCAGGAAACCTGGGAAGTGAAGTGCTCTTTCATTTTTCATTCACTTGAAACATTAAAGAAAAATTATCATTCTATAAAAATGTCCACTTTTCAAGACTTTAGCAGAGTGACTTTCGAATGAGTTTTATTTTCAGTCAATTACTACCTTAAGAGATCAATAAACTGATCTCTATTTTTTCCCTACAAAGATTATGGATGAATAATGCCTAATATGTACATGTACAGAAGTGCTCTAATACTTTACCCAGCATAATCCATTTTTTAAAAAACTAAATATTCAATAATGGTTTCATTACCTTATGTAGGAGTAGGATACCTCTACAGATAGTAAGTAAGCCTAGACAGTAATTTTGAGTCATTCACAATAAATAATATCATTATATTCTTCCTCTAAGCCTCTCTAGGCTTGTGAAGTGACCCTGTACAAAGATTCTGATTGATTCTATGTCTGTCTATTTTACTTAAGCTACAAGGCCTGTATATGAGGACAGCTGTACTTTAGAAGCAACTTAAATTTCATCTTAGTGGCATCTAATCCAATGCTTGGTATAAGATGCATGTAAAAGTCAGTGTCAAAATTAAACAATGACGGCTTTGCAATGAGCAGATGCTTTTGCCTTGCAGCTGTAAAACCTTACAAAAATCCAGTACTCTACTGTCTGGTCACGCAATGACCACAAAGCAAGGAATACATTTTGTTATTCATACCAATTGTTTGCTGTGAGCTTTTAAAGCTTTTTTTCTTTTTCTTTTTCTTTTTTTAAAGAAAATAGCAATATATTGAGGGTAATAAGGTAAAAGAGCTCTAAACTAAGTAACAGTTTATTTTTCCAAAATATATTCACCAGACTGAATGTTTAAAAAAGAGTTAATTCTGACTAGAGTGCATTGAGTCATATACACAAGTCACAATGCATGAAAGAAAAGTCCCATAATTGTATGCTTGAAGAGGTTATGCCAAATAACGTTTGGCTTATAAGGATAAACATGTGAATAATCCTACTCTTGGTTCACCTTATGTTTATGAGCAATTTAGATCCACTTATTCATCCTTTAATTCTTTGCTGTTATTGTCTTATTTGTTTTTACAGGGTACTCAGCAAGGAACGGGTATAACTCATTTTGACTAGTGGATACTTAAACACTTCTCAGTTTAAGCAACATGGTACTTACAGAAGTCTATGAAGCAATCGCAGCCTTTCCAAGCCCTTACCCTGTAGGAGGTAGCTTTTATATGTGGCATTCAGGAATCTAGGGGTTAATATTTTAATACTGAAATAAACTCTTCCTCATGAGTAGAAAGGACTCCAACCACTGTCTCTGTGAAATCAGAGAATTAACCCCATCTAAGTAAGTGACTACATGGTCATGATCAATCCAGTTTTGCTAATCGTGGCCTGGCTTTAAAGATAGCTTTTTTTTTTTTTTTTTTTTTTTTTTAATTCTACCTACAACAAAGAATCTAGTGGCTTTACCTTTATTTACTGAAAAAAAGAAGAAGAAGAAGAATTTCTATAAGTTTCTTTTAACCTTTCAAATTTTTTCTTGAAAATATTTCTTCCCCAAGGACATCAAATTAACTCTTTACTAACAAATTTCATTGGATATTTTATTGGTTGAAGGTCTGAAAATTCCCTTTATATGTCTTCCTATCCCACAATTTATATTTCAATGTAAAATCTCAACATAATGATAATATTAGTAGGAAAATAATCAAAATTTCAGTTATCAAAGAGGGCATGGCAAACTTCAATTAAAAGCTTTGAGAAAGAAAACAATTTTATGGCTGCTTTTATATTTTTAAGCATGTATTAAACACATACTGATGAAGAAGACATATATATATGTATATATATACATATTATTGCATTATGCACTTGAAAATATAAGTTATTATACTAAATTAAGAAAATAGCCTAAACTTAAAAAGATGGAAACATTTATAATCATTATATACAATTGGTTTCCTAATAGCCATGATTAAGAATTTAAATAACATGTCATTGAACAAAATAATTATTTTACAGTATCAGCATTCCAAATTACAATATTACACATGGGCAGCTTCTAGGATAAGGAATGACTACAAATTTGCACAACTAATTTAGTTAATATTTCATGACTACTTAATAAACAGAATTATATTAACAGAACAGAGAACATATTTTGCTTGAAAGTGCAATCCAACTTCAGGTTAATAATGGCACAATACTGATCACATTCAATACATTTTATTCTATTACATATTTTCTTGGGACTATGTAGATAGAAATTTGGAAAAAATAGTCACATCAAATAAATAGTTCTCTTTTATTTTATTCTCTAAGTTCACTTAATAACAGCGATATATTTTGAAGTATATATTTTACTCAAAAACACAAAAATAAGTCACAAACCAAAAGCTAACAGATGTGTGACTTCTAATTAGTTATAATAATCTCTGCTTCAATGCCATTAGAATGAGCCTTGCTTTTCTTTTGAAAACTAAAAAAGCTTTCCTTTGAATTTTAAACTGTCAGAGTACTTCAAAGTCAATGTACAAAATCTGCTTTGATTAAAATTTTAGACATCTACAGTGATAACTTTATGAAAGGAAAATATTAAATTATAATTATCCTAAACAGACACAGTCTTGTGAAACTAACCCTACATTCATGTTAAAACATAAAGAGTTGAATATAATGAATTTGATTCATCCTTGGACACAAAGCTTCACCACAGTACACTCAGTCAACTGTTGCTCTTGCTCTTATATTCATGGTGCTTAAATAGCGCACTTAAAAACAAAAAAAACTCCAATTGGCTTTTCATACATCCACCCTGCCCAAAAATAACGCACTTGAAAAACTCAAATGATATGAAAGGCTTCAAGGCCTCTTTTCTCCCTTTCATACCCTTTTTTTTTATTTCTGTTTGCAGTAATCTGCCTTTCTCTTTCTCTTTCTCATTGCTACAGAGCAGGCAAAGAGGCTTGGAGCTTTGAAAAGGGGGCTCTGTGTGTAATGGGTCCTCTAGAATTAATTTACTTGCACCAAATCCATTGAGCATAGAGGTCCCTCCTCCCCTTCTCAAATCATTTGGAGTCGAAGGCAGCCCCCAGCCTTTGTAATTCTAGTAAAGCACTTAAAGTGCACAGTAGGTGTTCATGAGGACCATCTGGTCAAAAGCAAAACAAGCTGCTGATTTTGCCTTTGAATAGAATGAAGCAAGTGTGAATTAGTCTCTTCAATTAGCACTATTACAACCTGTCAAGTGCATATTGTAAAACAGGATTATTACAGTATTGGTCACCAGTGCAATTATTTACTCTCTGCCTTTTCTTGCATATAAAAAATGTCTTAAGTTTATGAATTTCTGATAACTGAATGCAATTTCTCTGAACTCAGGCATTTAAAACCTATCAACTATTAAATCACAGAATATAAAACATACTTGACTAAGATATTAAGATACAGATAAATTACAAATGGATAAAGCAATGTCTTTATTTCTTAATAAAATTTAATTTATTAAATTCTGGAAATGCAGGTTAAAACACATTGTCTAAAATAAGATTCCAATTTACTCAAAAATATTTTCAGATACAGAAAACAACTCGTTTCCATACAGCTACATTGTAGATATTACTTAATTTTATTTCCTAAGGGAATAACTTATTTAAAAGCACAGAAGACCTCAATATTTGTAAAATGATCACTAACTTGTTCGTCTGAATCAACATATGATTCAACAGATCTGTTTTCAAATGCAACTTGAAACCAGTAACGGACATGTACGTCACAATCTCCCATTCTGAAAGCCAAATAATGGCTTGAATTCACTGCCAAGTTGCTTAAGAAATTATCATTTCATTTCTACTAAGATGTCATTTATGATTTCAGGTATATGATATATGCTAATAAAAACTGCTCATTGTAATTGAGCTAATACATGCCATTAATCTTGCAGTAAAAACAAACCACTTAAACTTTTAATTAAATGAGCACACAACTTAATTTACTCTTTTGCATATGTACATTTTGCACTGCCTCCCTGTTTCTTCAATTCTGTGCCACAATCACCCCCCTTACCATCCCTAACACCAGAAAACAAACAAACCAAAAAAGGCACCTAATACTTAGTACATTTAAAGGGCATATGAGTTAATATACATTGAAAATAGCTTGCTAACATAATCGTAAAAGACTACAACTTTCATAACTATTCTAGCCTCCAGCATTAAAGGAAATACTACAAGATACACAATAGTTGAGCAAGTTAAGAAAACAGCAGGTAGAAAAATAGGCATAACACACAAAAATTGGCACACTTCAAATTTCACAATCAAATTAGCCTCATCTCACAATTATTTTGAGAAACTGGTCTGATATAAACTTAGCTAACTTCTTGAAAGTAATTCAAACTCAAATGGCCTCACACTTAATCTCTAGATTGTAAAATATGGTACTAGTGCTACTTACTCCCTGCAAGCTTTACAGGTTGTCAAATTTCCCTGTGATTTCCCATTAAGAACTAAATCAACATTAGTAAGAACAGTGAGAATTCTGGGGCAAAGTAAAACTTGGAAAAGGATTTGAATAATTCCAATAGCTAATTCATAATAGATAAGTAATACTCCCTGATTATGCATTAAAAACACTTAGATTTCTTATCTTTGTTATTCTGGGTCAGGTGGAAGTTCCTTAAGTTTGTAAGACATCTAGAAAGAAAAGGAGGTATTTACCTAACAGAAGCTTTTGCAATAATAATGCAGACAACAAAGAATCAGTTTCAAGAATAAAAGTTGGCTTGAATTCAGGGACTTTATATCCTTTTCTACACCTGGGCTTAGGATTTGCAGAAGGCAAATCATTTTTTTTTTTTTCCCCTTATGTTAGCCCATCAAGTGAGTCTGAAACCAGATTTTTAATAGTATTAAACAAAATCACTACAATCTGTACAAGTAATTAAAGGCTTAAAATTTTTATTTTGCAGAGTAGAAAATGAAATAAAATAAGCCTGTTTAAAGTTTGAAGAAATTTCAGTATTGTGAAGTGTGATAGTATACAATTTGGGCCCAAGTTCATGGAAAATAAATAGGCTGCCTCAAAGTTATTTACCATATGATGAAAAAGAGTAAGGATTTTACTTCGTGTAAGTACTTGCAACTCTCTCCATTCTGACCTTTTTTTAAAATATGGTATGCCTTGTCCTCAAGAAGGATAATGTAAGTGGGGTATTTATAAGGAACTATCAAAAACAAAATAAAAACAAAAACCCTTTAGTAGCTAACTAGCTCAAATTAGAGTACCCAAAGGATAAAAGCCCCATGTTGTGAAACAGCAGACAGCGTGGGGATGAACAAACACTGTACAACTACCTTACATGGCCAATGATCACTGCATTTTAATTCTATTTTCTAATTGTAAAATACACTTAAAAATGTTTGTTGTGAATTAACAGCTGAAATCAGTACCTTTTTCAACTTTAGTCATTAAAAAAAAAACCTCTTTGTTTGAAAATTATTGTCAAAGCTTTCATTTAAACTTCAAAGCTGTAAAAACTTAAAAACTAGAACACAAGACTAAGATATTACAGAGGAAAAAAATGATCAGGTATTTTTAATTTATTTCTTTAAATGTTTATCCTTTCTTTCAATATATTATACTGATCATGCATGATTTGTTCCTAGACTTAATACTGAAAAATAAAAGATTCCTGAATGGTAATTGAGGTTAATTTACAACATAGGATAAATAGCAACATTAAATTATGCCATTAAAAACAAAAAAAAACTAGTATTTATCAAACTTCAAAACCATTAGAAAATCGTCCTTTGACCTCCAGCAATCAAACTGGCTTGTAGTTGCCCAACAAGATATAATGCACATACTAATGTGGATTGCAAGGGCATATACAAGAACACCTTTCCTTCTCATGAAACTATCCACACCACAGGTCTCTCACAAGTTGAAGGAGAAAAGTCAGTGGGCTAGGCCTAGAGAATTGATCTACATCCTTTCTCAAAGTTACACAGAATAAAAGAGTCCATTTGGGCTCACAGAAAAACATTTAGTATTAGAAGCAACATTATTTTTCTGGTAACTATCATTTCAATTTTTTTCAATTAATTTTATAAGAGGAAGAAAAGGAAGAAAAGCTATTACCAAGAAATACAAAAGAACATCTGCCTTTGTAAAAATACTTATGGAACATTTAAAAAATATTTACTACATGTTAAGGAAAAGATTTACTGTTTGCAAGTCCTTAAAGCTTAAAATATATTTTATAATCTAAATAGTATACCTCAGAGAACAGTTTCAGCCAACTATGGCACACAATGGCACATTTACAGAATTTTAAGTATTTCTTTTAATAATTGATGTAGTCATTTTGAATCATTCTGCATAGGATATCAGGTGTGAGCAGATTGCATTAACGCTGCTTAAACATTCCAACTTGTCAGTATGGCCAACTCGATTTCGGAAATATTTGCAGTATTTTCCCATCGAAACAGTAATAAAGGCAAAATAAATATATGCCACTACTTTATAATCACCGAACATTAATGAATATTTTATGTCTTTTTAAATCTCCCTGTTTAATTTAAAAGGGTGAAATTAAGTCTCCTCCCTGCAATATGCCAATTATCTGTAAATCAAACAATAACTTGGCCATTATGCTCCTTTTTGTTAATATAAGAGAAGCTAATTTGAAAACACTGAGTGGCATTTTTAGGCTATCAGTTTAACAGTCCTTTCTGCCCTCTTGTGGGAGAAAGCTGAAGCACACTCATGTTACAGAAGTGTAATATAAACAATCAGGAGTGCATGTGCACACAATCACACAATTTTAGTTATAAAAATTTCAACAATAAAGAAAATAAACAGCCTATATCTTATCCACTAAGCATTTACTATTCTTCAAAACAAAAACATAAATCAACAACAGAATAAAATTTTACCTCTTAACTATTTTTACTTTTCTGCTTAACTAAATAGTTATTTTGCAACTAAATTTATTTCTTTAAATAAAGGTTCACATATAGAATTTAGGTTTTATTATCATAAAAATTCTGAAATAAGTCTGAGACATAGCTATGATAGGAAATTATTTCTAAGAGAAAAAACATGACTTTTCTATGAATTAAAAATTTAAATTTATTGCTGGCATAGATTTCCTCCCATTCTGTTGACGTTGTCTACTGACTTGGTTGATGTTTTGCTTAGCAGTACAATAGATTTTTAGTTTCATAAGGTCCCATTAGTTGAGTGTTTGTCTTATGCCCTGGACTACTGGAGTATTATTCAGAAAGTCTTTCCCTATGCCTACATCTTGGAGTATTCTTCCTACTTTTCCCTCTAATGAGTTCAGGTCTTATACTGAGGTCTCTGATCCATTTGGAGTTGGAAGGACAGAGGAGAGCAAAAGGAATAAAACAACAAAACAGAAGAACTACCTTGAAAGAGAAGGGACCTCAGAGAGGGAAGGAACAGAGGAGGGGGGCAAAACAGAATAAAAGGGCAAGTAACATGATCAAATTGCTGCATTTAATTTAAAAAATTAAATTTACATCTCCCCAATATCTGTTACTCTCACAACACAGAATCCGTAACCTCATGGGGAATACCAGCAACCCCACCAAGGAGGGCCCCCAGCAGAATGGGGGCAGGGATGAGGGAAAAGATGGTACCAACACATGATGTATCCATACTAACTATGTCTGTAGTAAGTATATATTAAACTTAAGAGTACAGAATACTCATTCTTGAAGATTAAATGAAATGGTAATGTACACACCTTGAAATTCCTGAAAATCTGAAATTAACAAAATTTGTGTTTCCATTTAGAAGTCGGACAAATGTTAAATTTTAATGTTTAGTTACTAATCAAAAAACTGTTAGGTACTCAATGGAGAAAATGCACATAAAGCAATGAGTTGTTTATGCCAAACTACAAAGAAGAAATTTACTAACCAAACATGAAAAAGGGAAACCACTAGCAGTCTGGCTATTAATGAAATAAAATCATATAATTCTGAAAAATGACCAGGACGAAAATTACTTGCTCTTTCAAGACGAAAGTAGCAATATAGTCTAAAAAATTATGAAATAATTCATGATCAATCCTCTTAAAAAATCAGTAAACAAGCCTGGCATGGTGGCGCACGCACCAGAGGTAGGAGGATTGCAGTGAGTTCGAAGACACCCTGAGACTATATAGTGAATTCCAGGTCAGCTTGGACTAGTGAAACCCTACCTTGGACAATAATAACCCCCCCCAAAAAAAAATCAGTAAACAGATAATTTGCTGTTTCCAAAATTATGAAGGCTAATATGGCACAGTCACTATTTTAATTTTTCTAGACATAGAAGTCCTGTCATAGACTTAAGTATCTTTTCTCCTACAAGATAAATTACTGACTTTTTTGGTGGGTGGGGCTAAAGGTATACCAAAAAGATTGCCTGCCTCTTCTCTCCAATGGGATGCCTTTTTTGAAACTGTTGGCCCTGTTTGACCAAACTGAAGAAAATACTGTCACTACAGACTCTTCTCAGATATTCTGAGCTAAAGGACAATTTCCAATAGACTCTTATAAAAGGCCTCATCAAATTCGTGTTTGAAACAGAAGCATACACAGTATCAATAGATGATCTACTTCAGAATGACCTTTCAAATAATATGGAAACACCCTCTAAAATGAATATCTCCAACAATTTCCAAATTAACATTTTGAGATAATTACTATGAAAGCATGAAACATATAATAATGGCTATTTGTAAGCAGGGTTTTAAGTAGAGTTGTATAAGAATTATCAGCAGCTCCCATTTACCACATCTGTATTTCTAGGTCAAGTAATTTAGTGTATCTATAATAATCACTGGTGCTGCAGTTAATTAAAATTTAAAAAAACCAATAATGAAACATAAAGAGAGTTTCCAACCAGAACAGATAAGCCCTCTTTAACAGGGTCAACATTAGCTATAATGAGCTACCTTTATTCCTTAGCTGTGAGACATAACTCACCTCTTGAATGGTACTGCTTCCTGAGAAGTTCAGGTTGTACTCCCGCTGGACTTCACGGTGGGTGATGATCAGCATGAAGTTTTGATTTAATGATTCCTGCAGGGTACTGAAAGGGTTGAAAGAAAAACAAGGATCTCAGAGATGAACAAGTTCTAGCTTGCTTTACAGCTAGCTGCAAAAACCCCAGGAGTACCCTAACCTCCACACAGGCATGTCCAGGCCCAGTGTTAACATCTTTTCAGCTCCTAAAGGCAAAAGAGCATGCCGAGAAGAACCAAGGGGGGTGGGGGGGATAACCTGTTAACTCCTTCTCTACCAAGGTGTTTTAAAGCTATAATTGTAAATACCTTGCATACATACAATTTTTCTACATGCTACTCTCTACTTATTTCCTCCAAGAAAATCAAGTGTCATCTACATCAAATTCTATTAAATATCTACTAAGTTGTATACTCAAAGACTGATTCAAACCTAAATGAAGTAGAAGTTCAAGGAGAAAACCATGAAACTATTGTTCATATGTATGAAGGCCATGTAAGAATAGAACTGCAGTTTCAAAGTCGAAATTGAGAAGATATTGAGACCTATAGAACTCTAATTGCTATGCCAAAATTCCTTTAAAATAACTATGTTTCCTCTTAGGACATGGCAATATACAGAATCCACAAGCTGGAGATTTCAGAATAACATTTTTTAAATCTTATGGTAGAATTCTAAAATGTTAGCTGTGTCAGAACCATAAAGAACATATAAAATTAGTCACACAAAGTAAGAATAAGTCATGGTTCTATTTCATGTCAATATTAAAACATAACTTCATAAATAATATAGATAAAAATCAACTACTATTAAGTCCAAAAATATCTGTGCTGCTTGTTTCAAAGGTCTTTTTGCTAGGCCTATAACATCAAAAAATATATCCAATATGCTTCATGACTCTGACTTTTATCACTACTCCTTTGCCAATCTGTAACCATATGATAACCATACAGATATAATGAATAAAGGTTAGAATTAGACACCTAATCTATTTGTCCTATGGTCTTCCGGAAAGGTTAATTACATAATACTACAGGGGAATCACTCATATATGTCATGAGATGTTGTTGATCAAAAAATTTTAAATCCAAATAAAATAAAGTTACTCACTCTAGCCCAGGCAGACCTGGAATTCACTATGTAGTCTCAGACTGGCTTGGAACTCTTGGAATCCTTCCACCTCTGCCTCCCCAGTGCTAGGATTAAAGGTGTGCACCACCATGCCCAGCCAAAAT
The DNA here is from genome assembly GCA_036365145.1 of Orientallactaga sibirica. Classification (NCBI taxonomy): domain Eukaryota; kingdom Metazoa; phylum Chordata; class Mammalia; order Rodentia; family Dipodidae; genus Orientallactaga; species Orientallactaga sibirica. The sequence goes on along the minus strand of JAEOAD010000015.1, from coordinate 36,179,533 downwards.
AGAGTTCCTTGATGCAAGGAGATTTGCCACTATTTTGTTAGCACTTAGACATAATACCTGGGACACTGGATATTTAGCGAATAATGAGTAAGTTGTGAATTATCAACAGGTCAAAGTCTTACTCATCATATTTCACACAACAATGTTACCCTCTGGTAAATTATCACTGGAGTTATTTATCAACATTAATTCAATGCTTATATTATTTCAAGTGCAAAAGAAATCAGCCTGAATTAAAAAGAAATAGTTTTTCCCTAAAAAACTCACAGTTTTGGCAAGAAAGCACTTTGAAAACTGAGATGGAAGTGCTTTAAAAAGTCCCTCAGTGAGGGAGGGTGGAGAAAGAATCTAAATAATATATACAATATAACAGAATTATAGGAGCCAGATAACTGAAGGTCAAGATTACTTTGGTTGCTCTGGCTTTGGAGAGAAAACACTGGAGATATGGGAGGTAGGAGATCAGACTAGTCCACAAAAGAAGTGATGGTACTTTGGAACAGGTTGGCAAAGAGATACCAAGTTCAGAATATAGTTTAAAGGCAGAAGCCAGACAATTAACTGACGAAGTATGAAAGAAAAATACAGCCCCAAGGTTTCTGGCCAGAGCAACAAAAAGATACTCATTTAACAAAGAAAAGTGGGTGGAGAAATTCAGAGCAGAGTTCTGGATATGTTAAGTTTGAATGCCCCTTAGATATCCAAATTATCAATATTCTAAACAGTATAGTTGAATGTAACAGTCAAAGGCCAAGGGCTGGGAAGAGTACTCAATTGTTAAAGTACCTGCCATGAAAACATGAAGAACTGAGCTTGGGTCTTCAGCACCCATCTATCTACAAGCTGGGCACTGGGATACAAGCCTGTAATTTCAGTGCTGGGGAAAAAGATACAGGAGCCAGCTAGTCAAACAAAATCAGTGAGTTCCAGGCTCAGTAAGAGATGATCTCAAAAATAAGGTTGAGAATGACTGAAGAAGACATCTGACATCAACCTTTTACCCCCACATGCGCATGTGAACACAAACATAAGAAATAAAGATCAAGACAGGTAGGCAGCTCTATGCCTACAACTCCAAGACTTGCAAGATGAAGCAGCAAGAGCAGAAGTTTAAGGTCACCCTCAGTTACATTGTGAGTTTAAAGCCAGCCTGGGTTATAGGAGAAGGTGTCTCCCAAACAAATGCCCCCTCCCTCCCACATACCACAGGCACACCTAAAAAACAACAAATGGGTCAAATAAGAGACATACAGGCAGGAGAGTCAATAGCATACAGACATATAGAGGTTATTTAGACTTTGTGGCCAAAAGAAATCACTTATAGAAAGAAGTTACCTAAAAAACAGAAAGAGCAAAACTGAATTATAGGATATTCAAATCATTTGAAATCAAGCAAAGGGGGAATCAGTTTTAAGGAGACAGATACAAGAAAAGAAGAATGGGGTGGTTGGAGGGATAGCTCAGTGGTTAAGGCATTGGCTGCAAAGCCAAAGTTCCCAGGTTAAATTCCCTAGGACCCACATTAGCCAGATGCACAAGGGGGTGCATGCGTCTGGAGTTCGTTTGAAGTGGCTGGAGGCCCTGGCATGCCAATTCTCTCTCTCCCCCCCCTTGCAAATAAAAGAAAAAAGGCAAAAAAAAAAAAATGGGATCAATTATGCCAAATGCTCCTGAGACATTAAGTACAATAAGGTCATTCTAAACAACAACATTCTAAAGCTCAGTTTGACTGTAATGGAAGGAGTAAGAGACAAATGTAATGGAAAGGAAGTTCAAATCCTAGGCTCAGTTAATGTTCAAAGATCAAATATGTTTGTTAGCTGAATTTGAGTTTGAAAATGGCAAGTAGTGAAAAACCTATTGAAATTTTCAAGGCCCTTCACAGATGAAGCTATTTCACCACTATTCTCCAGTTTGTTAGAGCCTGGCTCAAGTCCCCAAATGTCAAAAATACCACACTATGCTGTGGTGGTAAATCTTGACTGCCAACTTGATTGGATCTAGAATCAACTAAGAGATATGCCTGGGGCAAGAGTGTTCATGAGAGCATTCCAGGAAGAATTAATTGAGGAGAAAACACCCTGCCAGTGAGTGGATAGCACCTGATATTGGGTGGGGAGGGGGGAGCAGGTTTTACACAGGACCCAGATATGAAAAGGTCTGAAGGAAAAAGAGTGCAGCTTGCCTGTCAATCCCTTCTTGCTGGTGAGTATGTCTATTTCTATGGTTGCTGCTGCTGTTACTGCAGGCCTTCACTGACATCAAAACCCAGCTTCTTCAGCCTTCTGAACTGGACTTAAGACCAACTGCTCTCTAGGAATCCCCCAGACCGTCAGTGCCAGTTCTGAGGGTCATCAGCATGCTATCATTGCTGGATGACCCGGCCCCTATTGTGTAACTAATCGAATGAATCCCCTCATAAAAGATTCATTCTATCAGTCCTGTTCCTCTAGAGAAGCATTACTAAATCTTGTTCATGTTGTTTTTATCCTCCTTTCCTTTGTCCCTTCCAAATATCCTATAGCTTTCAGAAGACTTCCCAAGCCAACCACCTGCACAGTGTATGGATCGCCTCTTCTCTGAGTTCCTGTATCACATACTTCACCTCTTAATTATAACCATCTGGTGCAATCTGCTTTGTTTCCTATGTGAAAGACCCTAGTTCAAGACTATAAACTTTTTTGTGAATAATTTTATTCATTAGTATATCGTTTGACAACTAGCACACTAGAAGGTTACTCAATTTAGCCCTATAAACATTTATTAAATAGTTATACATGTTCTGGCATGCATATAAAAAGCTACCAGCTCTCACTTTTTGAGCCTCCTATGAAATATTACTTTCCTCATAAAATTTCAGTTCATAAAAGTTAAGTAAACTACACAAGGCCAAGTAACTAAAAAATCTGGAACTCAGTTCCTATCCTGATTCCATGTTTACCTGAGCATTCTATCTCCCAAATGGTTAGGCTACTTGGGAGTGCTCATCAGTTTATCACTCCTTCACTTTATAACCACTTAATTTCTATTACTTATAATAATGCATGAATAAAATACATAGCATTTCAGAAAGGACTGAAGTAAAGCAAAAACACTTTGAAATACCATAAAGAAGGACAGATAACGGTTTGACAAGTTGATATGAAGAAAGATTTCAGGCCATAAGAGTTTGACCAGAAATGGAAACTGTAGAATGTAAGGGAAGGTACAGAAAGCAGTAACAAAGTGATGGGGAAATGTAAAGAAGAATCTGAGTCTGAAAACCTTGTTTGCTCTCATGCCCCATCATTCCCATCTCTACCTGGCCACCATAAGTTGAGCAGCCTCCTCCACACCACAGGCTCTCTATCATAATACTCTGGCTCACTACTTACTGGTACAGAAACAAAGGAACCAAGTGACTATGGGCTGAAATCAACAAGCAAACATAAATTTTTCTTCCTTTTAGTGTGTTTTCTCAGGTATGTATGTGGTGAACACAATGAAAAGCTGACACAGTAGACCTCACTTTGGTCATGATAAAATCATATATAGGAGGGGGAAACTGAGGCTCAATCTATGCTCACAGCAAGTCAGAGGGACACAAAGATCAATAGCAAAAGATTTCCTCCCACCACAAGCACAGTAATGGTGAATTAAAGAGGTTTAGGCAGAGGGTAATGGTGATGTCCCATTTCCTACCAAAAAAACGTGAACCACAAGGACAGCCTGTTTCTGAGTTGCTCAAAAGGATAGGCCATCACAATGTACAGCTCTGGTATCAAGAGTTGTCATTACATGCTGAAGAAGTGCATCGAGATGCTAGAGATGTGAGTGGCCCCTGTCAGCTCATCCAGACATCACTGGGACTTGATAATTCCAAGATAAGCTCATCTTTGGAGGATTCTGTCTGCAGCTCAGACACAGTTATGGTTGCCTTGGAAACCTGATATTCTAGTCCTGATCCCACTTCTGCCCTCATAGAGTTGTCTATAAAGAGTTGAGGTTTTCATAAGTCACAGGCAAAACTTGATACTTCATAATTGTCAAGAATGCTTTCAGTTCAGTAGATAAAATGCTCGCTACACAAGCATGAGTACCTGAATTCTGATTCCCAGAACCCATGTAGAAAGGCAGAATCTGTCACAGGCATCTGTAATCCCAGCACAACTATAGCAAGATAGGAAGCAAAGGCAAAAGATTCTTCCAGAAGCTTATGGGGCAGCTACCCTGGTAAAGGATGAGGTGAATAGTGAGAGAGACCCCGCCTCAAACAAGCTGGAAAGTGAAGACTGACATCTAAAGCTGTCCCCTGACCTCCACACATACATTGTGGCATATGTGTATTGGGAGAGAGAGTGGGGAGGAAGGAATGAGATGGGTGTGTGTGTGTGTGTGTGTGTGTGTGTGTGTGTGTGTGTGTGTGTGTGTTTTTTCAAGGTAGGGTCTCACTCTAGCCCAGGCTGATCTGGAATTCACTATGTATTCTCAGGTTGGCCTTGAACTCACGGCGATCCTCCCACCTCTGCCTCCCGAGTGCTAGGATTAAAGGCATGTGCCACCACGCCCAGCTGAGATAGATTTCTTAAACTAGCCTGAGCTTGTTAGTCCAAACATATTGTCTAGCCTCCTTCACGAATCCAAGGCCATGGTGGTGGATCTGTAGTTCTTTCAATAGCAGTGAAATCCCAGTCCTTGCTCATGCTCCAAGGATACTCTGCCTTTACCCTCTGCCCACAGGTCTCAGAGAGCTACCCTGACAGCCACTGAAAGACAAGAGCCCAGATTTCTGTTCCCTGAAACCCAGCCAGGGTTCTGGGCCAAGGACAGATGCTTCTAGCCCCTGTGTCCTGAATCACATGTCAACACTCAGAGCTTAGGGAAGTGATGAAAATCACTGGACCTCTTCTGCATAGGGCCCTTTACACATGGACCCGGAGTCAGGAGAAACAGTGGGAGATATCATGGCTTCTATAGTTCAATCCTTAACCTTTTTCTTTACACTGAGAAGAGGTACTACCTCTCAAAAGAGTTGCAGCCAGCTGGGCATAGTGGAGGCAGAGATAGGAGGATCACTGTGAGTTGGAGGCCAGCCTGAGATTACATAGTGAATTCCTGGTCAGCCTGAAACCCTACCTTGGAAAAAACAAAACAAAACAAAGAGTTGCAGACAACGGGATAAGAGTCCAAGGGACTGGTCAGAGGGTATCCCTTCCACAAACACACTCAGGGTAGGCTACAGAGAAGGACCTCAAGTTTGGGTTTCCTCAAAAGCTAAGTCTGAGACAAGGCTTGGTCTACAGTTGATGATGCTACTGTTAAGTGGTAGAAACTTTAGGAGTCTACCAAGACAAAACAGGTCATATGGAGGGACTGCCCTTGAATGGGACATGGGATCCTAGCCCCTTCTCCTTTCTCTTTGCTTCTGCCCACAATGTGAGCAGTGTCCTCTACCATATTCTCCTTACTATGATGTACTGACTTGCCACAGGCCCAAAAGTAACAGGATCCAGTGATTATGAACTGAAATTTCTGAAACCTTAAGTCAAAACAAAACTCCAGCATGCCTTGTATTATGGAAGGCCTCAACTGTTAAGTTAAGGAGCTCAGAATTTCAAAAATCTTGACATTCTAGGTCCTCTTTAATCTTCATACATGAAACTATGCATATGTTTGATTTTTTTAGTGCTTGTTTTTATGCAATTCCATAGCTGTGTTTCTTGATTTTGACTGACAGATTTGACAAGACTAGCATCAACTGCCAGACTGCTTTAGAGCCCCACCAATCTACTCTAATTCATTGATTTCAGGGTATCTGTGAGATAGTACTCATGCATGCATGCACACACAAACGACAGACATGGGACTTTAAACTAGTCAAGATTTAAGGAGTCAGATTTGAATTCCTGCTCCACTAGGGTTTGTTGTTTTATCTTGACAAATCAATCATTCAACAGTATTATTAAGTGCCAATCATATCCCAACTCTATTTTAGGCACTTCTCTATAAATACTCAGTTTTTCTTCTTTAGAAAAAGGGTAATTTTTCTATCGTAGAACTATGAGTATTAAATTTTAAAAAACATTGGTGAGAATTTCATTGCATATAAATTATAAGGTTACCTATTATGACATTAAAAATAAAAGATCTCAGAGATGCCCATACTTTAAAGTTTTAGGATGACAGTAAAATATCAACAAAATGATCTAAAGTGCTTTTATCTTACTTTGTTTTGTTGTACACATGTGTATATTCACATTATATACACATGTGTGCATACGCATGCTCACTGTGCATACACAAGTGGAGATCAGAGGAGAACTTTGAGTGTCCTCTTTTTATTCATTCTGTCTTTTTGAAATAGAGACTTTACTTCAACCAGACCTGCCATTTTACACTGCTTTTTTGTTGTTGATACTGCTTTCAGTCAGTGGGCCCCATAGATTTACTGGTCTCTCCTGCCCCACAAAACAAGCATTATAGAAATGTGGGCCACACTCGCTGTCAATAAAATTCAGGTAGTCACAGACCCTCATTCTTCCATAGCAAATGCTCTTAACTGCTGACTTTTCTCCCCAGCCCTTATAGAGTGCTTTTGTGGTATTTCTCATGTTTTAGGAGTCTATGTAGAATAAAAGTTTTTTCATCATGGAACATATTTGTTTATCATGCCTAATATTATCCAGATTAACAGAATTCTTTTTCATACAAAATCTAGCCTCAATGGCTGGAGAGATGGCTTTAGTGGTTAAGGTGCTTGCCTGTGAAGCCTAAGGACCCAAGTTCGATTCACCAGGTCCCACGTAAGCCAGATATACAAAGTGGCACATGTGTTTGAAGTTGGTTTGCAGGGGCTAGAGTCCCCGGCATGCCCCCCCACGCCGCGCTCTCTCTCTCTCTCTCTCTCTCTCTCTCTCTCTCTAATAAGTAACTAAAAATAAAATCTTAAAAAAAAAAAACTAGCCTGGAACTCATTGTGATCCTTCTACCTCTGCCTCTCGAGTGTGTGTGCCGCTACACCTGGCTTTGAGGTTGGTTTAACACATTCATGATCCTACATCCTATGATTTCTCAATGGAGGGCAATATTCTAATCTAGCCTGATTCATTCATTTAGTCATTAGCAATAACAGCTGTTTTTCCAAAGTGCTACTTATATATCAGGCCTTAAGAACATTTTATCTTGTCCTGCTTGAGCCAACATAAGCCTTGGACACTGATGCGGGTGGGTGGCTCTCGCATTAGCCCTTCAGGATCAACACAGTGATTTGCCCCCAAGCCTCAGCATAAGCAGACTTCATAAGCACACATCTACAATACCAATGGCAATTCCTAGTCCAGCCAGTAGTTTACGCTTGGGGTCCCAGTGCTTCTTACAGTTAACAACTGTAAGCATTCCCACGGAGAGCAGAGCAAAGAATTCTGCAGCTGGCCTTCTTCCCCCAGCAATTCCAGAGGAAACAAGCCTCCCAAGGTAGCACAGTGGGGCAATGAGGAAGACTTCTGCATTCCTCCTGCCCAAAATTAATTTGACTATGGGGACAGGGAAGCCCAGGCCTGAGACTAATTAGACAAGAAAAAAAAAAGGTTTTATTTTGTCTTTTCCGTTTTGATTTTGGATAGGTTTTATTTTATTCTCTCTTTCTCTCTTTTTTTTCTTTTTCCTCTTTTCTGAAGCATGGTCTCACCAGGACTTTCCTGGGAGTCAGTCTATTGCCCAGGACTGTCTTGAACTCAACAAAGTCTTCTTTACCCTAACCTTCAGTGGGAAGAGTTAGTGGGGGTGCACCACCAAACCCAACTAATTTCATCACAGAAACTGCTCTTTCCTGAAATGCAAGCACACAGAATCTCCAACTAGCTAATCTAGACTGCCACTATTACAAACTCTACTCCTAGGGAAGGACAAAAGCACATTTGCCCATATATACATATAGCTAATCCCCTGGCAGTTTTTCTTTTTTTCTTTTCTTTTTTCCTGATGTTCATTTTTTTTTTTATTCACTTACATGAGGCCCACTCAGCAGGACAGAAGTCATATCTGGTACTGGGAACAAGGTCAGAATCCCATGGCCAGGCAACTCATAGACTCTAGTGAGAAGCACCTACTGTTCCCTGAATGAGACAAGTGGGCTTACATACCAAAAACTCCCTTAAATAACTATGCATATCCCCTTTAATCCAAACTATTCTTACTCTTGGTTGAAGTATCTTTTATTTTATGAATGGCAGAGAAAATTCAGTAGACCCGAGATGCATCAATATGACAAGAAAAAAATAGTTGGCTGCATACTGTAAGAAATGTCTCTTCTACCACTTCTGCCAGGGCCCATGAGAAAATGCAGAGGAAACAGCAATACAAGTACTACTACCATTGACAGCCTGAAAACCAGCTCCATGGGAATGGCGAAAGACACAATGATCTCTCAAAATACACTGACTCAGCCGGGGATGGTGGCGCACGCCTTTAATCCCAGCACTAGCAGGCAGAGGTAAGGGGATCACCTTGATGTCAAGGCCACCCTGAGACTACATAGTGAATTCAGGTCAGCCTGGACTACAATGAAACCCTGTCTTGAAACACCAAAAATAAAAAAAAATACATCAAATCAGAAACTCAAGAGACTACAGTTAATTCAACACTAAACCAGTCTGCTAACAGACCTGCCAAGGTTCAGGGACCATTGAGGAAGAAGGGGTGGGACAATTCTAAGATCCACAAGGTGGCAGCAATGTCCTGAGGCACAGGCCCTCCCCCATACTGATTGAACCCTTAATCACCCACAATGAACACCAATAACCCCACTGAGAGAGTCCTCATGAAAAGTGAGACCAGGTGAGATAAGACTACACTCTTTGTAAAAAAATAAAAAAATAATGTAAAAAAAAATTTCCCATACAAATAAAAGCCCAGGACCAATGGATTCATGGTGGAATTCTATCAAACATTCAAGAACTACCTAAATTCCAACTCTTTTCAAAGTTTTCCAAAATACACAAAGGGAAAAAAAAAACTTCCAAATTCCTAAACAACAAACAAAAAAAAAAACTCCTAGAGTAAATAAATACCTTCAGTAAAGTTGCAGGATGCAAAATCAATAAACTAAAACCAGGAGCTTTCATATACAGGACTTAATGCATAGAGAAACAAATCAAGGAAAACATCCCATTTACAACAGTTACAAAAAAAAATTTAAATACCTAGGAATAAACCTAACCAATTCTACCTCTAATTCTCTTTCTGTTTCCTATCCTCTCTCTGTATCTCTCTTTGCTGATAATTATTAAAAAAAAAAAAAAAAAAGTAAGAACTAGAAGAGAGGGGAGGGACAGGCAAGGGCATATTTGTGGTATGTAAATAGGAGGAAGAAATATAAGGAACTGGGGGAAAGGAAGGCAGGAGAAAAGACAGGAATCAACAAAAATTGTATTTTAAAATGCCACAAATAAATAAAAATAAACATACAACAGTTAAAAAATGAATGTATTTCAACTTTAAGTAATTATTACAAAAACTTCCATTTTATATTTAAAGAAAACTGATGGGTTATTTACTTCATGTTACGAACACACACACAAAATGGCAATTACTTGAGTCTAAGCACAAAACTTACACTTCTGATTTCCCTTCTGGGTACCAGGAAAATGAAACTAGTAAGATCATATTTTTCCCTTTGATTTATTGATGGACAGATAAGCAAGCATACATTTACATGTGATACCATGTAGTAAGAAAAGTAAGAACTGTTCCTTTTCTTCCTTTTGGAGGTAATTTGGAATAGGTTGTGAGAAATTTGTCAGAATGATCAGCATAATTTGAAAAGTTAAATAAATTGAAAAGGTAAATGTTTTTGCATAACTTAAAAAGACTACTGATAAAGGGCTGGAGAGATGGCTTAGTGGTTAAGTCACCTAAGAACACCCATTTGATTCTCCAGGTCCCTGTGGGCAAGTGCACAATGTTGCACTTGCCCACAAGGGGGCACAGGTGTTTGGGGTTCGTTCACAGCAGCTGAAAGGCTGCTGGCATGCCCATTCTTTCTCTGACTAGACTCTCTCTCAAAAAAAAAAAAAAAAAAAAAAAAAAAAAAAAAAACTACTGATAAAGTATTTGAACACATATAGTAATTTTTCAGCCCTGGGCCAAACTGATACAAGGCCCCACAGGTAATCTGTATTAGTGATATTCAAGTAAAAATCTGCTTTCAGTTTAGCAGAGGCCTCTGAACTGGCCATTTGATACTGATATGTACACATCCAAATTTAAAGCATGCTCATGAAAACTCACAGTTAAAAACAATATGATCTGTCAAAATTAATATATACCTCAGAGACATCTAAGAATTACAAATTTAGGATTATATAAGTTGCATTTCCTTAAACATTTAAATGAATGCTTTAATTAATCTGATAGTCATCATTTTTCCAATTGTTTCCATTTTAGCTTCAAAAATACAACATACTTTTAATCAGTGTAATAGGAATTGTTTAATACTATACAGCCAGTGACTTCTGTGCAGTGTAAATAGTAAAATTATATGTTTTAAGTCAATTGTGTATATCAAATAAAGTATAAACACCAATACAGATAAAGTATTGTTTCATTCCTGCTGTGTATATATTCTATTTCTTTTCTTAGACTACATGTTATAAACAAAAATATCAATATAAAATATAATAGAATTCATTCTTTTACACTGGATTTTATTTTTAAGATACAGCCTGATCTTAAAGCAAAAATAGCAATTTATTTCAAATTGTCATGGATTTTTATTATAAAAATACAAATCACATTAGAATATACTATTATATTTTTCATTGACGCTTATAATCTGTATCTTTCAAAAAGGAACTAAATTTTTTGTCTCTTTTGAATATTCTGTGATCTACAACAATCATTTATACTTTTAGATAAATCAGATTTTAAATTAAAAAGCAAGCCACATGGCAATTTAAATTTCCATTCTCAACTTATCCAGTCATATGAGCTCTTGTCAACAAAAGACCAAATTTACTATAATTATGGATTATTTACACTAAAACAAAATAAGAAATCAATATGTAAATGTAATGTTTGTTATAGCTAATGCAGCCAGCAATGACAGATTAGGTTCAAATAGCAATCATTTTGAAAATCTGGCACATATGTAAATGAGCTAAGGCCTTGATGTTTACATATGATTGTATTTCATTCAGGATTTTTAAATTGTCTCAGGAACAGAATAAAAATAAAGTGTTAATCTTTCCACTCTAAATATGACTTAAGCTATTATAACTGAAACTAGGTGTTTTGCTTCTGTCCAGCTAAACTAACATAATATTAATAATTCTGAGCTACAGATTACATCATTCTTAATTAACACTCTGCTACAGTTGTTAACATCCTCCAAGACACCATGTTATCATCACCACAAGTTCTGTAACAATCTTACAACCATGTTTAACAAAGGTTGGCCTCTTGGTCTGCAGATACTTTTAATTGCTTTCTTTGCTGGCAATTACATATGTCTAGATAAACAAACATTTCATTTCATACAATTCCTCATAACAATATTCCTGATAATTTCAAAGTTCAGGTGGCCATATATGTACAATCATATCAACATAATGATATATTGAAAGTATACAAAATTGATCAAATTATAGTAAATTCAGGTGGTAGTGATACACTGTGATCCACCAAGTAGTAAATAGCAAAATGGATCTAAATGTAATTCAATCCATCTAGGAAAAATATTTTTTAAAAGTTTTATTTGCAGCATATTGATTTTTGTTTTATGAATTAGTGACAAAGTTTCTGATTGTCCATTAAATCAGTTACCCAGTTGTAGAGAATACCTGCAGTTCTTTTTCAAAGTGTGATGCTAACAAGCAAATCTCAGTAGTCACTAAGATAGCAATAGGCAGTAAACTGTAAAAAGAAAGGGACTTGGTACATCACTCCAATTAGATGTGTGTGATTTCCACTGATGCTTTAATTGGGGACACATTTCTTTATTCATCCAGTATGCATAACTTTAGGGAAATGTCATTTTCTTAAAATGAGCCTCCTTTAAGGGGCTCCTTCTTAAAAGACACTAGCTAATATAATACTTTAAAATTTTGCTTTTACACAGACTTATAATATTGCTACTAGAAATAAATTTAAGTTGAATATCAGTCACAATTGAAATACTGACCATACCAATTTATTCTTGAAAATGACAAATTATTGTAGGAATCATAAAAATCATGCATTATTCTGACTATAAATAAATGTCCTTTGTGAAAACAAAAAATAAGGTTGATTTTTAGGTATCTTGAAAGAAAAGATTCATTCAAAATACTTACCTGCATATACAGTTAGTTATATATACAGTTTTCTGCCACACTGCTAGAGAACCTCACTATTATGAGGAAAATACACTTACAGAAAAAATTAAATAAAATTTTTATTATTTGATTTATTTAGAGATTATTGAATAATCTAAAACCTATTTTTTATAGCCTGGGAAAAAACAATACTTGTTCAAAGGGACCCCCCAAAGGCCACTGAACAGAGTCATTGATTTAAAGGATTTACTGCACATTTACTATGAACATGGTCACTCATCCATTTAAAGGACTTCTTAGCTTCTACTAATAACCAACAGAGACTCTGCTGCTAGTTATAGTCAAAAATTCATCTCCAGGATGCTCAAAGGCATTACTATGATGAGGCAATATGGAGTTAACAGCCTTAGAAAGCCAAGTCTTAACCCATCTATTAAGTAGCTCTGTGAACTAGAAAAGTGTGAAAACTGAGTACTGCAATGTGCCAAGCCCAATTCTCATATGTGTTATCTTATTGAATTGTATCTGCCTTTTTCCAAAGTTGTAGGTGGCAGAAGTTATCATCCTGATCAGTTTGAGTGAAGACACAGAGTCACTGGACTGACTACCTTCCTCTTCCTATACCATCCAGAATAAAATGGGACTAGACAAGATAGGTAATTTAGCTTCTTCCAAAGATGACATCATGTCCTTCCTTCATATGCCAAGTTAGCACTGGGGATGAAGCAGTCCAATACTGAGGAAAAAAAAGGTTCAAGGTTCATTTGTGTATAGAATTTAAGATTCTGAAGAGACATAAGTAGGAAAAGAACTACTTAAAGCAGCCTAAGTATATCCCTTTAATAGCCAAATCAGTTCCACAACACTTTTTAGTTCTTTCATAGTTGGAATAATGGGGAGATGAAAGTGGCTACAATGGCCTTAATACAGAATGAGAAAGAAAGGAATGAGAAAAAATAAAGGGCATTACTTTATGAGGTTGGCATCTATGGTGGTCTGAATATAAATGGCCCCCAAAGCCGTAGGTATTTTAGATTAAAATTAAGCTTCCTACTTAAGTCTCCAGTAGGCAGAACCCTGCTAAAAGACATGTGTCACTGGGAGTGGATTTTGAATTCAGCCCTAAGGTTCAGGGCCAGCTTGTGCTTGCTGGTGCTGGCTATTGTCTTTCAACTATGGATATATGATTAATGAGCCAGCTTCTTCTGCCATGATGAAGCTTTCCCTGAAATAACTCCTTTCCTCCCATAAGCTGCTTCTAGGGGGCTGTTTGTCCAAATAATGAGAAGGTAACTGCAATAGCATCACTTTGCAAAACCAGAGCTATGAAGACAAGTGGATACTACAGTGCTGCTGGATACACAAGCAGAAAAGGAAAATCCATGTCAGTTTTCCTCTTACTTTCCCAAATTTAATAAGCAGAGTAGATACATATCACATGTATAATTCAAAGATACATTTAGAATCATGAGTATATTTCTTTGGCTCTTCTTAGATTTCTGTCGCTTTTATAGGAAGGACAAAATTTCTGTTAATTCTCCAAAGAGAGAAGACTTGTTCATGAGAACATCTGTATTTTATTTCCTTCTTCCTGCTTTGGTCTAAATGTTTCTTCCAGAGGAAGAAAACAATTGATTAGTATTATTCACAGTGTCATAGAGTACTAACTTGAGTTTCACAAAAGACAGAGCTGAGGGTAACAGCTTCCCCTTTCACTCAATGTCCTAGTTTACTAATCTTGTTTCCACTTTTCCTGATGTGACAGGTATACCATGGCAAGGTTTGTCATGAGATTACTATTATTCCAATTCCAACCAAGCTGGTGAGTCAGGACTGTTAGATCAATCCATCAGGCTCTACAGACTCATCTTAACTTTGCATAAGCCACAAGAGTATGTGGGTCCTAAAATTTAGATCTGGGTTGAGTGGTCTAAGAACTCTTTTGAACTCATACTCCACTGAGTGCTTTCCACTGAGTGACTTTCATGTGAGTGATCCATTTCTAAGAACCTTATAAGGAAGAAATTGTGAGAGATAGCTTGAGTCTAAAGCCCTAGAAGGACCTCTTTATTTTCAAATAACATCCAAGGCCCAGTGGAGAGGAGTGACCTTCCAAAAATAGTATACAGATTCTGTGGCATAGTTGGCCCAAAATTCAGAATTTTGACTTACTACTCAACTCCTTCAAAAACAACCAGAGGGCTAGAGAGATGGCTTAGCGGTTAAGGCCGCCTGCCTGCTAAGCCTAAGAACGCCAGTTCCAATCTCCAGGTCCCACATTTAGCCAGATGCAAAGTGACGCAAGGGCACAATGCTGCATTTGTCCACAAAAGGGTGCACGCATCTGGAGCTCATTCACAGCGGCTGAGAAGCTGCTGGTGTGCCCATTCTCTGTCTTCCTCTCCCTCTCTCTCTCTCAAAAAAAAAAAAAACTGAAAAATAAAACTACTCTTACTTAATTTACAGCCACTGTTATTTTTTTTTCCACAACTGGTTCTCTCAGAGGGGGAATGTCATATATTTTAGCACCAGTCATTTACTCAAATATCAGAGTAGCTCCAATTACAGCACCCTGAATTTATTCCAGCTTAAAAAAAATAGCATCTAAGTCAGAATCAGAATTAACTGCAATTTCAGGGCTGGAAAGATGGCTTAGTGGTTAAGTTGCTCACCTGCGAAGCCTAAGGACCCATGTTCTACTCTCCAGATCTCATATTAGCCAGATACACAAAGATGAAGCAAAAACAAGATCATACATGTCCACTAGGTGGCATAAGTGTCTAAAGTTTGACTGCCGTGGCTGAGGCCCCTAGCACGATCTCTCTCTTTCGCTCTCTCTCTTTTTAAAAATACTTTATTTATTTGAGATAGAGAGAGAGCAAGAGATAGAGCGTGCGAGAGAGACAGAGAACAGGCACACCAGGGCCTCCAGCCACTGCAAACGAACTCCAGATGCATGTGCCCCCTTGTACATCTGGCTTACGTAGAGCTTGGAGAGTCGATCCGGGATCCTTTGGCTTTGCAGGAAAACGCCTAAACCACTAAGCCATATCTCCAGCCCTCTCTATCTCTCTTGTGCTCTCTAAAAACAAAACAAACAAAAAGCAACTTCACAATCCAAAAGCTACACAAGAAGTCATGTAATTGCACAATTGGTCAGCAATATCCTCATATAAAGTCATTAAAATATTAACTAAGGACTGGCAATGTAACTTAGTGATAGGGCATGCACAAGACCCTGGGTTCCAGTCCCAATCACCACCAAAAAAAAAAAAAAAAAAAAAAAAAAAAAAAAAACTTGCAAAAGTATTACCTGGAGCCATGACTAGTCCAAAAAATGAAAAGTTACAACAAACAAGACCTATCATATTCTTGTCATTTTGTAATAAAAATGAATAATTATTATTTATTAGACTGTGACCAAAGCGAGTTGCAAAGAATAACTTTCATTAACAAGACATCCACTCTGTCCTTTCCTAACAAGGTTCATCAGCAATACCAAGCCTATGTGAAACTTTCAACCATATTTATTCATGACCTTAAGAGTTTGACACTCACTAAGTAAGGCTGACCTGGAATTCATTATGTAGTTTCAGGGCAGTCTTGAACTCACGGTTATCCTCCTATCTCTGCCTCCTGAGTGCTGGGATAAGAGGCGTGGGTTACCACACCCAGCTAGAATACATTTTACTTTCTCCTTCACTAAACTGGAAATTCATGTCTCAGCTTAAATGTTATACCTTGAAGATATTTTCCTAACCTTACTACTTACCCAAGTCACACAATTATTCAATATCATGGTAGCTTATTTTGGTAAAAAGCACATATTATCTGATGTTTTTCCACTTTATCTTGAAATAAACTTCCCTTATTACCTCTACACATACTGCTTTGTAAACTTCATGAAAGCAGAGACTTTGTCTTATTCCTCATTGTTTCTCTAGCACCTAAACTCATGAGTTAACACAGCATAGAATAAATATATGTCTGGGCAATGAGCGAATAACCAAACATGTAACATGGTAAGATTTCCCTTTATCTAGAAACACTTTATGATGGGTCTGACAATAATGAAATGACTCATAAAATACAAATGCATGGACAAAAAAGCACAGTGCTTAATTAGTCTAGAAACTTTGCATCATTATTACAACAAATGTTTACTAAGGGACTCTTCTACTTTTGTAAGTTAGAGAAATGCTCAGTAAGAACACCCTTGCTCTTTAAATTTTAGGATCTGGTTGGAGAAACAAGTCATACACAAAACTGTATGAGGGGCTGGAGAGATGGCTTAGCAGTTAAGGTGCCTGCCAGCCAAACCTAAGAATGCCTGTTCGATTCTCCACCTTTAGCCAGATGCAAAAGTGAAGCAAAGGTGCAATGCCACGCTTGCCCACAAGGAGGTGCACGCGTCTAGAGTTCTTTCACAGGGGCTGAAATGGCCCTGATGTGCCCATTCTCTCCCTCTCTGCCTCTTCTCTCTCTGTACCTCTCTATCAAAAAAAAAAAAAAAAAAAAAAAAAAAAAAACTGTATGAGGAAAACTAAGGTTCATGCAAAAAAAAAAAAAAAAGCCCTGTTGCTTAAGGCTAGAAAATTTACAACAGGACAGATACAGGACAAAATGATTTGACATTAATGCTCCTTTGATTACTTCAAAACAAAGATAGAACTTTGGACAAAGATAAAGGCTAAACTTCATGCAAAGAACAGATTATAATGCCTTTTGCTTCCAAAATATCTATTTGCTCTGCATGATGCATGATATACAAACATGAAAACTATACTTCTTAGTTGTCATATATTTTAAGAGAAAAATATCCTTAAAAATGACATTTTACATTATTTGTTTAACAATATTCCTAAGCATTTACAATGTTTCAAGCACTCTCTAAGCTGCTAGGGTACAACAAACATCTCTAGTTTTTTGTAGCTTTATATTGTGATGAGAGAGGTATACACTAAGTATGAATGTTACTATTATTAATATGCCTTATAGTAAATAAGGATAAATGGTGAGAGCATGATGACCAGAGATTCCAGGAGAAGCCTCTCTAATAATGTCTCAAACAGAGGTCTAAATAAAGGGAAGGAATGAGCCAAGTTGATACCTGGGTTGAAGATCACTGCTGTCAGAAAATATAAATGCCCGAAAGAATATTTGGAGTGTGGGGGGCTGGAGAGATGGCTTAGCAGTTAAGATGCTGGCATGAAAAGCCTGAGGACCCAGGCTGATTCCCAAGAACCCACGTAAGACAGACACACATGGTGGCGCATGCGTCTGGAGTTTGTTTGCAGTGGCCAGAGGCCCTGGTGTGCCCCTTCCTTTTCTTTCTCTCCCTCCCCAATAAATAAATACATTAAAATGAGACCATTATAGCTGGTAAATTGAGATAGAAGGACAGAGATAAAAGATGAGGTTAGAGAGAGTTGGGGTAAGATTACAAAAGTCCTTTGTAGGCCAAAGTAAGTAACTTGGATTTTATTCTAGGTGTAATAGAAAACTAGAAGAGAAATTTTAAAGGGAGGGAGAGATATAATCAAGCTATGTTCTCTTAGAAAACATCATTGGTGTGCATTTTAATTACACCATTTGAAAATAGGGAGATATGCTATTTGAAGGTAGTGGAAGAGGAAAAGGTATTGGAAGAGGAACCAAGGTAAGTAGAAAATCAACAGTTTACAGATTCATTTTAGTCATCCATGGTCTTAACTAAGCTTTGTTCATTTTTTTTTCCTAGAAGTTTTTTCTAGACTAGGTGGCAAAATCATACGAACACTTTAATGTAAAATAGATAACTCCTCTGGGAATATTTCATATAAAATGAGGATAATCTGTCCCACAAACATTTGATAAAATTTCATTCTGGAAGTCCTCTAGGAGATGAAAGTAGAGGAAAGCAGTATATGAATTTTGATTATTAGTATAGTTTCTCTAATATTTTTTAGGTTCTTTATTTCCACTTGTACTCACTTTAGTGCTCTATAATTACACAGAATTCCCTAATCATGGAAATTTCAGGTTGTGTTGGTATAAACATATATGCCATCTAATGTTTAATATTATTAAATAGTTATTAATGGAAAAATCTCTTCTGAATTGGTAAAATCCCTTTTTATACCCTATGAAATTATGTCTAACACACTAACTTTCTATTGCCTTAACTTTTCAAGCAAATAGTTCCTACTCTTGAGATTGCCTCCACTAATATCTGCTCTTTAGTCCTTTCTAACTTATTCCTTTATTCCTTTATTTATTTATTTATTTATTTATTTATTTATTTATTTATTTTTGAGGTAGAGTCTTGCTCTAGCACAGGATGACCTGGGATTCACTCTGTAGTCTTAGGGTGGCCTCAAACTCATGGCACTCTTCTAACCTCTGCCTCAGAGTGCTGGGATCAAAGCTGCACACCACAACGCCTTGCTATTTCTAGCTTCTTCATTCTTACCTCTGCTGTTGTTTTTCTTCTATCATTTCTGAAGTTGAACATACAATTCAACTGTTTTCTATTTTTCTTCTTAAATGGTAGGTTTAAGACTTAACTTCCCTCTACCATTGCTTTCTATATTCACAGTTTTAGTACCTAGCATTATTTATAATCATGTATAACTATCCAGTGGTTCTTATGACTTTACTTTTATTCCAAATTTGTTTTGAGGTAAATTATTTTAATTATAGTATCCAAATGTAGGATTGATAAAGGAGTTATCTCTTATTATTAATTTACTTTAAATTTTACTGCATGTGGTCTGGGAATGGGTCAATTTAACAGTGATTATTTAAAACTGGCTTTTTGTTGTCAACTTTGCTAAGTATTCTGTATGTGTTCAAGTTGTTCACATATACAGCCTACAAAGATTGCTTAATTCTAAAAGATCTATTGCATAATTATGACTGGCCTATTGCTCCTTATAATTCTGTCACATTTGCTAATATACAAACAAGTTCAGAATCTTCCTAGAAAGTTATCCATCAATGATTTTGCTTTAAATTGAATTGTGTGATATTAACATTGTTATATCACATTTAGTTAAGATTAGCCTGAAGTATTTAGGATATTGTTTCCCACTCCTTTGTCTTCTCTTTTTTCCAAAGTTATTATTATTATTATTTTAATTTTTTGAGGTAGGGTTTCACTCTAGCTCAGGCTTACCTGTAATTCACTATATAGTCCCAGGGTGGCGTCACACTCACAGCAATCCTCCTACTTCTACCTCTCAGTGCTGAGATTAAAGGCATGCACCACCAAGCCAGACTCAAAATTATTTTTTAAAGATTCAAATTGAGAGCTTTTGACTTTTCTTTTGTTGTTGTTTTTTTCTTTTTTTTTCTCTTTTTACTTTTATGTAGACAGAGAGGTGTGGGAGAGGGAGAGAGAACTGGCATGCCAGAGTCTCAGGCACTGCAATTGAACTCCAAATGCTTGTGCCACCTTTCTCTTTCTTCCCTTTCTCTCTCTGTAACTTTCTTTCTCCTTCCCTCTCTACACCCTATTCCTCTCAGTTTGTACTTCAAATAATTCTCATCTCTTTAAACCTACTCTTTTCACAATCAAGTTTTCTAAAAATGTTAACCTTTTTCATTTCTCACTTATCCCTTAAAAATCAATTTTAATCCAGTTCTAATATTCACCACTCTAAGAAAAAAAGAGAATCAGGCTGGAGAGATAGCTTAGTGGTTATTTACACCGCTTGCCTGCAAAGCCTAACTACCCAGACTTGATTCCTCAGTACCCACTTGAGCCAGATGCACAAGGTGGCACATGCATCTAGAGTTTGTTTGCAGTGGCTGGAAGTCCTGGGAAACCTATTCTGTCTCTCAAAGAAAGAAAGAAAGAAAGAAAGAAAGAAAGAAAGAAAGAAAGAAAGAAAGAAAGAAAGAAAGACAGACAGACAGACAGACAGACAGACAGACAGAGGAAGGGGAAGGGGAAGGGGGGAAGGGGGAAGGGGAAGGGAAGGGAAGGGAAGGGAAGGGAGGGAAGGGAAGGGAAGGGACAAACAAACAAACAATATTTTTTCCTGAGGCCAAGATGAAAGCTTTTATTGTGTGTAGGGGGGGGAGCACAAGCTGCCAGTGATGGCTCACAAGAGAGGAGCATAGCCCACCTAAATTTCCAGATAGTGGGATTTATAGGGCTTGCAGTTGGGGGAAGGTAAGGAAGGGAAAAGCTTGAATAAGAAAGGTTCCTTTAGGGGAGATCTAAAATAGCCAGGGTGTGACATCAGAACAGTGACCAGGTGATTTACAAAATAAGGGGGCAGGAAACCATGACCTGGGGCACTGCAGGCAAGGAGGGAATAATGGCTGGGTGGGTTTCTTGAGGAATTTCTCAGTTGTCTGTCCTTGATGACTACATATTGGGACTTGTCAGACCTAACATTCTTTTAACAGCCTTTTGTTAATGATAAGAGATGAAGGTTAATTTCTTCTTGCTGACTGGAGGCTGGATAACGTGGTTGATGGGTCTCCCTTCAGGGCAGGTGATGAGAAGGCAGTTTCATGGTGGCTATTATGACTTGGTCCTGAATGAAACAGACTTCTCCTACCATCCCTGTATTGAGCTAGCTGCGGGGCAGTCGCTGGCAACATCTGTTATAAAGAAGGTCAGGGTGATGGGCTTTGCGCACCCCATGACAGGACAGAAGGAAGAATTAAGGAGCTTGGTGACAGGACAGAAGGAAGAATTAAGGAGCTTGTTATCCTTGTCAACAAATATGACTGACAAAAAGCCCAGGCGCAAGGGGAGGATGTGCACTCAGAGGCGAGAGATAGAGGGTCTGGGGCAAGAAAGAGGAGGCAGAGGGGCATCAATGTATTCAAAAGGAGCATTTGGGGATCAGGGCAAGAGTAGGAACACAAGAGAGTTTAAGTTTGAGAGTGTCCGTTGGAGTGGCGGTATACTTATCACTGGATGAGGTAGGGTAAGGGCTAAGGCAAGTAGGAGGAGCTGGGGTCAGGGTAGGTGAAGTTAATCAGGGGATAGGCAGAGGCAGAAAGCATGAGTTAATGTTAGAATTTAGTATTGTAAGCCAGTGTCAGGCAGAGGAACCTATTAGTTTGAATCTTTGTTTATATTGTAGTTGTATTTTTTTTTTTACTGGGTGCTTAAGACCACGTAAGGCTGCCAGAATTAAGTGTATATTTTGGAGGTCAATAATGGTGCTGTAGGAGAGACTTTTAGGGACTTGTGAGGAAAATGATCTTAACAAAGTCAATTACCTATGCATCCAAGCCAATGATTTTTTTTAAACAAGTGAACAGTTTATTAAGAATTAAATGAGGGTATGGAATGTGATACAGTACAAGTAAGACACTAAGGTAGGCATAATAGTACTACTCACACACACAAATTCAATTTCACTTCAACAAAAATTCACAAGCCAGGCATGGTGGTGCAAGCCTTTAATCCCAGCACTCTGAGATGCAGAGGTAGGAAGGAGGATTCCTGTTAGTTTGAGGCCAGCCTGAGATTACATAGTGAATTCCAGGTCAGCCTGTACTAGAATGAGACCCTACCTTGAAAAACAAAAAACAAACAACAACAACAAAAAAAAAATCATAAGACAAAAGAAAAAGCAATTCCATCACTACAAAGTAAGACATTTCATGCAAAGCACTTAAAAACCTTCAACCCCAAGCTTCCACTAAACAAAAAACTATGTGAAAACACTGCCATGCTAGCATAATAACCACAATATAATCACCAATGGAAAAACAACACAAGTAGGCAATGGACTAGATGAAATAACAGTGCATAACATTACGGTAAGCCAGACCATGATGATTTTACATGACAATTCCCGATTCATGTATAGAATAATATGGGCTAAATGTTGAGAGATAAGATATGTAAATATAAATCCCATTAAGTCATTTTATTATCTTCGAACTATAAAATGTGGACACTTACAGAACCTGAAAATGTTACATAAATTTTGGCAAATTCCTTTGGCATCCTTGGCATTTTACATTGCTCATTTCAGACAAATATCTGTATATAGGCAGTAATACGATTTTCGCAGGAAGGTGATTAGCTTAGTTCTAGATAATAACTTCAAAGTATATCCAAGACACAAATGAAAAGCTTCATAAATAGCTGAAACATTTAAGTTTGAAGATAGAACTTAGTAAGTTAGAAACAGAAGGGTTGAAAGTAGATGTACAGAAGAAGGTAAAATAACAGAATTGCTGAGAACAGGACACAAAAGCAAACAAAGGAGACTGGATGTAGTAATCTGTATTTCTTTGTTTTTTCTTTTGTGGCAGTCACGGGCATTCATGGACTCAAAGTGGCCAGGAAATGCAACTTTGTAGAAGCCTTCTGTGAAGATGAGGGGCATGGAGAAGCACGCAGGTCCTTTAACCTGCTATTTCCCTACATGTTCCTGCTTTAAACTCACTATGTTAACAAGGGCAGCCTTGAAGTCTTGGTCTTCCTGCTGCCACCTCTCAAGTGCTGGAATTACAGGTATGTTGCTACCATGCCAGGCTCTGTTTGAGTTTTTAGAATTTATAATTATCTGATCTGTGTTTTCTAAAGTAAAACGAGTAATGAATGATACCTAAGGATTTTTTCTGTAAAACAATCAATTTTTAAAGGGTTTAGAATCATTAATGTTAGTATCAATAGTCACCACCTTTTTGAGGACACAGTTTGTCTTTAGTAGGTAATTTAAAAATTCATTAATGAACTGAGTCTTTCCCCTATAATAATATAGAACATGTTTAAGTAAGTTTTTCTCCAAATTTTACTATGAATTATAACTTAAATTGCAGTTGTATCACAAGGGTACTGCTTCACTTTTTCAATTCATTAGTGGAATCTGATTTGTTTTTAAAGGGTTTTAAATGCTTTTCAACTGTTACAAAGATTCTGACTAATGACCTCACTCTTAAACTCTCAGCTTGAAATTCTAATTTCTAACAAGCATAACTTATAATAAAATCATTCTGAACTCAATTATAAATGTTTGTATGATGTTAGTGCTGCTATACTTCTTTTGTACCTAAAAACTGTAAATACAATGACTCAATTACTAGGCACCCTCTAGTGGCAGTAAAATAAAGATAAAATAAGAAGTATGATTTTAATATACTATAGTTGGAGGTAAACTTCTCTGTATTTATAGTTCTAACCAAAGCTTAAGAAAATGATTTGTCAGTAAGAAAATTCAAGAACATTTGTATGTTTCATTAAATGAATTACAATATACTGTAAGTATGAGCAAATTCTAATTTTGTAGAAAGATGTATAAATGTCTACAAAAAATAAACACTGACTCCTTAGTTGGTTCTTATGAAAGTGTATACTAATGTGACTTACAATAGCAGGAATCTCCAAATACTCCTCTTTGTGCCACATCTTTTGTTTTTCTTTTTATTATATTTCTCATATTGTTCCAACTCAAGAAACAACATCATAAATTGGGAAAAATCCATAAAGCCAAGCGCGGGGGCCCTTCGGTGCTTTAGTTTTCATTCTTCAGCAAGCATTGCATTTAGCAGGATTGTAGGATCCTGCCTGCTTAGAAATGAATGACTGATAATCAAACAGAGGTCAGCCATGTGGCAAAGAAGAATGTTTCCATTCGTCCAGGAAGGCATTTGATAAATCCATTTATTCATGCTATTGGTAAGCACTAGATTATAATCAATTCTCCTATCTGCTATTAATTATATGAATTATATATGAATGATAGTGATTGCACCTTCTATACGTTTCTTTTTAGCTGTTGTTCCAGACTTTTTCTTTTTTTCGAGGTAGGGTTTCACTCTAGTCCAGGCTGACCTGACATTCTCAGGGTGGCCTCGAACTCACAGGGATCCACCTCAGCCTCCTAAATGCTGGGATTAAAGGCATGCACCACCACACCCGGCTTTGTTTGGGACTTTTTAAAAAAATTTTTATTTTATTTTATTTTATTTGTTTGTTTATTAGAGACAGAGAGAGGGAGAATGGGTGCACCAGGGCCTGTAGCCACTGCAAATGAACTCCAGACGTGTGTGACCCCTTGTGCATCTGGTTTATGTGGGACCTGGAGAATCAAACCAGGATCCTTGGGCTTTGCAGGCTAATGCCTTAACCACTAAGCCATCTTTCAAGCCCTGTTTGGGACTTTTTAAAGTTAGCATATTAATTGTACAAAAATGTTTCATTATGTCATTTCATGCATACATATAATGTACTTGGATCACATTTTTCTTTCTTCCATCAATATCATTCCTCCTTTTTATCTCACTATCCTTAGTAGTCTCTCTTTTTTCATGCTCCCTTCTAGCTGTCACTTATGAGAGAAAACATGCAAATAATTTTCTTTGGGACATTGGCTTACTTCACTTAGCATGCTGATCTCAGGCTCTATCCATTTTCTTGCAAATGACATAAAATCTTTTCTTCTTTGTGATGAGTAAAACTCTTTCCTGTATGTGTGTGTGTGTGTGTGTGTGTGTACTTCTTTTAATTCATTGATATGTTAATGGATATTTAGACTGATATCACAACTGGAGTATTGGTAATAATGCTAGCTCACATAAATGTGTACAAGTCTAATTAAAAGTAAGCTGTCTGATTCTTTGCAGTATATACCCAGTAATGTGGCTGATCATATAGAAGCTCCAATTAAATTTTTTGAGGCACTTCCATACTGATTACCATAGTGACTTGTAGTAAGTCTGGATTCCCACTAGCAGTATAAAAAGGTTCCTTTATCCCTGCAACTTCATAAACATGTTGTCTGTCTTCTTCATGATAGCTATTCTGACTAGGGTGAGAGGGAATATGAATGGAGTTTAATGTACATTCCAGGATTGCTAAGGAGGTGAATTTTTTTTATATTTAATGTTCATTTGTACTTCAACTGAAAACTATCTGTTAACTTCCATTGCCCAATTGTTAATTTGATATTTTACTCTTTTATTGTTTGAATTCCTTATACATTTTAGATATTAATTCCCAAATGTATGAATATTTAGCAGAATTTCTTCCATTCTGTAGGCTATTTCCTCACTGTGCTGTTTCTTTTGCTGTGTATAAGTTTTTTAATTCCATGTAATTCTATATGTCAATTCTTGCTTTCATTTCCAAAGATGTTGAAGTCATAATCAAAACATTATTGCCTATGCCCAAATCTTTAAGTATGCCCTCTATGTAATCTTCCAGTAGCTTCAAAGTTTCAAGTCTTACATTAAGGTCTTCAATTCATTTGAATTGTACAGGGTGGGAAATAAGTATCTAATTTCAATCTTCTGCATGTACATATTTGCCTAGTACCACTTGCAAAGGAAAATTTCTAATGTACATTATTGGGACTTTTGTCTAGAACCAGAATGGCTGTAGCTGTTTACACTCGCTTCTGGATCTTGTTTATTCTACTGATCTATATGTCTGTTTTTGTGCCAGAACTATGCTGGTTTAGTTACTATAGCTCTGTAGTATAGTTTGAGATCAGGTACTGCAGCCTTGCTGTTGTTATACTTTGTTAATTAATCTGTACAGTATGTTAAACTTTACTAGGTATAGAACCATTTCTATAATTCTTTTTCTAACTTAATCACATCTGAATTTTATAGTAACATAACTACAAACACAAGACCAGAAATTTGAAATTGTACACAAATTCTACTTCCCAATAAATATCTAAATACAGAACATGAACAATATACAAAATCTTTAAAATTCTAAATCTATACCACACTATTCACAGATCAAATACAATTATGTTAGATTTAACTTTTCAGTTCAGTGATTTCTACTATTTACCTTAAAATAATTTGATAGGTGGTTGGGGAAAAGTTTATTAATATTCAGAGTTTAGGAACATAGTTATCCCTATAATAAATCAGCAGTTGTGTCTAAAAATAATGAAACCTGGGGCTAAAGAGATGGGTCAGTAGTTAAGGCACTTGCCTGCAAAGCCGAAGAACCCGGGTTTGATTCGCCAGTACCCAAGTAAAGCCAGATGCACAAAATGGCTCATGCACCTGGGGTTTGTTTATAGTGGCAAGATGCCCTGGTGTGCCCATTCTCATTCTCTCTCATAAAAATATATATAAGCTACTACATGAAAACACTTGAAAAAATTCTCTCACTAGCACAAACAGTTAATATAAACTATAATCCATTTGTTTCATCTAGCAATAATAAACTCAATGTGCAATTAAATATTGAAATCACTCTATATATGTACTGTGTTCTATGAGACGTATAAATAAGCCCTCTATTCTAAGCAGAGAGAAAATTTTAATGAAAACTTATGAGCGTTTCTCCAACTTTATCCTACAGAATCCAATATATTTTCATTGAAGTTATACCTTCTTTAGCAGTGAGAGATTAGATTCTACTTATTTTTTCTTTCCCGCATAAGCCTTCTTCCCTTTTTAATCAAAGAAGAGCTATATGACATATTCCCACACTCCTTTGGTGTTGATGACTGATCTTATCACCTTAAAAATACCAGGTATCACTAAATAATATCCCCACTCTTTTGGCTAGTTTTAATATACAGAAGTTTCACTAAAGATTTACAATGGAAGAATAATCTACTACTAAAACAAACAAATAAAACAGATTGAATAGTTTGAAAAATGATATATTTAACAGTCCTATAAATTTGTATTTAATTTAAAGCTTCCATAAATTTATATTTAATTTTCATGTTTATACACAACTTAAAGAAATTTGACCATTAAATTTCATTTCAGGTACCCAGTAAACACCTACCTAGCATGGCTAGATGATGAAGGTGGTGGCAAATCTGGTGTAAGGACATAAAGGCTGTTGTTTTTTGGCAAGTGTAGTGATTTTAAAACCGTCTGGAAAAGAAAAAGAAAAAATGTTGATTATACATTATTTTTATAATTCTTGATCATTTGGCAATTTTGTGGGTTAATTTTTCATCTTTTAGTATTTCCTAAATAAAGTAATTTTTCTGCAAAGAATTGCTAATTCAAACAATCTCGCTTCCCTGATTTCTATTCCAAATTACTACAAATCTGAATATTATAATAAAACATAAATACTTTTAGCTCCTGAAGAAGGCAAATAGGTAAGAACACAAATAGGACTCAATTTCTTCAGTGAAGAAGTATATCCACACAACTAAAATGCACTTATGGTAAAAATTAGTAATACAGGCTTTCAGAAATCATGAAAAAAAGCATCTCAAGATGAGATGAGGAGCTGTAGCCTGAGAGGTTATGTAAATTAGAAGAGGTATCTAATTAAGAGTTACCTAGGTCACTTGATTCTTTGTAGTTTTTGTTAATTATCCCTACTTGGAGTTACACCTATGCACAAACTTACTAATTTCATTTCCACAAAATTCATACTATCCAAATTCTCAATTTGACACTAAATACTTTCTAAAATAATTTCTACTAGGAAACATACTTTATATCTATGTTAAATCATAGTATAGGACACAGGTTTTATTCAGTATTATTTATTGAGCTACCTACTCTATAACAAGACCACCCTAGTCACAATACTAACTAGAATAATCTAATCTAATGCTATTAATAATAATATAATAATCCTTTTAGTAGGATTAAATAAAGTAGGTAACTGACATAGCTAAATATTAGGGATAATATTTTGACTAAAAAATAAAGCAGGAAGGAAATGAAAAATATGAGTTAGGGAAGTGTGGGAGTTTGAATGGATGTCCTCAACAGATTTAGGACTTTATTAAAGCTTGTAACTAGTTTTTCAGCCACCTGGCTGGAGGAGGTGTCACTATGGGCAAATCCTGGGGTCCATCTCTAAGGTGTTACTGGGGACAGATCTGATTTCCAGACTAAGGTATGCAGAGTGCTTGGGCTCTGCCTGGGGTTCCTGGAGTGTAGTTAATTGTAATATGTGGTGGCATTTTTCTCTGCATGCACCTATGAAAGGGGGCCAGCTTCTTCTGCCATTATAGAACTTCTCCTGGATCTGTGAGCTTCAAATAAATCCCTTCCTCCCATAAACTGTATCTGGTTTAGAAGTTTAACCCAACAATGTAAAACTGACCATGACAGAAAGCTTTGTAATTTTAATATGGGTAATCTCATCTGTGTGACATGTGAGAAAAGATCTGAAGGTGGTAAAGGCAACAAGTCATGAGAAGATACAGAGGAAGGGCATTTCAGACAAAGAAAACAGCCAATATTTAATGTTTAAGGAACAAGAAGTCCCACATATATACAAATCCAGGAAGAACTGATAGGAGCCGTGTGTGGTGGAGCACGCCTTTAATCCTAGCACTTGGGAGGCAGAGGTAGAGGATCTGTGAATTCCAGGCCACCCTGAGACTACATAGTGAATTCCAGGTCAACCTGGGCTAGAGTGAGACCCTGCCTCAAAAAACAAACCAAACCAAACAAAACAAAAGAACTGACAGGAGATAAGATAACAATGGAGGTAACAGAAAATGTGTTGTTGTCCATACTGTGCAAGGGTTTGACTACTACTCAGGATGAGAGAAAAGCTATTGGAGTGACTCAGTCACATGCATGTTTACAAAGGATCACTGGGTTGAGAATAGATGGTTAAGTAATTGGCAGAGGAGTGCAGAACAGAACACTTCAATGAAAGAAACAAAGATAAGGCTTAAACTGCTGTGGTGGTTGGGAGAGGTGGTACCAAAAAAAGCTGGAATCTGGAATTTTGAGAATATAGTTCCTGAAATATTTCCTCATAAACTACATAGAAGCTTGGAAAGAAAGCTACCCATAAGGACCAAAGAGATTTTAGAGTAAGAAACTGAAAAGATGAAGTTGCCACTAGTTGATGAAGGAAAGACCAGAGGGCAATTTTCCTTTTGAACATGTTAAGTTTGAAATGTCTGTTAGACATTCACGTGGAAAAAACAAGTAAACAGCTAGATAAGCAATCTGGAAGTCAAGGAACATGTCTTGGGGGGGGGGTATAGAGATATCAAATTGAGGACACTGAGATATGAAATTGGACACCTGGCTTCGGTCATGTGGTTTGTGGTAATTTTGGCAACTTTGCCCTGTTGTAACTGTACTCCAAAGAAATCAGAATACAGGAATTGAAGATGACAAAGAAAAATATTTTTAGGGAAAATTTTGTTTCCAAGGGGACTACAGAAATTGAGTCATTGCTAGAAGAGGAGCTAGGAGCAAGAAATTTTTATCTGGTTGATTTTAGTTTATTCTAGGTGAAAGAAATTGCATCTTGTTTAAATGTTAATGATAACCATTTTCCCAGACTAATACTGATTATACAGTTCACAAAGGGGAGAACTAAGAATGAAGCCCCCAAGTACATACAAGATATACAATGTAACCTAAGGTGAAAATAAAGCCCTGATCTCACAAAATGATTTCAACAGGCCACTAGAGTAATAGGAGAAAGTAAAGTGTGCAGTAGCATGCAGAGACTCAGTTAAGAGCATATGCAAGATCTCTTGTGATTGTCAGTGAAACAAAACATGAAAGAACAAAGTCACCAGCCTGAAAGTGGCAATGAAGGAGAGGGGTTTTGAAGCACTAGAAGACAATAAGTATAAAATAATCATTTAGATATGTGGGTAAGCCAGACTGATAATGCTACAATTGCCATACAATATTAAGAGGCCCTCTGAAGATCATGATCATGAATTTAAATAAATACCTATCAGCTTGATGTTTCTTTCTAACTATATTTTGATGAAAGGTACAGAAATAACATAGAGCTACATTAAAATAGGTAAAGATTTTTGTCAATCAAATACCATGAACCAAGTAAGAAATTGATGACTCATAACTGATTTGAACATACTGTAAGGAGAGAGGACAAAAAAGAAGGACCAGATGATCACAAAAAGGTAGTAAGTGACTGAAGGTATAAGTTGAGTTGGAAATTGTTGGGAGATAAGTTATTAAAAGAAATGAACTTGGGAGCTGGAGAGATGGCTTAGCAGTTAAGGCCTGCGAAGCCTAAGGACCCCAGTTTGATTCTCCAGGTCCCATGTAAGCCAGATGTACAAGGAGGTGCATGCGTCTGAAGTTCGTTTGCAGTGGCTAGAGGCCCATTCTCACTCTCACTCTCTTTCCCTCGCTCTGTCTCAAATAAATAAATTAAATAAATAAATAAATAAATAAATAAATAAATAAATAATCTTTTTTTAAAAAAAGCAATGAGCTTGGGCTAGAGACATGGCTTAGAGGTTAGGGGTGTTTGTTTGCAAAGTCTAAGGACACAGGTTCAATTCCCCAGTACCCATGTAAGCCAGATGTACAAGGGGGAGTGCATGTGTTTGAAGTTTGTTTGCAGTGGTCAGATGTCCTGGTACACCCATTCTCTCTCCCTCTCTCTCTCTCTCTCTCTCTCTCTCTCTCTCTCTCTCTCTTCTCTCTGTCTGTGTGTGCCTCTTTCTCTATCTCTATCTCTCTATCATCCCCTTTCTCTCTCAAAATAAATATTTTTTAATAAAAGAAATGACCTATATATTAATGCTACTCTCACTTTTGGTTAAAGAAGCTTCTCTTTTAAGAAGGTGGTGACCTCTGGGATGACTCAAAAGGCACCATAGTGCTGAGAAGAAGTGACAGAGGAGCACTCAGCACTGAAACATCTCTACCACACCTTCCAAGGCTCAGGGTCCATTGTGGAAGAAGTGGTGGAAGGAATGTAAGAGCCAAAGAAGGAAGAACTGCTTACAATACAGTCTTCCAGAACAAAATGGTCTGGATATCCATAACCTTGCAATGTTTTGTACTACCTACACAAGACCCTCATAATAGGAGGAAAAGATAATGACATCAAAAGAAACAACAGACTAACTGAGAGAGGAAAGGAATATGATGAAGAGTGGATTTGTGAAGGGGAAAGTGATGGGAGAGAATTATCATGGTTTATTGTCTATAATTATGAAAGTTGTCAATAAAAAAGTTTTAAAAGGAAATGAGCTAAAAATAAAAATAAAACTTGAAATTAAAGTGAAAATTCTCCCATTATTAATATAGATGTTAAGACCATGGAAATATGTAACCAAAATAGAATGGAGTGAAAGATTTTTTTTTTTTTTTTTTTTTTTTTTTTTTTCAGGTAGGGTCTCACTCTGGTTCAGGCTGACCTGGAATTAACTATGTAGTCTCAGGGTGGCCTCGAACTCTCAGCAATCCTCCTACCTCTGCCTCCCAAGTGCTGGGATTAAAGGCGTGCGCCACCACACCCGGCTCTGGAGTGAAAGATTTTTGCAGGGATGATGTTCAAGGAACTAAAAGGCCAGTGTACTAAAAGAATTTTTTAAAAAATTAAGATTTGAAATAGAGAGGAATTGCAAGTCAGTACCTAAAAAAGCAGAGGAAATAAGGGAAGATGACTGCAGGAAGTAAATGATACAACTTTTGAAAAAAAAATCTATCTGAAGGATTTATGAAGAGGAAGGACAAATAAAATCTAGAAGTAACAATGAGGGCGTATATTTTCTATTGTGGTATGAGAACTTCTAGAATACAACTAAAATAACATGTAGGCTGCAAAGAAGCAAATGTCCTCAGGAACAGTGGTTTTAGTCAAAGGAAGACAATGAAGGAAAGCACAAGGAAGAGTCTGATAATAAAAATAATTTTCTTAATGAAGAATTTCTTCCACAGCACATAGCAAAGGGGGTTAAGCCCACCGTACCATCTAATCTTTTAAAAATCAGACAGACTATCATCCACAAAGCACATTCTCAATTGTGCCTTGGTCTTTTGTCCAAGATCAAGTGTAAATAAATACTCACAAGAGAACTGCATAATCAAGTTACAAAACAAAAACAGAAAAAGTTCATAATCATTTAAGTTTATGATTTTGTGTTGGGTCTCATTCATAGCTATCCTTGGCCACATCCAGTCCATGAGCTATAGGCTGGACTTACCACTTGAAGGCATTATGAAGGAAAAAGTACCAAAATAGATGCGGGGTGTGCACAGCCTATGAAGATTTGAATAAGGAGTGGTATGGGAATCTTAAGACTCTTTATGGTGACTGGCTCAGATACGGGCAAAAGATGTAATGAAATTAATCCTTATTAAATCAAAGCTCATTAGGGCAAGGTTGAAAGTTTTAAAAAGCAAGAAATGCTTAAGGCAAAAGCATGAAGTACTTTAAGGAATCAAGAAATCCTGCAGGTGGAGGCAAAGACACCTGGGAAAAGGTGACCCAAGAGGATACATGCAGATCCTATTCTTAACTGCTTCATTAGATGGTTCATTTTACTAAGTGTACAGTCACAGTTAAATAAAACTACCCCAACTGTTTGCATTAGAATGGATTTTTACTGTAAATTTCTTCTTTTTCCTTCTTGATGCTAGCTATAACCTACTCAATAAACTTCACAACCACTCCCTAATGGTTTGTGATCCATCATTTGAAAAACAAATACTAGTAGGCAATTGCCAATAACCTTGCAATCTGCCAGGAGACACTGAAATTTTATGTCAATATGTGAAATACTTTTGAAATTGATGTGTTACCTCTAAGTGGATACACATTAGGAAAATTATTTTTTTTACCTTTCCATCTTTTACTATTCTGCTTTGTGGACTATAGATAGATATTTAATCTTAGCACTTGGTCTAGTCATTACTGTTCTTTTTTCATTTTATTATCCAGTGATTTCCTATTAAATCCTCCTCATCAAACCATGTATGTCATAACTAAATGAACACTTTCTTTTAGGTCATTTATTCATGCATTCACTTGTGAACATCTATTTGATACCAATGACACCATGCATTCTACATACAATAGTAATAAAAATGATAATGAGGGCTGGAGAAATGGTTTAGCAGTTAAGGTACTTGCTGCGAAGCCTAAGAACCCACGTTCAATTCCCCAGTACCCATGTAAGCCAGTTGGACTTAGTGGCGCATGCATCTGGAGTTTGTTTCCAGTGGCTAGAGACCCTGAAGCATGCCCATTCTCTCCCCCCCTCAAATAAATAAATAATTAATTTAAAAAAACAGATAAGATTCCTCTACTCCTGATGTTATGATAGAGAATGCTGGCGTGGGAGAGCCCAATTAGATATAGAGATCTGATAGAGAACATAACATACAACAAACAAAACATAAATGCTTCAAAAGGAGCCACCTAAACCAGGTATGGTGGCACATGCCTTTAATCCCAGCACTTACTAAGCAGAAGTAGGAGAACTGCTGTGAGTCTGAAGCCAGCCTGAGACTACAGAGAGACCTGACCTCAAAAAAAGTAATAAATAAATAAATAAATAAATAAATAAATAAATAAATAAATAACTGTCTATGTAAAGATTTTGCAACAATGACATATTCAAAGCATCTGAATGGTACCTAGCAGGTGAATACATAAAGAACTTTGTGACTATTACAAGATTTTTAAGCAAACTAAAAAATGAAAGGTGAGGGTAAGAAAAGCTCAAGATGATTATGGGGGTGGTAAAAGATTTTTTTTAATGCAAATCCAACAAACTGCGTTTTCTTTAATGTGAGAGTAAAAGAGAGTGAGAAAGAGAATTGGCACATGAGGGCCTGCAGCCACCGCAATCAAACTCCAGATGTGTGTGCCCCCTTGTGCACACATGCAACCTTCCGCACTTGAGTCACTGTGTTTCTGGTTTACATGGGACCTGGAGAGTCAAACAAGAGTCCTTAGGTTTCGCAGGCAAGTGCCTTAACTGCTAAGCCATCTCTCCAGCCCAAAAGCTATGTTTTAACAGAAGAGCAACATAAATCAGTTTATGGTTTTAAAAGATAATTCTGTCTACTGGGTGGGGAATTAGGAGAATTTAAAGAAGGAAGTTGAGAAAACAATGATGAAATTATATTAGTCCAGCCACACAGGTTTACAACCTGGATTAGACAGTTGCAATTTTAAAAAAATACTTATAGGTACTTAGTTGAGATATATTTTACAGAGAGAGTTTGTAGAACTTACCAAAGGATTAGGTGATGTTAGAAATGGGAAAAGAATGATGACCATATTTATTAACTTAGCAGTGGCTAAAGAAGTGCTATCTTAATGGGTAAAAGTGGTAGAGAAACAACACAGAAGGGAAAACTGAGTTCAGTTTAAAGCTTGTAAAGTTTGAGATGACAGTAATATGCAAGTACAGAGTTGGATGTGGTGATGCACATCGGTTATCCCAAAACACTTTGGAAATAAAGGCAGAAGGATCAGAAATTCAATGTCAGCTTTGGCTCTATAGTAAGTTCAAGTCCAGCCAAGGTTATCTAAGAACCCTATCTCAAATCACAATGAAAAAGAAAAAAAT
Organism: Orientallactaga sibirica; assembly: GCA_036365145.1. Lineage (NCBI taxonomy): Eukaryota > Metazoa > Chordata > Mammalia > Rodentia > Dipodidae > Orientallactaga > Orientallactaga sibirica. Next base: position 36,145,011 of record JAEOAD010000015.1, on the reverse strand, counting down.
GGAGGAGGAAAGGAAGGGAAAAGGGAGGAAGAGGACAAGGAGGAAGAGGAGAAGGAAGAAAGAAGAAGGAAGAAAATAATAATGAGTTTAGCATTTTGGACATATAAATTCAGAGAGGTACAGTATAGAAATGAAAATCTGGAATCATCAGAAAAGTAATTACATAAGAGTAGCAAAAATGACTTATGGAAGAGGATATATAAATAAGCGACAAAGTATTATGTATAACAAAGTCTGGAAATATATATCTTAAAGAACTTTTTTTAAATGGCTGCCTTTCTCTACACAAACTACTGAAAATGCCACACATGTTTTCATAAATATAGGTTTATGGCCAGGCATGGTGGAGCATACTTTTAATCTCAGCACTAGGGAGGCATAGGTAGGAAGACTGTTGTGAGTTCAAGGCCACCCTAAGACTACATAGTGAATTCCAGGTAAGCCTGGGCTACAGTGATATATCTTACCTCAATAATAATAATAATAATAATAATAATAATAATAATAATACAGGTTTGTCCATCATTCATACATACATACATACATAGATAATCTATATCTATGAATATTTCTGGTAAATGATTTCATTTGGTGTTTTATTTCTGTCAAAGTTGTTGATTTACAGTCAGAACTTTATTTAAAAAATAAAAATAATAAAAACCTGACTCAGAGTAACCAAGTATTGGGAAAGAAGTTCAACAGTAGAGGCCTGCATAGCATGGATAAGTCCCTGGATTTCATCCTCAGAACCATGCAGCACCAGGGGTCAGCAAAATAAGGGCCTGGGAAACTCTACCCTGTTGCCTGTTTTATATGGTCTATGAATTTAGAATAGTTTTTACATTTGAAATTCATTCTATGCACCTGACACTATCCAAAGAAATGAAGAAATATTCTTACCATTTAAATTTTCCAAGTTTAAAGTTTCCAATTATCTTTGCTCCATATATAATACTTGGCATAAATGTGAATAGTGTGTGTGACTTCTTTCAAGCCAGTAAATAACTGTTCAGTAAATTATTATCCCAGGGCACTCACTGATACCCTAAGAGGTTTGAGAAAAAGGTAAACACTCTCAAAAAAAGGTGCCAAACCCATACAAAACACTTAGAAATAGGAAAAACATGTCATATAGTGCTGTAAGTGAGCACCTAACTTAATTTAAATTCATTTTTGGTTTAGCATAAAAATGCCTTAGCCTGAAAACATTGTGTGGGGATTAAACTAAATTACCTTTACCAAATTTACTTATGACATATGTAAGAAACCAAATAAAAACAATTCTTTAGGCCAGGCATGGTGGTGCATGTCTCAACCTCCCAGCACTTGGGCATGAAGGCAGGAGGATATGGAAGAAATAAAGTCCAGCCGGAGTTATATAGTTAGTTCAAAGCCAGACTGGGCTACATGAGACCCTGTTTCATAACCAAAACAACAACAACAACAACAAAAAAATCCAGTAAACAAAAACCAAAATAACTTTTTAAATACTTTAGTCATTTATTTCAGAGAGAGACAGAAACAGAGAGACATAGAATGGACGCACCAGGGCCTCCAGTCAATGCAAACAAACTCCAGAAGCATACTCCACCTTATGCATCTGGCTTATGTGGGTCCTTGGGAATCAAACCTGAGTCCTTTGGCTTTGTAGGCAAGCGCCTTAACTGCTAAGCCATCCCTCCAACCCCCCAAATAATTTTATTCATAATTTAATCAAATTATATAACTATTTTACTTCTAAGCAATTAAGAAACTCACACTGTCTTCCACATCTCCAGTCTTCCAACCTTTCAACAGCATTTTAGGCACAGGTATCTGGAGTTCATTTTCTAGAATCTGTTTAATTTCTCCTGTATAAATAAGAAGAAATCAAATATTACCAATAAGAAAACACAATCACAATCAACAACTATGTCAGGACTACCATGGATATTTGGTATACAGTGTAGAATCAGTGACATTTGACTGGTGAATGGTTGTTTAAAAATTTACTACTCTAGCCGGGTGTGGTGACGCACGCCTTTAATCCCAGCACTCGGGAGGCAGAGGTAGGAGGATCGCTGTGAGTTCAAGGCCACCCTGAGACTACATAGTTAATTCCAGGTCAGCCTGGGCCAGAGTGAGATCCTACCTCAAAAAACCAAAAAAAATTTAGTACTCTAAATTTCAAATCTCCTTGAACAAGCATTATGTTGTCTCTATGATGAATTCAAAGTTAATAATAATAAGAAAAACTCCACACTTTATTAAATAACTAATTATGCAGTTCATTTTTTTAAAAACATGTCTTATATATATATTTTTTAAATTTTATTTATTTATTTGAGTGAGAGAGAGAGAGAATGGGCGCACCAGGGCAACCAGCCACTGCAAACAAACTCCAGATGCATGTGCCTCCTTGTGCATCTGGCTTACATGGATCCTGGAGAATCAAACCAGGTCTTTGGCTTTGCAGGCAAATGCCTTAACCACTAAGCCATCTTCTCTAGCCCCTAAAACATGGCTTTTGAAAAGAAACAATCAGTGATTGAGAATTTGAAAAGAAACCAATCAACTAACCATATAAAATATACTCAGCCACATGGTAAGAATAGCACACCAGCATAAAGAAATATTTTATTACTAAAATTTGAGCTAAAAGCTGGGCGTGGTGGCACACACCTTTAATCCCAGCACTCGGGAGACAGAGGTAGGAGGATCGCTATGAGTTCGAGGTCACCCTGAGACTACATAGTTAATTCCAGGTCAGCCTGGGCCAGAGTGAGATTCTACCTTGAAAAACAAAAACAAAAACAAAAAAAACAAAAACAAAAACAAAAAATTGAGCTAAAATGTTATTGTAGGGAAATAAAATAACTTGCCTGTTCTTATTTCTACATCCATAAAATGGACAGTCGTGTCATCTATGTTACCTGCCTACAATGTACGGAAATGAAATGAGATTTCAAACTTCAGAGAGTTACTAAAAACCTTAGCCTACATATATGATCCTGAAAAATTGCAGAATTTCAGAAAAGAAGGAAAAAATAATGTTGAATCAAACACCCAAAGAAGGCCTTATATATGTAATGAAACTTAAACCAAGCATGATTTCATATACAATGTAAATCTACTTTCAAGTATATAGCTGGACTGCACAGGACAGCCAAACTCAAACAGTGAAGGACACTCAATTCAGTGAAGACAAAAAGCTGGAAACAAGCTGGATACGGTAGCGTAAGCCTTTAATCCCAGCACTCGGGAGACAAAGGTAGGGGGATCACCATGAGTTTGAGGCCACCATGAGACTACATAGTGAATTCCAGGTCAGCCTGAGCTGGAATGTGACCCTACAAAAAAAAAAAATAAATAAATAAAAAAAAAAAAAGACAAAGAAAAAAAAGAAAAGAAAAAAGAGAAAGAAAAAGAAAAAGCTAGAAACAGAAAAAAAAAGGGGGGGAGGCTGTTATGGGCTCAGTGGTTAAAAGTACTTGCTTATAAAGCCTGATTGCCCAGGTTCAATTCCCCAGTACCCATGTAAAGCAAGATGCACAAAGTGGCGCATGTATCTGGAATTCTTCTGCATTATCAGAATGCCCTGATATACCTATATGTTCATATTGTCATTCTCTCTAATAAATATTTTAAAAACAAGTTGGGAAGCAAAATGCTAATAAAAAATACAAAAGAAGTATGATTCTCCCCACTGGTTTATAAATTCATTTTTCAGGAATCAAATCTATGTACATGTAAATTTCTATATCATGAAAGCAAGGGAGGGAGGGATTAAACCGGTAGACTTTAGGCTTATTGTGGGTCACATCAATAATGGATTAAACCCACAGGCTTATTTTGAGTTCTAATGGTAAGAGGCTAAAGCCTCTACATTCACAGACTCTGAACTTCCCAGGAAGTACAATCTAAATAGTGCCATATGTACAAGCTCCTCTTCACTCTAAAATTCTGTCACCTCAACACTCTTAGCTGCATGGTATTATATGTGCCTTGGCTGGGGGCATGATGTTGATGCCCCCAAGGACTTGCTTTCTAAGTAAATAAAAGTACCACACAAGACTAGTAGGCCTTTAAATCAGAATGAACATGTTCAGATTCTGACTCTGTTCCTCTTGCTTATTATACCTCATGTTATTGTGACAAGCTGGATTATGAGAATAGGGGTGCTCCCAGTTTCACATTCCCAAGGAACTTAAGGGATTACTGAGAGTCACAGTGTTCTTCCGAGTGTGGTGGCTCATACTTGTAATCCCAAAACATCAGAGGTGCAGGCAGTTTCAGGCCAGCCTGCCTCCAAGCAATGACAACAGATGCTTTCTTAATCCCTGAGGGCTACCAAATTAACTTTGGGGACACCTCTCATGATGTCTTAAAACACAGATGTCAAGACTTTGTTCTGCTCTAGTTGCTTTCTTTTTATAAATAAGTATTTTTTAAATTTTTATTTATTAGAGACAGAGGCGGAGAATGGGCGCACCAGGGCCTCTAGCCACTGCAAACGAACTCCAGACACATGCACCACCAAGTGCATCTGGCTTACGCGGGACCTGGAGATTCGAATCAGGGTCCTTAGGCTTCACAGGCAAGCACCTTAACTGCTAATCCATCTCTCCAGTCCTTTAGTTGCTTTTTAACAAAATCATTTCCAGGTGTGCTAATTATCTCCAGGGCCTAAACTTACAAATCCAGTCTTTTGTTCAAGGCTAGTGTAACTCATTCTCAGTGATTACTAACCATACACAGAAGCCAAAGACAACTGGAAAAACAGAATCTAAAAAGGGTAAGCAATATTTTGGTCCCTGTTCTCAAGTCAAGCAGATCCCAGGAAAAGACAGGGCATTTCTAGAGGGTCCTACACTCTGGCACCTATCTTCTTGATCAGGGAAGAAACACAGACCCAGAACTTAAGACTTCCATCCATGTACAGTCTGCAGAAGGAGAGTCAGAACACAGGAAGTCCCACATGGTCAGCATGGCCCTGACTCATCCCAGCAAATGTCATAAGTGCTGAGAGCCACAGAGCTTCTTTCTCTAATTAGTGTCCCTAAGAATCATTCCTAAAGAGCTGCAACTGACCTTAAAAAAATATATATTTAGGGGCTGGAGAAATGGCTTAGTGGTTAAGGTGTTTGCCTGCAAAGCCAAAGGATCCTGGTTCAATTCTCAACGTAAACCAGGTGCACAAGGGGGTGCATGCATCTGGAGTTCATCTGTAGTGGCTGGAGGCCGTGGAGTGCCCATATTCATTCTGTCTCTCTCTATCTCTCTGCCTCTCTCTCTCTCTCTCTCTCTCTCTCTCTCTCTCTCAAGTAAATAAATAAAACATACATTTTAAAAATACAAATTTAATTAAATTTTGGCTTCCTATTTGATCTTAAGCACTCAGTATGAAAAGTATAGCCAGAAAGTAAAGTATTCCATAAACGTTTTGGATGAGAAAGTACAAAGAATTTCCCTTCTTAATCCCAAAGTTCAAATGATAAGAGGGACAAGTGCACAAAACAGTGTGACTTTATATAGATGTGCTTACAGCAACTCAGAGCAACACTTGTGCCATTATCAATGTTAAATGTTGTTCATATATGTATTCCTGATGACTCTGCTAATGTCTCTCCTGCTTTATATGATCTATAAGAACAGGTTCAGACTACTGTGTCATTTGGTGAACAGCTTTAGAAGTAAATTTCAGAATCTTCAGGTAGAAGAAAATTATGCCTATCATTTCTGGTAATAGTAACTGCTAATTTTTTTATCTTGTGTATACAACTGCTGTTCTAACTTTATCTCTTCTTACTTACTACAGTCAACCCACACTCAGGTGTCTTAAGACAATCTCACCCTCTAAGGCCTGAAAACCTATAAGAACGGGAACACTAAAGAACTCCAATTAGCTTAGCACCCAATTCCCCAATTCTCCCTGACTCCTCTTTACCTTTACTCTTTATCTTCAGTGTCTTTCTCTAGGACTGTCTTCCCCATTGTATCAATGCACTTTTTGGTCCCCTAGAGCAGTCTTCCTGTAGAGGTACCCCAACTGCCACATCTCATAACCATACACTCAGCTCAAAGAAGTAGACAGGACATTACATCAATATCCTAATGGTAGTTAAGGTTTCTGCTTCAGAGAGGGGATTGAGGCAGTTTAAGGGTGATGAGCCCCAAAACTAAAAGCAAAGAACATAATGTCATTGAGCCTGTCCTTGAAGGAAGGAGTTGTCTCCTAGATCTGTCTATTCTTGAACTCAACTTGAGTCCCTCCCTAGACAACTGTCCCCTTCCTAGAATAGACAAGTGTCCCTTCCGAGAATGTTTCACCCTTTTTGGAAGATTGAGATTCCTGAGATATCACCCAGACATTGTCTGAGTGATCAATTCCGCCTCCATCCAGAACCCAGAAAAGGCTCCAATCTTGCTGTCTAGGTGAGCTTTTCAAATCTCTCTTGACCCCTTGCTCTGTATTTCTTCCTCCTTTAAATTTTGGGCTTCCCCATTTCTGAGAGCCCGTCTTGGGGGATGAAATTTCTTCCTTCTCTTAAATTCTACAAATAATCTAATAAAACCCATAAACTTAAAAAGTTCTTCAAAATGATTCATGATTACAACATGAGACTGATGGTTTTGGTAAACAAATAAAACTGCAGAAATAGAGGACAGTAAACCATTTAACAAGGTAATGTAGTTACCACTAGGTGTCACTCTGGTATAAATTTCTTGACTTTAGCATAGCTTGAGTGTGTACATGAGTGTATGTGTATGCATTTATGTGTGTGCATGTATGTATGTTGTGGTATATGGACAGATATGTGCAACTCCATGTGCATGTGGAGGTCAGAGAAGAACATCAGGTGTTTCCTCTATTAGTCTTCTACTTGCTTCCTTGAGGCAGTCTGTCACCCAGAACTGCCTTTTTTAATCAGACTAGCTGAACAGCGAGCCCCAATATGTCCTGTCTCTATTCTCCCACATGTCTAGGATTAAAGGCTAGGTAGCCACATCCAGCTTTTACATGTGTTGGGGATCAAGCATGGGGAGTCTCAGGCTCTCTTGGGCTCTTACACTTGTGTGGCAAATGCTTTTACCCACTCAACCATTCCCCCAGCTTCTAGCCTTGCTTTTATATCTTGTTCCATGATCTGGTAATAAATGTGAAAGGCTGCCTCATGTTGCTAAGCATCTCTTTTCATTTTACAATATATGTATCCAATGAACAGTATTTACTCAATTCCTGAGTAACAGTGATATGATCTATAATAATTATATTTGTAGATCACAAAAGTAAATGTGTATATTTTCAAATATCCTATGGTGGATAAATGAATTTATATATACACACATATACTCTTTTTATACAGCAAATCATTTCCTCAGCAGGTATAACTGCCAAATCCCACCCTTAAGAGAAAGAATTTTAAAAATAAGACATGGTCTCTAAGCTTGGAAGTTAATATTCAGGTGGGAAACTTACACACAAAAAAATAATAAGATGCTTTAAGATTAATTTTTTAAATATTCTTATTTATTTGAGACAGCGAGAGAGAGAGAAAGAGGCAGACAGAGAGTATACAGGCACACAAAGGCCTCTTACCACTGCAAGTGAACTCCAGAAGCATGTGCTAATTTGTGCATCTGGACTTATTTGAGTACTGTGGAATTGAACCCAAGTGTCAGGCTTTGCAAGCAAGTGCCTTTAACCAACCGAGCTATCTCTCCAACCCACAATCAATTTTTAACATTCTTCATGGGACCAAAGAGTATGATTCAAGTTAACTACATCCACAGAGGTTAAGAAAGACCTCACAGAAGAAATTTGTTTGTTTTTGTTTGGGGGAGGATGTTTGTTTGTTTGTTTGTTTGTGTTTGTGTGTTTGTTTTTTGAGATAGGGTCTTACTCTAGTCCAGGCTGACCTGGAATTTAGTATGTAGTCTCAGGCTGGCCTCAAACTCACAGTGATTCTCCTACCTCTGCCTCCCAAGTGCTGGAGTTAAAAACATGCACCACCATGCCCAGCAGAAGAGATTTTTTTATACTGGGAAAGAGTTTTCTAGAAAAGTAAAACTAGAAAGGAACACAATGCAAAAAGTAGGAAGTAACTTAAATACATGTTAGGATATTTCCATTTCACAAAAATCACATTAGGTCCATTATGGAAAAATATAGACTAAAGGAGGAAAAAAACAAAGCATATGGAAATTACATAGAGGAATTCTTTTAAAAGTCATGAACAAAGGGGATAAAAATAAAGGAGAGATTCAGTGCTACCATGACAGAACTAACAGAACATAATAAAGCAAATGCAATAAAAAAAATCCCAAATGTGACATTAATCAGTTATATGAATTCAGTCACATGCACTGTTAGAAAAACAGTTAAAATTTGTTTAATATTGGATTGCATTCCAATTTTCTTTAAAGAGCCAATTTTTAAGATTTAAAAGAAAGGTGTGATACAGCACTGAATGCTACCCCTGCTAATAATACATATTAGAAACTAATAAAGTAAAATCAAATTAAGTGACATCTTTTATAAAATAGTTCATAACTAAAGTACCAAGGATACTTTAAGAATATTACTAAAAATTCATATGAGCAACAACAATAGCCAATTATAATTAATACTGTAAAGAAAACATCATTTTCAAATACTAGTATTTGCAGTTTGATGACTTAATAAATGTAAACTCAGGCTGAGGGAGTGTGCTACCATCAGGAATGGAGGCAAGGGGAGGGGAGGGGAGGGGAGGAAAAAAGGTTATTGAAATGTACTTCATTCAAAAGTGTGACAGTGAATTCATAACTGCATCTGTTTGTCATATATTTTCTAAATCAATACAATAAAAATATATCCAAGTAGTTGAGGAGGTGGCTCATTCAGTGAAGTGCTTGAAGCATGAGCAAAAGGACCTGAGTTCAGACCTCCAGCAAAAAGGTGAGCAATGTGTGCCTGGAATGCCAATGACAGGGAGGCAGAGACGGACCACGGGGGCATGATGGCCAACCTGTCTAGCCAAATTAGTGAGCTCCTCAGGTAGTGAGAGACCCTGTTGTAAAAGAGTGACTGGGGAATAAATCTGACATTGATCTCTGGTCTCTGCATGCATATGCACCAATGTGTATGAGCATCCACACACATATAAATAAACATATATACATGCATATCCACCAAATACATATGCACAAAAATATTTTAAAGTAACACAAACTGAAAGGGAAAACAGTGGGTGTTGGGAGGAGAACACAAAGATCTAGTGAACTATAACAGAGGCATCCTCGTTTCACCTAATTCATATTAATGAATACAGGTAATCAGTATGAAGTTAGAATGCACTTAGCAGGAGCTGAGGATTTAAATAAATTTAAGAGTGCTGAAATATTTTTATTTTAGAATAGCTATTTAAAACTAGAATGTGTGGTTCAACTCTAGCTAAACTATCATACATCACAGAATGGGTCTTAACTTTCAACTAATTTGCTTACTTTTCATATTATTTTTTTGACTTGTTATATGATCTTACATAGCTGTCATATGCATAAGCCTTTGAGGAATGATGGACAAAATCACTCAACCTGAGAATAAGAAGGAAATCTATGTAGATATTTTAAAAAATGTTAGCCAGGCGTGGTGGCACATGCCTCTAATCCCAGCACTCACAAGGCAGAGGTAGGAGGATTGCCATGAGTTCAAGGCCACCCTGAGACTACATATTAAGTTCCACGTCAGCCTAGGCTACAGTGAGATGCTACCTTGAGAAGAAAAAAAAAGTTAATACCTGAGCATGGTAGCACACACTCTTAGTCCCAGCACTCAAGAGGTTGATGTAAAAGGACTGCAGTCAGTTCAAGGCCAGCTTAAGCTACAGAGTGAGTTCATGGTCCTCTTGGGCTAGAATGAGGCCCTGTCTCAAAATTAAACCCCGCCAAAAAGTGTTACCAATGATGGTGGTTGGAATGTGTAAATGGTATGGCCACTACAGAAACAATATGAAGGTACCTCAAAATTTGAAAAACCCAAATGTCTTCTGATACAGCAATCCCACATTTTGGGCAAAATAAAAATAAACTAGATTTATATTAAATATCCATACTTCATGTTCACTAAAATTATATACAATATCCATGAAAGAGAAGTGACTTAAATGTCCATTTACAGATGAATGGATAAATAAAATGTGGTATGGTATATATGTATATATAATAAAGTATTATTCAGTCTTAAAAAATAAGGATACAGTCATATGCTACAAACTAGGTCAGCCTTGATTTGTTATGCTGAGTGAAATATGCCAGTCACAAAAGGACAGATACTGCATGGCTCCACTTCTAGTTAAATCATAGATGCATAAGATAATGATGGCTTCCTGGGCCTTAAGGAAAGCAAACATGGAGAATTACATATCCAGTAAATTATAGATCTTCATTTACACAAGATGGAAATTTGCAAATCATGTTCTGTACACTTATAAACTTATTCAAAAGGCAAGTATCATGTTGTTTGGTTTTTACCACATTTTAATGGGAAGAATATATGGAACAATTTGGTGCATTAGGGAAAGAAATAATGACAAATAGCTATTCTTGGAGAACAATAAATACAAATACCAAGAGTGGGTTATAACCCATTCAATGAACTGAAAAACAAGTCAGTTATGACACATACAGAACAAAAGGTAAGTAGGGTAATAAATAAAACTAAAAATATAGATATGGCCAAGTCAAGCAGAAACCTAGAGGCCATGGAAAACATTAAAATTTTATCCTAAAAACACAGTAACATAATCTGATTAATCTTTGGGAGTGATGACTCCTAATAGATTTACTTTTTAAAGTCAAATAGTAAAAATAGTTAGGGACGGATTTACCACAAAAGAACAAAGGTGATATTTCAGAACTACTTGGAGTTTACATACAAGGTGAAACTATATTAAAAATTGAAATTAAGGCTGGAAAGATGGCTTAGCAGTTAAGGCACTTGCCTGCAAAGCCTAAGGACCTAGGTTCAATTCTCCAGGTCCCGCGTAAGCCACATGCACAAGATAGTGCATGTGTCTGGAGTTCATTTGCAGGGGCTGGAGGCCCTGGAACACCCATTTCATCTCACCCCCCCCCCGTCTCTCTGTCTCAAATAAAATTAAAATTATGTCTAAAGATGGAAAAAGTTAAAATTAAAAATACAATGTGAAGCTAGAAAGATAGTTCAATGGTTAAAGACACCCATTTGCAAGGCCTGATGGCCTGGGTTAAATTCCCCTGTGTCACATAAAGCCAGATGCACAAAGTGGTGTGTGTATACAGAATTTGTGTGCAGTGCCAGGAGGCCCTAGTATGCCCATTCATATTCTCACTTTCTCCCTTGTCTACAAATAAATATATAAATAATGTTTTTAAAGAAGGTAATGTCTAGTTAAAAGTAAACTGGATCAAACAATTTGAACCAAATTTGAGTTCAACATTGTTAAGCTATAAAAACTTGATGAAATACAGAAATAGTAGGCAAGTATTTTGAATTTCCTTTAATACAATGTTTTCAATGAGTCAAGAAAAGATGATAGATAGAAACAAGCCCCATGCCCAAGTATTACATGCTATGGCTACAGTTTGAATACGTCAATAGGATAGTATCTTAAAAGGGGCAATTAGGCAATGATGGCCCTGCTCTTGTAAATGGGGACAGGCACTTTTATTAAAGGGTTTCAGAAAGAAACCTTAGCCAGGCATGACACACCTTTAATCCCAGCACTTGGGAGGTAGAGAAAGGAGAACTGCTGTGAGTTCAATGTCACCCTGAGAGTACATAGTGAGTTCCAGGTCACCCCTGGCTAGAGTGAGACCCTACCTCAAAATAAACAAAGCAACAACAAAAAAGAAAGCTTATTTGCTTTTCCCTTTCACATTCTACTACAGACATACTACTCATCACCTCCAGAAAACACAGCATCAAGTTTCTAGCCTGAAAGCAGAAAGCAGGCATTACCAGACTATGAACCTACCATACCAGTGCCTTAATCCTGGACTTGCCAAATATCAAAATCTAAGAAAATTAATTTTAATCTTCTTTTTAAAATCATTCATGTGAACATATTCCATTATGGCAGCACAAACTGACACAACAGTATGGAAAAATGAGTAATCTTTAGTGGTAAATTTAGTGTGCAATGTACTCAATAATTATAGTATTTTCTGGACCTCCTAGATGATTGGCGTGGGTCAGTCCTAAAGTAGAATATCATATGCTTTTCCACATATGTGGAAAAAAACAATTATTACTTTTTGTTTGTTTGTTTGTTTTTTGAGAGAGGGTCTCACTCTAGTCCAGGATGACCTGTAATTCACTACGTAGTCTCAGACTGGCCTCTATCTCACAGTGATTATCCTACCAATGCTTCTCGAGTGCTGGAATTAAAGGCATGTGCCCCCATGACTGGCTTTAAAACAATTTTTCTTACTTACCTTCTCATTACAGTACTCAAAATTAAAGCGCCATAGCTTGTATGAGAAGCTATACATTTCAATTTGCTTCTTTCCCCTTCTTGTTGACAGTCATTTCAAAAGAAAAGAATTTATATAAACTCATTGACAAAGGTTTCATGAGGGAAATCCTTACCAACAGTACAGCTGTCTTCAAGTACCACATCAATATTTCTGTCTCTGTACTCAACTCTGAAGTCCAGCATTCGAGGCTGTCTTTCTACAATCTGCCTGGATGGCATTACAGGTCGAAATGCTGAAGAAGATGAGGCAGTAGGAACTGGAGCTGGGTGACTTGGTGGATCAAACGCAGGGCCTGACATCGTCTCACTTCCATATTCACTAAAATGTTAACATAAAAAAGAATTATCATCAACCAAATCATTACACACCACCACTAAGGGTCCTCACCACCCATGGCTTGTGCATCCTTTCTATCAAGTTTACCTACCCATATGTTAAGGCCAAACTTAAGTTGTTTCCTCCAATATATCTTTGCTATGATTAAAGGCCACATTATTCTCCTACGCATTCTTGCCTTTCTGTGATTAACAGTATCAGATCATTTAGAATTCGGTTTACATCATGTTGTTATTCAAACACTATTTGGAACTAGAAATTAAAGTGACTTTTCCAGTCACTCTCATTGAATCATTATTTGAATCAATAAATGTGCTTTCTATAAAGACTATTTTGAAATTTACTGTCCTTAAACCTTAATTCTATCTCACTTCCAGTCTTAAAAGATGAAAATTTTTTGAGATATGAGAAATAAGAGAGAGTAGAGCTGGAGAAGTGGCTTAGCAGTTAAGGCACTTGCCTGCAAAGCCAAAGGATACAGGTTCAGTTCCCCAAGACTCATGTAAGCCAGATGCTTGAGTTCATTTGCTGCAGCTGGAGGCCCTGGTGTGCCCATTCATTCTCATTCTCATTCTCATTCTCATTCTCATTCTCATTCTCATTCTCATTCATTCTCTCTCCCACCCCCCCCATTTTTCTTTCTCTTTCTCAAATAAATAAAAACAAATTTAAAAACTGAAATGAGGGAGAGTAGGAAAAAAGCAGAAAAGCCCAAGCTTAGAGTAGAGGGGAAAGTCCCTCCTGATCCTGGTGGGAGGGGTCCCAAGAAGGAAAAATCTGACCTATCAACGGGGAACAAAGATCATGAGAAATTAAGGAGAAATAATCTTATTTTTATTCTCTCTTAAAAATATGTTCTTAAAAATATGTTCTTGCTTGCCTGAAAAAAAATTTCCTTCATCTTAACATCAAGTTCACACCCTAAATACACATATAAGCTCTTTCTCTCTTCTTATAACACAGGAGATACTTTTCCTGTGTGTACAAAATCTAAAACCATCTTCTTAGCTTCGTTCTGCAGATTATCTCCCATTGCTTTACAATATCTTCAACACCTCTGTCTCTCTTGGATTCTGCATATTATTTCAATGTTTCAATATTTGCTTTCTTAACAACAACAAAAATCAAAATGAAACCCTAGCTCTTCCTAAATAATTTGTCCTTCCTTAACAGTCATAAAATGGGGAAATACTTATATTTACACAAGATCTATATAGTAAGATCTCAAACCTAGCTGGGGAGATGATTCAGTGGGTGAAGTACTTTCCATGAAAATATGAGGACTGAGCTCAGATCCCAAGATCCCACGTAAAGTCATACAAGGTAACGCATCTAAATCCCAGTGTTCCTACGGTGAGACAGGAAACAAAGACAGGAGAATCCCCAGAAGCTTGTGGGCCTGGTACCCTGGAGTAGGCAAAAACAATTAGAAGAAAATGACTCAAACAAAGTAGAAGGCAAGGACTGACACCCAAAAGTGCCCTCTGACCTCCACAACCATACCACACACCATAGCAGCATGCTTATAGTTCGCCCTCACACACATAAAATGAGAGAGAGAGAGATTATAACTCAAGTTTAGTATGTCATAAACTTAATTAATTAATTCTTCCCTAAGTCTCATCCTCTGCCATTACTCTTAATATTAGCAACCCAATTCAGAAACCTGTAGTGAGGCAGAGTATGGTGATGCACACATTAAATCCAGGAACTTTGAGGAGCTAAGATCTGTAGCAGAACTGTATTTTCCTTTGCTAGATATATAACCCAGCAATGAGCACATAGAAGGAAGAGTCAAGACTTCCTTCTTCTTGCTTGCATGCATTTCCATTAGTATGGCCTGTAGGTTCCTCTGTTTTTTGTTTGTTTTGGTTTTGGTTTTTTCCTAGATAGGGTCTTACTGTAGTACCAGACTGGCCTCCAACTCACAGAGTTCTTCCTACCTCTGCCTCCCAGATGTTGGGATTAAAGCCAAAGGCGTGTGCCACCATGCTTGGCCAGTCCTCTGCATCCTCTTTTTTGTCTTCCTTTTCCTCTTCCTATTCTTTTAAAGATTTCCCTAAGGTACTAGCTGCAGCACAATATGCATTCACTGAAGTCTGATCTTCAGCTTTACGGGGTCTCTCCAAGACTCAAAGTTCTGTGAAGGCCTTTGGTTTCCTAAATTTAAGAGAAATAACTTCTTGCAGGGGGTGTTACAGCCAAGTTACTTTCTTGGTACTGTGATAAAATACCTGGCAAAAGCAAATTGAGGAAGAAAATGGTTTATTGGGGTTATTTTTGAGGGAATACAACATATCCTGGTGAAAACATGGTAGCAGGAACAGACCTAGTCACACTTAAGTCATAATCAGGAAATAGGACAAACAAGAATTAGAACCAGGCAGTCTGGAGAGATGGCTTAGCAGTTAAGGCACTTGCCTGCAAAGCTAAAGGACTTCAGTTTGATTCCCCAGGACCCACATAAGCCAGATGCACAAGGTGGCGCACACATCTGGAGTTTGTCTACAGTGGCTGGAAGCCCTGGCACACCCATTCTCTCTCTCCCTCCCTCTCTCTCTCTCCCTCTGCCTCTTTCCCTCTCTCAAATAAATAAATAAAAGAATTAGAGCGAGGCTAAAAAAAACCTCAGGGACAGCTCCCAAGTGACCCACTTTTATTAAGTCTCCACTTCCTAAAGATACCACAACCTTCCCAACAGTGCCACCAGCTGCAGACCAAATAGTCAAACATATGGGCCTATGGGGGACATTTCACATTCAAACCACAACAGCTGGGAGGAAGTATGTGATGGAGAAAGCAAAGTAGCTCACCTAATGGCAGAGAGGGAAACAGGATGGAGATGCAGATATGGTATAGCCTCTTAGGACATGCCACCAGTAACCTACTTCCTACAATTAGGCACTACCTATCAAGTTTCTAGAACCTCCCAAAATAGACCCACCAAACAGCAATCAAACCAAGCCTATGGGGAACATTTTACATTCAATCATAACACTGGATTTCCTCAGCTTTACCTTTTTCTCGTGGTCCTCTATACCGTTATAAATAAACAACCTTACATTAAATTTGCCCTATTGAAATACGTACAGCAATTTCATTTTCCTAACTGGATCTTGATCTAGTAAAGGAATGCCAGAAAACATATTTTCAAAAATAAGATTAAATAATTGGTTTGATTACATTCTTGGCCTTAAATTCACCTTCAGATCCTTGCCAACACAAAATGGGATATTAGGGCATCAGGCTGCCTTCCCTGGTCCTGCCAGTGTACAGGCTATGGATTGCTAAATTAGCTGCTACTCTAAACAGCTTTTCCTTACTCTTCTCTTTGTCTTTCCCCCTGTGGGTAAACTGTAGCAGTTACCTTCTCCTTGCTGGAACAAAACATCCAACCAGAAGCAGCTTATTGTAGGGAAGGGTTTATTTTAGCTTACAGTTTTTAGAGGAAGCTGCACCATGATGGGGAAAGTATGACAGAGCAAGTATCCAGGATGGCATATCTTGTCAAGTGGCAGGAAGGAAATGTCTGGGTGAGCTAGAACTGATAAGTGTGGTTGACTATAAAATCCCAAGGCCAGCCCCCAGGGACACAAGTTCCTAAAAGGCCCCACATCCTGAAGGCTCCTTCTCCCCAAAGTATCCACCAGTTAGGGACTAAGTAGGAGGCTTAATCACAAACACTTAAGGCTGTGAAGCTATATTCAAACACCATAGACAGTACAGATTGGTAAGAAGGAAATTTAGAGTACTGTGCCTTTGCTGGAAATATTGGAGCCTTCTATGACAGGATACAGCCAAGTATAATTAAATATAAACCAGAACCACAGCTACCTCTAAGTGGTGTTTCCCCAAGCACAAGCTCTCAGGTATACTATGAAAATCCAAAAAGAAAAAAAAACTGGATTCATCCATTTGCCATCTTCAAGAAACCCAACTTAATCATTAAAGACAGACAACACACCAGGGTCAAAGGATTTAAATACACACACACATACACTAATCAAATGAAAATAGAAAACAAGCAGGTATGGCTATATTAATAACTGACAAAACATATTAACCCAAAAATAATCAAAAGAGATAAAGACCACTTTATAATCAAGGCAACAATTCAATAAAATAACATTACAATCATAAACATAAACATGCCAAATTTTATATAGCAAAATCAACTAGACATTAAATAAGAAATAAATCCCAACCCAATAATAATAGTTATTTTAATACCCAACTATGGTCAACAGATTGTCTAAACAGAAAATAAAGAAGCAATAGAGCTAAACAGCACCATATATCAAATGGACTTAATAGACATTTGCAGAACATTTCAGCCTAACTCTACAGAATACACACTTTCCTCAGCAGCTCATAGGAACCTTTGCTAAAATATATCATATATTAGAACATAAAACAAGTTTTCACAAATTCAGGAAAATTGACATAAATACCTGTATTATATCTGACCACAATGCAATCATGCTAGAAATCAACAAAATAACAGAAAATACACAAACTCCTGGATACTGAACAACACACTTATGAATAATAAATGGGTCATTGAAGAAATCAAAAACAAAATTTAAAAATTCCTAGAACTGTATGAAAATGAAAACACAACATACCAAATTTATGGGACATAATGAAGGTAGTTCTAAGAAGGCAGTTTATAGCTCTAAATGCCTGCGTTAATACAAAAGTAGAGATATCTCAAAAAAGTAACTTAATGATCCATCTGAAGAGTTTGGAAAAACAAGAACTATCCAAACCCAAAAATACTAGATGAGGGCAGAAGACATGGCTCAGTGGTTAAAGCTGCTTGCTTACAAACCCTGACAGCCTGGGTTCAAGTCCCCAGTACCCACATAAAGCCAAATACATAAAGAGGTGCATGCATCTGGAGTCGTTTGCAGTTACTGGATGCCCTGGTGCACCCATTCTCACTCACTTTCTGTCTGCCTCTTTGCCCCTGTCTCTCTCAACAAATAAATAAATAAAATACTTTTTAAATACTAGATAAAAAGAAATAATCATGGGCTGAGAGATACCTCAATGACTACAGGGGCTTGCTTGAAAAGCCTGCTGGACTGAGGCCAATTCCCCAGTATCCACATAAAGCCAGATATACAAAACGTCACAAGTCTGTCTGCAGTTACAAGAGACCCTGAGGTGCACACCTATACTCTCTCTCATTAAAAAAAATACATATATATTTAAAAATGAAATAATCAAAATCAGGGCACAAATTAACAAACTGAACATGAAGAAAACAATATAAAAATTGATGCAGGAAAGAGCTGGGTCTTTGAAAAAATAAATAAGACTGAAAAACCCAGGGCCAAATTTATTAAAATAAAAAGAGAGAAGACTATAATCAACATGAGTAAAAATGAAAAGGGAGATGTTACAACAGATACCAATGAAATTGGCAGAATAATTAGGACATTATTTTAAAAGCCTATATCCCACAAAATTGGAAAACCTGGAAAAATAGATGAATTTCTTTTTTTAACTTTATTTTATTTATTTACTATTTGGAGAGAGAGAGGGAGGGAGGGAGAGAAAGGAAGGAAGAGAAACAAAGAGAGAATGGGCGCACCAGGGCCTCTAGCCAGTGAAAACGAACTCCAGATGCATGCACCCCCTTCTGTATCTGGCTTACGTGGGTACTAGGGAATCGAACCTTTGGCTTTGCAGGCAAGCGCCTTAACTGTTAAGCCATCTATCCAGCCGTAGGTGAATTTCTTGATTCATGTGACCTACCAAAACTAAACCCAGAAGACATAAATTACCTGAATAGAGCTATAATATCTAATGAGATTTAAGGGGTAATTAAAAGCACCCAAACCAAAAAAGTACAAGCCAGATGGATTTACTACCAAAATCTATGAAAACTTTATAGAACTAAAATCACTTCTTTAAGTTATTTCATAAAATTTAAAGGGAGGTGTTGCAGTCAGGTTCTCATCACTGGCACAAAACACCTGACCAAGAACAGCTTGTGGAAAGAAACAAAGGTTTATTTTAGCTTTCAGACTCAAGGGGAAGCTCCATGATGGCAGGGGAAAATAATGAAATGAGTGGAGGGTGGACATCACCTCCTGACCAATATCAGATGGACAACAGCAACAGAAAAGCATGCCAAACACCAGCAAGAAGAAGCTGGTTATAACACTCAAAAGTCTGTCCCCAACAAAATACTGCCTCCAGGAGGCATTAATTCCCAAATCTCCATCAGCTGGGAACCTAGCATTCAGAATACCTAAGTTTATGGAGGACACCTGAATCAAACCACCATGATCTGGCCCTGGCCCCCATAAACTGATAACCATACATTATGTAAAATGCAATGCATTCAGTCCAACTCTAAAAGTCCCCATAGTTTCTAGTCAATCCCAATGATATTCAAACATTCCCGTAGTCCATGATCTCTTAACTTAGTCATAATATCTGCCCCCCCCCAAAAAAACGACAAAAAAACCATAATGGCACAGAATAAACACTCACACTGCAAAAGATAACATTGGGCATAGCAAAGAAATATTCAACCAATACAAGATTTAAACAGGGCAAACATCAAACTCTGTAGTTCCAAGTCCAACTCTAGTCAGTGACATGACTCTGAGTCCGGTAATTCTAAACAATGACAAGTGTCTGGAGTTCCATCCCTCCAGCTAGGCTACTCACAGTCCTGGAAAACTTCATCTGGTGCCAGCAGCTCTCCTTGGCAGCCCTCTCAAAGTTCTGCCATCTCCACTGAGTCTCCACTGTAACCCACAGTCCATCCACACACATCAGGCTCCATCAGGCCTACATTCAGGTAATCCAACAAGCCTGCTTCACACTGCCTACGGCCATTTCCAAAATACAAAATCTCTTTTAGCAAAGGGGCAGGATATAAAATCACAACACAAAAAATCACTAGTCTTCAAAGACAAACATGATGAAAAAGAAATTAGAAACGGGGCCGGGCATTGTGGCACATGCCTTTAATCCCAGCACTCGTGAGGCAGAGGTAAGAGGATCACCGTGAGTTCAAGGCCACCCTCAGACTAAGTAGTGAATTCCAGGTCAGCCTGGGCTAGAGTGAAACTCTACCTTGAAAAACCAACAAAAAACAAAAAAAAATTAGAAACAGGGGTGGTGGCACACACCTTTAATCCCAGCACTCAGGAGGCAGAGGCTCGAGGCTACCCTGAGACTACATAGCAAATTCCAGGTCAGCCTGGACTAAAGAGTGAGAC
The DNA here is from genome assembly GCA_036365145.1 of Orientallactaga sibirica. NCBI lineage: Eukaryota > Metazoa > Chordata > Mammalia > Rodentia > Dipodidae > Orientallactaga > Orientallactaga sibirica. The sequence goes on along the minus strand of JAEOAD010000015.1, from coordinate 36,124,951 downwards.
CCTACCTCAAACCACCCCCCCCAAAAGAAAGAAAGAAAAGAAAAAGAAAAGAAGCAGGCCTATTTAAAATAGCCACAAAAGAAATGAAGTATCTTGGAATATCCCTGGCGAAGGAAAAGGGCTCTACAATGAAAACATTAAGACTGAAGAAATGTCCAAGAAGATATACAGATTTCCAATGCTCATGGATCTGAAAAATTTATATGGTGAAAATAACCATCCTCACAAAAGCAATATACAGATTAAATGCAATTCCAATCAAAATTCCAGAGCTATTCCTCAGAAATAGAAAAGTAGTCTCAAAATTCATATGGAAGAACAAAAGCCCTTGGATCGTCAAAGATGTTCTCAGTAATAAAGCTACTACTTGTAGTTTCACAATACTTGATTTCAAAATGCATTACAAAGCTATAGTAATAAAAATAGCATGATACTGCCACAAAAACAGAAACATAGACCAATGGAATAGAATAAAAGATTCAGGATGAAGTTCCAGTAACTACAGTTACCTAATCTTTGACAGAAAATCCAAAATTGCACATTGGTGAAAAGATAGCACTTTCAACCAACCAACAAGGCTGTAGAAACTAGATAAGCATATATGGAAGAATAAATCTAGATCCTCTTTTCTCACAACAAGTCAATTCCAAATGGATCAAGAAACTCAATATAAGACCTGAAACTTTAACTAAGAGAAAAGTAGGGAAAACACTCCAAAATAGGAGTGTAGAGAAAGCCCTTCTGAAAAAGACTTCAGTAGCCCAGGAAATTAGACAAACATTCAACCACTGAGATCTCATAAAACTAAACAGCTTGGGCCGGGCGTGGTGGCGCACGCCTTTAATCCCAGCACTCGGGAGGCAGAGGTAGGAGGATCGCCAAGAGTTCGAGGCCACCCTGAGCCTATCTAGTTAATTCCAGGTCAGTCTGGACCAGAGTGAGACCCTACCTCGCAAAACCAAAAAAAAAAAAAAAAACTAAACAGCTTCGCAAACCATCAAGAATAAATAAACAACGTACTGAATGGGAGAAAGTCTGTGCCAGCGATACATCTGACAGAGGCTTAATATCTAGAATATACAAAGAATTAAAAAAAAAACCCAAGCAATAAAATATCATTCAACCCACTCAAAAAATTGGGCATGGACCTAAACAGGAAGGTCTCAAAGGAAGAAAGACAAATGGCCAAAAACATCTAAATATGTTGTAACATCATTAGCTATCAAGGAAATGAAAATTTAACCTACATTGAGATTCTATCGTACTCTGGTCACAATGGCTATCATCAAAAAAATCAAATGACAGGGCTGGGGAAATGGCTTGATGGTTAAAGGCACTTGTTTGCAAAGCCTGCCATCTCAGGTTTGATTCCCCAATACCTATGTAAAGCCAGATGAACAAAGTGGTACATGCATCTGGATATCATCTGCAGTGGCAAGAGGCCCTGTAACACCCATTCATATATTCTCTAAATAAATAATATTTAATTTAAAAAAACTAATGACAGCCGGGCGTGGTGGCACATGCCTTTAATCCCAGCACTCGGGAGGCAGAGATAGGAAGATCACTGTGAGTTCGAGGCCACCCTAAGAATACAGAGTGAACTCCAGGTCAGCCTGAACTAAAGTGAGACCCTACCTAGAAAAACCAAAAAAAAAAAAAAAAAAACTAATGACAATAATGAAATAATGACAACAAATGCTGCTGAGGGTGTGGGAAAAGAGAAACCCTCATTCACTGTTGGGAGTACCAATTTGTACAGCCACTATGGAAATCAGTATGGCGATCCTTCAAAAATCTACAAATAGCCAGGCATGGTGATGCACACCTTTAATCCCAGCACTTGGGAAGCAGAGGTAGGAGGATTGTCATGAGTTCAAGGCCACCCTGCAACTAAATAGTGAATTCCAGGTCAGCCTGGGCTAGAGCGAGACCCTTACCTCGAAAATCAAAAAAAAAAAAAAAAAAAAAAAACTCTACAAATATCACAAAAAAAAAAAAAAAAATCTACAAATAGATCTACCATTCGACCCAGCATAGCACTCTTGGCCATATACCCTCAAGAGGCTGCTCTTTTCCTATAAAGATACTTGCTCAGCCATGTTTGTTACTTTTTTATTCATAATAGCTAGGAAATGGAATCAGCCCAGAAGCCAATCAACTGATGAATGAATAATGATAATGTGGTACATATACACCATGGACTTTTGCTCCATAGCAAAGAAAAATGAAATTATAAAATTTACAAGAAGATGGATGGTCCTGAAAAAAGAAACTCTTCTAAATCTCTGTTTATCCTCTTTGATCCATGGTGCTCTCATTCTTGGCTAAAGAATCTGCTTTCCACAGGTGACAGCAAATACCAGGGAGACCTAAGAGCCATCAGAATGTAAAGATAGTTGACTGCCTAGCATGAGACAAGTCATTTCTATCACATCTGCCAGAACCCAGGAATCATTTCCTAGGAAGTGGCGGATTCAATGAGTGCTGTACTCATGGCTAGTCTGGGAACCTTTTCCAGGAGGATTCCAGTCACACTGAGGACAATCAAAACTTAACCAAGCAGAAAATCTGAGGCTGTAGAAAACTAAATCCTAAAGGAGACTTATAACATACTATCCAAAGCTCAGGAAATGAAACACTGCAAAAGAAGGGACAGAAATAAGGTAAAAACCAAAGGATAGGAAAGTGTTCTGTGTAGCAATCAGCCCCCCTCCTCCACAGAGACTGAACAGTTCTTTCTTGACCTCACAGTGATTATGGATAATCCCACCAAAGAGGGCCCTCAGTAGAATGGGAGCAGGGAAGTGGGGGAAAAAAGAGTGTCAACATAAAATGAAAATGACATGTCTGAATTTGCCTATCATAACTCAGAAGAAACCTAGGTAGTAAACAAAAATGGTGGAGAAGATTTGACATATAAATTGGATAGGTCCACATTACACATCTTCCTATGACATCACCCATGAGGTCCTAGAACATGCTGCACTAAAGCATTAGAAGATACATTTTTTTTGTCTTTGACTTGTGTTTGTGTGGTGTGGTGCATGCATGTTGGGCCCTAAGAGGCCTGGGCGCGAGGCCCAGGGGAACTTCCTGAGCCTGGCTACAGTTTGGCGACATGTTTTTGGCCTATTACTCCCGCTTAGGAGTTACTCAGCAAGACCTAAGCCAAAACTGGCTCTGCCCAGCTACTGCTAACGTGGTGAAATACTATTGGCCCCTACACCTTTATCCCATCCTGAGACCGCACCCTCTTTCTCAATGCTATATAAACATCTTCCTACTACAATAAAACGAGTTCCTGCTTTGACAAGACTCCCGACCCAGTGTGTTTTTTTCTCCGGTGCCTTGGAGGAGGGGGTTCTGGGTCGCCGACATTCACCATCCCGCTCAGCCTCAAGAAAGGATTGGCTGGACTGGCTCCTTCGTCAGCCCTACCTGCCAGAGAAACAGGCCGTGTGAGGACCTCTCTCCTTCCTGCCCACGGAAGAACGCTGATGGGCCAATTGGTCTACGGGTGAATGTACCCTCATAAGTTTTGAGGCAGTCTTCATATCTAATATTCTGACCTTTGCTTCTGTAACCTGTGCTTGCTTATCAACATGTTTTTGTTCCCTTTCTCTTTCCTTTTACTTTCGGGTTGCCGGCAAGCCGCATCTGTGGCGCCTGTATTTCATACGTCCCTGGTAGACACACCGTGTGGGCATACAGCCATGGAGTAATGACCCACAGAAGTCCCCCACTAAGCACAAGATATGTGGGTCCTAAACATTCTATCCGTTTGTCTCAGCTGGCCCTGGCATTAGGAGTTATAGTTTGCATGATCATCCTTTGGGCTATCATTTTTGATCTGGGTTATTATTTTTTCAGTCTCCTTGATTCAAGAGTGTCCCAGCCTAGCCCGCCCCTCAAACATCACCAAGCCATAATGGGCAACCTCCCTCCCCACCAGAGGACACCGCAATTGCAGGCTCTTAAGGTCATCCTCCTGCAATGTGGCTTAAAAGTAAAACAAAAGGACCTCCATGGATTAGTTCAATCCTCCTTGCCATAATTGCCAGCCTTAAAGGCTTCTCCGTGGAGGAAGTCATTTCTGCCCATAACAAAAGCTGTAAGGAAAAACTGAAACTGGCTCTTAAAATCTTGTCCCTCCCAAGGCCGCCACCCAAACTGCCACAGGCCTGCTGTCTTTTCAGCCCCGCTGCCTTTTCAGCCCGTAGCTGCCGCCTGTGGCAATCGTGCTCACAACCACCCCTTCCCCTTTTACCCTTGGAAGGACCTTGGCCTGATCCATCCTGGACACACCCATGCAGCTGCCAGTTCGCTAACACACACCATTGCCCCACCCTTCGCGACTTCCCGACTTCCCATTAACATAGGGCCAGAGGCAACATCCAGGCCCTGGTACCCCACCCCCCTCTCTGATCTGGCTCTTATCCATAAGGCAGCCCAGGAATCTGGCATTGACTCTTACTTTGAACGGTCCTTTTATATTTTTCCCTCAGTTGATACTTTCTCCCATGCTTGCTGGGCATTGGCACACACCAGGGAAAAGACTAAACATGCTATTAGCCATATGCTTCAATGCTTTGCCACCCTTGGATTGCCAGATCAAGTCAAAACTGATAATGGCCCCTGCTTTGTAAGCAGGGCCTTTATAGATTTCCTCCAAACCTGGAAAATCTCACATTCCACAGGCATCCCGTATAACCCACGGGGCCAAGCCATCCTGGAAAGATATAATCAAACTCTCAAGTCTCAATTACAAAAACAAAAGGGGGAATCCCTACCCCCACATGACCAACTAAAAAAGGCATTATTAACTCCAAATATTTTAAATTTTTCTAAAGAAGATAGACACTTGTCCCCTTTTCAAAAACATTGGACCTCAGCCGTTACTTACAGCTCCATCTGGGTCAAATGGAGGGATCCATTGACTGGGGCCTGGAGAGGACCAGACCCCCTCCTCACAGCAGGGAGAGGGTTTGGATATGTCTTTCCTCAAGAAGAAAAAAGACCCATTTGGGTACCAGCAAGAGACTTAAAATACTTACCCCAACAAGAGGACAATGACAATCACCTATCCAGGGAGTGTTCCACCCCTGAGAACTGTGCCTCTGTTTCTTCCCCAGGTCTTACAGGAAAAGTACTGTTTTTACGCCAATAGATCGGGAATCGTTCCAGACAAAATCAAAAAGCTCCAGAAAGATTTGGAGAGGAGGAGACGGGACTTCCAAGACAACCCCGCTGTGGACGGGTTTACATGGCTTCTTACCCTACCTTCTCCCTCTCCTCGACCCCTCCTTCTCCTTCCTCTTATCCTCACTGTCGGGCCCTGTGTAATTAATAAGATTACACAATTCATTCACCAATGGCTAGACACAATTAAACTTCATCTGGTCAAAATACATTACCACGGGCTCACAACTCAGGAGCCGGGCTCTTCCTCTGACTGGCTGTCCTCCTAGCATCCCTCCCCCACCCTCCATTGAACCAATGACGGGTAAGATCTCAGACAGGCTGAGACAACCTAAGGCAGGTCATGGAGTGGACTTTCGACAGGCTGGAGGCATGGTACCCAGTGACAGGTAAGATCCCCAGAGGGGGACAACCTAAGACAGGGGCCATGATTTCCGCCGTTCTTACAAAAACAAAAGGAGGAGATGTTGGGCCCTAAGAGGCCCGGGCGCGAGACCCAGTGGAACTTCCTGAGCCTGGCTAGAGTTTAGCGACCTGTCTTTGGCCTATTACTCCCGCTTAGGAGTGACTCAGCAAGACCTAAGCCAAAACTGCCTCCGCCCAGCTACTGCTCATGTGGTGAAATACTATTGGCCCCTACACCTTTATCCCATCCTGAGACCGCACCCTCTTTCTCAATGCTATATAAACATCTTCCTACTACAATAAAACGAGTTCCTGCTTGGACAAGACTCCTGACCCAATGTGTTTTTCTCTCTGGTGCCTTGGAGGAGGGGGTTCTGGGTCACCGACATTCACCATCCCGCTCAGCCCCAAGAAAGGACCGGCTGGACCAGCTCCTTCTTCAGCCCTACCTGCCAGAGGAACTGGCACATGCACACATATGTGCCCTTGCAATGCCCTCTGCACTGGCCTGTGGTAAGTACACTCGCCTGCGGTGGCTTGACCACAAAGTACAAGTCCAGCTCCATTGTTCTTCCATCTGTTCTTGTTTGTACCAGTCTCTTACTGGTCCTTGAGCTTGCCACTATTTGCAGGCTTTGTGGATTCTAGGGTCTCTGTCCTAAAGGAGTGGTGTTAAAGGTATATGTGGCCACATCCAACATTTTAATGTGGGTTCTGGAGATTTGATCTCAAGTGGTCTCACACTCCCTCAAGCCTTCATGTTTGTGCCCTCTCCAATCTAGAATGTACATTCCTGAAAACCTCTAAAGAGGCTGCCTAAGTACTAAGAAAAACATGAAGGAGAGAATAGTGCTGATATACTCCCTTAAGGGCCTGATTAGATTCTGCAGTAGAAAAGATCAAATGGCAGATTTTAATGAGGAAAAAGATGAGAGAAACTATGGCAATATACAAAAGCAGCAATCAGATCCTGATTGCAGAGACTCTCAATAGTAGATAGCTCAAAGACTGCACCTTTTAAAATACAGATGATACAAGCTTTATATTAGTGACTAAACCACCATGTCATTGATCATCCTACCAGAAAATGTCTTATGAGAATTAAGTAGTGGTACTAGTTCCTTTGACTATGCTTAATAACATCACCTATTTTCTTCTTACAACTCTGGACTCTGATGGTTCAGTGATCACAGTTCTCAAAGATGTCATGTTTCCATAATGCTTCCATTAAAATGAAATTCAGAATGTCACTCGACCATTTTGTAAGGTTCATGGTACTCAAGTGACTCACCTTGATTACTATATAAAAAAAAATGAACCTGGGTTGCTCTGTTTGCAACTCAGAGAATTGTGGGTCATGACCAATAAAAAAGAATTAATGGATGGGCTGGAGAGATGGCTTAGCGGTTAAGGTGCCTGCCTTCTAAGCCTAAGAACGCTGGTTCCAATGCAGTTCCAATCTCCAGGTCCCATGTTTAGCCAGATGCAAAGTGACACAAGGGCGCAATGCCACGCTTGACCACAAAGGGGTGCACGCATCTGGATTTCGTTCACAGCAGCTGAGACTCTGCTGGTGCGCCCATCTCTATCTGTTGTCCTCTCCCTCCCTCTCTGTCTCTCTCCAAAAAAAAAAAAAAAAAAAAAGAATTAATGGAAAATTAAAACTAATGAAACAGTCGAAGTGGTGTCAAAGGAAAGGATGGAGGAGATGAGGGGGTAGAAGGAAGCTTAATTAAAATTACAGATATTAAGAATAAGCCACATGGAAACACACTTCTTTGCTAGCTAAATTATATATGTTATAAGAGAGACTGTGAAGAGGCATAGTGCTGTGCCCTAGAAGCCATAGATTGTTCTAAGAAAATTTCAGCGTCAGGGGTGGAATACCTTCCAGCAAAGTGTTGGTCAGAGAGGCTCCTGATGCCCCGAAAACATTAAAGCCTACTGGCAAAGCTTTTGGTTACCCAGTAGAACTAAATGGTAAGACCTTACTTCTGAAGACACCACATGCTTGGATTGTAGGACACAAAGAAATCAAGCTAGAGGTGAGCTAGAAGCCTCCTCCCTGTTGGCTAGCTGTCAGGATGCTATAAAGAACTATGTAGCCTGTTGGGGGAGAAAAGTCATCAATAGTGTTAACCAGCAGTGGACCCTGAAAGCTTCACAGCTAACCAGCCACACCAAATGTGACACTGATGCAATGGTTGTATGTCTGTTATGGGGGAAACCAGCTGCTGTCTGACTGGACTTGAGACCTGCTCCACAGGAGGGACTTCATGGCTAGTATTGAAAAACTAAACAAAAGCCTGTAAATTCTAGTGTGGGAACTATTACTGTAGTTGGCTAAATGCCCACTAAACTGCCCTCTAAATACTTAAATTTATGTCCACATATTAACACTACTCAGTTTTGGTGGTAAAGCCAGATGCACAAAGTGGCACATGCATCTGGAGTTCCACTGTATTGGCAGGAAAACCTGGCTTCTTTTCTCTCTCTTCCTCCCTCAACCACCCCCCACACCCAAAATAAAAGTATTGCCAGGTGTGGTGGAGTACACCTTTAATCCCAGCAGTAGGAAGGCTGAGGTAGGAGGATCATCTTGAGTTCAAAGCCAGCCTAAGACTACAGAGTGAGGTCTAGATCAGCCTGGGATAGAGTGAAACTTTGCCACTAATATGTACACTCCAATGTATCTTCAGAACCCACTGGCTAAGAGTCACAAAAATAAAATTGGAGTGATAACTAACTAAAACTTTCTAAACCAAGAAATTATGAGGATAAAGGAAGTTCCTGTAATTATCTGGTTTGCTTTCTGGACAAGAACTTCAATAGAATTGAAAGCTTTTGAACCACCCTCCCCAAACAAAAGGCTGGTAGATATTTTGGATATCAGCCACATTTACTCTGGATGACAGCTGCTGACAATTTTGTAAAGGGGAATTGGGCACGAGATATTGATTAATCATTAAAAGTGATAGATTTTTGTTTCCATCCTAAATATAATTTCCTACAAAAATTACAATCCAAGGTGAATTTTTTTGTGTTATTGCCACAGTGCTTTTCTTCCTCTCCAAAAACATTATACTCTGCAATTCTATTTGCCTAATCTGCACTTAGCAGATCATGCTTCAATGACTTCCAAATCTCAAGCCAAAAGTCTGAATTAATAGAACTGGGGGCAGGGGTGAAGAGAAATCAATGAATTGGTTGGAAAGGAAAGTAGTTTATCTCTTATGACTTTATAGTAAGTTCTTTTAATCAAAACCAGAGTTTCCAATTTTGAGAGAAAATTAGCAATTTCTTTGTTTTTATTTGAAAGAGAGGGAAAGAAAGAGGCAGACAGAAAGAGACTAGGTGTGCTAAGGCCTCCAGCTGCTGCAAATGAATTCCAGATGCATGTGCCACTTTATACATTTGGCTTATGAGGGTCTTAAGGAATTGAACCTCGGTCCTTTGGCTTTGCAGGGAAGCACCTTAACCACTAAGCCATTTTTCCATCCCAGCACTTTCTTTTTAAATATTATAGTTCTTTCTCTTAGGATCATTTTACAGTTTTACCTCTGATGAAGACATAAAGCCACTAAACTAGTCCATATGTTAACAATGGCTATATCAGGTAAAATAATATTTCAGTGCTCAGGGAAGTTTCATTAAAGACTTATGTAAATTATTGCAAGTTTCCTAAGAGTTAGAAACCAAAGGGAAGGCACTGTAACAAGTCTGGAGAGAAAGCCTGAATTGTCAGGTGCAAACCATGCCTAACTATTGAGTCATGGCTCACTGTCTCAGTGCCAATGGTTTATAGGACTGAGTGCCTTTGATGCTACTAAGGAAGGGGATGGCCTTGGGGCTAGGGATGATTCATTGTTAAAGGTGCTAACTACCAAAGTCGGCCATCCCAGGTTCAATTCCCCAGAGCCTGCATAAAGCCAGATGCACAGAGAGGCACATGCATCTCAAGTTCATTGGCACTTGCACTCTGGCTCACTTTCTCTCTCTCTCTTTCTGCTTGCAAATAAATAATAAATAAATAAATAAAAACTTTAAAAATAAATAAATAAATCGACCTAAAAGGTGGTATTACCCTATCTGACAAAAGGTATTTTATGGTTAAAACTTAGAAACTCACCAGGCAAAGTATTGCACACTTGTAATACTAGTACTTGCAAAGTGGAAGCATGTGAATCGGTAGTTCAAAGTCAGACTCACTTACATAGGAGGCTTGAGACCAGTCAAGGTTACATGAGACAGACAGTATCCTCCCCCTCCCACACAAAAAGTTGTAGATGTTAGGAAATTGATACAGCTAACAGAACTGCCTGAAAGAATAATAACTATATTAACGAACATGTTAAAACCAAAAGTTCCATTAAAAAGTGAAACAAACCAGGCATGGTGGCACACGTCTTTAATCCCAGCACATAGGAGGCAGGGGTAGGAGGACTGCTATGATTCAAGGGCAGCCTAGGACTACAAATTGAGTTCAGGTCAGCCCAGGCTAGAATGAGACCCTACCTCAAAAAAACTAAAATGAACCAAACTAAAAAATTAAAAACCAACTTTCTCTTTTCATTCTGCTAAACTGTCATTTAACAAATACTTTGTAACATACCTTTGTAGAATGCCATTTTCCTGGGGTATTACACCATTAATAGCTGCCTGCAAAGAAAAAAAAAAGAAAGGGACATTTTCAGAAACATGTTAACCATCCAAGTGGAATGGGGAATACTGTAATTAGAAATAAACATACTTTAAAATACTTATTTAAATCAATTACTGAATGTTTCCTTAATGATATGATGTATTTTCTATAAAGTGTTTTCCACCTTGTAATAACAAACAGTATTTTAGAAGAATTTAAACATGCTTTTAGCATATACTATCAATGAATTTTTGAGTCATAAAAAAATATTTAATTCTGAAGTCCTCACTCAAGTAAAACACCCATAAAACCAATATTTAAGAACATACAAGTAAAATCAGTACTTTAAACTAACCTTTTTAGCATTACTTACCTCTGTAGATTGAGAGGAACAAGACATAAACGTCCCAGATGAGGGCTGGGGAAATAGCTTACTGGTTAAGGTATTTGCCTGTGAAGCCTAAGGGCCACAGATTGATTCCCCAAGATCCACATAAGCCAGATGCACAAGGGGATGCATGCATCTGGAGTTCGTTTGTAGTGGCTAGAGGCTCTGGCATCCCCATTCTCTCTTTCTCTCTATCTGCCTCTGCCTCTCTCTCTCTCTCTCTCTCTCTCTCTCTCTCTCAAATAAATAGTCCCAGATAAAAATCTCTATGACAATTTAAGTTCATTATGTTATAACTATTATTCTTAGAATGCACAAAAGAAAAGAACATAAAAGGAAAAGTTCTTTGATAAGCCTAACACTAGACTATGACGGGTAACAAAAGAGAGTAGGATTATAGGAGACATTCCTTTGCCTAAACATTAATGAAACTAGTCTTTAAGCTAATAAGTCACCGACCAGTAAAAACACAGGAAGTATGACTTGACGTGAATGTTTTCAAAGGCTATTAAGCAGATAGGCTGTCACATCCTGAACTGCAGTTAGCTCATGGAGAGTAACAGATTATCTCTAGGAACACGAACACACATATACACCAAACAAGTTTCCAACCTTTCCAATTTTGCTTTGTACCAGATAAATTTCTCCTTTTTTTCCTTTACCATCCACATAAAAATGAAAATATAACATGGAAATCAAAAACATCTAATGCTTCAATTTTTATCAACTGCTGGGAATTCAACTCACAAAAGGAGTTACGTATTCTATGAAATATTGGTCAGAAACAGGCTGGCTATAAGCCTTTTGAGTTATTACATTCTAGAGAGAAAGAGACAGAAAGACAGAGACAGAGACAGGAACCAAGAAGTTAGTAATACCAGCGGTGGGTACTATAGCTCTGGGAGGCCCATAATACTTTTGAGTCAAACAAATGCTGAAATTGGTTTCAAAGCTGAAGAATCAATAGCATCTGGCTTGTTAAATTTTTTAATGAGCATTTGGTTTTAACATGTTCATTAATATAGTTCTTATTCTTTCAGGCAATTTTGTTAGCTATATCAATTTCCTAACATCTCCAACTTCTTGCGTGGGAGGGGGAGGATACTGTCTCATGTAACCTTGACTCCTATGAAGCTAAATCTGACTTGGATTCCTTGCATCTCTACCTGGTACCAAGTTAGTCTTCCCTTTTCTATTTACAGCAATGGGTCTGCACACGATTATCCTCTTGCTAATACTAGTAAACAACTAAGAGAATGTTCTATGCCATGTAAATAGAAATAAAATACCAGAGCTTGGAAAGATTTCTGGATCACATTCTCACTAGGAAATGCCAACATACAATAATAATTTTTTAAAAGAACACTAAAGATTTGGGTAATTCAAAGTCTGAATCTAGACTTTCCCATTTATTGACTTGATGAACTAGATATACACAATGAATCTCCTGGAATCTAATTTCTTCATGTGTAAAATTAACTAAAATTACATCCCTACCCAAAATGAGCCTGAGTTTTAGCTCCTCAAAGGCATTTCTTCTACTTCTTAAGATGTTCTGTGAAGATAGTCTCTATTTAATGGCATTTCCTGTTCTTTGTCCAGTTAATTCCTAATAAATAAAGTTTCTGTTAAGTATGGTTTCTCAATAGTTCTCTCAAAAATGATATCCTTGCCGGTTGTGGTGGTACACACCTTTAATCCCAGCACTCAGGAGGCAGAGGTAGGAGGATCGTCATGAGTTCAAGGCTACCCTGAGAATACATAGTGAATTTGAGGTTAGCCCAGGTTACCATGAGACCCTACCTCAGGTCCTAAGCTGGAGATATATAGCATGTCTCATGCTTATACATAACGCCCTCTACTTGACAGTCAACATCACTTGTACATCCAAACTCTTCCTTAACAAGTATTTCCTCTCATTTAGGTTTACTCTTAAATAAAACACTGCACTTCAACAGTAACTACCATGATTTATAATTAGTGATTTTTTAAAAAGTCTGTCTTTCTTCCATGGGGGAAAATAATGCCAATTTTACTTTCCATTTCATCCCTACTGCCTAACACAGTTGCTGAACATTGAAAGTCTCCAATAATTATTTCTTGAAAGAATAACGAGAAGAATACAAAGGAGAACTACCTAGTCCAGACTTAAGACAAACTCAAGGAAAACTTTCTGGATAATGTCTCAAATGAAGTTAAAGGATGCACAAGATGGAAGTGGGGAATTCTATGTAGAACGAACAGTGATGCCTCTACTTCTCAATCATTCCTCTCCTCTTCTAAGATCTTCAATGATTTTAAATAGTAAAGATAGTTTGGGGTAGGAAATTAGTCCTTGATTTCAAACTACACATGATAAAATTTATACATAAATAAGTAAAATTTTACCCAGAATAAGGAGTAATAAAAACATAATCTTCAAAATGTACATAGAACAGAGAAACTTTTTATTGAGGTAATTTAGGAAACCTTTAGAAAACACATATTTGACTTAGAGCAATGGGTACAGAAATGGGACAGTCCCAGACTGTTTCAATTTTGAACATGCTGCCTGGAGGTAACAGTAAGACATCGTTTGTTCCTGTAACAAAGGTGTGATCAGTAATTGCATTTACTCAAATACCTGGCAGAGTGTTATCAGACAACATTGTCTGACGAAGAGCAACTTCCGTTGTCCTAGTATTTGACATTTCATGATGGCATAAGTATTATGGCTCTCATGTCAAATATGTCCTCACTGTGAGAAATGAGGCAGACTAAAAATCAGAAGCCAGACTTTTCAGTTTCTACAATAAACATTTACAACACACTCAATAGCACTTTTACCTACAATCTACTGAACACATGTAAAGCATATATCAAGTAAACTGGAAGATATGTAAAACGTGTATAAAGTGCACTGGAAACAAAGTGCTTAGTGAGAGTAAGCATATTCAGATTTCACCAGGCGTGGTGGCGCACGCCTTTAGTCCCAATACTCAGGAGGCAGAGATAGGAGGACTGCTGTTCAAGGCCAGCTGAGACTACATAGTGATTTCCAGGTCAACCTGGGCTAGAGTGTAACCCTACCTCAATAAACCAAAAAATTCAAATCTTAAGCCTTAAAAATATGGAGCTTCAATAGGTTTTAGTCCTTTTACGCAGCCAAGTTCTTCCTTGAGTAGAGTTTTACCTAGCAATTCCACTCTTTACTACCAGGTAGGCTACCGAATTTGTTAAATCCAGGTGGAAAATAAGGCCAACTTTGAAGAGCAGGAAAATTTCTTCACCAATCTTCCGTTAGGCATCTTCCTTTCAAAAGTCAGCATTTTTCCTAGCCCCAATGGAAAACTGGCCCAATTTCGGTGGTAGCAATTTCTCAAACACTTGAGGCTGAATCAGGCTGCAGTTTCTGGCCCAAAACTTTTATTTCTTTCTGTTTGTATTCTGCCAATCACATAATAGCCCATTACTTTTAAATGCAACTTTGCTCAAGTTTCAGGACACCAGAAGAGCAAAGCCAGTCTCTCACACAGGCTGCCTGCCTCTGGCCCAGTTCAGGCTAACTCCTACACATTGCTAGTAGGAATATAAAATGATGCCACTAACTGGCAACAACTTGGCAGGGTTTTTGTTGTTTGCTCTCTCTCTTTTTTTTCTTTTTCGTTTTTTCCTGAGGTAGGGTCTAGCTCTAGTCCAGGCTGACCTAGAATTCACTATGTAGTGTCAGGGCGGTCTCGAACTTAAGGTGATCCTCCTACCTCTGCCTCCCGAGTGTTGGGATTAAAGGCATGAGCCACCCTGCCCAGCCCTTGTTTGCTCTTTAAAAAAAATTTTTTTTGAGTTATTTGAAAGCAACAGAAAGAGGCAGAGAGAGAGAGAGAGAGAAAGTGTAAGTATGGGTACACCAGGGCCTCCTGTCACCACAACAAATTCCACATTCACGTGCTACTTTGTGCACCTCACTTTATGTGGGTACTGGGGAACTGAACCCAAGCAAGTGCCTTTAACCTTTGAGCCACCTCTCCGGCCTTGTTCTTTGTTTTTTAAGGTGGGGTCAGTAGAGGCACATAAAGAATACAGTAATGGGCTTGACTTCCAGCTGAGCATAAATGGTTGCAACTTGTTATATAATAATGATTCAACATCCCTTATAGAGTGTACCTGTGTGCACATGTGTTGAGGAGATCGCTGAATAAGATCATGGTATGAAGTGTGTGTGTGCCACATTCTATATAAAATAAAAGAACTGCATAGTGCCTTGTGGCGTCGAGAGGCGGGGAGATGATGCCCGGTAGGGCACCGACCTGCCCTACCCTGCTTTTGCCTTACAACCTGTTGTCTGGGAATGTATGCCTCCATGGGCCTTCCTCCAGCTCAGCTCACGCCTTCAATCAATTCCCTGAGAGCCTGTAGTTCCTGACAGGATCTTACAATGCTGCTTAGGTTGATCAAGCAATCTTCCTGTCTCAGCCTATTGAGCAGCTGAGCTATAGAAAAACACAAACGTATGCAGCCCTGTTCAGTAGTTTTACATAAAATTAAACACCATACATTTTCAAATTTTCAATCTTGGGAATTAATCTGAAAGAAATAATACCATGTGGGTTAGGGAGATGGTTCATGGAATGGTGCCATCTGCATCCAGAGTAGGTCTTCCCTCCTGTTAAACCTATCTGGAAACATCTTCACAGACATATCCAGAGATGCATCTCCTAGGCCTGCTCAAAACCAGTAACGCTTACATTGAAGATGAAACATCATAGAAATGTTTCCTCTTTAATTTTTAAATAATGATATTGCCCCACCATTATCAAAATGTTCTATTAGTTCAATGAGCATGATGGCCCACATCTGTAATCCAGCACCTGGTAGGTGGAGACAGGGAGCAGTACTTCAAATACTTCATCTTTGGCTACACAGGGAGTTCAGGGCCAAACTGGGCCACAAGATATTCTGTCTCAAAACAAAACAAGACAAGACAAAACAAAATGAACAAAAAAGCTCTGTTATAGATGAAGAGACAAAAATGAAAGAAAAGTGAGTAGCTTCCCCTATAACTGTAAATTTCAAATCATTTTTATTATTTTTGTACTTGAAAAGAATTCCAACTACCAATCCTAAAATTATCTCCTAACAGTCAAATATTTGGTTTTATTAAGTTTGGATGGAAAATCCAAATCCTCTGGGAACCAAGGGTCCCACAATTTTAAAAATGTAACCAAAGCTGGGCATGGAGGTATACAACAGTAATCCTAGCACTGAGGAACCTGAGGCAGAGGCCAGAGCCTTGGTTATAAGACAAAACTCTGTCTCTACAGGAGAGGACATGGAGAAGAGAAGAATAAGATTCCAAAACTCTTTTTTCCAGTCAAATATTTTTTTAATCCTCTGAATCCTTTCAGTTTCTCAAGGTTTGAGATAGAAGATATAACTACCAAAAAAGAGCCCCAACATCCAGAACAAAACTAATCCATATCAAACTAAAGATGAGAAAATGTGAAGCAAGTCCTAACATAACAGTGTTTGAGAGACACACCATTGCCCAGCAACATTTATGGGTGAAAATCCAAATATCAAGCTTGGAAGAGCTGCACAGGACAAAAGAAACAGAATCAACCAAGATCCCATTTGGTAACTGAAATGCAAGAAAGTTGTTGTGTGTGACAGTTGCCCACTTCCCTTCCTCAAGTTCTTCAGCAGGCTCCTTCAACAAAATAGTGGCATTTAACTTTATGTTCATGACCCCACAGTGGTTACAGATAACCCCACTGAGGAGGGCCCTCAGTGGAATGGGAATAGGGAGACAGGACATTAAAGTATAGCTTGATGGGAGTATGACCAATTTGTAATATTAAGTTCTCAATAAAAATAAGAAAATATATCCCATGAAGGCCCACTGAACTCTTTCTTTCCTTCCCACTGAATAATAACTGCCTTCTATCTAGTCATTGAAAA
Source organism: Orientallactaga sibirica (assembly GCA_036365145.1). Classification (NCBI taxonomy): domain Eukaryota; kingdom Metazoa; phylum Chordata; class Mammalia; order Rodentia; family Dipodidae; genus Orientallactaga; species Orientallactaga sibirica. Next base: position 36,108,377 of record JAEOAD010000015.1, on the reverse strand, counting down.
GTGGGAAGATAAAACAGAATGTCAACTAATTTTCCTTTTCTGGGTAAAATCTGCAGACTAAACAGAAATGACTAAAGGTAGCAGTAGTAAATATTTATGGAGGCAGACATGCTACAACAGTCATGGTAAGACTGTATCTTAAATGAAGCAGGAAGTAAAGATATTTCAAGCAACAACAGAAAGACAACACTCCTCCTATCGGCACAGAATACAGTTCCTTCCATGTGAAGGTTGATTAGATTTCATAATCAATTTAACTCCAGAACCTATGTCTGTGATTACTCTGTGCAGAGAATTATGCAAGGTATTGTGAATGATACAAAGACAAAACAACCCCAAATCTTGAAAAACTAGGAGAAGGAATAAGCATACAAAATCTGCACTATTAAACAATAACACAAGAAGTTTCTAAATCTCAAGTGGCAACTTCATTTTTGACTTGGTCAGATCAAAAATCTCAATTATCCTTGACTCCTTTTCCTCATTAGCTAAGTGTCTGCTAAGAAACAGAGAAGGCTAATGCAGATAGGAAAGTTAAGGATAATTAGCATTTTGTTAAAACACATCCAGAATCTGATCATATTTTACTATCGCCATCACTGCCACTCTAGTCCAAGCCTCCAGTCTCTCAATTATTTTAATAGCCTTGCTTTGATCTTGCTTACCTTCAGTTACCCTAGGTAACCTATTACAATGCAAGTCAGGGGCTGGAAGAGATGGCTCAGTGGATAAATGAGCTTTCTATGCAAGCATAAGGATATTGGGGAGGCCTGAGACCTCCAGAGTACAAACGTCAAGATCTCATGTGAACAGCAGAATATGGCATGCATACCTGTAACCCTAGCCCTTCAAAGGAGTAGAGACCCTACAATCTACAGAGCCTCTCATGTTCTGGAATCAGTAAAGAGACTCCAGCTCACAAGACTTGGTAGAAAAGTGATGGAGAAGGACACCTGAGGTTGCACTCTGGCCACCATAGGCAAGCATGTCCCATTGCCTGCAAGCATATGTGGTGCCCCACCACACCATGCATGTACGCACGTAAGAAGAAAGGAAAAACATAAGTCAGATCAGGTCAATCTACTCAAAGATCTTCCACTGAAGTTTATATATAAAAGAAAACTTCCTAGTGATGCTTTACTCCTACAATCTTCTAGCTTTACCGCCTTCTCCTTTCCTGGGCCATACTTGCCTCCTTGTTGTTCCTATAAATGTCAGGCCTAATTTCCCACTTACCAATTTTATTAGCTACTTTTCTCATTGTTGCAACAAAATACAAAGGCAACATAAAAATAGGTAAAGTCTGCTTCTAGTTAGAAGGCAAGAAAGGCATGGTGGGAGGAGCAGGAACCATCAGTGCATCTACCATCAGGATGCAGAGAGCTATGAAAATGCATTCTCCACTCAATTTCTCCTTTCTAATGGAATCCTGGGCCCAAACCCATAGGATAATGTTGCCACACAGTTAGAGTTGCCCTTCCCACCTCAATTAACCTAAATCTAGAAATCACCAGAGTCAAGCTCAGAGATGTGTTTCCTAGGTGACTCTAAATCCTGTCCAGTTGTAAATATTAACCATTATGTTAAAGTCCATAAATACATGGCCTGCTTACTCACTTTCACCAGGTCTTTATTCAAATATCATTGCAGACTACCACCCAACATATTCTCAATGTTTGTGTTTTTTCTCTACTTTGATTTTTCTCTAAGAATTATTAATTCATGATACATTATATAATTTTAATTTGACTTGCTTACTTATATATCCTTTACTGCCTATCTGCTTTGTCTTCATGGAATATTTTTTAAGGTTTATTTACAGAGACTATTAGATTAAGAGAAGGAAGAGCAGAGTTCCTGCCATGTGGAAGGCAGGATGGGTAGAGAGTCCATGTGGGAGTAAAGGTTCTCCTTCCCCTATGCTAGCCCAGCCAGGCCAGCCAGGGACCTGAAGGTTCAGGCATCAGGAGAGATGAACAGCCCAGAAGAGCTCTTCATGAAAATTTAAGCTCTATCGTGACAGAAATTTTTATGTATTTTTGGTTTACTACTACATTCCTAGTAATTAAGAAACAGCTTTGATTATAGTAAATGTTCCATAAACATTTGTTGGTAAATTTCTACATGAAAATGCTATGGGAAATAACCTTCACTATCAAGTATCGTCTTGGATTTTAACAGGGAAGAGAAAGGAAGCAACTATTACATGTACATACTGTGCAAGATAATTACAGATCATTATTTATCTCATTTCACCTTCATTCTGAAGCACCCATGTTTTAATTGAGAAAAATGTTAGAGACAGTGAATAAGTCATCCTATATTATACTGAGTCATCTCTGAATTCAAAATGTCCTAATGTTTCTTTATCACAAAGCAACTTAGCAAATTAATTTTTGACAACATAGACAGTATACTGATATTCAGATCAACACAGCATAAATCTCTATAGTGTACTAATGATATTAGTATTTATAAAAGTTTTTATCCAATAAGTCTATTTTACAAACTAAGAAATCAATCCATCTTTGATCTGGGACTGTGTGTAGGAAGAGAAGAGGCTGGATCAAAGAGAGTAAGAAAAAGTATGATTATAAATATAACTAATAGAATCATTCCTTGAAATCTCTGAGCAATACTAAATTGCGAAGGTTATATCTTCCAGACTAACATCATCCAATAGAACTTTCTACAATAATGGAAATATTATGGGGCTGGGAGTTTAGCTCAATATCAGCCTAGTATTTGCCTAGCATGCATTCCAGCACCTCTTCTGTGGCTTCTGTATTGGATAGAACTGTTCTAGACTCTCCATTCCACATCATCTATCTCCTTCACTTCTCAGCTCACTTATGATATTGCCATCAATTTTAGATAACTCACTAAATATAAAGTTCTTTCCCCAAAATAATACTACAGAAAAGAAGAAAATACCTCACAATTAAGTCTATATAACTACTTTGTTTTTGAAGACAAAAACTTGTTGGGGGCTGTTCTCCTCCATGATGTGAGGGGAAAGACACCAGCTGGCTTAATAAAGACTCTCCTTTTCAATTAAAAAAAAAAAGTTTGAAAAAGACACACAGATTCAGGAAATACTACTTTAGAACAATGAAAAGAAGTTACCCTATAGCAATCACTGAACAGTTTATCTTTATTCAAGACTACAGATACAAAACTTTTAAATGACATGATAAATAAGCCCATTGATAATCACTTTAAAGTCTATTATATATAAAGTTTACAATAGGCAAATAAAGGAGAACTTGTCACTTGAAATAAAAATCTCCAAAGAAGCCAGTGGTACTGGCAAGAAGAATCTACACTCTCACTCAGGAGGTTGAGATCAGAGGATTGCCTGAATGCAGAAGTTTAAGAATCCAAGATTTTGCAATAAAGCATGGTATGATCACAACAACAAAATTCAAAGTCCAGAGAAATTATCATACCCAGATTTTTATACTGTTTTATCTCAAAGCACATAAATAAAAATTAAGATAATGTGCTCTGAAAATTTGAGAATAACTATTGTAATGACAAAAACACTAACACTTAAAATTAATATAAAGAGTTTGAATGTTTATTCATGAAACAAGTATTAAAGAAACACAATTTTAAAAGTAAGATTTTAGGGACTGGAGAGATTGCTCAGCAGTTAAGGTTCTTGCCTACAAAGTCTAATGACCTGAGTTCAATTCCCCAATACCCACATAAAGCCAGATGAACAAAGTGGCACTTGCATCTGGAGTCCGTTTGCAGTAGCTGGAGACCCTGGCATGCCCTGTATGTTTCTCTTTTATCTCTCTGTGCTTGCAAATAAATAAATTTTAGCCAGGCATGGTGGTGCATGCCTTTAATGCAGAACTCAGGAGGCAGAGGTAGGAGGATTGCCAGGATTTCAAGGTCACACTGAGACACAGTGAATTCCAGGTTAGCCTGGGCAAGAGCAAGACCCTACCTCAAAAAACAAAAACAAAATAAAAATAAATAAATAAAGAATAAAATTTTAGCCAGGCATGGTGGCATATACTTTCAATCCTAGCACTCAGTAGTCAGGAGACAGAGGTAGGAGGATCACTGTGAGTTCACAGCCAGCCTGAGACTACAGATTTTATTTCTTTATATATTTTATTTGTTTACTTGTTTGAGAGAGGGCAGGGTAGAGAGTGAGAGAGAGAGAGAGAAAATAAGCACGCCAAGGCCTCTAACTTCTGAAAATGAACTGAAGATGTATGCAATACCTTGTTTATCTTTTACTGGGGAATAGAACCCAGGTCCTTACACTTTGCAGGCAAGCACCTTAACCACTGAGCAATCTGTACAGCCCTTATATTTTTATTTTTTCAAAATTTTTATTTATTTAAGAGCCAGAGACAGATACAGACAGAGAGGTAGAGGGAAGAAGTGAGGGAGGGGGAAGGGAGAGCGTTGTAAGTAGAGTATGGGCAAACCAGGGCCTCCTGCTACTGCAAATGAACTCCAGATACATGTGCCACTTTGTACATCTGGCTTTACATGGATACTGGAGAATCAAATCCAGGATATCAGGCATTGAAAACAAGTGCCTTTAACTGCTGAGCTATCTCTCCAACCCAAGATTTTGTATTTGTAAATATATACATATTTTAAATTATAATATAAATTTATAATATTTAAAAATAATAAGTATAAATAACTTAATAAAGATAATGTTACTCCTATAAGCTGAAAAATATAAATCATAGGGAAAATGAGAATTTTCTTATATTCAAACACACAAAATAAATCTTTAAATTTTTAAAAGCAATGTTATGACTTGAATATGAAACGTCCCCCATAGGTTCATGTATTGAAGATCTGGTTCCCATTTGGTGGAACTATTTTGGTAGGGTCTATAAACATTTAGGTAGGACCTACATTTAGGTAGGAAATAGGTCACTTGGGCATGTCCTTAGGAACTATACCTCATTCTTATCCCTTTGCTGTCATACTCTCTACTTCCTGTCTGCCATTAAGCGAGCTGCTTTGCTCCACCACATGCTTCTAGCTGTTGTGATTTTAATGTGAAATGTCCCCCATAGGCTCTTGTGTTGAAACCAAACTGCCCTCTAAATACTTGCTAATGCTTATATATTAATGTTACTCTCACTTAGAGAAGCTTCTCTTTTCAGATGAGGGTGACCACTAAGGTGATTCAAAACTCACTCACCAAAGTGCTGAGAAGTGACAATATGGTGTGTTCAGCACTAAGTAAGACATCTCTTTCTCACCCTCCAAGGCTCAGGATCACTGTGAAAGAGGTGACAGAAATGAATGTGATGCCCAAAGGAGAGGAATGCATACAATACTGTCTTCCTGATACAAAGTGGCCTTGATATTCATGACCCCTCAGAGTGGCTGATGCTACCTACCCAAGACTTGCATGCTAGGAGGGAAAAAAAATGATGACATCAAAATAGAAGAGAGGCTAGTTAAAAAGAAGGAATTCAATGGAGGGGGGGGTTGGGAAAGGGAAAAAGGAGTGGTGGGATTATGATCACGGTGTATTGTTTATATTTATGAAAGTTTTCAATAAAAAGCTTTAAAAGAGAAGAAAAAGAAAGGTGGAGTTTTGTTGGAGGAAATGGGTCACTGGGAGGCAAGGTCTTTAAGTTTCACAGGCTAGCCCCATTTTCTCTTTTTTCTTTTGCTTCCAGCTCCTCACTGAAATGTCGCTAGCCAGCCTGCCATGCCTTCCCCACCATAATGGTCTATATCCCCTATAAAACAAACAAACAAAACAAAAAACCACTGAAATAAACCCTTTCCTTCCTTAAATCTTTTCTGGTCAGGTATTTTTGTCCCAGCAATAAAAAAGTAATATACCCACCATGACACTTTTTGCCTCACCACATATGGGCCACACTGCCTAGGGCAAGGGAGCAAAAGGAGCATGGACTGAAACCATTAGCCAACTTGTCCCTTTAAACTGTTATATCATATGTTATATCATATCTATGCCAAAGCATAGAATGACTAATTTAAGTTTTTTCTCTATTCCCTAAGAATTCTCAGTCAGAGTCTATCTCTGTGTGTCTCTCTCTCCCTCCCACTAGTTTTTACTGTCTAAACCTAGTTGAAGATACATTTAATGATTATCTGGATTATTGTAGAGTAAATTTATAATAAATACTTGTTGGTTAATTTATAATTTTTTTATTTGGGGGGGGTTGGAGGTAGGGTCTCACTCTATTAGCTCAAGCTGACCTGGAATCCACTATGTAGTCTCAGGGTGGCCTCAAACTCTCAGCAATCCTCTTACCTCTGCCTCCCAAGTGCTGGGATTAAAGGTGTGCACCACCACGCCCTGCTAATTTATAAATTTTTACCTTATAATCATAATCCCTTTCTTTCCAAATATTTCTTTGCATCTACCATAACATTTAGAACCATCTGGCTGCAAGACAGAAGAAAAACTGTGGATCTGGTAATTTAAATATGGAAAATGAGGGGTGGAGGGATTGCTTAGTGGCTAAGGCATTTGCCTGCAAAGCCAAAGGACGCAGGTTCGATTCCCCAGGACCCACGTTAGCCAGATGCACAAGGGGGTGCATGCATCTGGAGTTCGTTTGCAGTGGCTGGAGGCCCTGGCGCACCCATCCCCTCCCTCCCTCCCTCCCTCCCTCCCTCTCTCTCTCTCTCTCTCTCTCTCTCTCTCTCTGCCAAATAAACAAAACTAAAACTAAATTCAAAAATATGGAAAATGATAAGACAAAATAATTTTCAACCTATACAATAAAATCAAAATCTGTACAATTGGGGCTGGAGAGATGGCTTAGTGGTTAAGGCATTTGCCTACAAAGCCAAAGGACCCCAGTTCAATTCTCTAGGACCTACGTTAGCCAGATGCACAAGGGAGCGCATGCATATGGAGTTCGTTTGCAGTGGCTTGATGCCCTGGCATGCCCATCCCCCCCTCAAATAAATAAATCTGTACAATCATCTCAGGTTGAGTAAATTGTGCAATTGCACAAATCTTTCCAACTTGATAACTGTTGATTCTGATTTACAAAGTGTTTCCAAGTACTTAAAGGTCACTATCAATAAGACTGTGCAAGACATGCATAAGCCTATAAACACACAACCTTTATACAACTGAAAATGACAAATTATTTTTGAAGAAATGTTTCTGCTTACTTCCACCTCAATCAAAGACTTAACACATTGTGTTCCTGCAAGCACTGCACCCTATACTCTCATACACAACACCCCTCCCTGCATGGGAAGGGACAGAAGGCAAGAACGAAGATGGAGAGGGAAAAACAGTGTAATTGGTAGTAATAGTAACTAGCAGAAAATGCATGCTTGTACAATGTACATAATTTCATGGCAAATTAAGTAGCAGGAGGCACTAGTAGTTAGACAATACCCCAGATATTTATAATCAGAAAAGAAAAAGTATTAACTAATGACAAAGCGTCACAAACAAGGCCCAAAGATAAGCAAGCAATATGAATCATACATTAACCTATCAACTCAGGAAAATAAAAAGATTCTATACAGAGGGAAACCAGAAGTTCAGAAACCTAAATCTTTTCTTAGCTACTTAATCTCATCAAGAAACACTGGGATAAGAAATATAGAGAAAGGCTGATGTTATCAATTGAAAGTTCCAGTTTTGGAGTCAGAGATCTAAGTTTCAATAAGGAGTCTAGCATTGACTGGACATGTCACTGTAGACAAAATATTTCATCTCCCAATCAGCAAAGTAGAAGATGGTAATAGTACATATGCCCTAGAACTATTCATAGAATCAATAAGAAAAATGGACACAAATTCTATAATAGTGCCCGACATTTAGTACTCAATATGTTTTTTTCTTGTTTGTTTGTGACAGGAAGTAGCTTTTCCATTTGACTTTGTTGGGCAAGGCAATTTCTAGTATTGAGAGTGTTAATTCAGAAATCAGGAGACTTGGATTCATGTACTGGCCTTCTCAACAACTTGTTCTTTGACCTTGGAGACAGCTTCCAAATCTGTTACAAGTATGAAACTCAAAGTCCAAATCAACAGAGTGGACAATCACTTTAACAACTCAGAAAAGAGGGCTGGAGAGATGGCTTAGTGGTTAAGGCATATGCCTATGAAGCTTAAGGACCCTGGTTCAACTCTCCAATTCCCACGTAAGCCAGATGCACAAGGTGGCACATGCATCTGGAGTTCGTTTGCAGTGTCTAGAGGCCCTGACATGCCCATTCTCTCTCTCTCTCTTAAATTAATTAATTAATTAAAATTAAAATATTAAAAAAAGAAACTCAGAAAACAACTGATGCTGAAATTTAAATGAAGAGCCTGTCAAGCTGCAGAATACCCTTTTGTTTATAAGAGGTTAGTTTTTTTTTTCTATTCAGGCCTTCAAAAGAACAATCTAATGTGCAATGAATGAGGGCCAAACACACTGTGGAGAACACCAACTTAAAGAACACCAATTTCAATATAAAATTCATGCCAAAATATCTTCAAAGAAACAGTAATATATAACTAAATATCTGGGTACCAAAGTGTAGTTCACCTGATAAACTAGTCATCATAGAGGTATGATGTCTTAAAAAGTCCTTTCTAGTTCTAAGATCTCATGACCTCTGACTTTTTTTATCTATAAGGATACTTATGTCTCACAATTTGTAAATAACAATACATATACAGATGAGGATCATAGTCCATACTTGTAATCCTAACACTTGGGAGGCTAACAAGAGGACTGCAGCAAGTCTGAAGCCAATCTGGACACTATAGTGAGTTCTGGGCCAGCAGGGGCTACAGGGTCAGATATTGTCTCAAAATAAAAAGCCATGCACATGCACACATCACATTTAAAACTACTACTGGACAGGACAGAAGCTAGACCAGATACAAAATGTCTAAGTACTATTTATAGATTTATTTAAATTTTATTTTAGAGCCGGGCGTGGTGGCGCATGCCTTTAATCCCAGCACTCGGGAGGCAAAAGTAGGAGGATCGCCATGAGTTCAAGGCCACCCTGAGACTACATAGTGAATTGCAGCTCAGCCTGGGCTAGAGTGAGACCCTACCAAAAAAAAAAAAAAAAATTATTTTAGAAACACAAAAATATAAATTTTATTTTAGAGAAAGCAAGAGAAAGAGAGAGAACTGGCATGTCAAGGCCTCAGCAACTGCAATCAGACTCCAGGTGCTTACACAACCTAGTGGGCAAGTGAGACTTGCACTTGCCTTATCTGGCTTACACGAGATGTAGAAAATCAAACATGTATTCTTAGGCTTCGCAGCCAAGTACCTTAAATGCTAAGCCATCTCTCCAGCCCTAGTTGCAGATTTTTAAAGACAGCCCCAAATTCCTTGATTATCCTTTCACCAAGAAACAGGGACTAGGACCTGATCAATGGATAAAGTACTTGTCACATAAATGAAAACCTGAGTTTGGATGCTCAGAGTCCTTAAAAAACTAGACTCATTAGCAGGAGTGTCTGTAATTCCAGTGCACCTATAGCGAGAAAAGAATCCTGGAAGCTCCTGGTCTATCTAACCTGGTGAGTTCAGCAAAAAGAAAGAGAGAAATCCTGCTTCAAAAACAAGATGGAAGGCAGAAACTGTCAACTGAGATTGTCCTCTGAGTTCTACATGTGTGCTATGTATGGTACATAGCCATACTCATACATGAACATGTACACGTACATTCACATACACACATGCTTAAAAGTTTTTTTTAGGGCTGGAGAGTTGGCTTAGCAGTTAAGGCATTTGCCTGCAAAGCCAAAGGACCTCAGTTCAATTCTTCAGGACCCGCATAAGCCAGGTGTACAAGGGGGCACATGCATCTGGAGTTCTGGAGTTCATTTGCAGTGGCTGGAAGCCCTGGCATGCCCATTCATTCATTCTCTCTCTCTCTCTCTCTCTCTCTCTCTCTGCCTTTCCCACTCTCAAATAGATAAATAAAATATTTTTTTAAAGTTTTTAATAGCTGAGTGTGGTGGTACATGCCTTTAATCCCAGCCTAGGGAGGCTGAGGTAGGAGGATGACCATGATTTGGAGTACCAGGACAGCCTGGGCTAGAGTCAGACCCTCCCTGCCTTGGGGGAAAAAAAGTGGGGAAAGGAAAAGGAAAGGGAGGAAGAAACAAACTTTAATAAAAAGAAAAGAAAGGCTTCAACCAAGCAAGTACAGTGGAATTACACTGAGTGACCTTTGAAGCCAGGTGCTGAACGGCAACTGGCTTCCACATAGTTTTCTTTAATGTTCACCTCTGCAAAGTTCCTCCTCAGAAGTTAGTTTCATTGTATGAGAGGATAAGGAACGGCCACTTGGAGACAGAGTTTAACTATCTCAGCTATGCTTAGCCTTGAAAGTGAATTCTCCAGTCCTAGACACTTCAGCACCCAGTCATTTCTACCACCTCTGACTCTCCAGCTGAGAGGCCCAGGAAATCACAGAATATATATGTCATTCCTGCTATAATCTTCCCAATTTATGAACAAAGAATCTATGATCATACTAATGTGTTAAGTATAACATTGGTTTATTACACAGAAACAGCAATCAAAACACATTTAAGACTCAAAAGTCAGATCAGGGACTGGAGAGATGGCTCAATGGTTAAGATACTTGCCTGCAAAGCCTAAAGACCCTGGTTTGATTCCCCAGTACCCACATAAAGCCACATGCTCAAAGTGGCGTGTACACCTGGAGTTTATTTGCAGCAGGTAAAGGCCCTGCTGTGCCTAATTCTCCCTCCCTCCCTCTCTCTCTCTCTCTGCTTGCAAGGCACTGGGATATATGCAATTAAAGTCTGAACATATACTTGGAATTGGTTTTTGTTTCCACTCTTCTATTTAAACTTTCAACTGTGTTAAATAACAATCTTTATATAAACTTCGTGACTGACAGCTGTAATACTTGGGATATAAAGATCTATTTCTCTTGGTTATCAGTAAAACGTGTACTTCAGATAAGTCTTTTTTTTTTTCATGGAGTATAAAACACTGGACATAAAAAATTAAGAGACTTTTTGATTTTGCATGATACTTGTGGTAGTGAGTGTTAAAATGGCCCCATAGCCTCAAGGTATTTTTTTAAATATTTATTTATTTAAGAGAGAGAGAAAGAGGTAGGTAAAGAGAAAGTCTCTAGCGAATGCATACGAACCCCAGACACAGGTGCGCCCTTGTGCATCTTGGGTCCTGGGGAACTGAACTGGGGTTCTTGGGCTTTGCAGGTAAATGCCTTAATCGCTAAGCCATTTCCCCAGCCCTCCAGTGTTTTTAATTAATCTTCCTACTTAGTTTCCAGCAGGCAGAGACCTACTGAAGAGGTGTGTCACTGAGGACAGATCTTGAGTTCAGCTCTAAGGTATGTCCTGAGCCACTTTTTAACTATGGCTGCTCTCTCTATCTTTGCTATGGAAGTATGATAAAGCAAGCCAGCTTCCTCTGCCATTATGAAGCTTACCTTGGAATATGTACACCTGAAATTAATCCTTTCCTCCCATAAGCTGCTTCTGTTCAAGTGTTTGTCCCAGCAACAAGAAAATAACCTCAACAATACTGTTTTTAGAGTGTTTTGTGTTAGAAGATATCTAGAAAAGAGACAGATCATTTTATCAAGTTAGAAATTCATTGTTCTGATAGCTGATATGCTTCCGGCTCATCCTTCATTCTTACTTGAAGGTCTCAACTGCAAGATGGGTATTCATCACAGCATTTGCCTATACTTTCTCAGATACAGATACACTGTGAGGAAAGGGAATAAAAACTATGTAACTGAGTGATAGAGATGGATTCAGCAGCATATTAGACATAACTGAAGACAATGGAAAAGAAAATCAGAAGGTAATATCCAGAACAAAGCATGAAGAGACCAAGGTATATATGTCATAGTCAGAAAAATAAACACAAGACAAAGTGAGTCCTATGTAACATGGAAAATTTGTTCTTAAATTTAGAAAGGAACAGAACCTTTATTTAAAGAGATAGTTGGGGCTATAGAGATGGCTCAGCAGTTGAAGGTGCTTGCTTGATTGCAAACCCTGATGACATAGGTTCAATTCCCCCGTACCCATGTAAAGCCAAATGTACAAAGTAGTGAATTCATCTGGATTCATTTGCAGTAGCAAGAAGCCGTACTGTGCTCATTCTCATTCTCTCTCTCTCATTCTATCCCAAATAAATAAATAAAAATATTTGTCAAAATTTTAAGATAGTAATTTACTTTCTAAAATTGATTATCATCAAGATCCTTACTTTTTTTAAGTCTATATTGGGCTGGAGAGATGGCTTAGCAGCTAAAGTGTTTGCCTGTGAATCCTAAAGATGCAGGGATTCGATTCCCCGGGACCCATGTAATCCAGATGCACAAGGTGACACATGTGTCTGGAGTTCGTTGGCTAGAGGACCTGATACACCCATATTCATATTCTCATTCTCTCTCAAATAAATAAATTTTTAAAAGCCTATTAGATTGAGCTGGGGAAACGGCTCAGCAGTTAAAGGTACTTGCTTGCAAAGCCTATCAACCTCATGTACCCACGTAAAGGCAGATGCCAAAGTGGCACATGCATCTGGAGTTCATTTGCAACACCAAGAAACTCTGGCATGCCCAAGATCAATTGATCCATACCTCTCTCTTTTTTTTTCTCTTTCTCAAATAAACATTTTTTAAGTCTATTAATACTAAGCAATGTCAGTAAGAAGAAGCCTATATCTGGGCTGGAAAGATAGCTCAGTGGATAAATTGCTTAACACCCAACTTTTGAGTACCTGAGTTCAGATCCCAAGACCCCACATAAAAGCCAGAAACTATGGAAAGCTTCTGTATTCTCAGCACACCAACAACATGAAAAGAGGCTAAGACAGAAGAATGGTCCAGAAACTCACAAACAGAGCAGTAAACAACCAGAGGCCCTGCATCAAAACAAAATAGAAGGCAAGGACTGACTTGAAAACTGTCCTCTTACCTCCACACTCGAGTGCTTGCACTCACTCACATTCATGAACACACACACACACATATGAGGGAAGGAGAGAGAGAAGCAATAGTTTTTTTAAGCCTATGGGTTAGGGAGATGGCTTTGGCTTAATGGTTAAAGGCACTTGCTTGCAAAGCCTGCTGGCCCAGGTTTGATTCCCCAGTACCCACAAAAAACCAGATGCACAAACTGGCACATGCAACTGGAGTTCATTTACAGCAGCAAGAGGCTCTAGTGCACCCACACACACACACACACACACACACACACACACACACACTCTCTCTCTCTCTCTCTCTCTCTCTCTCTCATATATATATATAAAAAAATAAACTGATGAAAATAGAAGATAGAAAATGTTAAGACAATGAGAATTGGTATGTTGACCTTCCAGAAGAAAAGACCCAACTGCTTTTTACCCACAAACAATGGAAGTCAGAAGAAAATACAATGTCTGCAAGAAATGAAAAAATAATAAATAACCCTTCCAACCTACAATTCTATATTCAGAAAAAAACTTTCTTCAAAAGCAAAGTTGGTGGGCTAGAAGATGGTTCTTGGATAAAGTATTTGCTGTGAAATTGTGAATGCCTGATTTCAGATTCCAGACCCCACTTGAACACCAGAAGTATGAGGGGCTTAAGTAATCCCAGTCACCTACAGCAAGAAGGGAAGACACAGAATTTCCTGGAGACTTGAGCACAGAGTAGAAAACAACTACAAGACACCCTGTCTCAAAGGAGGTAAAGGTCAGGTCAATCTGAAGATTGTCCTTCTTATCCCCATATATCCACTAAATAAATTAAAAAATAAAAAAAAGCAAAGTTGGTCAAAAAAAAAAGCATAGTAAAACTACTTTTAGGAAAAGTCAAATGATTTATATGGTCTGAAGAAAAAGCAGAGTATAGGGTAGAGCCATTTTTGAAAATGTATTCTAAGTATTATTTTTGTGAATAACCCAACAACAAAAACTAAAAGCTGTTCTTAAAGAAAATGGTGCAAATGGAATGAAGAGAATAAAAGGGAAATGACAAACAAAACATGCTAAAACAAGTAAATAAAAGTACATGGTAACTATAAAACAATAATGCCTTGGAGGACTCAAAACCTATACACAATTAAAATATAGGGCTGGAGAGATGACTCAGCAGTTAAAGTACTTGCTGGGGGAGGAGGAAAGACAGAAAGGGAGAGGGAGCGGAATGGAAAGGAAAGAGAAGTCTGGTATATGTTATAACTTCTATCTAGTCATTGATTTACAATATTCTGACAAGGAAATTCTAAGCCCAGGGAGCTTTACCAATGAGTTCTACCAAACAAGGAATAAAATAGCAACCTTATACAAACTCATTTGGGAAGAGATGGAGAGAGGAAAGGAGAGACAGAGAGAGGCAATTACTTTTGAACTTGTATATAACCATGATTGTCAAATAAAGTACAGAATGTCAAATTAAGCTTAGATTTCAAATAAACAGTAAGTATTGCTTAAGGTTAAGACTTAATTTCTAGACCCGGCAACCTTACTCATAAGGAAAGCTTAGGGGGTCAGGTATCAAAACATGACATTACAAGAACAGATAATCATACCCTAGGACTGAAGCTGTAGCTCAGTGGTAGAATTTGCCTAGCATGTGCAATATCCTAGAATTGATCTTCAACGCCATTAAAAAAAAAAAAAAATCACACATCAATCTCCCCTTATGAACAAAGATGCAAAATATTAGCAAAGTATATCCGGAAAGAAATGAAAGAATATAGAGCATCAAATATCAATATAATTAACAACTAATCACATTAAAGAAGAAAATTTTGTGTATATGTGTTTGAATATGTTGACATTTATGTACAGATGCACATGCATGTGTGTGTGTGCATACAGAAGCCAGAGTACAACCTTGAGTGTCATTTCTCAGGAACACCATCAACTTTTTTGAGACAGGGTTTGTCATTGGCCTAGAGCTGTCCAGTTAGGCTAGAATGGCTGGCCAACTGAGCCCATGGACATTCCTGTCTCTGACTCCCAAGGACTGGGATTACAAGCACATGCCATCACACTTGGCATATTTACTTAAGTTCTTGGGTCCTCATGCATATGCAGCAGCTACTTTACCAAATAAGCTATCACTCCAGTCCAGAAAGAAGAAAATTTTATGGCTATTTCAAGCTTATAACAATAACAATTGCTAACAGATAATTTTTACAGGAGTAGAAAGACATTTTTGATCTGATAAAGGACAAATGCAGAAACCTACAACTAATAGACCTTTTAGATGATATATTAAAATTTTCCCTTATAAGATTAATGGTGGCACAAGGACATCCACTAGTACCATTTTTTTAGTACAGTACTGTAAGTTTGAACATTATAATAGACAAGAAAAAATGCAAAGTATAGAGGAAAAATAGATGAAAATTTTAAAATATATCATTGACAACAGTACTGTGCAAGCTTAAATATCTAGAGTAGATCTGAAGAAAAATGCCCAAGAATATAACAAAGAGAATAATAAGAAATTACTAAGAAACACTAAAGACCACATTATTAAATGGAAGGATATACTATGGACATAAATTTGAAGATTCCATACTGTAAAAGTAATACAATCTTGAATAGTATTCAAGCACATTGTCCATGATCATTGATAACCTAATAGTAAATATAAATATATATGCAAAGATTAAGAATAACCAAGACCAAGAGAAGAAGAAAATGATAAAGACAAAGAAGCAGCAGCAGTGGCAAGACTAGCCATGTGAGGTGGCACATGCCTTTTATTCCAGCACTAGGGAGGCTGAGGTAGAAAGGGAAAACAGTAGAGACCAGTTGAGCAGCTGCTCAAGGAGAACACAGACAGAACCAACTGAGCAGCTCCAGTGCAACTCCAGGCACCCTGCATAGCCTCACATCCCTCAACCGTCAAGACCATGAACCTCAAAGAATTCTATCAACCCCAGCCGCCCAGCACCAAGAGAGATCAAGGTAGACACACAGCATTGGTGAGATTGGAAGCCATCCCAAAAAGGAACAGGGCCTACTTACACAAAGCCAGACACAGAGGCCTGCACTGGAAATGCTAATTCTTGGTTGGCTTGACCATTCTCAAATAAGCTGTATTTTGGTATTGACTATTGTTGCCTTTGATGTTTCCTGGTTTTTAGGGTCTTTATCTTTCTTCTTTTTAAAATTTTTTTTTGTTTATTTTAATTTATTTATTTGAAAGTGACACAGAAAGAAAGAGGCAGAGAGAGAGAGAGAGAATGGGCACACCAGGGCCTCCAGCCACTGCAAACAAACTCCAAATGCATGCGCCACCTTGTGTATCTGGCTTATGTGGGTACTAGGGAATCAAGCCTTGAACTGGGGTCCTTAGGCTTCACAAGCAAACACTTAACCACTAAGCCATCTCTCCAGCCCCCCTTATCTTTCTTCTGTCATTATTGGGGGCAGGATCTGACTGGCCCCAGGAAGATGTAGATCCCATTTCAGACCAGAAATCTTAACCTCCCAGTTGACAGGATTAAGGATGTGGGGCAATACACACACTTAGGAAGTTTGGCTTTAGTAGATTATCTGTTTATTTTAATCCCCACACTTATATAAATACTCTGTGCTGGTTTAGAGTGTGTGTATTGCTCAGTTGAATTTCAGAATTTGCCAGTAATTCACTCGACTCAGTCTACTACACTACTTGAATAGCAGACTCAACACCTAGGGTCACTTCTGCTATTCCTCTTGTAGTATAAGGGCTACCTAAACTCCTACACTAAAGATATATAAAGTCAGATTTACACAGCTAAGAACACTGCAGATAATTAGGAAACCCAAGCATCAAATTAACTCAAGATGCAAAAATCTCTACGTTATAATACAAAAAAATGCACGCGCACACACACACACACACACACACACACACACACACACACACAAAATCAAGACAACATGATCCCACCAAAAATTATAAATGCATCAGAAATGGCCTCCAGTGAGACTACTTTATATGAAATGCCTAATAAAGTTTTCAAAAAATGATTATATCTATGTTGAAAGAAATCATAGCAATCAAAGAAGAAAACAAACTCCTGAAGGAATCCCAAGAAAACACAGGAAACCAAATTAATGAATAAGGGGATCAATACAAGACATGAGTAAGGAAACAGAAATAATTAAAAAATACCAATCAGAAACACTAGAAATGAAAACCAGTTAATCATATAAAAATGCTATAGAAAGCCTCACCAGTAGAACGGATCAAGGAGAGGACAGAATATCTAAACTAGAAGACCAGGTGGCAAATCTGATACAGTCCAACTAAGAGAAAGACAAACTAATAGTAAAGCATGAGTGGGAAGTTCAAGACATTAAGGACACTATGAAGAGATCAGACATAAGAATTCAGGGCATAGTAGAAGGAGAAGAATTTCACTTCAAAGGCATAACATGTATTTTCAATAAAATCATAGAAGAAAACTTCACACACATAGGGAAAGTGATGCCAATACAGATACAAGAAGCCTACAGAATGCCAAACAGAAAAAATCAGTAAAGAACCACTCACTGTCATATTATAACTACAAAACAAAGAAAATATATTGAAAGCAGAGAAAAATCAAACCACATACAAAGGTAAGCCTATAAGGATAACAGCAGATTACTCAACACAAACTTTAAAAGCCAGAAGTGGTTAGAATGATATATTCCAGGTTCTGAAAGATAACAACTGTCAACCAAGATTACATTACTCTGCAAAGCTTCCCATCCAAATAGATGAAGAAATAAGGACATTCCACAACAAAAGCAGGGTAACAGAATATATGAAAACTACACCAGCCCTACAGAAAATATTTGAAGGAATCCTTTATGCTGAAGAGAAAGAAAAGCACACACATAAGGAACCCGGAAAAAATAAACCATACTCAAATGCTAGTTAATACAAGAGAGTAAAGGTAAAATGGGAAGAACTACAAAACAAGAAGAATGGCAAGAAGAAATACATACCTTTTAGTAATAACTCTTAATATCAACAGACTCAATGCCACAACAAAAAGACACAGGTTTGCAGACTGCAGTTAAGGTGTTTGTCTACAAAGCCAAAAGATTCCTATTTGATTCTCCAACACCCACCTAAGCCAGATATACAAAAGGACAGATGCATCTGGAATTTGTTTGCATTGGCTGGAGGCCCTGGTGCACCAATTCTCTCCCTGCCTCTCTCCCCCCTCAATCCCTATCTCTCCCCATTTCATCTCAAATAAATAAATAAATAAAATATATTTGAAAAAAATTTAGCTGTGTGTGGTGGCACACACCTTTAATCCTAGCACTAGGGAGGAAGAGGTAGGAGGATCGCCATGAGTTTGAGGCCACCCTGAGAGTACACAGTGAATTGCAGCTCAGCCTGGGCTAGAGTGAGACCCTACCTGGAAAAAACAAAACAAAAACAAACAAAAAAAAGCAGGATCGGGCTGAAGAGATGGCTTAGCAGTTAAGGCGCTGCCTGCTAAGCCTAAGAACGCTGGTTCCAATCTCCAGCGGTTCCAATCTCCAGGTCCCATGTTTAGCCAGATGCAAAGTGAGGCAAGGGTGCAAGGCTGCACTTGCCCACAAAGGGGGTGCACACATCTGGATTTTGTTCACAGCAGCTGGGAGACTGCCCACCTCTATCTGTCTTCCTCTCCCTCTCTGTTTCTTTCTGTGTCTCTCTCCAAAAGTAAATAAAATAATTTTTAAAAAAATTAAAAAAAAAAAAAAGCAGGATCCTTCTATTTGGTGTCTCCAAGAAACTCACCTTTCCAGGAAAGATGAACATTATCTTAGGGTGAAAGGTTGGAAAACAAGTGTTTTAAGCACATGGGCCTAGAAAACAAGCAGGTGTCGCCATCCTAATAACTGACAGGGTAGACTTCAAACCAACATTAGTTATGGAAGTTAAGGAAGGTCACTTCATATTGATTGAAGAAATACTCCAACAGGAGGACATTACAATCCTAAACATAGATGCACCTAACACAGGGGCTCCAGATTTCATCAAAAAGACACTATTACAATTAAGGTCACAGATAACAATAAACACAGTTGTAGTGGGTGGCTTCAACAACCCATGCTCAATTGACAGGTCACCCAGGCAAAAAATAAATAACGAAGCATCTGGATTAAATGAAGTCATAGAACAAATGGACCTAGCAGATATCTACAGAACATATCATCCAAATGCTGTAAAAATATCAGCAACACATGCAACATTCTCTAAAACAGGCCACATATTAGGACACAAAGTAAATCTTAACAAATACAGAAAAAATTAAATCTTTGCACTCTATCTGATCACAATAGGATTGAAGTATAAATCAACAGCAAGAAAAGCTATAGAGCATATACAAAGTGATGGAAACTAAACAATACCCTACTAAATGATGAATGGTTCAATGAAGAAATCAAGAAGGAAATCAAAAAATTCATAGAATCAAATGAAAATGAGAACACAACATACCAAAACCTTGGGGACACAATGAAGGTAGTCATAAAAGGGAAATTTATAGCCTTAAGTGCCTATATTAAGAAATTACAAAGGTCCCAAGTAAACAATTTAATGCTTCAACTTAAGGCCTTGAGAAAAAGGGGGGAAAAAGGCAAACAAAAACCAGTAGATGGGAAGAAATAATAAAAATTAGGGAATAAATTAATGAAATAGAAACCAAAAAAGCAATCCAAAGAATCAATGACACAAAGTTGGCTCTCTGAAAAGATAAACAAGACTGATAAACCATTAACAAATCTGACCAAAAGAAAGAGAGAAGGGGCACAAATTAATAAAATTAGAGATTAAAAAGGCATCATTACAACAGATAACAAAGAAATAAAGAAAATCATAGGGACATACTAGAGGAACATATGCTCCACTGAAATTGAAAATCTGAAAGAAATGAATAATTTCCTTGATTTATATGACCTACCAAAATTAAATCAAGATGAGATTAACCACATAAATAGACCTATAACAGCAATGGAGATCCAAGCAGTTATAAAATATCTGCTAACTACAAAAAGTCTAGGCCTAGATGGAGTCACTGGATTTTACCAGAGCTTCATGGAAGAACTAACACCATTGCTTCTCTAACTTTTCCATAAAATAGAAAAGGAAAAAATTCTACCAAAATCCTTCTACAAAGCCAGCATCACCTGATACAAAACCAGACAAAGATAGAACAAAAAAAAGAAAATTACAGACCAATCTCCCTCATGAACATAGATACAAAAATTCTCAACAAAATATTGGCAAAGAGAATACAAGAATATATCAGAAAGATCACTCACCCCGACCATGTAGACTTAATCCCAGAGATGAAGCTATAGTTCAACATATGCAAATCAATACATGTAATACACTATATAAATGGACTGAAGGACAAAAATCATATGATTATCTCATTAGATGCAGAAAAGGCACTGGGCAAAATCCAACATCACTTCATGATAAAAAAAATCCTACAGAAACTGGGAATAGAAGGAATATATTTCAACATAATAAAGGTTATTTATGACAAACCTACAGCTTACATAATACTATACGGAGAAAAACTTGAAGCTTTTCCACAAAAATAAGGAACAAGACAAGGGTGTCCACTGTCCCCACTTTTATTTAATATAGTACTGGAAGACTTAGCCATAGAAATAAAGCAAGAGACACACATAAAAGGGATACAAATTGGAAAGGAAGAGATCAAATTATCATTATTTGCAGATATGATTCTATACATAAAGGGCCCTAAAGACTCTACCAGCAAACTGTTAGAGCTAATAAACACCTATAGCCATTGTAGCAGGATACAAAATAAACACACAGAAATCAGTAGCCTTCCTATAAGCTAACAACAAACACACAGAGGATGAAATCAGAGAATCACTCCCATTCACAACTGCATCAAAAAATAAATAAATAAAGTACCCTGGAATAACCCTAACCGTGGAAGTGAAGGATCTTTACAATGAAAACTTTAAAACACTCAAGATAGAAATTACAGAAGACAGTAGGAAATGGAAAGACATCCCATGTTCTTGGATTGGAAAAATCAATATTGTGAAAATGGCAATCTTACCAAAAGCAATCTACACATTTAATGCAATCCCCATCAAAATTCCAATGGCATTCTTCACAGAAATAGAAAAAACAATCTAAAATTCATTTGGAAGCACAAAAAACCTAGAGTATCTAAACCAATTTTGAGCAACAAAGATAAGGCTGGTTACTATCACCATGCATGATTTTAACCTATATTACAGAGCCACAGTAACAAAAACAGTTTGGTATTGGCACAAAAACAGACATGTAGATCAATGGAACAGAGTAAGTCCAGGCAGCTATAGCCATCTGATCTTCAACAAAAATGCCAAAAATACTCATTGGAGAAAAGACAGCCTCTTCAGCAAATGGTACTTGGAAAACTGGATACATATCTGTAGAAGATGAAAATAGATCCTTATATCTATCCATGCACAAGAATTAAATCCAGCTTCTTCCTCAGGAAAACACCAAATGGTGGATGACGCCAGTGCAGCAGGAGGTCCTGGAGGACCAGGGGGCCCAGGCCTGGGAGGCCGAGGCGGCTTCCGTGGAGGTTTCGGCCACAGTCGTGGGCGTGGCCGTGGTCGGGGCCGAGGCCACCGGGCTCGTGGAGGCAAAGCAGAGGACAAGGAGTGGATCCCCATCACTAAGCTGGGGCGCTTGGTCAAGGACATGAAGATCAAGTCCCTGGAGGAGATCTATCTGTTCTCCCTGCCCATCAAGGAGTCTGAGATTATTGACTTCTTCTTGGGGGCGTCCCCAAAGGATGAGGTTTTGAAGATCATGCCAGCGCAGAAGCCGACTAGCGCTGGCCAGCAGATGGACTAGGTTCAAGGCTTTTGTCGCTATTGGGGACTACAACGGTCATGTCGGCCTGGGTGTAAAGTGCTCCAAGGAGGTAGCCACTGCCATCCGAGGGGCCATCATCTTGGCCAAGCTCTCCATTGTGCCTGTCCGGAGAGGCTACTGGGGGAACAAGATCGGCAAGCCCCACACAGTCCCCTGTAAGGTGACAGGCCGCTGTGGCTCTGTGCTGGTGCGCCTTATCTCTGCCCCCAGGGGCACTGGCATTGTCTCTGCCCCCGTGCCCAAGAAGCTGCTGATGATGGCTGGTATTGATGACTGCTACACTTCAGCCAGGGTCTGCACGGCCACCCTAGGCAACTGTGCTAAGGCCACCTTTGATGCCCTCTCTAAGACCTACATACAGCTATCTGACCCCCGACCTCTGGAAAGAGATTGTGTTCACCAAGTCTCCCTACCAGGAATTCACTGACCATCTTGTAAAAACCCACACCAGAGTCTCAGTGCAGAGAACCCAGGCTCCAGCTGTGGCTACCACATAGGGACTTTATACAGAAAAATAAAAGTGGATTAAGCCTGTTTTAAAAAAAAAAAAGAATTAAATCCAAATCGAACAAAGACCTTAATATTAGATCCAAATCTCTAAAACTGCTGGAGGAAATAGTGAGGGAAACCTTTCAACATATTGGCATAGGCAAAGACTTTCTGAATATAACCCCCATTTCTCAGGAAATAAAACCATTAATCAACCACTGGGACTTCATGAAATTACAAAGCTTTTGTATAGCAAAGGACACTGTGAATAGAGTAAAAATGAAACCTACTGAATGGGAGAAAATCTTTGCCAGCTATGCATCTGACAGAGGATTAATATCAGAATACACAAAAACTCAAAAAACAGAACAGAACAATAAGAAATTAAACAACGCAATAAAAAATGGGATATGGATCTAAATAGAGCGTTCTTAAAAGAAGGAATACACATGGCATATAAACAACTAAAAAAATGTTCTACCTTAGCCATCAGGGAAATACAAATTAGAACTACTTTGAGATTCCATCTTACACTTGTCAGAATGGCTACCATCATGAAAACAAATGACAATAAATGCTGGCAAGGACTTGCAAAAAGAGGAACACTTCCACACTGTTGGTGGGAATGCAATCTGGTACAGTCATTGTGGAAATCAGTGTGGACGTTCCTGAGACAGCTAAAATTAGATTTACCATTTGACCCTAGGTGTGGACCTAGGCATATATCCTAAGGACTCATCTCATTACCTTATAGATACTTGCTCAACCATGTTTATTACTGGTATATTCACAATACCTAGGAAATAGAACCAGCCTAGATGCCCCTAAACTGATGAATGGGTAATGAAGATGTGGTACATTTATACTCAGCAGGAAAGAAAAATGAAATTATGAAATTTTCAGGAAAATGTATGAACATAGACAGGATTATACTTAGTGAGGTAACCCAGGCCCAGAAAGCCAATTATCACATGTTCTCTCTCATATGTGGATCCTAGCTACAAATGATTGGACTTCTATGTGAATTGGAATAAAACTCAGTAGCAGAAGCCAGTAAGCTAGAAAGGGGATGTAAAGGTGAAATAATGGAAGAAGGAGAGGGAAGGACTTAAGGGATGGTATTGTATATATGTAAGTAGAAGAACAGATTAATGGGGGTGGAAAGGCCTAATTGAGGTCAGAGGAAGAGATGGAGTAAAGGAAAAGTGAGGGATAATCAAAATCTAAGAGGATATTATATAAGTCATATGGAAACCTACTGTTTTGGACACTGGCACACCCAGAAGCCATAGATTGTTACTAGAAAATTTTCAGTGGCAGGGATCGGATACCTTCCAGTGAGTTGTTGGCCAGGGAATTCCCTGATGCACCCCAGAACATTACAGGCCATTGCTGAGACTCTTGGTTTCCCACCAGGAATAGATGGTAAGACCCTGTTGCTGAAGACTCCACATACTTGAGCTATAAGGTCACTGAGAAATCCTGCTGGAGCTGAACTGAAAACCTCCTCTGCGTAAACCAGCCGACAGAAAGCTGTAAAAAGCTATGTTGCATGAAGTACCATTGGAGAGTGAGAAAACACCTGTGGAAATAACAGTGGACATTGCAAGCCTTAATATTAGCCAGTCAGGCCAAATGAGCCAACGGGTGCAATAAAGGTATGTCTGTTAAGGCAGAAACCAACTGTTCTCCAATTGGACTGGAGGCCAGCTCCATGGGAGGGAATACATCCCTGATACTGAAAACCTATGGCAGGGGTAGACATGAGTCCTAGGCATGCAACATCTGCTGGTGTCTGGCTAAATGATGTACTATGCTCACTAAACTACCTAGTAAGCACTTCTCTTGAAGTTCATACTCATATATTAATGCTACTCTCACTTTTGGTTATTGAAGCTTCTCTTTTCAGATGATGGTGACCTTGGGATGACTCAGAAGGCACCACAGTCCTGAGAAGAAGTGACAGATGATTGCTCAGCATTGAAACATTTCTATCACACCTTCCAAGGTTCAGTGTGGAAGAGGTGGTGGAAAAAATATAAGAGCCAAAGGAAGAAGGTAGGGCTCCTTATAACGTGCTCCTCCAGACCCAAAATGGCCTGGATATCCATAATCTCGTATTGTCTGATACCTCCTACACAAGACCATCATAATAGGAGGAAAAGATGATGACATCAAAATAATAGACTGATTGGGAGGGGGAAGGGGAATGATGCAGAGTACAGTTGTAAAGGGGAAAGTCGGTGGGGCAGGAATTACCTTGGTTTATTGTCTATAATTATGGAAACTGTCAATAAAAAAAAAACTTTTAAAAAATCAGGGTTGGAAGCTGGGCATGGCGGCACACACCCAGCACTAGGGAGGCAGAGGTAGGAGGATCACTGAGAGTTTGAGGCCACCCTGAGACTACATAGTGAATTCCAGGGTAGCCTGAGCCAGAGAGAGACCCTACCTTGAAAAACAAAAAAATAAAAATAAAAATAAATCAGGGTTGGAGAAGATGGCTTAGTTGTTAAGGTGTTTGCCTGCAAAGCCAAAGGACCCCAGTTCAATTCCACAGGACCCACATAAGCCAAATGCACAAGGAGGTACATGCATCTGGAGTGCATTTGCAGTGGCATACCCACTCACTCTCTCTCTCTACCCCCTCTCAAATAAATAAATAAATAAATAAATAAATAAATAAATAAATAAATAAGATATATTTTTAAAAACATCAAATGACAGCATATGCTAGCGAGGGTGTCAAAAAGCAGAACACTTCCAACACCATTGGTGGGAGAATACCTTATATATAGCCACTGGGGAAATCAGCATGGTGAACTCTCAAAAACTTAAAAATAGATCTACCATGTGACCAGCCACACCACTTCTGGGCATATGCCCTAAAGATTATACAATTTACTTTAGGGATACTTCATCAGTCATTCTTCTTGCTACTCTCTTCACAACCAGGAAATCGAATCATCCCAGTTGCCCATCAATTGATATATGGGTAATAAAAATGTGTACATATACACAGTGGAGTTCTATCTAGCAGTAAGGAAAATTGAAATTATGAAATTTATAAGAAAATGAATGGACCTGGAAAAAATTATACTAAGTGAGGTAACCCAGGCTCAGAAAGATTAATGCCATATATTTTCTCTTGTATGTGGATTCTAACATGGAATACTTTGATTTGTTTATAAGTTGTAGTATGCATCAGTAGCACCGGTCAGGAAGCAAGAATAAGGTTTGGAGAGAGAAGAACGGAAGGATTAGGGGAGGCAATCATAAACAGGCAAGTAGAGAGACAGAATGCAGGGGTAAAAGGGTCTAAAAGAGTATAGGAGAGAGATAGGAGAAGGGATATTCACAAAACTAAAGGCGGTAGGAGTAATTTCTATAGAAACTACTTTGTTAGCTTATTAAAGTATGTAACTTTCTAAACATGACAGAGCGGGAAAGAGAGATTGAGATTGAATATGGAAGTATCCTGCTGAGTTAGAGAAAGCTTTATCTTAAAACCATAGATTGTTGCTGGTAAATCTCTATGCTAGAGATGAGCCACTGCACCCAAAGACCACTACAGTAGAGTCTAGAGTAACTATCCACCAGAATTACATGCTGAGGACATCACAGGCTGCATTCACAGGACATCAAGAAATCAAGCTGGGGGAGTTCCGGTCAAGATGGCATCCACTTAACCTCGCCTCACCTTACAGGGAAGTAAAAGCAAGATTTTTAAGCTTCTAAAAGGTTTCTTAAAAGGTTTGCTGGCCCTTGCATGCTGCCAGAGGGAGGAGGTGGATGAAAAAATAGGGAATCCACTGATTACCACGCTCTAGGACAGGGGCCACCGCTGGTTAGGTCCTCCTGGGCGGGTGTGAACCAAACCACCAGCTAGACGCCCGCCATTACCCTAAAAGCCAGAAGGGCCAGGAATGGAACACTGCAAACTCTAAGAACCCATGGTTTCCAGCCCCAACTACTCTACCCAGCAAAAGTATCCCTCATAATAAATGGTGAAAGAAAAACGTTCCACGATAAAACTCATCTTTACAAATATATGAACACAAAGCCAAACCTACAGAAAGTACTTCAGGGAATTCTCCACACAGAAGAAACAAGTAACCAATCTCAAGAGCCCCAAAGAAGCAGTCCACATTAACCAAAAAAAAAAAAAAAAAAAAAAAAAAACACAAAGACCACAACCCACCACAATATGGCAGGTATTAAATCAAACCTCAAAGTTTTATCTCTGAATATTAATGGCCTTAATTCACCCATCAAAAGACATAAGCTAACAGGGTAGATCAGAAAACTGGACCCCTCAATCTGGTGTCTTCAAGAAACCCACCTCACCACTAAAGACATACACCTCCTCAGGGTAAAAGGGTGGAAAATGATATTCCAAGCAAACACAAATAAGAAAAAAGCAGGCGTAGCTATACTTATAGCGATTAAATAGACTTTAAACCGAAAGTAACCAAAAAAGACAAAGGCCACTTCTTACTTATTAAGGGAACAATCCAACAAGAGGATATCACAGTGATCAATATTTATGCACCAAACACAGGTGCACCACAATTCATAAAGCAAAATCTACTTGGCAACACAACAGAAATAAACACCAACACCATCATAGTCGGGGACTTCAATACTCCACTATAAACAATGGATAGATCATCTAAACAGAAAATTAATAGGGAAGTAAGAGAGATCAACAACAACATAGAGCAACTAGACCTAACAGACATATACAGAACATTCCACCCAAAATCTACAGATTACACATTCTTCTCAGTAGCCCACGGAACCTTCTCTAAAACAGATCATGTACTGGGCCACAAAGCCTGCCTCCATATTTTCAAGAAAATTGATGTAATTTCCTGCATAATATCAGACCACAATGCTGTAATGCTAGAAATTAACAACAAAAATTACACCAGGAATCCCTCTACCTCCTGGAAATTGAACATCACACTTTTAAACAATAAATGGGTTGTGGATGAAATAAAGAATGAAATTGCAAAATTTCTAGAGTTCAATGACAATGAGAACACACCATACCAAAACTTATGGGACACAATGAAGGCAGTCCTGAGGGGGAAAATCATAGCACTAAATGGCCTCATAACAAAAACAGAGAGATCCCAAATCAATAACCTAACCATTCACCTAAAGGCATTGGAAAAACTAGAAGAAGCCAACCCAAAAAGCTCCAGATGGAAAGAAATAATTAAGATCAGAGCAGAAATTAATGAATTGGAAACTAAGAGGACAATTAAGAAAATTGATGAAACAAAGAGCTGGTTCTTTGAAAAACTTAACAAGATTAATACACCCCTGGCCAATTCAAAAACCTCTACTCCATAAAACAGGAGAATATGGAGGAAATGGATGAATTCCTAGACACATACCACCTACCAAAGCTAAGCCCAGAGCAGATTAGTTTCCTAAACAGACCCATCACACCCTTCAAGATTGAAGAGGTAATCAAACACCTCCCCAAAAAGAAGAGTCCAGGACCAGATGGTTTCTCAGAGGAATTCTATCAAACATTCATGGAAGAACTGAAACCAATTCTTCTCAAACTGTGTCACACAATAGGAGAACAGGGAGAGATCCCCAACTCCTTCTATGAAGCTAGTATTAGCCTAATTCCAAAACCAGGCAGGGATGCCACAAGAAAAGAAAATTATAGGCCCATTTCTCTGATGAACATAGATGCAAAGATCCTGAACAAAATTCTTGCAAACCGAATTCAACAGTACATCAAAAGCATTATCCACCTTGATCAAGTAGGCTTCATCCCTGGAACGCAGGGGTGGTTCAACATACAGAAATCTGTCAATGTAATACACCACATAAACAAGCTGAAACACAAAAACCACATGATCATTTCCATAGATGCAGAAAAGGCCTTTGACAAAATGCAACATCACTTCATGATCAAAACATTGGAGAGAATAGGCATGGATGGCCCATATCTCAGCATAATAAAGGCTATATATAAAGCACCTAAAGCCCAAGTAATTCTTAATGGGGAGAGACTGAAGGAATTCCCATTGAGGTCAGGAACAAGGCAGGGTTGTCCACTCTCACCTCTGATCTTCAACATAGTGCTAGAAGTATTAGCTCAAGCAATAAGACAGGAGAAAGAAATCAAAGGGATACAAATTGGAAAGGAAGAAGTTAAGTTAGCCCTATTTGCAGATGACATGATTCTATATATAAGTGACCGGAGAACTTCCATCTCAAAACTCTTAAAGGTGATCAACGCCTTCAGCAAAGTAGCAGGATACAAAATCAATGCACAGAAACCAGTAGCCTTTCTGTATGCAAAGGACAAAGAGACAGAAAAAGAAATAACTAACATCGTCCCATTTTCAATTTCAACAGAGAAAATAAAATACCTTGGAATAACATTAACTAAGGAAGTGAAAGACCTATACAATGAAAACATAAAAACTCTCAAAAAAGAAATTGAAGAGGTCCTACAAAAATGGAAAGACCTCCCATGCTCCTGGATTGGTAGATTTAACATTGTGAAAATGGAAATTTTACCAAAAGCACTTTATAGATTAAATGCAATGAGATAGAAAAAACTATCTCAAAATTCATATGGAAAGGCAGAAGGCCTCAGATATCCAAGCTCATCCTCAGCAACAGAAACACCTCTGGAGGCATCACCATACCTGATCTAAAGTTATACTACAAAGCCATTATAATAAAAACAAAAACAGGAATATAGACCAATGGAACAGAATTGAAGACCCAGACTTTGGGTCAAGTAACTACAGCTACTTGATATTTGACAAAGGCCCTAACAATGTAGAATGGAAAAAGGACAGCATCTTCAACAAATGGGGCTGGACAAACTGGACAACCATATGCAGGGAAATGAAACTCGATCCACACATCTCACCATGCACAAAAATCAAGTACAAATGGATCAAAGACCTTAATATAAAGCCAGAAACTATGCTACTACTGGAAGGAAAAATAGGAGGAACCTTCCGCGACATAGGAGTGGGAAAAGATTTCCTGAACAAAACCCCAGCGGCTCAGGAAATTAAACAATCACTCAACCAGTAGGATCTCATGAAGCTGAAAAGCTTTTTCACTGACAAAAATACTATAACCAAAGCCAGCAGATTACCCATAGAATGGGAGAAAAATTTCACCAGCTATACAACTGGCAGAGGCCTGATTTCTAGAATCTACAAAGAACTCCAAAACCTAAAAAACAAATCATCAAACAACCCACTCACAAAGTGGGGCAGAGAACTGCACAGGGAGTTCTCAGAGAAGAAATACAAATAGCAAATGCACATTTAAGAAAATGTTCAACATCCCTAATCACAGGGATATGCAAAGTAAAACAACTATGAGATTCCACCTTACCCCAGTCAGGATGGCTAACATTAAAAAAAAAAAAAAAAAAACAATGAAAACAAATGCTGGCGAGGCTGTGGAGAAATAGGAACAAGGTTTCACTGCTGGTGGGAATGTAAAATGGTTCAACCATTATGGACAGCTATATGGAGACTCCTGAAAAGGATGACCATAGACCTACCAATGGATCCAGTTATTCCCTTATTGGGCATTTACCCTAAAGGCTCCAAGCCTCAGATCAGAGACATTTGCTCAACAATGTTTATAGCTGCTCAATTCATAATAGCACAAAGCTGGAATCAACCCAGGTGTCCATCACTAGATGAATGGATAACAAAGATGTGGTATATCTACACTATGGAATTCTACGTAGCAGTAAGGAAAGATGAAATAAGGAAATTTGAAAAAAAAAATGGTCAAACATGGAACAGATCATCCCAGTGAGCTCACCCAAGCACAAAAAGATAATCATCGCATGGTCTCGTTTATCTGTCGCTCCTAACCTGAATCCACGTGACATGCGGCCAAACCTAATAAACACTCTGAGGCCCAGACAAAAGGAAGGGTGGGAGGGAGGGAGAGTAAGGGTGGGAGGGAACGAGAGGGTGGGAGGGAGAACAAGGGGGGGATACAAAATGGGGCCCAAAAGGAAAAGATACTATAAAAATCCTTTATTCTGAACAACAGGTTAAAACATTGATCCTTCAGCAGGCCCACAGAGGGAACACCCGAACCACAGGAACCTGGAGATAGCATCATGAAGGCCAACCTTAATCTTGTCCGGCTTCTCTCTCTCTCTCTCCTCTCTCTCTCTCTCTCTCTCTCTCTCTTGTTCTCTCTCCCTCTCCTCTCTATACTCACTTTCTCTTTTATATTATCTATCTTTTTCCTCCCTCACCTTCCTAGGTGCAGACCTATAACTCCCAGTGCCAGCACGGGGTGAACTTCCACAATGAGCTGTTGATCTGAAACACCTACAAGGTTTCCCAAAAAAGACAGACTTCTGTCAGAGTTCTTGGTGACCCACCAAAGGTTAATGGCAAGACCCTACTGTTGAAGACAGCATATGTGTGTGAGACAAAACAAAGAGAGACCTGGCCAGAATCTGGAAGAAGGTCAGTCCCCAGACAGTTAGCTAGTCTAGTATCGGAGGGTGCTACACAAGCAACTGGGGGAAAATGGCCGCCATCTGCCCAAACAACTTGCAGTCTAAGATACCCAGCAGGAAACAACTTGACATAATGCTCATACAAGTGCAGTAGTGGCAATCAGCCATGGTGGGTAACCAACTGCTCTTGATTTGGCTAACAGATCCACTCAGTGGAATGGAACTCATTGCTGGAACTGGGAAATAAGTCAAAACCAGATACAAAAAATGAGCTCAGTCTCCAAGATCAAGATACCACCAAATGTGGGCTAGAAGAGAGCCAACGCATATAAAATTCCCTCCAAAACATATATGGTCATCCCTTCTATCTAATAGTAACTTCTCTCTCCGTTGGAGAATTTGCTTATCTTTTTTCAGATGGACAACAAACCTGAAGGGAGGATCAGCTAACCACACCTCACCAGGGCCCCAGCTGAAACCATAGAGTATTGCCGGGGAAGGACAAGAGTTCAGCGTTCATGGAGATTACAACACCAGAAAAAGGCTGAAGGAGATAAACACAGAGAACATCCAACTCCAACTAAGCCAGATATCCAGTGACACAGAAGCTCCCAAAACCTCCTCACTGAAGCAGAACTAAAATGACCCCAATGTTGCTCAGGGAAACTTGCGGAAGAGGGGGAGGAAAGATTGTTAGAGTCATAAGTTGGGTATTATGCACAGAGACTGGGGCCTACCCCCCAGAACTCTTAATTAACCTCACAAAGCATGACCCACATTCCCCATTGACGAGGGTCTCTTTGAAAGAGGGAGGAGAGGGAGGAGGACAATGGAACCAATACCATGAATGTAAAGTCAGAATAATATAAATAAATAAAATATATTTTTTAAAAAAAGAAATCAAGCTGGGGCTGGAGAGATGGCTTAGTGGTTAAGCGCTTGCCTGTGAAGCCTAAAGATCCCGGTTCAAGGCTCAATTCCCCAGGACCCACGTAAGCCAGATGCGCAAGATGATGCATGCATCTGGAGTTCATTTACAGTGGCTGGAGGCCCTGGTGCACCCATATTCATTCTCTCTCTCTCATAAATAAATAAATAAAAATATATATATATATATATATATAAACAAGATTTTTAAAAAATCAAGCTGGAACTGAGATGGAAGTCATCTCCCTGCTGGCTAGCTATCATAGTACTGGAAAGCACTATGCAAACTGCTGGGGGACAAATCATCAGTTTGAACAAACAGTGGGTCTTGAAAGCTACACAATCAATTGACCAAGCAAGATGTTCCCACCAGTGCAACAGTGTCTCATAAGTTATGGGTTAATCAACTGATCTCTGATTGGATAAAAGTGATTCATGCCTCATATTGAGAACCATGTCAGAAGCCTTTGCCCTGGAAGGTCATAGAAAATTCCACTGTTCTTTGCCTAAATGGAGAAGTTGTGGCATTAAAAAAAAAAAAAAAAAAAAAAAAAAAAAAAAAAAGCCTGCTAGGGATGGAGAGATGGTTTAGCAGTTAAGGTGTTTGCCTGCAAAGCCAAAGGATCCTGGTTCAAATCTCCAGGTCCAACATAAGCCAGATGCATAAGGAGGCGCATGTATCTGGAGTTCATCTGCAGTGGCTAAAGGCCTTGGCATACCCATTCTCTCTCTCTCTCTCCCCCCTCCTTACCTCCCTCCCTCTCTCTCTCAAATAAATAAATAAATAAATATATTTTTAAAAATCTTTAAAACATCTGTGGTAGTTTGAATGTATGTCCCCCAATATATTCAGTGTTTTATTAGTTTATAGTTTGCATCTGCAATCACCTTGCTAGAGGCAATATCACTGTGGGAGGATCTTAAGGTGTGGTGGTGGGTTTGAGATTCCATTGTAAAGATATGCAAAGTGTGCCTAATAGGAGTTCCTGAAGTGTGCTGTGGCTTTTTGGCTGTAGTTTTGCTCTGTGTGCTGTGTGGCTGGTTGGTTTTTCTCTCTTGCTTGGCCCTGTGAAGGCAGGCCAGCTTCTTCTGCCATTATGGAACTTCCCCTGGATCTGTAAGCTTCAATAAATAATATCCCTTCCTCCATACCTGTGCCTGGTCTGGAAGTTCATCTCAGTGAACCTGAAGCTGTCTGCTACAACATCTAAATGTTTTATCTGTTTGACCAATACTATTCGCACTCTTGGTTAGTGAAGGTGTATTTTACACACAGTGGCAATCCACAACCCAACAAAATGATAAGAAAGCCAAGGAACTATCATTGTATGAATGTTCTCTTCATACCCAACACTGCTGTGGAACTCTGGCATTTGCACTTAACAAGGCCACTGCACTCATGTACTCACACCAAATGTGGTTATTTGCATAAGATCAGTAAATGACAAGAGCCAGTCATTCTGTTATAGAAAGAAAAAAAACTCTTAAAATTCCTTTGGAAACAAAAAAGCCCTTGGCTAGACAAGGAAATCCTTAACAAAACAAATAATACTGCAGGTATCGCCATACCTAATTCCAAGTTATACTAAAGAACCCTAATAGTAAAATCAGACATAAAGATCAAAAGAATAGAATAAATGACCCAAATATAAGCCCATACAGCTAGAGCTTTTTTTTTTTTTTTTTTTTTTTGGCAGAGATTTAGTGATAGTTAAGTTCTATTGTCAACTTGATATGATTAGAAATCCACAGACATTCTTCTTAGGCAGGTCTCTAAGGTTGCTTCCAGGAAGGATTGACTGAAGGAGGAAGTCCTTCTTCCAGGTGACTCCTTCTGTCAGGTTGGGTGGCACTCCTGGTGGTGGGCTTTATGATGTAAGGATGTTCTGAGAGGACCTTCCTTTGACCTGGCTGCTTCCTCCTGCTTGTGCTGCTTGCTGGTGAGTGCCTTCACTTGTAAACACATCTTTCCTGTTCAGTTACCTATCCTCTCTGCAATGGAATCAAGTTTCCTCAGCCTTCCAATGTGGAATGAAGACCAGTGGCTTCCCAGGAAATCTCTTGAGGCCTTCAGTACTAAATTGGGACTGCTGAAGCATCCAGCCATGTGGATTGAGTCACTAAGGGGTCCCTTGACTCGCAAGCCTGCAGACTGCTATTGTTGGACTACAGTAAGCTAATACAATAAATTCCTTTTTTCCTTTTTTTTTGAGGTAGGGTCTTGCTCTAGCTCAGGCTGACCTGGAATTCACTATGCAGTCTCAGGGTGGCCTCGAACTCACAGCAATCCTCCTACCGCTGCCTCCCAAGTGCTGGGATTAAAGGTGTGTGCCACCACACATGGCATAAATTCCCTTTTTAATACAATTACTCTACCAGTTCTACTCCTCTAAAGAACCCTGACTAGCACAGATTATGGTAAAGGCCACCAATATACCTTTACTGTTTTATCTAAAGGTTTTATTAAATACTCTCCAGCCCTGTGTCATAACCTACTTCACAGGGATCTTGATCACCTGTCCCTTCCACAAGGTGCCATATTGGTCCAGGAGGTGACATCCACTCAGGGGTACAGCAGATGCACATCAGGGGATGGGAAATAAATCCATCCAAAATTCAAGGACCTTCCACCTCAGTGAAATTTCAGTGGTGTGGGGCATGCAGGGATATTCCTTCTAAGGGGAAGGATAAGTTGTTACACCTGGCCCCTCCTATCACTAAGAAAGGTGGACAACATCTAGTGGGCCTATTTGGATTTTGGAGACAGCACATTCCTCACGTAGGTGTGTTACTTGGGCCCATATACCAACTGACTTGGAAACCTGGTAGTTTTCAGTCAGGCCCAGAACAAGAGAAGGTTCTCCAACAGGTCCAGACTACTATGCAGGCCGCTTGTCCACTGGGGCCATATGATCCAGCAGATCTGATGGTACTTAAGGTGTTGGTGGCAGATACGGATGCTGTCAGAAGCCTTTAGCAGGCCTCCATAGGTGAATCATAGTGGAGGCCTGTGAAATTCTGGAGCAAGGCCCTGCCAGCATCTGCAGACAATTATTCTCCCTTTGAGAGACAGCTTTTGACCACCTACTGGGTCTTAGTGGAAACTGAACCCTTGACAATGGGCCTTGAAGGCACAAGTAAGTTACAAATGCCTATGGTTGCTCCTCCTATTACAATGCCTTCGGTCCCCAAGCATGCACCTATGGCATCATGGGGTGTGCCCTATGATCAAATGACTAAGGAGGAGAGGACTAGGAAATGGTTTACAGATGATTCAGCACATTATGCAGGCACCTTCCAGAAGTGGACAGTCGCAGCATTACTGGGTCACCTCATAAGGACTATAGTGAAGGAAGTCTTCACAATGGACAGAACTTCAGGCACTGCACACAGTTGTGCATTTTGATTAAGATGAGAAATAGCCAGATGTGTGGTTATATACTGGTTCATGGGCTGTGGCCAATGGTTTGGATAGAAAGTCTGGGACTTGGAAGCACAATGGGAAAATTGGTGAGAAACCCATTTGGGGGAAGTACATGTGGATAGACCTCTCTGAATTGCCAAAAGATATAAAGATATGTGTGCCCCATTTAATGCTCATCAAAAGGTGACCTCATGAGAGGTTGGCTTTAATAATCAAGTAGATAAGCTGACCCGTTCTGTGGATAGTGGGCAACCTCTTTCCTCAACCACCCCTGTCACTGCTGAATGGGACCATGAACAAAGTGGCCATGGTGGTAGGATAAAGGTTATGCATGGTCCCAAAAATTTGAATTCCCATTAACTAAGGCTGACCTGGCTACAGCTACTGCTGAGTGCTTAATCTGTCAGCAGTAGAGACCAACACTCAGCCCCCAATAAGGTAGCATGTGTTGGGGTGACCAGCCAGAAACTTGGTTGCCTACACTGGAGCACTTCCATCATGGAAAGAGCAGCATTTTGTCCTTACTGGAATAAACACTTATTTTGGATATGGATTGGCTTTTCCAGCATGTAGTTCCTCTGCAAAAACTACCATGGGCTTACAGAATGCCTTATGCACTGGCATGGTATTCCACAAAGAAGTGCTTCTGACAAAGGAACTCACTTCACAGCCAAGGAAGTGCAGTAGGCTCATGGTCATGAGCACTTACCATGTGCTTCACACCAAGAAGCAGCTGGGTTGATAGACCAGCAGAACAGCCTTTAATAGAAACAGTAGCCAGGCATGATGGTGCTCACCTTTAATCCCAGCACTCGGGAGGCAGAAATAGGAGGATATTCGTGAGTTCAAGGCCACTCTGAGACAACATAGTGAATTCTAGGTCAGCCTGGACTAGAGTGAAACCCTACCTCGAAAAACCAAAAAATAAAAAATAAAAAGCTGGGCTGGAGAAATGGCTGAGCGGTTAAGGCGTCTGCCTGCAAAGCCAAAGGATCCCGGTTCAATTCTCCAGGACCCATGTAAGCCAGATGCACAGGGGCATATGAATCTGGAGTTCGTTTGCAGTGGCTCGCTCTCTCTCTCTCTCTCTCTCTCTCTCTCTCTCCCTTTCTCTCTCTGCTTGCAAATAAATAATTTTTTAATAAAATAAAATAAAAATAAAAAGCTGCATTGCAAACTAGGTGGCAATAGCAAAGAAGGCTGGAGCAGGGTTTTCCACAAGGCTGTATATGCTCTGAATCTCTGTCCTATATATGGTACTGTTTCACTTATAGCCTGGATTCATGGGTCCAGGAATCAAGGAGTGAAAATGGGAATGGCACTGCTTACCATCAACCCAAGTGACCTACTGACCAAATTTTTGCTTCCTGCTCCCAAAACCTTATTCTCTACTGGACTAAGGGTCTTGGTTCCATAGAGGGAAGTGCTTTGATGGGAGGTACAAAAAGCACTGCATTAAACTGGAAGTTAAGACATCCCCCGGCTACATTGGGCTTCTGATGCCCCTGAGTCAAAAGGCTAAGAAAGGAGTTACAATGTTAGCTGGGGTGATTGATTGAGACTCCCAGAGTGAAATTGGACTACTCTTCCACAATGGAAGTTAGGAAGAGTATGTCTGGAATTCAGGAAATCCATTAAGGCACCTCTTGGTATTACTATATCCTGTTATCAAGGTCAGTGAGAAACTACAATTCAATCAAGGCAGAGTGATAAACAGCCCAGATCCTTCAGGAATGAAGGCATAGGTCACCCCTCTGGGTAAAGATCCAAGACCTGCTGAGGAACTTGTTGAAGGTGGAGGAAATACAGAATGGGTAGTAGAAGATAGTTACAAGTACCAGCAAAGAAAGGTCACATGACCAGCTACAAAAAATGAGTTTTAGAGTTCCAGGTTCTAAGGTGTTCTATCCATGTACAGGGTCAGAGACAGAGATCTAGTTTCACGTTTATTACTATTCTATTCACAGTAACAAGAAAATGGAATTAGCTTAAATTTTCATCAACTGAAGACTGGAGTTTGATCAAGGTGAAATTTGTAATGGACTGATATGCTTAGCTAAAGATAGTAGACTAAAAGATTTAAGATTTTAAGTTGGAAAACCTCAAGCAAGTTAAAATTAGAGGCACTGAGACTGGTTTTAGGTTGCTGGAGCTGCTATTGTGAAACACATTAGCTATCTTAAGGAAGATGGCCCACCTACTTTACATTAAAACAATGGAGAGGATGCCTGAGGAAAGACTGTTAGAAATGAAAACTCTTTTGGAAAGGGTTAACTGGAGAAGGAACCTGCTTTTCAAGATTAGGATTTATTTCGTCCCTGAATTAAGAATATGGCTGTGTCCTGCACACCTGGTATTAGTTTTGGAAGCCTGAAAAATGCATGGAATGGTCATGAATTGCACATGGTTCCAGAAGCAGCTGCTGAAATGTGGCATGAGGCAGGGCATGATGCTCTGATAGGCTGAAAGAGCCTTAGGGAGATGAACCATGCTTTGCATGGAGACCTGAAGACGGTTTGTATATACCAGAACTGTGCAAGGGCTACCATGGAGTGCACTGATGGCCTGGGATGGAAGTTTTCCTTGGCTACTCTGCCCAGCTGGAGGGGTAGAACTGGAAAACCTGAAGACTGTCAGTCTCGGGTTATATTGAATTTGAACTGAAGAAGTTTGATGATTGCTTGATGGTGGATGAGTTTGCATTGTTATAGTCTCTCCTTGCTATGCCTTAAACCAGTTGAAAATGTACCTTTAGATGTTGTTTAGATGTTGAAAGTATTTAACTTGTTTGATTTTACAGGACTCACTATCTTAAGTTAATCAAGACCATGGGGACCTTTGAAATTGGACTGAATACAATTTATAACATGTGATGGTTATGAATCTATTGTGGGCAAGGGGCGGAATGTAGTAGTTTGAATAGATGGTCTCCAATATAAAGAAAGATTCATACAAATAGTGAAGCAAGAAACTTTAAGAAAAAAAAAAATGAAGGTCAGAAATATACTACCAAGTGGGGCAGTGAACTATTTATTAGAATGAGAAGTACTCAAGGGCTCAAGGAAGTGGCCCTGTGGCTTCACTTTATAGGATTTTTAGGAGATGCTGGGTCAGTTGTGAGAGGAATAGTTTGGGTGGTCCCCTGGTATGACTGACAGATTTGGGCTATATAACATTTTCTTTACTATATATGTGACTTCCCATGATGCATCTGATTTTAATCATATGTATGCCCATTATGCATGAGATGGTAAATAGGGGATTCTCCCCTAAAAGTTCACTTAGAGACACAGTTTGTCTTACTTCACTGCACATGCACCCAAACCCAGGCTGGATGATCCTCTGCTGATCCAATCCCAAATTTATTTAAGAACGTATCTGAAGAGAAACACACCACAAATAATGGTCACTAGAGAAAGAGAAACCTATTTCATTGTTTGGAGTAGGGTTTATGTGCAGCTTGGTGAAGATCATGGTCCCAGGTTCCCAATATGTTGTTCAAGTGTACTGTAAGGAAAAGGATATGTTTTTGTCTAAGTGAAGCAGTGTGTCCTTATGCTTGCCTGCTTCAATACTACCTACCTACCTTTTGGAACTGCTACAAGGATTAAATGAAATAATGAGGATAAATTGTATGGCACAATACAGGCCTGGTCCTAGCCAGACCGCATGGCAGAAGACAATAGGAAGTGGCTTCTGTAAAAATGGTGTTTTGCGCAGGCGTGATGTGACAACAGTTACAGCACCATGCTCGCGAGAAGCCTACTACGAGATGTTCTGTCCAGAGACAAGCTGTCATTGGTTACCAAAAGGGGACCACCCCATACAAGGATTAACAGCCCCTTAAAACCCATGTGCACTTCCTGAATAAACGAGTTTGTGGATTCTCGCTTCCACTTTCACCCAACTCCCGGAGTCTGTGTCGTGACTCCACGCTGCTCACCCCAATTCGGCAGAGAACCTATCGTCCCTCCTGAGCTGGCCTTGGGGGGGACCCCAACATCTGGCGACTGAACAGGGACCCTCTGCCCCGACGTCGGTGTTAGCGAGACACCCCATCCGTGACCCCCTGCCCCATCGGCATCTGGCGAGATGCCCGTTGAACGTCCCGTGAGCCGGTGAGCAGCCCCCTCGGCGTTTGGCAGAGCGGCAAAACGCCCAGTACTTCGAGAAGCCCCCTCAGCGAGTAGCCCCCTCGGCGATGCCCCGTCCTTGAAAGTCCAACGAGCAAAGCGCCCAGTTCTTCATTGGTGAGAGAAAAACGGCTAACGGTTGCCTGTGGGTGAGCAGGCAGGCCCTTCCCCCCCTTCTTTGTTTGTCCTCCCCTTCCCCCCCGAGTAAGGCACACACTGCTGCACGGCCCTAAGCCTGTGTTGGACCCTCCCCCCACTAAGCACAAGACACGTGGGTCCTAAACAATCTATCCGTATGTCTCAGCTGGCCCCAGCATTAGGACTTGTGGTTTGCATGATTATCCTCTGGTCTATCATCTTTGATCTGGGTTATTATTTTCTCAGTCTCTTTGATTCAGGAGTGTCCCAGCCCAGCCCCCGCATCAAACAACACCATGCGGCAATGGGCAACCTCCCTCCCCACCAGAGGACGCCGCAATTGCAAGCTTTTAAGGCCCTCCTTCTGCAATGTGACTTAAAACTAAAACAAAAAGACTTCCATAGCTTTTGGGATGAAACTCTTGTTTTAGCCCCATGGATTCTTATCCTCCTTGCCATAATTGCCGGCCTTAAAGACTCCACTGTGGAGAACGTCATTTCTGCCCATAACGAACGCTGTAAGGAGGATCCTAAACTGGCTCTTCAAAGTTCGTTCCTCCCAGCCCCCTCTTCCGATAACTTGGATGAGGAGGAACTAAAACTTTTAAATGATAATAAGCCGCCACACCAACCCCCTCCTGCTACGGCAACACTTGCAACCACCCCTCCCCCTCATTACCCTTCCAAGGACCTCCCCCCCGCTCAGTCCTGGACACACCCAGGTGACTGCCGGTTCCCTGGCATGCCCCTTCGCCACCTTCCCTGTTACCGTAGGGCCGGATGCGACAATCAGGCCGTGGCTCCCCACCCCCCTCTTTGATCTGGCCCTCATCCGTAAGGCAGCCCAGGAATCCGGTGTTGATTCTGCTTACTTTAAACAAGTCCTCTTACAATGGGCCATCCCGCCTATAGTGACCTGGCTAAATCCCAGGCCCGCCAAAATCTTAGGGATGAAATTCCAATTACCTTGGTCATACTCCTTGAGACCCTATATCCTGAGCTCTTGCTTGGCCAATTCAAGCATTTAACCCGTACTTCTAAGGCATGTGCCCCCCTAGCCCCCCTGGGCCCCCTACAGCCTCAAGGAGTCAATCCTAGAGGCCTTACCCCAAATTCTATCTGGCAGATGGATGTTACCCACATACCTTCCTTTGGTAACCTCAAATATGTCCATGTCATTGTTGACACTTACTCTAAGCTTACTTTTGCTATTGCTCTCTCTGGGCAAAAGGCATCCCATGTCATTAAGGCAACAAAAACTGCTATGTTGGTCATGGGTGTGCCCTGGTCAATTAAAACAGACAATGGCCCTGCATACACATCTGCCCAATTCACATCCTTCATAGAATCTTGGGGAATAAAACATTCCTTTGGGATCCCCTACAACCCACAAGGACAGGCCATCGTGGAAAGAACAAACCGGACCCTAAAGGAACTAATTATAAAACAAAAGTCCACTATGTCGCCCAAGGACCCCCACTTGGCCCTAGTGGAAGCTCTTTTCACCCTCAATTTTCTCACCTTTGATGAGGCAGGACTCTCCCCAGCCTACAAACATTGGAGATCCCAACCAACCACGACACCCTTACCCTTAGTCTGCTGGAAAGATCCTCTTACTAATATTTGGAAGGGGCCCCATCCTCTTTTAACGCAGGGCCGAGGGTATGCTTGTGTCTTTCCAGAAACTTCACAGATCCCAGTTTGGATTCCTGCCAAAAACGTCCGTCCAGCCACTGACTCAGCGACCAGCCTTGCTGAAGAGGATGATGCCAGACCCCTCACACTACATACGGGACTTTAAACTTATTTCCCCCCACCGGCCACTGACTCAGCAACCAGCCTTGCTGAAGAGGATGATGCCAGATCCCTCAGACTACATACAGGACTTTAAACTTATTTCCCCCCACCAGCCACTGACTCAGCGACCAGTCTTGCTGAAGAAGATGATGCCAGACCCCTCAGACTACATATGGGACTTTAAACTTACCCCCCCACCTACCTATAAATTCCTTTCCAACTCCTTTCATTACATTGAGCTGCTACCATTAAGGACACTCAATGCTACTGACTATGACGCTAGGGTGAACTCACCCAGCAACCTGTCCTACCCCAGTCCTCTTTCAGGCTCTCTAGTTGATTCTCACTTGCTGGGACTGCTCAAATCCCCAGAGCCACGCCCACTTGGCCCTTCCATGCCTCCTAGGCAACAGCCTCATATGTATGGTACAATACAGGTCTAGCCCCTAGCCAGACCTCATGCTAAAAGCCATACCAGGCCATACCCCTCGGGTTTTCTCACCAGGATGGCGGCCAGCCCATGACGGGTAAGATTCCATGAGATGGGGCAACCTAAGACAGGCACTGTCACATGTGATGATCTCTTGGGGCCTGGGTTCAACAATGGCTTTCCAAAAGCCATACCAGGCCATCCCCCTTGGGTTTTCTCACCTAGGTGGCATTTGGCCCATGACGGGTAAGACTCCATGAGATGGAACAACCTAAGACAGGCACTGTCACGTATGATGATCCCTTGGGGCCTGGGTTCAACAATGGCTTGGCAATAAACCATACCTCTCAGGGTTGCCAATAATAAAAACAAAAAGAAGGATATGTATGGCACAATACAGGCCTGGTCCTAGCCAGAACGCATGGCAGAAGACAACAGGAAGTGGCTTCTGTAAAAATGGCGTTTTGCGCAGGCGTGATGTGACAACAGTTACAGCACCATGCTCGCGAGAAGCCTACTACGAGATGTTCTGTCCAGAGTAAAGCTGTCATTGGTCACCAAAAGGGGACCACCCCATACAAGGATTAACAGCCCCTT
Organism: Orientallactaga sibirica; assembly: GCA_036365145.1. Lineage (NCBI taxonomy): Eukaryota > Metazoa > Chordata > Mammalia > Rodentia > Dipodidae > Orientallactaga > Orientallactaga sibirica. The sequence goes on along the minus strand of JAEOAD010000015.1, from coordinate 36,066,082 downwards.
AAAACCCATGTGCACTTCCTGAATAAACGAGTTTGTGGATTCTCGCTTCCGCTTTCACCCAACTCCCGGAGTCTGTGTCGTGACTCCGCGCTGCTCACCCCAATTCGGCAGAGACCCTATCGTCCCTCCTGAGCTGGCCTTGGGGGGGACCCCAACAATAAATCACTTCACATGTGCAGCAAAAGAAGCCCTCAAGAAAAGGAATTAATAGTAGAAGGGAGTGATATTGTCTGGTTAAAAACCTGAGAAACTGAATATTTCTGTAACTAACAGGCTTATTGTTCCTAAGAACAAAGGAAACCAAGATGAGCACAGCAAAGAAAGAAAAATTGCTAAGAAACACTTCTTCATAGCAACTTTCCTATTGTCAGAGCTAGCATCTGTGCAAATATAAACAATGTATGAAGACCACTGATGAGGGGTAGTGCTAAATGAAATGCTCCACTGCTTTCTGAGAACAGGGACTCATTATGCCACTAGTTAGACCATTCATAAAACTGCAGGTGCTTATAACACTTTTTAAAGTAGAAAAGTAGTAGTATATACTAAAGAATGTCTACAACCACATCCTGAACAGGGTAGTGAAAGAACTGTCCCAAATTTTAAGATAATTATTAAGACATATTTCTTCAAAAGTGATAACTGGAGGAATTGAAAAGTCTCAAAGCACCTCAATGAAATTTAAATTGGGACAGATTTTATGCATGACAACTCTCTTTGGTCTTCATGCTTCAGTGAATATGACTAGTATGAGCTTGTATTAGTACAAAATTATCTGTGAGAGCGCTGGAGAGATGGCTTAGTGGTTAAGGCGCTTGCCTGCAAAGCCAAAGGACCTAGGTTCAAGTCCCCAGGACCCACATAAGCCAAATGCACAAGGTGGCGCATGCGTTTGGAGTTCGTTTGCAGTGGGTAGATGCCCTGGTGCACCCACTGTCACTCTCACTCTCTCTCTTCCCCCTTTCTCTCCCTGTCTCTGCCTCTTTCTCTCATATAAATAAATTAAAATAAAATTTAAAAAATATCTGTGAGATCTAGAAATTCAGTAATGAAATGGAAATATACACCTACTGTTTAATTTTTACCTTAAATTGGAACATGTAATTAAAGATATATACAAGCATTTTGAATAGAGTCTTCTACAAGATAGCAGTATCATCACAGGCAGTAACTACAACAGAAATTCAATGTAGAGTTCAAAGATCATTTCCTAAGAACACTAAAATGTAGTATGTTTAGGTTAATATTACTTTTATTTTATTTCACTAACCTCTCAGTTATCAAATGTGTAAAACATATTTCCCTGAGCCTACTACAGACTTATTATATATTATCATCATGTAAGTGTATAAATATATGAAACTCCTTCTATAAATTAAAATGTATAGGCTCTTATGTACACAGAATATGCATACAAAGAAAAGATCTGTGAAACAAATAGCACAGCATCTTTCCTGGCCATTATCCACATTATAAAGTGTTTGAAGTTAAACAGAACCAGATATGTGAAAGTACTTCAAATTTATAAAGTTCATTTAAAATGTTTGCTTCTAACTAGTATTCATAATAGATGGCTTATTATAGAATCTTCACAAAAATTAGAACATAACAGATCATAAATATTGCATGTACCATGGAAGCTTGAGTACACCTAAGTCCTTTACTTGATATGAGGATGTATAGAAAGGGGGGGTGCTTAATAGGATGGTATTGTATATATGTAAGTGGAAGCACAGATTAATGGGAGTGAAAAGGCCTAAGTGAGGTTGGGGGAAGAGATTGAGTAAAGTAAAGGTGGAGAGAGAGCTAATCAAAATCTAAGAGGATATAAATAAGTCATTTGGAAACCTACTTTTCTGGACAATGGAATACTCAGAGGCAATATATTGTTACTAGAAAATTTTCAGTGCCAGGAATGGGATACCTCCCAATGAGTGTATGGCCAAGTAGGTCACAGATACCCCCAAAACATTATAGGCCATTGCCAAGGCCCTCGCTTTCCCATCAGGAATAGATGGAAAGACCCTATTGCTGAAGACTCCACATACTTGGGCTGCAAGGTCACTGAGAAATCCTGCTGGCACTGAGCTAAAAACCTCCTCCATGTGGACTAGCTAACAGAAAGCTGGAAAAAGCTACGTTGCATGCAGTTATATATATGGGAGAGAGCAAAAACACTAGTGAAGATACTCAACAGTGAACACTGCAAGCTTTAAATTTGGCCAGCTAGGCCAAATGAGCCAATAGGTGCAACAGTGGTAGGTCTGTTATGGGGGAAAACAACCACTCTCTAATTGGACTGGAGGCACGCTCCATGGGAGGGAATACATCCCTGATACTGAAAACCTACAACAGGGGAAGTCAAGAGCCCTAGGGGTGTAACATCTGCTGGTGTCTGGCTAAATGTATACTGTGTTCACCAAGGTGCCCAGTAAGCACTGCTCTTCAAGTTCATACTCATATATTAATGCTACTCTTACGTTTGGTTAGAGAAGCTTCCTTTTTCAGAAGTTGGTGACCTTGGGATGACTCAGAAGACACCATGGTGCTGAGAAGAATGGACAGAGGAGTGCTCAGCACTGAAACATCTCTAACACACTTTCCAAGGCTCAGGGTCCATTGTGGAAGAGGTGGTGGAAAGAATTTAAGAGCCAAAGGAAGGATAGGACTCCTTACAACATGCTCCTCCAGGAACAAAATGGCCTGGATATCCGTGACCTCATAGTGCCTGACACTTCCTACACAAGACCATCATAATAGGAGGAAAAGATCATGACATCAAAATAAAAGGGAGACTGATTGAGAGGAGGAGGGGATATGATGGAGAGTGGAGTTTCAAAGGGGAAAGTGGGGAAAGGGAGGGAAGTACCATGGGATATTGTGTACAATTAAGGAAGCTGTCTAAATAAATAAATAAATAAATAAATAAATAAATAAATAAAATACAAAAAAGAGGTTCAGAGAGAAGTCACTTGGCCAAGGATATCTTCAATAAATTAATAAGAAGACTGAAAAGCCAGGACTCTTTCGTCAATACGCATTCAATATTTACCACTGTACTTAGCTGTCTAATATTATGATTATGTAAAACTACACAAATCATACACCTTTGCCATCTCTTCCAAATATTTACAGAAAGTGAGCAGTGAGTCAATTCTGGAACCCAGATTATATTTTGTAACCATCATATAACACACTTCAATATAAGAGGACAGTCTGAGTTTAAAACATTCTAACTCTGGGCTGGAGAGATGGCTTAGTGGTTAAGTGCTAGCCTGTGAGTCCTAAGGACTCTGGTTCCAGGCTCAATTCCCCGGGACCCACGTAAGCCAGATGCACAAGGAGGGGCATACATCTGGAGTTCGTTTGCAGTGGCTGGAGGCCCTGGCACACCCATTTTCTCCCTCTCTCTCTCTCTCTCTCTCCATGCCTATTTCTGTATCTCTCTCTCAGATAAATAAATAAAAAATAAAATATTTTAAAAAAACATTCTAACTCACTGGCAATTATTCTTCCTCATGTACTTACCTTTCTGAATATAAATGGAAATTGAGACTTGCTTTCCAAGAAATATTCTCCACTGCAGTGACTTAGCTCCTATCTTAGCTCTATGTACAGGACAATGTGGAAAATGCTAATCTGAGGTAAACAGCAGTAGAAAACTAATGTTCAGTAAAACATTGGGCTAAGACACTTTACAAAAGTTTTAAATATCGATATTTTGTTTTCAGGATCTATACACACACACACACACACACACACACACACACATATATACTCTAAATATACTCCAAAATAGTGAGGCACTTAAAGCAGGGATTAGAAACAATTCTTTGTGAATAATATCAATGTAATGAAAATAATGTGCAAGATCAGGGAAAATGAATAATGACCACAATTCTTGAGATAGACTGTATTTTCATAGAGAATTCTTATTTATGTATCTAAATCTACAAAATAGCTAAAATATTTACAAACTTTGTTTTATAAGATAGTTATTTTCATTCCTGTATAGAATATATATGGACAAGGATAAAAGACAATATGTCTTATTGACTTTTAAACATACTTCACAAATTTAGTACTAATAAGAGAGTTGCCCGTGTTATGCACCAAAACCATGTGTTAATTTTGTTTGAGAAGGACCAGTAAGAGGTGGCTGGGTCAGGAAGGCTCTGTCCTCATTAATGTGTAGAGCCTAGTGGAAGAAAGTTACCTAATTGAAGATGTGCCCTTGAAAGAGATACTAGGACCCCAGCCCCTTCCTTTCTCTTTTACTTCCTAGCTGTCATGAAGTGGTTAAGTTCCTTTATATCATAAATTCCTACCATGATGTGTTTATCTTACCACAGGTCTAAAACTAATAGGGCCAACCAACTATAGACTAAAACTCCAAAATTATAAGGCAAAAATAAGGCAAAATGTTTCCTTTTTAATGTTTCACATTTTTATATAGCAATGAGAAGGTGAATAATACAACATGTATTCTTCATATGTTACCTCAGCACCTATAATAGAGCACAGCAACATGAAATAGAATAAGTCAGTTACATATTCATATAGAGAATCTTTATTGCTACACATTTTTATAGTCCTCTGTTCTACCAACTGATCTATCAAAGGATCCACACATTATACATTTTTAAATACTCAGTGTTATCTAGTAAAAACCTGGATACATGGTACTCACTCAATACTCACTAAATGAGTTTTTCATTACAGACTTTTCAGTTCATCATCATTGCTGACTGTAGTGCTGAGTTCATGTTCCTTTACAGTTATATAGTAAATTGTACATAAAAATAATGGAAGAGAGCTGGAGAGATGACTTAGCGGTTAAGGCACCTGCCTGCTAAGCCTAAGAACGCCTGTTCCAATCTCCAGGTCCCATGTTTAGCCATATGCAAAGTGATGCAAGGGCACAATGCCACACTTGACCACAAGGGGGCGCACACAGCTGGATTTTGTTTGCAGCAGCTGAGAGGCTGCTGGAGCACCCATCTCTATCTGTCTTCCTCTCCCTTTCTCTCTGTGTCTGTGTCTCTCTCCAAAAAAAAAAAAAAAAAAAAAAAAAAAAAAAAAAAATGGAAGAAAGGTTCAAGTGATATAGATAAGAAATTAAAAACACACTCAAGTTTAAAAACTGAAATTATGGAAAATGTTCTATACGGCCCATAAAATGCAGACTAATTACAGTTTTAACTTAGAAACAAAATATAACATACAGAAAAAAAATACAGACTAAAACATATTGAAGTTCCAGGAAAAGATTGAACTAGTACTATCTGAAATACTTGTTTCAAAGCTCGGTGTGCAGGCACACACATTTAATTCCAAAACCTGGGAGGCAGAGGTAGGAGGATGGCTATGAGTACAAGGCCAGCCTGAGACTACGTAGTGAATTCCAGGTCAGTTTGGGATAGGAGATCTTACCTCAAAAAATCAAGATAAATAAATATATACAGAAATAAAATGAAATGCTTGTTTCAATTAAAAACCACAACATAAAATGAGTGCATATGAAAACAGGAGAAGATTAAAAGTGCACAGAGCAGAAAAAATACAACGATCTTTATTGATGATGGGAAATATATTACAGGGAAAAGCCAGTTAGGAGATAAAATATTTTAATAATGAAGTTTAAGCTTGTGAAGGACTAGGGACAGTTCAGTGGTAGAGAACTTGCACAGGATAAGCAAGACCCTGGATTCAATCCCAAGACAGAGAAGAAAATGAGAAAGAGAAAATAGGAAGAAAGCCAAGCATGGTGGTGCACACCTTTAAACCTAGCACTTGGGAGGCAGACGTAAGAGTATCACCATGAGTTTGAGGCCATACTGAAATTATATAGTGAATTCCAGGTCAGCCTGAGCTAGAGCGAGACCCTACCTCAAAAAACAAACAAAAAAAGAGAAAAAGAAAATAGGAAGAAAGATATAGAGAAAAAAGGGAGAAGTTCTATTTGACAATAGTTTCCAAAATTAAGCAAGTTAGAAATACATAAGAAAGCAACTTACTATTCAGTTATTCAAAATTATATGGTAAAATTCTTTTGCAATATTCTAGATAAGCTAGTTTGAAAAAATAGTCACAGCTAGTTAATGTTTTAACTTTCAAAACTAAAGAACACAGGCAAGAAGACAAAGAATACAGATACCCATATACTCACAAGTTATTAATTCCCACATCAAAGACTTACAGTCCATTGCTCTCAGTCTTCTGTTTCACTGTCATCTAGGGTGACTCGTCCTCTTTTCTTTTAAATTATTTTAGTATTTATTTATTTGCAAGCAGAGAGAGAGAAAAGAGAGACAGACAGAATAGGCATGGCAGGGCTCCTAGCCACTGTAAACAACGTCCAGATGCATGTGCCACCTTGTGCATCTGCCTTTATGTGGGCAGTGGGGGATTGAACTTGGGTTGTTAGGCTTTGCAGGCAAGCGCTTTGCCATCTCTTCAGCCCTCTTTTAAATTTTTTGATCCGTAGTAAAAATTTATCCAAAAAAAAACCAGTATACATATATTTTAAAAACATGAACTTGAGAATGAAATATGAAATTGAGAGTGGTTTCAGTTTTAGCAGACCCTTTTAAGTTTCTTAAAGACAACAACAGAATAAAGGATTACTAAACTCTGAACTTCTCAAGAAGAATAACTATCAAAAATATAAGAATAGGGCTGGAGAGATGGCTTGGCGATTAAGGCTCCTGCCTGCCAAGCCCAAGAACACCGGTTCCAATCACCAGGTCCCACGTTTAGCTAGACACAAAAAGTGATGCAAGGGCACAATGCCGCACTTGCCCACAAGGGGGGGGGCACGCGTCCGGAATTCCTTCACAGCAGCAGCCTGCTGGCATGCCCATTCTCCTTCCCTCCCTCCCTCTCCCTCTCTCTCTCTCTCTCTCTCTCTCTCTCAAAAAAAAAAAAATTTTAATATAAAAATAAAAACCACATCCCCAAACAAGCTCAGTTGCTCTATTCCTCCTACAAGGGAAAAAATATAAGTACTTTTAATAATGATTCAGAATTCATGTTTATCTCTTACTTGTCTCATCAGTGCAAGCAGAGTCATGGGTGCCTTTTTGTGGATAATTTTATACTTATGTATATAACTTGTAACTCAAGTTAGATAACAACTGGTTTCTAAAAAGTATAAAAACAGAAGTAATCATTTTGACTAAAATATTATTTTTTGTTTTATTATTATTATTACTGTTCACCTTGCTATTCTTTAGCAAAAAATGTCCATCTCAAATCTTAATGCCTTATACAGCCAATGTTCCATTAAAAATAAAAGTTAAAAATATATGCATAGAAGTTATCAATAAAAAAGGTTTAAAAATTAAAAATTAATTTAACTAAAAGTTGGATTTCAAATAATGGCTCAGCAGTTAAAGGCACTTACCTTCAAAGCCTGCACGTCCACGTTCAATTCCCTAGTACCCAAAAGCCAGACCACAAAAAGTGATGCCTGTTTGTGGTTTTCATTTGCAGTGACAAGAAACCCTGGTGCACCCATACCCATTCACACACACACATACACACACACACACACATGCAACGAAATAAGTAAATCAAAATATTTTCAAACATTAAATAAAAAAATAAAGGAGTCAATCCAGTGATGAATTTGACATGGCTTTCATTGGGAAGGGGGAGGTTGCACAGAGAATAGACCAAGAGACAAAACAGCAACTTAAACAGTTTTCTGAGAGAGTGGCTTGGTGGGCTTTTGACCTTCCCTATAACATGAACCAGGCTGACTAAAAAATTCCTCAAAACTACACAAACTAAACAAATAATGCACATGAAAAACCTAGGGGCATCACTTAAATTAAGTTGATAACCCTCACCATATCTCCATGCTCTATAAAGATTTAAATCATGGTACTGACATCTATATCATGCTTTTTTAGGACATCTAACAATGGTTAGGCAACAGAAATACTTCTCAATTTTCCCAAGTACCAAAATACAAAAAATATTAGCATTGTTTTCAATAAAACAGCCATTGCAAAAATATACATAACTTGGACTGGAGCGATGGCTTAGCGGTTAAGGCGCCTGCCTCCTAAGCCTAAGAACACTGGTTCCAATCTCCAGTGGTTCCAATCTCCAGGTCCCACGTTTAGCCAGATGTAAAGTGATGCAAGGGCGCAATGCTGCACTTGGCCACAAGGGGCCACAAGATTTCGTTCACAGCAGCTGAGAGGCTGCTGGCGCGCCCATCTCTTATCTGTCTTCCTCTCCCTCTCTGTCTGTCTCTCTCTGTGTCTCTCTCTAAAAGTAAAAAGTAAAAAAAATACACACACACACACACACACACACACACTCACACACACACACACACAACTGGTAGAAATTTGAGTGAAACTATCTGGAAGTTCAATAGGTTCTAATTATTTAAAACTTCTATAAATATGTACGTAATTTGACCTACAGATTAAATTATGAGTCAAATTTATTCACTTCCTTCTAGGGAAAAACAGATTAAACATACAAAATGTATATGTAAAAACAGTCTCTAAAGAAATGTTCATAATAGCAAATTATTACAAAAATCTTAAATGTTCAACAGAGTAAGAATGGTAGATAAAATTATTACATGGCAATGCATAAAAGACTATGCAAATGTTTTTAAAATGAACAGTCATGGGCTGAAGAGATAGCACAGAAGTTAAAGGTGCTTGCTTGTAAAGCCTGACAGCCTGACAGTCTGGGTGCAATTCCCCAGTACCCACGTAAAGCCAGATGCACAAAGTACATGTGTTTGAAGTTCATTTATAGTGGCAGGAGGTTCTGGCGTGCCCATTCTCTCTCTCTCTCTCTGTCTCTTTCTCTCTCAACTCACAAATATGTAAATAAATAAAATGAATGGTCATAAAAATATTCATGTAATATTAAGTGAAAATGCAGATTACGAAATTACTATATGTATAGATGGGCATTGTAGTGCATGCCTTTAATCCCAACACTTAGGAGGCAGAGGTTAGAGGTTTGCTATGAGTTCAAGGCCAGCCTGGGACTACAGAGTAAGTTCCAGATCAGCCTGGCATAGAATGAGACTATACCTCAAAAAAAAAAAAAAAAAAGTCTTGGGAACAGAGAGATGCTTGCTTGCAAACCTGACAGCCAAGGTTCGAATCCCCAGTACCTGCATTAAGCCAGATACACAAAATGGGGCATGCATCTGGAGTTCATTTGCCGTGGCAAGAGGCCCTGGCACACCCATTCTCTCCCTCCCTCCCCATGATCCTGTGCTTGCAAACAATAACAAATAAAATTTTAGTTATTGGTTTAAAACAATCTCACAGCTAAACAGTTTAATAATTAATTATACAAGATAACTTGGAATAAATGTATCTAAAAGTTGTAAAACAAATAATTTATGAGTGATGAGATTAAAAATTATTTTAGGTTGATTATCTTAATTAGAAATGTTTAAGACTAGAAGTGTTTCAGATTTAGGTATTTTTTATTATGTTTTTGAAACATTTGCATAAATTTTATTGTTTGAGCACCTCTAATCCAAAAATCTGAAACCCAAAATGCTCCTAAATCCCTTTTTTATGACATATTAGCTCTCAAGGTTTCACATTTTGGAGCTCTGTGGGCTTAGGGTTTTTAAATTAAGGATGCTCAATTGCAATATTTTATTTATAATTTTTTTAAATATTTTTATTTATCAGCAAGAGAGAGAGAGAGAGCGCTCATTACAAACATAGGCATTCTATGGCCTCCTGCCACTGTACACGACATCAAGACACATGAGCCACTTTATGTATCTGGCTTTATGTGGGTACTGAAGAACTGAATCCATGCAGGAAGGCTTTGCAGGAAAGCATATTTAACCACAGAGCCATCTCATTTCCCTAGTCCTGTTGGCCATTTTTTTTTAACTTTCTTCATTAAATACATTTTATACCTTGATTTTCACACTAAGTAAAAATTATGAATTACAGGCTAGAAAGATGGCTTAGTGGTTACAGCATTTGCCTACAAAGACAAAGAACCCAGGACCACATAAGCCAGATAGGAATGTGTCTAGAGTTCCTTGGCAGTAGCTGGAGACCCTGGCACGCCCAGTCTCTCTATCTATCTGTCTATCTTGTCTATCTATCTATATTTATCTATCTCTGCCTCTTTCTCTCTAGCTCTCTCAAATAAATAAGTAGTATTAATTACACAAAGCACAGAGATAACTAAGAACTATATAAATCCATGTAATATCCATGTATGTACACCTACGCACTTAATCTCTTCTTAAATTTTGACTTTTTGGGCAGAGGGGGTTCTTCTTTTTTGTTGTTGTTTTTTGTTTTTTTTGTTTTGTTTTGTTTTTCGAGGTAGGGTCTCACTAGCTCAGGCTGACCTGGAATTCACTATGTAGTCTCACGGTGGCCTTGATCCTTCTACCTCTGCCTCCCAAGTGCTGGGATTAAAGGTGTGCACCACCACGCCCAGCTCTGTCTTAAATTTTGACTTTTAAAACTTCGCATTTCTAGCCAGGTGTTAAGATGCACACCTGTTACCCAAAGAGTTCAGGTTTCTAAGGCAAGAGGACTGTGTTTCAAGGCCAATCTGCAGTACAATGAGTTCCAGGTCAGCCTAAATTATGTAATGACAGTCTCAAAACAAACAAAATAAAACAAAAACTGTATCACTTTTTCAAAATTGTAATTTCAACTTAAGCATTTACAAGGCATTGAAGGGCAGGTGCTGTACCATAAAATTTATCTTTGGTTTGCTTTAAAATTAGCATGAAGATTTAATACTATGCTATGCCTTCCACTGTGAGTTACTGCTAAAAAGTATGAAAAAACTAAGCCACCTCTCTGATAAAATTCCCAAAGTTCAGAAGGAAACCACAGGAAATTGTCAGTCTTAATAACTGTAAAATGGAGTAATTTCCAGTGACAATCACATGAATAAAGGACTGTGAACAACTACAGTTTTCTATTCAGGCAATTCTGATTTTTCTCTTCTTCCACACAAGTCCACCAAAATACCACAGAGAAACATGATCAGGATACACAGTATGACAGGAGAACAACTTTACAAATCACTTCAATTGTCTACATACTCAAAAAATCAGTAATTTAATACTATTATTTCCTACAAAAATGATAATTTGATTTTATTCATTCAAGTAAGTTTTAGATAGGCTATGATATGCTGAACAATCAAAAGGTAAGTTAAAGACATTTAGGAATTCATAAAGCTGGAACACAGGTCAGAGAATGAAGAAAGTACTTACCACCAAGTCCCAATTATTTTGTTCAAGCAATGTTATAGCTTCATCAATGTTTTCAATGCCAGTACATGCCTGAAAACCAAGTGAAAAGCAATTTAGAAGTAATTTTAGAAATGAGTCTAATTAGACCTAATATGTAAATAGTATAAGCAATTTTTACCTAAGTACATGTACAAATAAAGCCCAAGTCATTAAGTGGCTAACATTACTAGCAATTTACATGTATAATTTTAAAATTCTTAATTACAAAATTAATTTACACATTTCAGTAATCTAGGTAATATAGCACATGCCTGTAATCCTAGCACTTAGGAAGTGGAAGCAGGAGATTAGGAGTTCAAATTCACCTTTGGCTACATAGTAAATTCATGACTAGCATGAGGTATAGGAGATCTTGCCACAAGAAACAAAATAACAGGGCAAAAAAGTAAAATTACAAAAATACAAGACAATTAAAGGCAGCAATCAGTACTACATTTAAATATTGACATTTGTTCAGGACTCTAGAACTCAAATTGTCAGGAATAATTTTATTTAAAAGGTTCTAGGGCTGAGGAAATGGCTTAGTGGTTAAGGCATTTGCCTGCAAAGCCTAAGGACCCCAGTACAATTCCCCAGTACTCATGTAAGCCAGATGCACAAGGGGAAACATGCATCTGGAGTTCCTTTACAGTGCCTGGAGGCCCTGGTGTGCCCATTCTCTCTTTCTATCTGCCTCTTCCCCTCTCTCTCTCTCTCTCTCAAATAAATAAATAAATAAATAAATAAATAAATAAATAAATAAATAAATAAATAAATAAAATATTTTTGGGACTGGAGAGATGGCTTAGCAGTTAAGGTGATTGCCTGCAAAGCCAAAGGACCTTGGTTCGATTCCTCAGAACCCACATAAGCCAGATGCAAAAGGTGGCGCATGCATCTGGAGCTCATTTGCAATGACTGGAGACCCTGGCGCGCCCATTCTCTCCCTCCCTAACTCCCCCTCTTTCTCTCTCTCTCCCTCCCTCTCCCTCTCTCTCTCTTTCCCTCTCTGCCTGTTTCTCTCTCCCTCTCTCAAATAAATAAATAAATAAATAAATAAATAAATAAATAAATAAATAAATGATTTTTTTAAAAAAGTTTGTAGTGGGGCTGGAGAGATGGCTTAGCAGTTAATACACTTACCTGCAGATCTTAAGGACCCCGGTTCAATTCCCCAGTACCCACATAAGCCAAATTACATGGTGGCACATACATCTGGAGTTCGTTTGCAATGGCTAGAAGCCCTGGCACACTCATTCCCCCTGCCCCACTATCTGCTTCTTTCTCTTTCTCTCTCAAATAAATAAATAAATAAATAAATAAATAAATAAATAAAAATTTAAAAAAGTAAAATGTTTCCAGTGAATAACCATGTGTAAGTAATAAAATTTTTACTCAAAACTTATACCCTATGTATAAACTCAAATCCATAATGAGCCAATGTGGTGGCACACATCTTTAATCTCAGCACTTGGGAGGCAGAGGTATGATTCCTATGAGTTCAAAGCCAGCCTGGGACGACAGAGTGAGTTCCAGGTCATCCTAGGCTAGAGTGAGACCCTACCTTGGAAGAACAAAGAAATATATATATATGGAGAGAAAGAGAGAAAATGAACTAAAGCCTAGTACTATAAGACGTCTACAAGTGGCCACTGACCACTTGAAATATGGCTTGACATCTATATTTCCTGCACAAAAGTGAGCCTCTCAACAAATCATCATGGATGGGGGAAGGGCCCATGAGACCCCAGTCCTCCCAGAATAGTTATTTAATGACAATTAACATCCCATCATAGGTTAGGGAAGGGGAATAGTCAGTCATGTTCTTCAGTGGTATAGCCATTGATAAGTATAACTATATTCTAGTAAATAACTCTCTACCCAACCTCATGCAAGCAAACCTTATTTAATTCAGCATGTCACAAAAAGCCAAACAACCCAGGTTAGATTCCCACATAAAGCCAGCACAAGGTGGCACATGTGTCTGGAGTTCATCTGAAGTGGCTAGAGGTCCTGGTACACCCATTCATATTCACCTCCCCCTTTGTCTCTTTCTCTGTCAAACAAATAAATAGATGAAGTATTAAAAAACAACTTTAAAAAATTTAGAAATTGCCATGACGGCTGGGGAGATGGCTCAGCGTGCAAAAGTGCTTGTTGTGCAACATGAAGACCTGACTGCAATCCCCAGCACCCATGTAAAAATTAGGGTGTTATTCATGAATGCATGTAACCCCAATACTGAGGAAAAAGGCCAGGAGAATCACTGGATTTCACTAGTAAGCCAGCCTGACTAAAAGAGTACAGCACTGGGTTCAGGAACAGACTTGGTCTCAAGAAAATAAGGCAGAAGATCAATAGAGGAAGATACTGAAAGCTCTCTTCTGACCTCTGACATGTGCACACAGGGCTTGTACATATGTCCACACATATCCAAACATCATACATACAAAGCTCAACAACATCTGTGGTAGTTTGAATCAGATGTTCCCCATAAAATTTGTTCTGAAAGCATGGTCACCAGCTGGTGAAAATTTGGGATGCAGAATCTTACTGGAGGAGGTGTGTTCTTCTGTATTTACGTCGTTCAGCTCTCACCAGAATAGGTCAAGATTTGCTTAGAACACTGCAAGGTATCTTAGTCCAAAGTTTCAAATCCTTCCATATTCCTCCCACAAATTACTTCCAAAAGAACAAAATCCACAGTCAGGTTTCTAACAGCAACAACTCCACTTCTCAGTACCAATTTTTAAAAATATTTTATTTTTATTTATTTACTTGAGAGAGAGAGAGAGGCAGAGACAAAAAGAAAAAAAGAATGGGTATGCCAGGGCTTCCAGCCACTGCAAACAAACTCCAGATGCATGTGCCACCTTGTGCATCTGGCTTACAAGGGTCCTGGGGAATCAAATAGAGGTCCTTTGGCTTTGCAGGCAAGCACCTTAACTCTAAGCTGTCTCTCCACCCCTCAGTACCAATTTTTTGTTGCAGTTACCTTTGCATTGCTGGAACACAACAGCCAATCCAAAACACCTGATGGGAGAAAAGCCTTGATTTTAGCTGACAATCTTGATGGGAACCTTCATGATGGCAGGGAAAAGATGGTAGAACAGAGGTTGTACATCACAATCTTGCCACAGCAGGTGAAAAATAGCAGCAAGAAAGTGAGCTGAGCCCTGTCAAAGGGGAACCGGCTTTAACACCCCAAAGCCTATATCCAGAAACATACCACTTTCAGCAAGGTTCTACCTCCCCAACTGCCGCTAACTGGGGAGCAAACATTCAAATCACATGAGTTTGTGGGGGACATTTGATTCAAACCACCACATTCCATCCCTGACCCCTATTAATTCATGTCTATCACATGATGTAAAAATGCATTCAATCTAGCCTTAAAAGACCCCACGTGTGTTTTGTCAATCTCAATAATGTGCAAAAGCCCAAAGTCCAAGTTCTCATTTGAGACTCAAGACAGTCTTAAATATAAGCCTGTAAAATTTAAATACAAGTTTGCTGGGCATGGTGACACACACCTTTAATCCCAGCACTCAGGAGACAGAGGTAGAAGGATCACAGTGAGTTCAAGAACACCCTGAGACTACAGAGTGAATTCCAGGTCAGCCTGGGCTGGAGTGAGACCCTACCTCAAACCCCCAAAAAAAAAAAATACAAGTTAAATACATATAATATCACAGAATAAACACATTTCAAAATATGGAATAGGCATAGCAACAAATGACTGGACCAATGCAAGATCTAAAACAAGCAGGGCAAATATCAAAGGCTGCAGCTCCCTGTCAGGCATTTGAAATCTATGACAAAGTCCTTTGGGCTCCAAATTCCACACCTCCAGCTGGGCTGCTTACAACCCAGGATAAAATCCATCTCAAGCCAGCAGCTTTCTCTGGCAGCCATTCCATAGTCCTGACATCTCCACAATCTTAGGGTCTCCATTGCATCTCTAAGAAAATCACATTGCAAATCCAATGACCCTCTTTCTCCTGTATTTTTTTATACTTCCATAGTTCCAAACTGGCTACTAACTACCTTATTGCCATTCCTTCCTGCCATGACATAGTTTACCTTCAAATGAGTCAAAAGGGGCCCTTCTTGGTCCCTGCTCTCTCAAGTCAAGGAGGGATAGGAGACAACGGGACACTTATAGTTGGTCTACAACTCTGATAAACCACCTGTCTTCTTGGTCAAGAAGAACATGGAGACCCAAAGATTAGACTCAAAATCAGTGAACAATCTGCAAGAAAAGAGTTATAACAGAGGAATGCTTCCAAGGAAAGCACAGCCCTGACTCATTCCAGCAGATGGCACAAATGCTCACACAGAAGTCCTCTCAGGTCCCTAAAAGAATATCCTAAAAAGTTGCAACTCATCTTAAAAACATATAGAGAGTTAAATTTTGGCTACTACTTACTCAGAGTGACACCTGTGTCATTATCAACGTTAAATGCTGTATATTTTTCTTAACAATTCTGATAATGTTTCATCTGCATTACAAGATGCATAATAACAGGTATAGACCATGCCAGGTACTAACTAGCAAGTCATTTATTATGAACCAAGCAAATTACATTATCCTTTCATTCTCAATAAGGATAAATAAATGTTCATTAAAATGTTGACAAGTTATGTTGAGCCAAGTAAATACTTCATTACAATTTTCTTACCATCACTATGAAGTAGATATTATTTATGGCCATTTTAATAATGAGAATCCAAAGTTTCTAGGAGGTTAATTGATGAACCAGGACCATGGTGCTAATATTAGAACTCAAAGTCATAACATTTTCCACCCCAAACAATGTATCTATCACTATCTGATGAAAACAAAACTGAATTAGACTAATTCATTAAAAAACAAATGAAATTTGGTGGCTACTCTATCATCATAGAGGGAAGGAAATAATATAAAGATGACTATGATATACACATAAATTCACAATCTTTTCCATATGTGAACAATTAGTTCCATAAAGTAGAATGAAATTATGGCAATAATTGAGGTTAAAAGCCAAATAAGATGGAAGAGAAAAGTGAATTCCAATTGGTGCATAGAAAGGACCCATGGAACAGAAAACAAATTGGATCATGAAAGATTTCAACATCTAAAAGGGAAAAACAGGCCATTTTAGGTTCTACAGTGTTATTTACAATATGGTGAGCTCACAAACTTAAATGTCTTTCAAGTCTATTTGGGTTCCTTAAGTTTATGATTTTCAAACTTTTGAGGGTTTTTTTTTCCTGAACTAGCAATATGAGCATAACACCACCTAAGAACTTGTTTGAAAAGTAAATTTTCAGGACTGGAGAGACAGCTTAGCAGTTAAGGTGTTTGCCTGTAAAGACTAAGGACCCCAGTTTGATTCTCCAGGTCCCACATAAGCCAGATGCACATTGTGGCGCATGTGTCTGGAGTTTGTCTGCAGTGGCTAGAGGCCCTCGCGCATCCATTCTCTCCCCCCCCCGTCTCTAGTAAATTAATAAATAAATAATAAAATCTTTTTTAAAAAAAAGTAAATTTTCAGGCCCAATCCATATCCCTAAATCACAAACAGTGGGTTTTAGAGCCCAATAATGCATAGTTTAACTATTCCTCCAGATGATTCAAACAACCCTATTAGAACCAATCTACTATAACTGGTTTGGCAGTCTGGGATAATGAGATGATAAAACATAGAAACTACTTAAGAGAACTCAAGTTCCAATTTCTAAAAACAATGAGCCAGTAACAAAAAAGTATAGGCCCTAATGAAATAGAAAAAAATACACATCAACTGTCTTTTTTATTATTTACATGTTAAAGTAACAAGATACTCTGAGGTAAAATTTAAATTTTCACCGAGACAATTCCCAAACCCCTTGCTCCTTTCAAGACTACTAACGGGCTGGGGAAATGTCTCTATTGTTAAAGACACTTTCGCTTGCAAAGCCTAATGGCCTAGGTTTGATTTCCCAGTACCCACATAAAGCCAAATACACAACATGGCACATTTGTCTGGAGCTCATTTGCAGCTATAGGTGGCCCTGGCATGCCCATACTCACTTTCTCTTTCTCTTTCCCCACCCTCCCCCTCTCTCAAAAAAAAAAAAATTACTCATTTCTATCTAATAGTATCTAGAAAGAAAGGTTTTATGAAGAGTAAAATGGATGCCAAGCAATGAACAGTGCAACCAAGGTATTGGCTTATTTTTCATGCCATGCTTAAGGAAGCAGTTTCTTTTCTATCAGTGGATGCAGCCTAGATGCCCATAAACTGAAAAATGGATAATTAAGGTGTCATAGATTTATACAATGGAGTTTTATTCAGCTATAATGAAAACTGAAATTATGAAATTTTCAGGAAAATGGATGGATCTGGAAAAGATTATACAAAGTGAGGTAACTGATACTCAGTAACTAAAACATCCCATGTTCTCTTTTATATGTGGATCCAAGCTTCAAATGTTTAGATTTGGGGCTGGAGAGGGGGCTCAGAAGATAAAGCACTTGCCTGCAATGCCAAACAACCTGGGTTCAACTCCCACTCAAAGCCAGATGCACAAAGTAGTGCATGCATCTGGAGTTTGTTTGCAATGGGTAGAGGCCCTGGTGCACCCATTCTCGTATTCATTCATTCTCATTCTCTTTCTCTTTCTCTTTCTCTTTCTCTTTCTCTTTCTCTTTCTCTTTCTCTTTCTCTTTCTCTCTCTCTCTCTCTCTCTCTCTCTCTCTCTATATATATATATATATATATATATATATATGCAAATAAATAAATAAAATATTTTGTTAAATGTTTAATTTGTATGAGAGTTGGAGTAACAGTCAAGTGGTAGAAGCTAGAAACCTAGAAAGGGGCCATGAAGAAGGGCTTAAGGGGAAGACAAAGTAGACAGAGAGGCTGTTATAGTTACGTTTGCATTGCTGGAACAAAGCACCCAACTAAAAGCAGCTGACAGGAGGAAAGTTTTTATTTTGGCTTACAGTCTCCAGGGAAACTCCATGGTATCTGGGGAAAACATGGCATGAGCAGAGACTGGACATGACCTCTGCCACAGCAGGTGGAAAACAGCAGCAGGAGAGTGAGCCAAGTTCTGGCAAAGAGGAGCTGGCTATAACACCCCAAAGCCCAATCCCAACAACACACCACCTCCAGCAAGGCTCACCACCCAAATTACCATCATCTGGGAACTAAGCATTCAAACCACCAAAGTCGCAGAACACTTGGGAGTGGAATGGTCTAAGTGGATCAGGGGAAGGGATAGAGGAAGGGAATGGGTGGGAGACAAGTTAATCAAAACCGAAGATTTATGAATAAGCCATATGGAAATCTTCTTGCTAGTTAAATTATATTCATGTATGTATGTGTGTATGTGTACACACAAATGCACATATATGGAAAGCAAGCATGTGTGCATGCGAGAGAGAGATTAGGCAGAAGTTCCCTATAGGGGTGCATAATACTGTACCCAGAAGCCACAGATTATTATCAGAAAAATTTCAGTGCAAGGGGTGGGATAGCTTCCAGCAAGCTGTTGGTCAGAGAAGCCCCTAATGGCTCCAAAACATTACAGGCTGTTGCCAAATTTCTTGGTTGCTTACTAGAACTAGATGGTAAGACCCTATTGCTGATGACACCATATGTTTGGGCTATAGGTCACTGAGAGATCAAGCTGGAAGTAAGCTAGAAGTCTTTTTCCTGTTGACCAGCTGTCACAATGCAGGAAAAAGCTATATAGCCTGTTGGAGGAGAAAAGTTATCAATGGTGTTAACCAGCAGTAGACCCTACAAGCTTTACTGATGTCCAGCTGGGACAAATGTGACATTGGTGTAATGGTGGCATAACTGTTATGGGGGAAACCAACTACTCTTTGAATGCATTTGAGGCCTGTTCCATACTAGGGAATTCATGTCTGGCACTGCAAACCTAATCAA
Source organism: Orientallactaga sibirica (assembly GCA_036365145.1). Classification (NCBI taxonomy): domain Eukaryota; kingdom Metazoa; phylum Chordata; class Mammalia; order Rodentia; family Dipodidae; genus Orientallactaga; species Orientallactaga sibirica. Next base: position 36,046,876 of record JAEOAD010000015.1, on the reverse strand, counting down.
AAGTCTAAGGCTGGGTGGGAGGGGTCAGGTCATAAGCCCTAAGGAGGAAACTATTACTGTTGTCTAGCTAAATGGATATATTATGCCCACCAAAGTGCCTTCTAAATACTTATGACTATGTCTATATATTAATGCTACTCTTACTTTGTGTTAGAGAAGCTTCTCTTTGCAGACTGCAGTGACCACTGGGGAGACTCAAACCTTACCAAAGTGCTGAGAAATGACAGTGACATGTTCTGTACTAAATAAGATAACTCTATCATATCCTCCAAGGCTCAGGAAGCACTGTGAAAGAGGTAGTGGAAAGAATGTAAGAGCCAAAGCACGGGGAGGAGTGCTTTTGCAATAATCTCTTCCAGAAACAATGTGGTTGTGGCATTCATGACCTCACAGTGGCTGAAGCTACCTACATAAGACCAGTTATTACAATAGGAGGAAAAATATGATGGTATTAAAATAGAACAGGGAGCCGGGCGTGGTGGCGCACGCCTTTAATCCCAGCACTTGGGAGGCAGAGGTAGAAGGATTACCGAGAGTTCAAGGCCGCCCTGAGACTACACAGTTAATTCCAGGTCAGCCTGGACCAGAGGGAGACCCTACCTCGCAAAACCAAAAAAAAAAAAAAAAAAATAGAACAGGGACTAGTTGGAAAGGAGGGATTCGGTGGACAGAGAATAAGGAGGGAAAAAAGGAGGGTGGTAGGAAGGAATTATGATCATGGTATATGGTCTATATGTATACTGATTATCAATCAAAAGCTCTAAATAAATCAATAATGGAAAGAGGGAGATATGCTCTCATGTATGCATATATAAACACATGTATGTACACTCTCATACACAATTATACATATACAGGCACATCTCTCTGTCTCTCTCTCTCATACACACACACACACACACACACACACACACACACACACACGTTTTTAAGAATCTAAAAAACATATACTCTGGGAGTATTTTGTAGGTATGAAAGAAATGCCCTAGTATACGTAAGTATAGGTATAGATATGAGACAGATGTATACATATGTAGATATGCACACTAATGCATCATTATGACAGTGCTATATCATATGAAAGGAAGCCATACCATATAGGTTTGTGTATGTACACTAATGATGAGCATACATGTTGTTCATTCTCTCTCCATATCTTCCCTTCCCTCTCTTCTCCCTCTCTGCCCTCTCTGCTGGACTTCAAACCCAAGGCATTGTGCATGTTCTGACAGTTATATTACCAGCCAATTTTCTTCTACCCTTCTCAACATATATCCCATACATTGTTTTGATAACCATCTCTACTAATCTTTTTAATATATCTATTGATTTATTTATTTACATCTCTACCAATTCAGTGTTCTACTTATAGGTCTATTTGTATTGCTTGAACTTTCTCATGTTTTTGAGTCTTACTTTTCTGCTTCTTGCATGCTTAATTTTAAATTGGATCCAAATATTCAGATTTTTTTTCACCTTTTTGTATCGGGTAACTCTTTAAAGATTCTTGAGCCTTGTTCTGAAGGGCTTGGAAATAACTGAATATTTCTAAAACTATCTTTTTGGCTCTGTAGGATAGTACCTGAGAAGCTTTTAGAACTAACGTTATTTTTCCCCCTACTTCTGAGGCAATATCCTCTAATATCCTTCTGGGTACTCTAAGATGCTCCCATTTATTTATTTAAGATGCTCCATTTACTGTGAAATATTTTCATTCAGCTGGTGGGAACAAGTAATATCCCATGCTTTGTGTGAGTTGCTGAGATATTCTACTTCATAAACATTTTCCATTTGTTTTTCTTTTTTATGGATAAATCCAGCATTTGTTAAAGAATTTTAACCATCTGAGAAATGCCTGGAAAAACAAGCTTCATGGCAAATAATCCATCTCTTGGAAGCTAATAATGTATTTCAGCATAGTAAAGCCTCTAAAAAGTACTTTCAGAAAGGAATTCTTCCAACTTTCTTAACCTCAAGTATTCTAAACTAAGTTAATGAAAATTAAATACTCCATTTTCACATTTAAAAATATATTACCTCTTGAGAATGGGACAATAGCTTAGTCAGTAAAGTAGCTGTCTCACAAGTGTGAGGACTGAGACCTCAGCAACCATGTAAAATTCAAGTGTGGGGACATGTCCATGTAATCCCAGTGCTGGAGAGGCAGAGAGAGTAAGACCCCGGGACTTGCTGACTAGCTGAATAGTTGAGTGAGTGCCAGGTTCAGTGACAGACCCTGATTCAAAAAACTAAGGTGGATAAGTGATATAACAAGACACCTGACCATCTACTACTCCTGGCCTCCACATACAGAGGCACACATATGCACACACACACCTGCAAACACGTGTGCCCACACAAATATGAACATGCACATATACACACATGTACAAAAAAATGACACCTCACAACCTTAAGGAACACAGAATTTTAGGTCTTAACTTCAGTTTAATTTTGTTTCTCTAAGTCAATCTTTACCATTCAGATGTATAATCCGGATTATTTTTTGTTTTCTTCTTTGTTTTTTGTTTTTCGAGGTAGGGTCTCACTCTAGCTCAGGCTGACCTGGAATTAACTATGTAGTCTCAGGGTGGCCTTGAACTCACGGCGATTCTCCTACCTCTGCCTCCCAAGTGCTGGGATTAAAGGCGTGCGCCACCACGCCCGGCTTATTTTTTGTTTTCTTCTTTGTAATTATCTATATTAAATAGTTGTGATGAAGGGAAGCAGTTCTGCTTATAAAAGACTAGAAAGAATACAGGCTTTGAAATCAAACCAGAGTCAGAATTTAAAAACTACCCAAAGCAAATTATTCTGCCTCTGTAAGGACTATTAACAGTGAGAAAAGTAATACTTTCCTGAAGAGGTTATGAAAATTAGATGAGAGAAAGTAAAAAGCAAGCTTACTGCAGATCCTCAATAAGTACCCTTCTCATTTTCCCTTTTGTCTGTTAAATATACAAGTTTCAGATATAACTTCTGTTTTAAAAATATCATTACCTACTAATATGATATATCTTTAAATATGACTACTTATATACATTTATGTTTCATTTGGTAAATTATATGTACAAGTATACACAAATGTTTCTCAGCTTACAATGGGATTGTGTTACCATTAACTCACTGTAAATATCACATCAAAAAATATATTTAGGGCTGGAGAGATGACTCAATGCTTAAGGTGCTTGCATTCAAAGCCAGAGTACCCAAGTTCGATTCCCCAGTACCCACATAAAGCCATATGAACAGGGTGGTACATGTATCTGATGTGTATTTGCAGTGGCTGGAGGCCATGATACACCCATTCCCTCTACTCTCTTCTATCTCTCTCTGCTTGCAAGTAAATAAATAAATATATTTTTAAAGCACATATAATGCACCTAACCTAAACCACATCACAGCTTAGCAAAATAGTACTTGTTAGAGTATCTGTTTGCTTAACCTCATAATCACATAGCTTACTGAGAGCTTTAGCTTGCTGCTGCTACCCAGTAACATACATGATACCACATATCACAAACCCAGGTTGAAAGACCAAAATTCAAACTAAATCTTCTACTGAATGCACAATTCATTCACTCAATGGAACAACGTGATTTCCAAACAGAACCAAGTGTAGAAAGATGAAAATCAAGGACTTGAGTTGTAACTACACCAGCCACTACCATGAATAGCACAAGATGCAGCAAAGTGTGCTACTTTGTTTTATTGTATGTCCTCTAAATGGTCTGCATTTAAGTATCCCTTGAAGATGTCTAAATTTTCTCATAATATGGGGATTACTGCTGGCCTTTTACTCTTTTCTTTCACTTTTTTCAGTTTTATTTTCCTCTTTAAATTTTCTTTAAAAAATTATTCATTCATTCATTCATTCATTCATTCATTTATTTGCAAGCAGAGACAAAAGAGACAAGACAATGGGCACAGCAGGACCTCCAGCCACTGCAAAAGAATACAGATGCATGTAGCACTTTGTGCATCTGGCTTTACATGGGTACTAGGAAATCAAACCCAGGTCATTAGACTTTGCAGGCTAACGCCTTAATACTGAACAATCTGTGCAGCCCTCATCATTAAAATTTCTGTTACACATTATGCTTTAACTAAACTGGATATGCATATACCTACACATACAGTCTCTGGTTCATAAATGTTTAAGTTGATATTTCAACTTTTCCACTGAATGAGAAGAGAACCACCTTACCCTCAGATACATATTCTTAGCTAAACCACTTTGTGTAACTCAGTACAAAAGTTTTGTTATTAAAAAAGAATTACTGGGGCTGGAAAGATGGCTCAGTGGTTAAGGCGGTTTGCCTGTGAAGCCAAAGGACCCAGGTTCGATTCCCCAGGACCCATGTAAGCCAGATGCTCAAGGGGCACATGTGTCTGGAGTTTGTTTGCAGTGGCAACAGGCCCTGGAGTGCCCATTCTCTCTCTCTCTCTCAGCTTTCAAATAAATAAATACATAATTTTTTTAAAGATACCTTAAAAAAAGAATTACTGATTTAGAATACTTTATACCAAACTTAATGTACTGTTCTTTTAAACATCATTAATCCTAGCAATCTACACATTTGCTTTCCCAGCAATGTTAAAAAATAAATAAATAAACTACCACTTCTAAAAGTAGGCTGCCATATGACTACACTGTGCAAACTGCTTATGTTTACAAATGCCAGACACAGCTGGGTGTGGTGGCTCATGCCTTTAATCCCAGGACTCAGGAGGCAATGGCAGGAGGATTGTCCTAAATCGGAGAGCACCCTGAGACTACAGAGTGAATTTCCAGGTCAGCCTGAGCTAGAGTGAGACCTAAAAAAAAAAAAAAAAAAAAAAAAAAAAAAAAAAAAAAAAAAACCACAAATGCCAGACAGTGCCATGTTTCATGCACCAAATAGTCAAATAATAGTTTCACATTATAAAATACTAGCCAATCACTGACTCAGTTTCTTTTTTTAATATATTTTATTTATTTATTTATTTGATACAGAGAAAGAAAAGAAAGAAAGAGAGAAGGAGACAATGGATGCACCAGGGCCTTCAGCCACGGCAAACAAACTCTAGATGCATGAGACCCCTTGTGCATCTGGCTCACATAGGTCCTGGAGAATTGAACCAGGATCCTTTGGCTTTGCAGGCAAATGCCTTAACTGCTAAGCCATCTCTCCAGCCCCTTAATTTGTGTCTTAAATAATGTTTCTTAGCAGTTTTCTTTAAAAAAATTTTTTTTGCTAGATATGGCAGCACACACCTATATCCCAGCATTTAGGAGACTGAGGCAAAAGGATTATGAGTTTGAGGCCAGCCTGAGCTAAATAACAAGACTTTGTCTCCAAACAATAAAAAGAACAAGAGGAGAAGTAGACCATTAGTGCTAGGAGATGTGCGTCATTCAAATTTATCTTAACACTATCTCCCTTAGGTGGGTCTCTAATAAAAGTCACTACATACAAAAAAAGAGACATCAAGCTGGAATGCACATAGTGGCTCATACCTATTAATTCTAAGGCTTCTGAGGCAGGATGTGGCAGGCAGTCTTAGGTCACTGAGATTATCTTTTAAACCAGGCAATGTTATGAAGGAAGACATTTATTAAAGCTTATAGATCCAGGGGAAGTTCCATAATAGCAGAAGAAGCTGGCTTGTTTTTATAGATCCAAGTAGAGAAAGAAAAGCCACAAGCCATCATCAAAAAGCAAGAAAGGGGCCTTGAGAGATGGCTTAGTGGTTAAGGCACATGCCTGCAAAGCCTAAAGACCCCAGTTCGATTCTCCAGGTCCCACAGAAGCCAGATGAACAAAGGGGCTCATGTGTCTGGAGTTCATTTGCAGTGGCTAGAGGCCTTGGCATGCCCATTCTCATTCTCCCTCTCTCTCTTTCCCTCTGTCTCTAATAAATAAATAAAAATAAAATAATTTTTTTTTTTTTTTTTTTTTTTTTTTTTTTTTTTTCAATAAAAACTGTAGTTCAGGCTGACCTGGAATTCACTATGTAGTCTCAGGGTGGCCTCGAACTCACGCAATCCTCCTACCTCTGCCTCCCGAGTGCTGGGATTAAAGGCGTGAGCCACCACGCCCGGCAAAATAATTTTTTTAAAAAGCAAGAAAGTACACTACAAGAACTCCAGGTTGAACTCTAATACTCTGTATATCTTTAGGCTGGAATTTTAAATCTACCACCACACCTTAGGGCTGAACTCTAAGATCTGTCCAGTGACACCTCTTCTAGCCAGGTGGCTGCAGATCTAAATTACAAACTTCAATAAAATCCTGAATATATTGAGGGTCATTCATTTAAACTACCACACAGGAAGAATGACATGGTAACTTCATTTCAGCATGATTACAATGAAACCATGTATGAAGCATGGTGGGGGTGGGGCATGCCTGTAATACCGGCACTCAGGAGGCAAAAGTAGAAGGATCAGAAGTCATTCTCAACTACATAATAAGTTAGTGTGAGGCCAGCCTGGGCTACATGAGATTTGTGAAAGGAAAGAGAAAAAAATGCAAAAACAAGGAGGGGAGGGTGAAAGGATAGGAGAGGGGAGAAAGGAAAGTATCTTAAAGATATTAATATATGGTCATATGTTATATTACCATATAAGTATGTGTGTATACACACACACACACACACACACACACACACATTATATAATGGCATGAGTCAGACGTAGTGGCACATGTCTTTAATCCCAGCACTTGGGAAGCTGAGGTAGGAGAATCACTGTGAGTTCTAAGCCAGCCTGAGACTAATTCCTAGAAAAGACATGGGAAATTTCCCAGATTTACCACATATAATACCAGAAAGATGTCATAAGTAGTGATTACAAGTGGTATGCTAAGCATAAAAGTGTCCATTCCTCTGTAAATTAATACATAGTTAAGAAATTTTAAAAATAAGTAATCCTAGCATTTGGGAGGTAGAGGCAGGAATATCAGCAGTTCAAGGTTATCCCTAGCTACATAGTGAGTTCAAACCCAGCCTGTGTTATATGAAATCTTGTCTCTGTAAAATACATACATCAAAACAATTCTGGTTTATAAATCAGTCTCTCAGAAAGTACAGCAGACACCTCAAGACTGTCTTCTGACCTCCAATATGTGCTTTGGTACATGCATGTCCCTCCTCCATACACACAAGCAAAAAGAAATAAAGTTTTTAAAAAATAAGTAAATCAGTCTCTGGTGAATCTGTTACTTTAAGCCAATGTCCTAGAAAATTATCACTGGTCAATAACAAATAAAAATTTAATATCTAATTCTACCAAGCAAAGAACCAGACCAATGGATTTCTGATAATCGAGTTGCCCAAACAGAACTTGCCCACCTAAGGAATTGTAATAGGAAAAAGGCATGTGTATGCTATCCTCAGCATTAGCCAGATTTGGCATGGAAAAAAGGAGAATGAGAGGGCGGTGATGGCTTGCCACTTCTTATAGCTGCTGGGATGCAATGGAAAGAGTATAAATTAGATCTATGCTAATGAGCCTTTCCTGGTATCCAAAACCTTGGAACACAGTGTAACAACTGGACAAGGAGGAGGGAGACAGCACCCATTAGATCCAACCTTTAACAGAGAGGAATGGAAATCCATGATCCAGCATGTACACAGGGGCCTTAATGGCCCAGTATAGAAAACTATGATACTCAGATAATATACTGCTTCTAAAATGCTTTAATTGGGAAAAACTTTTAAACAAGAAATAAAGAGCCAGGCTGGAGAAATGGCTTAGTGGTTAAGGTGTTTGCCTGCAAAGCCTAAGGACCCCGGTTTGATTCCCCAGGATCCATGTAAGCCAGATGAACAAGAGGGCACATGTGTCTGGAGTTCATTTACAGTGGCTAGAGGCCCTGGCATGCCCATTCTCATTCTCTCTCTCTCTCTCTCTCTCTCTCTCATTCTCTCTCTCTCTCTCTCTCTGAAAGAAATAAATAAATTACATATTTTAAAAAGAAATAAAGAGCCTAGCTTATAAGACTGTGGGACACAGAGTAGATGGGATCCGCTGAGTGTCACTGGAGCCAAGAAGCTGAGGAATGTAACTACTCATTCCTCCTTAAGACAAAGGCTGAATAATCTGAGGAATAAGGAAGAACAGTCCTTCATGGACTGGCTCATGGCCACTAGGCACACTTGGTTATCATTGGCTGAAGTCCTCATGAACATGAGGGACTAGAAGACAACACAGGAAAGGCATATTAAAGGAACTGAACTTGCAAAAAGTGATTTCTGATATCCCATTCTCTGGGTCTCACAGTACTGCATTCACAGGAGAGTCAAAAAAAAAAAAAGAGAGAGAGAGAGAGATTGATTAATTAAGAACTTCAGGACTGATTAAAGGCTTTGCTGAGCCCCACAGTCGGATGTGATCTTTTGAGGTAGAACTCTAGAAAATCTGAATGATTTAGGCTCACATGTAAATCAAGTTGGTTAAGGTACTAAAAGGGAAAGCAGGTTGCTGAAAAGCAAATGGGGAAAGATTTTTGTTGAACCAGAGCACCTAGAGGAAAAAAGCCAAATGCTTTGTGAGCCTTTAGAAGACTTTAAAACCTAAAAAGCATGAGCTAGGAAGATAGCTCAACAAGTAAAGATGCTTATCTGCGTGAGCCTAGTTTCAATTCTCAAACCATCCACCCATATAAACCAGACAAAACAGTTGTTCAAGTGTCTGGTGTTCACTTGCAGTGGCAAGAGGTTCTGGCACACCCACACAGACAGGTGATTAGATAGATAGATGATGATAGACAGACAGAAAATAGATAGATGATACATAGGCAGGCAGGCAGGCAGACAGACAGACAGATTTGATGATAGATAGATGATGATGATAGATATAGATAGATAGACAGATAGATAGATGATAGATAGGCAGATGATGGATGAATGGTAGACAGATATAGACAGACAGACATATGTACATTAAAAAAATAAAACACAAAGGAGTGGCAGAAAAAGAGGTACAGGTGGATTACTGCACTTCCTACCATGGAAGGAAAGTTTTTGATGGAGCTGCCTGAAAGTTAGATAGGACGTTCCAGGGATAAAGCTTTCATGAGTCAACATGGCTGGGGTGGGACATTTTCAGTAATATAACAGCCTGAAGTCACTCGTGCCCCTTTAAAGTAACTCCTCACACATGCTCGTATAGGTAACCCCAATAAACTCATTAGTTCACCAAGCTGGACTTGGGTGGAAATGTTTGGTTTGTTGTCAGTGTCTATCTGAGGTGAATACACATTTATTCACATCTCCCCAGGAAAAGTCATAGAATACTCCTCTGCTGCACTATCAAAGCAAACATTTATTCTAGACTCCTCTCATTCCTTAGATTCAAAAATTCACTATGAGATATATTCTTCCACCTTTCTCACGTCCCTGTTTTCACAATTAAAGAAACACATTTCTCTCTATTCTTAAATTTCTGCAATAGTGTACTAAATGATTTGTCTATATAAATTATAAACTTTCCCATCAGCTCTCCACGTGAAACCATATCAGAATTCCACTTCAAGGCTGACAGGCATTTTTACCTTCTTTTCTTTTCCACTACTCAAATACAAGGCCAGGTGTAGTGGCACATGCCTTTAATCCCAGCACTTAGGAGGCAGAGATAGGAGGATCGCTGTGAATTGGAGGCCAGTCTGGGACTACAAAGTGAGTTCTTGGTGAGCCTGGGCTAGAACTGAGACCCTACCTTGAAAAACAAATAAATAAATAAAATCAAGTTACTAAAACACAAACTGTATCTTTAATATAACATAAAACATCTACATCTCTGAATCACAATATGTTAGGATGAAGTAAAATAGTTATATTCAGCAAGTGAAAAACCTAACTGCTGTCAGTGATGACTTGAAAAATATGCTGTTTTTCACTGTAGAAAAGCTCAGAATGGGATCTAACAAGTACCTCATGAGGCAGAAGTGAGGCAACGGCTATAAGCATAGTAATTTTTTTAAGTGCACAAACAGCAGTTGGACCACTGAGTTTCCAAATCCCATCCTCACAGAATGAAATGACTAACTCCATTTCAACAGAAAACATGTATATTTTACACACATATTGAAATATTAAAACTTCAGACTTACAAACTAGATGCAAAAGACAAAGTTGAATTTTTGAGCTGGACATGGTGGTGCCTGCCTTTAATCACAGCACTCGGGAAGCACAGGTAGGAGGATTGTCGTGAGTTCGAGGCCACTCTGAGACTACATAGTGAATTCCAGGTCAGCCTGGGCCAGAGTGAGACCCTACCTCAAACAACAAACAACAAAAAAAGAATTTTTGGATTAAAAAGCAAAAATCTGAATTCTGAAAGGTGATATCCTCAGTCCTTATTTCCATCCAACTTTAAAGCCCTGACAGACATGCTTATATCAATGCAGGAAAGAACCTGAATAATCTTTTTCCTACTTAACTGGCTCTAGAAAAATAATTGACAGGGGCTGGAAAGATAGCTCAGCAGCTAAGGCATTTGCCCTCAAAGCCTAACGACCCAAGTTCAATTCCCCATTACCCACATGAAGCCAGATGCACAAAGCGGCTCATTCATCTGGAGTTCATTTACAGCAGCTGGAGGCCCTGGTGGCTCATGCCTTTAATCCCAGCATTCAGGAGGCTGGGAGACTGAGGTAGGAGGATCACTGTGAGTTCCAGGCTAGCCTGAGACTACATAGTGAATTCCAGATCAGCCTGGGCAAGAGCAAGACCTTACCACCAAAAAAAAAAAAAAAAAAAAAAAAAAAAAAAAAAAGGAAATAATTTCCAACTGGTATTAGAGTATCCCCACTATCTGATAATTCCAGAGCTCATGTTCTCAGAGCTTTTGGGTAACTAATTATTCAGCAAATCCTCTTAAATGTGAATATATTTTTAAAAACACCAAACTTTTTGAGAAACGTTTTCTCACATTAAAAAAAAAGAAATTAAAAGCAAATAAAAAGGAGGAAAAGGGTAAGAGTAGGAAGCAGGACATGGTGTTAATTCTTAGACTTATTATCCTATTCAATGTTGATAGTATTCTATAACATATTATCCAGACATCATTATATATAACTAAATGATAAGGTTAAATAAATTAATTTTTCAGTAACACAATCTGAGTGATGAAAATAGAAGTCCAAGGCTATCTAATCCCAAAACCTGGGCTTATAGCTACATATATTCCACTATTCCTTTAGCACTCCCCTTCACAACTAGTGTAACTCATATACAGTCCTCTATGTTACAGTAATGATGTCTCTCACTTGTGAAACTACTACTCTTCCTAATCTGCAAATGGAAAGGTTCAGAGCTTTAGATCCCAACTTCCTTAGTCACCCAAATATTAAATGGACTCCTCTAAGAATAGAAGAGCCTCAGACTCTTCATAGCATAATAGGTATGTTCTCACATGATATAATATGTGACAAGTTGGTTTGCAAAGTTGTTGATAAATGAGAAATGTAGAGCACTACTAAGTCAAGGACTGGAGAAAATGGAAGCCTCCATATTATTTCTCATAGAAGACCTAAAACACATAGAAATAAAACATTTTTCTTTTTGTTATTGAAATAGGGGTCCTACTGTATTACCCAAGCTTATCTCAGAATCATAGATAGTGGTGACCACTGGGAAGATTCAAAACTCACCAAAATGCTCAGAAGAAATGACAGTGATGTGTTCAACACTAAGTTAGACACCACCATCACACCCTCGAAGGCTCAGGGACCATTGCAAAAGAGGTGATGGAAAGAAAGGGAGAATGCTTTGCAATACTGTCTTCCAAACACAAAGTTACTGTGGTATTCATGACCTTACAGTGGCTGTGAGTGACCTCACAAAGCCTGCATAATAGGAAGGAAAAAATGTTAACATCAAAAGAGAAATGAGACTAGTTGGAAAGGGAGTCACTAGAATGGGAATTTGGGAAGGAGAAAAGGAGGGTGTGGGAAGAGATTATAATCATGTTATATTGTCTATATGTTGGACATCATCAATTAAAAGTTTAAAAAGTAGGGCTGGAGAGATGACTTAGCAGTTAAGGCACATGCCTGCAAAGCCTAAGGACCCCTAGTTCAATTCTCCAGGTCCCACATAAGCCAGATGCACAAGGGGGCACATGCGTCTGGAGTTCATTTGCAGTCGCTGGATGCCCTGGCGTGCCCATTCTCTCTCCCCTCTCCCCCGTCTCTAATAAATAAATAAAATTAAAATCTTTTTTAAAAGTTTAAAAAATAGCCATAACAATCTTGAGTATTATATTTTAAAATTACTACAAAGTTCTGGTAATCAAAACAGCATTGGAACCTTCTGGTTAAAGTGGCTATTGTGGCTTACTTTTCCCCTGGGGTGATGCAAACATATATCTTCAACCCAAATAAGATTCAGATGTTTTTTTTCTTTTCTTTTCTTTTTTGGTTTTTCAAGGTAGGGTCTCATTCTGGCCCAGGCTGACCTGGAATTAACTATGTAGTCTCAGGGTGGCCTTGAACTCATGGTGATCCTCCTACCTCTGCCTCCCAAGTGCTGGGATTAAAGGTGTGCGCCACCACAGCCGGCTCTCAGATGGTTTTTGAAAGGCTAAGGTTCTAGCCCAATTGGTAGAGTGCTTGCCTAACATGCACAAAGACATGGATGGGTTCAATCTCCAGCATCACATAAAGTGGGTGCGCCACACTTATAATCCCAGCAAGCACTCCAAGGTGGAGACAGGCGGGTCAACAGTCAAGGTTAGAATGGGCTACTCAAAAAAAGAAAAAAAGAAAGAAGGAAGGAAGGAAGGAAGGAAGGAAGGAAGGAAGGAAGGAAGGAAGGAAGGAAGGAAGGAAGGAAGGAAGGAAGGAAGGAAGGACGGAAGGAAGGGAAAAAAAGAAAGAAAGAAAAGGACTATTTTCCACCCCACCAATAGGCTGTTCCATATGTCCTACTTCCAAGTTGGATGAACTAGCTTACAGAGGAACAGCTCTTGCTAAGAATAAATAGAATCTGGAAGAAAATCTGAGATATCTACTTGAAGGCTGTAAACAACTTCTTCACAGGAGCCAAGAAAAACAGAATGGCTTAAGATTCAGCAGAGAGAGCTTCAAAGTAAGCTGCCTTCTGCTGAGGACACTGTCAATTCTAAGCATGGGCTCTACAGTCTTTGAATTCACAGAGACAAAATAGAGATGTTAGCAGAGACTTTCCTAGCAACTTGGGGGACTCAAAGCCAACTTTCTGCCAAATGCCACTTACTAAATTCTAAGTATTCACAAATTAAAGCTGAAGACCTCAGTAACAAGTGTATGAAAAGACAGTACCTAGACTTTTTTTTTTTTTTTTTTTTTGGTTTGGTTTGGTTTTTCAAAGTAGGGTCTCACTCTAGCCCAGGCTAACCTGGAATTCACTATGTAGTTTCAGAGTGGCCTCAAACTCATGGCAATCCTCCTACCTCTGCCTCCTAAGTGCTAGGATTAAAGGCATGCACCACCACGCTCGGCTAGTACCTAGTTTTAATAGCTTTATAAGGATTGGAGAGATGGCTTAGCAGTTAAGGTGCTTGCCTGCAAAGCCCAAGGACCTAGGTTAGATTCCCCAGGACCCATGTAAAGCAGATGCACAAAGTGGCGCATGCATCTAGAGTTCGTTTGCAGTGGCTGAAGGCCCTGGCATACACATTCTCTTCCTCTCTGCCTCTATCCCTCTCTCAAATAAAGAAAATAAATTAATATTTAGTAGTCTTATAAGACAAAAATTATACTTTTGCCAGGTGTGGTGGCACACACTTTTAATTCCAGCACTCAGGAGGCAGAGGTAGGAGGACTGCCATGAGTTCGAGGCCATCCTAAGACTACTTAGTTAATTCCAGGTCAGCCTGGGCCAGAATGAAAACCTACCTCGAAAAACAAACAAACAAAAAAAATTATACACACACCCACACACACACATACACTTTTCACCAATCAGGATTAGAAACTCAGATAGCAAACCAAAATCTAAGGTAAAATAAAGGGGCAAGCCACATACTAGGATAAATTATTTATAATAAATGATTAACCTCAATATTGGGTTTAAAAAGTTCTAAAGAAGCCAGACTCAAAATGTTATATGCTCTATGAATTCATTTATATGGAGTCTAATAAGAGGCAAAACAAATCCACAATGATAGATATCAAAACAGTGGCTTGGTGGGATACTGGGGTAGAAATGTCAGTTCTAAGTGATATCAGGAAAGGGAGAATAGAAGAGAGGAGGGAAATGGGAGAAGAATTAACAAGCTGAAGATATTATGAATAAGCCATATGGAAACCTACTTCTTTGTTAGCTAATTAAAAAATGTGGGCTGGAGGGATGGCTTAGTGGTTAAGTCATTAGCCTGCAAAGCCAAAGGATCCTGGTTCAACTCTCCAGGACCCACATAAGCCAGATGCACAAGGGGGCGCATGCATCTGAAGTTCATTTGCAGTGGTTAGAGGCCCTGAGTGCCCATTCTCTCTCTCTCTCTCTCTCTCTCTCTCTCTCTCTCTCTCTCTCTCTCTCTGCCTCTTACTCTCTCTCAAATAAATAAATAAATAAAATATTTTAAAAGTTTTTTAAAAATGTAATTTAAGACGGGCGTCGTAGCCTACACCTTTAATCCCAGCACTCGGGAGGCAAATGTACCAAGATCGCTGTGAGTTCAAGGCCACCCTGAGACTACATAATGAATTCCAGGTTAGAGTTAGATCCTACCTCAAAAAAAAAAAAAAAAAAAAAAAAGAATTAAAAAAAATTGTTTGGGGGCTGGAGAGATGGCTTAGTGGTTAAGGCGCCTGCCTCCTAAGCCTAAGAACACTGATTCCAATCTCCAGCTGTTCCAATCTCCAGGTCCCACATTTAGCCAGATGCAAAGTGATGCAAGGGCGCAATGCCGCACTTGACCACAAGGGGGCGCACACATCTGGATTTCGTTCACAGCAGCTGAGAGGCTGCTGGCGCGCCCATCTCTATCTGTCTTCTTATCTCTCTCTCTGTCTCTCTCTCTCTGTCGCTCTCCAAAAAAAAAAAAGAGAGAAAAGAGTTTGGGCAGAAGTCCCAGCATGGGTGGACAATGCTGTATCCAAAAGCTATAGGTTGTTACAGGAAAATCACAATGCCAGGGGTGGGATACCTCCCAATGAGCTGTTGATCAGGAAGATCCTTGAGGACCCCAAAACAATACATATTTTTGTCAATGGTCTTGGTTCCCCACCAGAATGAAATGTATAAGACTATGTTGCTAAAGACATCACATACTTTGGTTGCAGGACACTGAGTAATCAAGCAGAAACTGGGTTGGAACTAGCTGCGACAAGAGAAAAGCTAACAACACTCTTAACCAGAAGCGTACCCTATGAGCTACACAACTGGCCAGCCAGGCAAGATGTGCCCATTGGTGCAACAGTGCCATGGCAGTTGTGGGAGTAACCAACTATACTCACACTGGATTTGAGACCTGTTCCATGGGAATGAATTCATGGCAGTACTAAAAGCCTAGTAAAAGCTTGTGACTAGGAGGGTCATAGGTTCTAGAAGGAAAGCTACTGTTATTGTTTGGCTAAATGGATATGTTATACCTAACAATTGCTCTGGAAATATTACGTTTATGCTCATAGATTAGTGCTGCTCTCAACTTTGGTCAGAGAAGCTTTTTGGCAGATGGCAGCAACTACTTAAAACTCCTGTGAAGGGAGGGAGGGAAAGAGGGGGGAGATGAGCAAAGAGTAAGAAAGGGGAGAGGAGGGAAGGGGGTGATAGTTTAAGTATATCACTAAGTGATATTGCTGCTTACATACATACTGATCCATTGGCTCACTTCACTGACATGGGGCAGAAGATGGGCCCAGAATGCCTCCAGATCCACAGTAGACTTCCTCATAAACAAAAATGCAAAAATCCTCAACAAAATACTAGCAAACTCAATAATATATAACATAATAGCAAATCATGACTACAGGTTTATTTCAGCAGCACAATCATAGCTTAACATTTTTCAGTTCTATTATAATCTATGGGACCACTACTGTAGATGCAGTTAGTTTCTGACCAAAAACATCATTATCTGGTTCATGACAACACAAGCACACAAACTTTCTCCTGGAAATTTGCAGAAAAAAGAATGGAAGGGAGGGAAGGAGGGATATGCTATACATGTTGTATCGGTTTATGTGAACTGAAACATTATTGGGTTGGTAAGAATTATATTAATATTCTTTAAAAACCTAGATATTTTGGTAAATTTTACAAACTACTGAGCACTTAATGATTAAAAACTAGAGCTTACATTCTATTCTCCCTTCTATCCACAAGAGGGAGCAAGCATTTAACATATCTTGGGAATTTCATTACATATTTTCAAACAAGATTTCAGGGGACAATAACCAGAAAAAAAATAATAATAATAAAACCACCCAAAAAAGTATTTACTAATGTCCATTATATGTCAGGCATAGTGAAAGTTCTAAAAATATAGTGAGTAAAGATACAGTTCCAATCCTCAGATTTCACAGTACAGACAGTAAATTACATCTAGAAATTTATTAATTCTTTAAATGAACAAAAAACGTATTTTACGTTTTTATATCATCAAAAGTCTATACCAAAAATTATAATTTGTAAGTCTTGACTAACCCAAAACTACACATATGATATAAAGTCTAAAGAAATTATTAATTTATAATCTAAAACTTGGGCTGAGGATGTAGTTCAGTTGTTAGAATATTTGTCTAGAAGGTGGGAAGCCCTGAAAGGAGTTAAGGGAGGGGAGATCTAAAACTTTAAAAGGTGCTGGGTATGATGGCAAATACCTGTAATCCCAGTGTTCAGAAAGCTAAAACAGAAGCATCTCATGAGTTCAAAGCCAGACTACTACACAGCACGTTCAAGGCTATCCTGAACTACATATTGAGACCCTGTTTCAAGCAAAACAAATAACAAAAGATAAATAATATGTACTAGGCAATTCATTTAAAAGATCCTAACAAGGCTGGAGAGATGGCTTAGCAGTTAAGGCGCCTGCCTCCTAAGCCTAAGAACGCTGGTTCCAATCTCCAGCGATTCCAATCTCCAGGTCCCACGTTTAGCCACATGCAAAGTGACGCAAGGGCGCAATGCCACACTTGACCACAAGGGGGCACACGCATCTGGATTTCGTTCACAGCAGCTGAGAGGCTGCTGGCACGCCCATCTCTATCTGTCTTCCTCTCCCTCTCTCTCTGTCTCTCTTTGTCACTCTCCAAAAAAAAAAAAAAAAAAAAAAAAAAGGAAAGATCATAACAGATCTGGATGCCAGTATATTTCTTTTTTTTAATAAATGCTAATGATACAAGCCATTTTGTCTTTTTATTTAGCTTAAACACAATGTTAGCAAATCAACATGTAATATTTAAAAATTTAGTTTAAAATTAACAAATAACATTTAAGTATGGGAACTTAGGGCTGTAGCTACTATTGGCAATAATATTTCTTGCATTTCAGGAGAGGAACCCATAAAGTGATGAGTAAAATCCTAACACTAATAATGAAAGTTCTCAAGGTCCATTAATGACTTTGAACAAAGCTAACTGTGTCCTAAATAGAATGAATTCCAGACAATCATGGTAGTACACACCTATATCACAGCACTCAAGAGCTGAGGCAAGAGGATCACAAGTTGGGAGCCCAGCACAGACCACATAGCAAAATCCTATCTAAAAAAGAGGGAGGGGGAACCAGATTGCAGACATAATGAACTAATGAACTGGATAGATGACCTCAGAGTTCTTCCAATTAGGTGTGTTTATATAGAAGCAATGAATGATACAGTATCATTCCGAATAATATACTATCAGAAAACAAGGGACAGTTTTTAAAAAAGAATCCATTCAGAATGTGGAGGCAGGAAAATCACCAGATTGAGGCCAGCCTAGCCTACACAAGACCCTGTCTCAGAAAAAATAATAATAATAAATCTGAATCAAAACAAAACTGGCTTCAAATGCATGTTCTAGTCCTGTGACTTTAAGAAAATTATTATTAACTTCTCTGAGCTTCAGTATTCTCACCCATACAATGAGAATAGCAACTATCTTACAAAGTTGTTGAATTAAAAATAATATAGGCAGACTACTGAACATAATAGCTCAAATACTGGGTATAACCTATCAGTCTCCCTTAAATTAATACCACACCCAATAAATGTAAGAACTTTATAATAAAGTCCATTTCTTTCCCTTTTGCTACTATTGCCATATATTGAACTTCTACATTATGTATACATAATATTCACATAAATACCATTCCAGTCATTTTTTTTCCAGGGATCCAGGGATATTTCCACCTAGTATCATTTCTCTACCACCTAAGGACTTTAAATATTTTTACAGTATGCAAACTGATTGGCAACAAATTCCGACTTTATTTTCTTAAAATGTCAAAGTCATTGTCACTTTCTGAAGATAATTTTGGTGAGTATAAAATTCTAGTTAATGCCAGTTTTTCTTTCAATACTTGACATTCTATTATTTTCTGGATCCCACTGTTTCTGATGAGATGTTAGCTCTCATTCTTGTCTCTGTTTCCTTCATGGAAAGTTCTCCATCCCAGGGTGTTATTCTGATTTTCTTATGGTTGGTTTTTGCTTTAAGTCAATAATCACTGATGGTCTTGACATCTGCTAGGCAGTAGATTAAGTACTAGCAATGTAAAATGAGTAGGACACAATCCTACATCTCAGGGCAATTGATATTACCTAACAGACTGATGTTCATTTACTATGCAAATGACACAAAGCTGAAATAGCTGCTTCTTTTAGGTTTTTTTTTTTTTTTTTTTTTTCCTGAGGCAAGCTCAACAGACTGGCCTTTATTTTTAAGTGAGAGCAAGAGCACGCATGCGAGGGGGGGGGGGATTAGCGAGCCAGGGCCTCCAACCAGTATAATCTTTATTTTATTTATTTATTTTTTTGGTTTTTCGAAGTAGGGTCTCACTCTGGTCCAGGCTGATCTGGAATTCACTCTGTAGTCTCGGGGTGGCCTCAAACTCACGGCGATTCTCCTACCTCTGCCTCCCAAGTGCTGGGATTAAAGGTGTGCGCCACCACAGCTGGCGTCAGCCAGTATAATCTTGAACTTCTGATCATCCTGCCTCTGATTACAAAGGTTATGACACATGTCCAGCTTGTTTTCTGTTTATTAAGGCAAGGACTCACTATACATAGTCCAGGCTGGCCTTGAGATCCTCCTGCTTCAGTTTCCCAAATGCTAGAATTACAGGCATGCCCCACCAGGCCCAGCTTTAAAGAACTATATTCTAATTATAAAATTAGAATCCAAAAAGCCTAATCATACAGTTTATTCTTGCTTCAAGGAATTAGCTAGTTCTTAATTCAAGCTATGAATGCTCATTTCAAATTAATATGCAGCAAGAATACATTGTGTGCCAAGAAATGTGTTCGACACCAAGTATACCAAAATGAAGAGAAGCTACTATCTAGTCAGAAGAAATTCACAATCAGCAAAAAAGGTGGGCCAATATTCACAAGTAACATGACAGCTGCAATGGCAGGTGTGTATAATATGAAAAGAAAAAGAGGAAGCAAGTAACCATCAGTGAAGTCTTTAGGGGAGATAATGCCTATGCAGAAGCAGCCAGTGGGAGAACTGATAAGTCAGAATCATGAAATAGCATAAGAAAACAAGTATCAAAACATTGCCACAGTACAAAGTATTGAGAAAGTGTACACTACCTAAAGCCAAATCGAAAAGAGCTGATGGGTTGGAGAGATGGATTAGTGGTTAAGGTACTTGCCTGTGAAGCCTAAGGACCCAGGTTCAACTACCCAGGACCCACATGGTGGTACATCTGGAGTTTGTTTGCAGTAGCTGGAGGCCCTGGCATACCCATTCTCTTTCTCACTAAAATAAGTAAAAATAAAGTTAAAAAAATATGTATTTTAAAAAAAGAACTGTCATTAACCATGCCAATAAATTTGACTTTCAATCTATATATGCATTAATATAGGGTTGGAGAGAAGAGATTTGAGCTGGGTATGGTAGTGTCCACCTGGAATCCCAGTACTTGAAAGGCAAAAGCAGGCCATCTTGGGATACACACAGAGATCCAGACCAATATGAGCCTGAGCTTGAACCCCACCTCCAAAATAAACAAATGGGTGAGGGTTGGGGGTAAACCAATGACATACCTATAATGGCTAAATAAAACCAAGGAAAGAATGATTATCTAGAAACTGTATGAAGTGGCACAAGCATCTAGCATTTTTTAGCAGTAGCAATAAACCCGTGTGTGTGTGTGTGTGTGTGTGTCTGCGTGCACACACACACACACACACACACACATACAAGCAAATAAATTTTTTAAATCATTAACTGAATCTTGGTTTGGAATTAAGACAAGATTTCCAACAGTTTATGAAATGGCCCTAAACACATTTCTGCCATCTTGAACTATATGTTTATATGAAGCATTATTCTCAGCACTCATGATCATGTAATTAAAATAACAAACAACTCTTGAAAATCTTAAAGATGCTGTACATTCTGCAGCAAACATTCAGCCAAAATTTAATCTTTCTGTAAAAAGAAGCAAGCACATTCATCTTATTAGTAATCTTTTCATCGTTAATAAGTGGTAAAATTATATGTATGACAAAGAATTGTGTTAAAATTAATTTCTTTATAGCTTATTTTCAATAAATGTTTAATTTGTATAATTATTTTACAGGCCTATATATCCAGAGTTCTCAGGTGGGATGGTGAGATGGCTCAATAGTTAAAGGTGCTTGCTTGCAAAGCCTGATGGCCTGTGTTTGATTCCCCAATGCCCATGTAAAACCAGATGCATAAAGTGATGCATAAAGTGGAGTTTGTTTGCCATGGCAAGAGGCCCTGGTAAGTCCATTCTCATTTATTCTTTCCCTCAAGTTAATTAATTTTTTTTTAATCTCAGGTAAAAAACAGTCACAAGTGGAGAACGTTTAAGCAGCCCTAATCTAACGACTACTGATGCTTCCTTAAGCATTCAAAGATGCAAAAGTCCATGTTTTAGGATAATGCCTGGCTTACACAAACAGGGTACATAATGAAAAGAGCTGCTATTAGTAAATTATTCCAAATAGGACCCACATCCACCTAGGAAATCCTGTCAACTTATGTCCCAATTCAGGATTACCAGTTCAGTTCAAACAATTGAGCCTAATCTCCTTGTCTTGAAAAGACTGAATGAAGGATGTCAATCTCGCCTGTGTCATTTGTCCAAGCCAAGTAAAGTCATGAGCTACTCAACAAATCCTCTGGGTGAAAGTTTTGGGACAGGAGTAGGAAGAATTCATAATGTATTGACAGGTTTTTGCCCAACAGGTTCAGCAGCAGGGAGAACCCCTTAGCTTTCTTCAAAGAGAATGGCAAATCATCCTGAACCATCTACCTAGCAGACTCAGTAGTCAGACTTAATATGCTGGCAGCAGTGTGGAAGTGCTGTACCAGGCATTCTTCCTCCATGAGGAAGGCTTCAAGTTTATAGTTCTGAAAGAGCAAAGAATGCTCATGTCTTTACTGAGCCTTCAAACATCTCAGGCATTCACTCCCTAGGTGGTTAGGTTATTGCTCTCTATTCACTGCCACAAAAATCAATACATCTCGTCCTAGTGACCATAACTTCACCTTTTTCCCCAATCACCTCCTACTTACACTTAAGACTTTTCATCCAGAAATGTCAAAAACATCAACGGGGGCTGGAGAGATTGCTTAGTGGTTAAGGCGCTTCCTCAAAGCCAAAGGACCCAGGTTCTAGTCCCCAGGGCCCACGTAAGCTAGATACACAAGGTGGCACATGCGTCTGGAATTCATTTTCAGTGGCTAGATCCCCTGGTGTGCCCACTCTTTCTTTTTTTTCCCCGCTCTTTATCTCTGTCTCTCTCTCTCTCTCTCTCTCTCTCTGACTCTTTTCCTTTCAAATAAATAAATAAAAATAAAATATTTTTTTAAATAAAAATAAATTTTAAAATCAAGGGAATTTTTATGACACCAACATCATTCCACTGGCTATATGGATAAACATAGGGAGACACAGCAATTAGTGTACTCAACCAACTGGTCATTATCTGATGATCTACATCAATCCAACAAGAAAATCCAAGTAACTGAACACCAATTAAGTCTGAATCCCCTAAGCCACCTTTTGATCCTGCCAGCTTGTCAACAGTGTACATCAACCAGTGGCCTTTAGTTGCTATAGGAAAATTGACAAAAACAGGCATGATGCCCAAAAACAGGCAGAGTAGAATCTCAAGTTTTCAAGCAAGTGCCTTAACTTCTAAGCCTTATCTAAGCCAGAATCCTAATTTTTCAAAATAAGTCTAAGAACTTCACACTCCTGTTCTATTATCCAGTAAGTGACAAAGAAGAGATGAATACTATCTGGGAACAGCTGCAGTCAATGACTAAGCTAAGACTGGTCAACCAGAAAAATGTGGTCAAGAATGTAAAATCTCAAATTTCTGAGTCAACTTTTGAAGAGGCTATCCCAACATTCAATGTTTATTCATAAACTAGATCTTTGTAGATGATAGGTGTAGCAGTTACCTCATCATTGCTGGGTCAAAATACTCAACCAGCCCGGCATGGCAGCACATGCCTTTAATCCCAGCACTCAGGAGGATCACCATGAGTTCAAGGCCACCCTGAGACTACATAGTGAATTCCAGGTCAGCCTGGGCTAGAGTGATACCCTACCTCGTAAAACCAAAAAGAAAGAAAAGAAAAAAAAAAAGAACCCAACCAGAAGTAGCTTATGGAAGGAGAGGGTTTATTTCAGTTTACTTTCAAGAGGAAGTGTCATTATGACAGGGCAAGCCTAACAAGCAGACAGCTGGGTGTCACATCAGCTAGAAGGAAGCATCAAGAGTGAACTAAGCTCTGAACACTTAGTGGGCTGTACTAATAAAACCTCAAGGTCCACTACCAGTGACACACTTCCTCCAGAAAGGTTCTACCTCCCAAAGGCTCCACAAGCTAGGGATCAAGTATAAGGCTTAATCACAAACACAGGAAACTATGTGGGACATTTACATTCAAACTATCACAATAAGGAACATAGATAGTCCTTGAAATACCCTGTCAGGTCACAGTTGAGACCATTAAGTGCTATGGAAAGTCAAAATCCTAGCTGAAGAGATGGCTTAGTGATTAAACACTTGCCTATGAAGCCTAAGGACCCCAGTTCAAGTCTTAATTCTCCAGGACCTATGTAAACCAGATGCACAAGGGGGCACACACATCTGGAGTTCATTTGCAGTGGCTGGAGGCCCTGGTATGCCCATTCTCTCTCTCATAAATAAATAAATAAATAAATAAATAAATAAATAAATAAATAATCCTAACACTAAATTAATGTCTAGAGCCACAATGGTAGGGCCAGCAACAGCTGATTGGACTAGAATAGCAAAATCACCACCATAGAGTCAGCAGCAATGAGGCATCACTGACAGCTCTGAGAAGGTCAAAGGTCCCAAATATTCAATCTGATAGCTGTTAAGGGTCAAGTTCCATGTGACTGGCTTCTCTTATCTAATGACAAATGGGTGAAGTTTTGTTGGTGACATGTACTAACACTATTTTGGAAAAGCAAAACCCTTCACTTTGTGCTCATTTATGATAACTTGTCATAGCTGATGCAATGATGAATCCAACTGTGATGGTTAAGTTTGTGTCAACTTGATTTGTTTAGGAATCCACAGACACTCCTCATAAGTGTGTTTCTGAGGCTGCCTCTAGGAAGGATTAACTAAAGGAAGAATCTTTCCCCCAGGGTGAGCCCTTCCCCCAGAGTGGGCGGCCCAGAGGGGGCGGCCCCTCTTGGAGGAGGGGGCTGGTTGATAAAAAGGAGCTCTGGGAAGAAAGGCTCTCTCTCTCCCACCTGGCTGCCGGTGCTACTAGCTGCTTGGTGTTTTCTGCTTGGTACCTGCTGCTTGGTGTTGCTGCTCTCCAGTGTGGACTGAAGACCAGGGTGGACTGAAGAGCAGCGTCTCTCCAGGAAGCCTCCAGGCCTTCAGTGCCGGATTGGGACTGCTGAGGCCTCCAGCCTCGTGCACTGAGCAGCTACCGGGTTTCTTCACTCTCGGACCTGCAACCTGCTATTGCTGGACTGTGTAAGCTAATCCAATAAATCCCCTTTTAATACAATTCATTCTGTCCATTCTGTTCCTCTAGAGAACCCTGACTAATACACCAACCAACAATGGTGGCTCTTGGCAGAGGCTTGATTCTTATGGATTTCACTAGAAAGAGAGTGCTTACTATGAACACAAATATGAGTATTACAGATGACTTGGTCCCCAACTATAGTGTATTTCTATATTCTTCAGGTTTTTAAAAGTCACACATTGGCCGGGCATGGTGGCGCATGCCTTTAATCCCAGCACTCAGAGGCAGAGGTAGGAGGATTGCCGTGAGTTCCAGGCCACCCTGAGACTACATAGCGAATTCCAGGTCAGCCTGAGCTAGAGTGAGACCCTACCTCAAAAAACCAAAAAAAAAAAAAAAAAAAAAGTCACACATGCAGTAGACTGCTTTACAGAAAAGAACTCAGGCATAAAGAATGGAAAAATACATTATGGGTCTTCATTCAAGGAATACATTCCATATTTATGCTTTTTACTGTGAACATCTTTGAAAAGAGAAATAAAGGCAATCAATTTCTCTGCTCACAAATACACAGAAATGATGAAGAACCGTATCACTATATCCCAATGAAGGTTCATTGTAAAGTTTACATAATACAATGCTAGCATAGGATTTCACACATACAAAGCAATCCAAGGCTAGACTTTAAAGTTATCACTCTCTGCTGTTAAACTTAAAATGCCTGCTCAATTATGTCTCCACCTCACTTTCAATGCCAAAGGATACACCTAAAATTAACTTAAAAATAAAGCTCAAATACTACTTTCCCTTGGAGAAAATGAGGGAACAGAAATGTTGATGCAAACTTAGCTCTAAAGCCATGAAGATACACATAACATGAAAAGTCTTTCTCATCAGGCTGGAGAGATGGCTTAGTGGTTAAAGCACTTGCCTACCAAGACTAAGGACCCAGGTTTAATTCCCTAGTACTCATCCTAGCCAGATGGACAAGGTGCACATGTGTATGGAATTCATATGCAGTGGCTGGAGGCCCTGGGGTGCCCATTCCCTGCCTCCCTGCCTCCCTCCCTCCCTCCCTCCCTCAAGTAAATAAAAATATTTTTTTTAAAGCAGGAAAAACAAGAAAGAGTTTGAGGCCTGAGCATATAGTTCAGTTATAGTATTTGCCTAGAATGCACAAGGCCATGGGTTCAAAACCCAACACTTTGAAAAAACAAACAAAACTGTAATCAAGAAGAGTAACCAACAGAAATTCACTAAAAGTATTCAAATTTTACAACATACCTGGACTCAAGCCTGGTATTTTGCCACATTCTCTTACTAAGCCTATCCATAAAAGCTAAAGTGAAAGTGAGGTGTTCTGTACTTCTATATATGGATCACTCTGAAGTTACAGCTCTCTGTTTAATATTGTTGCAGTCAGGTTCGCATTGCTGGCAGAAATCACCCAACCAAGACCAGCTTCGGGAAAAAAGGTTTATTTTGGCTTACAGACTCAAGGGGAAGCTCCATGATGGCAGGGAAAACGATGGTATGAGCAGAGGATGGACATCATCCCTGGCCAACATAAAGTGGACAATAGCAACAGAAGAGTGTGTCAAACACTGGCAAGGGGAAACTGGCTATAATACCCATAAGCCTGCCCCAAGAATACACTGCCTCCAGGAGGCATTAATTCCCAAATCTCTATCAGCTGGGAACCTAGCGTTCAGAATACCTAAGTATATGGGGGACACCTGAATCAAACCACCACAAATATAATGGTAAATTTTTATTCTCTCAATAACAGATTTTGTTAGCAAGCATATGGAAGTAGGTTCAATCAATAACACATTTTATTATTTAAACTCGTGTTAAAAAACAGGAAATGTGGGCTGGAGAGATCACTTATCAATTAAGGCACTTACCGATTTGGCCTATGAAGCCAAAGGATACAGGTTCAATTCCTTAGTACCCATGTCAAGCCAGATGCACAAGGTGGTGCATGCATGTGGAGTTTGTCTGCAGTGGCTAGAGGCCCTGGCATGCCAATTCTCTATCTGCCTTTCTCTTTCTCGCTCTCTCTCTCAAATAAATATTTTAAAATAGTAGATTTTTAAAATATACAAGAATGTATGATTTAACTCTATTTGTTCATAATAGCTGAGATTAACGAGGCTTGTTCTACTAAATATTTACTGCACACCTTTACTAGTTTTGTAGTAAAAGATGGTTAAGACCCAGACTGTTGTTTGAACTCTAAACACTCTGACAAATTAGATAGAAAATGAATAATCTTACATGTATCATGACAAAATCTTTGTTCAAAACAAACTCATGACCATAGACAAGTCACCTTTCTTGTTCCGGAGTCTCAATTTCAACAAAAGAAGGAATGAGAGACTTCAAAATAGATGATCTCTGAAATTACCCTGAACCAGTACATTCCTTTAAAATTGTCAAAATGAAAGTAATAGCTGGAATTTATTGAACACTTTCTTTGTCAGACACATGTGCTAGTAACTTGACATGTGTGCCCAGCTAGCTCAGTCAGTAAAGCATAAAACTCTTAATAACTTTACATGTGTGAACTTCTTTTTATATGGAGAATCTAAGGCACACAGGTGTCAAGTAATTAGTCAAAGATCACAAGTGAGTAGTATGTGGCAGAACTGTGACTTAAATTCAAGTAGTATGAACCCAAAATCCTACCTATAATAAAATCTATTAAATTTTATTTTTTTCTCTCTGCCTCTCTCTCTCAAATATAAATAAAAATAATGTTTTTAATTTTAAATGGGCTGGAGGATGGCTTAGTGATTAAGGCACTAACCTGCAAAGCTAAAGGACCCAGGTTCAATTCCCCAAGACCCACTTAAGTCAGATGCACAAGGTGGCTCATGCTTCTGGAGTTCTTTTGCAGCAGTTGAAGGCCAGTGCAACCATTCTCTCTCTGCCTCTTTTTCTCTCAAACATGATTCAGGCTGACCTGGATAATTTTTTTAATTTATACATTAAAACTTTATTTTCCCAATAGTCCTACAATTCAAGGAATACATTCCATATTTATGCTTTTACTGTGAACATCTTTGAAAAGAGAAATAAAGGCAATCAATTTCTCTGCTCACAAATACACAGAAATGATGAAGAACCGTATCACTATATCCCAATGAAGGTTCATTGTAAAGTTTACATAATACAATGCTAGCATAGGATTTCACACATACAAAGCAATCCAAGGCTAGACTTTAAAGTTATCACTCTCTGCTGTTATACTTAAAATGCCTGCTCAATTATGTCTCCACCTCACTTTCAATGCCAAAGGATACACCTAAAATTAACTTAAAAATAAAGCTCAAATACTACTTTCCCTTGGAGAAAATGAGGGAACAGAAATGTTGATGCAAACTTAGCTCTAAAGCCATGAAGATACACATAACATGAAAAGTCTTTCTCATCAGGCTGGAGAGATGGCTTAGTGGTTAAAGCACTTGCCTACCAAGACTAAGGACCCAGGTTTAATTCCCTAGTACTCATCCTAGCCAGATGGACAAGGTGCACATGTGTATGGAATTCATATGCAGTGGCTGGAGGCCCTGGGGTGCCCATTCCCTCCCTCCCTCCCTGCCTCCCTGCCTCCCTCCCTCCCTCCCTCAAGTAAATAAAAATATTTTTTTTTAAAGCAGGAAAAACAAGAAAGAGTTTGAGGCCTGAGCATATAGTTCAGTTATAGTATTTGCCTAGAATGCACAAGGCCATGGGTTCAAAACCCAACACTTTGAAAAAACAAACAAAACTGTAATCAAGAAGAGTAACCAACAGAAATTCACTAAAAGTATTCAAATTTTACAACATACCTGGACTCAAGCCTGGTATTTTGCCACATTCTCTTACTAAGCCTATCCATAAAAGCTAAAGTGAAAGTGAGGTGTTCTGTACTTCTATATATGGATCACTCTGAAGTTACAGCTCTCTGTTTAATATTGTTGCAGTCAGGTTCGCATTGCTGGCAGAAATCACCCAACCAAGAGCAGCTTCGGGGAAAAAAAGGTTTATTTTGGCTTACAGACTCAAGGGGGGAAGCTCCATGATGGCAGGGAAAAACGATGGTATGAGCAGAGGATGGACATCATCCCCTGGCCAACATAAAGTGGACAATAGCAACAGAAGAGTGTGTCAAACACTGGCAAGGGGAAACTGGCTATAATACCCATAAGCCTGCCCCAAGAATACACTGCCTCCAGGAGGCATTAATTCCCAAATCTCTATCAGCTGGGAACCTAGCGTTCAGAATACCTAAGTATATGGGGGACACCTGAATCAAACCACCACAAATATAATGGTAAATTTTTATTCTCTCAATAACAGATTTTGTTAGCAAGCATATGGAAGTAGGTTCAATCAATAACACATTTTATTATTTAAACTCGTGTTAAAAAACAGGAAATGTGGGCTGGAGAGATCACTTATCAATTAAGGCACTTACCGATTTGGCCTATGAAGCCAAAGGATACAGGTTCAATTCCTTAGTACCCATGTCAAGCCAGATGCACAAGGTGGTGCATGCATGTGGAGTTTGTCTGCAGTGGCTAGAGGCCCTGGCATGCCAATTCTCTATCTGCCTTTCTCTTTCTCGCTCTCTCTCTCAAATAAATATTTAAAAATAGTAGATTTTTAAAATATACAAGAATGTATGATTTAACTCTATTTGTTCATAATAGCTGAGATTAACGAGGCTTGTTCTACTAAATATTTACTGCACACCTTTACTAGTTTTGTAGTAAAAGATGGTTAAGACCCAGACTGTTGTTTGAACTCTAAACACTCTGACAAATTAGATAGAAAATGAATAATCTTACATGTATCATGACAAAATCTTTGTTCAAAACAAACTCATGACCATAGACAAGTCACCTTTCTTGTTCCGGAGTCTCAATTTCAACAAAAGAAGGAATGAGAGACTTCAAAATAGATGATCTCTGAAATTACCCTGAACCAGTACATTCCTTTAAAATTGTCAAAAATGAAAGTAATAGCTGGAATTTATTGAACACTTTCTTTGTCAGACACATGTGCTAGTAACTTGACATGTGTGCCCAGCTAGCTCAGTCAGTAAAGCATAAAACTCTTAATAACTTTACATGTGTGAACTTCTTTTTATATGGAGAATCTAAGGCACACAGGTGTCAAGTAATTAGTCAAAGATCACAAGTGAGTAGTATGTGGCAGAACTGTGACTTAAATTCAAGTAGTATGAACCCAAAATCCTACCTATAATAAAATCTATTAAATTTTATTTTTTTCTCTCTGCCTCTCTCTCTCAAATATAAATAAAAATAATGTTTTTAATTTTAAATGGGCTGGAGGGATGGCTTAGTGATTAAGGCACTAACCTGCAAAGCTAAAGGACCCAGGTTCAATTCCCCAAGACCCACTTAAGTCAGATGCACAAGGTGGCTCATGCTTCTGGAGTTCTTTTGCAGCAGTTGAAGGCCGTGGTGCAACCATTCTCTCTCTGCCTCTTTTTCTCTCAAACATGAATGAAAACATTTAATTTGGGGGGGGGGGGGTTCGAGGTAGGGTCTTGCTCTAGTTCAGGCTGACCTGGATAATTTTTTTTAATTTATACATTAAAACTTTATTTTCCCAATAGTCCTACAATTCAAGTATTAAAACAATATGCTCTATCCCTCTAATAAATAAAGCAGATAGAGGAGAAAAAGAAAGAACAAGTTGCAAGATTACTTGCACAATAATAATCTCCTACCAAGGTCACCTCTCAATGAAATATGTCTCCTGAACAGATTCCCTAACCCACATCACCACAAAGAATACTATCTAGCTGGGAAGAAACCACTTTTGCTCAACCAGACTAGTATTCTTTTTTGGAGAAAGTATCTCTGTGACAAACAGAAAGGAGGACTGAAATCATTTAGAAGGGGAAAATACTACAAAGGTAACCACATACAAATGACTTATTAGAAGACTAGAATCATGGAAGACTAGCTTTCAAAAAGGAGATGATGCAGGGCATGGTGGCACACCCTTTAATCCCAGTACTCAGGAGGCAGAGGTAGGAGGATCACCATGAGTTGGAGGCCACCCTGAGACAACATAGTGAATTCCAGGTCAGCCTGGGCTAGAGTGAGACCCTACCTTGAAAAACTTTAAAAAAAAAAAAAGGTTATACTTTTGATCTTAAAGGAAAATCAGGGATGGAGAGATGGCTTAGCTATTAAGGCACTTGCCTATGAAGCCTAAGAACCCAGAATCTATTCCCCAGTCCCCACGTAAGCCAGATGCACAAGGTGGCACATGTGTCTGGAGTTCGTTTGCCCACTCTCTCTCCCTCTGTCTCCCTCCTTTCCTCCCTCCCTATCTCTCTCTCTATATATCTGCCTCTCTCAATCAAAAAAAAAAATTTTTTTTAAAACTCAAATTAGAGCCAGATGTGGTGGTACATGCCTTTAATCCTAGCACTTGGGAGGCCAAGGTAGGAGGACTGCCGTGAGTTTGAAGCCACCCAGAGACTAGATAGTGAATTCCAGGTCACAAAACCCTACCTTGAAAAACCATGAAAAAAAAAATCAAATTAGTATCACATAAATCAAAGGGTTATGAGGCATGGAAGGAAATTGTTTTTGTAACCAAAGAAAGAGGTAACTAATATAATTGGAATTACCTGAAAGCAACTGTTTGAGTTAGCAAGCTTCAAATCGATAAGCAAACAAAACAGTGTCTAAAAAATTTGCTTGAGCCAGGCATGGTGGCTCGCACCTTTAATCCCAGCACTCAGGAGGTAGAGGTAGAAGGATCGCCATGAGTTTGAGGCCACCCTGAGACTACATAGTGAATTCCAGGTCAGCCTGAGCTAGAGTGAGAACCTACCTCGAAAAACCAAAAAAAAAAAAAAAAAAAAAGGCTGGAGGGATGACCCAGGTTCAATTCCGCAGGACCCACGTTAGCCAGATGCACAAGGGGGCACACGTGCCTGGAGTTCATTGGTAGTGGTTGGAGGCCCTGGCATACCCATTTTCTCTCTCTCTGCCTCCCTCCTGTCAAATAAATAAATATAAAATATTTTTTAAAATTTGCTTGAGGTGCTGAGGAAATGCCTCAATAGGTAAGATTAAGGATCTGAGTTTCAAACCCACTATCGGTGCAAAATGGTGGGCATTAGGTTAATCAAAATTTAAGATTATGAGCCGGGCATGGTGGCGCACACCTTAATCCCAGCACTTGGGAGGCAGAGGTAGGAGGATCACCGTGAGAGTTCAAGGCTACCCTGAGAATACATAGTGAATTCCAGGTCAGCCTGGACTAGAAACCCTACCTCGAAAAACCAAAAAAAAAAAAAAAAAAAATTAAGATTATGGGGCTGGAGAGATGGCTTAGCAGTTACGGCACTTGCCTGCGAAGCCTAAGGACTCGGGTTCAATTCCCCAGTACCCACATAAAGCCAGATGCACATGGTGGTGCTCACATCTAGGGTTTGTTTGCAGTGGCTGGAGGCCCTGGTGTGCCCATTTTCTCTTTGCCTGCCTCTTTATCTCTCTCAAATAAATAAGTAAAAATAAAATTTAACATTATGAATAAGTCATATGGAAACCTACTTCTTGGCAGCTAATAATGTATGTGTTTAAAAAATGAGAAATTGGGCAGAAGTATCCTGTGGAAGTAGATAATGTTGTACCCAGAAGCCATAGACTGTACTAGAAAAATTTCAGTGCCAGGGTGTTGTTGGCCAGGGAGGCCTCTGATGTCCCCAAAGCATAATATGCTGTAGCCAAGGCTCATGGTTGCCCACCAGAAAGAGCTGGTAAGACCCTATAGGAAGACTCCACATGCTTGGGTGGCAGGCCACTGAGAAATCAAACTAGCTGAGTTAAAAGCTTCCTTCCTGTTGACTAGTGTCAAAATGCTGGAAAGAGCTATGCAGCCTGTTGGGGGAGAATAGTCATCAATAGTCTTAACCAGCAATAGACCCTAAAAGCTTTATTGCTGGCCAGCCAGGCCAAATGTACCAACTGGTGCAATGTTGGCATGTCTTTCGTGGAGAAAACCAACTCCTCTCTGATGGACTTGAGGATCACTACACAAAAGGGAATTAGGTCAGGTGTTAGAAACCTAGTAAAAAGCCTAGTGGTGCTAGGCATGGTGGCACATGCCTTTAATCCCACCACTTGGAAGGCAGAGGTATGAGAACTGACATGAGTTTAAGGTCAGCCTGAAACTACATAATGAATTCTAGGTCTGCCTGGGCTACAGTGAAACCCTACCTTGAAAAGCCAAAAAAATTTTTAAATAATTTTTTTAAAAGCCTAGTGGTGGTCCTAAGCCCTAGGGGGGAAACATTACTACTGCTGTCTGGCTAAATGGATTTTATGCCCAACAAACTGCCCTCTCTAAGTACTTATGTTTATGCCCATATTTTAATGCTATTCTCTCTCTTAGGTAGAGAAGCTTCTCTTTTCAAATGGCAGTGACCACTGGGATGTCTCAAAACTCACCATAGTGCTAAGAAGTGAAAGTAGAGTGTTCAGCATTAAGCGTAACATCTCTATCACACACACCAAGACTCAGCGGAAGAGGTGGTTAAAAAAAAAAAAAAAAAGGGCTGGAGAGATGGCTTAGCTGTTAAAGTGCCTGCCTCCTAAGCCTAAGAACCATGATGGTTCCAATCTCCAGGTCCCACGTTTAGCCAGATGCAAAGTGACACAAGGGCGCAATGCCGCACTTGATCACAAGGGGGCGTTCACAGCAGCTGAGAGGCTGCTGGCGCGCCCATCTCTATCTGTCTTCCTCTCCCTCTCTCTCTCTGTCTCTCTCTGCATCTCTCTTTAAAAAAAAAAAAAAAAAAAAGCGAAAGGAAGGGCTTCCAGACAAAGCATTCTTCCATGACCTCACCATGGGTAATGCTACCTACACAAGATTATATAATAGGAGGGGGAAAAAATGACATCAAAATAGAAGAGAGACTGGTTAGAAAGAAGGTGTAGGAGTTTGATTCAGGTGTCCCCCATAAACATGTGTTCTGAATGCTAGATCCCTACCTAGTGGCAATTTGGAAATTATCTTCCAAGATGCAGTATATTGTTGAGGGCAGGCTTATGGGTATTATAGCAAGCTTCCCCTTGCCAGTGTTTGGCACACTCTCCTACTGCTGTTGTCCATCTAATATTGGCCAGGAGCTGACATCCACCCTCTACTCATATCATCATGGAGCTTCCCCTCAAGTCTGTAAGCCAAAATAAACCCCTTCCTCTCACAAGCTGCTCCACTTAGGTGTTTTCTACCAGCAATGCAAAAGTAACTGCAACAGAAGGTATTCAAAGGAGAGGGGATTTGGGGAAAAGGAAGGGTGGTAGAAGGGGATTATGATCATGGTGTATTATTTATATTTACAGAAGTTGTCAATAGTTGCTTTTTTAATGCTGGACATGGTGGTATACACCTATAATTCCACCACTGGTGAAGCAGAGACAGGGAATCCCCAGAGTTCAGTAGCTAGTTAGTCTAGCCTAATCTGTGAACTCTAGGTTCAGTGAGAGGTTTTGTCTCTTAAAAGAATAACGTAGAAAGCTACTGAGAAGGACAAACAATGTCAACCTGGTCTCCACATACTAGCATGTGTATGTATACCCTCACATGTGTGCACACACACACGTGCCCACATATACAAACATACACATGCGGAAACAGGTATGTCTGATAAAACGGTTTTTGTAAACAGGAGGAGGAACATAGAAGAGGAAATAAACAGAAATTTGTAAATATAAGAAGGGCATATTGACTTATCTTTATAATTCCAGCACTCTGAAGACTGAGGCACTGCCATAACTCAAGGCCAGTGTAGGCTTCACAGTGAGTTCCAGGTCAGCCTGAACTATTATACCGTGAGATGTTATCTCTAAACTATAACTATAAAATAAATATATGTCTGTGTGTGTATGTGTAGGTGCTGGGGAGATGGCTAGGTGGTTAAAGGCCCTGGCTTGCAAAGCCTGCCAGCCTCAGTGCAATTTCCCAGTATCCAAAGGCAGATGCACAAAGTGACACATGCATCAATGCATTAGAAATTCATTTGCAGCAGCAAAAGGCTCTGGCAGATCCATTCTTTCTGCCTCCCTTCCTCTCTTCACAATAGGTAGATAGAACAAGATATGGAACTTTCATCTGAATGTATCTCTTTGTAATAAAAACATTAAGAAAGGGTAAAAAATATGATTCATCAATGCCTGCTTTTTTTAACCCAGGAAATTCCTTTACACCTGCTCCTGGTTCTAGTCAGCCAAAACTGTATGTATACTACCCTACTCCTTTACCAGTAGCATACTATACTAGCACTATGTACATTTTGGTAAAGTATTCTAAATTCTAAATTCACTAGCTCAGAGCAAAATTTTAAAATACTGACTAAATTAATACTGAATGTGGTGACACGTTTGTACTACCGGCAATCGGGAGGCTGAGGAAGGAGGATATTGAGTTTGAAGCTAGTCTGGGCTACATAAGGAGACCCAGTCTCAAAATAATAATAATGAGAATTATTTATTATTATTAAACAAGATACTGACATTCTCTTCACTCAAAACTCTGGAGGTATAGCTACAAAGAAAAACAGTATGACATATGGAAACACACTTCTTTGCTGGTCAAATATATATATATATATATATATATATATGTGTGTGTGTGTAGTGTGTGTGTGTGTGTGTATATATATATAATGTTTAAAAAGAGGGGCTGGGGTTAGAGAGATGGCTTAGTGGTTAAGGCGCTCACTTGCAAAGCCAAAGGAACCAGGTTCATTTCCTCAAGACCCATGTAAACCACATGCACAAGGTTCATGCATCTGGAGTTCATTTGCAGCAGCTAGAGGCCCTGGCACACCCATTCTCTCCCTCTCCTCCTCTCTGCCTCTCTCCAATAAATAAATAAAAATAAAACATATTTAGCCAGTCGTGGTGGTGCACGCCATTAATCCCAGCACTCGAGAGGCAGAGGTAGGAGGATCACCGTGAGTTCGAGGCCACCCTGAGATTACATAATGAATTCCAGGTCAGCCTGGGCTAGAGGGAGACTGTACCTCAGAAAGAAAAGAAAAGAAAAGAAAAGAAAAGAAAAGAAAAGAAAAGAAAAGAAAAGAAAAGAAAAGAAAAGAAAAGAAAAGAAAAGAAAAGCGAAAGCCGCCGAAAAAGCGAAGCGGCGAAGCCGGCGAAACAGCGGGCGGCGAGGAAAGGAAAGGAAAGGAAAGGAAAGGAAAGGAAAGGAAAGGAAAGGAAAGGAAAGGAAAGGAAAGGAAAGGAAAGGAAAGGAAAGGAAAGGAAAGGAAAGGAAAGGAAAGGAAAGGAAAGGAAAGGAAAGGAAAGGAGAAGAAGAAGAAAAGAAAGAAAAGAAAACATATTTAAAAGAAGGGCTAAGGAGATTGCTCAGTAGTCAAAGACGCTTGCTTGCAAAGCCTAATGACCAGGTTCAATTCCCCAGTATCCATGTAATGACACTTGAACAAAGTGGTGCAAGCTTCTGGAGTTTGTGACAAGAGACCCTGGCACATCCATACTCATTCTATCTGCACTCCTCCCCCATCTCAAATATATAAATAAAAATATAAAGAGAGAGAGCATGGGCAGAAGTTTCCTGTGGACATGGATAATGGTGTTCCCAAAAGCCACAGATTGTTATTAGAAAAATTTGGGGCTGGAGAGATGGTTCAGTGGTTAAGGTATTTGCCTGCAAAGCCTATCAACCTGGGTTCATTTCCC
The DNA here is from genome assembly GCA_036365145.1 of Orientallactaga sibirica. Lineage (NCBI taxonomy): Eukaryota > Metazoa > Chordata > Mammalia > Rodentia > Dipodidae > Orientallactaga > Orientallactaga sibirica. Next base: position 36,011,007 of record JAEOAD010000015.1, on the reverse strand, counting down.
CAGTATGCACGTAAATCCAGATGCACAAAGTGACTTATGTATATAAATTTTGTTTTCAGTGGCTAGAGACCCTGGTGTGCCTATTCTTTCTCCTCTTTCATTCCCCCTCTCCCTCTCTCTCTTCTTTCTCTGCTTATAAATCAAATAAATAAATAAATAAATTCAATTCCAGGGGTGGGATACCTTCCAGTAAGTTGTTGGCCAAGGACATCCCTGAGGGCCCCAAAACATTACAAAAAAATTGCCAAGGCTCTTGGTTTCCCACCAGAACTAGATGGTAAGACCCTACTGCTAAAGACTCGGCCTGCCTGGGCTGCAGGTCACTGAGAAATCAAGCTTGAGCTGAGCTGGAAACCTCCTCCCTGTTGACTAGTGGTCAGAAAGCTGGAAAGGGCTATTGTTGCATATACCCCCTTAGGAGAGAGAGGTCATCCGTGGTATTAAACAGAAGTAGACCCTGCAAGCCTTAAGATTAGCCTGTTAGGCCAAATGTGCCAACTTTATGCAATAGTGGCATGTGTGTTATGGGAAAAAACAACCACTCTCTAATTGGACTGGTAGCCCACTCCATGGGAGGGAATACATGCCTAGTATTGAAAACCTAGTCAAAAGCTTATGGCTGGGAAGGTCATGAGCCCTAGGGGGATTAACAACTGCTGTTGTCTGGCTAAATGAGTGTATTATGCCTACCAAACTGCCCTCTAAGCACTTTTTTTATGTTTCTACCCATATAATGCTACTCTCACTTTTGATTAGAGAAGCTTCTCTTTTCAGATGGCAGTGACCACTGGGGTGACTCGAAAGTCACAACAGTTCTGAGAAATGACAGTGGAGTGTTTAAGCACTGAGACATCTCTATCACACCCTCCAAGGCTCAGAATCCATTGCAGAAGAAGTGGTGAAAAGAATGTAAGAGCCAAAGGAATGATAGGACTGCTTATAATGCAATCTTCCAGACACAAAATGGCATTGTTATTCATCCTCACCGTGCCTGGCACTATCTGCACAAGATCTTCATAATAAGAGGAAAAGATGATGACATCCAAATAGAAAACGGACTAATTGGGAGCTGGGGAAATGGCTTAGTGGTTAAGGCATTTGCCTGTGAAGCCTAAAGACTCTAGTTCAATTCCCCAGGACCCACATAAGCAGATGCACAAGGATGTGCACGTGTCTGAAGTTTGTTTGCAATGGCCAGAGGCCCTGGCACGCCCATTCTCTTTCTTTCTGCCTCTTCCTCTCTCTCTCCCTCTCTGAAATAAATAAAATAAAACAAAATAAAAAATAAAAAGAAAGAGATTAATTGGAATGAAGGAGTTCAATAGAAAGTGGATTTGAGAGGGGAAAATGGTGGGAATTATCATGGTTTATTGTTTATACTTAAGGAAGTTGTCAATAAAAAGTTAAAGTAAAAACCATTTTGGGGGCTGAAGATGGCTTAGCAGTTAAGGCACTCGACTGCAAAGCCTAAGGACTTAGGTTTAATTCCCCAGTACCTACATAGAGCCAGATGCACAAGGTGGCACATGTGTCTGGAGTTCATGTGCAGTAACTAGAGGCCCTGGTACACTCATTCTGTCTGCCCCCCCCACCTCCTTTTTAAATAAATAAAGTATTTAAAAAAAAAAAAAACAGTTTGGCAGTTCCTCAAAAAAACTGAGAATTAGCAAGGCGTGGTGGTGCTCGCCTTTAATTCCAGCACTTGGGAGACAGAGGTAGGTGGATCACTGTGAGTTTGAGGCCACCCTGAGACTACAGTGAATTCCGGGTCAGCCTGAGGTAAAGTGAAACCCTACCTTGGGGAAAAAAAAAAAACTGAAAATTAGTTTTTAGTTTAGAATGTTCACATGACCCAGCAATTTTACTTCTGGATATGATACCCAAAAGAACTGAACTCAAGCAGATATTTGTACACCAATGTTCACATCAGCATTATTCACAGTAGCCAAAAGGTGAGACAAGCCTAAATGTTCACTGGAGATAAATGAATCAACAAAATACAGCATATCCAAATGCAGAACATTATTTAGTTGTAAAAAGAAATAAAATTCTGACACATGCTACATGGATGATCCTTGAGAACAAGTCACAAAAAGATAAATATTATAGAACTCCCAATTACATGAGATACATAAAACAAACTTATATGGGCAGAAAATAAAATGGTGGTTGTCTAGTGCCAGAGAGAGAGACATATTTAATGCATATAGAATTACAGTTTTAAAAGATGAAGGAGTTGTGGAGATGAATAGTAGGTGATAGTTACACAGCAATATAAATACTTAAAGCTACTGAACTATATACTTAAAAGTGGGTAATATGGCTAATTTTAGGTTATATATTTTTTTAGGTTATATTTTTTCCATGATTAAATTTTTTCACTGAAAGGATTGGAAGAGATTTTTTTTTTTTTTCAGTGCTGGAGCATGAGAGAAGGAAGGATTTGTAGACAATTTAGAATATTTTTGTTTTGCAGTAAGTTCACCCGACCAAGTATGAGCTATAATGTTCTATTACTTATTGCCACTTCATTAATTTCAACATTAGTTTTTTTAATATTTTTACTTATTTATTTGATAGAGAAAAGAAGGCAGAGACAGAGAGGGTCAGAAAGAATACAGGCACACCAGGGCCTCTTGCCACTGCAAATGAACTCCAGATACATGTGCCACTTTGCATTTCTGGTTTTAAGTGAGTACTAGGGAACTCAAAAGGGCCATCAGGCTTTGCAAGCAAGTGCCTTTAACCACTGAGCAATCTTGCCAGACCCAGAAGTGTTTGAGCTGAAATAGTCAAAATACAAAATTCCTTTTCAAAAGCTTTACATATTTAGATATATTTATTGGAACCTATTAACTATTGATAAAAATCTGATTTATTTTTAAAAGTTCATTGAAAATTATATCTTTTTCAGACTGGAGAGATGATTTAGCAGTTAAGAAACTTGCCTGCATAGCCTAAGGACTAGAGATTGAATCCCCAGTACTCATGTAACACCAGATGTACAAGATGGTGCATGCTCATAGAGTTCATTTTCAGTGGCTGAAGGCTGTGGCAGCCCATTCTCTGCTTTTCTATCTGCCCTTTTCTTTCTTTCTCTCTCTCAAGTAAATAAATTATATCTTTTCTACAAAGACTCACTAAATTCTCATAATCCTACTAATTCTCACAACCTATATGAAATAAATTATAATTGTACTGTATTCACTTTTCAGGAGGATATAATTTATTCAGTTACAAAAATAAACCAGTGTCACACAAAAAACTACATACCAGGCACTGTGTGTGTGTGTGAGTGTGTTGCTAAGAATCAAGCCCAGGGATTTACATACCAAGACAAGCACACCACCACTGAGTTACATTCCCAGTCCCCTTCATGTCACATTTTGAGGTATAATCTTTAAAACAAATACTTACTTTTCTTATAACTAGAAAAAGCTTAATTTTAAGTTAATCCTAAAAATATACAATATAAAAGACAATAATAATCAATTTTAAAGTAAGACCATAAAGCAAAGGTATGTGGTATTTTCATTTCCAGGAGAATCACAGGTTCCTAAACAGATAAAAGTTTAATGTTTGTAGTATATAGTTTTTTAAATAAATTTTTATTCTATGAGTAATGTTTTCTTAACTATCGGACATTATAAAATTAACTTTCATCATTTAGCAAACAATTGTTGACAATAAATGCCATTGGTTTTTTTTTTCCACTTATAAACAATGTGTACAGCATGACATGGGCCTGTAAGGCCAATCCAATGTTATTCTAGTAAGTGAAAACTCTGGCTGGAAATATAACTCAGTGGCAGAGTACTTACCTAGCATCTACAAAACCCTGGATTCAATCCCCAGCTACTGAGAATAAGTTTTTTTTCTTTTTTTCTTTTTTTGAGGTAGGGTCTCACTCTAGCCCAGGCTGACCTGGAATTCACTATGTAGTCTTAGGCTGGCCTTGAATTCATGGCAATCCTTCTACCTCTGCCTCCTAAGTGCTGGTATTAAAGGTGTGTGCCCCACACCTGGCTTACTGAGAATAAATTTTTAAAAAGAGAGGAGAGACTGAAAAAAAAGTATTACTAGAATTTAATATGATAACAATATAATCATTTTGATTTCTAAACCGAGACTCTTTGATGCTCTTCAAAAAATATTAACATCCCTCTCCCTCTCTGTCTGTCTCTCTCTGTGTCTCTCTCCAAAAATAAAATAATTTTAAAAATTTAAAAAAATATTAACTTTACCTCTGAAAACAAGAAGCCTAAATTTCTAGTCCTTTACCCAATATAAAAGTAACAGTGAGTCAAGTGTGGTGGTGTACATTCCTGTAATCCCAGTACTCTGGTGGCTGAGGCGGGGGGAAAGAGAATTGGAGGCTCACATGGGTTACATAGCGAAATCCTGTCTAAAAAGACAAAGATTGACAATCAGTACAATAACTGTTACAAATAAGGTAGAAAGCAGGTACAAGTTATCAGAGGTAAAAGCCTGTGAAGCCCAACGATATTATAATTAAATTAGGGCTGGTGTAAACAACATTTCTTTGTTGTTGTTGCTATCCAGACCCCTTCCTATCAGAATGCAAACAGGATAAAAGGACACTTAAGAACAAAGCATGGTGGGCCCTCTCACACTCATGGAGGCTGAGCCAAAAAGAATGCCATGAGTTCGAGGCCACCCTGAGATATGTAGTGAGACAATGTCTCACAAAAAAAATTTTTGAAAAAACACTATTCCTAGTAATAGAGCTCCTTTTCAACTCCACATTATATAAAAAAATTAAATTGCTCAAAGAGAAGGGGAAAAATACAAAAGCTGATGAAAGACATAAACAAGCAAAAGTCACAAGCCACCCCTAAACCTACAAAACACCTTGACTTTTGTTTTAAGAACTTTTTCTAAGTGTGTAGGCTGCAGATAATCAAGATATACATGCTCCTTGTGTATCACATACCACAAAGTAAAGAGCAAACTCTTGGAAATGGTCATCACAATATTAAATTGTAAAAATAAGTATACCTACATGTCAATGACACCATAGATGGGTTCAGTAAAGGAATAATTATACTGAGCCTTTAAATTTCTCTAGCAATGAAAATCTACAGGAATGGGGAATCCACAAATATGAACTGGTCATTAATCTTGAATTTACTGCAAAGAATGTACAGTCTATCCCCATCTTCCTACCCTCCGAAGATTTCAATATGATATTCAGAATCTCAAATGTTTACTCCTCTTTGCAAAGGACTACCATGCCGGGCTACCCTCACCACCTCCTCCTCACTTTTTTTTTGGGGGGGGGGGACTCTTCATACAAAACCACCACACACACCCCCAACTCACAAATCACACAGCCTGCTCATGAAACAACCATTCAGGGGCCCCCACATTTAATAACCTCAGATTGTACATATTCCGCAAATAGTTGGGGACAGTCACATGCATAGTAACCCCAAAATCGTAACATCACCCCAACCTGAACATCTCATTCAACGCAAACTGAACACACTGTACACAACACAGCCAGCACAGCATAGGAAACCCATGCTCTCCCCAGGCTCAGCACACACACAACTCACACACACCCCAAGCCACTGGCGGTGCTCGACAGACAGGCGCTGGAAGAGGCAGGCCACCGTGCGGGCGCCCGGAACCCGCCGAGTGGGAGGTGGGAGGGGAACAGAGCTGGATACTTCACCTGAAAATCAGCCAGGATCATCTCCCGGTCCATGTTGGACGCCATGGCGGCCGCCGACTTCCGCGGCCCCGGGCCCGACGCGCGCACCTGCGAGGGAGAAGGCGCCTCCTGCGGCCGAGGCCGCCGCCGCCGCCGGGCGCCGCGGGGCTGGCGGGCAGCAGGCGGACGGGCCGGCGGGCGGTGCTAGGTGCTCATGCACTCGGTAACCTTCAGGCGCCCGCCTGGGCCCCGCAGAGCCCTCGCCGTAGCCGCCGGGACCGGGAGGCGGGTCGAGATGCCGCTCGGGGCTTCCGGACGCCGGCCAGGATGAGCACAGGTGACGACAGAGCGCAGCCGGCTCCCTCCACCGCGGCGAGACCGGCGGGGGGCGGGGAAAGCGAGCGAACGAGCAGGCGGGCCAACGCCACGGCCGCCTCCGCCTCCTCCGCTTCCTCCCTGGCCGCAGCCTCCGCCCCTGGTTGGCCGGCGCCTGGGCTGTCGCACATTTTGTCTGTCATCGAGGTCGCAAAGCGGCGCTTTGCGGCTGTCACGTGACCGCCCTTCTGTCAAGCGCTGGGCGCGCTACGTCCGGGTGGCGACGCCAGCGCAGTCGGCTGGGACGCTGACCTGCAACCCTGGCGAGAGCGTGAAGACCCGCAACAGGTTCCTCCGGTTTGGGTTGACTTGCAGGCCTCAGGGTACCGCCTCCCCCAGGCTGACGTCGGGATCTGATTCTGCACTTCACCGGGTTAGCCCCGCACAGAACACATTCAGCCTCTCAAGCCCACTCAACACGCTCACAAACAGGATTTTCTCTGATGAAGTTTGCCCAAATAAAACCTCATAAAGCGTCTCTTAACTGCCAACCTCGCTCACGTACTGTCATTGGCAACCCTAAGCCCCCGGTCCTGCATCCTTAGACTCAGTAGCCCTGAGGTACCCACACTACCACAGTACCCCTGGAACGCAGAAGCTGAGAGAGGTGAGAGTCCTGACCTCTTGAACATTTTTTTTCTATTTAAGAGAAATAAAAAAGGTTTCTACTAATATCTACTTTTTAAAAGCTGATACATCCTATAAATGAGGAAAAATTGAATGCAGTGTTTAGTATAGTCTTTTCAAAATAATAAGTAAAGAAACAGAATACTCGTAAATGTCTGAAATTTTCAACTTTGGTCAGAAATTTCACCGGCCTCTGGACCTAAAACAGCCAAAAGCTGTCATATGACAGTTGGTAAATTGCTGTGTAGGCCAAACAAAGAGTGACAAAATATATTCAGCCTTGACTTCAGAAAATAAGAGCTTCTAGACTGTAATAGTGTATATACATACTTTGGAAAGTATGGAAAACCCTAAAAATGTGAGCAAAAAATATATAAATTAATGAAATCACCATGTAGAATCAAGGCCTAAACAACTTTATCTGAGAATGTGTCTATGAAAAATTAGAAAATGGAGCTGAACATACTGGCTTACACCTTTAACCCTAACATTCAGGGGGCCATGGTAAATAGAAGGATCACCATTACTTCAAGGACAGTGTGAGCTACGGAGTGAGGTCCTGGTTAACCCTGGGCTAGAATGACACTGCCAGAAAGAAAGGAAGATAGAAAGAAACGAGGGAGGGAGGGAGGAAGGAGCTGGAGGGATGGTTCAGCTATTAAAGGTTTCAAACCTTTTGGTTTTGCAAATCACATGGTTGCAAAGCATGCTGGCCCAGATGCCATTCCCCACTATGTATGGCCAGATGCACAAAGTGCAGGTACATATGGAGTTCATTTACAGTGGCATGAGGCCTTGGCATGTCCATTTTCTCTCACTGTCTCTCTCCCCTCTCTCTGTGCTTACAAATAAAAAATAGATAATATTGTAAAGAAATAAAAATAAATAGAAAATATGAACTGAACATTCAGTTTCCCAAAATACAAAGAGTGTAATGTGTTGTTCAAAGATCCTATTTGCTGAAGGTGTAGCACAGTATTAAGGGCCCTTGCCTAGCATGCCCAAGGCTCTTGATTAGATCCCCAGAAACACATACACATTTATATTCATTCTGTGTATGTTTCACTAAGTGAAAATAATCAGAGCTATAACTTTGTGATGCTCTGTATTTTAATGTGCACAATAAACTAGATCAGAAATAGAACTCTCTATTGCAAAATGAATCAAAGTTTGTTTTTTTTTAATTACCATCGTTAGGGCTGGAGAGGTGGCTTAGCGGTTAAGGCGCCTGCCTTCGAAGCCTAAGAAGGCTTGTTCAAATCTCCAGGTCCCACATTTAGTCAGACACAAAAGTTACACAAGCACACAATGTCACATATGCACACATGGGGACACACATGTCTGGAGTTCATTCACAGCGGCTGAAAAGGCCCTGGTGCCCATTCTTTCTCTTTCTCTCTCTCTCTCTCTCTCTCTCTCTCTCTCTCTCTCTGTCTCTCTCAAATAAAAAAAAACTTAAAAATTAAAAAAAAATTCCCATCCTCTGGTGGGCATAGTGGCACATGCCTTTACCCAGCACTCTGGGGTAGGAGGATCACTTTGAGTTTAAGGCCACCCTGAGACTATGTAGTAAATTTCAGGTCAGCCTGGGCTAGAGCAAGGCCCTACAAAAAACCAAAAAATAAATAAATAAAATTGCCATCTTTGGGCTGGACAGATGGCTTAGAGTTAAGGTGCTTGCTTGAAAAGCCAAAAGACCCAGGTTCAATTCCCCTGGAACCACATAAACCAGATGTACAAGGTGGCACATGGGTCTGGAGTTCATTTGCAGTGGCTAGAGGCCCTGGTGCACCCATTCTCTCACTGTCTTCCTCCCTCTCTCTCTTATGCAAACACACATAAATATTTTTTTAAATACCATCCTTAGAGAAAAATTGAATGAGTACAAATATGAATCATGTAGTGAAACAGTGCAAACAGTATGAATGACACAATTCAGTAACCACCCCATTACTATGTTCTCTCAAAACAAGGAAGGTGAACAATTGTTTCTATTTATATGATCAAGATTAATACAGCCCTGAAAAATTGAGGGTTTTCTCTTTGTACATGTGGCTACCTGATAACTCATTCAAATACCATGCTGCTCTTTGCCTTCCTCTCTTCTGTCCTTCTGGAAATTAAAGCAGCACCATGATATAGCAGTAATAAGGGAAGAATGCCCTAGATATTCAGAAATATGACCCTTTAGGATTACTTTCCCAAATAATTAGCTGTTGGAACTTAATGAGTCACCAAGTATTACTCCAACTTCTGACAGAATTATTTCAAGAGATAAATTTTTTTAAAACCATCAAATCATTATATAAAATTAGCATAAATTTCATAACACTTCTACGTTTGCTATCTGACTCAGTCCCTTGACACAGCCTGTGTAAATCTGTTTCTTTGTCTCTGAAATGAAGCTAAGAAAACATATGAGTGATTTTGAATGTTGAGTGATATAATGCATATGAAAATACTTAATAAACCTCAGAGCTCTCCTAACATATTGTTACTCTGTATGCCAACTTCTACATGGTTTTATCATGGCCACTCTTTTCATTAAACTGTGACCAACAAGAATGTCCTTTTTAATCATGGCTTTTAGTATTTTGACACAATTTGGTATTCTAGCAAATGCTGTATTTTTTTTTCTGTAATTGTTTCATCTATATCTGTTTTTTTTTTCTCTTCCCAAAGGTTGAAAGTTCCCTGACAGTTATAAACCATTTCATCTTGTTTTTATTTTTTAATATTTATTTATTTAAGAGAGAGAGAATGGATTGCCAGGACCTCCTGCTGCTGCAAACAAACTCAAGATGCATGTGCCACTTTGTGCATCCAGCTTTACATGGGTACTGGTGAATCGAACGTGGGTGATCAAGCTTTGCAAGCAAGCACCTTTAACTGATGAGCTGTCTCTCCAGCCCTTGTGTGGGTTTTTATGGAACAAAGTTCATGCATAGCAAAATCTTGGGCATATAACAGTAATTTGAATATCTTAAATTTTATTGTGTTGACCCAATACAGGTACATTTTTAAAATTTTTTATTCATTCATTCATTTATTTATTTATTTGAGAGAGGCAAATAGAGAGAAAGAGAGAATGGGCACACCAAGGCCTCTAGCCACTGTAAATGAACTCCAGACACATGTGCCCCCTTGTGCATCTGGCTTACGTGGGTCCTGGGGAATCGAATTGGGGTCCTTAGGTTTCACAGGCAAACACCTTAACCACTAAGCCATTTCCCCAGCCACAATACAGGTACATTTTAGACCTTATTTAATTTAATCTTCATAACAACTACTTTACAGAATTAAAAGCTTGCCAGGCACATGCCTTTAATCCCAGCACTCGGGAGGCAGAGGTAGGAGGATCTCTGTGAGTTTGAGGCCACCCTGAGACTACATAGTGAATTCCAGGTCAGCCTGAACTAGAGTGAGACCCTACCTCGGGGGAGGGGGGGAGATGGGAAGAAAAACAAATATTGAATTAAGAAGAAGAAACAATTTCTCTGAAGTATCACTAAGGGAATAAAAATAAAGAGAAATTCTTTTTCCATAAGTATGAACAATGCAAAATATGTTCTTTTGAGGTAGGGTCTCTAGCTAGGCTGACCTCGAATTCACTATGTAGTCTCAGGGTGGCCTTGAACTCAGCAATCCTCCAACCTCTGCCTCCAGGGTGCTGAGACTAAAGGCGTGTGCCACCATACTTGGCCAAAATGATTTTTAAAATATTTTATTTATTTATTTGAGAGAGAGGCTGATAGAGAGAATGAGCACACCAGGACCTCTAGCCACTGCAAATGAGTCCCAGATACAGGTGTATCTGGCTTTATATGAGGACTGGGGAATTGGACCTGGGTCCTTTGCTAGCAAGCACCTTAATCTCTCCAACCCAAAATAAAATTAATCTACTCATTCTTATACTTGGTCTATTGTAAAAATTTGTGGAGTTCAGCCAAATTCAACTGGAGGTCTTAGACTCTTCATATTCTTTTATCCTTTAATCCCACCACTCTGGAAGCAGAGGTAGGAGGATCACCGTGAGTTCAAGGCCACCCTGAGACTGCAGAGTGAATTCCAGGTCAGCCTGAACTAGAGTGAAACCCTACCTCGAAAAACCAAATTTTTTTTCATCTTTCTTTCAAGTATAAGTAATAGAGTTTTTCATAGTTATTATACTAAACTTTTACTCAAAATTATTTTGGAGCCTAGGGACATGGCTCAGTGGTTAAGGTTCTTGCCCATAAAGCCTAACGACTTGAGTTCAATTCCCCAGAACCCACGTAAAGCCAGATGCACAAAGTGGTGCATGCGTCTGGAGTTTGCAATGCCTGTAGACCTGGGTGCACCCATTCATTCATAATCCTCCCCCCAGTGCTGGGCATGGTGGTACATGCCTTTAATCCCAGCACTCAGGAGACCAAGGTAGGAGGATCGCTGTGCATTTGAGGCCAGCCTGAGACATAGTGAATTCTAGGTCAGCCTGGGCTAGAGTGAGACCCTACCTCGAAAAACCAAAATAAAAATAAAACTTGGATCTATAAGCTCCAAAAACATATCCAGGTCTTGACACTTTTAAGGAGTTACAAACTTTATAGAATGTCCTTCAACTTGAGTTTACCTAATATTTCCTCATATTACTGAGTTTATGTTGGGCATGGTGGCACATGCTTTTAATTGTAGCACCTGGGAAGGTGAGGCAAGATGATGGGGAGTTTCAAGGCCAGCCTGGACTACCTACAAAGAGCTTATCTTTAAAAAGTGAAAAAAGTTAAAGAATTATACTGAGTTTTTGGATTTTAAGAAATACTATATGGATGGTATCTTCTTCTAATCACATTATATTAGAGTCATTACATATCAACATGAATTCCTCATGGGTGTTAACTTTGATCTTTTGATTAAGATAACCAATGTATTTCTATCACTATATCTTATAATTCATGAGACTAATTCTAGTATAGTGTTAAACTCCTATTTTACTAATCAAAAATATGGTTTATCCAATAATGTAATATGTTAAGAGTCTCGTGGCTGATCCTGGACTCTTTTTTTAAATAAATCTTTGTTATTATTATTATTAACAACATTTTCCCTCATCCCTGACCCCATTCTGCTGGGGATGCTCCTCAGTGGGTTTGCAGGTATTCCCCATGGGGTTATGGGTTATACATTGTGGGAACAGTAGTCAGTTATTTTGGGGAGAGGGAATGCCTCTGGTCATGACATCTCAAACTGTGGCTCTTAAAATCTTTCCACCCCCTCTTCCGCAAAATTCCCTGAGCTATAGTGGGTGAGTTTTAAGTCTACTTCAGTGATGAGCTCTTAGGAACCTCTGGATCTCCTCTTTGGTAGGTGTTGAGTATTCTCAGGGTCTGTCTCCTACACTTTGATGATGATTATCAGGTTCAGCATGGAAGCAGCACTCATGCTCATCTCCCCAATTCCTCCATGGTTTCAGTGTGGCTTGGCTGAAGTGTGAAAGGTAATATATCTCCTCGGGAGTTGCTACTTTCTGAAAAAGAAGAACAGATTCTCCAATCAGAGTGAAGTCAGCATAGTTTCAATTGGATAAGCATTATTAACTTAGGGAGAATTTGATGTATGTAACCCCTCTTTTAGCCAAAGACTACTGAGAGCTTGACACTGAAGAGCATAACCTTTGTCTCCATAGGATTCTGATCTGGATCCAAATTCCATATATGGGTTTCTTTACACAGAGTGGATCTTTTAGCCAATCAGAAAGCTATTGGTTTACGCACTGAGGCTGTGTGCCACTATTGCACTGGCAGGTACATCCTGCCACGGTGTTTTCTTCTGAGTAGCTTAGACCTCTGGTTGCTCAGACCATTGTTTGCCACTTTCCCCCAGTCGGTCATGTAGTGCTTTCCACCACTAGATGGGTTAACTGTCTGAGGACTGACTCTTCCTGATTCCAGCCAGATTTCTCCATGCTCTGTGTTGGCAGCATATAGTGTCTTCAGCAACAGGGTCTTACCTTTTGCCTCAGGCAGGTAATCAAGTGCTTTGACAGAAAGCTGTCTTGATTTGGGGACCTCATAGTTCTCTCTGATCAGCAGCTTGATGTGGGTAGCAACCAGTTTCTGGTACTGGGAGTTACAGGCCAGAGACAAAAAAAAAAAAAAAAAAAAAAAAAAAGATTTTTTTTCCCTTTAAGCTTTGGCTTAATCCCACCCTCTCCAGGGCCCTTCTTTTCAGGTGCTCTCCCCTTACTCCTGTTGAAGGTTACATCTTTTAGTCTATCTCCAAGGATAAAGGTTTCTATAGTACCAGTTCATTTTGGATTTAGTTTTGTGTTTGTTTTTCCTCCCTCCTCTTCCACTCCCCCCAAACCCTTCCTTCCCTATGGTATGGGCCTTGTGTTGTCCATCAGGTATGTCAGTAACTCAAGCAGGTGATCCTGGACTCATAAGTGATGGAAAAGGGATAAGACGTAGGACCCAAGATCAAAGTATGAATCCTGTGTCCATGAACCTGCTGATTTTAAGTCACAACCTCTGTCAGCCTTAATTCCTTTGCTAAAGAATGGATATTACCTGACAATTATAAAGGCTAAGTAATGTGTGCACCACATTTTATAACCACAGAACACTGCAAATATTAATTATTGCTATTATGTTTAAGCCTTTGAGTTGCTTACAGGTTTTTTCTTTCTTTCCTTTTTTTTTTTTTTTTTTTTTTTTTTTTTTTTTTTGCCTAAAAGGCATTCCTAAGGCCTGGGAAGATGGCTCAACAGATGCACTTGCTCGCAAAATCTGTTGTCCAGTTTCAATTCCCAAGGCATGCACATAAACCAGATACAAAAAGTGGCTTAAGTGTCTGTTGTTCACTAGCAGTGGCAAGAGGCCCTGGCATGTCCACACATACATGCTGTGCAAATAAATAAAATTTTGTTGTTGTTTTTGGGATATTTTTATTTACTTGTTTGAGAGACACAGAGAATGTGCAAGACACCAGGGCCTCTTGTGCAAATGGACTCCAGATGCATGCATCACTTTGAGCACCTGGATTTGTATGGGTACTGGGGAATCGAACCCTAGGTCTCTAGGTTTTGTAAGCTAGTGCCTTTAACTGCTGAACCATCTCCCCAACCCTAAATAAATATCTGTAAAAGGGTTTTCCTAAGGGGTGTTCAGTAGCCATATGGAAAAACCTGCTGAGTCTCAGAAATAAAATGCCAAATCCACAGGTAAAAATGCTTAAAAGGACCTTTAATTATGCCAGTTTTTTTTCCATCTCTGTTTATAAATTCAACAAACAGGAAGATTTTAAGGCCAAGAAAAAAAATTGTAGTTTCTGTCTACACCTTTCTCAAAGCTTATCATTTATAAACTACATATTTGAGTCAATGTGGAAAGACATGAAATAATTTGACTAAATCATATCCTGTAAGTCCTGTAAAATGATTATGAACTACTGACTAAAAAGGTTTCCATGATTCTTAGTACTTAATATCCAATTTTAAATATTATCTTTTAGCATTTAAGGGAGATGTTAAAGGAGAAATTATTACTTTCACTGTAATAGAGTACTTAACTGTGAATCTTCCCTAGGCATTATGTTAAAGTATAAGTTTATTGAGGTCAGAGATGCTTTATGTTTTGGTTTTTTAAATATTTTTATTTATTTGAGAGAGAGAGAGCACTATGAGTGGGCCAGGACCTTCTGCCACTGTAAACAAACTCCAAATGAATGTGCCACTTTGCACATCTGGCTTTACTTGGATATTGGGGAATTGAGCCCAGGTGGTCAGCTTTTATAAGCAAGTACCTTTAACCACCGAGGTATCTCTCCAACCCAGAGATGCTCTTAAATCTACTGCAGTGTACTAGCTCTCATGAAATCAGATTTTCAGTTGGACAGGGTAGTGTGTTCCCAACACCAGGGAGTTTACGAAAAGAGAATAGTGAGTTCTAGGAAGATGAGAGGGAGGGAGAAAGGGGGAGGGAAACAGATTCTAGTTAGTGCTACTTTGTAATGCTCTTTTATGTGCTCTGAACTAGACTATAATATCTGCCATTTTTGGTTTACACAATAGGCAGCATAAGCACACTTTAGGCCACCAGCAAAACCAAAAATTCAAACTCTTAAAAATTAAAAAATTTTAAGGCCAGGTGTAATCCCATCAGAGGTAGAAGGATCACAATGAGTTTGAGGCCTGCCTGAAACTACATAGTGAATTCCAGGTCAGCCTGGACTACAGCAAGACCCTACCTCAAAAACAACAACAATAAAAGTCCTCTTTCATGGATTGGGGAGATGGCTGAGTTAAAGGCACTGCTTGGAAAGCCTGTGTGCCCAGGTTCAGTTCCCCAGTACCCATTTAAACCAGTTGTACAATGTGGTGCACATATCTGGAGTTCGTCTGTGGTGGTAGAAGGCTGTGGTATGCCCATTCATATTCCCTCTCCTCCCTCTCTCTCCTTGCCAATAAAATATTTTTGAAAATTTTTAGGAAAGACAGCTGAAGTAATTAATCATCATGAAAAAGGCAGAACTTTGTTGTACTTTTCTACTCTTATTTGGGGGTTTTGTATCATTTTTATTTTTGTTTACATACATTCTGTAGGGTGGTAGGGCATCAAACTCTTTAGTGCTTAGACCCTCCAGAAGTCTTAATTCAACAGGATATGGTGGTACACACTTGTAATCCCAGCCCTCCCAGTACAACACAGGTTATAAGTTCTAGGCTAGCCTGGGCTACTTAGAGACCCTGTCACACACACAAAAAACACAGCTGGAGAGATGGCTCTGCCGTTAAATGTGCTTGCTTGCAAAACCTAATGGCCTGGGTTGGATTCCCCAGTACCCACATAAAGCCAGATATACAAAGTGGTACATGCATCTGGAGTTTGCTTGCAGTTGCAAAGAGGCCCTGGTGTGCCCATTCTCTCTCTCTCTCTCTCTCTCTCTCTCTCTCTCTCATTCTCCTGTCTCTCAAATAAATAAATATTTTTTTTCCAAGATAGGGTCTCACTGTAGCTCAGGCTGACCTGGAATTCACTGTATATCCTCAGGATGGCCTCGAACTCACTGCGATCCTTCTACCTCGGCCTCCCGAGTGCTGGGATTAAAGGCATGCGCCACCATGCCTGGTTCAGTATTTTTTAAAAACAACAAAGGAGGCTGGAGAAATGGCTTAGCAGTTAAGGCACTTGCCTGCGAAGCCTAAGGACCCCGGTTTGATTCCCCAGTACCCATGTAATCCAGATGCACAAGGTAGAGCATACATCTGAAATTTGTTTTCAGTGGCTGGAGGCCCTGGTGCACCCATTCTCTCTCTTTCTGTTAAATAAATAAATAAATAAATTTAAATTTTATTTTATTTATTTATTAGCGTGAGAGAGAGAATGGGTGCACCAGGGCCTCCAGCCACTCCAGACGCATGCGCCCCCTTGTACATCTGGCTAACATGGGTCCTGGGGAATCAAATCTGGGTTCTTTGGGTTTGCAGGCAAACGCCTTAACCGCTAAGCCATTCCTCCAGCCCTAAAACTAAATTTTTAAAAAAGCACTTAAAAGGCCACCCTGAGACTACATAGTTAATTCCAGGTCAGCCTGGGCCAGAGTGAGATGCTACCTCAAAAAAAAATAAAAAATAAAAGCACTTTAATTAGTCAAGTGTATTTAATATTATGTAATTTTTATTTTATTTATGAAATTTTATCCAGCAAAAATATTTCATGGAAATTATCATACATGTATACCCATTGCTGATAATGCATATAATGTTATTCTTCTTTAAAATACTTACTCTAATCAGGAAGCCATGAAATGCTAGAAAGCAGCATTTGTAAATTGGACTAATGCCAGTTACTGCTTATCAGTCAATAGTGCTGTTCTATCACCACTTCCAGCTATACTAGGAAAATATTATAGGTCCCAGAAGACTCAAAGTAAATTATTTAGTAATGGTAAAAACACAATCCTAAATATTCTATTTGAATTGTTAACTATACTTAAGAAAAACATGAGTTAATTTCTTTTGTTGTAATAGCCATTTTATTCAATATGTTCAGCTTTAGTTACCTCAGAAAAGAGCTCTGGTGATTTTTTTTTGTCTCTCAACAATTCAAACACTGCCAGATTCTTGCCAGTTTCCTCTGCCTAGCAGCCAACCTGTTGCTAGATGATTGTCCAGATGTTTCTGGTATGTTTTAATACTCCCCCGTTTACTTCAAGGAACTGGCTACAGATGGTGTTGCTTAAGGCTACATATGCCAGTGGCTGCTTCTAATTAAACCACTTGTCTTTTTTGTGCTTGGTTTCATTTTAACCACGGGGTGCATCATGCAACTGTGTTGGATATTTTTTAAAGAATAACAATATAGAAAGTAGTGATCTCACCTAAGAGGAAGTTTAAAATGCAGAAAATTGGTGGTAGATGATTGAAATCAATGATATGGGTAAACTATTCCTTTCCACTTGGAATACTCTTTGCACAGCCAAACCTCCATCTAATAATGGAAGAGAGAACTTCAACAAATTTCTTTGTTAGAAAAAAACATCTTATGGTTTAAATTTTTGTTTCAAATTAGTTGAATTTTATCCCTTTCTTCTCAGGATAGAAATAGTTCACATTTTTCTAATCTCTGGAACTTTAAGATTTCAGAGTTCGTCAGGATTTCCGATAGTTAACGTTTTCGTACAGCTCCGGCTACAGAAGACTTGCATTTCCAGAGGACTGGGCCACCTCTGCGGCCCTGGGTGGTGGTCTGACAGGTGCCAAGGCCCAGCGTGGACAGAGGCCACCTCCGCTCGGCGCGAGCGCCTGAGGAGCCGGGGAGCGCGGAGGCAGGCCCGCCCCGTTAGAGTCCGGGAAAGACTCCCGTCGCGCCGGGGAGCGGCTCAGGCCTCCCCGCTCTCCGCGGCCGACTGTTAGCCACGCCCCCTGCTCCGCCCAGACTGCAGCTGCGAACCCCGCTGCCTCTGAGGCCGCGGAGCGCGCGGGCAGGCGGGCAGGCGGGCGGGAGCCGGCGCGGAGGACGCGGGGAGCGCGGCGGCGGGAGGAGCGCGTGGGGCCCGGGGGCGGAGCGTGCGCGGCGGGCAGCCCGAGCGCCAGCGGCGGAGGGCGGGGCGGGGGCGTGGCCCTGTCTTCCCGCTCCCGCGGCGCGGCAACTCGGCCGAGCCTCCTTAAAACTCTGCCGTTAAAATGGGGGCGGGTTTTTCAACTCAAAAAGCGCTCAATTTTTTTCTTTTCAAAAAAAGCTGATGAGGTCGGGGGGAAAAAAGAGAGAGAAGAAACCGGCACGGTTCTCTGCAGAGGCAACAGAAACAGCAGTTGTTTCAGCGAGAGAAGAGGCCCGCGGGGGAGGAGAGGACCCGATCGGCAAGGGCACGACGCGCCCCGGGCTGTGGGCGTGAAGCGAGCCGGGACCAGGGATTTTAGGGTAGCCGACTACAAAAGAAGCTGTCACTGGCTGCGTCGCGGCTCGGGAGGACTCGCTGCTGCCCAGCTCGGCTCCGGGGCACGGCTGGCTGGCAGCCGCTGCCCTGTCGGCGGCACAGGCCGGGGACCGCGGAAAACTGGCCAAGTGACACGGAGTGCCAGAGCTTGAGGGCCGTCGCCCAGAGGTCGTCGGGACTAGCTGCGCCCGGGACCTGCGGCGACGACCGGTCCTCCGAGCTTGGCCTGCCCTTCCCAGGACCCTTCCCGTCTCCGAAGGCCACCGGGAGAGGAAAAAGGGAAAGGCGGTGTTGGAGACGCCCGCGGTGCGGAGCCGGAGCTAGCCCAGGCGTAGGCGGGAAGTCACGGAGGAGCTCGTCCCGCGCCGCCGCGATGCCGCCGCGAGCTGCCCCGGCGCCCGGAGCCCCGTAGGCGCTTCCCACGTCGTCGCCCTCCTCCGGCCTCGGGCTGTCGGAAGCCGGCGGGGCCGGCATGACGGGCTTCTTGCGGGGGGCCTGCGGCGCGCCCGGCAGCCTCGGGACACCCGCGCGCAGCCCGGCTCCCACGGCCTCCGAGGCTCGGCGGGGCTGCGGCCACCCGGCACGCGGGATCTGGAGCCTTCACGCGCGGCGTTAGCCCACAGCTCGGCTCCGGTGGGACTCCAGGCTCTTCGGAAGAAGCCGAGCATGCAGGAGAGTCATTGAGACCTGGAAGCGGAGGGCCAGGAACTGCTACTCTCGTCTGTCCTGGGCGATCATCTTTAACCCCCCTCCCCGCCCCCAGCACGTCAGCATCCAGCCTCGGCGGCGCTCTGGCAGTCCATTCGACTCGGGATCACCCCCGCGGCGACACGGATGGAAAGGAGCCCTTCCGAGAACCTGCCTCCGACCTTCTGGCTCGAGTCACCACCGTGAACCAGGGTGGGTTCGTGTCTTTCTTCCCCTCCCTCCCACCCCTCGCCTTTCTTCCGTGGTAGTTTCTGACCTGACCCAGTCCCTTAAGTCTCCCTACACATTCCTCCCTGAGCGCTGAAGCTTCGCTACGTGACAGCTCTACCTGCATCTCACGCCCAGAGCGATTGATCAGGAGTGTCTGTGTGTCTGTCCGCTCGCAGCTGAATCACCAGAATCCTTCACAGGGGTTAAGCTAAAACGCGAGGAAAGCAGCCCCCCTCTCCAATGGGCTCGGTTTTGCAGAATAATCACGTGTGGATCGAGGGGCGGGCTCTTGGCAGGCAGATCTTACTAGTATTTACTACCGAGCTGTACTCCAGATTAACCATCCCCGTCCTTCTGTCAGTGTCCGATGCCATCATGCAGCCTGGTTAGGAGCAAAGGACAGGGGGAAAGAGAAACGACTCACCATCTTCTCCCAATCGATCGTCAGGATCCTAAAGAATGGCCGAGCCTTGGGGGAACGAGTTGGCGTCCGCAGCTGCCAGGGGAGACCTAGAGCAACTTACTACTTTGTTGCAAAATAATGTAAACGTCAACATACAAAATGGATTTGGAAGAACTGCTCTGCAGGTTGGTATCCAGAGAGGTGGGGGAAATGGGTTAATAATATTGACCCAGGCTTCTAGAATGACAGCCTTGAAGGTTTTAGAAATCCAAATTTTCACGGTCTTAAAACTTTGTTGGTTGCCATATTTTATATCTTTAAGTGGATCCAACTCCCAAAAATGACGTACTTGGAAGAAATTCGTCAAATCCTATAACATCCTCAGTATCAAGAGGATCCTTGATTTGGTCATAATTTTGGAATTTTATGTGTGTGTGTGTGTGTGTGTGAGAGAGAGAGAGAGAGAGACAGTGGGGATTTTAAAATAGTCATAGCGTCGAGGTCTGTTTTGTTTTGTTTTCTGTTGCTTCAGTAGCTCTTTAAGCACACTGTCATGGCTATTTTTGAAGTAAATAAACTGCTATCGGTGGTGGTACATATTCAGCTATAATAATTGACTTTAAAGTTAATGTTCTTACTACTAGTAGGATTTTTTCTTTCTTTCTTTCTTCAAATGCTTCAGGTTTTGACAAACGACCTTTCCTTCTTTAGAAGAGGTAGCCTGAGCAGGGGACAGGATGTGCATTTCAGTTAATATCATACCATTTACCTATTCAGGAGTGAGGAGAAATATAAAGTTGAATTTTCTAATCAGAGCTGAGCTGTGCTGTTTCTGTCCCTGCAGTATTGCCGTGATATGCTCTAATTTTCAGCAATTAGATTTACAGGCAACAATTGACACATGTCCAACTGCCAAGTATGTACCTGATAATTAATACTTTACCTCCCCCAAATGCTGTCATGTAACTTAGTTAAAAGGCTTAGAACCAAAAAACAATGGGAAAAGTCGTCTCAAATAGTTTTATCAGAGTTCTGATGGTACTCTTAGGAGCTTTTCTTACTCAGAAGCTGCTTTTGAAAACCCATTAGGGAGAAGACATTTGAGAGTTTTGTTTCCGGTTATAAAAATTAGAAATTTAATTGGCAGGAGAAATCACAGTGGAAAAGCTGTACATTTAAAACTTTGTACATTTTAAACTTTTAAACATTGTAAACTTTCAGGATTAAGGAACTTATGTGTAGATTCTAAATTATTTACCTTGTTTTGGGCAGATTAGATAGAGAAGGGATTTTTTTTTTCTTTTTCCACCCAGTAGTTTTGAACAGATTTGGTGGTGGAAGCCATGCCACAAATTCAATATACTGAAAAGTTTCCTACTGAAAAGTCAAAAGATTGTATCAGTTTCACAGAGCCACTTAACCCATGTTCAGTATAACATGGTATAGGATTTTTTACTAATAGGAAGACGGAATGATTAATACTATTTTTTAAATCTCTGACAAACATTTTTAAAACAACTCTGCAATCTTGTTGATATTAACAAACTTATTAATAACACCCACTTATTGTGACTTACTTTTACTACATATACTGAAACACACACATACACACACGTCCCAAAGATTATTTTCAGCATGTGTAATTCTTACTCTATAGTTGTGTCATAAGTACTTCAAAACTTTTTCTAATATTGCTTTTGTTTTCTGTGAAAGATGGTAAATTTTCTTCTATGATTATGTTTGTTTAGCTCAACTGAAGAAGCCTTTTCTCCTCCTAGTGCTTTTCAATCAGGAGACTAACAAAGGCCCAATCATACATTTGCTAAGGTGTCTGTCTCTTGTTTTCATCACTCCTTACATGTAACTAAAAACTTTAAGGAGTTATGGATAAAATTAGATTGTATTAATTTTAATAATCAAAAATATGTTTCCGGACAAATTAGTTTGTGTCATTTTCCTACTGTCACAGACGAAGGACTGAAAGGGTTTATCAAAGGGAAAATATAATAACTAGACCAATTATGTAGCTTGCATTTGTAAAATATTAGTAAGTCTTAATATATATTTATTACTTAATTTGTGATTATTTTTAAAACATTCTGAAGATATAAATCAACTTTGTGTGTATTTTCCAATGGATTATTTAATAAGTATTGATTGTAGTATGTAATTTATTCATTTTAAATCTAGATTATTGTGAATATACCTAAATATAAATGAAGCTGGCATGTTAATCAGAATCATGTATTTCACCACCAAATTACATACATTTTATATTTTTGTGCTGTTGTACAAGATATTTTTAGCTATGAAAGACTAATAGATATCTATTAAAGTAAACTTTATTTGAACAACAGCAAGTAAGTCTCTGTTATATAAATTATTTTATATTTTGATATTAGTATACTACATTTTGGCTTTTAAAATACTGGTAGCTTTCAAATGATTATCCCTAAGTGCTTATAACTGTAGAAGGAAATAAGACAGTCTCATGAGCTGATTATTAAATGGCTCAAACCACAAGACAATACTGTCCCAACATCCATTAAATATCTTTTTTTCTCACTTAAATGAGGACCCTAGTTAGAACTTTGAGAAACAGTAACTAACAGAGGAAGACTGTTTAATCCTTTTTAAAAATAGTTGTCATACAGTAATTTCATATATAATACAAGGCATATTACAACCCTGGTTTAAAATAAATTGACATAAAAAGCAATGTAGAACATTGAATTATTTAATGCCTTAACAATCACTAATATTCTGTGATTTGAAATTCATTCTATGCATTGATTAATCCTACTAGCCACAGTTAAATAACTTGCACAGAAAAAAAAAATTAATGGTTGGAAATTTGGGGCAATACCTATTTGAGGAAACTTGGGAAAATTAATCATTTAAGAAAATACCAACTTTCAGATTTTAATACATCAGTCTCACACTGGGTGACACTTTTTGGAGATTTAAATAAACTCACTATTCTTATTTGTTTTCAGTATCTATTTAGGGAATACATTTTATCCTCAGTTGATGTTTCAGAATTAGTACTCCAGGCACATTTAATGAGTCTGAACAAATAGGAGACTCTTATTTAAACCCAAAATTCCATGTCTTTTAGTTTAAGGAATTCATAGAAAGAAACTACACGAATTTTTATGAAAGATAATAGAAATCATAAAAAGAAACTACATGAATCTTTATGAAAGATAATGAACCGAGTTGAATTTTTTACATGTTGTACAAATTCTGTTTTATTGACCAACTTCTTATCCCACATATGAGCTCATTTAAAGGCATTCTATCAAAGAAGCTCACTGTTCACAAGTTTTCTTCCACGTTTACTGATTAGTATTTTCTTGCCACTGAGTCCTACAAACTCTACCCCATGAAATGCCATCAAAATAGTTACATAACTAGGACAGTTAGATGTTTTTAAATATTATCATAGCATAAGCACTTGAAGGATTCTACCATTTTGAATTTCTTTTCTAGGTTATGAAGCTTGGAAATCCTGAGATTGCCAGGAGACTACTACTTAGAGGTGCTAATCCCAATTTGAAAGACCAAACTGGCTTCGCTGTCATTCATGATGCAGCCAGAGCAGGTTTCCTGGACACTGTACAGACTTTGCTGGAGTTTCAAGCTGATGTTAATATCGAGGATAATGAAGGAAACCTGCCCTTGCACTTGGCTGCCAAAGAAGGCCACTTTCCAGTGGTGGAGTTCCTTGTGAAGCACACAGCCAGCAATGTGGGGCATCGGAACCATAAGGGGGACACCGCCTTAGACTTAGCCAGGCTCTATGGAAGGAATGAGATCATTAGCCTCATGGAGGCAAATGGGGAAGGGGGCCCCCCAAATCTGCAGTGAATGTGAGGATGGCTTTCCCGCATTGCCGCTACTTTTCAGTTAATTGGTATATTTTCCTGACTATTTTAATATCATTTGTTAAAATACAGCTTTTTTCATATTTTAAGCAGCTAGCTAATCTTTGAAACTGCATAAATGGAAATCTTACTACAGGTTTATGAATATATTTAAGCAACATCATTTTCACCGGCAAAATTTTGATTTCTAACATATAATTGCAAATAGCTTTGGCTTTTTAATCAGTATTTTGTCTTTCTTTGACACTTTTCCTTGCTTATCTCTCTGCCAATCTCAATATCCAATTTGAAGACTTTGATTTAAAGATGATTTGTTCTAATGCTTCTTTGCTTAATTAAAACACCTTTTTTTAGAACAGAACTATGTTTTACTGTGATTTTCTCTTTGTAATTCACACACAGCCACATGCTAAGAACTGTATTAAAAGTTTATGATGCTGTAAGTCTTATTAACATTAGAAAAAGAAGACCAAATGAAAAACTAGATATTCTATTTACAAGTTAGTCATTCTTTCTTTTCAGTGCATACTCACCAAAGATTTTATTATTTCCTTTTTATAAATATTTTTGCTTCAAAAAGAATATGAACAGCCTTTTTGAAGATCAAACAAAATTATTTCGGTATGAATTATACCTAATGTTCAGTCTGCCTGTTTTCTCAAAGATAAGTCAAACAATCGAAGGGTATATTTCAGAAGTAGAAATCTAAAAACTATATACACACAGTGAATTTTAAAAAGAAAATGCTACCTTAATAGTGCTTCCCATTTATTGATTTTTCTTAGTCATAAAAATGAAACAAGTGTTTGATATGTTTCTCAAGATTGCACCACAAATCTATCAAGGGTAACACTGGCTTTTTCTCTCCGAATGCAAAAACATTAAAACTACAAAATGTTTAAATATTGAGATACAAACACCACTTTTGGGGGGATTAAAAGAAACTTGGCAAGATAAAAATGTTTTAATGACATATAAAGGCCTACAGAATATTTTAGAGTCTCAGGAATAATCAATATAGAAACTTTTAAAAAATATTTTTATTTATTTATTTGAGAGAGACAGACAGAGGGAGAGAATGGGCACATCAGGCCCTCTGGACTCCAGATGCATGTGCCACCGTGTGCATCTGCCTTACGTGGGTACTGGGTAATTGAGCCTCAAACTGGGGTCCTAAGGCTTCACAAGCAAGCGCTTAACCGCTAAGCCATCTCTCCAGCCCAGAAACTTTTACAATAAGTAAATAACTCCTCCATATGGTACTTGACCCAATTTTTTTTTTCGAGGTAGGGTCTCACTCTAGCCCAGGCTGACCTGGAATTCATTCTGTATTCTCAAGGTGGCCTCATACTCATGGTGATCCTCCTACCTCTGCCTCCAGAGTGCTGGGATTAAAGGTGTACACCACACCCAGCTCTCTACCCAAAATTTTTAGTAAATAAGTATAAAATCTTTAGGGGCAACACGTTTTAGCTAAAAATAAGATATTTTTTGAAGGAACTAGAAACATTCTAAAATCCCAAAATGATTTCCCCCATATCTCCTACTTATTTTGTTATATTAATTAGATTGTCACCAAAGGATTTCAGTTTATAAACACTATTCATCAATTCCCACATATACTAAGCTGTTTTATGAGAAAGTTCCCTTCTTTGCTTCATAAACTCTGCCCTTGATTTTTTTTAGATACTTCAAAGTTTATTGAAGGGCATGGTTCCGATACTTGACCAACAAGAATGGAATGGCTGTGCGTTTGTGGTTTTCTATAACTTATTTTCCATTATAATCTAAAACTATAGGAGGAACAGATTACACCTTTTCCCTTTTGGTTTAAAATTAACATTCCCCAAATGGAGTACAGTGAGACTGATTTCTGCCTTTAACCACAAGTTACTGAACAAATTTATTTTAATGGCAACATGAAATTAAACATGCCACTTTTGGAAGAGTTGTGTTTTGATTTAAAAATAGTCAATGTACAAATATAATGCTTTAGTAATCTGAATATTTCCTAAGCACAGCACTATTTTATTACTGAAAGTAATAAAAGCAATACTCTTTAAAGTTAAGGTGATTCTAAATTTAAAAATCAGTTTAATTCACTTTACAGTAGTCACCATGTCCCAGCATTCACTTTACTCCATGAAGTATAATTTCCTTTTAGAGAATTCAGACATAAAGGCACAAAGCATTCATGAAACTAAAGTTTTGTAATTGCTTTGTTCTGGGGTGGTCCGAGCACAATAGAGGGAAAGGAAGCCCTATCTCTTCATCAGCCTCAAATTTGCTGCACATTAAAACATCTCCACAGTACTCTGACTCTTCGCAGGAAACAGCTTTGCTAATCTAAGTATTATAGAAATGAGTTATGTGGTCCCCTCTAGGAAATATGAAAAGCCATTATGCAATCTCTCAAAAACCTCGACAATATTCAGCAAAAGTCTTGAACAGTACTCATATAGGATGGAAGAGGTTATCGAGCTTAATTCACAGGTTCTAAACTGCAGTGAACTACGGTGAAAGGAGTCTGAATTTATTCAAGAGCAGGGACTGAAGAGGCCTAATTAACTTAATAGAGTGCCCAGAACCCCAGAATAGAATGCTATAGAGAAGATAACAGATACAAGCTGAGACCTCCCAGTAGCGACCTTGCTCGCATAGCTGTTGGAAAACCTAAGTTCAGCCTTTGCCCAGTAAGCTAAATCCAGGCTTGCAAACTCCTTCCAAATCCGGGACCCCAGAGCAAGGTGCCTTTTATAGTATTTCAGTAGTGAGTCGATAGTTTGGGGGAACATGCACCAAGGCAATCCTGTGATGAGCTCCTGCACACCCACAAATAATAAAGTCTTCTACCCCCAGAAAGAATTTATTTGGCAATTTGATGAATTTCCTTTACTGTATTGATCAAATCAACATAGTGTCCCAGGGCTGGTTTCAAATTTTCATTTCCTATAAAGGTGTTTTAGTCTTTCATCAGGGATTCCAGGAATGGCCAGCAGGCCTGGGAGGTCCCAGTGCTGGAGGGAGAAAGACCATCGGGCCGGCGGTCCCAGCTGTCCGAAGCCGCTTCCATCGAAAGGCCACGGGGTGAAAGTCCGTCTTGGTCTCTAGAGATGGTTTTGCGTTTACACTGCAGCTCGTGAGAACAGACCCACGCCGAGACCGAGTGACAGGCAAAACCAAGCTCCCGCCTGAGATGGGATTGAAGCTGAGCGCAAAGCCATCCCAAGACACCAAGACACGCTTTATGACCGGCTGAAACCCAGTCTCCCAGACTGACCGGGGCCCCGCGCTCCCTCTGGACAATCCCGGTTCAAAACCGTTAGGTTGTCCGTCCCCCACCCCACCCCACCCCCTCCGCTAAGGTTTCTTTTCTCTTCTCTTCCTGTCCAAGTATTTCAAATTTCCGCGCCTGAAGTAACAGTCTGCTAGTTTCCTCGGCAGGTTGGTGGCCCCCGGGTCTGGGCTCCCCAGTGGTCCCGAGGCGCCTGGATGCTGCAGCGTTGCACGGCCCCGAGCGCCCGCGCAGCACAGCCGCCGCCGCGGCCTCGCGAGTCCCGCCGCCCCGCGCCGCGGGCGGACACCCAGGCGGCCCCCGCCTCCCAGCCGCACTCCCCACCGCGAACCGCGGAGCGCCTTCTGCTCTGGGCTTGCAACTCGCGGGTACCGCGGCCGCCCGAGCAAAGCGGCGGCGGAGGCCGGCGCCCGGAGCCCTCCCCTGCCGGCCCGGGTCCTCGCGGGTGACCTTGGAGGCGCCCTCCGGGAGAGTGCGCGCGGCCCGGCCCGGCCTGGCGACCCGAGCTCCGCGCCGCGGGCACAGGCGGGAACCCCGGGCAGGGACGCGGAGCTGCCGCCGCGGTCACCCCGCCAGCCTTGGCAGGTCCTCGCCCTGAGGCAGCGGGCCCCGAGGAGGCGGCTGTCATCCTCCCATCCCCCTGGACGTGTGGAGACCGTGCTGGAGGACCGGGCCAGAGGGAGCCCGAGCGGCGGGCGGGTGAGTGCCTCGGAGCTCCGGGAAGGGGGGAGCGGGCGGCTGGAGCAACTTGAGCGCCAGCCTCCTCCCCGGGTGACAGCTGAGGCCAGCCGGGCCCTGAGCCTGGTGTCCTAGGGCGAGGAAGCAAATACCTTAATGGCTCCTGAGCCCCTAGGACAAGTGGGAAAGGTGCCCTACGGTTTGCCTTTCCTTCATAAATTACTCCACCTCCAGGACCGAAAGTGCACTTTTATTACAGCCCCTTCGCCGGAAGACATTTGGGCTGGGGTGTGCCTGACACCTAAGAGGAGGCTGGTCTTTTCAATCTGCAATGCTTGAGAAAGGCCAGTAGGTATAGGCGGCGGAGATGCTTCCAAAGAATCTGACCCCACCCGCCCAATCTGGATACGGGTCTGATAAATTAAGGTTTCAGGGACATATTTTGATATCTGCTGTAGAAACATTGTGCAAACTTCGGGTGTTAGGATGTGGATTTAGAATTTTCTGTATTGTCTTTACTTTTCACAGAGATAAAAAAAAAAAAAAAAAAAGTTTGGTAACTGCCAGCCAGCGAGCAAAGGTTATCCCTGCCACCACAGCACCTGCAAGACCACAAGAGGAATTCACACGTTTTGCTTCCTGACTTTTAAAATGGCTTCTGAACCATCCAGAGGTATTGGCACATAGGAGGGGGACGGAAGATGTACATTTCGAAAAATTCTTCAGATATTAGACTGAAATTCTCACCTAATTTCTCTCCTTGTCTTTCCTCCCTCCATCATCATCATCATTATTATTATTATTATTATTATTATTATTAACATATTTCGTATGGATTCATCATGTGTTGGTACTCTCTTTTCCCTTGTCCCTGCCCCCATTCCGTTGGGGACGCTCCTCAGTGTCCTCCCTCTTTTTATATATAGCTGTTTTTCTCTTCTCTCACCCTGAACCCGTCCCCCCCTCCCCCGCCAAACAACCAGCTGAAAACATCAGTTCTTTGGTGGAAGAAGTAAGAAATGACCATAATTTATATTTTGAGCACTAAGAAAAAAAATCCTACCTACAGACAATGCTATGAAAGAAATAATTTACCCAGGCATACAAATACATGTAAATGGCATGATTACAGTGATATTATCTTTTAACATGAAACTAATATAGTTTCTAGAGCTGATAACACAACTCAAAATTTTCCCTAGAAACGTTTGAAGACAGCGGCTTCTGCTTTTAACATTCCATCAATACAGCAGTCTCTGGAGGCAGGGTGATCATTTATCTTGACCATGTATCATGTTGACAAATTTTATTTAGTTATAAAATAAACCTTACATCAATAGTGAAGATTCACATGTAAAGGAAAACTGCCAACATTTTTAATGATGGTTTTTAACTTAGAAATACAACCAACCCATCACTGGCATATCAGAATACGGTGCAATCTTCAGTTTCTTCCCGGCATAGTGTGTGCACTTGTTCGCAAGAAGTCTGGCCCGAGTTTAAGATACATGTTTTGGAGACATGACTTCCTAAAATTAAAAAAAAAAAATCTCACTGGTATTTAGGAATAATTATTCCATTATTTGCCAGTTCTGTATAATGCAACAATATTTTCTCTTACAGTTTTGTATTATACATTTCAGGCCCTTTTAACCCCAAATATTTCTTATCCTATCACTTTTTCTTTAGATTTTTTTGAACTAAGAAGTGGTTATCTTCAATCTTGCAGCAGCATTCTGCTCATTCAAGCACTTCAGATTAAATCTATATGGGCCATCTGAAAAATAGCATGCATTTCTTTTTTCTCTCATAATTTGAAATCAGGATGAATAAATATAAACATCTGAAAGGCCAAGAATAATTCATTTTCAAGTCAGCCACAATCTTATAGGGTGTTAATGATGCAAGATGAAATAAAATATTTCTGTATTAGAATAAGCAATCAAAATTTTGAATTAAGTTACATCTGATGATTATTAGTATAACATTGCCTACCTCAGTGTTTGAATAAGCAGTAGTATGTATGTCATGATATACCTTTCAGTTGTGAAAGATAATTTTATGTTAGTCATGATGAGAGCACAGTAATTGATCATCTGAGAGTCTCTTCATTGATGTTAAATAAGACATAATTAATAGCAGTATTTTTAAATAAATATGTTATGCCAAAACCTATAATTTTGACTGTCCTTATTTTTTAAACTTTCTTCTATTTTTCACCTCCACATTTGAGGTAATTAACAAAAAATAGCATGTAGCTAGAGATATATAATTTTTCTTTATTTATCTTTCATCAACCATCTCATTTCTCAATCCCAAAAATTACTTGAGCTTTTAAAATTATACTTAGTGATACTAAAAAAGTACTATCCCTATTAATTCAAGTTTATGTTAGGCCTATGAGTAAAAGCCTTTAATCTGTATTTTATTTAAAATAAACATATGTGTAAATAAGTGTGGACACTAAGTTGTAGCAATTGGGTATTTATGCCTGAAATAATAAGTTGAAGTGCTAAAAATTACTTAATCTTGTGACATATGCTAAAATTTTCAGAACATCTTTCAGGAAAATCTTAAATGCAATTTATGACCTTCATAAAATAGTATATTTTAATTGGCCACATTGAGATAATGCCAAATATCTTAACAAATAAAAAGTTAAGTTTTTACACTTATGGAAGAATATGCAAAAGACTTCAATATCAAATCCAAGTTAATTTTTAAAAAATAAATTATTCCTGCAGGTAAATTATACACTTTAATTGTAGTGGTTATTATTTTGTGGTTAAATTTTGCACTTGGCACATGGATGAATGTATTTTTTCTAAGTATATAGTTGACATTAAACAGGTACTCAAAATAAATTTTTAGTCCTATTCTGTACGAGTATTTTTATGTATGTGTGATTATGTTGAACTGTCTCTTACTAGAATTCTATATTGAGCTGATGGATATTTTGAACAAAAATTGCCAAGTCACTAAACATTACTAGTACTCAAAATGGCTCTGAGCTAATACTATTTGCCTATGAATATATATAATATGCTATTGGAAAAACAAATAACTATTTATGACAGTTAAAAGAAGGAATGTGTTTTTAATACAGAGAGACATACCATGTCATAGGGAAAATATTAAGGTGGCAATAGAAACTTGTACATAACAACATTAGCTGTGATCAGTGATTGAAATTATTTTTAAAGGCTTATTTTATCATGTCTTTAAAATTTTTAAATGCAAATTAGCCAGCCTTCAGCCAGTTCAGTGCTCTGTCTCATCTGGCTTTACTCTGGCTTCACACTGAAGAAGCCCCTAAGTCTGATCTAACTGTATCCACTAACCCTTTCATAATGGTGCTGAGCTTTGTAGTTTTACACAGAATATGTGTCCATTGTGTTTAAGAAGAAAAGATATATGTAATTTATACATAAAACTATGAGTAGTAGGATTTCTTTTCTAATTTATACCTTTAAAATACTATCCAAGTGCAAATGATAGAAAATGGAAAATTGTCCATAAAAGAAAATTAATTTGCTTATGTTTAATGTTGTCATAATGTTATTTGCCCTGCTTTTTGTTATTCAAATATCTTTTACTGATCATGTTTTGTCCTTGCTATCAGATTCCTTAATGAAGTTTCCATCATTTAATTAATATTTAATTAATCTACAGTCACGTGTACCTAAAACATTGAAAATGCCATTCTTCCTCTTGTTATTAACTAATTCTATTTCTAATATTTGACATTTGTGAACTAAGTCTATGAAGTGGCCTTATAATACATTTGCCTCATGACAAAAATAGTGACATGTAGAAGTAGGACCTGCCTCAGTGTTTTCAGTTTCATGATTTTAATTTTTTTTGAATCATTAATGAAAAGATCTCACCTATAGTAAAAAGCCACTCAGATTTATAATATAACACCTTAATATATTTTTAAAGATTAGTGCTTTCTAAAGAAATATATTGTCTTAAATTTCCAGTATGAAAATAGCACTTTTTTTCCCTGCAAAGAGATTATTTTTAGATCAATGTAAGGTTAGTTTATCATTTCTATCCTAAATTAAACTTTCTATCATTGTTTTGAGTTAAGAAATATATAGAATTTAAACAATAGGATAGTGTTTGGACACTATGAAGAGTTTTTATTTAGCAACAGAATATACTGAAAAGAGGTCAGATCACAATAACAGACATAAAACTCAAGCTACAGAACAACAGTGATATTGAATCAAGTGACAGAAAAGTTACCTTACACAAAAATTGCATATTAATTTAGAGAAGAGTGATGTATGACAAGCTATTTAAATCTCCATTAAATAAAAGATTACTGGAAAGTGATACAAACATCTCCAAAACAAGTAATCTCTATTTAGGAAGTGTAAATGTAATTTTTCTAAATAAAGATGTATTAATTATGAATATATTAGCATATAAAATGCACAAAATTATCAATTATTAAATTGTGTCATTTGTAGGCTAGTGAATAATAGTGTACAAAATAGGTGATATTTGGATAAATCTTTTCTTTTTGGCTCTTAATGCATTCATGTATTCATTCAGTTAACATTCCCCCTACCCTGGCCCAGGCAGAGCTCCCTTTAGCCCAAGCTGGCCTGGAACTCACTCTGAAGTCCCAGTATGACCTAGAACTCACAGCAATCCTGTTACATTTGCTAGAATTGAAGGCTTGTGCCACCATATCTGGCTTAGTTTACATTTCAGTGAAAGAAAAGAAAGACATAAATAAGTTATAAATATTTATTTTGCATCTGTGTTGCCTGTTTAATATTCATATCCCATTCAAAAGTTGTGCTTGTTTAAAATCCCAGTTTCCAGATGAGGAAACTGCTCAGATTTGATGATGAGTGAGCACTTGTCCATGGCTACAGCCTGGCAACATAGAACATAAGGAGACAAATACCCTCTACTACACTGAGGCTAGATGAAAAGATCTTTCACAAAACTGCTACTGATCAGCCAAGTGAATAATCATATATTAAAGATCTGTCTTATCATCATCTAATAGGTTTATGACCTTTGGACTAGAGGCTTTCTGCAGCTGCAAAAATGGGAGAAATAACCCCTAATTTCTTATGTTGTAAATTATTATGTAAATTATCATTATTATGGAAGTACACAGAACAGGAAATTCATTCTTTTTTATTTTTACTTACTTATTTTGCAACAGGGTCTCACTCTGTAGGCCAGACTAGTCTTCAACTTATAGCAATCCTCCTGCCTCAGCCTCCCAAGTACTGAGATTAAAGGCATGAACCAACATGGACAGCTATAAAATCCATTCATAACCTCAAGGAGTTTAAAAACTATTTGTGTAAATAAAATTTTCATAGGATATACACATTATGGCTAGAAACTAAATCAGGCTTAAGCAAGTGCCTGGTGATATGTGGTGCAGATTGCACTGAAAAAGCAAACTTATCAGGGAAAATCTTAATCAAAGGATAATGACAGGTTGGAGAGATGGCTTAGTGGTTAAGGTGCTTGCCTGTGAAGCCTAAGGACTCATGTTCAACTCTCCAGGTCCCACATTAGCCAGATGCACAGTGACACAAGTGCACAAGGTTGCACATGTGCACAAGGGGGAGGGCACACACATCTGAGTTTGACTGCAGTGGCTGGAGGCCCTGGCATGCCAATTCTCTCCTCTCTCTCTCTCTCTCTCTCTCTCTTTCTCTTTTCCACTTTCACATGAAAAGGCAGTCTGTTGGGCTTGCCTTAATTTTTTTTAAAGGATAATGATAGTGATTTAAGTATTCTTTCATGGGCTATCTCAAAATAATTATCTTTCTATCTTGTTATTTCTTTTAGAGTGCCTATGTCTAACAAATAAATTAGGCAAACAATCAAAAGTTATTACATGAACAAAAATTTTATAAAACCATTTGTAAAAGGCTACTTTGAAAAGTATTTTTTATTATTTTAGAATAGGTGAATATGATACTCTAAACTAAGAATATAAAAATAACAAGGAGTCTCATAATCATTACAAAATGGGATCCATCACTAGTCAGAATAGGATAATGAGTGGCTTTAGAACCAAATAAACTTTGTAACTGCAATTTGTTATGTGACCTTTCTAACCTTTTATTTCCTTGTTTCTAAAATGAGCATAATAATGTTTACAGGGTTGTAATACTTATTCATAAGTAATATATATTTATGTCACTTTAAACACTAATAAGGAAACATAAGGCTATAAATAAATAGACATTTTAATTTACATATTTTAGTCATAAAGAAAAGAAAGTCCCACTCTAATGGGCCACAACTCTGAGTTATACAGACATGGGCCTACAGTCCTAATACTCAGAAAGCTGAGGCAGGAGGATGAAGAGTTCAAGGCTAGATTAGGATATCCTGCTCAATTTTTTTTTTTTTTTGAGGTAGGGTCTTACTCTACTCCAGGCTGACCTGGAAATCACTATGTAGTCTCAGGGTGGCCTTGAACTCACAGCAATCCTCCTACCTCTGCCTCCCAAGTGCTGCGATTAAAGGAGTGTGCCACCATGCCTGACCTTTCTCAATTTTTATAAAAATATTTTTATTGGGCTGGAGAGATGGCTTAGCAGTTAAGGCACATGCCTGTGAAGCCTAAGGACCCTGGTTCGATTCTCCATGTCTTACATAATCCAGATGCACAAGGGGGACACGCGTCTGGAGTTCGTTTGCAGTGGCTAGAGGCCCTGGAGCGCCCATTCTCCCTCTGTCTCTCTCTCTCTCCCCCTCTTTCTGTCTCTAATAAATAAATAAAAATAAAAAATCTTAAAAAAACATTTTTATTTATTTGGGGAGAGAGAGAGAGAGAGAGAGAGAGAGAGAGTGAGTATGGGTATGCCATGGCCATTTGCTACTACAAATGAACTCTAGATACATGCATGCATGCACCACTTTGTTCATCTGGTTTTATGTGTGCACTGGGTAATTGAACCCTGACCATCAGGCTTTGCAATTAAGCACCTTTAACCATTGAGCCATTTCTCCAGCCACCCTGTGCCCACACAATTTTTTAAAATATATTTTATTTATTTATTTATTTGAGAGAGAGAAAGAGGCAGAGAGAGAGAGAGAGAGAGAGAGAGAGAGAGAGAGAGAGAGAGAGAGAATGAGCACGCCAGTGCCTTCAGCCATTGCAAATGAGCTCCAGATGCATGCACCCCTTGTGCATCTGGCTTACGTGGGTCTTGGAGAATCGAATCGGGATCCTTTGGCTTTGCAAGCAAATGCCTTAACCGCTAAGCAATCTCTCCAGCCTGATTGACATTTTTAGCCTCACAAGTTTTTAAAAGCTTTCAATTTAAGATTTGCAGTTGAGCTGAGGAAATGGCTCCACAATTAAAGGCACTTGCTTGCAAAGTCTGCTGGCCTGGATTCGGCCCAGGTTCAAATCCTTAGTACCTACATAAAGCCAGATGCTTATTTGGTTCTAAAGTGGCACACATGCATCTGTAGAGCATTCACAGTGACAAGATGCCCTGGTGCACCCATCCTCTCTCTCTTTCCCTTGCAAATAATAAAATTTTTAAAAACTCACATTTATCACACTAGGCAACTTCAAACACCTATATAACTTCTCAATATGTATATACATTCTGTTTACTTATTCTTTTAAAATATATTTTATTTATTTATTTGAGAGAGAGAGATAGCAAGTGCTAGACATTGAATGAGCTCACTAGGGCCTCTAAACACTGCACATGAACTCCAGATGCATGTGCCACCATGTGCATCTGGCTTACATGGGTCCTGGAGAAATCACACCTGGTCCTTAGGCCTCACAGGCAAATATCTCAAGCTAAGCCATCTCTCTAGCCCTCCTACATTCTGTTTAATAACCACATTTATTAAATAACAATGTATGTATTATTTTTATGCTGAGTAGACAATGGTGAATAAAGCACTACCTCAAACCTCAAGAAATTAACTATTTTGTGAAAGTGCCCCATTCAGAGTACAATAGGATATCAGGCACAATTAAAACACAAAAGAAATAAATTTGACTGGAAAGCAATAAGTGACTGGAAAAAAAATCTCAAGCAATATTTTCAGACAGCTAATTTTCAAGAATAAACAAATGAAGATTACAAATAGGGTGGAGAAATGGCTCAGTGGTTAAAGTTCTTGCTTGTGAAGCCTGACAACCTTGGTTCAATTCGCCAGTTCCCATGTAAAGCCAAATACACAAAATGATACATGCATCTGGAGTGCATTTGCAGTGGCAGAAAGCCCTTGTGTGCTCACACTCTCTCTTCCTCTCCATCTTTCTCTCTGTCTCTCTTAAATAAATGAATGAATGGATAAATAATTTTAAAAAGATTAGATAGCCAATAAAATTATCCCAGAAGAAAACCAATACATTGCTAGATACAATAATTTTTAGAATATATTTTGGAATGTCAAGTTCCATTGTTAAGAAAGTACAAAAAGGGGCTGGAGAGATGGCTTAGTGGCTAAGGGACTTGCCTGCAAGGCCTAAGGACCCATGTTCAGTTCCCCAGTACACACGTAAAGCCAGATGCACAAGGTGGCACATGCGTCTGGAGTTCATTTGCAGTGGCTAGAGACTCTGGCGCACCCATTCTCTCTCTCTATCTGCCTCTTTCTCTCTCTCTCTCTCTCTCATAAACAAACAAACAAATAAAATATCAAAAAATTTTATTTTTTCCAAAAAACTTTATATAAAAAAAGAAAGTACAAAAAAAAACTACAGAGACCAAAAATGAGGAAAGACTATTTTGTGCTAGCTGCTCTGGGAGGCCATTTGATCCTTGTCATATTATTGATGATGTTAGAAACTATATAAACTGATACATGGAGTGATGAATAAAATATGAGACATCCATGCAATGGTTTATTTTAACCATAAAAAGGGTTAAAGTACTGATATATGTTACAACAACCATGAAACTTGAAAACGTGCTATTCAATCCCAGCACTTGGGAGGCAGAGGTAGGGTCTCACTCTAGCCCTGGCTAACCCGGAACTCATTCTGTAGTCCCAGGCTGGCCTTGAACTCAGAGATCTTCCTATTTCTGCCTCTCAGGTGATGGGATTAAAGGCACATGCCACAATGCCTGGCCAATTTTTAAAAATAAATTTTATTTATCTATTTATTTATTGGAGAGAGAGAGAGAGAAAAGAAAGAAAGAAAGAAAGAAAGAAAGAAAGAAAGAAAGAAAGAAAGAAAGAAATGCCAGGACCTCCAGCCACTGCAAACAAACTCCAAATACATGCACCATTTTGTGCATCTGGCTTTATGTGGGTACTGGGGAATCAAACTTGGGTCTTTTGGCTTTGCTGGCAAGCACCTTAACTACTAAACCATTTCTTCAGCCCCAAAATATTGTTTTATACTAGTGATTTTTTTTTTTTTTTTTGGTTTTGCAAGGTAGGGTCTCACTCTGGTCCAGGCTGACCTGGAATTAACTATGTAGTCTCAGGGTGGCCTCGAACTCTCGGCGATCCTCCTACCTCTGCCTCCCGAGTGCTGGGATTAAAGGTGTGCGCCACCATGCCCGGCTTAACTAGTGATTTTTTTGCTGCCCAATTTTATGGATACACTAAAATCACTGACTTGTATACACTATTTATTTATTTATTTATTTATTTATTTATTTATTTATTTATTTATTTTACAATTTCACCAAAACCAGTTTTGGTGAACCAATGAGTTTATTGGGGTTACTTACACAGCAGGGTGAGGGGTTGATTATAGGAGCATGGATGACTCAAAGTAAGTTGCACCACACAAAGGCCTACCTCAGCATAGGTGATGACTCTTGGAAGCTGCATCTCTGGAGCACACTGCACAACCTGCAGGGAGCCCTGCTGGTAAAAATCTTGAGCATACCACATGACTTTCAGTCAGCTTAATCTGAAAATCTCCTATACTCTTTATTAAAAGGGCCAGTTATAAGATGTTGTACTGTATGCTATTTTTTTTTAGCGAGGAAAAAAAAAAACAAAGAAAAAAATAGCAAAAACCCAGATATAGCAGGTACCCAATGGACTTTAAGGCAACAATTCACAGAGATACTTGTCCATTAAATTTTTTCATTTAAAAAATATTTGGAGCTGGAAAGATGGCTTAGTGGTTAAGGTGCTTGCCTGAGAAGCCTAAAGACCCCTATTTAATTACTCAGGTCCCACATAACCCAGATGTGCAAGATGGCACTTGCGTCTAGAGTTATTTGAAGTGGCTAGAGGCCCTGGTGTACCCATTCTCTCTGTGTGTGTCTGTTTCTTTCTCTCTCTCCTGATCAAATACATACATATATAATCTTAAAGAAATATTTTGGAGCTGGGTGTGATGGCGCATGCCTTTAATCCCAGCACTCAGGAGGCAGAGGTAGGAAGATTGCTATGAGTTCAAGGCTACCCCAAGAATACATGGTGAATTCCAGGTCAGCCTGAGGTAGAGTAAGATCCTACCTCAAAAAACCAGATAAAAAAATATTTTGGGCTGGAGAGATGGCTTAGCAGTTATTTTGGGCTGGAGAGATGGCTTAGCAGTTAAGGTACTTTCTCTGTATATATACCTCTCTCTTTCACTCAAATAATTTTTTTTTTTTAAAAGCCTGTGGACCCAGGTTTGATCCAGGCCTGGTATCCAGACTGGCAAAAGACAATAGGACATGGTGGTGCATGTATGTGACAAGAGTGCCCCAGTTCGTTTGCAGTGGCTGGAGGCCCCGGCATGTCCATTCTTTCTCTGTATATATACCTCTCTCTCTCACTCAAATATTTTTTTTTTTTAAAAAGGGAGCCAGGTGTGATGACACATGCCTTTAATCCCAGCACTTGGGAGGCAGCAGTAGGAGAATGATGGTGAATTCCAGCCACTTTGAGACTATAATAGTGAATTATGGGTGAGTCTGGGCTAGAGTGAGAGCCTACCTTGAAAAACCCAAATTATTTGTTTATCTATTTTCAAGGAGAGAGAGAAAGGGAGAGAGAAAGAAGAGAGAGAGAATGAGAGCACCAGGGCTTCTTACCACTGCAAATGAACTCCAGATACATGCAACCACTTTGTGCACCTGACTTTACTTGGGTATGGGGGAATCCAACCCACGCCATCTGGCTTTGCAGGCAAGCACCTTTAAATGCTGAACTATCTCCCCAGCCCAGGTTTTTTTTTTTTTTTTTTTTTTTTTTTTTTTGTTTTTTCGAGGTAGGGTCTCACTGTAGCTCAGGCCTGGAACTCGCTATGTAGTCTCAGGGTGGCCTCGAACTCACGGCAATCCTCCTACCTCTGCCTCCCAACTCCCGAGTGCTGGGATAAAAGGCATGAGTCACCATGCCGGGCTAGGTTTTTCCTTTTGAGTAAAACAAAGAAGATTTGTTGAAAAAAGGTATAAGAGTCCCCAGATGTCAGGGTAAGCATGCTTAGAATTTCAGCGAGCATCCAATGGAATAAAGGAAAAGAATCATGCTTTTGGTGTTAGAGCTCAGAAAAGCAAGCAGGCTTAGCATTGAGTGTCTCCGAGCAACTGCCCACATCAATGTTTATTGCAGCACTATTCATAATAACTAAGTTATGGAACCAACAGATTTCTGTTCAACAACAGAAGAGTGGTTAAATAAAATGTGTACATAATGGATTTTTAAAGACTTTTAAAATATTTTATTTATTTATTTGAGAATGGTAGAGAGAGAGGGAGAAAGAAGAGAGAGAGAGGGAATGGGTATGCCAGGGTCTCTTAGCTATTGCAAATGAACTCCAGGCATATGCACCATCTTGTACATCTGGCTGTACATCTTGTACATCTGGTCCTAGGGAATCAAACCTGGGTCCTTTGGCTTTGCAGCCAAATGCCTTAACTGCTGAGCCATCCTTCCAGCCCCATAATGGATTTTTTCAGCGCAAACAAATGAAGTTATATTATTTGCAGGAAAAGGAATGCAACTGGAGATAATATTATTAAGAGAATTAAGCCAATCTCAGAAAAGCAAAAATCATGTTTTCTTTCACTTGTGTTTCCTATATGTTACATAGATACATAAAATTATGTATGTATATTTGACATAGTAGTAGAAGTCAATCTGTCTAGGGGAAGAAAGGGAACTGAAAGAAGAGTTTAAAGGGTGTGGAGGATATGGAAGAATGTGCTCAATATACAACCCATGTGAAAACATCCTTGTAGCACAGCACCATGTACAATCAATATACAGTGAATTTTTTTTTTTCAAGGTAGGGTCTTGCTCTAGCCTAGGCTGACCTGGAATTCACTATGTATTTTCAGGGTGGCCTCAAACTCATGGCAATCCTCCTACCTCTGTCTCCCGAGTGCTGAGATTAAAGGCGTGTGCCACCATACTTGGCACTACAGTGAAAATTTAAAAATTACAAAAACTCAAATATTGCTTATTGTTTTCACCTCAAAGATAATGACAAGTAGGACTTGTATATTTTTAATTTACATAGCTCCTTCTTGGAAGAGCTTGTTTTCTTATTTAACTTCCTCCATGAGACAATTCGCTCTCCTCCACCCCCCACAATTTCTATCACATGTTAGGTATCCAGTAAGCATGTCTTGAATTTTTTTTTGTGTGGGGTTTTTCAAGGTAGGGTTTCACTGTAGCTCAGGCTGACCTGAGTTCACCATGTAGTCTCAGAATTGCCTCTAACTCACGGCAATTCCCCTATTTCTTCCTCCTAACTGCTGGGATTAAAGGTGTGAGCCACCATGCCCAGCTTGTTTTTATAGTATTTTATGGATCTTAATCTCTTGTCAGATGAATACCTGGTAAGATATTTTTTCTCATTCTCTAGACTGTCTCTTCACTCTGATAATTGTTTCCTCTGCTGTGCAGGTTTTATTTTCTTTAAATGTTATTTATTTATTTTAGAAACGAGGTTTCTCTGTGTAGCAATTCTCCTTTGTAAGCCTATCTAAATGCTGGGATTATAGGTATGTACCAGTATACCTGGTTCCAAGAAACTTTTCAATTGGATGAGATCCCAGTTATCATTTTTTGGATGTTGGGCATTAAATCCAACATCTGGTGCATGCTAAACAAGTATTCTACCTCTGAGCTACAGCCTCAAACCCCATTTGTCAGATCCTGATATTATTTCCTGAGCTACTGAGATCCCAGTCAGAAAGTCATTGCCTATTCCTACATCTTGAAGTATTGTCCCTATGTTTTCCTCTGGCAGTTTCAAATTTAGGGTCTCACATTGAGATTGTTGATCCATTTTGAATTGATTTTTGTACAGAGGCAGATATATGGATATAATTTTTGTCTTCTGCATGTGGATAGCCGCTTTCCCCAATATCATTTGTTAAAGAGGCTGTATTTTCTTCAACTCAATTTTGTAGCCAAAACTATATTTGATTAGAAATCATTGTATGAAAGTTTAGCAGAGAGTAGAACACTTGGATAATCTCAAAATGCCACACATAGGACTGGAGAGATGTCTTAGTGGTTAAGGCACTTGCCTACAAACCCAAAGGTCTCAGGTTTGATTCCCAGGATCCACATAAGCCAGATGCACAAGGTAGCACATGTGTCTGGAGTTGATTTGCAGTGACTGGAGACCCTAGCATGCTCATTCTCTCTCTGCCTATCTGCTTCTTTCTTACTCACTCACTCTCAAATAAATAAATAAATTGATAAATAAAATTTTAAAATACCATACATAAAATCACTTACTAATTGCAAAGGGACAAGCTATCATAATTGAGAGATCACAGCTAGGCATGGTGGAACTCCTCTGTAATTTTTGTACTTTGGAGGCTGTTTCAGGAGGATTACAAATATGAGATCATCTGAGCTATAGAGAAATCCAGAGACTATTATGAAATGTATTAATAAGACTCTGTCTCAAAAAAAAAAACAAGACAAAAACAATAGAGAGATCTTTTGAACACTACCTAATTAAGTGGTCAAACTTAGCATTATCATGATGGAATGAATTGGGGTATGTGTGTGTGTGTGTGTGTTTCTTTTATCTTTTAAGACAGGGTATCACTATGTTACTAAGGTTGACCTGGAACTTTTGGACTCAAGCCATCTTCCTGTCTCAGCTCCTGAGCAGATATTACAACTGTTATGTGCCTCTTGATGTGATAAAGAGAGAAGTACATTATAACAACTGGTGAAATATTCTTGCCAAGGTTGCATGATGTAATGTTTAGAAGGCAATCAAATAACTACAAATGGTGAGACATTTTGTGAGACAGTTGACTAGATTCTTAAACAAAGTAATATTATCATAGAAAAAATAGAACTTTATGAATTAACTGGGGCTGTAGTAGGGAAGCTATCACTCTTTCCTAGCATGAGCAAGGTCTCAAGTTCCATCCTTCACAATAAAACAAAGGAGAGGGTAATGCAGAGAGAACATATACAACCCAAACTCAGCAACAGTGCATGGCATCCATCTGTGTGTGTGTGTATGTATGTATGTATGTATGTATGTATGTATG
Organism: Orientallactaga sibirica; assembly: GCA_036365145.1. Taxonomy (NCBI): domain Eukaryota; kingdom Metazoa; phylum Chordata; class Mammalia; order Rodentia; family Dipodidae; genus Orientallactaga; species Orientallactaga sibirica. Next base: position 35,969,276 of record JAEOAD010000015.1, on the reverse strand, counting down.
TATGTATGTATGTATGTATCTATCTATCTATCTATCTATCTATCTATCTATCTATCTATCTATCTATCTATTTATCTATCTACCTATCTATCATCTATCTATGTAGAGACAGGATCTCACTATTTAGCTCAAAATCTGAAAGTCTTGATTCTCTTTCCTTAGGTATCCCAGTGCAGGCCTATCAATAAGGCATGATTTTAAAAAATAATTATTTATTTATTTATTTATTTGAGAGAGGGAGAGACAGAAAGAGGAACAGAGAGACACATGGAGAGGGAATATGGGTGCACCAGGGCCTTCTGCCTCTGCAAATGAACTCCAGACACAGATGCCCCTTTATGCATCTGGTCTTACATGGGTGCTGAGGAATTGAAGCTGGGCCATCAGGCCTTACAAGCAAGGACCCTCAACTGGTGAGCCATCTCTTCAGCCCAACAATGCATGATTTTTAATTTGAATTTTTATATAAATGAAAGATAGGTTTTGGAAAGGGCTTCTTTCTTTTTTATTTTGCACGGTGTAAACACACTCCCTATGCACCTGGGTTCAGAGGCTAGAGGAGAACTTTAGGTGCCCTTCTCTACTCCTTGAAATGGGGTCTCTACAGGAGCTTTCATCAGTCATTGAGTCCCAGTCATTCCCCCCGGTCTCTCTCATGCTCCCTGACCAGTGTGGGCTGGGGTTACAGACATGTGTAGTCATGCCCGGCTTTTGACATGGATTCTGGAAGCCAAACATTATGGTCTCTGCTAGAGAGGCCCTAATGCTTAAGAAGCAAGCACTCTTAACTGCTGAGATATCTCCCCAGACCTTTTTGTTTGTTTGAGTTTTGAGACAGGCTGGCCTCAAACACACAGCAATCTTCCTACTTCAGTTTCTCAAGTGCTGGATGAGACATCACACCCAACTTCAAAATATTGTTTTGAAGGGCTTTTTTGAATAATTGAAAATTTGAATATAGATTATTCTAATGCACTATAGATTAAATAAGATTATTTTATCAATGTTAAATTATTTGGTAAAATAATGGTATTTTGATTATGTAGAGAAATACTTTTGTTCTTAGGTGGTACCAAGAGCCGGCTCTTTGTAAAATTTAGTAATATTTGGAAACCTTTAGCTAGATTGATCAAGAAATAATCTAGGCTTGGTAGCACAGACCTGTAATCCCAGACATTAAGAAGGCTGAGGCAGGCATTGAAGGCCTGCCTGGGCTTCAGAGTGAGTTCACAGCAAACCTGGATAACTTGTGGAGACTCTGTCTCAAAGAGAAAAGCAAGGCTGAGTAAATGTCTCATTGTGTAAAGTGTTGGTGGAGAAAGTATGACCTGAATTTAGATCCCCAGCACCCACATAAAAAGGCTAGGTGTGGCTGCATGTGCCTGTAATCTCTGCACTAGGGAGGCAAGGACAAGTGAATCCCTAGGTCTTACTGGCTAGCTAGTCCAATGGAATTGGTGAGCTTTAGACTTAGCAAGAGACCTTGTCTAAAAAATAAGCTCCAAAGCTGGGAATGGTGGCTCAGGCCTTTAATCCCAGCACTCGGGAGGCAGAGGTAGGAGGATCGCCATGAGTTTGAGCCACCCTGAGACTACATAGTGAATTCCAGGTCAGCCTGGGCTAGAGTGAAACCTTCCTCGAAAAACCAAAAGAAACAAGAAAAAAAGAAAAAGAAAAAGAAAGCTGCAGAGAGACTGAGGAGGACACACAATGTCAACCTCTGACTCTCATACACACATTCACAAACAACACACACATAGGTATACCACACACATGCCCACATACAAGCAACCTCACACACAGACATACATGTACACCACACACACATATATACATGCCAAAAAAGAAGAAAACCTTTTTGTTTTTCGAGGTAGGGTCTCAAGGTAGGTGTGGCCTTGAACTCACAGCAATCCTCCTACCTCTGCCTCCCAAGTGCTGGGATTAAAGGTGTGCACCACCACGCCCTGCCAAAGAAAACCTTTTTTTTTTTTAAAAAAAGTGGGGCAATGTTGCACATCAGCCAGGGTTCAGGTGACACCACAGGGGAAATGGCCAGTTAGGCATGAACGCTGCTCTCACAGCCAGCCTAACAACCTGTGCCAGAGAGATGGCAATAGAGATACTGAGGACACTCAAAAAGTATCAAAGCTGAAATCCAGAAGTTTCTGAGAGCTCAACACTAAAGTGGACTTTTAGCACACCCACCTAGGCTCAGGGAACATTGCGAAAGAGGGGAAAGAAAGATTGGAAGAGCCACAGTGTGGGAAGGAGTATCCAGAGACATTGCCTCCCCCCTCAATGCAGTGACTGATTGCTGCATTCATAGCCCATAACCCCATGATGAATATCAGTAAACCCCACTAGGGAGGACCCTCAGTGGAATGGGAGCAGAGAGGAGTTGATATAGCAGGATAATATGAGGGGAATGGGACCAACACATGATTTGTCCATACAACACAGTTTCTAATTAATAAAAATAAGAAAAAAACAAGGCAAAAAGGTGACGATGAGATGACTTAGTGTATAAAAACACTTGCCACACAAGCATGAAGGCCTGATTCACCCTGAGTCGAGTCCCCAGCACCCATGTAGCAACTGGTTATGGCCACCACACATAGTCCTGTGGGGAACAGAGACTAGAGAATATCTGGGGCTTGCTGGCCCGTCATTTTGAAGAAGAATGGTGGCTCCAGGCTCAGAGACAGGCTCTGTCTCAAGGAAACATGTGGCTGAGAGATAGAGGAGGACAACTGACATTCTCCTCTGGCCTCCACACTCAAGTGCATGGGCATGCACACTTGTATACAACATGTATACACTACACTACACTACACACACACACACACACACACACACAATAAAAATAAAAATAAGGGTGGGGGATTTTTAGCTCAGTAGTAGAGCATTTGCATAGCATGTACAAGACCCTAATTTCAAGCCCAGTATAACAATGGGGGGTGGCAGAGAAAGAGAGGGAGAAAGAGAGATTTAATTGCTATGGATATTTAAAGGTAAAAGGGAAATATTGTAGACAAACTTTGGCAATAAAATCTTTTGACCAAAAGAACATATTTCTTTTTGAAGAAAACAAATTACCAAAACTGAATCAAGAGGAAGTAAAAATCTAAGCAAAAATAGGAAGAAATGAGACTTCTTTCATCTTAAAAAATCATTTTGGTAAAACTTAGAGTCAAATTGTATTTGATTTTTAGACTGACTGCTTTCCCTCTCAGACCAGGAACAAGGCTAGGATGTACACTCTCGCCATTTTCATTCAATTTGTTGCACTCTCCTCGCCAGCTGGCTCTAGTTCAATACCATAAAAATGACATAATTTTTGATCCAGCAACTTTTGTATGACTATTTATCTGACATCTCTTATTATGTGACAAATAGGTACCTGAAATTCATAATGTCCCAAACTAAAGTTGTAGTTTTTATTCCATAAATCCTGTCTCATCTTTTCTGCATTTACTATCTCAGTAAGTAGCCCACAAGCACTCAAAATGTTCAGAATAATCCACCTTTTCATGAGCCATGTGTGTGTTGCTAGGGCCTTGTACAAGTGCACCACAACTGAGCTCTCTTCTGCTCCGAACAATCTATCTCAAATTTTCTCCTTCTCTTATAATATTTAAACTAGTAGTAAATTCTGCTGATTATAACCAAAGTATTCTATTTATTTATGTATACATTCATATTACATATATATGTATTGTGAGTGTCATGACTTCTTACCTTCATCTTTGAGCCTCCATCACTGGTTTTTTTTTTTTTTTGAGGTAGGGTCTCACTCTAGCACAGGCTGACCTGGAATTCACTCTGTAGTCTCAGGGTGGCCTCGAACTCATGGCGATCCTCCTACCTCTGCCTCCCGAGTGCTGGGATTAAAGGCGTGCGCCACCACGCCCAGCTCTCCATCACTGGCTTTAATTAAGTGGTAAAAGAATTTCTGAAATAATCACAGTTGCTTTGTCTGGCCAATCCTGTGTCATGTCTAGCTTGGGGCACTGAGTGAATTTAACAAAGTGTCCTATGAATAGACAGCAGCAAAAAGCAGTTTCTTTTCTTTTCTTTTTTTTTTTTTTTTGACATAGGGTCTCACTCTAGCCCAGGCTGATGTGGAATTCACTATAAAATCTCAGGCTGGCCTTGAATTCACAGTGATCCATCTACCTCTACCTCCTGAGTGCTAGGAGTAAAAGCATGTGACATGACACCTGGCAGATGAGTTCTTAATAAATGTTTTCACCCAACACAGGAATAGAATAACAAAATGGTATATGCAAATTCACAGTACATTCCTCTAAATAACATAAATACCTTTTTTTCTAAGATTCTCCTTAATTCACTGCTAACACATTTAAAATGTAAAAGAAGGGCTGGAGAGAGGGCTTAGTGGTTAAGGTGCTTGCCTGCAAAGTCTAAGGACCCAGGTTCAATTCTCCAAGTCCTACATTAGCCAGATGCACATGGTGATACATGGATCATTTGCAGTGGCTTGAGGCCCTGGTGCACCCATCCCCCCCTGCCTCTTTCTCTCTGTCAGATAAATAAATAAAAAAATTTAAAAGTAAAATGTAAAAGAATACCTGATGTACACCTTTATACAACTATCCTTTTAAACTTCTGTTCAGCCTATTAATATTTCTTTGGTTTCATCATTAGACCCCCTCCCCCCCAAAAGCATAGTTTTCTTAATTAAAAACAGAAAAACAACTGCCAAGTAGGGCACAGTTCTGAACTTGAAACATTCATGGTCTTATAAAAATTACCCTGGCTATACACAGATGGAACTGGAGATGATTATTCTAATTGAAATAATCATGACACAAAGAGACAAATGTCAAGTGATCTCATACATATTCAAGATTTAAGAGTTAATTTCACAGAAGTAAAGAGTAGATTGGTAATGACCTGAGGCTGGGGAGAGTAGGAAAGAGGGAGTAATGGAGGGAAGGTTCTGTAACAGATAGGTATGAGAATATCTGGTGTGCTATTATTGCATAGTAGGGTGACTATAGCTAAAAATAATGTGCTATACATTTCAAAAAGTAAGATTCTAAAGGTTTTCACCAAGAGCATATAACAAATGCTTGAGTATGTTTAACCTGAATTAAACAATATACAATGTTTTTAAACTCTTTTATTTATTTTATTTATGAGAGAGAGAAACAGGCAGATAGAGAGAGAGAATGGGCACCACAAGGTCTTTAACCACTACAAATGAACTCCAGATGCATGTGTCACCTTGTGCATCTGGATTACATGAGTCCTGGGGAATTGAACCTGAGTCCTTTGGCTTTGCAGGCAAGCACCTTAACCATTAAGCCATCTTTCCAGCCCCACAATGTATTTAAATACAAATGAACATTCTGTAGTGCTCCCATTAACTTGTACAATCTTGTGCTTATAAAATCAGTTAAACACAAATTTAATTTAAAAATTATCCTGACTACTTAACATTAATAACTGCTTTGTATGCAGAATTTTAGAATTATAAATTTTTTGAAAGTATGTATGTATGTATGTATGTATGTATGTATGTATGTATGTATTTTCATTCATGTGTATGTGTGTGGGTATGTGTGTGTGTGTGTATACCAGGGTCTCTTGCTACTGCAGATGAATGCCTATCTGGCTTACCATTGCACTTATGGCCTCACAGTGACTATTGTTAGCTGCAGAAGTGGTTTCACTTTACATGAGTGCTAGGGACTTGAACTCAGGCTGGCAAGCTTTGCAACCAAGCACCATCAGCCACTGAGCTATCTCCCTAGCCCAAATTATAATTCTTTTTTTTTTCAAGGCAGGGTCTCACTATATACCAGGCTGACCTGGAACTTACTCTGTAGTACTAAGCTGACCTCAAATTCATGGCAATCCTCCTACCTCTGCTGGGATTAAAGGAGTGTGCTACCATGCCAAACTCCAAATTATAATTCTTTTTAAAATATTTATTTATTTGATAGAAAAAGGCAGAGAAAGAGAAAGAGAGAGGGAGAGAATGGGTGCACCAGGGTCTTCAGCCACTGCAAACAAACTCCAGATGAATGTGCCCCTTTGTGCACCTGGCTTACGTGGGTCCTGGAGAATCGAACCAGGATTCTTTGGCTTTGCAGGCAAACGCCTTAACCACTAAGCCTTCTCTCCAACCCCAAATTATAATTCTTTAAAGGAGAATAGTTCTTTATACTTAAACACAGAGTATTAATGCTGTTTAAGAAGTATGTCTGTTGGGCTGAGGAGACAGTTCAGTAACTAAGGCTCTTGCTTGTAAAGCCTAATTATGTGGGATCGATTCCCCAGTACCCATATAAAGTCAGATACACAAAGTGGCGCATGCATCTGAAGTTTGTTTGCAGTGGCAAGAGGCCCTGTCATACCAATTCTCTCTCTCTCTTTCTCTCCTTGCAAATAAATAAATAAAATATAAAAAGTAAAATTAACAAGGAACAATGTCTGTTGAATGCCACTTATGCCTTCAATACATATAATTTGCATTAAATTATACATAGTATTATTACATGTGAGGTTTGTTATGAAGACTAATATATAGTCAAGAACAGTGGCTTTATTTTTACCTATGGAATCACAATTAACATACATGAGATTTGCACAACCTCTACATGACCTAGCTACATAAATGTAATTAATTTTATTCAAGCTTAGGTTCCTTGTACCTACTGACTCCCTTGTCTGTGTTTTTATAGGATGTTAATACCTTCTGGATGCTTGTTTGCTTTTGGTGATAGGCTTCATGCATGCTAAATACACATACTCTTTTTTAGAACTGAGAACTTTAATATATGAACATACAATAAATTGATCATGGTTCCATTGCCCCATCTCTTTTCCTTTCTTGTCTACTCTCCTTACCCCCAATACCCTGAGGTCTCTCCCCTTTCAAGGTAGTCCTTCTTTTATCGTGTTGTCTCCTTCCTTTTGTCTTCCTTTGTCCTCGGTGTCAAAATGATGATGGGCTCAGAACCATGCTGGTTTTGTGGGGGTTTGGAAAATCACTGTGGGGTTATGAATGCATGAGTCAGTTTGAGTTGAGAAGACAGTGCTTATCAGAACTCCTTCCTATCCTATGGCTCTTAAATTCTTTTTGCCTTCTCTTCCTCAATGTTCATTGAGCTTTGGAGGGTGTAGTGGAAATCTCCTTTAGTGTTGAGCTCTTGACATCATATTTTTTACTTTGATAACTTTAAAGCCTCATCAATGTCTATCATCATTTCTACAGGGTCAGTTCTCTGGCTGCATTTATATTCTTTCCACAATTACCTCTACAATGTTCCTGAGACCTGGTAGGTGTGATAGAGATAATTGATCCTGTGCTAAGCTCCGGACTTTCTCTTCTTGTCATTTTGATGAATCTTGGTTCTCTCTGGTATTTGCTGTCATCTGTAATAAGAAGATTCTGTAACCAAGACTGAGAGCAGAATTAATCAAGGGCTCAAAACATGCACACATAGCATGCTGCTTGAGGAGCATAAGTATCTTTGTTTAGCGAAGTTCAGTTGAGGTTTCCCTCTGGGATCTTTGATTCAATTCCCAGTAACAGGCATGGATGCCTTCCCACTGAAAGGGCTTCTTCTCCAATTGGAGAGCAATTGATTACCCCCATAAATTATGTGTCAATATTGCACTGGTAGGTACATCTTTCCTGGCTAATTGATTTTGTAGTTTGCAGGATCCACTGCTTATTCAGACTGTAGATTTCTTCCCCAGCAGCTTGCATAGACAGTGCCTTCCAGCACTGTGAAAGCTATTCCACGGGGAGATGCTTCCAACTCAGTTCCATCTTGATTTCAAAGTAAATACCATTGGGCTTCAGTGCTATGTTTGCTTCTTCTTTTGAAACAATTTCATACATGTATATATTTTGATCATATTTACTTTCCATTACCTTCCCTTGTCCTCTACTCCTATGCATTGAAACCCTTCTTTTCAACTAATCCCACTTCTTTCATGTCTTTTTGTTTCAAGGTAGGGTCTCACTGTAGCCCAGGCTAACCTGGAATTTACTATGCAGTCTCAGGGTGGCCTTGAACTCATGGCGATCCTCCTACCTCTGCCTCCCAAGTGCTGGGATTAAAGGTGTGCGCCACCACGCCCAGTTTATAATTCTTTTTTTTAATAACTGAAGAAACAACTGATTTGAAGAAAGCTTCAAATGGTTGCATCTCTCTCTCTCTCTTTTTTTTTTTTTTTTTTTTTTTGAGGTAGGGTTTCACTCTGGTCCAGGCTGACCTGGAATTAACTATGTAGTCTCAGGGTGGCCTTGAACTCACGGCGATCCTCCTACCTCTGCCTCCCAAGTGCTGGGATTAAAGGCGTACACCACCACGCCTGGCAAAATGGTTGCATCTCTTAATAATGAAAAGAATTAGAATACTTTGAGAACATACTACTAAAATCCAATCAGCTCACTGGGCTTGGTTTAGTCAGTCTGGTAATGGATGAGTACCATGCAATATTTTCAAGTGCATTTAATGAATACCACCTACATTCCAGCAATTACTTGAGTTTTACACTCTACAACTATCTTCATAATTCTCCTTTGTTTTTAGTTTAATATGTGGATTATCAGCAATCTCCTGGATTTCTGGAGTGACAGGTTGGGCGTCTGTCAAGCCTCCAGGTATCATTCTGCCTGGTTACTTTCTTGTTGGGCGGGACACTGGAATAAAGTGATCAGGTGAGCAAGGAGACTCAGGTTTTAAAGGTGTCCATAAACTCTACCTATAGCATATTTTATTTTCCACAATGAGCAAAGAGGCACTGGGAAAATGAATGTAGTTCCAGGCAAGTATTCCTGCTTCCCTTATTGGAAATGTTAAGAAGTTGGGGAGAATGAGGTGTTGGGGGGGGGATGAACAAATAGGTGTGCATAGGAATCATGCTGTGGTAAGTTATGTCTCTATAACTCTTATCTAAAGATTATGAATTCACAATGTCTACCTAAAATTTAATTTTTTTTTACTTTTTAAAATCAGTCTTCTGTAATACACTGTATGTAACATGAAGAGACTGACTTTATTTTTTCACCATATTTCTTGTGAGTGACATAGTCACACCCAACAAATGTTTACTCATTCACGTATTTAACATATATTAACTGAGTATCTACCATGTTCTAGGCCCTCATTTGTCCTCTGGAAACAGAAAAAAAGCATATATCAAGTCTTTCCTTTCATGAGCTGAATAAAGTAGTATGTTCTAAATATATATCTATGTGATATCAATATCCCTTTCATGAAAAAAAGAGCATAAACATGCTATTAACAAATGTTAGAAACTCAAAAGTTGAATTGATTTTTAAAAATATTTTTATTTTTATTATTTATTTGAGAGAGAGATACAGAAATAGGCAGGTAGAGAAAGAGAAAGAGAAGAGAGAGAGAATGGGCATGTGAGGGCCTCCAGCCACTGAAAACGAACTCCAGATGCGTGCGCCCCTTTGTGCATCTGGCTTACGTGGGTCCTTTGGCTTTGCAGGCAAGCTCCTTAACCATTAAGTCATCTCTTCAGTCCCTGAATTGATTTTTTGTTGAGGGATTTTTCAATTTTTTTTTTTTTTTTTTTTTTTTTTTTTGAGAGAGACAGAAAGAGATAGAGACAGAGAATGGGCATGCCAGCAGCCTCTCAGCCTCTGTGACTGAATTCCAGATGCGTGTGCCCCCTTGTGTGCAAGTGCAGCAATGCACCCTTGCATCACTTTACATCTGGCTAATCATGGGACCTGGAGAATCGAATGGGCATTCTTAGGCTAGGCAGACAGGCATCTTAACCGCTAAGCCATCTCTCCAGCCTGATTTTTCAATTATTTTAACCATTAAATATGAATTTACAAGAGGAAATTGACATATATTTAGTGTTTCCCAAACTTTTAAATCACCAATCCCTCCATTCCTTTTATCTTTTTGTCTATGGTGTGTGTGTGTGTGTGTGTGTGTGTGTGTGTGTGTGTATGTATGTATGAATGTGTAGGCCACAGGTTGACATGAGGTGTCCTCCTTCCTTACTCACTCTCTACTTTCTTTGCTGATGTACTGCCTATCACTTGAACCTAGAGATCACCAATTCATTTAGTTTAGCTGGCTAGTTTGTCCCAGGGAAGACCTGTCTCTACCATCTAAGCACTGGGATTATAGGTGAGCTTCCAAGCCCACCTGGCATTTATGTGAGTGCTAGGTATTCAAACTCCAGTTCTCATGCTTGTCAGGCAAGTGCTTTATCCACTGAGCCATCTCCCCAGTTTCCTTCTTTCTTGTTTGTGTGTTTGTGTGAGTGCATGTCATGTGTATACACATGCAAATGCATGTGTGGAGGTCAGAGGACACATTGGGTGTCATCCTCAGGTGCAATCCACTTGCTTTTAAATATATATATTTGCAAGCAAAAAGAGCTAGAAAGAAGAGAGACAGAGAGACTAGGAGTACCAGGGCCTCCAGTTGCTGCAAACAAATTCCAGATGCTTTTGCCACTATGTGCATCTGACTTTATGTGTGTACTGGGGACTTGAACCTGGGTTGTTAGACTTTGCAGGCAAATTCCTTAACCACTGAGTCATTTCTCCAGCCTCCACTTACTTTTTTGTTTGTTTGTTTCTTTTTTAAAGTATGGTCTCGAGCTGGCCATGGAGGTGCATGCCTTTAATCTCAGCACTTGGGAGGCAGAGGTAGAATCGCCATGAGTTCGAAGCCACCCTGAGACTACATAGTGAATTCCAGATCAGCCTGAGTTAGAGTGAGACCCTACCTTGAAACCGCAACCCTCCCCACAAAAAAATAAAGTATGGTCTCACTGTAGCTCAGGCTGACCTGGAATTCACTATGTAGTTTCAGTGTGGCCTTGAACTCATGGTAATCCTAGTGCCTCTGCCTCCCGAGTGCTGGGATTGAAGATATGTGCTACCATGCCCAGCTTCCAGTTACTTTTTTTTTTTTTAAATATAACTTTATTTATTTATTTATTTTTTTAACAGAGAGAGAGAAGGAGAAAGAAAGAGTATGGGTGCGCCAGGGCCTTTCAGCCACTGTGACTGAACTCTAGACCCATGCACCCCCATGAATTCTGCATTACTTTGCATCTGGCTACATGGGACCTGGAGAATTGAACATGTGTTCTTAGGTTTTGCAGGCATGTGCCTTAACCGTGAAGCCATCTCTCCAGTCCTCACTTACTTTTTTGAGACAGGGTCTTTCATTGACCTGCAACTCACCAATTAGGTGGACTGTCCAGTGAGCCCCAGTGATTGTGCTGTCTCCACTTCCCTAGCACCACTATGGCTGTTTTTTATTTTTTCTTTTTCCTTTAAATGTGGACCTGGTGATTGAATTTAGATCCTTCATCTTGTACCAACTAAGTTATCTCCCCAGCCTCTTTTTTTTTTTTTTTTTTGTTCTGAGAATGAGAATGTATATTTATTATCTCATTCAGTTTACGTAGTAGTCTGATGAGCTAGTTTTTAAAAACTTTTTATTGACAACTACCATACATATATACAATATACCATGATCCATGATAATAATTCCTTTTCATCATCCTCCTTTGTCTCTCTTCTCCTATATCCCCTCCACTATATCCCTTCTTTTTTCTAAATAGTCTGTTTTATTTTGACATTATCATTTTCCCATCTCCTAATTATGCAGTTCTTGCTAGTAGTAATATCAGTAACTGTGAGGTCATGAATGCAATAGCCACTTTGTGTCGGGAAAACAGTATTGCAAAACACTTCTCCTTTCCTTTGCCTCTTATGTTTTTCTGCCACCTCTTCCACAATAGTCTCTAAGCCTAGGAATGTGTGACAGAGATGTCTCACTTAGTGCTCCACTCCACTGTCATGTCTCAGCACTTTGAAGTTTTCAATCTCCCCAAAAGAGAAGAATTAATATATTAATATATGGGCATAAACATATTTAGAGGGCAGTTTGGTGGGCATAATATATCCATTTAGCCAAGCAGCAGTAGTAGTTTCCTCCTTAGGGTTTATGACCTCCCCACCCCTAAGTTTTTGATTAGGTTTTCAGTACCAGGCATAAATTCCTTCCCATGGAACCTCAAATCCAATCAGACAGCAATGGGTTTCCCCATCAGAGACATATGATCATTACACCAGTTGTCACATTTGACCTGGCTGGCCAGCCATAAAACTTGCAGGGTCCATTGCTGGTTAAGACCGTTGTTGACTTTTCTCCTCCAACAGGCTGCATAGCTCTTTCCAGCACCCTGACATCTAGTCAACACAGAAAAGGCTTCCAACTCAGCTCCAGCTGGATTTCTCAGTGATCTGTAGGCCAAGCTTGTGGTGTCTTCAGCAATAGGGCATTGCAGTGTAGTTCTGCTGCAGTCCTTCTTTTAAATATATCACTGTTGTTTTGAACATGTTCCTTCTCAGACCTTCTACCCTTTTGTTCCCTTTATCCCCAAGACAGTTTTACTTCTACTTTTATACATACATACATGACTTTTATATCTGTATAAATTCTAGAAACTACAAACAAAGGAAAACATATGATATCTGTCTTTCTGTCACTTGCTTAATTTGCTTATATGATTATATCCAGTTGCATCCATTTTCCTGCAAACAATATAACTTCATTCTTAGTGTCTCAAAAGAATCTGTTGTGTTAGAACCCCATTTTATTTTCTTTTTCCCCTTTCTTTCTTTCTTTTTTCTTTCTTTCTTTCTTTCTTTCTTTCTTTCTTCTTCTTTTTTTTTTTTTTTTTTTTTTTTTTTTTGAGCTAGGGTCTCATTCTAGCCCAGGCTGACCTGGAGTTCACTATGAAGTCTCAGGCTGACCTCCAACTTATAAAGATCCTTTTACCTCTACCTCCAGAGAGTTAGTATTAAAGGTGTATACCACCATGCCCAGCAGAACCACATTTTCTTATCCATTATTCTGTTGTTAGACACCCACAGTGGTTTTACAATTTAGCTACTGTGAATAGTGCTGCACTGACCATTGATGTGCCAGAATCTCTGTAATTTGATGGCTTGGAGTTCTTTGGGTAAATACCCAGGAATAGTATAGCTGGGCCATATGGAAGACTTTTGTGTTTTTAAAAAATATATTTTTAAATTTATTTATTTGCAAGGAAAGACAGAAAATGAGACGCTTGTACTACTTTGTGCATCTGACTTTACATGGGTACTGGAGAATTGAACTTGGGTCATTGGGCTTTACCAGCAAGCACCTTAACCACTGAGTCATCTCTCCAGCCCCTATTTGTGTTTTTTGAGAAACCTCCATATCGACTTCCATAGTGGTTGGGACTAGGTTTTTTTTTTTTTTTAATTTTTATATTTTATTGATGACTTCTATACTTAACAGAAAATAAATCATTATATTTCCCTCCCCTCCCTTCATTCCCCTTCAGAACTCCACTCTCCATCATATCCCCTCCCTCACTCCATTAGTCTCTCAGTCAGATGTGTAACAGCAATCCCATTCCTCAGTACCACTTTACTGTTGTAGTCAAGTTCACATTGCTGGCAAAAATCACCCGACCAAGAGCACCTTTTGGGGGGAAAAAGGGGTTTATTTTGGCTTATAGGCTCAAGGGGGAGTCTCCATGATGGCAGGGAAAACGATGGCATGAGCAACATCAGGTGGACAACAGGAACAGGAGAGTGTGCCAAACACTGGCATGGGGAAACTGGCTATAACACCCATAAGCCCACTCCCAACAGTACACTGCTACCAAGAGGTGTTATTTCCCAAATCTCCATCAGCTGGGAAGCTGGCGTTCAGAACACCTAAGTTTATGGACGCCTGAATCAAACTACCACAATAGTCCCATTCATAAATTATTTGACTATTATTACAAGTTAATGTTTTCACTTTTTCCTCTAATAGTTTATTAGTTTCATGTCTTATATTAAGGTCTTTGATCCATTTGGACTTGACTTTTTGTGCAGAGTGAAAAATAGAGATCTATCTACATGTGGATATCTAATCTTCCCAGCACTAATTGTTAAAGAGGCTGTTTTTCCACCAATGTGTATTTTTGACATATTTGTCAAAAGTCAGGTGATTATAGCTGTGTAACCCAGGCTCCCTGGAATTCACTATGTAGTCTCAGCCTGGCCTTGAACTCACAGCAATCCTCCTACCATCCCTCCTGCGTGCTGGGATTAAAGGTATATACTACCATGCCTAGCTGGAATTTTTACTGGTATTGCATTAAATCTGTATATTGCTTTTGGTAGAATTGCCATTTTTTCACAATATTAATTCTACCTATCCAGGAGGATGAGAGGTCTTTCCATCTTCTCAAGGTCTCCTCTATTTCTTTCTTGAGTTTTGTTTTTAATGTTTTCATTATATAGTTCTTTCCCATCCTTGGTTAGTGTTATTCCAAGATATTGAAGTTTTTTTTGTTGCCATTGAAAATGAGACAGCCATGCTGATTTCTTTCTCTGTATCTTTGTCCTTTCCATATAGAAAGGCTATTGATTTTTGTGTGTTGACTTTGTATCCTACCACTTTACTGAAGGAATTAATCATTGTTAGAAGTTTGAGATGGAGACTTTTGGGTCACTTATGTATAAGATCATGTCATCTGCAAATAGGATTAACTTGACTTCTTCCTTTCCAATTTGAATCCCTTTTATCTCTTTCTCCTGTCTTATTACTTGGGCTGGGACTTCTAGTACTATGTTGAAGAGCAGTGGTGAGAGTGAGCACCTCTGCCTTGTTCCTAATATCAGTGGGAACTCCTTGAGTTTTTCTCCCATTAAGTACCATTTGGGCTTTTGGCATTTTATATATAGCCTTAATTGTGTTGAGATATAAACCCTCTATGCCTATTCTCTCCAGTTTTTTTTTTCTTGGTATTGTGGTTTTGTTTTGTTTTTAGAGATAGGGTCTCACTCTAGCCCAGGCTGTCCTGGAATTCATGATGTAGTCCCAGGCTGGTCTTGAACTCATGACAATCCTCCTATCTCTGCCTCCTAAGTGTTGGGATTAATGACGTGCACCACGACACCCAGCTCTCTCCAGTGTTTTGATCATGAAGTGGTGTTGTATTTTGTCACAGGCCTTCTCTGCATCAAGTGAGATGATCATGTGGTTCTTGTGATTAAGTTTATTTATGTGGTGTATTATGTTGACTGATTTCCACATGTTGAACCATCCCTGCATCCCTGAGGCCTACTTGATCAAGGTGGATAATGCAATTGATATGTTGTTAAATTCGGTTTGCGAGGATTTTGTTCACTTTCTACATAAGACCTGCATAGTAGGAGAGAAAAATGGTGATATCAAAATAGAAGAGACTAATGATAAAAAAGAAGGGACTCTGTTTAGGGAACATTTGGGAGGCAGAAAATGGGAGGCAGTGAGAAGGAAGTATGGTCATGATATACGTCTATATTTATGGAAATTGTCAATATAAAGTTGTGGTGTTTTTTTACTGGCAGTCCATAGTCATATACTTTTGGGTTTGGTGTAGTAGGAAGCATATATAATTTCATTTGTATTTATAGCTGAATAAAACTCCATTCTGTGTATGTACAAAATCTTCATTATCCATTCGTCAGTTGATGGGCATCTAGGCTGATTCTATTTCCTAGATATTAGGAATAGAGCAGTAATATGAATATGAAGTAATATGAAGCAGAAATATGAATGTGCAAGTCTCTGTAGTAGAGTGTAAGTTCTTAGGGTATAAGACCAGGTGTGATATGTATAGGTGAGTCATATGGTTGTTCAATTTCTAACTTTTCAAAAAGCCTCCACACTGACTTCCATAGTTGTTATATCACTTTACACTTCTTTTTTAAAGATTTTATTTTTATTTATTTATTTATTAGAGAGAGAGAGTGAGAATGGGCATGCCAGGGCCTCTAGCTACTGCAAACGAACTCCAGACACATGCGCCCCCTTGTGCATCTGGCTTATGTGGGACCTGGAGAATCGAACCAGAGTCCTTAGACTTCACAGACATGCACCTTAGCCACTAAGCCATCTCTCCAGCCCTCAGTTTACACTTTTATCAACAGTAAATAAGGATGCCTCTTTTCCATTTCCTTGCCAGCATTTATTGCCATTTGCTTTCTTGGTGCTGGCCATTCTGACTGGAGTGACACAGTATCTCAATTAAAATATAGTTCATTTATTTGCAAGCAGAGAATGACAGAGAGAGAGAGAGAGTGAAAGAGAAAGAGATGTAGACAGAGAATGGGTGCAACAGGGCCTCCAGCTGCTGCAAACGAACTCCAAATGTATGTACCACTTTGTGTATCTGGCTTTACGTGGGTACTGGGGAATTGAACCCAGATTGTTAGGCTTTACAGGCAAGCACCTTAACCACTGAGCCATCTCTCCAGTCCTCAAAGTAGTTTTAATATTCATTTCCCTGATGGCTAAGGGTGTTGACTACTTTAAAAAATATTTATTGGGTTCATTTGGGCTTCCATGTGTTTTTTATCATCTTTTTATTTTTGTCAAGAATGGTACTGGAATTTTGATTGGGATTGCATTTTATCTGTACATTCCTTTTCGTAGGATGACCATTTTCATGAAACTGATTCTTCTAGTCCATGAGCATTGGCAATCTTCCCATCTTCTAGTGTTTTATTCCAATTCTCTCTTCAGTATTTTAAGATTTTTCAGTGTAAAAGTCTTTCATTTTTTTGATTGGCATATTCCAAAGTATTTAGTTTTTTGAGACTGTTGTATATGGGATGGGACTTTGTCTCTGATTTCATTTTCAGTGTGTTTGTCAGTAGTATATAAGGAGGCTAATGATTTTTGTATATTAGTTTTGTATTTTTTCATTTTGCTAAAAATGTTTGTCTGCTCTAGTTTTCTGATGGAGTCGTTAGGGCATCATATATAGAATCATATCATATGCAAACAGGGATAGTTTGACTTCTTCCATTCCTATTTGTAGTCCTTTTATTTCTTTAACTTGTCTTATTGCTATAGCTAAGACTTCAAGCACTATATTAAATAGGAGTCAAAAGAGGGAACACCTTTGTGCATTTTTTAAGGAAGGTCTCTCATTGGCTTGGAGCTCACCAATTAGGCTAGACTAGCTAGCAGGTGAGCCACAGGAATCCTCCCCAGAACTAGCATTACATGTATATACCATCATGCCCCACATTTTTGTGAAACTCAGATCCTCATTTTTGTGAGGCAAGGACTTTGCAAACTGAACAACTTCCCAGCCCCAGTTGGCTTCCTTTTAATGGTGCTAAATGCAGCCAAATTCTTTGCACACCAAAGTAGCCTCTACTCTAAGTCCCAATAGAACCCTCATTCCCATCTGAAACCTCATCAACATAGCCTTTGCTCTCTGCATTCCTCTCAGCATCCTAGGCTTATGGCCTCTTCACCAGAATTGCTCATTAAGCTTTGTACACTTTCTCTAATCTACTCCTTCAAAATTTTCCTACATTCCTGCCTGCAAGCCAATTCCTTTTTTTTTTTTTTTCATATCATGATTGCTGCAAGTTATATAGAAGAACTCTTTACATCATGATTAATACATGAAAGAGAGGAAGAAAGGGGCTGGGATTTACCCTTCAATGACACACCAGCAATAGCCAGAAAACCACCCACCGTATTGCTGGATATTCAGGTCTATAACATGCCACTTTAGTTTCTGTGTATTCGGAAAAGAAACAAAATTTGATAAAGGAAAATGGACTTATTTATTTATAGTTTGGCCATACTAGTGAGAAAGAACCTTGTTCTTCTCTAGTGTACCTGAAGCAGTCTTGCAATTCATATAAAAAACCACGAGACAATGTTCGGAACATGTGTACATGTAGATGTAAGACAGTTAACTTGGTCTCCTTTTTTTTTTTTTTAAAGAAAAGTGACTTGGACCAAGGTTGCCTCCATTATGTCTATTCTAAGCAGACTACCTTCATTCTCAGCATGGAGAGTCTTTTTTTTTTTTTTAAATTTTCACCAAGTATGGTATAATAGGGATTTTTTTTTTTTGTCAAGTTTATGCCTACAGAAAATGAGGAAGATATTCCATCTTAAAGAACTTCCCTTTTTAATTTTAACTTTTATTTTTAGGGAGAGCAAGCAAGGAGAGAGAGAGAAAGAGAGAGATAGAATTGGCATGCCAGGACCTCAGCCACTGAAATCAAACTCTAGATGCTTGCACCACCTAATGGGCATGTGCAACCTTGTGCTTGCCTCACCTTTGTGTGTCTGGCTAACATGAGATCTGGAGAGTCAAACATGGGTCCTTAGGCTTTGCAGGCAAGCACCTCTAAGCAATCTGTCCAGCCCAAGAAGCTCCATTTATTTATTTATTTATTTATTTATTTATTTATTTATTTATTTATTTGAGAGAGAGAGAGAGAGAGAGAGAGAGAGAGAGAGAGAGAGAGAGAATGGGCATGCTAGGGCCTCTAGCCACTGCAAACAAATTCCAGATGCATGCACCACCATGTGCATCTGGGTTTCCTGGGTTCTGGGGAGCCAAACTTAGGTCCTTAGGCTTCTCAGGCAAGCACCTTAACCACTAAGCCATCTCTCCAGCCCAAACCTTTTTTAAAAATGAAAAGAACCTCAGAGTTTTTCAGGGATGGTTGGTGGAAGAGCCCCAGATATTCTGGGCCTGACAGAGTTCTTTGTCTCTAATTCTATTCTTTGATGGATGTGTGGTGGAAGCCTTTTGTATCTTTTCTGTGGCCATAAGCTTCAAGCCACAACTCCTGCATACCTATTAAACACATTAATTTTCCAAGTGCAAAAAAGTGATACAGCAGAAAGCCTACACAATGGAAAAAGTATTTGTCAGCTCTTCCTATGACAGGGGCTTGATAGTTACAACATATAAAGAACTGCAAAAAAAATCCACAAAAAACTCTGCCAGTGAGTAAATGGGCTAATGAAATGAATAGGCATATATCTAATGGCCAACAGATTATATATATATATATAGAGAGAGAGAGAGAGAGAGAGATAGCCTATAGATCTTTAAAAAATATTTAACATCCTTAGCCACCAGGGAAATATAAATTAAAACCACGTCGAGATTTTCTTTTTTTTTTTTTTTTTTGGTTTTGCGAGGTAGGGTCTCACTCTGGTCCAGGCTGACCTGGAATTAACTACGTAGTCTCAGGGTGGCCTCAAACTCTCAGCGATCCTCCTACCTCTGCCTCCCTAGTGCTGGGATTAAAGGCGTGCGCCACCACGCCCAGCTGGATTTTCTTTCACTCAAGTCAGAATGGCTATCCTCATGAAAACTAGTGACAACAAATTCTGGCAAGGTTGTAAGGAAAGGAAAACTCTTATTCACTGTTGGTAGGAATGTAAGTTGGTACAGCTACTATCAAAATCAGTGTGGAAGTTTCTCAAAAAGCTAGAAATTGGCTGGGTGTGGTGGCACACTCCTTTAATCCCAGCACTTGGGAGGCAGAGGTAGGATTGCTGTGAGTTTGAGGCAGCCTGAGACTACATAGTGAATTCTAGGTCAGCCTGGGTTAGAGTGAGACTACCTCAAAAAAAAAAAAAAAAAAAAAAAAAAAAAGAGCTACAAATTGAACGACCATATGACTCAGCTATGCCATTTCTGGGCACATATTTAAAGGACTCTATATCCTACCACAGTGATGCGTGATGTTCATTGCTGCCCTATTCACAATAGCTAGGAAATAGATCCAATTTAGTTGTCTATCAGTTGATAACTGGATAATGAAAATGTGGCGCATATGCACAATGGAGTTTTGTTCAGCCTTAAAGAAAAATGATAGTATGAGATTTTTAGACTAATGGATGAAATTGAAAAAAAAATACTAAGTATGGCCCATGAAGACTAATTTGCATGTTTTCCCTTATATCTGGATCCTAATATTTAATATTTGTGTATGATGTAAATAAGGGGACATGAGAGTAAATATCAGCTATGATTTGAGATAGGAAATGATGAGAGAACAAGATATGAGGAGAAACATGGGGGGGGAGAACAAAAGGAAATGTGTAGAATGAAAGTACATAGGAGGCTATATTGGGAGGGAGGGCGCAAGAATGGAGGGGGATGAGAGAAAGAAGGGGATATGGAAACAAAAACAAAAATTTTAAAAAATACCACAATAAAACTTAATTCTTTGTATATTAATAGAAAAAACCCTATTGGCAAGGAAGGACAATTACTGCATGTTTAGTTATTTGAGGCCACACTTCCAAGTTAGAGTGATTAGAGCATATCAGTCAATTACAGTCCATTATGGTGAGGAAGAGCATGGTGATTGGAGCAACTTAGCAGTGGTGTAAAGTGGCTTCTTGTAGCCAGTTCAAATTGAGATGTGTGAATAAGCACACAACAGATTTGGAAGTCATATTTAGAAGAAAATAATATAAAATAAAACAATTTTGTATTGATTACATGTTACAATGATAATTACTTGGATAGATCTGGTCAAATAAAAGCTTTATTTTAATTAATTTTACTTTTGTGCTTTTTAATTTTAAAATATTGTTTATTGATGTATTTGTGAGGAGAGAAAGGAGAGGTGGGAGAGAGGAAGAGAAAGGGCATTCCAGGACCTCTTGCCACTGCAAACAATCTCCAGACACATGTGCCACTGGCTTTATGTGGGAACTGGGGAATCAAACCTATGACTGCATGCTTTGCAAGCAAGTGCCTTTAACCACTGAGCTGTCTCACCAGAGCACTTTCACACTTTTTATAAATGTGAACACTATAAGAATTAGCATCACACATATGGATTGCTTAATGTATCTATTGGACAGTACTGCTTTGGAGCAGTGGTTCCCAAGCAGTGTTATTTTGGCCACTTGAGGGGACATTGAGTAATGTCTAGAGATAGTTTTCACAACAGAGATGGGAGGAGGACAGCACTATTGGGTAGATGCCACGGGTACTGCTGAGAATCTTACAATATAAAGGGCAGTCTCCCACAACAAATAATATCTGTTCTAAAATGTCAGTAATGCTGAGGTTGAGAAACTTGTCTGTAAAGTGATCCTTAAGAGAATAATACCAAGATATGTGCAACTCAAAATTATCATCTAGTCAAGAAGAAGAAAGAGGAGGACAGAAGAAATAAAGACTAGAGAGATCGGTGTAAAAGTCAGCTACATACTAGATTTAACTCCAGATGTGTCAGTACTTAGATAAACATTGCCCAAATGACTGAGAAATAAGATCTAATTATATGCTATTTTTTAGGACATATGCTGTAAAGATATGAAAAGAGAAAGTTGAAAATAAACCTTAACCCAAAGAAAATGATTATGGCTGTGTTAATATGGAGAAAAGCAAACTTTAAGACATGAAATATTACTACTAGATGAAGTAATTTTATAATTATTAACATATAAATACAAAAGGAATACACAATAACTTTAAGTTGGTATATACCCAATAGTATAGTTTTAAAAAGGAAAAAAGAAACACAGAAGTCAGAATGGTTTTATTGTGTGATGGGAATTACATTCACAATTAAAGCTATTTCCACAAAATTTTAGACCCACAATGGTTTATTGGAGAATTATTTAAAATAGTTAAGGAATGAAATGGCACCTACCAAAGTAATTTTTTAATTGTTTTTTTTTTTTTTGAGGTAGGGTCTCACTCTAGCCCAGGCTGACCTAGAATTCACTATGTAGTCTCAGGCTGGCCTTAAACTCACAGTGAATCTCCTATCTCTGCCTCATGAGGACTGGGGTTAAAGGTGTGCACCACCACACCTGGCCCAACTCATTTTTGGTGGCTAACAAATTACAATTAGGTAATGCTAACATTTGTCAAAGACAATATAAGAAAAGAAAGTTGGGCTGAGAAGATGGCTCAGTGGATAAAGTGCTTACCACTCAAGCCTGAGTACCTGAGTACCTGAGTCTGGAAGCTGTGGCTAGCCTCTATGATCCCAGCAGAGACAGGAAAATGTCCTGGAAACTCTCAATGTAAGATCCACAGAAATCTTATCTCAAATAAGGTAGAATGGTAAGGATGGATCCAAAATTGTCCTCTGACCTCTACCTGTGCACCCACATTCACACATATATACATGTATGTAAACAAAACACATGTGCATACATGTAAATTTGTTTTAAATTACTTATTTTTTTTTAAAAAAAGAAATAAAGCTACTGGACATTATCTTCCATAAACCTCCATGCTAAGACAAATAAAACTCTGTGACAGATGAAAAATCATAACACATGATTATCAAGTTAGATTTACACAGGAAGCCAAGTTGATTTCACATTTGGGAAAAAAAATCAATTGAATTATCATATTGACAGTGTGGTGGTTTGAAAGGGTTCCTATAATTAATTCAGGAATTTATTAAAGCTTGTAATTTAGATCTCCAGCTACCTGGCTGAAGGAGACGGCACTGTGGTCGGATCCTAGGGTCCAGCCCTAAGGTGTTTTTGGGGGTGGATTTGGAATTCTAGTCTAAAGATATGCAAAGTGCTAGAGTTCAGCCTGGTGTTCCTGGAGTGCGCTTGTGTGTGGTGTTGGTGGTGGCTTTTCTCTCAGCTTGGATCTGTAAAAGGAGGCCAACTTCTCCTGACATTATTATGGAACTTCCCCTGAATCTGTAAGCTTCAGTAAATGTTATTCCTCCCATAAGCTACATCTGGTCTGGAGGCTCATCCCAGAGACCTGAAGCTGACTGTGACAAAGAATAAGAAGAAAGCCAATGTGATCATTTCAATAGCAGCAGCAAAAGCATTTAATGAAGTTCAACATTCATTCATGATAAAACTTTCAGCAAACATGAAAGAAGAAAGAAGGGGAGAGGGAGAGAAGAAAAGAGGAAATGAGGGAGGAAGAAAGAGAAATAAAGAATGAAGAAAAGGAAGGAAGAAAAGAAGGCAGGAGGCTTTAAAAGCTGAAAAGAGCCAGTTATGGTGGCACAGGTAACCCCAATACTTGTGTGGCTGAGACAGGAAGATCTCCATGAGTTTGAGACCAGCTTGGGCTATATAGTGAGTTCCAGGCAAGGCTGGCTTACAGTGTGAGATTCTGTGTCAAAAAGTACATAAGCCAGGTGTGGTGGTACACACCTTTAAACCCAGTACCTAGGAGGCAAAGGTAGGAGGACTGACATAAGTTGGAGGCCACCCTGAGACTACACTGTGAATTCCAGGTCAGCCTGGGCTGGACTGAGACTTCGAAAAAACAAAAATACCCACATAAATGAAGTAAAAATAAAACACAATAAAATCTAATAAAAAGCATCTACATAAAGTCTGCATCTAGGTTATAAGGAGAACACCACTTGCCCCTGTATTTGGAACCATAATGAGGTGCACTAGTATCCAGTATTATACTACAAAAAAGTTTTGTAAAGACATGAAAATTGGAAAGAAAGCACAATTTTATTTTCAGATAATGATCACACATATAGAAAATTTAAGAACTTAAGAATAAACTCAGCAATGTAGCTGAGTGTGAAGTTGCTACATGAACATTAATTGCATTTCTACAGTGTAAAAGTGAAATTTAAGGAGCAGCATCATTGACAATAGCATTTTAAAAGTCATTAAGAGTAAATCTAGCAAAAGATCTCTACCTGCAATGAAAACTCCAAACATTGCTGAGAGAAATTAAAGACCTCCTTTGAAATGTCCATGGAGAGCTCATGGTTCCAGTGGAGAAGAAGGAAGGAAGCAGAGAGCTGGGTGGTTGGCATCCAGGGACCCACTACAGATGAGCTGGGGCCACTGCCTCCACCACCCCTGTGCTGTGGCCTGGGGAAGGTGGTGTGGGTCCCAGCAGCTGCCTGGAGAGGTGCCACTCTCCAGGTTTGATAGTATCATCCAAAAGTAGCTGGGAGTCAGTGGAGCCAAGCAAGGCAAGAATGTCTTGCCATGGGAGAATGAAATCCGAGGACTGTGAGTAAGGTCTTAGGAGAGTTTTCTCAGTAGCCTATTCTACTTAAACTTGACATGTCACTCAAAATTGTTACAATATCCATGGGTAATGCTAAGATTTGCTCCAACTGTTTGACTAGGGGTAGCTTCCTGCCACACATCAACTATATGTTTCTCTCTGAGGCTGTGGGGACAGGAGAAACACTCTCAAGAGTCTCCACCTCTCACTAGCAAATTAAATTTGCTTTTCTCAGAGGGAACCATGAGTTCCATCATCAATAGATTTTATGGAATAGAATTTTATGGTGAATATAAAAGATAATACAGCTTGAAATTAAGGAAAATGTTCACAGGGTGTTTTAACTGTCAATAATCATAATGGATGCAATGATATTCTACTGTCATACAGGTTTCTCACGAGATCTTCAACATATGAAGCAAACTGGGTAAATTATGAAACCAAATGAGGTAGTACATCAATGTCTTCCTTGTGATATTTTGTGATAAACAAGTCTTAGGCTGGACAGAAAATGACAGGGGAATGTCTAAGTGGCTGCATGATTTCTCCATAAATATTACTGGGATCTGACATACATGGAAGCCATTAGGTGGTTGAAGATGGGTATGAAATGTTTTGAAAATAAACATTTAGTTACTGCATTTTCTGTGCCCAATCATTATGAAGAGTCTGACAATTTAAGTGCCATGATGAGTTGTGAAATACTGATATATTCCTCTTTGCTTATAAAGACTGTGGAGAAAAGAAAGCCAAATGCCTTTGGATGTACTTGCAATACCTTTCAGGGTTAGGGTGACAAGGGGAGCAAAGAAACAGATGTCATTTGTCACTGTCTAGTTGAAACTTGTAACAAAGTATACATTATTTTCTTCTTGTATTTTTTTGCTTCTAATAGTTCAGATTTTTGTTTTGTTTTGTTTTGTTTTTGTTTTTGGATGTAGGGTCTTACTAGCTCAGGCTGACCTGGAATTCACTATGTAGTCTCACAGTGGCCTCAAACTCATGGTGATCCTCTTACCTCTGCCTCCCAAGTGCTGGGATTAAAGATGTGCGTCACCATGTCCGGCTCTCTTTCTTTCTTTCTGTTTTAAAAAATTGTTTATTTTATTTTATTTATTGTAAGCAGAGAGAGAGAGAGAGAGAGAGAGAGAGAGAGAGAGAGAGAGAGAGGAGACAGACACAGAGAGAATGAGTGTGCCAGGGCCTCTAGCCACTGCAAACGAACTATAGATGCATGTGCCCCCTTGTGCATATGGCTTACATGGGTACTGGGGAATTGAGCCTGGGTCCTTTGGCTTCACAGGCAAGCACCTTAACCGCTAAGCTATCTCTCCAGCCCAGTTCATATATTTTATATATATTTACATGTATAAATATTTTATTTTTATATTTTATAATTTATAATTATATATATTATTTTAATATATGAACATGTTGCAAATTGGTCATATTCACATTGGATTATATCCTTGTGTTTCCTTCCCCCATTCCCATTCCACTGAGGAGGGTTATCAGCAATCACTGTGGGGTCATAAATGCACTAATCAGTCTCTGTAGGAGGGACAATGTCTCAGAGCACACCTTTGCACTCTGTGGCTCTTAGAGTCTTTCTATCCCCTCTTCTGCAATGCTTCCTTGAGCCTTGGAGGGCATGCTATGTCTCCTTTAGGGCTGAGTTCTCAGTGGCCTCTAATTTTCTCTTTTGATGAGGTTTGAGTCTCCTTAGTATCTGCTGCTATCTCTCTGGAGGAATTTCTCAGGCTGGCCCTGAGAGCTGCACTCATATTTAATCAGCCACTTTCTGTGTAATGTTTCCTGGGCTCTGGCAGACATTATTCTGATGGGCTTAGTTTTGTAAGTGATAAGCTGTTTTTCTTTTGCAGCTTTTAGTACTTACTTTGTTTTTGGTGTTTAGTGTTTTAAGTACAATGTGGTAAGCAAAGATTTAAGCACAACCGAAAGACACACTAACTACAAAATACAAATTAATACATTGAACTTCATTAAGGCCATCAGTTTATCAAAAATACCGGTAAGAGGACTGGAGGGATGGCTTAGTGGTGAAGGCATTTGCCTGCAAAGCCAAAGGACCCAGGTTCGATTCCCCAGGACCCACATTAGCCAGATGCACAAGGGGGTGCATGTGTCTGGAGTTCGTTTGCAGTGGCTAGAGGCCTTGGCGCACCCATTCTCTTTCTCTTTCTCTCTCGCTCCCCCTCTTTCTCTGTTAAATAAATAAATAAATAAATAAATAAATAAATGATATTAAAGTACCAAGGATACCAACACATGGGTATCAACTAAACTTTTAGGCATTTCTGGTGAGTATAAACTGGTTTTCAACCACATTAGAAAACTTTCTAAAAACTTATATTTATTTATTTAAGTGTATGTGGGGTGTTGATGCAAATGAATGCCAGACATATATGAACCACTTTTAAAAAATATTTATTTATTTCTTGGACACAGAGAGAGAAAAAGGCAGATAGAGTGAGAGAATAGGCCCCTGCTAGGGCCTCCAGTCACTGCAAATGAACTCCAGATGCATATACCACCTTGTGCATCTGGCTTATGTGGGTACTAGGGAATCAACCTGGGTGCTTAGGCTTCTCAGGCAAGCACCTTAACTGCTAAGCAATCTCTCCAGCCCATGAACCACCTTTTGCATTTGGCTTTATGTTGGGTACTGAGTAATCAAACCCAAGCTGATAGGCTTTGCAAGCAAGCACCTTTATCACTAGGTCGTCATTCCAACCACACATTAGAAAACTTTTGGGCAATATTTACTAAATCTAAAAAGCTAATCACTCCAAAACAACATATCCACAAGCAGTGAATACATATAAATACCTATCAAAGAATTCAAACAACCTAGCAATATATGCAAAAATGCTTCTAGAGCTTTTATTTTATTGTGGCAAAAACTTCAAAACAGGACTGGAAAGAGGGCTTAGTGGTTAAAATGCTTGCCTGTGAAGCCTAAGGACCCAGTTTCAATTTCTCAGAACCCACCAGAAGGCAGATGCACATGGTGGCAGATGCATTTAGAGTTCATTTGCAATGGCTATAGGCCCTGGCATGCTTTCTCTCTCTCTCAGTGAATGGATCTTGTGAATGTTATGTTAAGTAGGAAAGAAAGAGTTTAAAAGTCTAAAAAAAGTACTAGACAAGACAAAACTAATCCGTGATAATATAAATGAGAATAATGGTTGTCTGGATGAAGGATGGTTGTAGATCAGAGAAGCATGAGATGGTCCAGACTATAGAACATGTTCTTTATCTAAATGTTGTAGTTACTGAGGTGTTTACATACTTTATGCAATTAGAAAGTTACTGTATTTTGCTAAATGTGTATTATATTTCAAAGGAAAGAGGCAGTATGGCCCTCACTAACATTCTGATATATATAGAAAATTCTCCATAACCCCAGAAACTATTTTAGGAGCTAAGTGATTTAAATAGTGAATTGATAATTTTGCTCAAGGTAGTCCCAGCAATCAACAGGTCTAAGCTGTGTCTCTAAGAGTACTTGTAAGAGCAATAAAAATACAGACAGAGTAGGCTAGCATGCATTGTTTATATGGTCATCAATCAGGAACACAATGGCAAACAGTTTCAAATATAGAGATGGCTGCCTTCACTCACATTCAAAGTTAATTCATCATGGTTAAAATTTTGAAAACAATCATTTTTATTTAATGATCATATTTTACCAAAATTCACAGATACGAGTATGTAAGATTAAATGTCATTTACTGAAATGATGGGTGTTTGAATGATAATTGTGCAGGTGTACCTATCATTCATCTTACTATAGTAACAACATCACTACAGTACTATAACAACATAACATACTTTTTTCTCTTTAGATCAATGGATAGCATATTTTCTTTTTTAAAAATTTTATTTATTTATTTTTAAGTTTTTTTTTATTTTTGGAGAGAGACACAGAGAGAGACAGACAGAGAGAGAGGGAGATGGAGACAGAGAATGGGCGAGCCAGCAGTCTCTCAGCTGCTGTGAATGAAATCCAGATGCGTGTGCCCCTTGTGGGCAAGTGCGGCATTGCGCCCTTGTATCACTTTGCATCTGGCTAAACGTGGGACCTGGAGATTGGAACTGGGTTCTTAGGCTTAGCAGGCAGGCGCCTTAACCGCTAAGCCATCTCTCCAGCCCATATTTTTTTTTTTTTTTTAAGTTTTTAAATTTTTATTTATTTATTAGAGACAGAGAGAGGGAAAGAGAGAGAGGGAGAGTGAGAATGGGCGCTCCAGGGCCTCCAGCCACTGCAAACAAACTCCAGATGCATGACCCCCTCCCTTGTGCATCTGGCTTATGTGGGACCTGGAGAATCAAACCGGGGTCCTTAGGCTTCGCAGGCATGTGTCTTAACTGCTAAGCCATCTCTCCAGCCTGTATAGCATATTTTCTATGGCTATTTCTAAAGCCATAGAAAGAAAAGCTTTGTCTCTGCATTGGTTTTTTTTTTTTTTTTTTTTTTTTTTTTTTTTTTTGCAGTGTGTATTTTTTTTAATCAATATATATTTTTTATTTATATTATTCTGATTTTACATTCATAGTATTGGTTCCATTGTCCTCCTCCCCTTCCTCCCACTTTCAAAGGGGCCCTCATCAATGGGGAATGTTTATCATGCATTGTGAGTTTGCTCAAGAGTTCTGGTGGATAGGCCCCAGTCTTCTGTGCATAATGCCCCAACTTGTGACTCTAACAATCTTTCCGCCCCCTCTTCCGCGAGTTTCCCTGAGCCACATTGGGGTCATTTTAGTTCTGCTTCCTTGATGAGGTTTTGGGAGCCTCTGTGTCTCTGGATATCTGGCTTATGACTGGTGTTGGATGTTCTCTGTGTTTATCTCCTTCAGCCTTTTTCTGGTGTTGTGATCGCCTTGAGCGCTGTATTCTTGCCCTTCCCCTGCGTTGTTCTATGGTTTCAGCTGGTGAGGTGTGGTTAGCTGATCCTCCCTTCAGGTTCGTTGTCCACCTGAAAAGAGATAAGCAAATTCTCCAACGGAGAGAGAAGTTAGTACTAGATAGAAGGGATAACCGTATATGTTTTGGAGGGAACTTTATATGCATTGGCTCTCTTCTAGCCCACATTTGGTGGCCACTAGATCTTGGAGACTGAGCTCATTTTTTGTACATGGCTTTGACTTATTTCCCAGTTCCAGCAATGAGTTCCATTCCACTGAATGGATTTATTAGCCAAATCAAGAGCAGTTGGTAACCCACCATGGCTGTTTGCCACTACTGCACTTGTATGAGCATTACGTCAGGTTGTTTCCTGCTGGGTATCTTAGACTGCAAGTTGTTTGGACCAATGTCAGACATTTTCCCCCAGTTGCTCATGTAGCACCCTCTGGTACTAGACTAGCTAACTGTCTGGGGACTGACCTTCTTCCAGATTCTGGCCAGGTCTCTCTGTGTTTGGTCTCACACACATATGCTGTCTTTGACAGTAGGGTCTTACCATTAACCTTTGGTGGGTCACCAAGTACTCTGACAGAAGTCTGTCTTTTTTGGGAAACCTTGTAGGTGTTTCAGATCAACAGCTCAATGTGGAAGTTAACCCCTTACTGGCACTGGGAGTTATAAGTCTGCACCTAGGAAAGTGAGGGAGGAAAAAGATATATAATGTAAAAGAGAAAGTGAGTATAGAGAGGAGGGGGGGGAGAGAGAGAGAGAGAGAGAGAGGGAGAGAGAGAGAGAAGAGAAAGAGAAGCAGGACAAGATTAAAGTTGGCCTTCATCATGTTCTCTCCAGGTTCCTGTGGTTCAAGTATTCCCTCCGTAGGCCTGCTGAAGGATCACTGTTTTAGCCTGTTGTTCAGAGTAAAGGGTTTTGTATTATTTTTCCCTTTTGGGTCCCAATTTGTATCCCCCTTGTCCTCGCTCCCACCCTCTGATTCCCTCCCACCATTACCCTCCCTCCATCCCACCCTCCTTCTTGTCTCGTCCTCAGAGTGTTTATTAGGTTTGGCCACATGTCACGTGGAATCCGGTTAGGGGCGACAGATAAATGAGACCATGCGACGATTATCTTTTTGTGCTTGGGTGAGCTCACTGAGGATGATCTGTTCCATGTTTGACCATTTTTTTTCAAATTTCCTTATTTCATCTTTCCTTACTGCTATGTAGAATTCCATAGTATAGATATACCACATCTTTGTTATCCATTCATCTAGTGATGGACACCTGGGTTGATTCCAGCTCTTTGCTATTATGAATTGAGCAGCTATAAACATGGTTGAGCAAATGTTTCTGATCTGAGGCTTGGGGCCTTTAGGGTAAATGCCCAATAAGGGAATAACTGGATCCATTGGTAAGTCTATGGCCATCCTTTTCAATAGTGTCCATATAGCTGTCCATAGTGGTTGAACCATTTTACATTCCCACCAACAGTGAAGACTTGTTCCTATTTCTCCACAGCCTCACCAGCATTTGTTTTCATTGTTTTTTTTAATGTTAGCCATCCTTACTGGGGTAAGGTGGAATCTCATAGTTGTTTTAATTTGCATTTCCCTGATGATTAGGGATGTTGAACATTTTCTTAAATGTGTATTTGCTATTTGTATTTCTTCCTCTGAGAACTCCCTGTGCAGTTCTCTGCCCCACTTTGTGAGTGGGTTGTTTGGTGATTTATTGTTTAGGTTTTGGAGTTCTTTGTAGATTCTAGAAATTAGGCCTTTGTCAGTTGTATAGCTGGTGAAAATTTTCTCCCATTCTGTGGGTATTCTGCTGGCTTTGGTTATTATATTTTTGTCAGTGAAAAAGCTTTTCAGCTTCATGAGATCCCAATGGTTGAGTGATTGTTTAATTTCCTGAGCTGCTGAGGTTTTGTTCAGGAAATCTTTTCCCACTCCTATATCATGGAAGGTTCCTCCTATTTTTTCTTCCAGTAGTAGCAGAGTTTCTGGTTTTATATTAAGGTCTTTTATCCATTTGGACTTAATTTTTGTGCATGGAGAGATGTGTGGGTCGAGTTTCATTTTCCTACATATGGTTGTCCAGTTTGTCCAGCACCATTTATTGAAGATGCTGTCCTTTTCCCATTCTACATTGCTAGGGCCTTTGTCAAATATCAAGTAGCTATAGTTTCTTGACCCAAAGTCTGGGTCTTCAATTCTGTTCCATTGGTCTATATTCCTGTTTTTGTGCCAGTACCAGGTTGTTTTTATTACAATGGCTTTGTAGTATAACTTTAGATCAGGTATGGTGATGCCTCCAGAGGTGTTTCTTTTGCTGAGGATGAGCTTGGATATCCGAGGCCTTCTGCCTTTCCATATGAATTTTGAGATACTTTTTTCTATCTCATTGAAGAAGGAAGTTGGGATTTTTATCGGCATTGCATTGAATCTATAAAGTGCTTTTGGTAAAATTGCCATTTTCACAATGTTAATTCTACCAATCCAGGAGCATGGGAGGTCTTTCCATTTTTGTAGGACCTCCTCAATTTCTTTTTTGAGAGTTTTTATGTTTTCATTGTATAGGTCTTTCACTTCCTTAGTTAATGTTATTCCAAGGTATTTTATTTTCTTTGTTGCAATTGAAAATGGGACGATGTTAGTTATTTCTTTTTCTGTCTCTTTGTCCTTTGCATACAAAAAGGCTACTGATTTCTGTGCATTGATTTTGTATCCTGCTACTTTGCTGAAGGCGCTAATCACCTTTAAGAGTTTGGGGATGAAAGTTCTCGGGTCACTTATGTATAGAATCATGTCATCTCTGCATTGGTTTTTAAAGTTAAATGTAAACATAAAACATTAACTTAGCAAAGGTATAATATAATATAATAGTATTTTAATGACATGATTATCACATTAATTTTTTAATTTTTTTTTCAGAAAGAGTGAGAGAGGGTGAGAGAGAGAGAGAGAGAGAGAGAGAGAGGAGAGATAGAGAATTGGTATGCCAGGGCCTCATCCCTGCAATTGAACTCCAGTCACTTGTACCACCCGGTCGGCATGTGTGACCTTGTGTTTGCCTTACCTTTCTGCATCTGGCTAACCTGGGATCGGGAGAATAGAACATTGATCTCTAGGCTTCACAGGCAAGCACATTAACCATTAAGCCATCTCTCCAGCCCTTATCACATGAATTTTATAGGAAATCATTTATTTTCAAAAAAATTAGAACCTGAAGCTAATATTCTCAGGGGATTACATTGGCTACTAGTCAATTTTTCAGAAATCAATATAGCAAATCACATATTAAAATATATAGTTGCTGCTTATATTGGTATAATTTCTGTTTGAGAGTGCCATATTTATTACATTCCTATTGGCATTAATAGTGATCTAATAAAAAATTTTTAACCAGATGATTTTTAGTGCATGTAATAAGTTGTGGTATAGATGTATCCAAGTAACATAGAATGTTTTTAATAGGAGGAAGGCTTTTCACTAAATTTTAAAATATTCATCTGCTTTTATTAGAATTTAAATAGCAAAAACCTCTCATAAACATAAGGGAAAAAGTTATTTAGCAATGTGTACATAAAATTAAAGTTTGAAGAAACAATAAACTTTTTATTTAAAACAATAAACTTTTAACAGAAATGTAATTTGAAAATACAGAAATTATTTTAATGACATAAGTATTTCCCCTAAAAAGTCACCTGTAACACATTAAGCATAAATCATAGTTTCTCAAGTGCTGTTTGGGGACCTTTATGTTGCAATACCAGATGCATGAATTGGTTAAGCAAGGGTATTGCTGCACTAGAGGCAAGCAACAAGCAAGTGATGAAAGACAGGCTTTAAAACTGAGGAAAAATACTTTGGAATTTAAACTTGATGTAGAGTAAATGTGGGGGAAAATAACCTAAAATAGACTAAAATTTTAATTTATAGACATATACGTAGCATAGTATCATTAATTCACTGATAGTATTAATTTTAAATTATGGTATGAAAAGACTTCCTCTTATCTTAAAAAAGCACCAAAACTCTAAATTAGAACATAAACCATGCATTTTAGCATGTGTAAGTGCATCATACAAAATACAGAATGTTGTCTTAACACAGTCCCTTAAAGCTTTTAAAATCATTATTATTGTTATTATAATATTTTTATTCTTTAGTTGGCATATAAATATTTAGATATCATTCTTTCTAGCATTTTCAAATACTATTTGTTTTAATTCTCATTCCTTCTCCTCTCTTCATACTCTCTCAACAACCACTCCCTGAAAATCCTACCCTCTTTAGTTTACATGTCATATGCATTTTTTTGTCCTTCCCTCATCCCTCTTTCTGCTCTGTATTTTTTGTTACCATTTTATCTTTATAGGCTTTACCCACATTTCCTCCCTTATTACACATAGTTACAGATATTATAAGTTAGGATCCACATACAGGGAGAACATGCGGTTTTGATCTTTTTGAGCTTGGGTCACTTTTCTTAATATAATTCTTTTCAGGCCTATTCATTTTTCTGTAATTTTCATAATTTCATTTTTTCCATACTGCTGAATAGAATTCCATTGTGTACATGTACCACATTTTCATTATCTATTCATCTGTCTCTGGGCATCTATGCTGATTTCAATTCAGCCTAGATGCTAATAGAGTGGCAATAAACATGGATGTGCAAGTGTCTCTGTAGACTGTGGAGACCCTGGGGCGTATGTTCCGGAGTGGTATAGCTGGGTCATATGGGAATTCTATTTCTAATTTGTAAATTTAAAATTTAAGGATTATTGGGAACTTTAATATATGAATATATTGCAAATTGGTTATATTCCCATCAGTTTATCCTCTTATGTTCTCTCTCCCCACTCCCATCCTCCTGAGGCCCCCGCCTCAGTGGGGGTATCAGTAGTCACTATGGGGTCTTGGTTGCACCAATCAGTTCCTGTAGAGGAAGACAGTGCCTCACAGTGCAGCTTCCCTTTCTGTATTTTGGATTTCATTGGGGTCTGTTGTTTTAAAATCTAATTTTGTTAATCTGGGTCTTCTCTCTTCTTTCTTTTCTGGTTTATCAATCTTATTTACTTTGTCAAAGAAACAACTCTTTATTTGATTAATTCTGTGTATTGTTCTTTTAATGTCTATTACACTAATTTATGCCCTGACCTTTATTTTCTTGTCTACTGGGTTTGGGATTAGCTTCTTGTTGTTTTTTCTGAAGTCTTGAAGTGGATCATTAGATTATTTATTTGAGCTCTCTCTAGTTATTTTATTTATTTAAAATTTGTTTGTAATTTTTGGTACCAGAGAGAGAGAGAGAGAGAGAGAAAGAAAGAAAGAAATTAGCATGCCAGGGACTCAGCCGCTGCAATCAAACTCCAGGTGCTTGTGCTACATAGTGGGCATGTGAAACCTTGCACTTGCCTCACCTTTGTGTGCCTGGCTTACGTGGAACCGAGAGAGTTGAACATGGGTCCTTAGGCTTCGCAGGCAAGTGTCTTAACCACTAAGCCATCTCTCCAGCCCTTTTGTTTTTTTTTTTTTTTTTTTTTTTTTGAGGTAGGGTCTCCCTCTAGTATAGGCTGACCTGGAATTCACTATGTATTCTCAGGTTGGTCTCGAACTCACAGCGATTCTCATACCTCTGCCTCTGGAGTGCTGAGATTAAAGGCATGTGACACCATGTCTGGCTCTAGTTTCTTATTATTGGCACTTATAGCTATAAAATATCCTCTTAGGAACTCCTCAGCTGTATCCCAGAAAACCTGATAGGTTGTATTGTCATTTTAATTAGTTTCTAAGAATTTTTTATTCCCTCCTTGATTTCTTCAATAACCCATTGACAATTCAAAAGTGTGCTGTTTAGTCTCCACAAATGTGTGAAGGTTTCTTTTTTTGTAAAGTTGTCTGTATTCTTTATTGCTGTTGAATTCTAATTTTGTTCTACTGTGGTCTGGTAAGATACAATGAATTCTCAAATTTTTGAGAATTTGAGAATCTCAATTTTTTTGTATTTGTTAAGGATTATTTTGTGTCCTACTATGTGGTCATTTTTAAAGAAGATTCAATGTGCCACTGAGAAGAATGTCTATTCCCTATCTATTGGGTGGAATACTCTGTGTTTATCTTTTAGATCCAGTTGATATATGGTACAGTTTAGCCTTGAAATTTCTTTGCTAATATTTTTTAAATATTCATTTATTTGAGATACACACACAAAGAGAGAGAGAGAGAGAGAAACAGAGAGGGAGAGAGGAAAGGAGGAAGGGAGAGAGAGGGAAAAGAGAAAGAAAGTATTGGGGAAATAGGGCCTTTTGTCACTACAAACGAATTCCAGATGCATATGCCACTTTGTGCATCTGGCTTTATGTGACTACTGGGGAATCAAACCTGGACTGTCAGACTTTACAAATAAGTGCCTTTGGGCTTGAGAGATGGTTTAGTGGTTAAGGCGCTTGCTTGCAAAGCCAAAGGACTCAGGTTTGATTCCCTAGGATCCATGTGAGTCAGATGCATAAATAAGCACCTTTAACCATTGAGCAATCTCTCCAGGTCTTCTTTGCTGTTTTTTAACCTGGATGACCTATATAAGTGTAAGGTTGGGGTATCCTACTGCTATTGTGTGATCTTTTCTTTTCTTTTTCTGTTTTGGTTTTTTAAGGTAGGGTTTCACTCTAGCCCAGGTTGACTTGGAATTCACTATGTATTTTCAGGGTGGCCTTGAACTCATGGTGATTCTCCTTCCTCTGCCTCCCAAGTGCTGGGATTAAAGGTGTGTGCCGCCACACCTGGCTCTCTTTTATCTTTTATGTCTTTTTTTTTTAAATCTTTTATGTCTTTTAGTGTTTGTTTTATGAAATTGAGGACTGCAATATTTGGTGTAGTACTGCTTATAATTGTTACATCTTCTTAATGAATTTTTCCTTTTATTACTATGTAGTGCCTGTTTGTCTTTTCTGATCAATTTTGGTTTAAAGTGTACTGTGATATAAGGGTAGCTATTCCCATTTGTTTACAGCTTCTATTTGCTTGGTAGTTTGATTTCCATCCTTTGTGACACCCAGTGTTTGAACATCTGTGCTGGATAGATGTGTTTCTTGGAGAAAACAGATATGTAGATTTTGTTTTTTAATCCAATGCATCCTTGAATTTGTTAGTTGAATCCATTTTCATTTAGAGTTATTATAGAGAGAAGTTTTACATTCTTTTTTTTTTCTTTTTCTTTTTGAGGTAGGATCTTGCTCTAGCTTAGACTCACTATGTAGTTTTAGGATGGCCTTGAACTCACAGCGATCCTCTTACCTCTGCCTTCTGAATGCTGGCATTAAAGGTGTGTTTCGCCACACCTGGCTCCCCACTCCTTTTTAGAAGATGTTCTGATGACAAGTTTCCACCTTTTCCTCTAAGAGTTTTCTGATTTGTTGTGTTAGGCACAATTGATTCATTTCCATTTCTTCTTTGTTTATTGGTTTCTTTCTCGAAGTAGATGACATCTATGTGTTCTTTAAGAGAAAGCTGTTTTTCCTTCTTCCCTGCGTAGTATTCCATTCAGAATTTTCTAGACAGCTGGTTTGGTTGACAACAATTGCCTTAGTTTGTAATTGCCGTAAAATGTCCATCTTTCTCCATTGGTTTTGAAAGATAACTTTGTAGATATAGCCTAGTAGGTTGGTAGTTATTCATTTTCAGAACGTAGAATATACCATTTCATTCCTTTCTGACTATAAGGGTTACTGATGAAATGCCCAAGGTTGTTCTAATATGCGCATCTTTCTATATGAGTAGGCATCTTTCTCTTAAAAACTTTTAGTATTGTTTCTTCATTTTGTATTTTTATAAGAATTTTTGTTGAGAGCGTTAAAATATGAGCATATTGCAAACTGGTCAAACTTCCATAAAGTTATTCTTATTTCTCCTCTCCCTGTCTCCACTCCACCTGAAGGCCTGGAGTGGGAGTATCTGTAATCACAGTCAGGTTATGAACGCATCAATCAGTTTCTGTGGGGAGGACAGTACTTCACAAGACACCTTCCTACCCTATCTCTGTTGTAGTTACTGGTGGGAGGAAAAGCTTTCATTTTGGTTTATAGCCTCTTGGGAAGCTTCATGATGGCAGGGAATAGCAGGTAGAGCAGGGCTGGAAATCACCTTCTTGCCAACAGTAGGTGGCAAACAGCAGCAGGAGAGTGAGCCAGATTGAAGCAAGTGAGAGCTGGTTATGACACCCATAACCCTGCCCCCAGGAACATACCTCTTCCAGCAAAGTCTCACCTCCTAAATTGCCATCAGCTGAGGACCAAGCATTCATAACACATGAGTTTATGGGAAACATCTAATTCAAACCACTACAATGCCACAGTGGCTTCTATAGTGCTTTAAAGCACTATGACAGCTAGCCATTAGGGCGCTGGCTTTCATATCAGTTCCAGCTTGATTTGTAAATGTCTTGGTATCTTTGGCAAGAGGATCTCACCATCTAGGTCTGGTGGGTAATGAAGTGCTTTGGCAATGGTCTGCATTATTTTGGGGACTAATGGACTTTCCTAATGAACTGTTGGGGGAGTGACCCTGTTCTGACGCTAGGATTTATTAGCAACAGCCTATGGTTTATAGGGTAACATGTTCTCTACTTCAGCAGAGTGCTTCTACCTAAACTATCCCTCTCTCTTTCTCTTTCTATGAGGTTATCTTTTATTTATTTATTTATTTATTTATTTATTTATTTA
The DNA here is from genome assembly GCA_036365145.1 of Orientallactaga sibirica. Taxonomy (NCBI): domain Eukaryota; kingdom Metazoa; phylum Chordata; class Mammalia; order Rodentia; family Dipodidae; genus Orientallactaga; species Orientallactaga sibirica. The sequence continues at coordinate 35,931,775 of JAEOAD010000015.1, read as the reverse complement.
TTTATTTATTGTTTTACGAGATAGGGTCTCACACTGATCCAGGCTGACCCAGAATTCACTATGTAGTTTCAGGGTGGCCTTGAACTCATGGTGATCCTCCTACCTCTGCCTCCCAAGTGCTAGGATTAAAGGTGTTCGCCACCACACCTGGCAAATTTATTTTTTATCTTTTAATTTAATTTAATTTAATTTATTTTTTTATTGACTACTTCCATAAATGTAGACAATAGCCCATGGTAATTCCTCCCTCCCCCCACATTCCCCTTTGAAACGCCACTCTCTATCATATCCCCTCCCCCTCTCAATCAGTCTCTTTTTTATTTTGATGTCATGATCTTTTCCTCCTATTATGATGGTCTTGTGTAGGTAGTGTCAGGCAATATAAGGTCATGAATACCCAGGCCTTTTGTTTATGGAAGAGCACATTGTAAGGAGTCCTACCCTTCCTTTGGCTCTTACATTCTTTCCGCCACCTCTTCCGCAATGGACCATGAGCCTTGGAAGGTGTGTTAGAGGTATTTCAGTGTTGAGCACTCCTGTCACTTCTTCTCAGCTCCATGGTGCCTTCTGAGTCATCCCAAGGTCACCGCCATCTGAAAAGAGAAGCTTCTCTAACCAAAAGTGAGAGTAACATTAATATATAGGTATGAACATTAAGAGAAGTGCTTACTGGGCAGTTTGGTGAGCATAGTATATACATTTAGCCAGACACCAGCAGATGTTACACCCCTAGGGGTCATGACTACCCCTGTTGTACGTTTTCAGTATCAGGAATGTATTCTCTCCCATGGAGCGGGCCTCCAGTGCAATTAGAGAGCAATTGGTTCCCCCCATAACAGACATGACACTCTTGCACCCATTGGCTCATATGGCCTGGTTGGCCAAATTTAAAGCTTGCAGTGTTCACTGTTGAGTACCTTCACTGGTGTTTTCTCTCTCCCATATAACTGCATGCAGCATAGCTTTTTCCAGCTTTGTGTCAGCTGGTCCTCATGGAGGAGGCTTTCAGCTCAGCTCCAATAGGATTTCTCAGTGCCCTTGCAGCCCAAGTATGTGGAGTCTTCAGCAATAGGGTCTCACCATCTATTCCTGGTAGGAAACCAAGGGCCTCAGCAATGGCTTGTAATGTTTTGGGGGTATCTGTGACCTCCCTGGTCAACAACTCACTGGAAGGTATCCCATGCATGGCACTGAAAATTTTCTAGTAATAATCTGTGGCTTCTGAGTGTTCCATTGTCCAGAAAAGTAGGTTTTCATATGACTTTTTTATATTCTATTAGATTTTGATTAGCCCTCCCTCCACCTTTCCTTTACTAAATCCCTTCCCCTGACCTCACTTAGGCCTCTTCATCCCCATTAATCTGTTCCTCTTTGTACATATATACAATTCCATCCTATTAAGTCCCCCCTCCCTCCCTTTCTATTCCCTTTATATCCCCTTTCTAGCTTACTGGCTTCTGCTACTGAGTTTTATTCCTAATCACATAGAAGTCCAATCATTTGTAGCTAGGATCCACATGTGAGAGAGAACATATGATGTTGGGCTTTCTGTGCCTGGGTTACCTCACTAAGTATAATCCTTTCCAGATCCATCCATTTCCCTGCAATTTTATAATTTCATTTTTCTTTACCACTGAGTAGAACTCCATTATATAAATGTGCCACATCTTCATTATCCATTCTTCAGTTGAGGGACATCTAGGCTGGTTTCATTTCCTAGCTATTGTGAATAGAGTGGCAATAAACATGGTCAAGCAAGTATCTCTAAGGTAGTAAGATGAGTCCTTAGGATATATGCCTAGGAGTGGTATAGCTGGGTCATATGGTAGATCTATTTTTACCTGTCTCAGGAACCTCCACACTGATTTCCACAATGGTTGGACCAGATTGCATCCCCACCAACAGTGTAAAAGGGTTCCTCTTTTTCAGCTTCCTTGCCAGTATTTATGGCCATTTGTTTTCATGATGGAAGCCAATCTGACAGGAGTGAGATGGAATCTCAGTGTAGTTTTAATCTGTGTTTCCCTGATGACTAGGGATGTAGAACTTTTTTTAGATGTTTATATGCCATCTGTATTTCTTCTTTCTATTTAGTTCCATGGCCCATTTTTAATTGGGTTGTTTGATTTCTTATTATTTAATTTTTTGAGTTTTTTGTATATCCTAGATACTAATCCTCTGTCAGATGTTTAGCTGGTAAAGATTTTCTCCCATTCTGTAGGTTGCCTCTTTGCTCTATTCACAGTGTCCTTTGCTGTAAAAGGCTTTGTAATTTCAAGAGGTCCCAGTAGTTGATCTGTGGTTTTATTTCCTAAGCAATTGGGGTTATATTCAGAAAGTCTTTGCCAAGACCAATATGTTGAAGGATTTTCCCTACTTTTTCCTCTAGAACTTTCAGAGATTCAGGTCTGATATTAAGGTCTTTGATCCATTTGGACTCAATTCTTGTGCATGGAGAGAGATAAGGATCTATTTTCATCCTTCTACAGATACATATCCAGTTTTCCCAGCACCATTTGCTGAAGAGGTTCTCTTTTCTCCAATAAATATTTTTGGCATTTTTGTTGAAGATCAGGTGGCTATAGCTGCCGGGACTTAAATCTGGGTCCTCTATTCTGTTCCATTGATTTATGTGTCTGTTTTTGTGCTAGTACCATGCTGTTTTTGTTACTATGGCTCTGTAATACAGGTTAAAATCAGATATGGAGATACCACCAGCCTTATTTTTTTAAACATTTTATTTATTATTTATTTGAGAGAGAGAGAGAGAAAGAGGCAGAAAGAGAAAGAGAAAGAATGGGTGTGCCAGGGCCCCCAACTACTGCAAATGAACTCCAGATGCATGTACCCCCCTTGTGAATCTAGCTTACATGGGTCCTGGAGAGTCAAATCAGGATCCTTTGGCTTTGCAGGCAAACACCTTAACTGCTAAGCCGTCTCGCCAGCCCCCATCAGCCTTATTTTTGTTGCTCAAAATTGTTTTAGATATTTGAGGTTTTTTGTGCTTACAAAGATTTTTTTGATTGTTATTTATATTTCTGTGAAGAATGCCATTGGAATTTTTATTGGGATTGCATTAAATATGTAGATTGCTTTTGATAAGATTGACATTTTCATTATATTGATTCTTCCAATCTAAGAACATGGGATGTTTTTCCATTTCCTAGTGTCTTCTGCAAGCTTCTTCGAGCTTGAGTGTTTTAAAGTTTTCATTGGAGGGACCCTTCACTTCCTTGCTTAGGTTTATTCCAAGGTACTTTATTATTTTTTTCATGCAATTGTGAATGGGAGTGATTCTCTGATTTCATTATCTATGTGTTTGTTGTTAGCATGTAGGAAGGCTACTGATTTCTGTGTGTTTATTTTGTGTCCTGCTACATGGCTATAGGTGTTTATCAGCTCTAACAGTTTGCTGGTAGAGTCTTTAGGGTCCTTTATGTATAGAATCACATCATCTGCAAATAATGATAACTTGATCTCTTCCTTTCCAATTTGTATCCCTTTTATGTGTGTCTCTTGTCTTATTGCTATGGCTAAGACTTCCAGTACTATATTAAGTTAAAGTGGGGACAGTGGAAACCCTTGTCTTTGTTCCTGATTTTAGTGGAAAAGCTCAAGTTTTTCTCCATTTAGTATTATGTTGGCTGTGGGTTTGTCTTAAATAGCCTTTATTAGGTTGATATATGTTCCTTCTACTCCCAGTCTTTGTAGGACTTTTATCATGAAGGGATGTTGGATTTTGTTAAATGTTTTTTCTGCATCTAATGAGATGATCATGTGATTTTTGTCCTTCAGTCCATTTATATAATGTATTACATTTATTGATTTGCATATGTTGAACCATATTTGCATGTCTGGGATATAGGCTGCTTGATCAGGATGAATGAAATTTCTGATATATTCTTGTATTCTGTTTGCCAATATTTTGTTGAGAAGTTTTGCATCTGTGTTCATGAGAGAGATTGGTCTGTAATTTTCTTTTTTGTTTTATCTTTGTTTGGGTTTTGGTACCAGGGTGATGCTGGCTTTGTAGAAGGAGTTTGGTAGGATTCCTCCCTTTTCTACTTTATGGAAAAGTTTAAGAAGCATTGGTGTTAGTTCTTCCATGAAGGTCTGGTAAAATTCAGCAGTGAATCCATGTGGCCCTGGACATTTTTTATTTGGGAGATTTTTTTTTTTATAACTGTTTGGATCTCCATACTTGTTATAGGTCTATTTAAGTGGTTAATCTCATCTTGATTTAATTTAATTTATGTAGGTCTTATAAATCAAGGAAATCATCCATTTCTTTCAGGTTTTCAAACTTAGTGGAGTATATGTTCTTATAGTATATCCCTATGAGTTTTTGAATTTCTGTGGTATCTGTTGTGATGGTGCTTTTTCATCTCTAATTTTATTGAGTTGTGTCTTTCTGTCCTTCTTTCAGTCAGATTTACAAAGGGTTTACCAATATTGTTTATCCTTTCAAAGAACCAACTCTTTGTTTCATTCACATTCATTCTTTGGATTGCTTTTTTTTTTTGGTTTCTGTTTCATTAATTTCTGCCCTAATCTTTATTATTTCTTTCCATCTACTGATTTTCAGATTGCCTTGTTCTTCTTTTTCCAAGGCCTTAAGGTGAAGCATTAAGTTGTTTACTTGTGACCTTTCTAATTTCTTTTCTTTTCTTTTCTTTCCTTTTCTTTTCTTTCGTTCTTTTCTTTTCTTTTTTCTTTTCTTTTCTTTTCTTTTTTTTTTTTTTTTGAGATAGGGTCTCACTCTAGCCCTGGCTTACCTGAAATTCACTCAGTAGTCTCAGGGTGGCCTTGAACTCATGGAAATCCTCCTACCTCTGCCTCCCAAGTGCTGGGATTAAAGGCATGCAACACAATGCCCAACTCTCTAATTTCTTAATATAGGCACTTAAAGCTATAATTTCCCTCTTAGGACTGTCTTCATTGTGTCCCAAAGGTTTTGGTATATTGTGTTCTCATTATCATTTGACTCTATGAATTTTTTTTATTTCCTTCTTGATTTCTTCATTGACCCATTCGTCATTTAGTAGTCTATTGTTTAGTTTCCATGATTTTGTGTATGTTCTATAGCTTTTCTTGCTATTGATTTGTAGTTTGATCCCATTGTGATCAGATAGAGTGCAAGGAATTATTTCAATTTTCCTGTATTGGTTAAGATTTGCTTTGTATCATACTATATGGTCTATTTTAGAGAATGTTCCATGTGCTGCTGAAAAGAATGTGTATTCGGCTGCAGCATTTGGATGAAAAGTCCTGTAGATATCTCTTAGGTTCATTTGTTCTATGACCTTATTTAATCCAGAAGAATCTCTGTTTATTTTTTTTGCCTGGATGACCTGTCAATTGGTGAGAGTGGGGTGTTGAAGTCACCCACTACAACTGTGTTTGTTGTTATCTGTGATCTTAGTTCTAATAGCGTTTGTTTGGTGAAATTGGGAGCCCCCGTGTTAGGTGCATATATATTTAGGATTGTAATGTCCTCCTGTTGTAGTATTCCTTTAATCAATTCCTTATCTTTCCTAACTAATGTTGGTCTGAAGTCTACCCTATCAGATATTCGTATTGCAACCCCTGCTTGTTTCTAGGCCTGTTTGCTTGAAACACTGTTTTCCAACCTTTCACCCTTATGATAGTATCCATCCTTTGTAGAAAGGTGAGTTTCTTGGAGGTAACAAATTGAAGGGTCCTGCTTTTTAGCCCATTCTGCCAACCCATGTCTTTGGGTTGGGGCATTGGGGCTATTGATATTGAGTTATTATTGAAAGGTGTGTATTTATTTTTGCCATTTTTCTTGTTTTGTAGTTTTTCTGGTTTTAACATTGAGTTTATCTTTTAATTAGCAAACAAAGAACTGATTCATGCTGTCTTTAGTTTTGTGTATCACTCCCTCTTTCCTTCCTTACTCTTTTCCCCCAGATTCTTCCACCCTCTGTATTCTGTCCTTCCACTTGCCCATCTACTATGCTCTCCTCTAATCTCTCCCTGCCTCTTCTCTCTCCAAGCCTCATTCTAATTTTCTCACTGTACTACTGATTTATACTGCAACTTAGAAACAAATCAAAATATTCTATGTTTTATTATTATTATTAGGTAAACTAGATTAAATATTTGAAGAAGAACGAGTGTTAATTCTATATAACTTATTTCAGTAAACAGAAGATGAAGGAATACTTCCCAGCACGTGAAGACAACAGTATCTTTTTATGGGAAGTTAGTTGAAATAGGGTCTTGCTGTACACTCCAGGTTGGTCTTGAAGTCTCCATCCACCTATCACCACCTTCTGAATGCTGATAATACAGGTGCGCAGCACCACACCTGGATTACCATATTACTATCATAACACACAAAAGATATCTAGAGGTCAGTAACCCGTGAACACAATTGCAAAATTTTAAAGAATATTAGAAATCTGAATCTAACAATATAAAAAGGTTTCTATACCATAATGATGTGAGCTTATCCCAGGAACTGGTTTGATATCTAAGAATCCACAAACATAGTAAGCCATACTAGCAAAACAATAACAAAGCATGGTCATTTCAATCAATACAGACAAATAGATGATAAAATTTACCACATATTCTTGATAAGCTCTTGTAGAAACTAGAAATGAAAAAAAAAAAACTCATCCTCATAAAGACCAGATGATAAAGCCTTGAAATCTGATATCAAATTTAATGGTGCAAGGCTGAGTACTTCCTTCCAATGTCATGATAATATCAAAAAAAGCTAGGGCTGGAGAGATAGCTTGGCAGTTAAGGCACTTGCCTGCAAAGCCTAATGACTTGGGTTCAATTCCCCAGGACCCATGAAAAGCTAGATGCCCAAAGTGGCACATGCACCTGGAGTTGGTTTTCAGTGGCTGAAGGCCCTGCCATGCCCATACACTCTGTCTGAATCTCTTCTCTATCTCTCTCTGCTTGCAAATAAATAAAAAATTAAATTAAGTTTAACAAGCTACTTTAAAAATTACTTGTTGCAAACAATAATAAAACAATTTGTTGCAAGCAATAAGAGATAGAAGAGAGACATACAGAGAGAATGGGCACACCAGGGACTCCAGCTGCTGCAAATAAACAGATGCATGCATCACTTTGTGCATCTGGCTTTACATGGGTACTGGGTCATTAGGGTTTGCAAGCACCTAAACTACTGAGCCATCTCTCCAGCCCAAGAAAGCTACTTTTATTGGCTATGTTTATTGAAATGTAATTTACGTCTCCTAAGTTTAATATAGGTAATAAAACTTGATTTGATATACCATATATGTATAAAAATGTTGTAATACAGGGCTGCAAAGATGGATTACTGGATAAAGCATTTGATGTATAGGTGTGAGTACCTGAGTTTGGATTCCAGAACCCAAATAAAAGCTGGATGCTGCCATACAAAATAAGTTGTTAATAATGATGATGATAATACTAGTAATAAATATTAAAAGCTGGATGCTATCGTAAGTGAGAGGGTCTGTAATCTTAGCACTACTACGAGGAGGAGGGAAGTGGAGACAGGACAATCCACCTGATATTCATGGGCCTACTAGCTTAGCAAACAGAGTGGTGAACAACGAGACAGACACCATTCCCCAAGCAAAGTGGAAGGCAAAGACTGACATCTGAAATTGTCCTCCAACCTCGATGCACTCACATACACATGAACATGCACACACACACACCTCAAAAGAGAGAACATGTTGCAATAAAACCTATTGTGTATAATTAATATATACTAATAAAAACAAAAACATGAATTTTTGTATGATTTTAAACTCTTTCACCTTTTTAGCTATTGCATTTTTATTTTATTTAAAAACAAACATTGGCATGTGATAGATACAAAACAAAACTGATTTCACTATAAAGAATTTAAGGAGCACTTCTCGAGACTAGACTGCTATTTCTGACCCCTTTATACATAAAAATTCTGGAATCACTTCTGAAGATCCTAAAGTTTTTATTCAGCAAATAGAGCCAATGCTATACAATATAGGCTATTCAACCAGGTAGTCATTACTTATTAGATATAGCAATGAATCTAGAAGAAGGAAATTAGAGAGCATAGGAAAGGAGGAGCAGAAATACAAATATTAGATGGTTAGCCATTTCAGCAAAGTCCAAAGGGTAGATGGCAAAATTCTTTGTTTATTCCAAGCATATTTACAAAGTCATGCATATGTGAAACTAGTACAAGGATACATTGCCAAAGCAATTGAAATCTTTTCATCTTTCAGGATATAATTCTTTGTATGGAATCTGGACTTTTGAGTTCAAACAATTTTTTTTTGTTTTTTTGAGGTAGGGTCTTGCTATAACCCAGGCTGACCTGGAATTCACTATGTAGTCTCAGGCTGGCCTCAAACTCACAGGGATCCTCCTACCTCTGCTTTTCGAGAGCTGGGATTACAGGCATATGCCACCTTGCTGAGCAAGTTCATAATATTGCATGTAGTGAGCTAGTAGTTCTTTCTGGGGGTCTCAGTTATTATATTACTGTCTCTGAACTCCAAACCCATCCTTCTATACTATGTTTTGTGTGAGGCTATGACTGGGATTCAGCAAACCTTACCTGGATAGCTGATAGATTTCAGGATGATTCTCAGAAAGTAACATAAAAATATGAGAAAACTTGTGAGAGGTTTAAAGTAGATCTGACAGACATTTAAGAGAACTGGTAAGGACCCAGGCAAAGAAACTTGCTCTTGTCCATTTATTCTGTTTGGACTTCTGTTATCCCCCACATGCTTATAGTTCTCATGAATGACATCCCCAATACTCTTTGCCTATGATAGAAATTTCTTCTCATTATAATCACTAAATCCATGATGTAATTATTTAAACACTTGCAGAACCAGATTAATTGTCTCCTATTCCAAAGGCCTGGCTTCTGACTAGTTTTCAGAGGTCATGATCCAACGCGCATGAGGTTCTTTTAAACTCTGAACCAAGAGTAACAGTCAAGTAACTCTTACCTCCTGGGTAATCTGTTTCACCTCTGTGACAATTTTGAAGTTTCCAAAGTTAGCATTCCTAATCTCTTCCCTATGTTTTTAGCCCTGCGGTGTTTCCTGTACTTTGTACTTCTGGGATACCTATAGTCTTCTGTTACCTTTTCAGTTATCTAGTTTAAAAAACTACATTTTAAATTCTGTATAGCCCTGGCACATGCTTTGGGAGCCTTTATAGCCCTGACCCAACAGTTGGTACTGTGAAGCAGGAAGATCTTAAGTTTGAGGCTGGCCGAGGCTACATAGCAAGACCATATCTAAAACAAAACCAAACATTTTAAATACATAAATAACCAGGGTGGCTGCTGTTTCTTGACACTCTGATTGGTCAGGGCTTTCTCTACTAAATGCTCTCTTGAAAAGGCCACAGGAACAGGAATTGATAGATTTCAAGCCCATTCTTAACAGATAACTCAAAAACTAAGAAAAGACTTTAGTTATATTGAAAGTGTCTACAAAATGTAGAAATTCTTTCTTGGTAGAGAGGTACAAGAAACAACATAGGAGAGAGTGTTTAAATGGAAGTTTTCACTTCTATATTATCATATGTGAGCCCAGTTACAATAAAAAGTGTGATACAAGTTGTGAACACTTAAAAAATTTTTTTAAAATTTTATTTGTTTATTTATTTGAGATAGACAGAAAGAGAGATAGGCACGCCAGGGCCTCTAGCCACTGCAAATGAACTCCAGACACATACACCACTTTGTTCATCTGGCTTTAGGTGGGTACCAGGAATCAAACTCAAGTTCTTAGGCTTTATAGACAAGTACCTTAACTGCCGACTGAATCATCTCTCTAGCCCTGACACTGGGTTTTTACTGACTGGTAATTCTCTATTACTTTAGTACATTAAAACAAATAAAATATCACACTACAGTAGAACTAATGAAAACATGAGAAATCAGTAAAAGGAGAGAGAAAAAGAAAGTTTTAAAATGGTGCTGGATGTGGTGGTGCGTGTGTGTAATCCCAGCACTTGGGAGGTACAGGTAGAAGGATCACTTTGAGTTCAGGACCAGCCTGGGGCTACAGAGTGAGTTTCAGGTCAGTCAGAGAAAAGCAAGTTATAAAATGGAAATAATAGTACATGTATTAGAAAACTTACACAGTAAAATATACAGATAATAAAATATAAATCTATTCTTCACCTTATTCATTTCCACTTTGCAAATGCTCGTAAAAAATAGAAATTTCTAGCCAGGCGTGGTGGCACATGCCTTTAATCCCAGCACTCGGGAGGCAGAGGTAGGAGGATCGCCAAGAGTTCAAGGCCACCCTGAGACTACATAGTTAATTCCAGGTCAGCCTGGGCCAGAGTGAGACCCTACCTTGCAAAACCAAAAAAAAGAAAAAAGAAAGAAAGAAATTTCTAGACTTTAAGAAAACAAATCAGAAAAAGAAAGCTAATTGTGTGTGTATGTGTGTGTATGAGGCACATGTGTGTAGTAGAGGTATTGTGGTATATGCATGTGTGTGTGCAAATGTGGCACCCTGTGCCTGGAGGCCAGATGAGAAAATCAGGTGTCTCCCTCCATTCCTCCACTGCTCATCTGCTTCTTCAGTGATTCTGGAGCTTTTGGGAGTTTCTCTATCTCTGCTCCTCACAGGACTAGGGTTACTATGCATGGCTATATCCAGCTATTTACATGGGTTCTAGAAAGTTGAATTGACAGATCTCCAGATACTCTGGCCCTCATGCTTGCACAGGCCATCTCTCCAGCCCCTAAAATAATTTTTAAAAAAGAAAGAGAGAGAGAGAGAGAGAGAGAGAGAGAGAGATTGATGGGGATGCGAGGGCTTTCTGCCCCTGAAAAAAAAAAAAAAAACAAAACAAACAAACAAACACTCCAGATATATGCACCAGTTTGTGCATCTGACTTTACATGGTACTGGGGAATCTAATCCAGGCCATGAGACTTTCCAAGAAAGTGCTTTTGTTTTTGTTTTGTTTTTGTTTTTGTTTTGTTTTGTTTTGTTTTTCAAGGTAGGGTCTCACTCTAGCCCAGGCTGACCTGGCATTCACTATGGTGTCTCAGGCTCATCTTGAACTCACCACAATCCTCCTATCTTTGCCTCCCAAGTGCTGGGATTAAAGGCATGCACCACCATACCCAGCTCAAGCAAGTGCTTTTAACTGCTGAGCCATCTTTCCAGTCCCCAACCCCACAAAAGCTAATTTTTATGGAGCAAGAATAAGCTTGATATAGTAGCCTGTTTCATCTGAAAAAAATATGTAAAAGCTCTAAATATTATCTAATCAAATGTAATGGCATATTAAAAAATAACACAATATGGTTAAATGGAACTAAACTTACTCAACTAAGGAAACTTTTATAGAAATATTTTGCGTTAATGGGCTATGATAGATTGTTTGGAATAATTCTCTCCAACTGTATATTCAGGGATGCTGGGAAGATTAAAAATACTTCTCGTCTTTCTTTCCTGCAGTACTGGAATCAAACCCAGATCTTCATGCATGCCAGGCAAGCACTTTACTCCTGAATGACACCCTCCTTCCCCACATCAGTTTCTTAAATTATATATGCTGTGGCCTCCTCAGCAGGAGTTGTTCCCAGGGTTGCACTTCAGTCAAAAAGCTCTTCTTTCAGCATTCCTCCTCCTAGGAATTTGTAAGCACCTAATTCCTTGTATTAAATCTCTTAATTCTTAAAACATTTAGTTTGGTTTCTGCTAGGGACTAAGGCTGAGGGATACAATAGTTAGCATTAGAAAAAGATAATGCTGTAACAACCATCTTAATTATTTAGTGTTTCCTCGGTAGTCTGAAAAGGCTGGAAATGCACAGAAAGGAAAAAACTGCATGCTAGAAAGCTGATTATCTTCATCTGCTCTGGAAAAATATTTAGAAAATTATTGTTGTTTTTTTCTTTTGAGGTAACATCTTACTCTAATGCGGGTTTGTCTGAAACTCACCTCTATAATCCCAGGCTGGCCTCAAACTCACAGCAATCCTCCTGCCTTTTCCTCTGGAGTGTTGAGATTTATTTGAGCTACAGAAAATTAGTGATATTAACTTTGGGAATATACTTATTTATAAATCTGGGCATAAAATATGCACTGGCAGAACATGGAACTCAATATGAAGGGGTTAGAAAATACCAGAATGTAACATATATTGGCTGTTCCTTGGTGTTTGTAGGAAGATGTTGAATGAAATCAGTGAATTCAGGCAAGCATTGCCTGACTATGAAGCAGCAATTAAAGACATTTCAGTTAAAAAAGAGTTTCTCTGGCTGTAGATGATGGTCTAAATAAACTCATACACAGAGGGTTTAAAACAGATGGGTTCATGTATTTATGTTCTTCCAAGCAGGAGAGCATAAGGCTCCAAACTTTTCTCCAGTACGACTTCTCTTCCAGAGAATAATAGCTAGTCTATCTGCAAAGATTAAAGAAAGGCTGGTGGCCACCCCTTTGTTTTATTTTCCTGAGATAGAATCTCTTACATAACCTGGAGATCACCATTTCTTTAATTGGACTGGCCAGCCAGCAGGCCTCAGTGATCTTCTTGCCTTGATTCCCCTCAGTGTTAGGGTTACAGAGGTACACAGCCATACCCAGATTTAAAAAGTAAAATAAAAAATATTTTTATTTATATTTTAAAATTTTATTTGAGAGAGAGAGAGAGAGCAGATAGAGATAGAGAAAGAGAATGGGCACTCCAGGGCCTTCCAGCTACTGCAAATGAATTCTATGCACCACCTTGTACATCTATCTGGCTTACGTGAGTCCTGGGGAATCAAACATGGGTCCTTTGGCTTTGCAGGCAAGTGCCTTAACTGCTAAGACATCTCTCTAGCCCTAAAAAAGTTTTATTGACTTTTTCTGTAAATATAACAGTATACTATGATCATAATCTCTTTTCACTACCCTGTTTTTTACCCTCAATTGAATTGCCCCTTCACTGAATCCCTTCTTTTCAACTACTCTTTTTTCTTCTCTTTTAAAAAAATGATTTATGAGGAGAGAGAGAGAATGAATGAACGAATGAATGAATGAATGAACATGAGGGTACCAGGGCTTCTAGCTACTGCAAATGAACTCCAGATGCATACACTACTTTGTGCATCTGGCTTTGCATGGATACTGGCGAATCAAACCTAGGTCATTAGGCTTTGCAGGCAAATGCCTTAACTGCTGAGCCATATTGCCATTCCTGTCTTCTCTCTCTTTTTTTGGTGGGGGTTGAGGTAGGGTCTCACTCTGGCCCAGGCTAACCTGGAATTAACTAGGTAGTCTCAGGGTAGCCTCAAACTCATGACAATTCTCGTACCTCTGCCTCCCAAGTGCTGGGATTAAAGGCTGTGTGCCACTTTCCAGCATCCTGACATGCCCGGCCTCTCATCTCTTTTGATGTCATCATTTTTCCTCCTATTTTACAAGCCTTGTGTAGGTGTCAACCACTGATATCCACAAATATCACAAATATCCAGGCCACTTTGTGTTAGGAAAACAGTATTGTAAGTGTTCTTCCCCCTCCTTTGGCCCTTAGATTCTTTCCACAACCTCTTCCACAATGGTACCTGAACCTGGGGGTATGTGATAGAGATGTCTTTCTTAGTGCTGAACACTCCACTGTCACTTCTCAGCACTTTGGTGAGTTTTGAGTCATCCCAGTGGCCATCTCCATCTGAAAAGAGAAGTTTCTGTAAACAAAAGTGAGAATAGCATTAATACATGTGCATAAACATTAGTATTTAGAAGACAGTTTGGTAGGATAATATATCCGTTTATCCATACAACAGTAGTACTAGCCCTCTAGGGATTATTATCTCGCAAGCCATAGGCTTTTCATTAGGTTTTCAGTACTAGGCAAGAATTCTCTCCCATGAAGTGGGCCTCAAATCCAATCAGAGTCCAGTGGTTTTACCTTGTAAAAGACATGCCATCATTGCACCAGTTGGTATATTTGGCCTGGATGTCCAACTATTAATCATTTGGGGTCCACTGCTGGTTAACACCATTGATGACTTTTCTCCCCTCAAAGGCTGTGTGCTGCATAGGTCTTTCCAGCATCCTGACAGCTAGTCAACAGAGAGGAGCCTTCCAGCTCAGATCCAGCTTGATTTCCTGGTGACCTGCAGCCCAAGCATGTGGAGTCTTCAGCAACAGGGTCTTACTATCTAGTGCTGGTGGGCAACCAAGAGCCTTGGCAATATTCTGTACTGTTTTGGGAGCATCAGGGATCTCCCTGGCCAACAGCTCATTGGAAGGTATCCCACCTCTGGCAAAGAATCATTCTTACTCATTGAGCCATCTCCATTGGCCATTATATCTTTGTGTTTTTAAATTTGAATTTTATTTATTTATTTATTTATTTATTTATTTATTTATTTATCCATTTATTTATTTGAGAAAGAAAGAGACAGATATATAGACAGAATGGGCGTGCTAGGTCCCCAGCTGCTGCAAGCATACTCCAGATGTGTGTGCCACCTTGTGCACCAGGCTTTTGTGGGTATTGGGGAATTGAACCTGTGTCCTTTGGCTTTACAGGCAAGGGCCTTACATGCTAAGCCATCTCTCCAGCCCTCTTAAAGTGTTTTTTTTTCTCACTCTTTTCTCTCCTCTCCTTTTGGGACTACAACTATGCATATGTAGCTGTCTTTTGGTATTCATGAAGATTTGATTCTAGGAACCACCGCCCATGGCTGCCACAATTCACAAGTGTTCAAGTCTCTTTAATGACATGGCATGATATTTATATACAACCTATGTATAACTTCTTGCACATTTCAAATCATCTCTAGATAACTTATAATATCTAATACAATGTAAATGCTATGCAAATAATTTGTACTGTATTGTTTAGAGACAATGCCAAGAAAAATGCTGAGAAAATACAGTACAAGGGACATTTTAAAAAGTATTTTCAGTCTGCAGTTGGTTGAGTAAAAACATGCAAAAACCATGATTATGGAGGGACAACTGTGTCCCATTATGCATATGAGAATGAAACATAATTGAGTTTGTTTCCAGTTTGAGAAGCAGAATGAAAAAAAAAAAAGACTGAACAAAAATGAACAAAGTCTTAGAGCCCCGTAGGACACCAAAAAAAATTATATATATCCAGAGGATAGGATAAGAAGAAAAGGAAGTAATAATATTTGAAAAAATATGCTGGGCATGGAGGCACACACCTTTAATCACAGCACTCGGGAGGCAGAGGTCAGAGGAGCGCCATGAGTTCGAGGCCACCCTGAGACTGCATAGCTGATTCCAGGTCAGCCTGGGCAGGAGTGAGATCCTGCCTCAAAAAACCAAACAACAACAACAACAACAACAACAACAAAATAGCCGTTTGTGGTGGTGCATGCCTTTAATCCCAGCACTTAGGAGGTAGAGGTAGGAGGATCGCCATGAGTTCGAGGCCACCCTGAGACTGCATAGCTAATTCCAGGTCAGCCTGGGCTGGAGTGAGAGCCTACCTCAAAAAAACAAAACAAAACAAACAAACCCTAAAAAAACAAAATAGGTGGGCATGGTGGTGCACACCTTTAATCCAAGCACTTGGGAGGCTGAAGTAGGAGGATCACTATAAATTCGAGGCCACCCTGAGACTACAGAATGAGATTCAGGTCAGCCTGAGCTAAGCTAGAGTGAGACTGTACCTCAAAAAAGAAAATAGTGATTGAAAGCTCCTCAAATTTTAAATTAAAGACAATCCACATATTTGTGATGATTTGTATTGATTATTAACTTGACAGTCCTTAGAATCATCTAGAAAATAAGCCTCTGGGCATGCCTTTAAGGTATTATCTTGATTAGGTTAATTCAAGTGGGAAAACCTGCCACCTTAACCATGGATGGCACCATTTCTAGGCTGAATAAAAAGTACAAGCTATGGGCTGGGGAGATAGATCAGCAGTTAAAAGGTATTTTCAGGGCTGGAGAGATGGCTTAGCAGCTAAAGTGCTTGTCTGCAAAGCCAAAGGACCCAGGTTCGATTCCCCAGGACCCATGTAAGCCAGATGCACAAGGGGGCACATGCATCTGGAGTTTGCAGTGGCCGAGGCCCTTCTTTCTCTCTCTACCCATTTCTCTCTCTCTCTCTCTCCTCTTTCTCTCTCTCTCAAATAAATAAATAAATAAATAAAATTTGGAAAAAAAAAAACCAGGTATTTTCATACAGTAGCCTCCCAGACTGGATTTAATTCCCCAGCACCCACCTAAAGGCAGATGCAAAATGGCATATGCATCTGTGATCTAAATGTCTATGATAAGGGAGGCAGAGCCTGGAAAATCTCAAGTTCACATGCCAGCTAGTCTTAGTCTGAGTTTTATTTGTAGTTTGGCAGTTTGTTTGCAGTGTCTCAAAGAAGGTGGACTACTTATACCTCACAGTTGTCTTCTGACTTCCACATGCAAGTTGTGGTACACACACACACACACACACACACACACACACACACACATTTACAAACAATTTTTTTAAAGGACAAAACTAGCTGAACACTAGAACTCATTGCTCTCTTCTTTTTCTTCCTTCCCTTTTTTTCTCCTTCTCCTCTCCCTCCTTCCCTCCTCCTTCTTCTTTGGTGAACAGGGTCTCCCTCTAGCCCAAAATGACCTGGAACTCACTCCGTATCCCCAGGCTGGTCTCGAACTCACAGAGATCCTCCTACCTCAGCTCCTTCCCTCCCAGTGCTAGATCACAGGCATGCCCCACCACCTCTGGCTCAGTTCTTTGCTTCTTGACTAGATATAATGTGACTAGCCAGCTTCCTGATGCTGCCACCATGCTTTCCCTGACATGATGGAATGTACTCCGTAGAACTATAAGTCAAAATAAACCCTTTTGGGGCTGGAGAGATGGCTTAGCGGTTAAGGAACATGCCTGCGAAGCCTAAGGACCCAGGTTCTATTCTCCAGGTTCCACATAAGCCAGATGCACATGGTGGTGCATGTGTCTGGAGTTCATTTGCAATGGCTAGAGGCCCTGGCATGCCCATTGTCTCTCTCTCTCTCTCTCTCTCTCTCTCTGACTCAAATAAATAAATAAATATAAATCTTAAAAAAATAAATAAATCCTTTCTCCTTTAATCTTATTTTTGTCAAGTATGTTTGTCCCAGCAATGAGAAAGGTAACTAATACAATATTCAAGCAGCCAAAATGGACTCCAAGTTAAATGAATTCAAGGAGCTCTATACCTAGACACATCATAATAAAACTATTAAAAGACAAAGAGAGAAACTTAAAAGCAGTCAGGAGGATGTAATTCATCATATTGTAGTTAAATTCAACTTGAATTTTCAAAAGAAAGCATGGAAGTGAGAAGATATGGGATGGCATATTAAAAATGCTTAAAGAAAAGGAAGGTATGGGATAGCATATTTAAAGTGCTTAAAGGAAAGGCTTATCAAACAAAAATTCTATATTCAGCAAAGCCATCTTTCAAAACTGAAGGAGAACCTAAGATATTCCAAGATTTAAAAGGAAAGAAATCATTGTTATTAAAGACATATTACTAGCTGATGGGCTGGAGAGATGGCTTAGCAGTTAAGGAACTTGCCTACAAAGCCTAAGAACCCAGGTTTGATTCCCCAGTACACATGTAAGCCAGATGTACAAGGTGGCACATGCATCTGGAGTTTGTTTGCAGTGGTTAGAGGCCCTGGTGTGCCCATTCTCTCTCTACTCTATCTGCTTCTCTTTCTCTCTTTCAATCTCAAATGAATAAAATATTTCCAAAAAAGAAATATTATTAGCTGAAAATTACATTATGGTACCATACTATCTGTCAACAAATTGTTTAGGGTATCAGAAAAAAAAATTCTCAGATACATTGCTGATAGGAATGAGAACTAGTATATTCTCAATGGAGGATAGTATGTAAAACTCTAATGAGCTACTTTTATTTAGCACTTGATCAACAGTCACAATTAAAGAATTTACACTAGGGCTGGAGAGATGGCTTAGGGGTTAAGGCACCTGCCTCCTGACCCTAAGAACACTGGTTCCAATGTCCAGTGGTTCCAATGTCCAGGTCCCATGTTTAGCCAGATGCAAAGTGACGCAAGGGCGCAATGCCACACTTGGCCACAAGGGGGCGCGCATATCTGGATTTCGTTCACAGCAGCTGAGACACTGCTTGCGCGCCCATCTCTGTCTTCCTCTCTTTCTCTCTCTCTCTGTCTCTCTCTGTGTCTCTCTCCAAAAAAATAAGATAAAATAAAAAGTTTTTTTAAAAAAGAATTTACACTAAAGTTCTGTCTTTAACTTTATGAAAATAAATATTCATAAGGTTATTTATTGGTCCATTATTTTTAATTTCAGAATACTGAAAGCAACTCATATATGAGTTTAGTAAGTTACTGTATGTACACACAATAAAGTATGAAGCTATAAAAGTGAATGGAAACCTATATAAAACAGAAGGGTTTCCAGGATATACAATGAAAAATATAAACTGTATGATCAAATATACTAACTTATGTGTAGGAAAGGAGAAATAAGAGAATATATATATGAAGGAGGAAGAGGAGTTGGGGATTTACTTTATTTATTTTTTTCTGTTTGATAAGTGGATTTTATTTTTTATTGATTGATTGATTGATTTTTGAGGTAGGGTTTTACTCTAGCACAGGCTGATTGGAATTCACTATGTAGTCTCAGGATGGCCTTGAACTCATGGCGATCCTCCTACCTCTACCTCCTGGGTCCTGGGATTAAAGGCATGTGCCACCACACCTGGCTTGGGTTTTTTAATGTTTATTATTATTATTATTATTATAATATTTCATTTGGATACATCATGTGTTGGTACCCTCTTTTCCCTCATCCCTGCCCTCATTCCACTGGGGACCCTCCTCAGTGGGTTTGTAGGTATTCCTACAAAAGTGGGAGCAGTAGTCAGTTATTTTGGGAGGGAGGGAATGCCTCTAGGCATGATGTCTCAATCTGTGCCTCTTACAATCTTTCCGCCCCTTTTTCTGCAAAATTCCCTGAGCCGTGGTGGGTGAGTTTTAAGTCTACTTCAGTAATGAGCTCTTAGGAGCCTCTGGATCTCTGCTTCAGTAGGTGTTGAGTATCCTCAGGGTCTTTCTCCTCCACCCTGGTGCTCATTATCAGGTTCAGCATGGAAGCAGCACTCATGCTCATCTCCCAACTTCCTCTGTGGTTTCAGCTGTGACTTGGCTGAAGTGTGAGGGGAAGTATATCTGCTTGAGTCTCACTACCTTCTGAAAAAGAAAAACAGATTCTCCAATGGAAAATTAAGTCAGAATAGTTTAAATGAGACAAGCATTATTAATTTAGGGAGAATTTGATATATGTAACCCCTCTTTTACCCAAAGACTAGTGAGAGCTTGACACTGGAGAGCATAACCTTTGTCTCCATAGGATTCTGATCTGGTTTCCAATTCCACATATGGGTTCCTTTACACTGAGCAGATCTCTTAGCCAATCAGAAAGCTATTGGTTACCCACTGAGGATGTGTGCTGCTATTGCGCTGGCATGTACATCCTATCAGGATGTTTACTTCTGAGTTGCTTAGACTTCTGGTTGCTCAGACGGTTGTTGGCCATTTTCCCAAGGTAGCTCATGTACCTTTTTCTGCGCTAGAAAGTCTGTCTAGGGACTGGCTTTCTTCTGAAGGGATTTACTTTAGTAGTAGGACACTTGCATAGCCTTGAGTGTTGTCCTCATCACCAGAAAAAATAAAAAGCAGCGCAGGAAGAACAAACTGATAGCTAATGTAATTAACTAGTTTGAGTTGATGAATGAAAATCAGATAGAAAGTTTATATCAAAGTAGATGGTCCTGCATAATGCCTGACTTAGTATTCATGCTGTTGTAGCCTTCTCTCACTATGAGTAAGTGCTCGTCTACATAGCCAATGTAATATAATAGAAGTTACAGGTTGTGTGACCATTCATTTATTTATTATTTATTTATTTTCTAAGGTAGGGAGTCTCAACCTAGCCTAGGCTGACCTGGAATTCACTATGTAGTCTCAGGCTGGCTCAAACTCACTGCAATCCTCCTACCTCTGCCTCCTGAGTGCTGGGATTAAAGGCAAGTGCCATCATGCCTGGCTAGGTTGTATCACTTTTAAGGCTAGGGAATAAAAGGTATTGCAACTTACCTTTTGAATTTTTAGGGGCTTTTCTTCTAGAGAAGCCATTCTGTGAAAATCCTCAATGGAACCAGAGAAAGGTTTATGTATAGACAAACCAACAACCAGCACCAACTAGTCTGCCATGTGAATGAGCTATCTTAGAACTAATCTAGGTGCTTCTCAACCTATCTGTTCATGACAAGACTCAAGCTAAAGGCAAACAGAACTCCATAAGCATTTTAGCTCTTGTTGGTTTGTCCTTTTTCAAAAACTTGTAAACCTGTATGGGAGGGGAGAGGGAGGGAGAGAACATGACAGTATTAGAAACATTGCTATTTGTAATCAGCATAATAATTCATTCAGACAAGAAGCCACTATTAATGTTAAACTACTCCATGAGAGTTTGAAGAATACAGTGCATTTACATTATCTCTAAGTATTCTACAAATTACTTACAAATAGTGGGGCAAATTGAGGATATTACATATACAGTATTGACAAAAAAATGTATAAACTCAATCTAATCATGAGGAAACATGCAGCTGAACCCAAATTGAGGGAAATTCTGTAGAACAACTGTCTTGTGCTCTTTTTTTTTTTTTGAAAGAGACAGAAAGAGAGAGAGAGAAATAGATTCAAAGAGAGAATGGGCGCACCAGTGGTCTCAGGTGCTGTGAATGTACTCTAGACGCATGTGCCCTCTTGTGCACATGTGTGACATTGTGTGCTTACGTCACTTTTGCATCTGGCTAAACATGGGACCTGGAAATTCAAACTGGCATTCTTAGGCTTTGCAGGCAGGTGCCTTAACCACTAAGCCATCTCTCCAGTCTTTGTACTCTTAGAATACCAGTAGCTACTGGGCATGATGGTGCATGCCTTTAATCCCAGCACTTGGGAGGCAGAAGTAGGAGGATCACTGTGAGTTCAAGACCAGCCTGAGATTACATACTGAATTCCAGGTCAGCCTGAGATAGAATGAGACCCTATCTCAAAAAAAAAAAAAAAAAAAAAAAAACAAATCAAACAAAAATACCAGAATCATGAAAGACAAAAAAGGATAAAAATCAGTTCCTAATTTAGAGATTTTAAAAAGTGTAAAACCAGAGGTTAGGAAATGGCTCAGTGGGTAAAATGCCTGTGGTGCAAGCATGACTGCTGTCCCCAGCACCAGGTAACCACAGTCCCGTGGGAATGAGAGGGAATCAAGTAACTTTAGGCAGTTAGGGTGACTGGGCCCTGAAAGTACCTTTACAGCCTCCACTTTGCTAGAGATCAAAGTATGATCTGACTTCCTATCTCTTCCCTAGATCTGTTTTTCCACAAATAACCTGGGCCCCTCCTGGGAGGGAGATCTTTCCTGGGATTTAAATCTAATCCTAGCCAGGTGTGGTGTATGCTTTTAATCATAGCACTTGGGAGGCATAGGTAGGAAGATTGCCATGAGTTCGAGGCTACCCTGAGACTATGTAGTGAATTCCAGGTCAACCTGGGCTAGAGTGAGACCCTACTTCAAAAACAAACAAACAAACAAACAAACAAACCTATCCTAACATTGTGGTTGGTCAAGTTCAGCCCCCACAGCTTGGCTTCATGGCTAGCCTCTTTCCCTAGCCCAGACCAGTTGGTTGTCTCTCTGGCTGACCCAAGCCAGAAGATAGAGCTCACCACCATAAGGTTATAAATATGTTTACCAGTGGAGGACAACCTCTCTTGGCACCTGCTCATCATTCATGAACCTCCACGTTCACTGGGCTGAGATGAGGGGAGAACCCCCTGATCCCTACTCCCACATGGCAGGAGCTCCTCCTGCCCTCCACATAGCAGGAGCTCTTTGTACTTTCTTTTCTTTCCTTGCTAACTATCTTTTTTGGTTTTTCCAGGCCCACCACGTGGGCTCTCAGACCATATGGGTGCTTCATTTTCCTCCCTTTGTTCTGTACTTCCTTCCATAAATATAATAATTTAATAATTATCTTTCTTATTTGATTTGCACAATTTTTTGGTTAAATGCAAACAAGAACACAGGGTTTGGGGTTTAAGGATTTTCCTCAACTTCTAATGCCCCTTTCGGGCAGTGGAAACCTGAAAATTTCTGGGACTTGCTGGTCAGCAAGTTTGACTAAAAACAGGAGAGAGAGAGAGAGAGAGAGAGAGAGAGAGAGAGGATCTGTTTCAAACACACAGATGAATGATAGGAGGACACCTGACATTCTCCTCTGGCCTCCACGAGTGTGTACATGAAGCATGTATGCATGTGCATATGTACACACATATGCATATACTATATATGTGCACACCCCACCACACACTACACATACTACCACACACATGCAAAAAATTAAAAGATAGAAAACAAAATGCAATGTGTAAACTACATGGAATTATAGATCAATAGAAAAAATGCTATGTTAATCTGTTTACTTTTCTCCTTCCCTCTTTGCCTCCCTTCCTTTAATCTTCCTTCCCTCCTTCTTCTTTCCCTTCTTCTTCCTCTGTCTCTCTACCTGCTTCTGTGCTGAGGATAAAATTCAGGACCTGCTTATGGCTTGTCTATGATAGGCATATACTGAGCTGTACTCCCAACTCCTCTCATAAATTTTGAGATAAGGTTTTACTAAGTTTTCTAGTCTGGCCTTCAATTTGTCATACTCTTTCCTTAGCCTTCCCATTAGCTGAAATTACATGCATGTACCACCACACCCAGTTTGTAATCTATTTTCTGATGCTATGAAAAATATACCTGAGGCTGGATACTTTATAAAGAAAAGAGGCTATTTATCTCTCAATTCTGGAGGCTGAAAGTCTGAGATCCAGTGTCCCATTGCCTTGGTCCCTGGCAATGGCCCTCTGGCTACATAACAACATGAGGATAGCATTATGGTCAGAGATTGTAAACAAGAGATGTCACGTGCTAGGACAGGGAACAGAGAGATTCAGGGTCACTATGGTTTGGGTGTTGTTTTTCTCCCTCCAAGAGGTCCATTTATTAGAGGCTTAGCCCCCGCTATGGCAGTATTAAGATGGTGGGGAACCTTTAAAGCAGGATGATATGTGAGTTGGTGACATGTCCTCAGCAAGAGTTATAGGACCCCAGTCTTTCTCTACTGCTTCCTGTTTCCAGATGTGATTTCTTCTTCTTACAGTGCTCTGCCCTTCATCACAGGACTCTTAACAGAGCTGGCACTGTGTGGAATTGCAGTCACCAAAACTACGAGTTAACAACTTCCTTTTAATTCCTAAGTAGTCTGCTTCAGGTATTTCATTATAGCAACCAAAATGGATCAGTAAGAAAGGCCAAGCTCACTCCTTTTATAACGATTTACTCTTGCGGAACCAACTGGAGTCCCATAAGCAATGGATTCATCTCTCCTGAGAACCACCACCAAAGACCTAGTCATTTTCCACTAGGCTTAGCCTCTTACAGGCTCTACCACCCCTCAATACTATCACACTGGGACCAAGCTTTCAGCACAAGAATCTTCAGGTGACAAGTACAAACCATATCCAGACCATAGTAAACACCATAAAAACATTACTGAGATAGCTGGCAATGATTTTATATAGGCTGTAAGTTTGATAATGCTAATGTATCAGTATTACATTCCCTAAACTTGGTAATTGCATTGTTGGTATATAATTGGGTATTTTTATGTGTATATGTGATGTGTGTAATGATTATGATAAAGATCTACTGAACCATACGTATGGGGAAAAGAAACATTATTAAAGTGTTACAAAGTTCAGAATAAGTCTAAAAACTGAAGATTTCTGAATAGTTGCATCACCAAAACAGAATTTATGAAAGGTGATTCTTAAGCAATAGATGATTTTGCAAACAGGCTATTAGTTAAAATATGGGAGAGTAGCTAGTATTTTTTTCAGTAACTCAAGAATGAAGTAGAAAATATAATTAGAACTATTGCACAGAAAAATTGGCAAAAATCTTGTGATAGATGAGTCATGTCAAGTGAAAAACAAGAATCAAAGCAGACATGAAGATTTCAAGCAGAGCTAACTAATAATTGCTATATATTCTGACAGAAAAAAATGAGAACGGTATGCCAGCGTCCCCTGCCACTATATATGAATTCCAGACACATGCACCACTTTGTGCATCTGGTTTTATATGGGTACTGGAGAATCAAACCCAGGCCACAGGCTTTGCAAACAAGTGCCTTTAACCACTGAACCATCTCTCCAACCCCTGGTATTTTTTCTTTGTTAAAGACTATCTTATGAATGAGTTGTAGCTTAATAGTAGAGTTTTTGTCTAATTCAATCCCTAACACACACACATAAATAAATTTTTAAGTCATTACACACACACACACACACACACACACACACACACACACACACACTTGTGTATTTATCACCCAGTGTATCATATTCTGTTATGGGAGTATAATAAAACTAAATCTCTTTCTCTCTCTCTTTCTCTCTGTGTGTGTGTGTATGCCAGGGACTTTTGCTGCTGCAAATGAACATCAGATACACATGCTACTTTCTTATGTCCAGCTTTACATGGATGCTGGAGAATTGAACCCAGGCCATCAGGATTTGTGATCAAATGCATTTAACCACTGAAACATCTCTCCAGCCTCTACTTTATTGTTATTGACAACTTTTATACTTACAGACAATAAACCATGATATTTCTCTCCCCTCCCCCATTCCCCTTCAGAACTCTAGTCTCCATCATATTCCCTCCCTCTCTCCATTAGTCTTTCTTTTAATTTGATGTCATCATCTTTTTCTCCCATTATGAGGGTCTTGTGAAGGTATTGCTAGGCACTGCGAGGTCATGGATATCGAGGCCAATTTCTCTCTAGACAGTTGCTTTGTAAGGAGTCGTACCCTTCCTTTGACTCTTACATTCTTTTCACCACCTCTTCTGCAATGGACCCTGAGCCTTGGAGGGTGTTATAGAGATGTTTCAGTGCTGGACACTCCTCCGTTCCTTCTTCTCAGCACTATGTTGCCTTTTGAGTCATCCCAGTCGACATCATCTGAAAAGAGAAGCTTCTTTAACCAGAAGTGAGAGTAGCATTAATATATGAATATGAACATTAAGTGTAGTGCTTTCAGAGCAGTTTGGTGGGAATAATATATACATTTAGCCAGACAAGAGCAGGCTTTATACCCCTAAGGTTCATGACCTACCCTGCCAAAATCTTTTGATTAGGTTTTTCAGTACCAGGCATATATTCCCACCCATAGAGCAAGCTGTCAGTCCAATGAGAGCAGTTGGTTTCCCCCAGAGCAGACATGCCACTATTGCACCCATTCAGTCATTTGGCCTGTGTGGCCAAACTTGAGATTTCCACTGTCCACTGTTTTCACCACTGATGACCTCTGTCTCCCACACAGCTGCATGAAGTGCAGCTTTTCCCAGCTTTCAGTTGGCTGGTCTACAGGGAGAAGGTTTTCTGCTCAGCACCAGCTTGATTTCCCAGTGACCTTTCTGCTCAGGCAAGTGAAATCTTCAGCAATAGGGTCTTATCATCTATTTCTCAAGGGAAACCAAGGTCTTGGCAATAGCCTGTAATGTTTTGGAAGCAACAGAGACTTTCCTGACCAACAACTCATTGGAAAGTATCTTATCCCTGGCACTGAAAATTTTCTAGTAACAATCTATGGCTTCTGGATGTGTCATTATTCAAAAAAGTAGGTTTACATAAGTCTTATTCAGAATATCTTGAATTTTGATTGACCCTTCCCCGACCCTTCTTTTATACATTCTCTTCCCCTGGCCTCGCTTAGTCCTTTCCCCTGCCTATAATCTGTTCTACTTTCATATATACAATATCATCCCTTTAAGTCCTTCCCTCTCTTCTCTCCCTTATAAACTTTTTCTAGCTTACTGGCCTCTGCTACCAGTTTTTGGTTCCAGTTCACACACAAGTCTATACATTTGTAACTAGGATCCACATGTGAAAGAGAACATGTGACGTTTGGCTTTCTAAGCCTGGGTTACCTTACTTAGTATATCCTTTCCAGATCTATCCATTTCCCTGCAAATTTCATAATTTCATTTTTATTTACTGCTGAATAGAACTCCATTGTGTAGATGTACCACATCTTTATTATCCATTCATCTGTGGAGGGACATCTAGGCTGGTTCCATTTCCTAGCTATTGTGAATAGAGCAGCAATAAACATGGTTGTGCAAGTATCTCTAAGGTAGTGAGAAGAGTCATTAGGATATATGCCTAGGAGTGCTATAGCTAGATTATATGGTAAATCAATTCTTAGCTGTCTCAAGAACCTCCACACTCATTTCCACAATGGCTGAACCAGATTACATTCCCACCAACAGTGTAGAATGGTTCCTCTTTTTCCACATCCTCACTGACACTTATTGTCATTTGTTTTCTTGATGGTAGCCCTTTTGACAGGAGTGAGATGGAATCTCAAAGTAGTTTTAATTTGCATTTCTCTGATGGCTAAGGATGTAGAACAACATAGTGCTGAGAAGAAGGGACGGAGGAGTGTCCAGCACTGAAACAACTCTATAACACCCTACAAGGCTCAGGGTCCATTGCGGAAGAGTGTTTCTTCTTCTGAGAACTCTCTATGTAGTTCCATAGTCCATTTTTAAACTGGATTATTTGATTTCTTATTGTTCTGTTTTTTGAGTTCTTTGTATATTCTGGATATTAATCCTCTGTCAGATGTATAGCTGGCAAAGATTTTCCCCCATTATGTAGGTTGTTTCTTTGCTCTATTCACAGTGTCCTTTACTGTACAAAAGCTTTGTAATTTCATGAGACCTCAGTGGTTGATTAGTTGTTTTAGTTCCTGAGCAATTGGGTTATATTCAGAAAGTCATTGCCTATGCCAGTATGTTGAAGGGTTTCCCCTACCTTTTCCTGTAGCAGTTGCAGAGTTTCACGTTTTATATTAAGGTCTTTGATCCACTTGGACTTGATTCTTGTGCATGGAGTGAGAGACAAGGATCTATTTTCATCCTTCTACATATAGATATCCAGTTTTCCCAGCACCACTTGTTGAAGAGGCTATCTTTTCTCCAATGAATATTTTTGGCATTTTTGTCAAAAATCAGATGGCTGCAGCTACCTGGATTAATAGCTGGGTCCTCTGTTCTGTTTCATTGATCTACATGTCTGTCTTTGTGCCAGTACCATGTTATTTTTGTTACTATGGATTTGTAATATAACTTAAAATCAGGTATAGTGATACTACCAGCCTGATTTTTGTTGCTCAAAATTGTTTTGGCTATTTGAGGTTTTTTGGGCTTCCAGATGAATTTTAGGATTGTTTTTTCTATTTCCGTGAAGAATGCCATTGGAATTTTAATGGGGATTGCATTAAATATATAGAGTGCTTTTGGTAAGATTGACGTTTTCACAATATTGATTCTTCCAATCCAGGAACATGGGATCTCTTTCCATTTCTTTGTGTCTTCTGCAATTTCTTGCTTGAGTGTTTTAAAGTTTCTCATTGTAGAGATTCTTCACTTCCTTGGTTAAGTTTATTTCAAGGTACTTTATTTTTTTCTGAGGCAATGGTGAATGGGAGAGATTCCCTGATTTCATTCTCTACATGTTTGTTGTTAGTATATAGAAAAGCTACTGATTTCTGTGTGTTTATTTTGTATCCTGCTACTTTTCTAAAAGCTCTAACAGTTTGCTGGTAGAGTCTTTAGGGTCTTTTATGTATAGAATCATATCATCTGCAAATAATGATAATTTGATCTCTTCCCTTCTGATTTGGATTCCTTTTATGTGTGTCTCTTGCCTTATTGCTATAACTAAGACTTCCAGTACTATATTAAATAAAAGTGGGGAAAGTGGATACCCTTGTCTTGTTCCTGAATTTAGTGGAAAAGCTTCAACTTTTTCCTCATTTAGTATTATATTGGCTATAGGTTTGTTATAAATAGCTTTTATTATGTTGAGATATGTTTCTTCTATTCCCAGTTTCTGTAATACTTTTACCATGACAGGATGTTGGATTTTGTCAAATGCCTTTTCTGCATCTATTGAGATGATCATGAGATTTTCGTCCTTCTGACCATTTATATGGTATATTACATTTATCAATTTGCATATGTTGAACCATCCCTGCATCTCTGGGATAAAGCCTACTTGGTTGGGGTGAATAATCTTTCTGATATATTATTGTATTCTGTTTGCCAATATTTTGTTCAGAATTTTTGTATCTATGCTCATGAGGGAGATTGGTCTGTAATTTTCTTTTCTTGTTCTGTCTTTGTCCGGTTTTGGTATCAGAGTGATGCTGGCTTCATAGAAGGAGTTCAGTAGAATTCCTTCCTTTCTATTTTATGCAAAAGTTTGAAAAGCAGTGGTGTTAGTTCTTCCATGAATGTCTGGCAAAACTCAACAGTGAATCCATTTGGGCCTGGATTTTTTTTTTTAGTTGGTGACTTTTTATAACTTCTTGGATCTCTGTACTTGATATAGGTTTATTTAAAAGCTTTATCTCATCTTGATTAAATTTTGGTAGGTCATATGAATCAAGGAAATCATCCATTTCTTTCAGATTTTAAAACTTAGAGGCATATTCTTAAAGTCCTTCTTAAATGTCCTTAGGATTTTCTGAATTTCTTTTGTATCTGTTGTAATGGTGCCTTTTTCATCTCTAATTTTATTAATTTTTGTCTCTTCTCTTTTTCTTCTGGTCAGATTTGCTAAGGGTTTATAAATCTTGTTTATCCTTTCAAGGAACCAATTCTTTGTTTTATTGATTCTTTGGATTTTTTTTTTTTGGTTTCTATTTCATTAATTTCTGTCCTAATCTTTATTATTTCTTCCTGTCTACTGATTTTTGGTTTGCCATGTTCTTCTTTTTCCAAGGCCTTAAGGTGAAGCATTAAATTGTTTACTTGTGAACTCTCTAATTTCTTAATATAGGCACTTAGAGCTAGAAATTTCCCTCTTAGGACTGCCTTCATTGTGTCCCAAAGGTTTTGGTATATTGTATTCTCATCATAATTTGATTCTATGAATTTATTGATTTCCTTTTTAGTTTCTTCTATAACCCACTCATCATTCAATAGTCTACTATTTAGTCTCCATGAATTTCTGTGTGTTCTGTAGTTTTTCTTGTTGCTAATTTGCAGTTTAATCCTGTTGTGGTCAGATAGAGTACAAGGGATTATTTCAATTTTCTTGTATTTGTTAAGATTTGATTTGTATTCTAATATATGGTCTATTTTGGAGAATGTTCCATGTGCTGCTGAGAAAAATGTGTATTCTGCAGCATTTGGATGAAATGCTCTGTATATATCTGTTAGGTCCATTTGTTCCATGACATCATTTAATCCAGATGTCACTCTGTTTATTTTTTGCTGGGTAGAACTGTCAAGTGATGAGAGTGGGGTATTAAAGTCACCCACTACAATTGTGCTTGTTGTTATCTCTGACCTTAAGACTAATAGTGTTTGTTTGATGAAATTGGGAGCCCCATGTTAGGTACATATACATTTAGGATTGTAATGTCCTCCTGTTGGAGTGTTCCTTTAATTAGTATAAAATGACCTTCTTTATCTTTCTTCACTAATGTTGGTTTGAAGGCTATCCTGTCAGATATTTGGATAGCAACTCCTTCTTGTTTCCTAGGCCCATTTGCTTGAAATACCACTTTCCATCCTTTCACCCTAAAAAGGTGTCTATCTGTTATTGAGAGATAAGTTTCCTGGATGCAACAGATGGCAGGATCCTGCCTTTTAATCCAGTCTGCAAGCCTGTGTCCTTTGGTTGGGGCACTGAGGCCATTGATATTAAGAGTTATTATTGAAAGATGTGTATTTGTTCTCACCATTCTTGTTTTGTAGTGCTTCCTGTTTTCACTTTTTAAAATTATTATTTGAGTATGGTTTATTTTTTCCTATTTCCTCATGTATGTGTTTTGCTTTCTCTTCAGAGTGAAGGATTCCTTCAAGTATTTTCTGTAGAGCTGGTTTAGTTGTCATAAATTCCTTTAGCCTGTTTTTGTTGTGGAATGTCCTTATTTCTCCCTAGATAGCTTTGCAGGATAAAGTAATCTTGGTTGACAGTTTTTATCTTTCAGAGCTTGGAATACATCATTCCAAGCCCTTCTGGCTTTTAAAGTTTGTGTTGAGTAATCTGCTGTGATCCTGATGGGCTTGCCTTTGTAGGTCACTTGCTTTTTCTCTCTAACTGCTTTCAATATATTTTCTTTGGTTTGCTTGTTTAGTAGTTTAATTATAACATGGCAAGGAAAGGTTCTTTGTAGGTTTTGTCTGTTTGGTGTTCTAAAAGCTTCCTGTATCTGGATTGGCATTTCTTTCCCAATTTGGGGAAATTTTTCTCCTATGATTTTGTTGAAAATGCCTACTAAGCCTCTGGATTGAAATTCTTCTCTGTTTACTATACCCTGAATTCTTATGTTTGATCTTTTCATAGTGCCCTGGATATCTTGGAATTCCCATTAATACCTTCCTATTAGCTTGTCTTTCTCTTTGTTGGAGTGTATTAGGTCTGCCACCTGGTCTTTTAGTTTAGATATTCTGTTCTCTCATTTATCCATTCTACTGGTGAGACTTTCCGCAGAGTTTTAAATTTTACTGACTGTGTTCTCCAGAGCTAGGATTTCAGCCTGGTTTTTCTATTTCCTTACTCATGTCCTGTAATGACCTTTTTATTTCATTAAGCTGGTTTCCTGTGTTCTCTTTCAGGAGTTTGTTTTCTTCCTTGCATCCTTTCATTTCTTTGAGTATAGATATAGTCATTCTTTTGAAATCTTTGTTAGGTATTTCATCTAAAACATTCTCATTGGTGATCATTTCTGATGGATTTATAATTTTTGGTGGAATTGCATTGTCTTGATTGTTTGTTTTTCTTGTATTTTAATGTAGCGAATTTTGCATCCTGAATTGATTTGATGTTTGGGTTTTCTACTTATCTGCAGTGTTCTTAGATGTGGTGATCTACCTTTATATACTTTCAGTATGTGAGTTTAAGGTGCCAAGTGTAGCTCTTGTACCCCAATCCAACCCCAGAAGTAATCCATGTGTTGAGTTTGCTTGCTAAGCAGGTATTCTAGTGGACTGGGTGGAACAATTTACTGGCAAATTTTAACCTTAAACTGAGCAATATATACATTCAATAAAAACCAGCACAGAGTATACAAGTGTGGGGATTAAAACAAACAGATAGTCTTATAAAGCCAAAATCCCTAGGGGTGTGTGTTGCTCTATACCCTTAATCCTGTCAGCAGGGAGGTAGAGAATTCTGTTCTGAATTGGATTCCAAATCAGCTTGGATCTGGATCAGACTCTGCCCCCAATAATGACAGAAGCAAAAGATAAAGGCCTTATAAATCTGAAAGCATTATAGGCAACAATATTCAACTCCCAAATACAGCTTATTTGAAAATGGTAAAGGCAACCAAAAATATGTAACTCATAACCTGCCCTGACATGGAAAGTGAGATTAGTACTTCCATTGCAGGCCTATGTACCTGTTTTGTTTTTTGTCAGTCAGCTTTGTTACCTTTTGGCTTCCAATCTCATCAATGCCGGGTGCCCACCTTGATCCCTCCATGTTGTGCTATGGAGCTGGAGCTCTGTTCAGCTGTATTGGATGCACTGCTGCCAGGGGCTGAATGCTGGAGGTTCACAGTTCTTTAGACTTCTTGACTCTGCAAGGAGGCTGATGAGGTTGGAAAGTCCCCTTGTTTGGTCTCTGCTGTTGCTGCTCGGGATTGGGGCTG
The DNA here is from genome assembly GCA_036365145.1 of Orientallactaga sibirica. Classification (NCBI taxonomy): domain Eukaryota; kingdom Metazoa; phylum Chordata; class Mammalia; order Rodentia; family Dipodidae; genus Orientallactaga; species Orientallactaga sibirica. The sequence continues at coordinate 35,899,946 of JAEOAD010000015.1, read as the reverse complement.
CTGCTGATTAGGGCTTCAAGGTCCTCAGTGGATTACGGCTGTTTTCCTCCTTTCTGGTGGATCTTGGTCTATCCTGCTTCTCCGCTGTGTCTAAGAAAAACCTATACTCCTGCACTTTTCAGAAGAAGAGTGTATTTTGCTGTGATTTTGCTTAAATCCCTCCCTGGGCTGGTTTGGCGTGGCTCCTATGCTACTATCTTACCTGGAAGTCTCCAGCCTCTACTTTTTTTTTTCAAGGTAGGGCCTACTGTAGCCCAACTGACCTGGAATTCACTATAGTCTCAGGGTGGCCTTGAATTCACAGAGATTCTCCTACCTCTGCCTCCCAGGTGTTGGGATTAAAGATATGCACCACCAGACTCAGTTTACTTTTATCTTTTCTTTTAGTATTTTTTGTTTATTTTTTTTTATTTGAGAGCAGCAGACAGAGAAAAAGAGGCAGATAGATAGAGAATGGGTGTGCCAGGGCCTTCAGCCATTGCAAATGTACTCCAGATGATACAGCACTTTGTGAATTTGTCTTATGTGGGTCCTGGGGAATAGAGCCTTGAACCAGGGTCCTTAGGTTTCACAGGCAAGTGCTTAACTGATAAGCTATCTCTCCAGCCACTTTTACTTTTTTAATAGTCAATTTTCATATATGCATATAATGTATTTAAAAAATATTTTTATTTATTTATTTGTAAGCAGAGAGAGACAGAGAGAAGAGTGACAGAGAGAATGGATACATCAGGTTCTCCTGACACTGTAGATGAACTCCAGATGCATGAACTACTTTGTGTATCTGGTTTTACAAGGGTACTGGGGAAGGTTGTTAGACTTTGCAGTCAAGTGGCTTAACTGCTTACCCATCTCTCCAGCCCTGTATCAGTCAGCTTCAAGTTGCTGGAATGAACTTCCAAACCAGACACAGTTATGGGAGGAAGGAAATTTACTGAAGCTTATAGATTCAAGGCAAGTTCCATAATGGCAGAAGAAGTTGTGCCCCTTTCACGGGAAAGGGGAAAAACCATCACCAAAAAGCAACCAAGGGCTGGAGAAATGGCTTAGCGATTAAGGCACTTGCCTGTAAAGCCAAAGGACCCAAGTTTGATTCTTCAGGTCCCATGTAAGCCAGATGCATCTCCCCTCTCTCTCTTTCTGTCTCTAATAAAGAATTAAAAAAAATTTTTTTAAGGCACCATGCCTGGCTTTAAACGAACAAAAAAAGCAAGCAAGTACACTTTAGGAACTCCAGGCAAAGCTCAAGCACTTTGCATATCTTTAGGCTGGAATTCCAAATCCACCCCCACACCTTAGGCTCTGCTCAGTGACACCTCCTTGGACAGTTGGCTACAGATCTAAATTATAAACTTCAACAAAATCCTGAATATATTGGGGGCCATCCATTCAAAGTACTACAAATCCTAAATAATGTATTTTGATCATATCCTATTCCATTGCTTTCTCTTTCTTCCCGGTCATCACTCTTCCACTGAAACCTTTTTCCTTCTAATTAGTCCCTCTGCTACTTTGATGTCTGTTTTTGTTTTGCTTTCCTTCACCATTCATGATGGAATGTTGATGGACCCAGTATTGCACAGGTCTTATGCAGGTAATGACAGTCACTGTGAAGTCATGAACACAACAATCACATTATGTCCAGACAACAGAGTTCAATACTCCTCTTCCACATCCTCTAACTCTCACATTCTTTCTGCCCCCTTCTCCACAGTGTTCTCTGATTCTTGGAAGGCAAGATAGAGACGTCTCATTTAGCATTGAACTCTCTACAGTCACTTATTCTTAGCACTCTGACAAACTGAGTTTCCCCAGTAGTCACTGCCAATTACAAAAGAAGCCTCTTTAACAAAAGGTAAGAACAGTGCTAATCTATAGGCATAAACATAAACATTTTGAGAATAATTTGATGTACCCAACATACCCATTTAACCAAACAACAGTAGTAGGTTCCTTCATGGGGCCTATGAACTCTCCAACCTTAAGCTTTAGATTAGGTTTTCAGTACCAGGCATGAATTTCTCCAGCACAATGGGCCTCATATCCAATCAGAGAACAATTGGTTACCCCTATAATAGTCATGGCACTATTGCACCTTTGGGCACATCTTGTCTGGCTGGCCTTGTTTGTAGGGTTCACTGATAGATAAAACTATTGATGACTTTACTCCCCCAAAAACCTGCATAGCACCTCCCAGTACCATGACAGCTAGCCAACAAAAAGGTAACTTCCAGCTCAGTTCCAGCTTGGTTTCTCAATGTCCTGTAACAAAAGTACAAACACATTTTTTTCACAGCTCTGAAGAACAGAAGTCTGAGTTCAGAGTACCAGCATAATCAGCTTCTAATAAGAGCTTTTAGGCTTGGAGATAGCCACCTTCTGGCTATGACTTTACCTGTTAGAAAAAGAGCAAACTCTCTAGACTCTCTTTTTTTTTTTTTTTTTTTAATGAGAGACAAAGAGAGAGAATTGGCACATCAGGGCCTCAAGCCACTACAATAGTATTCCAAACATTTGTAACACCTTGTGCATGTGTATGACCTTTGTTCTTGTGTCATGAACATGGGTTCTTAGGCTTTGCAGGCAGGCACCTTAACTGCTAAGCCATCTCTCCAGGCCTCCTCTCTTTTTAATATATATGTATGAAGGGTGCACATGTGTGTGGATGCACATGCACATGTACATGTGTGTGTACAAGAGAGTGGAAACCAAAAGACAACCTCAGTATCATTCCTCAGACATGCTGTCAACATTTTATTTTTGTTTGAAACAGGTTCATTCATTGGTGTGGAACTCATTCATTAGACTAGACAAACTGGCCAGTATTCTATGGATCTTCTTGTCTCTGCCTCACCAGACATAGGATTACAGGTATGCACCACCATTCACAGCAATTTTACATGGGATCTGGGGATTGAACTCAGGTCAACATGCTTGAAAGGCAAGCACTTTACTGACTGAGCCATCTCCTCAACCTTAGGTATCTCTTCTTAAGGAGGCACTATACCCGCTAACAAGTTTCACCTTTAAGATGTTATCTAAGTGTAGTAATCTAACCCAAAAATATCAACATATTGGGGGTTAGAGTGTCAGTGTAAGAATTTTTTTCCATGTAAGAATTTTGAGGGACCTGATTCAGTCTGTAGCAAAGACCATGCCTATATCTGAATGTAACTAACACTAGTTAAGGGATGCCATTTGGATATCATTTTTAATGCTGGCATTAGGAAATCACTTTTAAAAGATGTTTATTTGTAAGATGAGAAAAGTTCAATTTGTCTCTGCTAGCAACTTGAATATCATTTTATTGCTTAATAAGCCAATGAGAAACTTAAAAAATATTTTATTTACTTATTTATTTGAGAGAGAGAGAGAGGAAGAGGCAGAGAGAAAGAGAGAATGGGTTCACCAGGGCCTCCAGCCACTGAAAATGAATTTAGATGCATGCACCCCTTATGCATCTGGCTTATGTGGGTCCTGGGGAATCAAACAGGGGTCCTTAGACTTCACAGGTGAATGCCTTAACAGCTAAGCCATTTCCTCAGCCCAAGAAATTTTTTTATAAAGAGTAAAATCATTTGTGTATAATGCAAACATCTGAGTATTTGAAATTCATAAATATTATTATAGTAGAAACATGAAATATGATGGCAATTTTGTCATATAATACTGTGAAAAATATTTCCCCTTTTAATTCTTTAAATTCCCATGCTAACATGTTAACCATGGCACCATCTTGTGGAGATTTCATTTAATAGCTGGGCTTCAAGACCTGCACAGTTCTGAGCCTATCAACATTTTGGCATAGAGGACTGAGGAGGACAAAAGGAATGAGACATCAGTATAGAGGAACAACTTGGAAAGAGGAGGATGCTCAGTGGAGTGGGTGTAGAGGAAGAGGGAAAAAACAGGGTAATGGGATGGGAATAAGATCAGATAACAGTATGTTTGTTTATATAAGTTTCCAATAAAAGTGTTAAAAATTAGCTTGACTATAAAACATTTATATGCAAACACTATAAATGAATGTTATTTATAAAAATAAATAAAAGCTTTAAGATGACAACTTAACAAACTTTTAGCAAGTAATCTTCCTTATTCTCTGATCCAAAAGGCTTCAATTAGATAAGTAAACTATTAAACTAGCTCTACCATTGATATATATTTTCTTTTCAAAGTATTTTTTGTATAAAGTGTTTATATATAATTACAAACTGGGCTGGAGAGAGGCTTAGTGGTTAAGATGCTTGCCTGTGAAACCTAAAGATCCATGTTTGATTTCCCAGAACCCATGTGAACCAGATGCACATGGTGGCACATGTATCTGGAGTTCATTTTCAGTGGGTAGGGGCCCTGGTGTGACCATTTTTTTTTTTGCTCTCTCTCATAAATAAATTTAAAAAAGTAAAATATTAAAAAATCACAAACTGGCCAATTGATGGTGGAAACACCAAATGGATATGTTAAGCTAATGCATTTTAGCATATATATTGGATGTATGTTTACAAACAAAAATATGTTCCTGCTACTGTTATTTTTATATTGAGTTAACGTCAGGATCTGTTAAACAAGGGAATGATTCAGAATAATTGTTAAAAGGGGGAAAGGAGAGAAAGATCATTAAGAAATTGGTTGAACCATCAGAATTACTTCAGACTTCTCAATGGAAACCCTGAAAGGCAGAAGGGCCTGGAATGGAACACTGCAAAGTTTAAGAACTTATGATTTCCAACTCAAACTACTCTACCCTGTAAAAGTATCCCTCATAATAGATGGTGAAAGAAAAACTTTCCATGATAAAAGTCAGCTTTATAACTATATGAACACAAAGCCAAACCTACAGATAGTACCTCAGGGAATTCTCCACACAGAAGAGTCAAATAACCAACCTCAAGTGCCTACAAGAAGCTGATCACAATAACCAAACTAAGAGATGGCAAAAAAAAAAAAAAAAAAAAAAAAAAAAAAAAACCAACCCTACAAAGTCCAAGAAAACACCAAACCACATAAACCACCACAATATGACAGGGATTAAACCAAGCCTCATAGTTATTACCTAAACATTAATGGCCTTAACTCACCCATCAAAAGACATATGCTAACAGCATGGATCAGAAAATCAGACCCCCCTCAATCTTCTATCTTCAAAAAACCCACCTCACCACTAAAGACAGACAACTCCTCATGTTAAAAGGGTGTAAAATGATATTCCAATCAAATGGAAATAAGAAATAAGCAGGTGTTGCTATAACAATATCAGATAAAATAAACTTCAAACAAAAAGTAATAAAAAAAGACAAAGAAGGCCACTTCTTATTTATCAAGGGAATGATCCAAAAACAGGATATCACAATCATCAATCTTTATGCACAAACACAGGTACACCACAATTCATAAAACAAAACCTACTTGACAACAAAACAGAAATAACCAGCAACATCATCATAGTCAGAGACTTCAATACTCCACCCTCAGCAATACTTAGAGCATCCAAACAGAAAATTAATAGGGAAGAAAGAGAACTCAACAACATAGATCCATAGATCAATTAGACCTAACAGACATCTATAAAAAATTCTACCCAAAATCCACAGATTACACATTCTTCTCAGAAGCCCTGTAACCTTCTCTAAAATAGGTCATATACTGGGCTATAAAGTCTACCTCCATATTTTTTGGAAAATTGACATAATTTCCTGCATAATATCAGATCACAATGCTGTAATGCTAGAAATTAACAACAAAAGATACGCCAGGAAACCCACTAGCTCCTGGAAACTGAACAACACACTTTTAAACAATAAATGGGTAGTGGATAAAATTAAAATGAAATTGCAAAATTTCTAGAATTGAATGACAATGAGAACACATTGTACCAAAACTTATGGGACACAATGAAGGCAGTCCTCAGGGGAAAATTCATAGCACTAAATGCCTTCATAACAAAGACAGAGAGATCCCAAATCAATAACCTAACCATCCACCTAAAGGCATTGGAAAAACAAGAAGAATCAAACCCCAAAGCTCCAGACAGAAAGAAATAATTAAGATCAGAGCAGAAATTAATGAATTGGAAGCTAAGAAAACTGATGAAACAAAGAGCTAGTTTGTTGAAAAAAATAAACAAGATTGATAAACTCCTGGCCAATTTGATCAAGTGAAAAAAGAGAGGCTTCAAATTAACAAAATTAGGAATGAAAAAAGGAGAGATCACCACAGACATAAGTGAAATTGGGAGAATCATCAGGATTTATTTCAAAAACCTCTACTCCACAAAACTGGATAGTATGGAGGAAATGGATGAATTCCTGGATACATACCACCTACCAAAGCTAAACTCAGAGCATATTAACCTCCTAAACAAACCTATCAAACTCATAGAAATCAAAAAGGTAATCAAACATGTCCCCAAAAAGAAGAATCCAGGACCAGATGGCTTCTTAGCTGAATTCTATCAAACCTTCATGGAAGAACTGAAACCAATCAATTTCTCAATCTGTGCCACATAATCAGAGAACAGGGAAAGCTCCCCAACTCCTTTTATGAAGCTAGTATCACCCTAATACCAAAACCAGGCAGAAATGCCACAAGAAAAGAAAACTATAGGCCTATTTCCCTGATGAACTTAGATGCAAAGATCCTGAACAAAATCCTCGCAAACCACATTCAACAACACATCAAAAGCATTATCCATCTTGATCAAGTAGGCTTTATCCTAGGAATGCAGGGTTGGCTCAACATATGGAAATCTGTCAATATAGTACACCACATAACTAAACTTAAACACAAAACCACATGATCATTTCAATAGATGCAGAAAAGTCCTTTGACAAAATACAACATCACTTCATTATCAAAACATTGGAGAGAATAAACATGGACGGTTTATATCTCAACATAATAAAGGCTATACATAAAGCTCCTAAAGCCCAAATAATACTCAATGGAGAGAGACTGAAGGAATTCCCATTAAGATTAGGAACAAGACATGGGTGTCCACTCTCACCTTTGCTCTTCAACATAGTACTAGAAGTCCTAGCTCAAGTAATAAGATAGGAGAAAGAAATAAAAGGGATACAAATTGGAAAGGAAAAATTTAAGTTAGCCCTATTTGCAGATGACATAATTCTATACATAAGAGACCCAAGAACTTTCATCTCAAAACTCTTAAAGGTGATTAATTCCTTCAGCAAAGTAGCAGGATACAAAATTAACACACAAAAGTCAATAGCCTTTCTATATGCAAAAGACAAAGATATAGAAAAAGAAATTAGCAATATTGTCCCATTTTCAATAGCAACAACAACAAAAAAATAAAATACCTTGGAATAACATTAACCAAGAATGTTAAAGACTTATATAATGAAAACAAAAAAACACTCAAGAAAGAAATTGAGGAGAACTTAGAAAATGGAAAGACCTCCCATGCTCCTGGACAGGCAGTATTAACACTGTGAAAATGGCAATCTTACCAAAGGCAATATACAGATTTAATGCAATACCAATAAAAATCCCAACATTTTTCTTCACAGAGATAGAAAATATGATCTCAAAATTCATTTGGAATGTCAGAAGGCCTCAGATAGCCAATCATATCCTCAGCAAAAGAAACACCTCTGGAGGCATCACCATACCTGATCTAACGTTATATTACAAAGCCATAGCAACAAAAACAACATAGACCAATGGAACAGAATAGAGGACCTGGACTTTGGGTCAAGTAACTACAGCTACTTGATACTTAACAAAGACCCTAACAATGTAGACTGGAAAAAAAGACAGCATCTTCAACAAATGGTGCTGAACAAACTGGATAACCACATGCAGGAAAATGAAACTAGATCCACACATCTCACCATGCACAAAAATCAAGTTCAAATGGATCAAAGACCTCAACATAAGACCAAAAACTGCTACTCCTGGAATTAAAAATAGGAGGGACTTTCCATGATATATGAGTGGGAAAAGACTTCCTGAACAAAACCCCAGTAGCTCAGAAATTTAAATAATTAGTCAACCATTGGAATCTCATGAAGCTGAGAAGTTTTTTCCACAGACAAACATACAATAAGCAGAGCCAATAGATTACCCACAGAGAAAATTTTTGCTGGCTATACAACTGACAGAGGCCAAATTTCTAGAATCTGTAAAGAACTCAAAACCCTAAACAATAAAAAAGTCAAACAATACACTCACAAAATGGGGCAGAGAACTGAACAGGGAGTTCTCAGAGGAAGAAATACAAATGGCAAATACACACACTTAAGAAAATGTTCAACATCCCTAACCATCAGGGAAATAAAAATCAAAACAACTATGAGACTCCACCTTACCCAGTAAGGATAGCAAACATTAAAAAAAATCAAATGAAAACAAATGCTGGTGAGGATGTGGAGAACTAGGAACCCTTATTCATTGTTGGTGGGAATATAAGATGGTACAGCCACTATGCAAAGCAATATGGAGACTACTAAAAAGGTTGACTATATAGTTAACAACAGACCCAGTTATTCCCTTACTGGGCATTTACCCTAAAAGCTCCATGCCTCAGTTCAGAGATATTTGCTCAACCATGTTTATAGCTGCTCAATTCATAATAGCTAAGAACTGGAATCAACTCAGATGTCCATCATTAGATGAATGGATAACCAAGATGTGGTATATGTACACCATGCAATTCTACACAGCAGTAAGGAAAAATGACACAATGAAATTTGAATAAAAATGGTCGAATTTGGGACAGATCATTCTCAGTGAACTCACCCAGTCACAGAAAGACAATCGTTGCATGGTCTCACTCATCTGTGGCTCCTAAGCTGGATCTGCCCAAGGTTCTGACATATCTAATAGGCATCTCAAGGACCAGACAATAGGGAGGATGGGGTGCGAAGTGAGAGTAAGGGTGGGGGGGGGCACAAAACTGGTCCCAAATGGAACTGGTACCATAAAACCCTATATCTTAAAAGACAGACTAAAAGGTTGAACCTTCATCAGGTCTTTAGAGGGAACACCTGAATCAAAGGGTCCTGGAGAGGGTATGATGAAGACTAACCTTAAACTCCTCTCTTCTCTTTTCCTCTTTTATATTACCTATCTTTTCTTCTTTCTTTTCCTTTGGCACTGGCCTATAACTCCCAGTACCAAGATGTGGTTAACATCCACAAGGAGCTGTTGATCAGAGAGACCTACAAAGTTTCCCATAAGAAGACAGACTTCTGTCAGAGTATTTGATTACCCACCAAAGGTTAATGATAAGACCTTACTGCCAAAGACACCATATGCTGTTGGTACGGAACATGGAGAGACCTGGCTGGAATCTGAAAGAGTCAGTCCCCAGACAGTTAGCTTGTCTAGTGCCAGAAGGTGCTATATGAGCTACTGGGCAAAAATGGCCAACATCTGTCCAAGCAACTCGTGGTTTAAACTACTCAGTAGCAAACAACCTGACAAGATGCTCACACAATTGCAATAGTGGCACACAACCATGGTGGGTAACCAACTGCTCTTGAATTGGCTAACAGATCTGCTCAGTGGAACGGAACCCATAGCTTGAACTGGAAACAAGTCAGAATCATATCCAAATTGAGTTTACTCTCCAATATCAAGCGCCCGTCAATCTTGGGCTACAGAGGGCCTACACCTATGAAATTCTCTCTAATAATGGTTATCCCATTTATCTGGTGTTGACTTCACTCTCCTTTAGAGAATTTGCTTCTCTTTTTCAGATGGACACAGAATCTGAGAAGAGAATCAGCCCATTGCACCTCAGCAGGGCCCCAGCTGAAACCATAGAGTAATTGGGGAAATAAGCAAGAGTGCTGCTTTCTTGGTGAACCTGGTATCAGCACAAGGGTGAAGGAGATAGACACAGAGAACACACAACTCCTATCAAACCAGAGTTCCAGAGACACAAAGGCTCCCAAGACCTTATCACTGAAGTAGACCTAAATTGAACCCAACATGGCTCAGGGAAATTTGCAGAAGAGGTGGTAGAAAGATTGTTAGAGCCACAAGTTGGGACATTATGCACAGAGACATTACCTCTTCCCCATAACTGATCGCTACCCCCACAATGCACGATGGACAACCCCCAATAAGTGGCATCCCAATGAGGAAGGTCCCTTTGGAGTGGGGAGGCTAAGGATGGTACCAACATGTGCTGTTTACACACCGAGTATGTACATAACTAATAAAGAAAAAAACTAAAAAAATATTAAAAGAAAGAAATTGGTTTAATCACTCACTGGGGATGGGAAACCTTTTAGTCCAGGAGGCTCAAGGACTCCATCTGATGGTGGCTGTGGTAGTTTGAATGAAACATAGACTACTGTGTTTTGAATACTTGGACTTCAGCTGGTGGCAATTTGGAACTTTTGAGGGGTGAAGACTTAAGGAGGAGGTGTGTCAACTGAGCTTGAGGTTTCTTAGTCTAGCCCCACTAAGTATGGCCAGCTCTTCCTTGCTGCTATCACCCAGCTGATGTGACTAGATGTTTGTCTAGCCTCTGGTCTACCATATATCCTCTGCCACAATGAAATCTCCCCTTGAGACTGTAGAACTAAGACAACTATTTTACTTCTATAGGCTTCTTTTTGTCAGGTGTTTTGTTCCAGCAGCGAGAAGGTAAGTATCTGGTATAGAAAATTGTTACCAAGAATTGAAGTTATTGCTGTGAAAAACCTGACCGTGTTTGCAAGGCCTGAATATAGAAAGAACTGTGGATGGTGAATACTTGGCTTATTAGGCTTCAGAGAAGAAAAATGACTGTGGTAGTTTGAATATATGTCCCCCAATATATTCAGTGTTTTACTAGTTATAGTTTGCATCTGCAATCACCTTGCTAGAGGCAATGTCACTGGGGGCCATTCTTAAGGTGTTAATGGTGGGTTTGAGATTCCATTGTAAAGATATGCAAATGTGCCTAGCAGGAGTTCCTGAAGTGTGCTGTGTGACCTTTTGGCTGTAGTTTTTGCTCTGTTTGCTGTGGTGGCTGGTTGGCTTTTTCTCTCTCTGCTTGGCCCTGTGAAGAGCAAGCTGCTTTTCCTGCCTTTATGGAACTTCCCCTGGATCTGTAAGTTTCAATAAATAATATCCCTTCCTCCATAACTGTGCCTGGTCTGGAAGTTCATCTCAGCCAACCTGAAGCTGTCTGCTACAATGACTATATTGATATATTTGTGTGATGTTCTGGAGTAGAGGTTAGCCTCCTTCTACCTCTTTGAGCAAAACTGTATATAGAAGTAATGGGAATCCACTCTGTTGCCTGCCCACACCGCTGGAGTAGGGGCTCCCAAACTGAGTACACTCCCCTGGTTCCAGGGAACAAGTAGACCTCCCAGAGCCCATGTGAGCACTCTCCCTCATCCCTGCTCCCCATGGGTACAACCCAGGCCCCATCTGCTGGGATTTGGGATATATTATATAATTATTAATATATTAATATTTAGTATTATATAATATTATATTTTTCTTTGCAAAATAGAGAATTTTGGGGGAGGAGTAGGGAGATGGCTCAGTGGATAAGAGAATTTGCTGCACAAGCTTGAGGACCTGAATTCCATCTCCAGCACCCACATAAAAAATCAGGTGTGGTTGTACATACTTGTAACCTGTGTTGAGGGAAAGACAGATAGGAGGATCACTGAGACTCTCTGACCAGCCTGTCTAACTGACTTGAGTCTCAGATGAAACTTTTGACTTTTGAACAGGTTGTGACTTATAAAAAACTATGGAGACTCCAAAAGTTGGACAGAATGTATTTTGAATTATGAGATGGTCATGAATTTAAGGGGGTCAGGAGTGGAATGTAGTGGTTTGAGTGAAATGACTTCCATGGGCTCATGTATTTTGAATACTTGATGGCTCATGCCAACTTAGAAAGGTTGTGGAGGTGAGGAGATATGTCATGGGGTGAGCCTTAAAGTTTATTAGTGCAGATCCACTGAGTATGGCTAGTTCACACTTGCTGCTGCCTCCCAGATAAAGTAACAAGATGTGATGTCCAGCCTCTGCTCCACCATGCTTTCCCTGCCATAATATAACTTCCCCCTAAGATTTTTTCCTAAATAAATCGCTTCCTTCCATATGCTGCTTTTGGTATTTTGTCCCAGCAATGAGAAGGTAACTGCAATAGTGGACTTCTTGCTGGCTGTGTCCTGAGGTGGTACAAGACATCTTCCAAAAAAAAAAAAAAAAAGATAGGGCTGGAGAGATGGCTCAGCAGTTAGGTGCTTGTCTGCAAAGCTTAATGACCTGGCTTTGATTTCCAAGTACCCACATAAAGCCTAATGTACAAAATGGAACATGCATCTGGAGTTTGTCTGCAAGCTGGAAAGCCCTGGTGTACCCATTCTCTCTCTCTCTTTCTATATAACTAGAGTCCCTGGTATTTGAAAATTTCCCCAATTCTTTTAAAAATAACCTAGTATTAAATGGTAGAAATATTTTTCTCTCTAATTTTTAAATACCCTGAAACTCCTTTTTTTCTTAAAAAACTTTTCAAACTGCAGATGGCTAGCTGAAAGAACAGAAATACCTGAAGTACATTACAATCTTCCTTAAATGGGAAAACAATTTAGTGTCATACTGTAATAGCAGTTTCCTTAAACTAAGGACTTTATACCTTATTTTATAAAGTATATCAATGTAGTACAGAAAGGAATATAAATGCTCCAGTTAAAAAACAAATATTGAGCTGGATGTGGTGGTGCACGCCTTTAATCCCAGCACTCGGGAGGCAGAGGTAGGAGGATTGTCATGAGTTTGAGGCCACCATGAGACTACATAGTTAATTCCAGCTCAGCCTGGGCTAGAGTGAAACCCTACCTCAAAAAAAAAAAAAAAAAAAAAAAAAAAAAAAAAAAAAGACAAAAATTGATAGATTTAATGAAAAATAAAATCTAGCAATAGCTGATTCACTAGACATATATCTAAAACTGTAAGGTAAAGTTAAAAATTAGATGGATGGGGCTGGGGAAATGGCTTAGTGGTTAAGGCATTTGTCTGCAAAGCCTAAGGATCCTGGTTTGATTCCTCAGGAAGCCCACATAAGCCAGATGCACAAGGGGGCTCATGCATCTGGAGTTTGTTTGCAGTGGCTGGAGGCCCTGGCATGCCCATTCTCTCTTTCTCTCTGCCTCTTCTGCTCTCAAATAAATAATAAATAATAAATTAGAAGGATGAAAAAGATGAATAAGTATATTTTATATTAATATAATTATATAATAATATAATATAATTAATATAATTAGTATCATTATATTAATATAAAATATACTTAAAAGAAAACTAATAACAACAAAGTCACTATTCAACTTACCAGAAGATATTATAATTCTAAACTTTTATATCCTTAATAAATTTTTCATCTCTCTCTTTCTACACACACATACACACACACACGACAAAAATAAAGAAAACTACCAGCAAAGATAAGCAATTCTATCAAGTATGATAGGAGATTTGCTTTTTTGCCTTTTAGTAATAGGAAACACTAATAAAGAATAGCATATAAATGCATAGCTTAGTGAATTATTAGAACACAGTTATACTTGGAAATGTGTTACAGAAACCTGCAATTCAGTGTATTTAGCTGAATATCCTATTTCCTGAAACTTGGCAGCTAGGGCTAGATTCAGAGTCATTCATTTTTGCAATAACACAGATCATGTTGTGGTCTTTCATAAGAGCCTTATCATGTCTGTATGGCTCCTTTTCTTACTTCCTTCAGGTACAGTATTCCCTGGCCACCACATTTTAAAAATCTTTTTATTTTATTACCTGTTTGTAAGGAAAGAGAGAGAGACATACACACAGGGAGAGAGAGAGACAGAAAGACAGAGACAGGGCACTCTAGGACTTCTTGCCACTGCTAATGAACTCCAGATGCATGCACCACTTTGTGCATATGGCTTTATGTGGGTACTGGGGAATAGAACTTGTGCTATCAGGCTTTGCAAGCAAGCACTTTTAACTGATGAACCATCTCTCTAGGACCTGGCAAACCTATTTTCTTTTTTTTTAATTATTATTTTTTTATTGACAACTTTTATACTTACATACAAAAAAAGACCTATTTTCAATTGCAGCAGCTTCTACCACACTTTCTACCCCTGTCCCCAAGATTTCTATTCAACACATTAACTAATTTGGGACATATTTTGCTGCTTTAACATTATAATTATCTTATGGCCTGAAGCTTCAACCAGAATATAAACTTTATAATAGGAACTTTTTTGTCTGATTGATCCTATATCTCAAAGTAAGAAATCAATAAATATGTGTTGGGTTAATGAATGCAAGATTTAAGAAACAACAAATTTAATAATGTGTTGCTCATATTTATCCAAAATGGTCATGCATTTTCAGCTTTTTTCCCTAAACTGCTTATGGTTATTAATGCCAGCCTAGTCTTGCTAACTATAGCTTAGAACTCTATGACACTAGATATTTTCTGCTTTCCCTCTGGTCCATAAGTGAGGTTAAATAAACTTGGAGACAAAGGTCAAAATAATGTACATAAGCATATGTCATGAAATAAGACATGGAGTTATATTCCACTTATCCTACTTGATAATGTATGCTATTTATCCACTTGTTATAAAGACTGTGATGTAATGGAAAGAGCACATTGGCTTAGAATTAGATTCTTGAATTCTAATCTAGATACAATTTGGGCAAGCTATTTAATATATTTATTGTTCAGTTTCAATTTCCTCACCTATAAAATAAATATCTCCTTTATATTATTCTTGTGAAAGTGATCAATAAAGTACTGAAACAGAAGGAATCAGTAAATGTTCATTTCTGTCACTAATATAAGGTAGTCATGAATTTTCTGCCTGAGACTTTATTCAATGGTAAAATAGCATCCACTTATGGAATATTTCTTCCATGACCATAATCCTCCCAAAGGTTCTAGGGTAGCTGTGCTTCAATATGATAAATAATCCATATCACTAGAGAACAAACCCAGAGCATATTCCTATTAGTGAGATTTCACCCATAGATAAACATTCCTGAGGAAATGGAAGGCAATAGTAAGAACTTCCCAGCTGACAACATTCCTTTTGCATCCACTTTCTGCTTTCTATTACAGGTGGAATCTCATTTTAATGAATACCATTTTAAACATCTGTTTCTACATAGTGAGCTTATTTTTATGTTCTAACAGATGGGGCCACAGGAACTGTGCTTTGTGGACTTGGCTAAAACAAATTTTGAAAAATGAAAATTTTTTCTTTACAAGTATTGTCCCTGCAGAAATGTTTTTTTAAATAAAAAGTAATTATCAATTGTACGTAGTATACCTTGTCATATGTTTTAAAAAAGATACTCAAATTAATAGCAAAGTTGATAAAACCAAAGTCAACTGTTTAACTTTTTTTTGTAGGGTCTCACTCTAGCCCAGGCTGACCTGGAATTCACGATGTAGTCTCAAGGTGGCTTTGAACTCACGGCGATCCTCCTACCTCTGCCTCTGAGTGCTGGGATTAAAGGTGTGCACCACCACGTCCAGCTTAACTCTTAATTTAACTCTTAATTTCTCTCGGGACTTGTTGCACATACAAATCTATTCCATCTGCTGAGTTAAAGCTAATACTAAGTACAAAACACACCTTGTGTTCTGAGACTCACCCAAGGCTTCTTGCTCTAGATATTAATTACTGGAGTGATAAAGGCAAAGTTTCCGGGGACAAGGACTTGTAAGGACTGAGTATAGCAACTACCAGATGGTTTACCTTAAAAGAACCCCAATCCAGAATCTGAACTGTGAAAATTGACTAGGAAGAGGAATCTTAGTGCCCCCACCTGCCTTCAGTCTGGCTGCACCAACCAAGTGGCAAGTGACAACCAGTGCAGAGAAGCTAGGACATCCAACACTGAAGCCCAGATTTCCATTCAAAGTTTGTCTTTAGCTTACTGCTAGCCTTGGCAAATCCTCTTGCAGACTCTAGCTTCCAGTTCCCACCCTCTAGGCAGCTTTACAAGCCAGGCTCTGGCCTCTGGCTCTAGGGTCTGATTTCTGGCCAGTTGCAAGAGGCACTGCCAAGTAGCAAAAGTGCTCAGCTCTAAGGCTCTTTTGATTAGTCTGGTTATCTTCCTGTCCTCCTTTGCCCCCGCTCCAGCCTCTCTCTCTGTTTCTGCCACCCCAGCAAATTTCAAGTGCACTGGGGGAAAAATGCCTCTGCTCTTTTCACTCCTTTGGAGTTTGGCAGCTCCATGGATTCTGCCATGTGACACCTCTTTGCATTCTTTTTTGGTTGTCTCTTTCTCCCTTTCCTTGGCATCCACTGGTTTTTTTTTTTTTGAGGTCAGTGGCTTTTCTTTCTCACCTATGGTTCCTGGAAGAGCACTTGCTCATGTCCACAGTTTCTTAAACATTTCAGTTTAAGAAAATTAAAAAACTCAGCTGTCATGTTACCTGGAAGATTTTTGTAATCTAATTGCTTATAACCCTGCATTTTTCCCATAAAAAATTTTCTGTCCCCAACAGACCATAAAGAGACAGAAATGTTAATTATCCTTTAACAAAACTGTATAAAACAAACATGGGAATGTAGGGTGAAAATAAAGCTCCCACTCAGAATATTCACAATTGAGGGCAGATGTAAATAAAAGTTAAAGAACTAAAATATTGTATTAATTACTTTTTCCAACGCTGTGACAAAATAACTGACAGAAGTTGCTTAAGACGAGAGAGGCTTATTTTAGACCATTATCAGAGAGGATGATCAATCTTGTTGGGGAAGGCATGGCAGATTGGGTGAGGATTGAGTGGGAGCATGAGGTGGCAGCTCATCACATCTTGGGAGATAGGAAGCAGAATGCTTGGGCTACAACTAGAACTGGTATGTCTTTTGTACCCACACCCAGTGACTCACTTCTGCTAGCTAGTTCACAGTCTCACAACCTTCCCAAACAGCACCATTAGTTAGAGACGAAGTGTTCAAACACACAAGCCTCTGAGCATTCAAACTATAATAAACTATAATAAATATATCTGGGTCCTCAAGTAGAGGTAACACCAAGGTTTGGTAAAAGCAAATAAGATCAGTAGAATAATGTTGACCATGGGAATCAGAGAAAGCTTTAGCAGGAAAGGATACCTAAGCTTAGTACTGATGGACAAGTAACATTTAGTCTGGAAGAATGCAAACCAGACTGTTACAGAAGTTACCTGTGGAGGTTGTGTTCTGTGTGTGTGTGAGGGAGGGGGGAGACTTAGAGGAGAGAGGTCAAGATGAAAGAAAAAGTAACTTTTTACTCCTTATTTTAGTGTTATATGAACATTTTATAATGAAGTGCAAAACAGAGAATATGTAATCCCAACTGTTTGTGTAAAGAACAATAATTTGAAATCTAATATATGCCCTGTGGAAAATGGGTAATGCTTTTTTTGGGGGGGAGGGTTTGAGGTAGGGTCTCACTCTGGTCCAGGCTGACCTGGAATTCACTCTGTAGTCTCAGGGTGGCCTTGAATTTACGGGCAATCCTCCAACCTATGCCTCCTGAGTGCTGGGATTAAAGCACGCGCCACCACACCAGGCTTGTAAATTTTTTTTTTTTTTTTTTTTTTGGTTTTTCGAGGTAGGGTTTCACTCTGGTCCAGGCTGACCTGGAATTAACTATGTAGTCTCAGGGTGGCCTTGAACTCACGGCAATCCTCCTACCTCTGCCTCCCAAATGCTGGGATTAAAGGCATGCACCACCACGCCCAACTTTTGTAAATGCTTTTTATATACCTTGTTGCATTTCATTCTAGGAAAAAAAGTATATGTATATCTGTAAACCCAGAGGGCTTTTTGTTTGTTTGTTTTGTCTTCAGATCCTATGACTGATACGCTTTTAGGGTTTAAAAAGTGTTATTATATTTGTGGAGTTCTTATGATAAACAGGACAAAAAGAGAAAAGATTTCAAGGGTTTGAAAATATCAAAGGAAAATTATAGAGGGATTAAAGCTGTAAAGCCTGAAATAAGAATGAAAGAGGGGCTGGAGAGATGGCTTATCGGTTAAGGCATTTGCTTACAAAGCCAAAAGATGCAGGTTTAATTCTCCAGGATCCATGTAAGCAAAATGCACAAGGCGGTGCATGCATCTGGTATTCATTTGCAATAGCTGGAGGCCCTGGCATGCTCATTCTCTTTCTCTCTCTGTCTCTCTTTCTCTCTCTCTTTTTCTCTGTCTCTCAAATAAAAAAAATAAAATTAAAAAGAACGAATCAAAGAGAAGCAGATTTTGGTGAAAAAGTAGAATACAAGAGTTAAAATTTCACGAGTGGTTGGGTTGGGTATGGTGGCACATGCCCTCTTTAACCCAGAACTGTCAGGAGGCAGATGTTGGATTGCTGTGAGTTCAAGGCCAGTTTGAGACTACATAGTAAATTCCAGGTCAGCCTGGCTAGAATGAAACCCTCAAAAAAAAAAAAAAAAAAAAAAAAAAAAGACAAAGGGCCCTCCCACTATGTTTTATGTAAACTATGTAATGAAGGATATGGTCTTTATTTGTAATGGGGATCAAACCCAGATCCTCACACTTGCTAGGTACATTTGTCAAATGTTTATTACTATGACAAAATACCTGAGAAAACTATTTATTGTATCTTTTAATTTATTTGCAAAGGAGACAGAGAGAGAGAGAGCAAGCTAGAGAGAGGGAGAAAAAAAATAAAAATGCTAGGGCTCTTGCCACTGAAAATGAATTCCAGATGCATTTCCCACTTTGTGCACCTGGCTTTATGTGGGTACTAGGGAACAAAACCTGGTTAGACCTTACAAGTAATCACCTTTAACTGCTGAGCCACCTCTATAGTCCTGAGAAAACTACTAAAAGGAGGAAAAATTTGCTTTGGTCTCTAGTTAGAAGTTTCTGTCCACAGTCTCTCAGTTCAGCTGGTTTTAGATCCATTCACCTTTCAATAGCACCACCAGCTGGGGACTAAGCTTTTAATACATAAGTTTTTGGAAGAATACTTCTTATCCAACACTAGGCAAGCACTCTGCCACTGACCTTTAAAAAGAAGTTTAATTTTAAAAAATGCATGTTAATTGTTTTTAGGAAAAAAATCACTTAATAGAGTTTATCCAAAAAATAGATTAAAATCCCTCGGTACCCTTAATATCTGTTGCACAAATATCAACCAAGACTCAAAAGAGTCAAGTTATCTGGGCATGGTGGAACATGCTTATAGTCCATTACTCAGGAGGGAGGGGTAGGAGAATCTCTGTGAGCTCCAGATCAGCCTAGCCCAGAGTGAGACCCTACCTCGAAAAATCAAAAAGAAAAAAGAGTCAAGTTATAAAGAATATAAATTGCATAGATTGTTAAGAAGACATGAATATTCAAGGTAACCCAAGAAACCTTGGAATAAAGAGAACAACAGAAATTGGAACATTATTTTTAAAATGAAAGGAGCAACTTCATAATTTATTCAATTGAAGTCTAATGTTCAGCTAACTTGATATTCTCTGTTGCAAAGAAAGTGGGATGTATATATAGTTGTATGATGCAATTTTCAGAACTTTTGAAAGAATTTCACCTAGATCTGTAAAATAATAAATTTTTCTAAAGTCAAAATGTTACAAAAAATCAGAAGTTGCCTATGAAATGTTTAAATTGATAAATGGTGGGAATAAACTATAAAAAGTATCTGAAGGAAAAAATAAAAAATGTACTTGTAAAAATATGATCTATAACCAACATCACATTTAAGTGATTAAATCATATTCAAATAATGCATATGACTCAAAACTTGAATTAAAAAACTTGAATGTAGGGCTGGAGAGACGGCTTAGTGGTTAAGTGCTTGCCTGTGAAGCCTAAGGACTCCAGTTCGAGGCTCAATTCCCTAGGACCCATGTCAGCCAGATGCACAAGGGGGCCGCATGCATCTGGAGTTCGTTTGCAGTGGCTGGAGGCCCTGGCATGCCCATTTTCTCTATATATATCTGCCTCTTTCTCTCTCGGTCTATCTGTCACTCTCAAATAAATAAATAAAAATAAACAAAAAAATTAAAAAAAACTTGAATGTATTATTGAAAACTTAAAATATGTCTTATTATAGATATGTGTGTGTGAAATTCAGAACTGTAGTATTACTTCATTTTCACATCATGGAAAACAAGAACATTTGTCAAAAATTTAAAGTATAATTTTCTTCTGTTGAATTTAAAGCTTAAAGGCCAAGAAGCTTTATACCAAGTAAACAAGACAGATGGTAAAATGAACAATTTTACATACTCCATACTTCATAATGAATTTTATTCATTTGCAAGGAAAGAGAGAGGAGAGAGAGAAAGTGGCCCACTAGGGACCCCTGCCACTGCAAAGTAACTCCAGATGCACATATCACTCTGTCCATCTGGCTTTATGTGGAAAATAGAAAAAAATGGGCCTTTAGTGCCAGGCATGGTGCATGCATCACTCTATTCAGTTGGCTTTATGTGGGTACTGGAAAATAGAAAATGGGCCTTTAGTGCCAGGTGTGTGGCACACGCCTTTAATCCCAGCACTCAGGAGGTCAGCCTGGGTCAGAGTGAGACCCTACCTCAAAAAAAAGGGGGGCATTTAGGCTTTGCAAGCAAGTGCGTAAGTTGCTGAGCCATCTCTCCAGCTGGCTATTTTTACTACGAATATCATAGGCTATTTAGGAATTCTTTCCAGTGTGTGTTTTTGATGCCTTTATCAAAAAATAAGTGACCATATTTGTTTTGGTTTGGCATCTAAATAAAAGTTTTACCTGGGGCCTGGAGAGAGATGGCTTAGTGGTTAAGCACTTGCCTATGAAGCCTAAGGACTCCAGTTTGGGGCATGATTCCACAGGACCCATGTAGGCCAGATACACAAGGTGGTGTATGCATCTGGAGTTTGTTTGCAGTGGCTAAAGACCCTGGTGCACCCATTTTTTCTCTCTCTATCTGCCTGTTTCTCTCTCTGTGTGTTGCTCTCAAATAAATAAATTAAAAAATAAAAAAAGTTTTACTTGTACTGATTTTTAAAAATATTTTATTTATTTATTTGAGGGGGGGTAAGGAATGGGCACACCAGGGCCTCTAGCCACTGCAAACAAACTCCAGACACATGCGCCACCTTGTGCATCTGGCTTACATGGGTCCTGGGGAATCAAGCCTCAAACTGGGGTCCTTGGGCTTCACAGGCAAGTGCTTAACTGCTAAGCCATCTCCCCAGGCTCCAGGTAAAACTTTTTTTTTTGTTTGTTTTCTGAGGTAGGGTCTCACTCTAGCCCAGGCTGAGCTGAATTCACTACATGAATTCACTATGTAGTCTCAGGGTAGTCTTGAACGCTTGGCGATCTTCCTACCTCTGTCTCCCAAGTGCTGGGATTAAAGGCATGCACCACCACACCCCGTGAAACTTTTTTTTTTTTTTTTTTTGGTTTTCGAGGTAGGGTCTCACTCTAGCCCAGGCTGACCTGGAATTCACTATGTAGTCTCAGGGTGGCTTTGAGCTCATGGCAATCCTCCTACCTCTGCCTCCTGAGTGCTGGGATTAAAGGTGTGTGCCACCACTCCTGGCTGGTCACTTAATTTTTGATAAAGGCATCAAAAACACACACTGGAAAGAAACCCTAAAAAGCCTGGAAGGGTGTTCCAAAATACTTCTCCCCATCCTTTGACTCTTACATTCTTTCTTTTTTCATTAAAAAAAAAATTTATGGCTGGAGAGATGGCTTAGCAGTTAAGGTGCTTGCAGTGGCTTGAAGCTCTATTGTGTTGATTCTCTCTCTCTCTCTTTTGTTCTTACACAAAAGGCCAGTACGTTGGGCTTGCCTCAAAAAAAATTTTTTTTAAGACTATACTCTTATATCCTCTCTCCTTACCTCCATTCCATTGAAGGCCCCACTTAGTGGAGTTATTGGTATTCATTCTGGGGTCATAAAGGCTTCAATCAATCTCTGTAGGGGGAGATTGTGTCTCATTATATTCCAACCCACCCTGTGGCTCTTACAATCTTTCCATTCCTTATTCTGCAATGTTCTTTGAGCCTTGGCAGGCATATTAGAAGTCTGATTTAGTGTTGAGTTCTCTGTAGCCTCTGGATTTCTGCTCTGATGAGTTTTGAGGGATCACAGTGTCTCTCACCATCTTTCTACAGCTGGTTGTTAGGCTAGCATAAGAGCAGTATTCCTGTTGCTGCTTCCTCTGCAATGTCTCCTGGACTCCAGCAGATGTTGTAGAGGTGACTTGTCTTGTGGTAGGTAGTCAGCTATCTTTGCTTGTGTTGATGCATCTTTAATATTCCCAGTGCTTTCTTGCCATCTGTAAAATAAAACAGCTTCTCCAACCAAGATTGAGAGCAGCCTAGAATAATGGGGATAAACATAGTCATTAGAGACTCTAAAAATATTTTATTATTATTTGCAAGCAGAGAGATAGAGAGAGAGAGTGTGGGTGTGCATGTATGAGAGGGAAAGAATTGGTGCACCAGGGTTTCCTGCCACTACAAACAAACTCCAGAGCATGCACCAACATGTGCATCTGGTTTTACATGGGTACTAGGAAATCAAATCCAGGCTTTGCAAGCAAACACCTTCAACCACTGAGCAATCTCCCCAGTCCATTCAGAAACTTTTGAGTGTAAACCGACTTTCTTAGCCAAATAGCTATGAACTTATAGCTGAAAATACAGATCTAAACAGATAAATTACTTAGCACTATCCATTTGGAAAATGTATTTTCTGTAGGTAGAAATAATGATTTGAGCTATAAGCTAGAATTCATTTAAAATGCACTAAGTAGTAAGGATTTAGGATTGACTAAATATTTTCCTAAATAGAAAACCTATGCAGTAGCTATATTTAAACTAACATTTAACTCTGAGCTTCTTAGAAGCCAAAATGAGAAAGGAAATATCAACCACATCCTTCTTGTTAGAAGGGAACAAAATTGTTTCTTATATAGAACTTTATTTAAGAATAATTGAGTGAAAAAAATACGTTCCCAATTAAAAGGAACCTTACAGTGCAAATAGTATCTCTTGTAAGTTCATGAGAAAGTTGTTTCAAGTTATTTAAGAATAAATTTAAGAAGGAAAGTTGGAATATCACCCTATGTTATATGAGGTTAAATTTTATCCACTTATTATAAACTTACAACATTTTGAAACATGAGAGTAAACTCATGCTTAAGAGAATAACACAAGCCGGGCATGGTGGTGCACACCTTTAATCCCAGCATTCAGGAGGCAAAGGTAGGAGGATCGCCATGAGTTCGAGGCCACCCTGAGATTACATAGTGAATTCCAGGTCAGCCTGGGCTAGAGTGAGACCCTACCTTGAAAAACCAAAAAATTAGCCGGGTGTGGTGGTGCACACCTTTAATCCCAGCACTCAGGAGGCAGAGGTAGGAGGATCACGGAGAGTTCGAGGCCACCCTGAGACTACATGGTGAATTCCAGGTCAGCCTTGGCCAGAGTGAGACCCTACCTCGAAAAACCAAAAACAACAACAACAACAAAAACCCAACAAAACAACAACAAAAAAACCCAAAAAAATTGAAAATGAAAAAAAAAAAAAACCAAAGAGAATAACACAAGAGAATTCTGAAATTAATTATAGTGAGTATATGAAACTACAAACTTTATCAAAGGAAAAAGTTTAGAATGCCTGTGATGACTAACAAAAGAAAAGCCTATATAATTTATTGGATTTCATTCATTTGAATGGGGTGAGGGAGAAGGAATATGAGACTATAACCTGATAAAAATATAACCAATTTGCAATATGTTCATATCAATAGAAAATAGGCACTAGGGAGGCAGAGCTAGGAGGATCTCTGTGAGTTCAAATCCAGCCTGGGACTACATAGTGAATTCCAGGTCAGCCTGGACTAGAGCAAGACTGTACCTTGAAAAAACAAAAACAAAAACAAAACAAGGTAAAATAAAAGATGCAAACATATAATTACTTATTTCTAAAGTCTCTATCATATAAGATATTAGACTAAAGAATCTAGAGCTCTAGTTCATTGAAAATATAATAATTTTCTATGGAATATATACTAACGTAGCTATACCTTTAGAAGCTTGGAGGATTGCCCCTGTATGCTTTTTTTTTTTTTTTTTTTTTTTTTTTTTGTATTTTTAGGTAGGGTCTCACTCTAGTCCAGGCTGACCTGGAATTCACTATGTAGTCTCAGGGTGGCCTCAACTCACAGTGATCCTCCTACCTCTGCCTCCCAAGTGCTGGGATTAAAGGCATGTGCCATCACCCCGGCCTGCCCCCGTATTCTTTAAGCATTGCTTTATCGGTGGGCAAACTATGTTTTTTGTTGCTGTGGACAAAATATCTGACAAAAGCAACTTAAGGTGTGCTTAAATGGTCACTCTGGCTCAAAGTTTGAAAATACAGCTTCTCATGGCAACAGGCTAGTGAGACATCACATTATGTCTGAAGTCAGGAAGCAGACAGTGATGAATGCTAGTACTCAGCCCAGACCTCAACCTAAGAAATAGTGTCACTTCACAGTAGTAATGATTTAGGATTAGCAAAATGTTTTCCCAAATATAAAACCTACATAGTAACACATTTTAACTAAAATTTAACTCTGTGCTTCCCAGAAGCCTGAGAAGGGAGATTCCCACATCAATTAACCTAATATAGAAACTCCTTCACAAGCATGCTTTGTCTTCTAGGCAATTCTAGATCCTGTTAACATTATTAGCCATTACAAGTAGCACTTCATAAGCATTGATAATTGTATTTTTTATTTTATTTGTTGAAACTCTTTTGTTTCTTGAGATTTTTTTTTTCTGGTTGCCTATGAAAGATTTATAAATATATTGTTCAGAAGCTTTATTGGTTTTCAAATTTTTCTTCCTTGTTTTGAACCATATGCCACATGCCCTTGGAAAGAATACAGATTCTTGTTAGATTGAATTCTCTGTTAATTAGACTCAGTTGATTGAGGGATGTGATATCAACATATGGCTTCCAAAGTTTCTTCCAGGATCATGAGGGAGAAAGAACAGGGGAACAAATGCTTGAAAGCTTTATGACATCACTTCCACTCAAATTCCATTGGTTAGAACTCTGTCACATGGCTTCTCCTAATGGTATGGGAAATTGGGATACATAGTCTAAGCGGTTTGTCCTGGAAGAAGAGGAAAATGTATTTGGACAAACATCCAGCAATCTCATTCTGTTCTCTGGAAGAGCTTGTATAAGATAAGAAATACTTGAATGATGGGTATACAGTAGAAATTGTAACTTTTTGAACTTGCTTGTTTCTTTGGGGGAACTTTGGTAACTTGTTTCAGTTTGATGGATTCATATTCATTTAGGTTTCCTGTTACGTTTTGTACATCACTTTTTAGATGTACATTATTTCATATAAATTTAAAATGCAGTAGTATAAATTTATTGACAGTATTTTTTAAAATTATTTTTAATTTTGACCTTATCATCTCCAATTACCCTCTCATCCTTTTTTCTCTCAAACTATAACCCTTCTTCCCAATCAATCCCCTTCCTATTTTCATACCTTGTTTTGATCTATTGGGTTAAATAAGGATTGCTTACATGTTCATGATGGGTTGTTATTTACTAGAAATATGGGCAAATTACCAATAGCCACATCACTAAAGAAAATGACTCTTCCCCCAATCTAGCAATTATTAGCTGACATTAGCTATGTTTGCAGGTTTGCAGTTTTATGTGTCCCTCACCCATCCACGATGAAATATTGACAGGAAACCACAGGTGCTGTGAGTTGATGAGCTTAAAAGCCATGTTGCAGGCAGAAGACAGCATTCCACAGCACTTCTCCCCATCTTCCTGTTCTTAAATTCTTCCCACTCCCTCTTTGGTTGAGGTTTCATGAGCAGGGAGGGCAGGGGGGTGATATAGAAGTCCCATTTAGATACCAGCACACATTAGTATTGAGAGGATTTTCTTATTTTATCCTTTGCTGTATCAGTAATTATTTTCTTTTTTCTTTTCTTTTAATTATTATTTATTTATTTTTATTTTATTTTCCAATATTATTTAATCATGCCTTCAAGTTTTCCACTTGGTTAATCTTATTAGAAGTTAGTCAATATTTTCTTTATTTTTTAGCAGAATATTTTCCCCCTAGTGCTGAGGATCAAACACAAGACTTTATTCAGTTAGGCAAGCACACTACCTCTGAGCTATATCCTCAGTCCCAGAATCTTAATTTTCATTTCATTTATTATGTTCTGTATTATTTCCTTGCTTTGTTTTCCTTGAGTTTATTTTGCTAGCCTTTTTCAAAAATTGTAATTTGAATGCTAAGTTTATTATTTTCAAACTTTCTTTCTAGTGTATGCATTTAATGTATGCATTTCCTTTAAATTTGATCCAATCTGTGTTACCATAAGGATATGTACTTGGTAATTTCATTACTGTCTAGTTCTATTAATCTCCATTGATTTAGTTTTACTGAACTTAATAGTTACAATGGGATCTTACAAGCAAGCACCTTTAACAACTGAGCCAGATCCCCAACCTCTACAATGTGGCTTTAAACTTTCACAAGTATGGAGACTATTTTCACATTTTTAATTTAGAAAATACTTTTATTTTGTTAGAGAATGAATTTATAGTAATGATTTTAATAAAACTTGAAGTGTTTGTGATCTTGTATGTTCACTTTAAATTTAAGATGTCTTTCAATTCAATTAAACATTTTATTTACTTCTTACTATAACCCTATGAGATAACTACTATGATACCTCCTAGTCACACATTCAATCACAGCACACATAGACTGTAGGAAAACAGTATAGTTTTTCTTACGCACTGGCTGTATATTGGCTCTGCTTATATTTCTTTGTAATTTTTAAAACCTCAAAGTGAAAATTGCTTCTTATTTAAATAGCTATTTACTCTTTATCCCCTTTGTGCTCCTCACAATATTAACTATAGTTGCTCATCAGATAGTTGTTGAATTGGAGCAAACAATTTATAAGCAGCATAGATCTGAGTCAAATCTGGCAAAACACCAAGTAAAATAAACAGGTAGTTTATGAATAAACAAAAATAAAGCAGGACTTATGAATTTGGAAGCATTACAAAAAAAATCCAAAACACTGGTACAAATACTTATGGCTCTGGTTTAATAAATACAAATAAAACATAAATATTTAACATTTAGGTGTACAGACAGATGAATGATAGATAGATAATTGATAGATAGATAATAGATAGACAGTGTGAGGAAAAAGTAAGGCAATAAAGACATAGATGTAGAAACGGGGCCGGGGATGGTGGCACACGCCTTTAATCCCAGCATTCAGGATGCAGATGTAGGAGGATCACTGTGAGTTTGAGGCTACCCTGAGACTACATAGTGAATTCCAGGTCAGCCTGAGGTAGTGTGAGACCCTACCTTGGGAAAAGAAAGAAAGAAAGAAAGAAAGAAAGAAAGAAAGAAAGAAAGAAAGAAAGAAAGAAAGAAAAGAAAGAAATCAAGTACATTTAGATTGCAGATACAAAGGTAAAAAAGAGAAAAGTCAGTAATGACCTTTAGATTTAGTGTTAATGAAGTTATTGATCAACTTGGAAATAGAAATTAGGAGGAAATAGAATTTTTATAAAATCATTATGGTTGTAAATTTAAAACAAATAATGTTCAATTGTAAACTGGAAAAAACCTGTCAATAGTTTTAGTTTTGTTTATCACTGAAAGAATCATAATCAGGCTTAAGACCTGGTTATGGCCTGATAATATAATTAAGGTTCAAAGCCAGTTCATGACAAGGCTTTGACAATAGAAGTTTCTCAGACAATATTTAACTATGGGACCATTATTTTAAAAAAAAAAAAACCTTCATAGATCTTGCTGTGACTTCATTTTGTACTTATTTCTTCCATTATGACATCTGCAATAGTTTTTTTTTTTTTGGTTTTTCGAGGTAGGGTTTCGCTCTAGCCCAGGCTGACCTGGAATTCACTATGTAGTCTCAGAGTGGCCTCGAATTCATGACGATCCACCTACCTCTGCCTCCCAAGTGCCAGTATTAAAGGCATGCGCCACCATGCCTGGCTTGCAATGCTTTTTAATTGGCTATTATGTTTATGTCCCTTTTGCTAAACAACATACTTCTTGAGAGGAAGAACCTTGAATTATTTATTTCCTTATTACTAGCATCTAGCAAGATTCCTGTATTTTAATCTTCTTTTGTTTTTAATTATTATTTTTAATTTTTATTTATTTATTTGCAAGGAGAGAGAGAGAAGAGAGGTAGGCAGAGAGAGAATGGGCATGCTAGGGCCTCCAGCCACTGCAAACTAACTCCACGTGCATGTGCCCCTGTGCATCTGGCTTACGTGGGTCCTGGAGAATTGAACCGGGATCCGTTGGCTTCACAGGCAAATGCCTTAACCGCTAAGCCATTTCTCCAGCCCTAATTATTTTTTAATATTTAAATTGTATTTATTTATTTTAGAGAGAAAAAGGGAGGAAGAGAGATAAAGAAAAAGAAAGAAAGAATGGGCACATCAGGGCCTCTAGCCACTACAAACGAACTCCAGATGCATATGCCACCTTGTGCATCTGGCTTATGTGGGGAATTGAATCCAAGCCATTAGGCTTTGCAGACAAGTGCCTTAACCACTGAGGTATCTCTCCAGCCCTGTTTATTTTCTTTCTAGCAAAATGTAAAGATATTCAGTGTCTCAATTCTTTACTCAGAGTCAAAAAAAAATCTTAACAATGTTTAAACTGCTTCTATTCCCCTACTCTGTCCATTGTATGCCTTTGGGAAAGATATCATGGTTTGCCTCAGGTGTCTTCTCATCTGTAAGATGAGAATGTAGTACTTAACTCAGAGTTGTTGTAAGAAATATGTGTATATATATATATATATATATATATATATATATATATATATATATATTTAATTCTTTTATATATCTTTATATAATATTATATCATTATAGATATATCACCTTGAACACTATTTACCATACAAATGTTAGATGTTATTATTGTTATTGGTAAAAATAAGATAAATTACATAGATCAAGGGAACAGAATTGAGAGTCCAGAAAGAGATTGAAACAAATGTAATTGATTTTAGACAAAACGTAAAAGCAGCTCATTAAAAAGGAAAGTTTGGGCTGGAGAGATGGCTTAGCGGTTAAGGCGCCTGTCTGCTAAGCCTAAGAACTCCCCTTTGATTCTCCAGGTACCACGTTTAGCCAGACACAAAAGTGACACAAGGGGCAATGCCGTACGTGCCCATAAGGGGGCACATGCATCTGGAGTTTGTTCACAGCAACTGAGAGGAGGCTGGCATGCCCATTCTCTATCCATCTCTCTCTCTTCCTGTCTCTCCCCCCCCCCCCAAAAGGAAAGCTTCAGGGCTGGAGAGATGGCTTAGCGGTTAAGCCACTTGGCTATGAAGCCTAAGGTCATAGGTTCAATTCCCCAGTACCCACATAAACCAGGTGCACATAATGGCACATATGTCTGGTGTCTATTTGCAGTGGCTAGAGGCCCTGGCACACTAATTCTCTCTCTCTCTGTCTCTCTCTACCTGCCTCTTTTCTCTCTCTCTCTCTCAAATAAATAAATAAAAATAAAAAAGGAAGGAAAACCTCTTCAGCAAATTCTTTTGAGGCCTTTGGGTGGTCATGTACAAGGAAAAAGAGAAAACTATTTGACTTACACATTATACCTTATGTAACAATATTCAAACTATGAGTGAAGACTAAATATTTTGCATGAAAATATAGGAGAGGGCTGGAGAAATGGCTTAGCAGTTAAGGCGTTTGCTTGCAAAGCCTAAGGACCATGGTTTGATTCCCCAGGACCCATGTAAGCCAGATGCACAAGGGGGCGCATGCATCTGAAGTTTGTTTGCAGTGGCTGGAGACCCTGGTGGGCCCATTCTCTCTCTCTCTCTCTCTCTGCCTCTTCCTCTCTCTTGCAAATAAATAAATAAATAAATAAAATATTTAAAAGATATATAGTAGAAAATGTGTATGGTTTGGCTTAAGAAAAAGAGTGCTTAGATAGGACCTATTAGCACAAAGTTGATAAATTGCACATATCTAAAAAAAAAAGTTGTTTAATTATTATTATTATTATTATTATTATTTTTTTTTGTTTTCTGAGGTAGGGTTTCACTCTAGCTTAGGCTGACCTGGAATTCACTATGTAGTCTCAGGTGGCCTCAAACTCTCAGTTGATCCTCCTACCTATGCCTCCTGCGTGCTGGAATTAAAGGCACCCACCACCACACCCAGCAGAAGTTGCATTCTATAAAAGTACTATTAACATAATTGCAGGAGGCTGAGATTCAAAATTGGATTCAAAATTGACATGCATAACAGAGAGAGAGAGGAGAGACAGACAGAAACAAAGAGATGGGAGAGGGCTGGAGGGATGGCTTAGCATTGAAAGTGCTTGTTGACAAAGCCTAATGACCCAAGTTTGATTCCCTAGTACCCACATAAAGCCAGATACACAAAGTGGTACCTGTGTCTGAAGTTTATTTTATAGTGACTAGAGACCCTTGTGTGTCCATTTTCTCTGTCTCTCTCTTCTCTCTCCTTGCAAATATTTTTTTTTTTAAAAAATGAGAAAGGAGAAACAGAGAAGAGAGAATTACAACTAACAAGATATCACCACATACCTATTAGGATGGCTACAGTGAAATTGATAATATCAAGTGGTAGTAATGATGCAGAGTAACTGAAGTTGTTGCATTTTGAACTCAGGAAAGCAAGGTGGTCCAGCCAGTTTAGAAAAGAGTTTGGCAATTTATTATACATTTGAATATATACTTGCTATATGAACCCAATAAAATACTAATATATTATGTTCAAACAGATACCTGTATGCAAGTATATAGTAATTTTATTTCTAATCACCCGAAACTGCAAACACCTCAAATATCTCTGATCTAAAGAGAGTCCTGGTACATCTAAAAACAGACTGTTATTCAGCAACAAAAAGAAATAACCATTGAAAAAGTATGACAAGTGAAAGAAAAGTAAGTCTACTATGCTTAGTGACAAATAAGCTGAAAAGGGCCCATGCTGCATGATCCTGTTAATGTAAAATTTTGGAAGAAAGCTGGGTGTGGTGGTGCACACCTGTTATTCTAGCATTTGGAAGGCAAAGGCAAAGGCAAAGAAAATCAGCAATTCAAAATCATCCGTGGCTACAATGTGAGTTTAAGGCCAACCTGGGATACATGAGACCCTGCATCAAACAAAGACAACAAATCTAGCAAGACAAAGTATAAAGGTGAAAAATAATCAGTGGCTTCCAGTCATTAGTGCAGGTCCCCAAAGAGGCAATCTGAAGACATTTGAGCACAAGTAACATAGTTTCTTTGTAACTTGATTGTGATGGTGATTGAACACTCTGTATTTGTCAAGATGTATGCAAGTGGATGTTTAATGTGAATTTTCAGGCATTAGATATAGCTCAGTTGCTAAAGTACACCATGGCATGCATTCAATCTCTAGCACCACATAAAGCAAGCATGGCTGGTAGAGTATACCTGTAATCCCAGCACTCTGGGGGTGGAGATAGGAGGATCAGAAGTTCAAAATTATCCTCCCCTACACAGCTGGTTCAAAGCCAGTTTGAGAGCCTTTCTAAAAAAAACCTCCTTGGGTTGTATTTGTTTCTCTTTAAAAATTTTTTTTATTTGTTTATTTAAGAGAGAGAGAGAGAGAGAACAAGAATGGGTATTCCAGGGGCTCCAGCCGCTGCAAACAATCTCCAGATGCATGTGCCACTGGCTTACATGGGTCCTGAGGAATTGAACCTGGGTCCTTTGGCTTTGCAGGAAAGTGCCTAAACCGCTAAGCCATCTCTCCAGCCCCTCCTTCTCTTTTATTCTTTGTTTCTTTGTTGAGCCAGTGTCTTGCTCTGTAGCCCAGGCTGGCTTCTAATTCACAATCCTCCTGTCTCAGACTCCTAGGTGTTTGGATTCACAGGCTTGTGCTACCACACCTGGCTCTGCATGTGTTCTTCTACTTCCTTGTTCTCTTTTTTTGGGAACTCCTTTTGATTTTATGTTATCTACTTGTAAGTGTGTCCATGTCTCTCCCTCTCTTATAAAGAGTGTTATATCTTTTAAATAGATGACAAATATATTTACATAGTTCTAATTCATGCCATCTTTAGTTTTGTATATCTGCAAATAAGCCTAGTTTTATTTCTTTCTTTCTAATTTGTGTCCCTTCTTTTCCTTTCTCTTATCTTTTCACTCTAGCAAATACTTCAAGTAGTATGCTAAATAGCATTGAGGAGAGTAGACACTTCTCTTGCTCCAGAACTTAGCAGGAATGCTTCAAGTTTTTCCTCATTTAGTATGGTGATTACCTTAGATTTATTGTATGTAGCCTTTATTATGCTGAAATATTATCCCTCCGTCCCTAGTGCATCCAGTATTTTTAGAATGAAGCAATGATGCATTTTATAAAAGGCCTTTTCTAAATCTATTGAGATGATTTAGAGTATATATCTTCTGGGTTTAACTTTGGTAAATCAAATGAGTCTGGAAATTCATCTTTTTCTTCCAGTTTTCCCAATTTGGTGGAATATAGGGTTTTGAAATAGTTCCTTATGATTCTCCCAATTTCATTGGTATCTATTGTAATATTTCCTTTTCATCTCTAATCTTTTTGATTTGAGTCTTCTCTCTTTTTTGTCAATTTGTCTAGAGATTTACCAATCTTATTTAGTGTTTCAAATAGCCATCTCTATTTTCCTTAATTTTTAAAATTGTTTTTATTTCTAATTCATTGATTTCTTCCCTGATGTTGATTATTTCTTTCCATCTTGTACTTTTAGATGTGGATTGTTCTTATTTTTCCAGTGATTTCAGATGGAATCTTTAGTTATGTATTTGAAACCTCTGTTTTTGTAATGTATACATTTAGAGATATAAAATTCCCTCTCAGGCTGTCTTCATACTGTCCCATGGGTTCTGGTATGTTGTGTTTCATTCTCATTCATTTCTAGGGATGACCCATTTGCTTACTAGTGTGTTGTTCAATCTCTAGATGTTTGTATATTGTCTGTTGTTTCTCTTGTTATTAATTCCTTGCTCTATGTCATTGTGGTCCAATATAAAAAAATACTTATGTCAATTTTCCTAAAGTTGTAGAGACTTGCTTTGTAGGAGGATCGCTGTGAGTTCAAGGCCACCCTGAGACTACATAGTGAATTCCAGGTCAGCCTGAGCTAGAGTGAGACCCTACCTCACAAAAACAAACAAACAAACAAACAAACAAATATATGATGTACCTTAGAGAAGGTCCCATGAGATGCTGAGAAGAATGTGTATTCTATAGAGCTGAAATGGAATGTTCTATAGATGTCTGTTGAGTCCATTTGACCTATGGTGTTCTTTAGCTTCATTGTTTCTCTATTTTCTGTTTATATTATCTGTTTATTGATGATAGTGAGGTATTAAAGTCACCCACTATTACACTGTATTGGAATTTATGTCTGATTTAAAGTATAGTAGATTGGGCTTCATAAAACTTTGTGTACCTGAGTTTGGTGTGTATATGTTTAGGATTTTAATGTCCTCTTGTTAAATTGTTCCCTTTATGTGTATAAAGTGGCCTTCATTATCTCTTTTGATTACTTTTGGTTTAAAGTCTGTTTTGTCAGATTTTAATATAGCCACACCTGCTAGTTTCTTATTGAATTTGCATGGAATATGTTTTTCCATACTTTCACCCTAAGATGCTGTCTATCTTAATGATAAGATGGGTTTCCTGAAGACAGCAAATGAATGTTTCCAGTTTTCTGTGAGCCAGTCAGTTAACCTGTCTTTTGATTGGGGAATTGGGTCCATTGATATTCAGAGTTATAATTGAGAGTTAATCAGTATCATGTTGAAGATTTTGTGGAGTTGGGTGTCTTCTTAATCTTCATTCACTTTGTTAACTATTCTAGTACTGATTATTGTTTTTTTCCCCTTTTGTAGTCTCTTGAGTATGTTTATTCTTCTTTTCAGTTCAGTGTTCCAAACAGTGGTGTCTGTAGGGCTGGTGTGGTGCTCAGATATTTGCATAGACTGATTCATTGTGGAAAGTTTTCTTTTTCTTTCTCCTTCAATTATGAAGGATAATCTTCGTCAGTATAATAGTATAATGGCAGCTATGGTCTTTCAATATTTGAAATACTCCATTCCAAGCTTTTTTGGCTTTTAGAGTGTCCATTGAAAAATCAGATGTAATTCTGATGAGCTTACAAGGGAGGAAATGTTTCTCTCCTGCAGCTTTTAGTATTCTCTTCGTTTTCTGTATTTAGTGTTTTAACTATAATGTGATTTGGGGAATTTCTTCTCTGGTCCTGTGTATGTGGTGTTCTGTATGTTGCTTGTACTTGTCTGGGCCTCTGTTTCATGAGATTTGGAAATTTTTCTTCTACAAGGATAATGAATTAAAAAAGAGAATATTGAAGATACCTTATGTCCTTGCCCTGTAGCTGTTCCCTTCCTTGTACGCCCAAGAGTCAAATGATTAGTCTTTTAAGGGAGTCTCACATTTTTCTCCTCTTCTATTGCACCTGATTTTGAATTTGTCATCGGTTTTTTGGCTTCCTAATTTGTTTGGTCTGCCTTGAGCTCAAATCCTGATATTCTGTCCTCCACATGATCTATTCTTTTGGAGAGTTGTTCTCGGAAGCCATTTAAATATTTATTTATTTATTTATTTGAGAGCAAAAGGGAGGCAGATAGAGTGAATGTGCATATCAGGGCCTCCAGCTGCTGCAAACGAACTCCAGATGCATGTGCCACCTCATGAACCTGGTTTAGGTGGGTACTGGGGAATCTAACCTGGGTCCCTAGACTCTGTAGGCAAGCGCCTTAACTGCTAAGCCATCTTTCCAGGCCTTGGAAACTTTTTAATTGAGTTATTTCATTTTGATTCCCATTAGGCTTCTTGTCAGCATCTCTCTTTCTTGTATTACATTTTCTTCTCTTCACTTAATTTGCTCATTGCATTGTCTGTGCTATCTTGGAATTCATTCAGCTACCTATTTTGTTCTTTTTGTTGATTCTCTTTTTCTTTTAGCCATTTGATCGTGCCCTTAAATTTGTTATATATGTTTATCATAACTGAATTTTTAGATTCTTTGTCCGGAGTTTCCTCTTCCACTATAGTACTAGTACCAGGCATTCTTTTTTTTTTTTTTTCCTTTTGGTTTTTTGAGGTAGGGTCTCACTCTGGCCCATGCTGACCTGGAATTAACTATGTAGTCTTAGGGTGGCCTTGAACTCACAGCGATCCTCCTACCTCTGCCTCCCAAATGCTGGGATTAAAGGCATGCACCTCCACACCTGCCAGTACTAGGCATTCTTGGTGAGGATATCTTGCCTTGGATTCTTACTTGTTTTACATTGGGGCTTGCACTTCTTCAGATAATCCCTTTGCCTTGCCTAGAATGGAGCAACAGCGCCTCCATTGAAGCTTGTATTGAGAGGCCTGGTCTATCTTTCTTAAGGTGGGCTTGGGATGGTAGTCTGTCTGCAGGCCTGAGCTGAGCAGATCCTGGCAGGTGAGGACAGGAGAGGGAATGGGACAATTCAAGTTAGCCTAGTCCCTAAACCAGGCAAGCTCAGGCTGGTGGTCTACAAGTGTGAATGATTAGGAGCGCTCACCTTGAACCTGAGTGGTCTAGTCCATCTTGGTCATAGGCAGTTGGGCCAGTGTCAAATGAGGCTAGTCCTTCTCTAGGCTGGCAGTCTACATGCAAGACTGAGTAAGGCACAGGGAGAGGACTCACCTTGAACCTGAGAGGCCCTCTCTAGCCTTGCTTAGATTCAGCATGCAAGAGTGGTCTCTCTGGTTCACTGGAGGGTACAACCAGTGCCAGGAGGGCCTAGTCCCAATGTTAGGGAATTGGAGATTGAGGGCTGGTTGTCTACACATAGGACTGATTTGGCTCTGGATGGAGGAGAAAGGTCTTGCTTAGGTGGGCTGTGAGGACCACTTTCCTGTGGGTCTGGGCTGGGCATGCACACTTGAGGAGTGCCACCAGTACCAAAGAAGGCCTGGTCCATACCAAATGATTAAAAAGCCTTATATAACTTTTCCCAGATCATTAAATCTAGATATTTTTAACTCAAAGTAATATTTGGGGAGGTATTGTCTCAAAGCTGAAAAATCAGTTCTTCATTGGGACTAAATAATTTGTTAATATTAAAAAACTTCACTTACGTTTATACTGTTTAGTTCATCACCTCCCCATATAATCTTACTCCTCTGGGGTTTAAAGGATCTTTAATTTCTGAATAATCTTCTAGGAATGCCTTCTCCAATTTGTATTATGCCTAGGTAGCAGGTTTCTGAGTTTTAATAAAGACTTGACTATTATCATCTCTTGCTTTCTATATTCCTATTTATTTTTAATGCATACAAACAGTAAGATGTATTCTAGAAGAGATAATAGAGGGAAAAACAGATTCCTGGCATAAACCTGTTCTATAACCTTGGTTCACTTACTTTCCTTCCATGGGCCTGAAATTATAGAGTAATGCTATATAATGCCTATTGACTTTCCCAAGTATATTTATGATACTGTTTTCACCTAGACTTTTGCTTTTTTATTTGGTTGGTTGATTGAGTTTTGGTTTATTTGCTGTTTTGTTTTGATTTATTTTTATTTTATTTTATTTATTTGAGAGAGAAAGAGGCAGATGAGGGGGAAGAATGGGCACACAAGGGCCTCCAGCCACTGCAAATGAACTCCAGATGCATATGCCACCTTGTGTATCTGGCTTACGTGGGTACTGGGGAATTGAACCTGTGTCCTTAGGCTTTGTAAGCAAGTGCTTTAACTGCTAAGCCATCTCTCCAGCCCTTGCTGTTTTTTTTTTTTTTTTTTTGAGGCAGAGTCTCATCTAGCTCAGTCTTACCTCAAATTCATTGTGTAGGTGAGGATGGCACTGAACTGTTGATCCTCCTACTACTACAAATGCCAGGATTACAGGCACATACCACCACACCTGACTACTTTCATTTAGTTTTTGACCATGATATTTAAAGTTCCTAAGATAGAGACAGAACATCTGTAAATTTATATGTTCTTTAAACATTCTTCATTTTAATTGTTACATTTAATTTTATTCCTTATAATGATTGATAAATAAAATCTCAAAAAGAAAAGTTTATATCAGAGGACTCTCAGAAGTGATACTAGAGCAATAAAAACTCCCCACTGGACTGATAAGTAAAGGATAAGAAAAGGAGGTGATAGCTATGTGAAAAGAAACAAAACCTTGGCTTAAAATACTCCAGCAGGATCAGAAAGCGTGCTCTGGGCCCTAATCTACAAGAGGCCCTTTATCATTCTCTAACTTAGGGTCTTCCAGTGCATTAGAATTGCACAAGAGTAAAATTTCAGTTCCTCAATCTCTTTATCAGTCTTAACAGAGTATATAATTTTGAATATTGTATCACTTAATTTTATCCACAGAATGAAGATTTATGTATGAAATCATCTTTTATAATTTATTTGTTATAGGTGTTTTTAACCACTTGACCTATATTCTGGCTGCTGGTGCTATTAGTTTGGGAGTTGGTTTCTTTGCTTTGGCATCTGCTTTGTGGTTCCTGATTTACAAACGAAGGTAAGGTTTATTAGAATGTTTTAGTTTTTTTCTGTTAAAAAAATCAATGGGGGCTGAAAAGATGGCTTAGCAGTTAAGGCATTTGCCTGCAAAGCCTAAGGACCTTGGTTCTATTCCCCAGGACCCACATAAGCCAGATGCACAAGGTGGCACATGCGTCTGGAGTTCATTTGCAGTGGTTGGAGGCCTTGATTGTGCCCATTCTCTCTCTCTTTCTCTGTGTGTGTGTGTGGGTGTGTCCGCCTCTTTCCCTCTCTTGCTCTCTCAAATAAATAAATAAACAAACAAAAAAGTTTAAAAAAATCAATGAAGGGCTGTGAAAGTGGCTCAGTAGTTAAAGGTGATTGCTTGCAAAGCCTGCAGATCTAGGTTCATTCTCCAAGCCAGCCACTTAAGCCAGACACAAAATATAGCACAAGTATCCAGGATTCATTTCTAGTGGGTAGAGGCCCTGACATGCCTGTGCCTGTACCCTGACACATGCAAAATAAATAAAAATAAAATCAATGGAGTTTTTCAACTAGTATTAAGCTTAAATAACTATAATAGTATTGATTCCCTAATCTGAGATTTGATTATAGACCCTTTGGTTGACTTTGTGTGTTTTAAATATTCTGCAAGAACTAGAGTTATCTATGCATTAAATTAACAAATTCTATTTTACTTACTAGAATACATGGTTCTGATTGTAACATAAAGCTAGAAATTGAGGGATGAGGAGGTAGCTCAGTGCTTGCTTAGCATGCATGAAGCCCTGGGTTCAATCCCCAGCACCACATAAACCCAGGTGTGGTGGAACATGGCTGTAATCCCAGCACTTGGCAGGTGGAGGTAGGAGGTCAGTCTCAGCTACAAAGTGAGTTTGAGTCCAGTCTTGATTATATGAGAGCCTCCCTCAAAAAAAAAAAAATCAGAAATAAACTCTTTCCTATTTAGAAGTTAAAAGCATTTTTTTAGGTATTTAAGAAGAACTGGCAGAATGCTTGATAAAGTTAAGCAGTCATAGACATGTGCCAGAAACAAGAGAGAAAAAATATGACTGACACTTTAGTTCCTCTCAACTGTAAAATAGATATTTCTAATTATTTAAATGGTTCAGGATTTGTACTGTCTGATATTTTAAAAAATGTAAATCATAAGCCGGGCGTGGTGGCGCACGCCTTTAATCCCAGCACTCGGGAGGCAGAGGTAGGAGGATCGCTGAGAGTTCGAGGCCACCCTGAGACTACATAGTTAATTCCAGGTCATCCTGGACCAGAGTGAAACCCTACCTCGAAAAACCAAAAAAAAAAAAAAAAAAAATGTAAATCATGGGCTGGAATGATGGCTCAGTGGTTAAAGGTGTTTACTTACAAAGCTTGATAGCCTGGGTTTGATTCCCTGTACCCATGTTAAACCAAATGCACAAAGTGGTGCATGCATCTGGAGTTCATTTGGAGTGACAAGAGGTACTGGAAAGACTTTTCGCTTTGTCTGTCTGACTCTCCCGTTCTCTCTCCCTCTCTGCTTGCAAACTAATACAAAAAAATTACAAAAATATAAATTGTAACATCTTTCCACATACCATTGTAGTGTTCCCTAGCTTACCAAATGAAAGCATACTTCCTATTTACATGTACAGGTTAGAAACCCAGAAGATATTCACTTATTCTTTCAGCAAATATTTAATGAGTGTACAATAAAACATAGATAACAAAACAAACAGAAAAATTCCTGTTGGCTACCTGCCATTGTCACTGAAATTAAGGATACAATGGTGAACAAGTCAGAAAAGGTTCCTGTTTCATAGACTTTTAGTCCCAATGGTGGGAGAAACATAATGAGCCAATATATAAAGCAGACTGTTAATATTTATAACAAGTAGTTTGTAATCTGAGACCTGGGTTAAAAGAAGAAATATGTATAAACACCTGTTGCAAAAGTTTTATAGGCTGAAGCTGTGTGTGGTGGCGCACGCCTTTAATCCCAGCACTCAGAGGCAGAGGTAGGAGGATTGCCAAGAGTTTGAGGTCACCTTGAGAATACATAGTGAATTCCAGGTCAGCCTGGGCTAGAATGAGACCCTACCACAAAAAAAGAAAGAAAGAAAGAAAGAAAGAAAGAAAGAAAGAAAGAAAGAAAGAAAGAAAGGCAAAACCTGAAAGGGTAGTAAGTACAAAGATCCTAGATGGGAATTATCATGGCATTTTCATAGTGAAAATAGAAAATCACCTTGGAATTAAAGATGTAGGAAAGGGGCAGATGTCATATAAATTTGTAGGCCAGAATGTAGAGTTTGGGTTTTATTATGTGTACCATTAGAAGGATTTAAATGGGAATGGCATTATCATCATTATACCTAACATTGAGTGTTTAGTACATCCTACGCACTGTTCTAAGTGTTTTATGTCATGTCATTTAAATTTAAGCCCCATGAGGTGCAAGTAATATTGTCTCTCTTTTAAAGACTCTAAAGGATATTAGGGAGATTCTTTAGCAAGTACTTAATTGCCGTACAATAAAACACCTAAATAACAAAACAAACCCAAAAAATTCCAGGCATGATGGTATTGTCCTGTAATCTCAGCACAATGGAGAACAAGAGAGAAGAAGGTTCCTGGGGCTCACTGGTCAGCTAGTCCCAATGGTGGGAGCTCCAGGCCAATGAGCCAATATTGCAAAAAGTGCAGACTGTTAAAATTTAAAACAGTGTACCTTGTAATGACAGACCTGGATTAAAAGAAGAAATATGTATAAACACAGATGTTGCCTGCTTTTATATGCATGTAAACTCATGTGTGGTGGCACATACACCATGCATTACCAGCACTCAAAAAGAAAGACTATAGGAGGATTGCTACAATTTTGAGGTCACCATGTCTAATTCTAGCATTTTGGAAGCTGAGGCAGGAGGATGGAGAGTTCCAGATCAGCCTGACCCTAACTCAAGAAACAAAATGCAATAAAAGAAGCCAGAAATAAAGAAAGAAAGAAATAATCCTAGTAAGAAAGAAGGCAGGAGGATCAAAACCTGAAAGGCCAGCCAGAGCTATAGAAGGACCTGCCTAAAAAATGGTTGCATTTTTTTTTTACTAGATAAATATCTAAGAGTAGAACTGTTAGATCACATGATTACCAGAAACTACTGAACAGTTTTCAAAGTATAAATTTCCAAAGCTAGAATGACAGTTTGGGTTTTATTTTCAAAAGATGTTTCTTCATTAGAAGCCTAAATGGGAATGGCATTATCATAATACCAGGAAGGCAAGTTAAGAAGCAATTTAGCCCATATGAGAGGTGTTGTATGTGTTTTATGTCAAAGAATTTAAATTTAAGCCCCATAAAATCTTATTAAAGTATGTTTATGTCACTGTGATCATAGTCACTGCAGAAACAACTTAAGGGAGAGATTTATTTGGCTTATAGTTTCAGGGGATTTCACCCAACATTTGGGGAAGGCAACCCCTGAACCCATGCAAAAGTTCCAGGCATGATGGTATGTGTCTGTAATCTCAGCACTCACTGTGGACCAGACAGAAGAGTCATCAGGGTTCAGCTCCTAAAAGTTCTATACCCTTCCTGAACAACACCTTCAGCTGGTGAATATAACATAAGCTCAAAACATTTTGCAAAAGATTCAAAACATAACAAGTCAAAAGAATAAAGTTTCTTCCTTCTAAAAATGGAGACATGCTGATAACTCCCTTCTTCTTCTCTTTCTTCTCTACTAAATACAAATCACAGATGTTCTACCTGCTCCTGCATAAATCACTTGTGTCTATTCATTTCATTCCATTAGCCATGCCACCACTCTGATTTACACTATCCCCCCATGAAAGACTGGACCTAGGGCTTGCAATTACCCAGTATCTTCAACAGTGGGTAATTTAATAGCATTTTGGAAGCTGAGCCAGGAGGATGGAATGCAAATCCAGATAAAACACCCTGACCTTAACTCAACATCCAAAATGTTTTAAAGAACTTCCCATTGCAGACATAATATTTCATACCTAATTCTTTCTTTATTACTCCTACTTTGTATAAATCTGACCCAGGAGGATTTGCATTTGATATTCTGTCTGCCTAGAATATTCTTTTTAAAAAATTTTTGTTTTTTTTTTTTATTCATTTATAAATATAGAGAGAGTAGAACTGTTAGATCACATGATTACCAGAAACTACTGAACAGTTTTCCAAAGTGAAACTCTGGCTTATGTGGGACCTGGAGATATCAAACCTGGACCCTTAGACTTTTTCAAAAGATGTTTCTTCTCACTAAGCCATTTCTTCAGGAGCAATATTAAAAGCAAAAAAAAGTGTTTTATTTATTTATTTGAGAGAGTGTGTGTATGTGTGTAAACTGGCAAAGAAGGTAGTAGCCAAAGGAGTACATAAAATCTTATTAATTATGTTTATGTCACTGTGATCATAGTCACTGCAGAAACAACTTAAGGGAGAGATTTATTTGGCTTATAGTTTCAGGGGATTTCAATCCAACATGTTGGGGAAGGCATGGCCACAGTTCATGGCAACCACTAAGCCATCTCTCCAGCCCCTAGAATATTCTTTCTCACTGTGGATCTCCCCTCTTACACCAAACTCATTAATTCAGCTCCTAAAAGTTCTATTTTTGTTTGTTGGTTTTGTTTTTGTTTTTTTCTGGATGAATATAACATAAGCTCAAAACATAAGCTTCTGGGGGCACATTAAGATTCAAAACATAACAAGTCAAAGGAGAGGTTTTTCTTCCTTCTAAAAATGGAGACATGCTTGATAACTCCCTTCTCTCTTTTCTGCCTCTACTAAATATGAACTATCACCAAGTTCTATTTATGTTACCTCATAAATCACTTGTGTCTATTCATTTCATTCCATTAGCCACTGCCACCACTCTGAGTTTACATTATCCCCCATGGGTTGATGGACCTAGGGCTTGCAATTGACCCACTATCTTCAACAGTGGGTACATTTAATGACTTCTCCACACTTCTGCCAGCCACTTTTCAAATGCAAATATGATTAAAACACCCTGTCCTTCTCTTCCACATCCACTCTGTTTTAAAGAACTTCCCATTGCTTTTGGAATATTTCCCTCTTTCTTTCTTTATTACTCCTACATTGTATAAATCTGACCCCAAAGTC
The DNA here is from genome assembly GCA_036365145.1 of Orientallactaga sibirica. Classification (NCBI taxonomy): domain Eukaryota; kingdom Metazoa; phylum Chordata; class Mammalia; order Rodentia; family Dipodidae; genus Orientallactaga; species Orientallactaga sibirica. The sequence goes on along the minus strand of JAEOAD010000015.1, from coordinate 35,857,227 downwards.
TTTGCATTTGATATTCTGTCTGCCTAGAATATTCTTTTTTTAAAACTTTTTTTCTGTTTTATTTTTATTTATTCATTTATTAGAGATAGAGAGAGGGAGTGAGAAAGAGTGAATGAGAATGGACATGCCATGGCCTCTAGCCACTGCAAACTCTGGCTTATGTGGGACCTGGAGAATCAAACCTGGACCCTTAGACTTTGTAGGCAAGCACCTTAACCACTAAGCCATTTCTTCAGCCGGAATATTCTTTTTTAAAAAAAAAAATGTTTTATTTATTTATTTGAGAGAGATAGAGAAAGAGGACGAGAAATAGAGAGAGAGAGAGAGAGAGAGAGAGAGAGAGAGAGAATGGGCACACCAGGGCCTCCAGCCACTGCAAACAAACTCCAGGTGAATGCACCACCTTGTGCATCTGGCTTACATGGGTACTCAGGAATCGAGCCTTTCACTGGGGTCCTTAGGCTTCACAGGCAAGCGCTTAACCACTAAGCCATCTCTCCAGCCCCTAGAATATTCTTTCTTTCACATCTCCCCTCTTACACCAAACTCTAGTTAATTCTATTCCTATTTCTTTTTTTGTTTGTTGGTTTTGTTTTTTGTTTTTTCTAAGATAGGGCTCATAAGCTCAAAATAAGCTCAAAACATAAGCTTCTGGGGGCACATTAAGATTCAAAACATAACAAGTCAAAGGAGAGGTTTTTCTTCCTTCTAAAAATGGAGACATGCTTGATAACTCCCTTCTCTCTTTTCTGCCTCTACTAAATATGAACTATCACCAAGTTCTATTTATGTTACCTCATAAATCACTTGTGTCTATTCATTTCATTCCATTAGCCACTGCCACCACTCTAAGTTCAGGTCAAACTAGAACTCTTGTAGTTCCAGCTGGACTTGAACTCACAGCAATCCTCCTACCTCTGCCTCCTCCTGGGATTAAAGATGTGCGTCACTATATCTGGCCCTCTATTCCTATTTTTTTTTGTTTTGTTTTTTCGAGGTAGGGTTTCACTCTAGTCCAGACTGACCTGGAATTCACTATGTAGTTCAGGTTGACCTTGAACTCATGGTAATCCTCCTACCTCTGCCTCCCAAGTGCTGGGATTAAAGGCGTGTGCCACCATGTGCAACTAAGAAATTTGTCTTTTTATTTATGATCAATTGTTTAGTCTTCAATTCCAAAGCTTCTATTCAGCTGCCTGCAACTGAAATATTCCTATTTCTTTAACAGCCCAGTTCAACCATCCCTTTCTTAGGAGTGTGCCTGTTAATTCCTTTTGTTACTACATTAAGTAGCAGAGAGACAAGTGGATGCTGCTGTCTTATTCCAGACTTTAGTGGTAGCGCTACAAGTTTTTCCCCACTTAGTATGATATTGGCTTTAGGTCTGTTGTATTTTTTTATTATGTTGAGATATGATCCTCCGCATCTACAGTCTCTCTAGTGTTTTAATCATGAAGGGATGTTTTATTTTGACTAAGGCCTTTTTTGCATTATTAAGATGATCATGTGATTTCTGTCCTTATGTCTATTTATGTGAGGTGTTTCATTTATCAATTTCTGATTCTCCTGCCTCTGCTTCTTCAGCAATTTCCTACTGACATGTGCCACCACAACGAGCATCCATTTATCAGTTTTTGAATTTTGAACTCCCTCTACATCTCTGTGGTGAAACCTAATTGATTGAATTGGATGATGCTTTCAGTGTCTTCTTGGATTTGATTTGCAAGAACTTTATTAAGATGTTTTGAATCTATGCTCATCAGAGATATTGGCCTATAATTTTCATTCTTGTTTTGTCTCTGGTTTTAGTATTAGTGTAATTCTGGCTTCATAGAAGACATCAAGGAGAATTCCCTCCTTTTCAGTTTTGTGAAATAACTTGAAAAGCAGTGTTTTCAGATCTTCTAAAAAGGTCTGATAGAATTTGGAAGTGAATCCATCTTAGTCTGGCCTTTTTATAGTTGGGAGATTTGTAATTACTCCTTTAATATCATTGGATGTCATGGCTCTGTTCATATAATTTATCTCTTCTCAGTTAGCTTTGTGCTTATCTGAACCTTGGGATGCCTGCTCAGTGCCTGGGCAGTCTCGCCAGGGGTCCACATTGGGAGAGTGGGACTAGCTTTTGGAGGGTCTAATCTAGTCTTCCCTACTAAGGTAGGGATACAGGTAGTGAGGTTAGCACCAAATGGGTCAGATCCTAATGTCTGTGTGAAGGGAGGTGTTACACCCATGGGTAAATGGGTGCAAGGGGACACTATGGTGTCTCCACATCACTTTGGCTGAGAACAACCAGCTTGCATGTTCTATTTCAGGCAGCACAGTCAGGCAGACCAGAGAGTGAGGTCAATGGCAAATGGACCTGATCACTTCCATTGCTTTTTTTTCATTTTTGTTTTTTGAGGTAGGGTCACTCTTTAGCTCAGGCTAACCTGGAATTTACTATGTAGTCTCAGGCTAGCCTCAAATTCATGGCAATCCTCCTACTTCAGCCTCCTGAGTGCTAAAATCAAAGGCATGCGCCAACACACCCAGCTTCATTACTTTTTTTATTGCTGAATAATATTCCATTGTCTAGCTTGTCTAGCAGTTTTTTTGGGGGGGTTTCAAGGTAGGGTCTCACTCTAGCTCAGGCTGACCTATAATTCACTATGTAGTCTCGGGGTGGCTCGAACTCACGGCGGTCCTCCTAATCCTCCTACCTCTGCCTCCTGAGTGCTGGGATTAAAGGGATGTGCTACCATGCCTGGCTAGCAGTATTTAAAAAAAAAAAAAACTTTAAATTTATGACTGTTTGAAACTTCATTTTCTATACTTAACTATCTGCATTTTATCAGCCGAGATTTTACTTACCACCTCATATTTGCTTTTGCTTGAGTCTGTGTAGAGTATGTGTATGGTTTGTGTGATATGTGCTGTATACACGTATGTAAACAGATGCATATGTGGAGGCCAGAGGAAAAGGTTAGTGTCTTCTTACCATTCATCTGAAGGTTTCCTTGAGATTGGGTCTCTCCCTCAACCTAGAGCTACTATCCATTAGTGAGCCCCAGAAATTCTGTCATCTCCCCCGCTGACACCCCATGGACTGGAATTACAGGTGTGCATGGCCACACCCAGCTTTTTGCGTGGGTTCTGGGAAGTCAATTTGGCAGTCACTGGCCCATGAGGACCTCATGCTTAAGCAACAAGCAGTCTTAACTGCTGAACCATTTTCCAACTCGCATTACTAGTGTATGTATGTGTGTGTGTGTGTGTTCATGCAGATATGCATATGTGCAGGTACATGTACATGTGTATGCAATGAGGCCAGAAGACAGCCTCAAGTTTCATTCCTCAGGAATGTCATATACCTTCCCCCTCCCCTGATTTTTTTTGAGGTAGGGTTTCACTCTAGCCCAGGCTGACCTGGAATTCACTTTGAAGTCTCAGGATGGCCTCGAACTCATGGTGATCTTCCTACCTCTGCCTGCTGAGTGCTGAGACTAAAGACATGTGTCACCATGCTTGGCTCTCTCTTTTTTAAGACAGGGTTTCTCATTGGCCTGGAGCTCACCAATTAGTTATAGAGGCTGGCCAATGAGCCCTGAGGTTCTCTCTTTGCCTCAGTGCTAAGATGGCTAATAAAAACTTTAAAAATATTGTAATATATTGGGCTGGAGAGATGACTTAGAAGTTAAGGCACTTGCCTGCAAAGCCAAAGGACCCAGGTTTGATTCCCCAGTACTCACCTAAGCTAGATACACAAAGTAGTGCATGCATCTGGAGTTTGTTTGCAGTGGCTAGAGGCCTTGGTGCCCCAATTCTCTCTCCCCCTTTCAAATAAATAAACAAAAATAAAATATTGAGAAAAATATTTAAAAATAAAATAAAAATATTGTCATATATTTATATTTTTTTACTTCCACTGGCTCTCCTCAAGAGGGGGTGTAGGTATTCATTGTGGGGTTATGAATGCACCAGTCAATCTCTATGGAGGGCAGGATGGACAATACTTCAGAATACACCATCCCACCTGTGGCTCTTACATTCTTTCCACCCCCTCTTCCAGTGTTCTCTGAGCCTTGGAGGGCATGTTATAAACCTCCTTTTAATGTTGAGCTTTGATGAGTTTTGAGTCATCTCTATCAAATCTTCAAGGGCCTGAGAAATATTTATTTTAATTTAAAACTCTTAGAAATAAATATTAGAAATAATATTTTTAATTGGCTTACAATCTAACTCATGTTTAATCATATTCTCTATAAAATGTCTTTCAGAGAAATATTTCAAAATTCCATATTTAAAGCAACTGACAAGAAACTTACACAAAGAACATCAAAAGTGAAAGTTAAATCTAATCCCCAGTGTGTTTTTATTTCTCGAAACTTTCATGATGGAAGATGCCAGTTGCAGGTAGAGTATAATATTTTATAGTAATATTTTCAAATATTTTCTTACCATATCACTAGTTCTGTTGTCTTTAAATTTAAAGGATAAATTATTGAGTGCTGTTTTTTAGTTTATGGAACAATAGTATGTTGCCAAATTATCCAAAACTAGAGTTCATACTATAAGCAAAATGAAAGTTTCTCTATTTGTTGTTTCTTTTTCTTGTTTTTTTAAAACTAAAAATTAAATGAAAATATGCTCTGTCTAAAGTTGCTTTTATATCTCTAATTTATGAACTTACCTTCCTCATACTGGGATAGTAATAACAAGAAGATTATGGCATATGAAAAAATAAAAGCAAAATTATTAGGCCTGACAGAGGAAAAAAATTGGAGATCAGAGATAACTCAGATAACCAGATGTCCTAACCAAACCAATTAATTGAAACTGAATTCAATTTAATAAATATCTACAAATCCTTTATTCTATTTGAAGCTCTGGCCTCCAATTGAGGATAGGGAAATATGGTTATTATTACAAGGAGCTTGTGTGGTATTGTTGTAGTGAGAAGGACAGAGCATAATTAACTCTGTTATGAGGATGAAGTAAAACAAGGCAGAGAGTAGTAGAAATTGAAAACTATAGCTAAAGAACATGAATACATTAATGACCAGATAGCCTTCATAAGTAAACAGTGGCAGACATAGGATGTCAAAGTTTCATTATATATTTTTATTGAATTCAAATTGAAGTCAGTGTTCATTCACTTGTTTAGTAACCATTTATGCAGTGCCTGGTTCACCACTGAGCTGAGCATACATCAATAAAGATATGAGCTTAGACCTAGATGAGGCAAAAATTGGTAGAGATGAATATGTACAAATTTATAGTAATTACAACATGTGGTTACAACTCACAGACTCTAAAAGAGCAGGTGGGGAATCCTGTTTGGAAGAAGACTTCTGAGAGAATTAGTTGAAAAAATTATTTATTGTCACTGGTGTGTGTGTGTGTGTGTGTGTGTGTCTGTGGGGATGTGTGTCAGTTTTTATTTTTATCTTTAACACTTTTTAAAATTATTATTATTAGCAACATATTTCATATGTATACATCTTGTATTGCTACCCTTTTTTCCCTCATCCCTGCCCCCATTCCACTGGGACCCTCCTCAGTCCGATTGTAGGTATTCCCTAAGGGGTTGTGGATTATGCATTCTGGGAGCAGCGGTCAGTTATTTTGGGGTGGTGGGGAGGGAATGGGTATGATGTCTCAGCCTGTGGCTCTTACAATCTATCTGCCTCCTCTTCCCCAAAATTCCTTGAGCCATGGGTGAGATATGGTTTTGCCAGGAGGAAAGAGAACAAAGGACATTTTATATTCAAAGGTTTGCAGCTTTTAAACACCATACAAAAATTCAGTGAAAATGGTACATCTGGAGCCCGGGATTTGTACAAAGGAGTGATGGGGGAAAACCTTGGTACCTCCTTTGACCCCTAAGGACTTACAGATTTTACTTCATAGGCTATACAAACCCAGTTAAAACATGAGATTATGCTCATAAGAGTAAACAGGCTTAAATCCTGGCCTTTTCACTATTACTTTACCTGAGACAAGATACTTTTAACTTCTCTATGTCTTTTGTCATCTATAAAATGAGGTTAATTCCATCTCCATGGAATTGTTGTAGAATTAAATGAGTTACTATGTGAAAAGCACTGAGAAAAGTGGCCATAGAGTAAGCACCACACAAAGTATGTTGTTATTACCTAGGGTTTTAAGCAAGTAGTTATAAAAATTAGATCACAGGCTGGAGAGATGGCTTAGCGGTTAGGGCATTTGCCTGCAAAGCCAAAGGATTCCAGTTTGACTCTCCAGGACCCATGTAAGCCAGATGCACAAGGGGGAAGAGCGCATGCATCTGGAGTTCATTTGCAGTGGCTGGAGGCCCTGGCATGCCCATTCTCTCTCTCCCTCCCTCTCTCTCTCTCTCTCTCTCTCTCTGCCTCTTTCTCTCTCATAAATAAATAAATAAATAAATAAATAAATAAATAAATAAATAAAGTATATTTTTTATTAGAGAGAGAGAGAGAGAGAGCTAGAGAGATACAGAGAGAGAGAGAGAGAGAGAATGGGCGAGCAAGCAGCCTCTCAGCTGCTGTGAACGAACTCCAGATACGTGTGCACCCTTGTGGGCAAGTGCAGCATTGCGCCCTTGCGTCACTTTTTGCATCTGGCTAAACGTGGGGCCTGGAGATTGGAACTGGCTTTCTTAGGCTTGCAGGCAGGCGCCTTATCCACCAAACTATCTCTCCAGCCCAAGTAAAATATATTGAAAAAAAGAAGAAAAATGTAAAAAAGAAAGATTAGATCAATTCTAAAAGTTATTAGCACTAACTTTCAAATAGAGGATAGTTTGAAATAGATATTACATTTCAAATAAAATTGTTTCTGAATGTCCCTTTAATAATTTATTGAGCACCTATCACTAACAATATAGTGATGTCATCATATTTAGTGGTGAATACACACAAATAGACAATGGCACACTGTCACAAGTACAATTTTAGCTAGGTTGTTTCTTATTCACTCAACAAATATGTGATAACATTCATATACTTGACATTGTTCTAGGCAAAGTGGATTTTGGTGGTGGGCAAGCTAGACAATATAGTTCATGCTTTTATGATTTTTTAAAAAAATTTTCATTGAAAATTTTCATATATGTATATAACAATATTATTAACATTTTTATTTACAAAGAGAGAGAGTATGTGTGTATGGGTATGCCAGGGCCTCCTGTTGCTGCAAACGAACTCTGGATGTTTGAGCCACTTTGTGCATCTTGCTTTACCTGGGTACTGAGGAATAGAACTCTGACCAGCAGGTTTTATAAGCAAGCTTCTTTAACCACTGAGCAATTTCCACAGACCCTATATAATACATTTTGGTCATAATCCCTTCCTGTGACTGTCTCTTTTGCTCTTTTCCATATCCCCTTCCCACTGACCCCTTTTTCTTTCCAACTAGTCCCTCTTCTACTTTAAACCCTTCTTTTTGCACTCCTCAGAATCTGTGACGGAATGATGATAGCATCAGTACCATGTAGGTCTTGTGCATGTAACAATAATCATAGAGAGGTCATGTTGAGAAGACAACATTACACAGCACTCTACCCCATCTTCTGGCTCCTAAATTCTTTCCACTTCCTCTTATGCAATGTTCCCTGAAAACCGAAATGGGGTGCTTATACCCCTATTTGCACACTCTCCCAGACTATAGACATCATGCACCAGAGCAGTCCCTTTGTTACAATTTATGGAATCACATTGATATATTATAATCTAAAATTCATAGTTTATGTGTAAGGTTCACTCTTGGTGTTTTGAATTCTATGGTTTGACAAATGTAAAATGCCATATATCTACCATTAAACATAGTACTTAATAGTTTTATTATCCTTAAAATCCTCTGTGTTCTTGTTCATCTCTCCTTCACCTTAGACCCTGGTACCAAATTATTTTATTGTTTCCGTAGCTTTTGCCTCTTCTAGAATGTCATGTAGCTGCACTCACAAAGAATATAGCATTTTCAGTGAGTGATTCACTTGGCATTTTGTCCTTGCTTCTTACCTTCATTTCCTTCCTTTCTCAGCCCTGGTGTGCCCATTCTCTCTCTCTCTCTCTCTCTTACTCTGTCTCTTTCTCTCTGTCTGTATCTCTCTGCTTGCAAATAAATAACTGGAGTTACAGGGATGTATGGCCCTGCTTAACTTGTTTTTACAATGGTGCTGGGAATTGAACTCAGGTCCTCATGCTTGTGCAGCAAGTGCTCTCACCCACTGAGCCATCTCCCCAGCCTCCTTGTATGACTTTGTTGTTAGGGTCTTTTTAGTTGGTTGGTTGGTTGGCTTGGTTTTGGTTGTTTTGAGACAGGGTCTCACTATGTAGACCTGGCTGGCCTGAAATTCACCAGATAGATGAGGCTGGTCTTGAACTTGTGACTATCCATTTGATTCAAGTTCCCAAATGCTTGGATTATAGGCATGTGCCACCAAGCCAGACACTGTGACTGTGACATTTTTATACATGTATAGCATCATATTTAGTTCTTATTTGCCCAGCCACTGCCTTTGCCCACAGCTCTTTCCCCCTCTTGCTATCCCCTTCCTACTCTGAAATTGTATTTTCCTTTTTTTTTTTTTTTTTTTTTTTTTTTTTTTTTTTTCGAGGTAGGGTTTCACTCTGGTCCAGGCTGACCTGGAATTAACTATGTAGTCTCAGGGTGGCCTTGAACTCACTGCGATCCTCCTACCTCTGCCTACTGAGTGCTGGGATTAAAGGCGTGCGCCACCACCCCCGGCTTGTATTTTCCTTTTATGCTTTCATGATATATATATATTTTTTTCCATTACCCTCTCTTGTCACCTCATTTCCTCCTTCCTATTCATAGTCCATTCTTACTTTCATGTCTCATATATAGACACCTCCATATAAATCTAAATCTACATGCAATTTCTCCCATGATATTTGTCTTTCTGAATTTGATTTATTTCATTATCAAATCAATGATCTCATTGATTTTCTTGCAAGTGCTATCATTTCATTGTTTTTTATAGTTGAATAAAATTCCATTATGTAAATGTACATTTTCTTTATCCATTCATCTTTTAAAGTTTTTAATTGCATTTATTTGAGAGAGAGGTAAGGAGAGAGAGAGAGAGAATAGGCACACCAGGGACCCCAGCCACTGCAAATGATCTCCAGAAGCTTGTGCCACCTTGTGCTTCTGGCTTATGTGGGTCCTGGGGAATCGAACCTGGGTCATTAGATTTTGCAGGCAAATGCCTTAACTGTCAAGCCATCTCTCCAGTCCCTCATTCATATACCTCTAAGTTGGTTCCATTCCTTTGCTGTTGTGATATACATGAAAGTGCAAGATCTCTATGGTATGCTAACTTATGCTGGCTGGTATGATAAGTCTTTTGTTTAGTTTGTTTATTTAAGCCATAGGAGAAAGCAATATTGTTAGTTATCTGTGGAATCTCCACAATGATTCCACAGTGGCTGCACCAGTTTACATTCCCGCCAGCAGTTCCCCTCGTCCTTTGTCAGCATTTGTCTTTGTTTTCCTGATGAGACTCATTCTCACTGGGGTGAGATGGAATCTCAAAGCAGTTTTAATTTACATCTCACTGATGACTAAAAATGTTGAACATTATTTTGAAATATTTATTGGTCTTTTGTATTTCTTCCTTTGAAAACTGTCTATTCAATTCCCTATCCCATTTATTAATTAGATGAATGAGAGGGGTATTTAGTCTGTGGAGTTTATAGATTTAGATAGTAATCCCCTGTCAGATGTACAATTGGCAAAGCTTTCTCCCATTCTATAGACTGTCTCTTCACACCACTGATTGTTTCCTTTGTTGTGCAAGATCTTTTTGATGTCATACAATCGCATTTGTCTGTTCTTGGTAGTTTCCTGGACTACTGGAGTCCTTTGCAGAAAGTCTTGCGTATTCCCTGTAACTTGAAGTGTTTCCCCTGATTTCCTCTGTCACTTGCAGAGTTTTAGGTCTTAGATTAAGAACTTTGATCCATTTTGAATTAATTTTTGTGCAGGTGAGATATGGATCTATTTTCATTCTTTTCCATGTGAATATACAGTTTTTTCCAGGCACCATTTGTTGAAGCGGCTGCCTTTTTTTTTTTTTTTTTTCAAATGTATGTTTTTTACACCTTTGTCAAAGTTTAGGTAGCTGTAGCTTTGAGGGTTTATTTTTGGACCCTCTGTTCTATTCTCTTGGTCTGTTTTTGTCTAAGTAGCACACTATATTCAGTATGGTAGCACTACAGTATAATATGAGATCAAGAATTCATGATGCCTCAAGCAGTACGCTGTCTGCTTAGAATTGCTTTGGCTACTTCGGCTTTTTGTGTGTTTGCAGTGAATTTTAGGATTTTTTTCTAGTTCTGTAAAGGATGTCATTGGAATTGTGAAGGCGATTGCATTGAATCTGTAGATTGCTTTTGGTGATGTGGTCATCTTCATGGTATTAATACTTCCAATCCATGAGCATAAGGCATCTTTCCATCTTGTAGTGTCTTCTCCAATGTCTTTCTTCAAGTATTGTAAAGTTTTCTGTGTAGATATCTTTCATCTGTTTGGTTAAGTTTATTCCAACCTTTTCAAAGGCTATTGTCTCTATTTTTCTTTCTTTTCTTTTTAGTTTCATTTCATTTTGTTTTAGAATCAAGGTCTCATGTAACCTAGTCTGGCCATGAACTTGCTATGTAGCCAGGGCTGGCCTTGAACTTGTGATCCTCCTTCTTCCAGCTCTCAAATACTGGAATTATAGTCTTGTGCCACACACTTGTCTGTTTTGAGTGTTTTTCTTTTCCTTTTTTTCTATTTTTTGAGATAGGGTTTCACTCTAGCCTAGGGTGACCTGGAATTCACTCTGTAGTCTCAGGGTGGCCTCAAAATTCATGGCGATCCTCCTACCTCTGCCTCCTGAGTGCTGTGATTAAAGGCATGTGCCACTATGCCTGGCTTACACACTTGTCTTTTTAAGCTCTTCTGAATACGATTTTTGTACCTGACTTTTTTCCTCAGCGAGTTTGTTACTGGTATGTAGAAAAGCTACTGATTGTTATAGTTTGATTTTATATCCTGCCTATGTTGCTGAAAGAGTTTAGCAATTCCAAAGATATCCTTGTGAAGTCTTTCAGGTCTCTGTAATACAGGATCATGTTTTCTGTAAGAGGGATCATTTGACTTCTTCCTTTCATGTTTATATCTCTTAATTTTGTTCTCTTGCCTTACTGCTTTTGTTAAGGCATCAAACACTATATAGTGGGGGAAATAGGTACTCTTGTCTGCTTCCCAATTTTAAAAGAAATGCTTGGTGTTTCCCCACTTAGGATAGTGATGGGTCTGGGTTGTCAGATGTAGCCTTTATTATGTTAATTGTGTTCCTTCCATTCCTAGTTTCTTCTAGGCTTTTATCATGAATGGGTGTGAAGTTTGTCAAAAAAGCCTTTTTTATAATTTATTTTTTATTTATATTATTCTGATTTTACATTCATAATGGTGACTCCATTATCCTCCTCCCTGTCCTCCCTCTTCCAAAGGGACCCTCATCATGGGGAATGTGGGTCATGCATTGTGGGGGAGTTTTTTTTTTTTTTAAATTAAATGTATCTATTTATTTGAGAGAGAAAAAGAGGCAAATAAATAGAGGAAGAGAGAGAGAGAGAGTGAGAGAGAATGGATACAACAGGGCCTCTAGCCACTGCAAACAAACTCCAGACACATGCATCCCCTTGTGCATCTGGCTTTATGTGGGCACTGGGGAAATGAGCTTGGGTCCTTAGTCTTTGCAGGCAAACGCCTTAACTGCTAGCTAAGCCATGTCTCCAGCCCTCAAAAGCCCTTTTCGCATCTCTTGATGATCATGTAATTTGCATTCATGAATTCATTTATGTGATGTATGCTCCTCTAAATGTGTTCTTGAATATGATTTGTAAATTTTTTATTGATACTTTTGTGTCTATATTTATCAGGGCTATTTGTTTATAGCTTTATTTTAAAAATATTTTTATTTATTTATTTACAAGCAGGGAGAGATAGAAGAGAGACAGAAAATGGGTGTGCCAAGGTCTCTTGCTACTGCTAACAGACTCCAGATGCACACACCACTTTGTGCATCTTGTTTTTATGTGTGTACTGGGGAGTTGAACTTGGGTCATAAGGCTTTACAGGCAAACCCCTTAACTGCTGAGCCATATCTCTAGCCTGGTTTATAGCTTTCTTTTTGCTGTGTCCTGTACAGTTTTGCTATAAGGGTAATGATAACTTTGTAGAATGAGTTTATGATGTTCCTTCCCTTTCTATCTTGTACAACAGTTAGAGGAGAATTTTTGTTCTTTTTAAAAAGTTTGGTAGAATACAGCAGTGAATTATTTGTTTCTTTTTTTAATTGATTGTTGGAAGACCCATTATAACTGCTTTAATCTCATTACTTGTTATATGTCTGTTCAAATTATCTATATCCTATTGGTTTAGTTTTGGTAGTCACATGTGTTTAGGAATTTATCCATTTCTTTTAGATTTTTTTGTTTTTTGGAGTATAAATTTTCAAAGTATTCTTTAATGATCTCCAGATTTCATCAGAATCTGTAAGTAACCTCTCATTTGAATCTCTAACTTTATTGAGTCTTCTCTCTTTCTTTTAGTTAATGTGGCTAGGTATTTATAAATTTTGTTTACATTTTCAAACAACTAGCTCTTTATTTTTTATTTATTTATTTTTGTGTGTGTATGATGTCTTCTGTATGCATGTTCATGTGTATGTGGGAGTGAACTGTATAGCACACATGTGGAGGTTAGAGGATAACTTGAGATGCCTTCTGCCTTGTTTGAGGTAAAGTCTATAGTTAGTTGTTCACCAGGCTAGCTGGCCTGAGAGCTTCCAGGCAATTCTATATCCACCTTCCTTTCCAATATTTGTGCACTGGGATTACAGATGTTCATACTACAGCATTCAACTTTTTATGTGGGGTCTGGATATCTAAACTCAGGTACTCATGCTTGTATGGCACACACATTATCCATTACGCCATTTCCTCAGCCTCAGATAATCAATTCATTGTTTGATTGATTATACACATTATTCTTTTAGTCTCATTTAATTCATTTCTGCCCTGATCCTTATTATTTCCCTCCATCTACTTCTTTGGGGTTTGGCTTATTCCTATTTATCTACAACCTTAAGTGAATCACTAGGCTATTTATTTGAGATCAATGAGAGTTTTTAATATAATAGCTATAAACAATCCTCTTAGAACTGCCTTTGCTGTATCCAAAAGCTTCTGGGAAGTTATATTTTCATTTTTAGTTGATTCTAGGAAATTGTAATTTTCCTCACTGATTTATTCAATGACTGGCCACTCAAAAGTGTGTATGGGGGCTGGAGAGATGGCTTAGTGGTTAAGGCACATGCTTGTGAAGCCTAAGGACCCAGGTTCAATTCTCCAGGTCTCACATAAGCCAGATGGACATAGTGATGCATGCATCTTGAGTTCGTTTGCAGTGGCTAGAGGGCCTGGCATGCCCATTCTCATTCTCTCTCTCCTCCCACCCTTCTCTCTGCCTCTAATAAATAAATAAATAAATTTAATTTTAAAAATGCTTTAAAAAGTGTATATGGGCTCAGTGGTTAAAGGCACTTGCCTGCAAAGCCTGCCAGCCTGGGTTCAACTCCCCAGTACCTATATTAAGCCAGAAACAGAAGTGGCACATGTGTTTGACATTCATTTGCAGCAACACGAGACCCTAGTGCACCCATGCACACATACACACACACACATAAATAAATAAAAATTTCAAGTATATTGTTAACTCTCCAAGTATTTGTGTAGCTTCTGTTGTTTCTCTTGCTATTGATTTATTTTTTGTGATTATTGTTATTATTAACAAGATGTTTCGTATGGATACATTATGTGTCAGTACCCTCTTTTCTCTCATCCCTGCCCGCATTCCATTGAGGACACTCCTCGGTAGGGTTGCAGGTATTGTCCATGGAGTTGTAGTTTTTGCTTGTGGGAGCAATAGTCAGTTACTTGGGGGCGGGGGAATGCCTCTGGGCATGATGTCTTAACCTGTGGCTCTTACAATCTTTTCATCCCCGCTTCTGCAAAATTCCCTGTGCCGTGGTGGGTGAGTTTTAAATCTACTTCAGTAATGAGCTCTTAGGTGCCCCTGGATCTCTGCTTTGGTAGGTGTTGAGTATCCTCAGGGTCTATCTCCTGCTCCTTGGCACTGATTATTAGGAACAGATGGAAACAGCACTCTTGCTCGTCTCGCCATTCCTCTGTGGATCCAGCTGTAGCTACCAACAGGCCCAGTTATTTCTGTACTGGGCATTTATCCTGAATGTTCCATGCATCAATGCAGAGACATTTGCTCAACCCATGTTTATAGCTGCTCAATTCATTATAGCTAAGAACTGGAATCAACCCAGATGCCCATCATTGGATGAATGGATAATGAATTTGTGGTACATTTACACAATTGAATGCTACTCAGCAGTAAGAAAAAACAATACAATGAAATTTGTAGAAAAATGAACAGACTTGGAACAGATCATACTCAGTGAACTCACACAATCACAACCACAGAAAGACAAACACTGCATGGTGTCACTTATCTGTGGTTCCTAACCTGGACCTGCTATCACACTTGATAGGCATCTCAAGGCCCAGACAATAGGGGTGGAAGGGTTTGGGGGAGTGGAGGATAAGGAGAGAGGGGAAACAAACACAAAATTAAATCCAAAATGAGCTGATACCATAGAAACCTTTATCATTGGGGATAACCTAAAAGATATAACCCTCAAAAGGAGTAAGGGTGGAGCACCTGAAAAGTAGGGCTTTGGTGAGGGATAATGCCTAAGCTTAAAATACAATTTTTTTTCCATCTCTGACATGTAACTTCCAGTACCAGAGATTGGTTGCTACCCACATTGAGCTGTTAATCTGAGAGTCCTACAAGGTCCTCAAATCAAGGCGGCTTTCTGTCAAAGCATTTGATTACCTGCCTGAGGCAAAAGCCAAGACCCTATTGCTGAAGACACCATATGCTGCTGACACAGAGCACAGAGAGACCTGGCTGGAATCCAGAGAAATCCAGTCCCCAGATACTTAGCCTGTGTAATGTTGGAAAGCATTACATGAGCTACTGGGGGAAAATGGCCAACAATGGTCTGAGCAACCAGAGGTCTATGTTGCTGTTGATTTCTGATTTCTAGGTTTTTTTTTTTTTGTTGTTGTTTTTTTTTTTTTTTTTGATTTTCTGAAGTAGGGTCTCACTCTAGCACAGGCTGACCTGGAATTCACTATGTAGTCTCAGGGTGGCCTCAAACTCACAGTGATCCTCCTACCTCTGCCTCCCAAGTGCTGGGATTAAAGGCCTGCGCCACCACGCCCAGCTGATTTCTAGTTTTTTCCCAATATGATCTGATAAGATGTAAAAATTGTTTCAGTTTTTTTTTTTTTTGTATTTGCTAAGATTTGCTTTGTGACCTAGAATGGCAGCTGAGAAAAATGTGAGTTCCATATCTGTTGGATAAAATATTCTGTAGATATCTGTTCAAGTCTATTTGATCTGTGGTTTGTTTGTTTATTTATTTATTTTTTGAGGTAGGGTTTCAATCCAGTCCATGCTGACCTGGCATTCACTATGTCATCTCAGGCTAGCTTCGAACTCACAGAGATCCTCCTACCTCTGCCTTCCAAGTGTTGGGATTAAAGGCATGTACCACCACACCTGGCTCTGTGGTGTATTTTAACTCTATAGTTTCTTTGGTGCATTCACTTGGATGAGTGGTATAATTGTCCACCCCACCATTGTTTCAGGACCTATCTGACTTCTGCTTGTTAGCATTTATTCTATGAATTTGGAAGCACCAGCCAGACATGGTGAAGCTTGCCTAAAACCCCAGCATTTGGAAAATAGAAGCAGATGAATTAGGGGTTCTGTCTTATCTTCAGGTACATAGAGAGTTCAAGGCCAGCCTTGGATATGTGAAAATCTAACAAAAAAGAAAAATAGAAAAGATGAATTGAGAACACCAGCATTATTTACCATATCAGGTAACAGAATAGTTATGCCAGCTTGTTTTTGACTTCTCTCTACTTGATAAATTGACTCCCATCCTTTGACTCTTAGTCTATGAATATCTTTGCCAGTAATGTATGTTTCTTGGAGACAACATATCATTAGGTTTTGTTTTATAATCTAGCCAGCTAGTCTGTATCTTTTTATTAGTGAGTTGTGTCCATTTACATTTAAGATTATTATTGAGAGAGGTTTGCTAATTATTGTAAATTTTTTTGGTTGTTTTTGGTTGGATTATTGTTTGTTCTCTTCTTTCAAAATATTCTATTTTTATTTATTTATTGGAGAGAGAAAGAGAAAGATAAAGAGAATGGGTATGCCAGGGTCTGTAACCACTGCAAATGAACTTCAGATACATGCATCACCTTGTGCAGCTGGTTTACATGTTAGTGGGGAATTGATCCTGGGTCCTCAGGCTTCACAGGCAAGTGCCTTAACTGCTAAGCCATCTCTCCAGTCCTTTTCTCCTTTTGCCGGTGTGTGGGGAGGTGGTTGGGTTATTCAAGTAGGGTCTCACTGTAGCCCAGACTGACCTGGAATTCACCATGTAGTCTCAGGGTGGCCTTGAACTCATAGTGATCCTTCTACCTCTGCCTCCCAAGTGCTGAGATTAAAGGCATGTGCCACCATGCCCAGCTCTTTTCTTCTCTTTTAATATTAGATGTTTTCTGATTTACTGTGTTGGACAAGATGGATTCATTCCTTCCTCACTCTCTTTTGTTCATCTCTTCCTCTCACAAAATTTATTCTTTCTTCTCAAGATTGAAACTTCCATCCTGCCCTGAGTATAATAATGCTTTAAGTATTTCTTCAGTGTTGGCTTGGTTGTTGTGAGCAGCCTTAGTTTGTGCTCATCTTGAAATGTTCTTATTTCTCTATACATTTTGAAAGATAGCTTTGCAGGATATAGCAATCTTGATTGGAAATTATTTACTTCAGCACTTGAAATATATCATTTCATGGCAAGAGTTGGCCCTTGGACGATAACCAGGTTATGGGAGTTCTACCTGTATGAATGGACTAATACTATCTTATAGAGTGGATCAAGTTTCATGTGAATGGATAAGTTATCTAAAGAGTGTTATTATAAAAGAAAACATTCTTTAAAAAAATTTTGGTTAGTATACAAAGAAATGTGTTTCACTGTAATATTATGTATATGTATGTATGTATGTGCATATATATATATATATATATATATATATATATATATATATATATATATATAGTTTGTTCTTATCTACCCTCTCCCCTCTTTCCTCATCTTGTTTGGATCCTTCCCTCCCCAAATTCTCCCGACTTCTGCTGTCATGACATACATATTCTATCACCCTCTCTTGTCCTCCACTCCCCTTACACCTCTCCTCTCATAATTCCCTTTCTACTTTCATGACTCTCTCTCTCTCACACACACAGAGACTTAAATGTTATTATGTTTATTAAAAAATGCAGTATTTATCTTTGTGAGTCTGCCTTATTTTATTTAACATGATCTCCAGTTCCATCCATTTTCCTGAGAATGTCATACTTTCATTCTTAAAAAAACAGAGTATTGTTATTAACCCTTTAGCCCATTTTCACCTACTATATCCCAAATATTCTATTTGTTGTTTAGCCAGAGATCTAAAGAAATTTAGAATTGTAATCACTAGCCAAGTGTATTATAGTGAATACTTCCAAGTTCTGCTCCCAGGAAATCTACTTCATTAATGTCTGACAATGTGTCAATGGACTCTCCCTTTAACAAGCACACCAGGTAATTCAGATGCTCTGATGTTTGAGAATCTTATGCTACACTTCCCACAACACATGTGAAATATACTGTTTAAGCAATGTTTTATTTGCCTAAAAAGGATAGTCCCATTTTTAGAAAGGCATTCAGTCAAAATTCACTTTTGTTGTTATAATCAATTAATTAGGAAAATAGAACTAGGAGCTCTATGTTGTTAGGTCTGGTTACAACCAAGTGACTCTAAGCTACTGACAATAAAACAGCCTAGTTTCAACCGTTTTTCACAATTTTATTTCTTTCATGGGTCGATTTAAATTATTTTCAAATGATAATTGATTTTTCTTTCCTGTGAATACATTTTGGTAAAAGAAATTTATATCATACAAAAATATTTTAATTAAAAGCTTGTAATGCTAACATTTGTCACACGTATACATCTACAGATAAAGTATATTATAGAAACTATAAAGTTATTTTAAAAATATGAATAACTTTTATGTAGGAGGAGCAAAGAAAAAAGGAAGCAGCGTGGATAAAAGGTATGTTTTTTTCAACAATTTCTTCAAAGGCCTAGTGTATACTAAATGTGTTTTCCACATATAGAGGAATCCAGAGGCTATATAACATGTTATTTTCAATGCCATGAAAATACAATAGAAGTGTTAATTATTAATATATGCTAGACATATAATTTTTAACAAAACAAAGTTTGCAATTTCACCTCTTTGAAATTTAAATTTTTGTCTCCTATTTGAATCCAAAAGTGACGGGGTGAAAGCCATATAGTAATGCCCCAGGTCAAAATGAGCTTGTGGGGTGGGAGAGAGACAAAAAAGTAAAGAAAAAAAAGATTTTTTATAATCATTTAGATATTTCAAGTCCTATTTTAGTACCTCAAAAATTATGTACTAGGGGTTGGGGATTTAGCTCAGTGGATGAGCACTTGCCTAGCAAGTGCAGGCCCCAGATTCGGTCCTCAGCACCAAAAAAAAAATTATGTACATCATAATTTTAGAATTAAAAAGTATAAATAAAATATGATAAAGTTTTCTTTTTGTGTGTTTTCCAGGTAGTGTCTCACTCTAGCCCAGGTTGACCTAGAACTGACTCTGTAGTCTCAGGATGGCCTTGAACTCTCAGTAATCCTCCTACATCTTCCTCCCAAGTGGTAGGATTAAAGGAATGTGCCACCACACCTGGCTGATAAAGTATTTTAAACAAAAAATTATGTGTAAAATACCACAAAGTTAACATGTAAAGTATGATGAAATGTGTATTAGGAAATTAGGTGATATTTTCTAAAATTTAACTTTTATTTATTTATTTTCTTTTAATATTTTTATTCATTTGTTTGTAAGCAGAGAGAGGGGAGAGGGAGAGAGAGAAATGAGAATGGATGCACCAGGGCTCCAGCCACTGTAAACAAACTTCAGATACATGCAGCACTTTGTGAATGTAGCTTTACATGACAACTGGGGAACAGAACCCAGATTGTTAGGCTTTGCAGGCAAGTGTCTTTACCGCTAAGCCATCTCTCCAGTCCAGCTTTTTTTTTTTGAGACAGAATTTCACTATTTAATTTAGGTTGGCTTGGAACTAACTAGCCTCAAACCCACAATCCTGCTGTTGCCTTCTAAATGCTAGGAGTATAGGCATGCACTAACATACCTGGCCTAAAACAATATTTTAAAAACATACAATTCACAGTCTAGATAATATACTGGGAAAGGCACGAGATTTAAATCTAGGTTGACATCTGTCTTGTGTCTAATTTGTGATGGGCTGCTTCTCTAAGTCTCCATTCCCTCTTTTGTGAAGTGGTGCCAACAGTAGCTATCTTGAGATGATAAATGAGATCTAAACATATGTCAAAATGCCTTGTAATCAGATTACATGGTGTATATGTATGGAGGTTTTTGATAAAAAAAAAAAAAAAAATTAAGGGGCTGGAGAGATTGTTTAGTAGTTAAGGTGCTTGCACAAAGCCAGAGGACTCGGGTTCGATTCCCCAGGACCCACATAAAGCCAGATGCACAGGTGGCACATGCATCTGGAATTCATTTGTAGTGGCTAGAGGCCCTGGTGTGCCCATTCTCTCTCTCTCTCTCATAAATAAATAACTAAAATATTTTTAAATGTTTAAAAATTTAAAAAAGATAAAAATAAAGGTTCCACCTTTTAATCACACCACAGATTTGTCTGATATTATAAACAGTAGCTCTTTTGCTGGATGACATGTGACAAAACAGAAATATACCTAGATAAGGACATTGATGTTTTTGGGTACCCAACTTGTACCCAGCTTACCTTTTTACTAACTTGTTATGTAGTTAAGAATGACCTTTAACTCCTTATCCACTTATCTCTGCCCCCCCCCCCCAGGGGCTGGGGATTGAAGGCATGTGCCCATCCCCAGACACTGATTTTTGTATGAACTTGTTACTTTACCCCCAAATGGACATTTTAGGTGCTAAGAGGGTATATTTACTATGAACGAGAAGGCCTAGATCAGCATTCCAGGCCAGCAATTGTCGGCCATTTCATGCCCCTTCCCACTCTCTTCATGGACTTAGTAAGTTTCTGATGGGAAACCTCTCCTGACCCCTAATACACCTCCTACTGTGCCCTATACCCAGTGCATCCTGTCCATCACATCCACCTATTTGCTTCTGTCTCTTTCACAAGATTGAAAACATCTAGCAGTTAGGATTTCTGTGTTCTCAGTGTTCACAGATGTTCCTTGAAAGCTGATTCCTCACCATTTAAGAATAAATTTATATC
The DNA here is from genome assembly GCA_036365145.1 of Orientallactaga sibirica. NCBI lineage: Eukaryota > Metazoa > Chordata > Mammalia > Rodentia > Dipodidae > Orientallactaga > Orientallactaga sibirica. Next base: position 35,836,664 of record JAEOAD010000015.1, on the reverse strand, counting down.
TTACATTACGTGCATTCACATCCATCCTCAGGGCTTGCTGTCAAAAACATAATATAGAGCCAGGTATGGTGTCCCATGCTCAAGGTCCCAGCACTTTGAGGTGGAGGCAGGATGATTTCTGCAAGTTTGAGGCCATCCTGAGCTACATCGTTAGATCATATCTCAAAACACCAAAATGGTTGGACATATGGCTTAGTGGTTAAGCGCTTGCCTGTGAAGCCTAAAGACCCTGGTCCAAAGGCTTGATTCCCCAATACCCACGTAAGCCAGATATACAAGTGGCACATGCATCTGGAGTTCATTTGCAGTGGCTAGAGGCCCTGGTGCACCCATTCTCTCTCTCTCTTTGTCTGTCTGTAGGTATCAAATAAATAAATAAAAATAAACAAAAACTTTACAACAAAACAAAACAGGGATTGAGTACTTGCCTAGCAAGCATAAGCCTCTGTGTTCAGTTTTCAGCACTGGGGGGAAAGGAATGAATAACTACAAATAAAGGGGATAATCTCAGAGGAAAATAACATTTTCCTCTAGTCTCCACACACATGTGTATGCATGTGCACATGCATCCATCCATACATGTGACCACACACATGTAAACCTGCATATATACACACATACACATACAGAGAGACCCCATCTTAGAAAACAAATAAAACAGAAAACAACCCCAACTAAAACAAACTGCTTCAATTAAAGATTATTCTCATTGAAAAAAAGAAGAAGCTGTGTAAATTGTAAGTCCTTAGAGAAGAGTCTGTTACTGTAATTGTATAGGCCAACCCATTAGCCCCTGTCACCATGGGCCAAAACTTTTGTAATATTCCTGCTCATTAATTTTTTCTTATATAGGAAATACTTAACTATGTCATCAAGAACCTTTCTAACATTCTAGAATTAAGGTTTTCAACCTAATGAAAATATTTTCCTTTAAAATGTGTTGATTATATTAGAATAGACTTTAAACTTTGTGATCATGAAAACATTGCTAGTTTCAATTATATAGTTAGCATTAGTATGGATGATAGCAACTTGGGATTTTTCCCTTATAGAATTATCCTGTCCATTATGCCTCAAGAGTCTGAATTCATATGCAGTATTCATAGTAGGCTATTTTTTTTTCAGAAAGTGAAGATCATTCTGAAGATGAATGCTGCCTTGCAAAAGAAGACATCAGCTGTGACCCTTCAGAGACGAGCTCAGCTGCAAATGGCAGCAGTGCTACATTAAACTTATCAACATCACCATCAGATTCTTATTACAGCCAAAGTGTAGAAGCAGCTGATGACTGGTTTTATGATGATTCTCAAGCAAGAAAAGATTCTCCAAAGCCTTTTCTTAAAGAACCATTAATGGAAAAAGTGTTTTCATACTTGTCAACCATTTCATTGGAAGACTGTCCTGAAAAATGTAATGAATATGATATTTTATGATGATCACAAAGATGACAGCATTAAGGGCATATTTTCACAAACACACACAGAGGTTGAAATACAAAACCTGCAACATAATACTGAATGACTTTTTCTTTTTTTGAAATCTGGTAGTCAATGAAATCAGGCAAAGTTGCTGAATTATGAGCTTCTGCATTTCTTACATGTCCATGCTAATACTGCTTTTCTTGTTCTTTACCATAGAGTGGCCCTAGCCTGTGCTGGTTATTTTTAGAAAATCAAAATTATGGGAAGAACTATAATGGCATCATGAACTTTAAGCTTAAACTCCTTGTATATCATCACATAAATAATGTGTATTTGCAATATACAGGAAAAAGATGTTAAGAAATTTTTTATCATGAATATGTTTTTGAATAAAACTTCCACAGAACTTTCATATATTTTGGACATTTTAAATTTTATTTCAGTGTGAGTAGAGCTGTATGGAATACTTCTATAGGCTTTTCTGAATTTGAAACACATAAATTGCCTATTCAAATCCTTTCATGTCATGCTTTTGTAAACAATATTGACTTGTTTCTGTAAGACAGCCTGTAAAGAATCCAGAAAATAATTTTCTTTTCCATTTTCTAACTATATTTTTTGCAATGCCCCTAATCTTCCCTCTACAACAATTAAAATGGTTTGTGAGCACCTAACTCAAGCCAGGTGAGAGTTCCTCTAGTCAAATTTTTATCTAGGGGTCTGAGATAGAATCTACTTTTTCTTTTTCTAAATTCTCATCATCTTTTTTCTTTTTTTTTTTTTTTTTTTTTTTGGTTTTTGCGGTAGGGTTCACTCAGGCTGACCTGGAATTAATCCCATTCTTTCTTTCTCTTCTGAACAATGCTGGGATTAACAAAGTATATTTCCTTTTTCTTTGCTTAAATAACACAAATAACATCTATCTATTCACCTTTCAAGAGATAAATCACACCTATTAAATAAATGCAAAGAAACCTGCCTCAAACTGGATAATAGAATTATCCAGGCTTATCTTTTCTGACCTAGAAAACTTTTTGCTTTGTTTTATTGTTGTTTGTTTTGTATTTTGAGACAGAGTCTTGATACACAGCCTGGGTGGGCTTCAATCTTTCTATGTAGCCCACAAATGGCTTTAAACTCTTGATCCTCCAGCCTCTTCCTACAAAGTAGTGGGATTACAGGTGTGTGGCATTATACCCAGCTCTGACCCAGGAAATATTAGCAGGAGTTACACCACTCCTCTATTGGCCTTTTCTTCCCTTAAGTCTTCCTTAAGTCTAGATAAATTTTGCCTGCTCCAGGTATGTAAGGAGCAGTAAAGACAAAAATTTCAACTGGTTTCTGTTTCTTGTCCTTAAACTTCTGTCTTACAGCCTAACCTAGCTGGTAAGAGCATAAGACTTCTCTAAGAATTTGGGTTGTACAAAAGAGATGGTAGCCTTTATCTGACTGGTCTCTGTGATAGAAATATAAATCAGGGAACTATGACTGGCTGTGTCTTACCACACAAGTTAAGGAGAAAGCAAAAATAGATTACAGATTGAAAAGCAGAGATGAGAGATTAGGACAGGATGATTCCTGACCTTCTAACAGTACTTCATTCCCTTGTTCAAGCCATTCATGAACCGTGGCTATGATCTCTGCCCTTCACAATGTATCTTTTAGTTTTAGCCCAGGACCTTGCACATACCAGGCAAGTGCTCTACCACTAGCCTCTATCCCCTTGGTAGTATATCTTTGTATGCTAATTATAATTTCCTTTTATTCTTAAGCTAGCAAGATTTGATTTCTATTACTAGCCACTATCCCTGAGGCTTGAATATAATTTGTTCTTGGCTTCGTTAAGATACCTTTGTAATTTTATTATAAATTCTCTTTTTGCATAAACATGGGTTTTGTTTTTATTTCTATTACTGTAATCAAGCATCCTATCCAAGACCTGTAAATATTAAAAATAAGAATAAAGATATTTATGCATACAAAGTATATGTTATACTCTCATGCTATAAAAATTAATTTCCTTAAAACCTAACACTTTATTTATTTATCAAATATAACTGCATCTACGTTTGGTGACACAGTCCTGCAATCCCAGTACTTGGCAGGTGGAGGCAGGAAGACCAGGAGTTCAAAGTTATTCTTGGCTACATAGTGAGTTTGAGGCCAGTCTGCGCTACATGGCACACTATCTCAAAAAAAAAAAAAAAATCCTCAAAGAGTAACAACAACAAAATATTTCTCCATACCAGAGGCATAGACCTTGTTCTCTTTGGAAAGTCCAGTGAACAGTACTTCAGTCTAACCTATACCACTCAAAATGATTTTATTTTCAAGAACTATAATTTCACCTTCTATACAAGCTGACAAATTAAGACCAAAAGTTTCCTTCCTCTTCTCTCTCTGCAGTGCAAGGAATAAATAACTAAAATATTTTTAAATGTTTAAAAATTTAAAAGATAAAAATAAAGTTCCACCTTTTAATCACACCACAGATTTGTCTGATATTATAAACAGTAGCTCTTTTGCTGGATGACATGTGACAAAACAGAAATATACCTAGATAAGGACATTGATGTTTTTGGGTACCCAACTTGTACCCAGCTTACCTTTTACTAACTTGTTATGTAGTTAAGAATGACCTTTAACTCCTTATCCACTTATCTCTGCCCCCCCCCCCCAGGGGCTGGGGATTGAAGGCATGTGCCCATCCCCAGACACTGATTTTTGTATGAACTTGTTACTTTACCCCCAAATGGACATTTTAGGTGCTAAGAGGGTGTATTTACTATGAACGAGAAGGCCTAGATCAGCATTCCAGGCCAGCAATTGTCGGCCATTTCATGCCCCTTCCCACTCTCTTCATGGACTTAGTAAGTTTCTGATGGGAAACCTCTCCTGACCCCTAATACACCTCCTACTGTGCCCTATACCCAGTGCATCCTGTCCATAACATCCACCTATTTGCTTCTGTCTCTTTCACAAGATTGAAAACATCTAGCAGTTAGGATTTCTGTGTTCTCAGTGTTCACAGATGTTCCTTGAAAGCTGATTCCTCACCATTTAAGAATAAATTTATATCTTACATTACGTGCATTCACATCCATCCTCAGGGCTTGCTGTCAAAAACATAATATAGAGCCAGGTATGGTGTCCCATGCTCAAGGTCCCAGCACTTTGAGGGGGAGGCAGGATGATTTCTGCAAGTTTGAGGCCATCCTGAGCTACATCGTTAGATTATATCTCAAAACACCAAAATGGTTGGACATATGGCTTAGTGGTTAAGCGCTTGCCTGTGAAGCCTAAAGACCCTGGTCCAAAGGCTTGATTCCCCAATACCCACGTAAGCCAGATATACAAGTGGCACATGCATCTGGAGTTCATTTGCAGTGGCTAGAGGCCCTGGTGCACCCATTCTCTCTCTCTCTTTGTCTGTCTGTAGGTATCAAATAAATAAATAAAAATAAACAAAAACTTTACAACAAAACAAAACAGGGATTGAGTACTTGCCTAGCAAGCATAAGCCTCTGTGTTCAGTTTTCAGCACTGGGGGGAAAGGAATGAATAACTACAAATAAAGGGGATAATCTCAGAGGAAAATAACATTTTCCTCTAGTCTCCACACACATGTGTATGCATGTGCACATGCATCCATCCATACATGTGACCACACACATGTAAACCTGCATATATACACACATACACATACAGAGAGACCCCATCTTAGAAAACAAATAAAACAGAAAACAACCCCAACTAAAACAAACTGCTTCAATTAAAGATTATTCTCATTGAAAAAAGAAGCTGTGTAAATTGTAAGTCCTTAGAGAAGAGTCTGTTACTGTAATTGTATAGGCCAACCCATTAGCCCCTGTCACCATGGGCCAAAACTTTTGTAATATTCCTGCTCATTAATTTTTCTTATATAGGAAATACTTAACTATGTCATCAAGAACCTTTCTAACATTCTAGAATTAAGGTTTTCAACCTAATGAAAATATTTTCCTTTAAAATGTGTTGATTATGTTAGAATAGACTTTAAACTTTGTGATCGTGAAAATATTGCTAGTTTCAATTATATAGTTAGCATTAGTATGGATGATAGCAACTTGGGATTTTTCCCTTATAGAATTATCCTGTCCATTATGCCTCTAGAGTCTGAATTCATATGCAGTATTCATAGTAGGCTAATTTTTTTTCAGAAAGTGAAGATCATTCTGAAGATGAATGCTGCCTTGCAAAAGAAGACATCAGCTGTGACCCTTCAGAGACGAGCTCAGCTGCAAATGGCAGCAGTGCTACATTAAACTTATCAACATCACCATCAGATTCTTATTACAGCCAAAGTGTAGAAGCAGCTGATGACTGGTTTTATGATGATTCTCAAGCAAGAAAAGATTCTCCAAAGCCTTTTCTTAAAGAACCATTAATGGAAAAAGTGTTTTCATACTTGTCAACCATTTCATTGGAAGACTGTCCTGAAAAATGTAATGAATATGATATTTTATGATGATCACAAAGATGACAGCATTAAGGGCATATTTTCACAAACACACACAGAGGTTGAAATACAAAACCTGCAACATAATACTGAATGACTTTTTTCTTTTGAAATCTGGTAGTCAATGAAATCAGGCAAAGTTGCTGAATTATGAGCTTCTGCATTTCTTACATGTCCATGCTAATACTGCTTTTCTTGTTCTTTACCATAGAGTGGCCCTAGCCTGTGCTGGTTATTTTTAGAAAATCAAAATTATGGGAAGAACTATAATGGCATCATGAACTTTAAGCTTAAACTCCTTGTATATCATCACATAAATAATGTGTATTTGCAATATACAGGAAAAAGATGTTAAGAAATTTTTTATCATGAATATGTTTTTGAATAAAACTTCCACAGAACTTTCATATATTTTGGACATTTTAAATTTTATTTCAGTGTGAGTAGAGCTGTATGGAATACTTCTATAGGCTTTTCTGAATTTGAAACACATAAATTGCCTATTCAAATCCTTTCATGTCATGCTTTTGTAAACAATATTGACTTGTTTCTGTAAGACAGCCTGTAAAGAATCCAGAAAATAATTTTCTTTTCCATTTTCTAACTATATTTTTTGCAATGCCCCCAATCTTCCCTCTACAACGATTAAAATGGTTTGTGAGCACCTAACTCAAGCCAGGTGAGAGTTCCTCTAGTCAAATTTTTATCTAGGGGTCTGAGGAATTTATGATAGGAATCATCTACTTTTTTTCTTTTTTCTAAATTCTCATGTAATTAATCCCATTTTTCTTTCTCTTGAGAACAATGATTAACAAAGTATATTTCCTTTTGTGCTTAAATAACACATATCTATTCATACCTTTCCAAGAGATAAATCACACCTATTAAATAAATGCAAAGAAACCTGCCTCAAACTGGATAATAGAATTATCCAGGCTTATCTTTTCTGACCTAGAAAACTTTTTGCTTTGTTTTATTGTTGTTTGTTTTGTATTTTGAGACAGAGTCTTGATACACAGCCTGGGTGGGCTTCAATCTTTCTATGTAGCCCACAAATGGCTTTAAACTCTTGATCCTCCAGCCTCTTCCTACAAAGTAGTGGGATTACAGGTGTGTGGCATTATACCCAGCTCTGACCCAGGAAATATTAGCAGGAGTTAGACCACTCCTCTATTGGCCTTTTCTTCCCTTAAGTCTTCCTTAAGTCTAGATAAATTTTGCCTGCTCCAGGTATGTAAGGAGCAGTAAAGACAAAAATTTCAACTGGTTTCTGTTTCTTGTCCTTAAACTTCTGTCTTACAGCCTAACCTAGTTGGTAAGAGCATAAGACTTCTCTAAGAATTTGGGTTGTACAAAAGAGATGGTAGCCTTTATCTGACTGGTCTCTGTGATAGAAATATAAATCAGGGAACAATGACTGGCTGTGTCTTACCACACAAGTTAAGGAGAAAGCAAAAATAGATTACAGATTGAAAAGCAGAGATGAGAGATTAGGAGAGGATGATTCCTGACCTTCTAACAGTACTTCATTCCCTTGTTCAAGCCATTCATGGCTATGATCTCTGCCCTTCACAATGTATCTTTTAGTTTTAGCCCAGGACCTTGCACATACCAGGCAAGTGCTCTACCACTAGCCTCTATCCCCTTGGTAGTATATCTTTGTATGCTAATTATAATTTCCTTTTATTCTTAAGCTAGCAAGATTTGATTTCTATTACTAGCCACTATCCCTTAGGCTTGAATATAATTTGTTCTTGGCTTCGTTAAGATACCTTTGTAATTTTATTATAAATTCTCTTTTTGCATAAACATGGGTTTTGTTTTTATTTCTATTACTGTAATCAAGCATCCTATCCAAGACCTGTAAATATTAAAAATAAGAATAAAGATATTTATGCATACAAAGTATATGTTATACTCTCATGCTATAAAAATTAATTTCCTTAAAACCTAACACTTTATTTATTTATCAAATATAACTGCATCTACGTTTGGTGACACAGTCCTGCAATCCCAGTACTTGGCAGGTGGAGGCAGGAAGACCAGGAGTTCAAAGTTATTCTTGGCTACATAGTGAGTTTGAGGCCAGTCTGCGCTACATGGCACACTATCTCAAAAAAAAAAAAAAATCCTCAAAGAGTAACAACAACAAAATATTTCTCCATACCAGAGGCATAGACCTTGTTCTCTTTGGAAAGTCCAGTGAACAGTACTTCAGTCTAACCTATACCACTCAAAATGATTTTATTTTCAAGAACTATAATTTCACCTTCTATACAAGCTGACAAATTAAGACCAAAAAGTTTCCTTCCTCTTCTCTCTCTCTCTCAAATAAATAAATTAATTAAGAATATCTAAAAGGTTTTAAAAATTGTTTAAGGGCCCGGAGAGATGGCTTAGTGGTTAAGGCGTTTGCCTGCAAAGCCAAAGGATCCTGGTTTGATTCTCTAGGACCCACATAAGCCAGATGCACAAGGGGAGAGCATGCATCTGGAAGTCGTTTATAGTGGCTGGAGCTCCTGGACGCCCATTCTCTCTCTCTCTCCCTCTTTCTCTCTCTCAAATAAATAAATAAAATATATTTTAAAAATGTTTCCTTTCTCTTGGGTCAGATACAAGATACAGTACTTCATCTTGTTTATAACAACTGTAGCCAGAGTAGCACTATTTTTGCATTGTTTCCAGAGCCCCAGTTTCTACAAGGTGATGAGAAAAGGACCAATGTTGACACAAACAGGCAGTGTTTTTTTGGTTTTTCGAGGTAGGGTCTCACTCTGGCCCAGGCTGACCTGGAATTACTTATGTAGTCTCAGGGTGGCCTCGAGGTAGGGTCTCACTCTGGCCCAGGCTGACCTGGAATTAATTATGTAATCTCAGGGTGGCCTCCAACTCACGGCAATCCTCCTACCTCTGCCTCCCGAGTGCTGGGATTAAAGGAGTGTGCAACCACGTCTGGCTGAGGCAGTTGTATTATAGGAAAGGAAACATTCAGGAAACCTAATAGTTTATCATTGACAGTAGTAGAGGGAGTCACGATCACTATTTTCCAAGGTTATTTACTAAATGAATAGATATTCTTGAACAGATAATTTGGAACATGGGAAATCTGTGTTGCTGCTAATAAATATCTGAAATAGACATTACATATTAACATAACATGCAAATTATACAGTCTAATGATTATAATGTATCATTAATAGTCCAAAAAACTGTGTTTCCATAGGCTGTTACAGCATTTTTGATTACAAATACCTGAAAAACAAAACAAATTAGCTAGTTTACAAAAAAAAAAAAAAAAAGTTTTGTTTCATAAACAAAATCCTAGTAGTGGTTGAACAACTAACTGTAGGAAACACAAGGTCAAAATGGTGAATCAGGCTCAAATTCCATCAGAACTTTTCCTGTTTATACCAGTCAGGGTTCAATGAAAGGAGACCCACTATCAGTTTTAGGATAAGGGAGTTAAAAAAACAGATTTTTTTTTTTGAGACAGAGTCTCATGGAGCCCAGATTGGCCTTGAACTCATTGTGTAGCTGAAGATAACCTTGAACTTCTGATTCTCCTGCCTCAACCTCCCAAAAGCTGGAATTATAGGGTTATGCCATCTCATCTATGTAGTGTTGAGGCTTGAATCCAGGGCTTCATGCATTCTAAGTGATGTTTCCTCCCCCTCCCATAAACATATGTTTTGAATGCTTGGTCCCCAGGTAGTGGCAATTTGAGAGGTGGAGCCTTACTGGACGTGTGTTGTTGGGAGCAGGCTTAGAGTTGTTATATCCAACTCTCTCTTGCCAGAGTTTAGCTTACACTCTAATTGTGATTTTCTATCTGCTGTGACAGAGGTAATGTCCAGCCTCTGCTCATACCATGCTTTCCCCTGCCATCATGAAGCTTCCCCCCAAGTCTGTAAGCCAAAGTAAAATTTTTCCTCCCATTGGCTGCTTTGGTCAGGTGCTTTGTCCCAGCAATGTGCCCTACAATAGCAGGCCCCAGGCTTGATAGGTTGATTTGTTTCAATTTTAAGAGCAGGTCTCACTATGTTGACCCTAGTGATTTTTCTGCTTCAACCTCTCAAGTCTAGGACTACAGGCTTGGGCCACAGCAAGCATAGGAATTTTATCTTGCAGAGTTATAGAAGGATCTGGGGAAGTAAAGGTTAAGAAGAGAAATTGGGTCCCATGCCTTTAATCCCAGCATTTGGGTGGCTGAGGTTGGAGGATCGTTGTGAGTTTAAGGCCAGACTGAGACTACATCATGAATTCCAGGTCAGCCTGGGCTAGAGCAAAAAAGAAAAAAGCGAGAAAGAGAAACTGGTGAGTCAGTGGTAAGCTGTGACTTTGGGTAGCAGCTGTCTTTGAGCGTGTACTACAAGCATCTGGAGGTGGGCACAGGGACTTTTTCTTATATAGCAGGGTCAGCAAAGGGGGAAAGAACTAGACCTAGAAGAGAGGAGTGAGAATAAGTTAGGACCCAGTGATGTTTTTTCAGTCTTTTACTATAGTTAGGATGAACACTATTCACAGAGTAATGGCTCCTGCGTAAGTCTTACCTTCCAGTTCGTTTATAAATTTCTCTTTGGACCAATTTTATTCTGGAACTACATGGAGAAAAGGATTATGGGAAACACAACTCTAGCTTAACCAAGTTAACACAGTAGAAATGATCACAGTCTACCTGTCATCATTTTGGCATTCATTTATATTTTAACAATATTTGGCACTTCAAAATTTTAAAAAAGTAGTATAATATCCGGGTGTAGATACTCACACCTGTAACCCCAGCATTCAGGAAGCTAGCACAGGAGAATTGCTGTGAGTTCCAGGCCAGTCTGGGCTACAAAGTAAGACCTTGTCTCAAGCAAACAAAATGATAAAGTGCTATCAGTACAATAACAGAATGGAAGATCTTTCTCTCATTCCTTCTCCCGACACAGAAAACAATAATTTTTTTCAGCCATCCATGAATGAAAGTGTCTTGCAGAAGCACAGGGTCCAGGTAGAAGGCATGATACCCTGGTACAGCCAAGGTTTAGGAGTGTAATACTGCACCCATGTGGCAGATTTATAAACTGTGGTTCAGATCTCAAAATGACCTGACTTCCCTATAGACAACTACAGCTCTGTTTGGCCTCTATCCTGCTCTAGAGCCACCTACCCAGACACTTGAAAGGAGTCACTCCCATTCATACTTAAGGTGGTAAACCTGCTGATGTGGGTCCTGGCAAAGTACACAGAAGTAGTTCTGAAACATGACATTAGCTCCTCTTAGCCATGGCCAGAGATCAGTTCTGCCAACTCTATAGGATTCCTAAAAGTAGTCAGAGGTCAATCAGACTGACAGCATAGGAAGCCAGAGGGAAATAGCTGAGTCCCTGGGACTCACCTCAGTTATAGACCTTGAAATAGTCTGTGGCTTAGTTTCATCTCCTGTCAGCCTTGGACCAGGCCAATACCTCTTACCCAGGGACCTATAGGACAACCCACTAGGACGGTAGATCATGATGTCGACTTTCACCTCAGTGCCAGTCCTACAGAACAAGTTCCTGAAGACAGTCCAGTCTACTCAGAGAGGAGACAAAACTCACACCCACTACAGCACCTAGCAATGGGCCTGACAGCTGCAGACCCACTGAAGATACAACAGCAACTGTGTGGACCAGCTCCATCCCATTCAACTGTGATCTCAAAGGCAACATCGTAAACCCAGAACTGAATAAGAAAAGTGTTGAACCTGCTGAAAGTGACTTTAGAACATTTTAAAAAATATTTATTTATTTATTTGCAAGCAGAGAGAGATAGAGAGACAGACAGAGAGAATGGGCACAACAGCACCTCCAAACGCTGCAAATGGACTCCAGATGCCTGTGCCACTTTGTGCATCTGGCTTTACATAGGTACTGGGGAATCAAACTCCAATCATTAGGCTTTGCAGGCAAGTGCCTTAACCACTGAGCAATCTATTCAGCCCTAGAACATTTCATTAAAAATTTTATCTTCCCACCAGTCATAAAAATGACATTTTTACATATGTATATAGTATATTTTGGTTATAATCCCCTTCTAGTATCTTCTTTTGTCCCTTTTCCAGGAATCCCCTTCTTCTTAACTAGCCTCTCTTCTACTTCAAACTCTTTTTTTTCTTGTGTTGTTTTTAAAAATATTTTTTAAATTTTTATTTATTGGTTTATTTGAGAGATAAACACACATACACACACACAGAGAGAGAGAGAGAGAGAGAGAGAGAGAGAGAGAGAATAGGCACACCAGGGCCTCTAGCTGCTGCAAACGAATTCCAGATGCATGTGCCACCCTGTGCATCTGGTTTACATGGGTCCAATTGAACCATGGTCCTTTGGCTTTGCAGGAAAGTGCCTTAACTGCTAAGCCATTTCTCCAGCCCTTGTGTGTGTGTGTTTTATCCACTGACTTTAATTAAGGTTTCTGAATGAGAATGTGTGAGGGATTATTATCAGGACTCATGCAACCTACCAGTGGCTACACAACTTCAGAAAGTGCCTCCCATTCACCCAGCAACCATTAACTGCCAATAACTCCATAAAGATGAATAGGGGCCTTATGTCCTCCTCCATTATCCACAACAGAATGTTAATGGACCCAATATTTTGCAGGTCTTGTCAGGTAACAATAGTCACTGTGAGGTCATGAATGAAACTGCCATGCCATGTTCAAAGAACAGCATCCTATAGCACTCCTCTCCAAATTCTGGCTCTTACATTCTTTCTGTCCTCTCTTTTCTAATGTTCCCTGAGCCTAGAAGGGGGTGATGGAGGTGTCTCATTTAGCACTAAGCACAGATGAGCAATATTGACAAGGAATGTTTAGGATGTTGACTGATCTTAAACTATGCTCTTTGCCCTACTTCCTTAGTCACATGGCTGCACTTTTAACCCAAAATAATGTGTGCACAAGTGAAATATGCTGACCACATTGAAGACAATGCACAAATAGCCCACAGAACTGCTACAGATCTGCTGGAAACAACAGGTGGGTGTAGTGTAATTGCATTTGTAGATGGAGTGTGTGTGTGTGTGTGTGTGTGTGTGTGTGTGTGTGTGTTGGATCAGCAGAGTCCAACAGGTCATACACCTAAGCCCCTTCCTTTAACAAATGTTTAAAGAATTATTCAAAGTCAGGCTGTAGAGATGGCTTAGTGGTTAAGGCGCTTGCCTGCAAAGCCTAAGGATCCAGGTTTGATTCTCCAGGTCCCAAGTAAACCAGATGCACAAGGTGGCACATGCATCTGGAATTTGTTTGCAGTAGCATGCCCATTCTCTCTCTCTCTCTCTCTCTTCTCTCGTCTCAAAAAATAAATAAATAAATACAAATATTTAAAAGAAAAAATTATTCAAAGTCAAAATTTCTTGCACTTCACTCATGAGTTCCTTGCCTTTTCCCATGCAATACTCAACTTGTTCATGCATTATTGTTTTTTGCTGTTCAATAAGGATATTAAGCAGTGCCTGTCAGCAGAAGCTACAGCCACAGAATCATCACAGCAGTGGTGACAACAGAAGCAGTGTGCTCGCCCTTGGTTTAAATTACTCTGAGAGTCAGTTTTCCTTCTTTCAGGCTCATCTCCAGAAGCAACTGGCCCTCTTAGGAAATGATTCCAAGTCACTTTCTTTAATTCCAAGGCAGTGCTTCAATTGGGCAGCTGCCCTTCTAGGGCCTATGACCCCCTTCCTGCACTAGTCATAGGCTTTTGCCTAGGTTTTCAGTGGTATGTATGAATTCCCTCCCCTGAAGTGGGCTTTCAATCTAATCAAGAAGCAGTTCGTTACCCCATAACAGTCATACTACTATTGCACTAGTAAGCACATCTTGCCAGGTTGGTTAGTTGTGTAGCCACAGGGTCCACTGCTGGGCAAGATTGTTGACTTTTCTCTTCCAGCGGCCTGCATAGTACCTTCTAGCACTGTGACAAGTGGCAAATAGGAGGGAAGTTTCCACCTCAGTCCAGCTTGATTTCTCAGTGTCTTAACAACAGAAGCAAGAGGTGTCTTCAGAAATAGAGTTTTCAAGAAGAATCCATACACCAATTGCATGTGAGGTCAAGAGGTCCCAAGTGTGGGTTCATTGTTCATCCTCTTCTGGCTCAAAATCCAGATTGTTATTGAAGAAAAAGCACTAAATATGTGAGCACTGATCATTTCTACTATACCAAAAGATGCTGATTCAACAGTGACACCAAGATCAGTTGAAAGATACTTAACCAGTTAATTCACTGTTACTCTTTTAATTTCTTTGCTCTTTAAGTCTGAAACAGAGTCCATGAAACCACACAGTATACAATACTGCTGCAGCCTTTGGCATAACAATTCTGTAGTTCATTTGAAGGGGCATCTTTGAGCCGGCTGCCCTGGCTAGATGACTGTGATGGCAGCTCACAGTGAGGTTGAGGATGAGGATGAGATCATCTCTGAGGCCCTGGCACTTGGCAGCTCTGGCTGTGACATGCACTGCGAGGGCAGCAGCAGTCAAAGCACTGGTGAGAGGCAGGAGAGCCACAGGCCATGCTGGCCTACACACCTCTTTTCTACTTTTATATCACATGCATAGAATTTAAAAAAATTATTTCATTAAACAGTTTTGTCCTTCCATTATTTACATTTTTAGACACATATTTTCAACTAATTGATTTTGTTCTGCAAGTTACTGATGTCCTATTCATCTGCTCTTTTTAAGTAATTATTTTTCCCATGTTTTACTCCACTTAGTTTTAGAAAATATTTTATATATTATTTGAGAGAGAGAGAAAGGGAGGGAGCGAGAGAGAGTGGGGGAAGAGGCAGATAGAGAGAGAGAGAAAAATGGGTGCACCATGGCCTCTAGCCAATGCAGATGAACTCCAGACACATACGCCGCCTTGTGTATCTGGCTTACATGGGTACTGGGGAATCAAACTTGGGTCCTTAGGCTTCACAGGCAAGTGCCTTAACTATTAGCCATCTCTCCAGTCCCGCAAGGATAGTTTTTATTGCTCTGTGTTCAAGGTTACTAGCTTTTTCCCCCTGCAGTCTTATCTGCACAATAATCCCATCCTCTTGATTGAGGGTAATCACTTGTAGAATGGAATCCAGGAAGAAGGTTTCTAATTAAACTCAGGAAATTTCCATCTCTCTCTCTCTCTCTCTCTGTGTGTGTGTGTGTGTGTGTGTCTGTCTCTCTCTCTGTCTCTCTCTCTCTCGTGGTTCCTGGGATCCCATGGCTGTGGTTCCCCGGACATGTCCAGGCAACTGTGGAGCAGGGTCTTGAGTGGCCATGAGTACGATGGGAAGAAACACCCAGGAGGCAGCATCAGAGGGCAGCTGGTTTATTGTCAGGGTAATGACTTTATAAGTTTGTGAAAGAGCAGGAAGAGGTACGGGTCATAAGGGGATTGGTTAGTACAGAGGTCCTGTTGATGCCTAATTAGCATGTAGGGACTTTGGGTGAGTGAGAAAGGGTCACATGGTCTAAGTAGTGGTGGGAAAAGGTATAGGGTACAGGTCATAGGGGGATTGGCTGTGCAAAGGCTGCTGGCCGATACCTAATGGAGGTTTTCCAGAAAGCTCTGAAGCGAGGCCAGTGTGAGCTTCTGGGGGAAGGAGAGTATGGGTTTAAGGGGCCAAGCAGAGGTGAGGGAGAGTTCTGTCCCCAAGAAAGGTATGGGTGGAATAAGTTGGATCTTATTTGGGGAGATTCTGAATCTGGACTCAATGAGAGAAGATATTAATTGATCTCTTAGTTCAGCTGGTGAAGTGGAGGAGTTTTTCCATACCAGGATGTCATCCATGTAATGATGGATGCTAGGGCCTTGATCTAGGTGTGGCCTTAATACCATAGCAACCACCTCTTGGCATATAGTGGGACTATTGGCCACACCCTGGGTAGAACCATCCACTCATAGTACTTGGCTGGCTCTGAGTTATTGACAGAGGGGATTGAGATTGCAAAGCTTTCTTGGTTCCAAGGGTGCAAGGGGATAGAAAAGAAACAATCCTTGATGTCAATAGCAAGGAGGGGGTGTTGGCTGGAATGGCCAATACAAGGGGAAGCCCCCTTTGAGGGGCACCCCAAATGAGCATAGCTTTATCCCTGAGATCTTGTAGTAATCTCCATCCTCCCGAGTCCTTTTGAATCATGAACACAGGAGTATTCCATGGGCTCCATGAGGGGAGGATGTGATTAAGTTGAAGTTGTTCTGTTACTAATTTAAGATTTTATGTTTTCCCTTGGCAGACGCCACTGTTCGACCCAAATTGTCTCATCAAAGAGCCATTCTAGGCAGGGAGTTTCATATTTAACAGTGGCCTTTAGGATTGGGAGTGACACTGGCGAAGGTACCTCTCATAGTCTTCTATCTCAATGCATTCTCCCTCTATATTACTGGCAATGACTACATCTAGGGCCTCAAGGATGTCTTCCCCAGCAGGTTACTTGTTACATCAGCCACTAGGGGTCTGATGACCTGTAGTTCCATCTGGGTCCTTCCATTTAAAGGCCTCCTTGGTAACATATGCCTGTGAGGGGCCTCCTATCCCCATTACTTGGGCCCAGGTATTAGTTCCCACTGTTGTGGAACTTCAGATCACCTTAGAATTGTCTTATCTGCCCCAGTATCAATTAGCCATTTGAAAATTTTTCCTCTGACCTCTAAAGCTAGCCTTGGGTGGGCCCCCTCTAGGATGCTTGTTACCCATTGTACATTATGGGTTTTCCCTTTTATTGGTGGGGGGGGGCTGAGGGTTGCCCTTTTTGTAAAAGCTCTAGGGGTTTGCCATCTTTGTCATAGGTGGAGCAGCAGTCTTTTCTCCAGTGAAACCCCTTGTGGCATTGAGGGCAAACTGTTTTGGGAGGGGGAGGTAGATGTGTTTGAGCCTGTAGTGGTCTGGTGTTGAGGATGTTCCCCTTTCCAATGTCCTTCTTCCCCACAATTTAAGCATTTTCCTCAGTTTTCAAGGCTGCTGCAAAGGCCTGTGCTAAAGAGGCTGCCTTATGTGAGGCAGTTCTGATATCCTGAGTGTAGCAACTGTCCATTTATCACAATGTTCATCCATGAGGCCTTGGCAAGCTAGCCTACATTCTGAAGTCATGCCTTTCCAAATGGTATTTTTGAGGAGGAGGTCCCTGGCTGTTGGGTCATGAATTTTTCTCTCAGGTTAGTTTTTGTTCTTAAGACAAAATCAGAAAGGGTTTCCTCTGGATTTTGACCAAGAAACAGTAAGAAAGAGGTATTGTCCTGAGGAGTGGGGGTTATTCGTCCCATGCCTGGAGGGCACAGTGGAAAACTTGGTCATAGTACCCTGGGGGCTGTTGGGCCTGTTGAATGCCTGTGGAGAAATTACACTGTCTGAAAGCTCATCAAATCTCCAGGGAATGTTCTGTTGGTTTTGGTTTCTCCTTATCTGTTGGAGGCATTCATCTCTGTAGAGGGCTTCCCATTGAAGGAATAGAGGGCTAGGCAGTGAAGACCAGCGGATATCACGACAGTCCTGGGGGTGTTAAGGGAGCCCTATAGGCTCTGAAGGAGGGACTTAGTCCATGGCTCATGGATACCATCCTCCATAACTGCCTGTCTGAGTTCTTTTGGGACATTGGCTTGATATGGATACCATTGTAAGGGGTGAGCCCGAGTTGGCTGAACATTAACAGGAAAAGCTGTGACTTCCTGATTATATGCATTTGTGTTGTTATCTCAGAGCTTGCATACTTATTCTGTGATTGTCAGTGAGGGGGTGGATGGAGAAGGGTCTTGGCTAAAGGAATTTATCATGTTGGGATTTTTTTTTCTGCATGAGTCCAGAGGGGGGCAGACCGGATCAGGAGGTGGGTATGGTGGCAAAGGTGGATAAAGGGGAGTGGGTGTAGGGGGGAGTCCAGGGTAATTTTTTTTTCTAATTTCTTCTATTGCTTTTTCAAGGGAACTAAGGTCCAACACTGGCCAGTCCTTGGGACTCTCCTCATTGGAGTCATCATCTAATTTTGGGATAAGGGTGGTCTTAGGGGGACTAACACATTGCCTAATGGCTGCTATGATTGGGAGAAAAGAGGAGGATTCCTTCTTGAACCTCCCATTTCCTGGCCAAATAAGCTATGTGGGTCCATGTGTTGGGGTCACATGGATCCCCAGAAACCATACAGGGGCAATCTGGAGGACTTCCCTGAGGAGATGGCCTCTCTCTGGGAGAGCTTAATTCCCCTAACTTTCAAGAGTGCTCTTAATCCATGAATCTGTGATTCCTTTTGGTGGAAGGAAATATTGCCTTTGATAGAAAAGAGTGGAAATGCCAAGACCAGAGGGCAATGTTCCCGAGGGCTTCATAGCACTGGGGGGATTCCCCAAGGGTCCAGATGTAAGCCTGTCTGCAATTTTAAGAGATTGGCAATCTGCCCTACAGGCTTTTAAAAGGTCAATGTGTTACCAGTTTTTGTGTTTAAGAGAAATAGATAGGGGGTTGTTGCCAATGCTTGAGCAGGCTGTTGGGGTTCAGGAGAGGGCTAGGGGCCTTCAGTCAATGCTGAAGTGTAGCCTCAGCCAAGAGATGTCAGTTGCCCATTCACAGTATCCAATCCCTCGCAATGGTGTGAACCGAAAGTAAAGGAGGAAAAGGAAAGATCCTGCCAGCCCTCAAATGTGGAGGCAAGGCCACAGGGGGCCAGTGTCCCCCTACATGATGATGTCCTTCTAGGGGAGCACTCACCTACCCCAGTACATCTCAGAGGGTCTCTGTTCAGGCACCAGCTGTGGTTCCTGGGGTCCCTGTGGCTGCAGTTCCCCAGAGATGTCCAGGCAACTATGGAGCAGGGTCTTGAGTGGCCGTGAGTGTGACAGGAAGGCACATCAGAGGGCAGCTGGTTTATTGTCAAGGGAACAGGTTTATAAGCATTTATGGAAGAGCAGGAAGAGGTAGAGGTCATAAGGGGATTGGTTAGTACAGAGGTCCCATTGATGCCTAATTAGCATGTAGGGACTTTGGGTGAGTGGGGAAGGGTCACATGGTCTAAGTAGTGGTGGGAAAAGGTATGGGGTAATGGGTTGTAGGGGGATTAGCTGTGCGAAGGCTGCTGGCTGATACCTCATTAACATAGGGACATAAGCAGAAAAAGGTCACAAGGCTCTGGGGAAAGCAAAACCTAAGTCTTATCAGGATGTCCAGGTGCCCCAGGCTGAGAGGAGGGAAAGGCCTTACTCCTGCTAGTCTTGAGGCTAGATTATAGGGGGGTCTAAACTCGCTGCAACCTCCACAGTCTGGGGCCCTTAGTCATGCCTGACAACTCAGGTCTGCCTAAACCTCCAGTAGCCCGGGGGCCTTCAACTGTACCTTACACGTGCTCTCTCTCTCTCTCTCTCTCTCTCACACACACACACACACACACACACACACACGATGTCAAACTAGAGGTGAGAATGGTTGGGAATCAGTAGTTCATCAGGAAGGGAAAGAGGACAAAGAAAGTAATAGGGAAGAATATGATCAAAATACATTATATGTATGTGAAAAATTGTCAAAAAATGAAATGAAATTTAAAAAAAGATTACAGGTAGATATTCTGGGGTCCTATAAGCAAGTTATTCACACTGTTATTCACACCATTCACACTGAAGGGCTCCACACATTTATTTAAGGCACAAATGATACAAATGCACTTATGATCAAACCAGCTCACCACTGCCACACCTTGTTTGCTTAGCCTTGTTATTTGAGATGAAAAAGCAACTCAACAGATTCAGAAGCAAAGACAGTGGACAGTCTGAAAGAAATTGGGTTCAGAAACTTTTTTTGTTTGTTTTTGTTTTTTGAGGTAGGGTCGCTCTCTAGCCCAGGCTAACCTGGACTTTACTATGTAGTCTCAGGGTAGCCCTGAACTTATGCCAATTCTCCTACCTCTGCCTCCCGAGGTGTGTGCCACCACGCCTGACTGGGTTCAGAAACTTTTAAGCATCAAACACATTTAAATGCTGGTATAATAAATTTCCTCTCAAATTGAGATTTTAATTTTTTATTCAGCTATTCCCCAAAGGTGTCATATACAATGAATATATGCCAATGGGAAAATAAATTTTAAAAATTTGGGCTGGAGAGATGGAAAACCTAAGGACCCAAGTTCAATTCCCAGATGCACAAGATGGCACATGTGTCTGGAGTTTCATTTGCCGTGGCTAGAGGCCCTGGTGCATCCATTCTCTCTCTCTCTTCTACCTCTTTATTTCTCTCTCTAAAATAAATAAAAAACATTTTTAAAAAATTGAATACAAAAAGAGATCCCACAAATGAATTCAGACACCTGTCCAAACCACCCTCCATTTCTGGAACCCCACGTGTAAGTCTAGGTGTCTGTCTGAATCCCAACCCTTACTCCTGCCCATGCCACCCTCTGTTTGGAACACATATGTGAGCTTAGGCACAGACGTAATGACCCAAGTCCCTTCTTGTGGCCCAGGCTGCCTACTGCCAGGACCCTTACACATGAATGGAGACTTCTGCCTGGGCCCTGGGCCCTTCTTTCTACCTGCATCACCAGCAGTTGAGACCCCACACCTGCAGGCACCTGCCCAGAACCCAAGTCCCTCTTCCACCCCATTCTACTTATACCAGGATCCAACAACTGGGCTGCTGCTACTGAGGGACCCTACACACAAGTCCAGAAAAAGTTGCCTGGACCCCAAACCTCTCCTCTTGTGCATACTGACCACAGGGATCCCACATATGAGTCTGGAGGCCTATAGACCCGTCTTCCTGGCCACAATGTCTTCTTCTAGGACCCCACACTTGAGTTCGGGAGTAGCTGCCCTGTCAGTGCCTGATAGAACCCCAGAACCTCCTTTGGCATGATCACTGGTTGCCAGACATCCAAGCATGAATCCAGGTATCTGCCCTGATCCTATGTCTCTCTTCTAGCCCACACTATCTACTGCTGTCAGGACCAAGCACTTGAATCCAGGTGCATTTACCCAGCTCAGTATTGGCTCAGACTCCAGACTCCCCATCCAGCCAACAGTATCCACCTCCAAGACCCAGTATGTTAGAGGATATAGTGTCCTCACCCTCAGAATACCGCACATACCTTGGCCTTCAAGATCAGGAGCCACACTGAGTGTTTCCACAACTAAACTTTAAATAGCACTTGCAAGAGGAAGCTGGTTAAATTGCCATCAGCTTGGGACCTAGCATTTATGAGGGATATCTGAATCAAGCCACCACAGTTGGTAATTTTAGAGGAGATATCTTGCTTTGTTTTTCATGTTATTCATTTGGCATGGAGGCTTGCACATCTGGAGATAGTGCATCGCTCGAGTCTTTTTGGCAAATGTGTTGAGTGTTTATTTGGATAGGTGCATAGTACTCTGTCAGCTTAGATTGTTTTGGCTGGATTCAGTGCTATTTAAAATTTAGTTGTGGAGACACTCAGTGCTGAATTCCCTGATGTGGTAGGTTAGGTGACCTCAGTTTAGCGATAGAATGGGGCTGCAGTTTGTGGAGTAGCTCCTGATCTTAAAGGCCAAGGTATGACACACTCTCCTGTTGCTGTTGTCGATCTGATGTTGGCCAGGAGTTGATGTCCCTCTGCTCATGCCATCATTTTCCCCTGCCATCATGGAGCTTCCCCTTGAGCCTGTAAGCCAAAATAAACCTTTTTTCCCCTACAAGCTGCTCTTGGTTGGGTGTTTTCTGCCAGCAATGTGAACCTGACTGCAACAGTAAAATTGGTACTGGGAAGTGAAGTGTTATAATTGCTGCTAGAAATCTGACTGTGTGGTTTTGGGTCTTTTGGAATGGTTTTTCAAGAGGAATGTGGAAGAATGGACCATGCTGAGGACAGAACCTTGAGGCTTGAAGACATGGTAGATAATTGAATCTATTAGTCAAAATCAATGGTAAGTTCAAAAAAAGCATATGATTGGAGCATTAAGGGTATTTGTGATACTATGAAAAGACCAACTTACTAATTATGGGCATACAAGAAGGAAAAAAACTCTAGATTTAATGTATAAATAACATTTTCAATAAAATTAAAATAAAATCTTCCAAATCTAGGGAAAGAGATGCACATCCAGGTACAAGGGGCATACAGAACACCTAACAGCTCAGGAAAGAAACTTCCCACCCATTATATCATCAAAACACTAAACATACAGAACAAAGTAAGTTCACTGGAATCTGCAAGAGAGAAGGCCTAAATCACATCTAAAGAGAAGACAGCACACTATTGAATAATGAGTGGGTCACTGTGTAAATCAAGAAGGAAATAAAGTTCCTTTAATTGAATGAAAAAGAAAACACAAAATATTAAAACTGATGGAGTACAATGGTGGCAGTTCTAAAAAGGAAATTTATAGCTCTAAGTGCCTACATTACAAAATCAGGAAGATCGCAAATAAATAATTTAATGATGCACTTCCAGGCTTTGAAAAAACAAGAACAAATCAAACCCAAAAGAAGTAGATGAAAATAAATAATTAAGATCAAAGCAGAAATCAAAGAAATAGCAACAAAAAAGAATTGATGAATTGGTTCTATGGAAAGATAAATAAGATTGACAAACCTCTAGCCAAATTAGTGCAAATGAGAAAAGAGGCGAATTGATACTGACAAAAAGGGAGACATTAAAACAGATCTCAGGAAAATCACAAGGGCCTTACAAACCTATATTCCAGACTGGAAAGATGACTCAGCCATTAAAGGCACTGGCTTTCAAAGCCTGCCAACCTGGGTTCAATTCCTAAGCCAGACACAAAAAGTGGTACAAGTGTCTGGTGTTCATTTTCATTGGCACACTTTCATTGGCCTCTTGCCTTGACACACTAATACACACACACATATAAATACATAAATAAATAGAAACCTATATTTCATTGAATTGGAAAACATAAAACATGAATTTCTAGGCAGATGTGACTTACTAAACTTAAACTGAGATAAGTAATTTAAATAGATCTACAATAAGCAACAAGACTGAGGTATAATAATGAAAAATGTCTCCCAATGAAAATGTCCAGGTATAGATTAATACAACGTCAGAATTCTAATAACTCTTTAAACAAGAACTAAAACCAGTGCTTCTCAGACGACTTCATAAAATAGAAATGGAAGAAATGCTCTCAAGTGCCTTTTATGAAACCAGCATTACACAAATAGCAAGACCAGAGAAAGCCACCACAAAAAAGAAAACTGTATAACAATATCCTTGATGAACACAGATGTAAAAATTCTCAATAAAATAATTTCAAACAAAATTGAAGAACACATGGAAAAGATCCTTCAACTTCAAAAAAGTTGGCTTCAATCCAGGGATGTAGGAATGGTTCCACAAACTTAAATCATTAATGTATGTATTAATGTACATATTCACATATGTAATTCACAGAAATTACACAATCATCTCAATTGATGAATAAAAGGCCTTTGATAAAATACAACATCCATTTATGGCAAAAACTTAGGAGATCCTAGTGATGGATGGAACATATCTTAGCAAAATAAAGGCTAACACATTCTACAATCTAATAGCCTACATCATGCTAAATGGAAAAAAACTTGAAGCATTCCCACTAAGATTGCAAATAAGACAAAAGCATTCCTGTTCTCTACTTCTATTCAACATAATATCTGAAGTCTTAGCTAGAGTAAGAAGACAAGAGAAGGAAAGGATGAAATTAAAGTACTTTATTTATAGATTATATGATTCTATACATAGAAGACCCTACAAACTCCACCAGAAAACTTCTAAAGCTGATAAACTGTTTTAGTAAAGTATCAGGATGCAAAATTAACATTTAAAAACAGTACTTTTCTTATACACCAATAGCAAACATACTGAGAAGGATATCAGGGAAACATATTTACCATAGTCTCAAAAATAAAAGACATTGGAATAACCTTAACCAAGGAAGTGAAAGACAATGAGAACTCTAAAACACTGAAGAAAGAAATTGACACTAGAGGATGCAGACACTGCCCATGCTCATGGATTGGAAGGGTTAATATTGTAGAAATGGCCATTTACAAATTCAATTTATGAATTCACTGCAATAATAAAAATTCCATGACCATTCTTCATAATAGAAAAATACTAAAATTCATATGGAAAACCAAAAGATGGCATGCAGGTATCCAAAGCAATCTTGAGCAAAATGAATATTGATGCCAGTTTCACCATACCCAATCTCAAATTATACCACAGAGCTATACTAATAAAAACAATATGGAACTGACACAAAAACAGACACAATGATTAATGGAAAAGAATAGAGTACCAAGCTACAAGTCCACTTAACAGTAGCCACCTGACTTTTGACAAAAATACCAATCCACATTGGAGAAAGAGGGCATTTTCTACACACGGTGCTGGGAAAACTGGCTCTCTGTAAGTTAGAAGAATGAAGCTAGACCTTTGTCTTTCACCCCGCACAAAAAAAAAAAAAACAACAACAACAAAAAACCCCAACTTCAAATGGACCAAACACCTTATGATTTGAAACTCTGAATCCACTAGAAGAAAAATTGGGGGATACCTTTGAGGTATAGGCATAAGTGAGGACTTTATGAATAGGACTCCAACTGCCCAGGAAATAAGGCAAGCCATCAACAAATGGCACCTCATGAAATCAAAAAGCTTCTGTACAGCAAAGGAAACCGTCAACTGTCAACTGAGTAAAGAGGCAGCCTCCATAATAGGACAGATTCTTTGCCAGCAGGATATCTGGCCAAGGATTAATATCTAGAATATACAAAGAACTCAAAAAAGCTAAACATCAAGAAAATGAGCAACCTAATGAAAAAGTGAGCAATGGAACTGAACAGAGAGTTCTCAAAAGAAGAAATATAAATGGTTAATCAATATTTTTTAAAGTATTCAACATCCTTAACTAAAAGGGAAATACAAATTAGAATCCCTTTGAGATTCTATATCATCCCAGTCACAATGGCAATTATCATGGATACAAATGACAACAAATGCTATCAAGGATGTGAGGAATGGGGAGCCCTCATTCACTATTGGTGGGGGTTTTAAATGGGTAAAGCCACTATGGAAATCAGTACATAGCCACTGGTAAGTTTCATGTGCTTTGGTAAATAACCCCCCACCCATGCTCATGAAGGCAACACTAGTTCAACTCAGTAAGAGACACACACACACACACACACACACATACACACGCGCACACACACACACACACACAAAGATATCAAAGTAAAAGATGGACTCGTTTCAAAGAAGAAGGGGTTCAGTGGAAAGAGGAAGGTGAAAAGAGAAGGTAATGGGAGGTGATTTTAAACAAAAGTGATTTTAAAATGCTTAGACTTGGACAACTGCATGACCCACAGATTTCATTCCTGGGCATATACTGAAAGGATTCTATATTCTACTACATAGGTACTTGTAGATTCATGATCATTGCTGCTCTAGTCACAATAGCTAGGAAATGGAAAATGCCTAGCTATCCATCAACTGATGAATAGATAATGAAAATGTGGTACATATATACAATGGAATTTTACTCTGTAAAAACATAAACAAGAGGCTGGAGAGGTGGCTTAGTGGATAAAGCACTTGCTGGTGAAGTCTAAGGACCCAGGTTCGATTCCCCAGTACCCACAAAAGCCAGATGCACAGGGTGGCACATGGCCAGTCTCTCTCTCTCTCTCTCTCTCTCTCAAATAAATAAATAAAATATTTTTAAAAAGAGAAATAAAGTAAACAAATTATATAAAGAAAAGTTCAAAATTGCACAGAAAAATCAAAATTTTAAATTTGCAAACAAATGGAATTGGAAAATATTGTACTGAGATAATTCAGGCTCAAAAAGACAAATGCTGCATGTACTCTTTCATATGTGGAACCTGCCTTCAAAGCTGCGTCTTCAACGTGGAGTGTCTGCAGAGACCAGGACGCTAGAAAATGCCTGGGGTGTGGGGGAAGCAAAGGCCTTAAGAGAGAGGGATAGTAGAACATTAGTGATATAAAAGTGGTGGGGGTGGATACTGGAGGTAGAAAGGGCTAAGCAGGGATAACAGCAGGGGAATGGGGGAGATAGAATCACAGGAGATTAATGGAAACTTAGGAGTATAAAAAAGCTGTAAGAAAAACTATTACTCTGTAAAGTTCATATATATATGTATATGAACTTAATATACATATCATTCATATGTACAGATATATATAAACTTTACACACACACTCACACACACACACACATATATATATAGACACACACACACATGTATATATGTGGAGAGAGAGAGAGGTACCTTACACACATGGATCATTTTCTGCTTCCAGTAGCCATGGGCTATCAAACATCAGTGCCAGGCATGGCATGATTCTCTGTGAATTGTTGGTCAGTGAAGGCCCAGAAGACCCCAAACCATACAGGCTACTGCTGTGGCTCTTGGCTGCCCACTAGATCTGAACCCCAAATCCCCTATTGCTGTAGACACCATACCCTTTGATTGTAGGTCATATAAACATCAAGCTGGACCTGACCTACAGCTTCTTCCTTCCTGGCTTGTTTTCTGTGCCTGAAGATGCTGTGCAGGCTGCTGGCAGAGAAAAGTCATGAAAGATATCATCTAGCAATGGATTCTGCATTCTACAATACTGACCCACAAGGCATGCATGCTCTCTGGTGTAACAGTGGCATGACTGTCATGGTAATAAACAAGTGCTCTCTGATTAGATTTGAGGAATTTATGTCTGGTACTGGAAACCAAATTAAAAGCCAGCCCATGGCTGCAGAGAATATCGGGCCAACAGAAAAACCTATTTATTTTTTTCCCCAAAGGATGCAAATCACCTTCTAAATAGTTATATTTATACCTACAGATTAGTTCTGCTCTCAGCCCTGAAAGGAAAGCGCCCCCCCCCCATCCTAGGAGGTCAAATGCTGAAAATGTGACTGAGAGTGGTCAGCCCTACTGGGGGCATGTATAACATCCCCTCTAGGCTCAGGGAACATGGCTGAACAGGGGATAGAAAGAGCTGGAGGACAGGGAGGAGTACTGTGCACCTCTGTTGCCCAGGCATGACAAGGCCACTGCATTCTTGAACTCACAGCAGCTGCACACTAGACCTGCACATGATGGGGCCAGTCACCACCATAAACAACAAGGTGCCCTCCAGCGATCTCACAGGACCTAGGCCCCATCGCTAGCCAAGGGTTCCCCTCCCCCAAGATCTGGGAAAGAAGACACTCCTGGAAGGCCACTCCCAAAAAAGGCCCCCTCACCCTCACCCCAACCTCATTCCAAACGTGGATTCTGGCAGGAGAGCTATTGGCCAGGCAAGGGGAACACTGGAAGAAGGGCAAGTGGGACCAGAGGGGATGGATGGGGTAGGCGTGGGCTCGGACCCCCCGGGGTGAGAGCCTAGAGGTAGCACCAAATCTCTGAGCCCCGGGAGAGGAATCCAAAGGCAATTCCCGCACTTCCAGGAGGAAGGAACCGGTCAACACCAGGGGGTGCATACCGACCAGACAGAGCCAGATTCTGCCAGGAGGTGGCGGTGCAGAACGCTCAGCTCTCATCTCCTCCAACACACTAGAGAGGACCACTTGCAGCAGAGCCCGTGTCATTTTTGCCGTGGACCATAGACTACAAAGAGCCGGGGAGAACTGGGTAGGGTGTGGGGATCACACAAGATGTGGACGCCCCCATAAGGAAAGGGAGGGTCTGACAGACTGGGATGTGGAGAGACAGTGGTGGGGACAGGGTGCACACATCTTCCCCTTGGCGCCATCGCACACCTTGCCCTCTTGACTTTCTTATCCTGCAGCCATGGATACACCCAGCAACCTCTGAAGCCCAATATGGGGGACCCCGCTCCCTCCAGCACAGGTCACACCTCCACTGCATGCTGTCCTACCCAGCAACTACTCGCTTACCTGAGTCCTTCTTGCAGAAGGGCATCTCTTGGAAGCAGCAGACCACTTCCAACAGAGGTCACCCTCTAATAATACTTTCACAGGTTCTTTTCCAGAACCTTGTGAAAATTTTTCTTCCTCTAAAATAGTCAGGCAAATCGGTGGTGCTCTGCCAGGGGTGACGCCAATCGGAAGGCCTCAATCAACGCAAGTTTATGACCTGCACGTACTGGGAAATAATTGCAATTCCCTATCCCCGTCACTAATGTGGTCCATCCAGTTACCTGTGCCTGCCAGTGAAGGGTAGGCACTCGCTAAGCCACTCAGTGTAGTGTGTATGCAGCCCTGGACATCTAAGGGCATCACAGACCAGTTTTTGTACCACCTTAGGTGGCTGAATGACACTTGTCCTAAGAGGTAGGAACATTAACCATTTTGGGGTCCATAACTAGTTAGCATGCCAGAGACCTTTCATTATTTTAATTACCCAGACAAATCACTCTACCAACTAAGACCAGCCATCCATGCACCTCTAATCAAGGACTGGAGAAAGATCAGGGGATCCTGGAGTTGATTTAGCATATGGTTAGAGCGTAGGTGATATTGAAGCGCTTGTAGCAGGGTTTGGACTGTAAGAGCCTATGTAAGCAGTCCATGTAGCATGACTTTAGAGTTCTGGTGATAATCCACTGCAGGAACGATGTGTTTAGAGTGCATTTGATACTGTAGTGGATGCAGTATGTATTTAGACTGAAGGTGATACTACAGTGTATGTAGCAAATGTTTATAGTGCATGTGCTACTGCAGTGTATGTAACACACATGGGATATGAAGTACATGCAGCATGTGTTTAGAGTGCATAGGATATGGCAGTGTATGTACCATGTGCTTAGCATGCACATCATACTATAGTGTATGTGCTGCAGCATATGCTATGTGTTATACAGGTGATATGCAGTGCCAATAGCAGTGTATAGTGTTGACAATACAGTGATGTGTGTAGCATGTGTTTATAGTGTAGGTAATACTTCAGTGCTTGTACCAGTGTTTAGAGTTTGGCTGACACTGCAGTTTAAGGAGCATGCATTTATAATGCATTTGCTACTGGAGTACATATAGCATGGATGTAGAGTGGATGCAATACTGCAGCTCATGCATCATCTGTTTAGAGTGCATGTGATACCCCACTGCATGTAGAATATGTGAAGAGTGCAGGTGACACAGCAGTGTATGTAGCATGTGGTTTTCAAAAAATTTGTTTATTTATTTATTTAAGAGCGAGATATAGAAAGAGGCAAATATATAGAGAGAATTGGCATGCCAGGGGCCTCAAGCTGCTGCAAATGAACTGCAGACACATGCCACCTTGTACATCTAGCTTACATGGGTCCTGGGGAATTTGGCTTTGGAGACAAGTGTCTTAACTGCTAAGCCATCTCTTCAGTCCTATAGCATGTGTTTTAAGAGCATGTGAGACTGCAGTACATATAGCCTGTGTTTTGAGTGCTTGTCATAGTTTATGGACTAGAATGCATTTGATATCCCACAGCAAGCAGAGTGTGTTTTGAGTGTGTGTAACAGTGCACTCCATGTATCATGTGTTTATTTGTATTTATTTATTTATTTATTTATTTATGGTTTTTCGAGGTAGAGTCTCACTCTAGCCTAGGCTGACCTGGAATTCACTATGTAGTCTCAGGGCGGCCTTGAACTCACAGTGATCCTCCTACCTCTGCCTCCTAAGTGTTGTGATTAAAGGAGTGTGCCATAATGCCCGGATCATTTTTTATTTTTATTTTTATTGAGAACTTTAATATATGAATATAGTGTAATTTCATCATGTTTCTGTCCCATTATCCTCCTCTCTTTTTTTTTTTTTTTTTTTTTTTTTGAGGTAGTCGTGCTTTAGCCCACACTGACCTGGAATTCACTGCATGCACCACTTTGTGCATCTGGCTTTATGTGGATACAGAGGAATCAAACCCCAGCTATCAGGCTTTGAATAAGTGCCTTTAACTGCTGAGTCATTTCTACAGCCCTGAAGGAGATTGCTGTCACACCTTCCAAGGGCCAGGGAACATTGTGAAAGGGGGAATGGAAAGAATGTAAGAGCCACAGGGTGGGAAGGAATACTTTGGGTCACTGTCCTGCCAAAAAGAACTGACTGTTGCCTTTATGATATCATAGCAGTCACTGATACCTCCACAAGACCTGCATTTTTCTGAGCCCATCAACATTTTGATATGGAGGATAAAGGAAGACAAAGGGAATAAGAATAAAACAGAGAAAGGACTAACTTGAAAGAAGAGGGTCTTCAGTGGATAAAGGAGGGCAAGGAAGAGGTGACAAAAGAGGATAATGGGCCAGGTGTGGTGGCCCATGCTTTTAATCTCAGCACTTGGGAGTCACAAGTAAGAGAAGCACCATGAGGTCGAGGCCATCCTTAGACTTCATAGTGAATTCCAGGCCAGCTTGGGCTAGAGCGAGAACCTACCTCAAACCATCCCACCAAAGAAAAAAAGAAATCTCCTTAGTTGTTGAGCTCTCAATAGCCTTTTATTTTCTGCTTTGGTGAGTTTTGAGTCTTCTCAGTTTCTGCTGCCATCTACATAGAGAAGCTTCTCTGGGTAGCAGTGAGCGTAGTGATCACAGTCATTCTTCCATGTCCTCTGCAATGCTCTCTGAGCCCTGGAAGGTGTGCAAGAAATGACTCATCCTGTGCTAAGCACTGGGCTTTCTCTCCATTTCATTTTGTTGAGTCTTGGGTCTTTCCCAGTATTCACTGTCATCTCAAAGTCAAGTGAGAACAATATTAATCAAAGGGTGCAAACATATCCTTTTAGAAGGCTTTTTGATGGGCATAAGGTTTACATTTAGCCAAAGAGCAGTGTAAGCATCCCTTTGGGCTTCCAAACCTTCCAAACCACAAGCTTTTGACTTGGTTCTCAGTACCAGTCAAGAACTCCTTTCTGCTGAGATGGCTCATATCCAGTCAGAGAGCAGTGGATGACTCCCATAACTTAAGTGTCACTATTTCACTCATGGGTACATCTTACCTGGCTGGTTGACTTTGTAGTTTGCAGAATCTGCTGCTTGTTCAGAACGTTGATGATTTTTCTCCTCTAGCTGTTTGCATAGAACTTTCTAGCTCTTCAGCTGGTGTATGGCTTCTATTTCAGTTCCAATTTAATTTCTCAGTGTCCTACAACTGCAGCCTGTGGTACCTTCTTCAATAGGGATTTATCATTTAGTTTTGGTGAGTAACCACATGCTTTGGCAATGGTCCACATTGTTTTGGGAGGCACATGGACATCTTTGACCAATACCTCATGGTAGGGGTGTGTGACTCATCTCCAGCATGAGGATTTAGATGAAACAATCTATGGATTCAGGATAAAGTTATCTCTACCCGAGTAGGATACCTTTACCAAAATTGTCTCTCTTTTAAAAAGATTATGGTATCTTTTAATTAACTGACAAAGAAGTAGTACTCTATAGTACTTGTTCATATCATCTTTAGTTTTGTATCCCTCCCCTTCTTTCCCCTTAGATCTTTCCACCCTGTATTCTGTCCCACCACTTGCCTGTCCTCCTCTCATCCATCCCCACTTCTGTCTTTAAGCCTCATTCTAGAGTCCTGACAGGTACCATTGATGCTTACTACACCTTAAAAATAAATCTAACTATTCCAAGCTAGGTATCTGTATATGAGAAAGAACATATGATATTTATCCTGTGACTGTCATAATTTCATTTTTATTTGCCACTGAATTGAACTCCATTGTGTATATATTCCACATCTCCAATACCCATTCATTGGTTGATGTTCATCTGTTGTTCAGCAGCAACAAACATGTCTGAGCAAGTATTCCTGTATGTAAGGTGGAAAGACTTTAGGGCATTTGCCCAGGGGTAGTATAGCTGGGTCATATGGTAGATCTAATTTTGGGTTTCAGAGAAACCTCCAGGCTGATTTTTGGAGTGGTTGTACCAGTTTATATTCCCACCCAACAGTGAATCCAGGCTTCTTCTTTGACCACACCCTCACCAGCATTTGTTGTCATTTGATTTTTGATGTTAGCCATTCTGACTGGAATGAGATGGAATCTTACAGTTTTAATTTGTATTTCCCTGAAGCCTAAAGATGTTAAAAATCTGGTTAGATGTTTATTGGTCATTTGTATTTTTTTTTTTTTTTTGAGAACTCTCTGTTCTGTCCCTGTTCCATTTTTTTGACTGGGTCAATGATTTTTTTTATTGCTTAGTTTTTGAGTTCTTTGTTTTTTTGAGAGCCAGCTTTCAAGTATAAAGAGCACAAGAGTAATTACCAACATAACTTATTTACAGTGTGTAACAAAAAGTAATAGAAAACATACAGAAAGCCAAACACCTTAATATGTTAACCCTATTACCCTGTCATAGTGTTGTTTATTTTGTATTTGTAGGTTTGGGGGATCAAAAAAGTTCAAAATTTCTCAGGATGTATTCAAGGTACATTGTCCTGATCATGGGCATGTTACCCACACAGAAAGAGAGGCTAGGTGACAAAAGACATCTTTCTGCAAATCCCTGGCTTCTGCCATCCTTTGGGGCATTCCCTAAAGCTACCACCAAGGTCAATGGGGCCATTAATTTCAATGAGGAAATGAAGTCTGCTAAGTAATTGGGAAACTGCAATTGTGCCCAGCACTTCATTTCCTGTTCCAGGATTCCCAATTCCTTCTTTCTGGGTCTATGTCCTGGAACTGTAGCATCTAAAGACATTGTAGTTAAGTTTGAGGAGGAGCCATCTCATTTCAAAATTAAGTCACACTAGTCTTGAATAAGATATCAGATAAAGGAGAAGAGACATTAGACAGACAGTATTCAAGTTTTCCTGTGCTTTCAACCTTGTGATACACAGTTTGAATTTAAAGTGACACTTTTGTTTTCTTTCCTCTGTGGAGCTTCAAAGATACTTTTTGAATTCTAGGTGTAGCAGACAGCTTCAGGTTCACTGAGATGAACTTCCAGACTGGGCACAGTTATGGAGGAAGGGATATTATTTATTGAAGCTTACAGATCCAGGGGAAGTTCCATAATAGGACCAGGCAAGAGAGAGAAAAGCCAACCATCCACCATAGCACACAGAGCAAAACTACAGCCAAAAGGTCACACAGCACACTTCAGGAACTCCTGCTAGGCACATTTGCATATCTTTACAATGGAATCTCAAACCCACACCTTAAGACCAGCCCCCAGTGACATTGCCTCTAGCAAGGTGATTGCAGATGCAAACTATAACTAATAAAACACTGAATATATTGGGGGACATATATTCAAACTACCACACTAGGTAAGTGCTGCCAGGAGAAAAGTCAAAGTACCAGTTCAGGTTCAGAGACTTATTCAGACTCATAAGCTGGTTTACATTATCAAAAGCTACATGCTCCCTTGTTTTGCAGTTAAAAGCCATGTAAACAACAAAATTCAGTTGCTAAGTAGCATGACATTTTAAGAAAGTAAATGAAGTATATGATATGAAACATCATAATATAAATTAATTGAATTATAAAAATATATATTTCAAACTACATTTGTAATTTAACATAAGATAGCAGTTGTCTATGTTCTTAACATTATTGTATTCACACTTTGTATTCTGTTACCCTCAATCACTCTTCAATATTTTAAAGAGTAATTTGAGATTTAATCCTCTTCATTATATTCTTCATAATTGTTTGTGTCTCTTAAATGACAGTATTCACTCTAACATTCAATAATTTTGTTCAATTTGTACTACTTTGAGCTGTGTTATTATAAATCTTGCTAGCTGTGGCTTAGTTTGTAAATGGAATTCATTCCTGCCAAAAGGCAAAACCGTAAATACATTTATTTGAGGTTGTAATATGGGTTTTCTGCATTCCTTGAACCAAGGCAGCTACATTCTAAAAGCTTCCATTGGGCAGTGGCAGAACCCTGAGTTTTGTCACATGGAATAAGGAGATAGAACAGCTGAAAATAGATGCTGGATTGATGTGATCTTGCTGAAGGTTCTTCCTGTGTTGGCACTGTCAAATCAGGGAGAATTTTCTTTGTGCTAGACCTCAGGTAGATGGGAAAAGCTTTCAGTTGGAAGCTTCCAGTAGATAAGTGCATTTCACTGTGAGTGATGGGAGTACAGTGTGCTCTGATGTGTTAGAGACTACTGTAGTTCTGCCCACAACTGCATTTCCCTGCCTGGGCCTTGTTCTCACTCTGAAGTCTCTGCCAGCTGTTCATCCTCTCCTGACACCTCTCATCCTTGCATTCTCTCAGGACATTTTGTGACTCTTACCTCTGGGATTATTTGACTTTTTAAAGTTGAGAGCTTTATTGTAAGAACATATTCCCATTGGGTTGTACTCTTGGGTTCCCTCTCCCCACCCCCATACCACTGAGGACCCTCCTCAGTGGGGTTATCCATATTAACTGTGAAGTCTAGTCAGTCTCTGTGAGAAGGACAATGCATCAGAATACTCCACCTCCCACCCTGTGGCTCTTATATTCTTTCTGCCCTCCTTCAACAATATTATTTTAAGTCTCTGTGATGGTTAAGTCTGTGTCAACTTGATTCGTTTAGGAATCCACAGACATTCCTCATAAGTGTGTTTCTGAGGCTGCCTCTAGGAAGGATTAACTAAAGGAAGAATCCTTCCCCCAGGGGTAAGCCTTACCCCAGAGTGGGCGGCCCAGAGTGGGCGGCCCCTCTTGGAGGAGGGGGCTGGTTGATAAAAAGGAGCTCTGGGAAGAAAGGCTCTCTCTCTCTTCCACCTGGCTGCCGGTGCTACTAGCTGCTTGGTGTTTTCTGCTTGGTACCTGCTGCTTGGTGTTGCTGCTTTCCAGTGTGGACTGAAGACCAGGGTGGACTGAAGAGCAGCGTCTCTCCAGGAAGCCTCCAGGCCTTCAGTGCCTGATTGGGACTGCTGAGGCCTCCAGCCTCATGCACTGAGCAGCTACCGGGTTTCTTGACTCTCGGACCTGCAACCTGCTATTGCTGGACTGTGTAAGCTAATCCAATAAATCCCCTTTTAATACGATTCATTCTGTCCATTCTGTTCCTCTAGAGAATCCTGACTAATACAGATTCTGGTACCAGAAGTGGGGTGAGATGAACCTGACCGTGTGGATATTCATCTTTTGGAACCTTTGTTTTGGGCATGAACTTGGTGCTTGCAACTGAAGATGCCTTCTGGAGTGGTAAGCCAAGTTTTATGGACTATTCTGATGAGAGTTTGAGAATGCTAAGTGCAGACAGTATTGAACTTCGAGGCTTGGCTTATGAGCTTTCTAAGGGGAAGGAAAGAATGCAGAGGACTTTGTTGGAACTGGGCTACTGGCATAAGGGATGGCAACATTCCACTATCCAGGCCCAGAAAGTTTGATCAAGGTTAAATTTGTAATGGACTGATGTGCTTGGCTAAAGATATCGGACTGAGATTTTAAGATTTTAAACTGGAAAACCTGAAGCAAGTTAAAAGTAGAGGCATTGAGGCTGGTTTAGGTGCTATTGTCAACACATTAGCAATCTTAAGGAAGGTGGAAGGAAGGTGGCCCGACTGCATTTACATTAAAACAATGGAGAGGATGCCTGAGGAAAGACTGTTAAAAATGCAAATTCTTGGAAAGAGCTGACTGGAGAAGGAACCTGCTTTTCAAGGCTATGGTTTATTTTGTCCCTGGATTAAGAATATGGCTGTGTCCTGCACACCTGGTATTAGTTTTGGAAGCATGAAAAATGCATGGAGTGGTCATGAGTTGCACACGGTTCCAGGAGCCGCTGCTGAGATGTGGCATGAGGCAGGGCATGAAGACCCTCAGGAATAGGCTGGAAGAGCCTTTGCAAGATGGACCGTGGTTTGCATGGAGACCTGAAGATGTTTTGGATATACCAGGACTGTGCAAAAGGGCTACCAACTGCAGTGTTGGCATGGGATGAAAGTTTTCCTGGCGACTCTGCCCAGCTGGAGGGGCGGAATTGGAAAACCTGGAGACTGTCAGTCTCTGGTTATATTGAACTCTGCAGAAGTTTGATGACTGCTGATGGTGGTTGAGTTTGCATTGTTTTAGTTTCTCCTTGACACCTTATACCAGTTAAAAATGTTTTACTCTGTGCCTTTACATGTTGAAAGTATTTAACTTGTTTGATTTTACAGGACTCACTATCTTAAGTTGATCAAGACTGGGAACCTTTGAAATTGGACTGAGTTTTACAATGTTGATAGTTATAAATCTATTGTAAGAGGAGCTAAATATATTAAATAGGGGCCAATGGGTTTGAATATATCCCCAATATATTCAATGTTTTATTATTTTATAGTTTGCATCTGCAATCACCTTGCTAGAGGAAGGTCACTGGGGCCCAGTCTTAGGTGTGGTGATGGTTTGAGAGTCCATTGTAAAGATATGCAAATGTGCCTAGCAGGAGTTCCTGAAGTGTGCTGTGTGACCTTTTGGCTGTTTTTTTGCTCTGTGTGCTGTGGTGGCTGGTTGGCTTTTGTTCTCTCTGCCTGGCCTTGTGAGAGCAGGCCTTCTGCCGTTATGGAACTTCCCTGGATCTGTAAGCTTCAATAAATAATATCCTTCCTCCATAACTGTGCCCGGTCTGAAAGTTCATCTCAGCGAACCTGAAGCTGTCTGCAACAGTCTCCTTTAGTGTTTGAGCTCTCAGCAACCTCTGATTTTTCTGTTTTGATGGGGTTGAGTCTCCTCAGTGTCTACCACCATCTCCTTGAAAAAGGTTTTCAGGATAGCAGTGAGAGCATCACTCATATTTAATCTACCATTTTTTCTGTAATGTTTCCTGGCCCTGGCAGATATGATAGAGATTTTGCTTTATTTTCTTGTAGTACTGATGTTCTAAAGTTTCCCTGGTGTTCACTGCCATCTGTAAAAAGCAGATTCTCTAATCAAGAGTAAGGGCAACATGGATGAAAGGGGATAATTATAGACATTTAGACAACTTTGATGGGCATGACCTCTCCTTTTAGCCAAAGCACAGTGCAAGCTTCCCTCTAACATTTATGACCTTCCAGCCCATAGTCTTATGACTTAATTCTTAGTACCAGGTATGAGTTTCTTATCACTGAGTATGCTCATATCCAATTGGAGAGAATAATTACTCTCATAGCCTGTGTGGCCTTATTGTACCAGTGTTTACATCTTGCCTGGATGGTTGATTTTGTGGCCTGCAGGTTCACTCCTTGCTCACACTGTTGGTATCATTATCCTTTAGTGCTTTGCATAGCACTTGCCAGCACTATCAGAGCTAGATAACAAGGAGATGACTTCCATCTAGCATGACCTCTCAATGTCCCGACTGCAGTCTGTGGGATTTTTGCCAATAGGGTCTTATCTAAATCTGGTGGGTAATCAAGTGCAATGGCAATGGCCTGCATTGTTTCAGAGGGTCTCAAGGGTCTCCCTAACCAAGAGCTCACTGTTGGGGAGTAACCCAATTCTAGCACTGGGATTTAGCAGCAATAGCCTATGATTTTATAGTAATGCTTTTTTTCACCTCTACAGGGTGCTTCTGTCTAAACTATCCACTCCTCTCTTCTTAAGAGTTATGTCTTTTGGGCTGGAGAGATAGTGGTTAAGGCACTTGCCTACAAAGCCCAAGGACCAAAGTTCTATTTCCCAGAATCCAGATGTACATGGTGGCACATGCATCTGGAGTTCATTTGCAGCAGCCAGAAGGCCCTAGCATGCTCATTCTCTCTCCCTCCCTCTTACTATCTCTCTTTTAATAAATAAATAAAAATAAAATAAATAGTTATATCTTTTAATTAGCTAACCAAGAGGAAGGCTTTCTATGGTTCTAATTCATGCCATCTTTTTAGTTTTGTGTCTCTTCCCCTCTCCTCCCTCCCTAACCACGGTCTCCCCACCCAGAACCTTTCACCCCATATACTCTGTCCCTCTACTTGCCTGTCAAATATCCCCTCATTCCTCCCTGCTTCCTCTTTTCTAAGTCACATTCTAGCTTCCTCACTAATAATACTGATGTCTATTACAACTTATAAATAAATAAGTCCATGTTAGTGTTCATGTATGAGAGAACATGCAGCGTTTGTCTTTCTGAGCCTGTGTTTTTTAGGTCCATCTATTTATTGCAAATTTTATAATTCCTCACTGTGGAGCAGAAGTCCATTGTATATATGTTCCATATGTCCATTAACCATTCATCAGGTGTTGAACATCTTGGGCTGATTCCATTATCTAGCTATTGTGAACAGAGCAGCACTAAATGTGGTTGAGCAAGTATTTCTATAGCAAAGAGTAGATTCTTTAAGGAATATGCCCAGGGAGTGGTATAGCTGGGTCAAATGGTAGATCTATTTTTAGATTTTGGGGTACCACCATACTAACTTCCACAGTGGCTCTATAAGTTTGCACTTCCATCTACAGTGGCTGAGGGTTTCTCTTTCTCCACTCCCTTGGCAGAATTTGTTGTCTTTTGATTTTTTTAATGATAGTTATTCAGACTGACATGTGATGGTGTCTCAAATTAGCTTTAATTAGGATTTTTCTGATGGCTAAAGATATTGAATATCTTTTTCAAATGTTTGTTGGCTCTTTATATTTCTTTCTTTGAAATTCTATATTCAGTTCCCTGCCCTAATTTTTAAATTTTTTAATTTTAGAGACACAGAGAGAGGGGCAGAGAGAGAGAGAGAGAGAGAGAGAGAGAGAGATAATGGCATGCCAGGGCCTCAGCCATGAAATCAAATTCCAGCTACTGGCACCACCTAGTGGGCATGTGTGACTTTGTACTTGCCTCACTTTTGTGCATCTGGCTTATGTGGGATCTGGAGAGTCGAACATGGGTCCTTAGGCTTTGCAGGCAAGTGTCTTAACCACTAAGCCATCTCTCCAGCACTGCCTGCTCTATTTAAACAATTTTTTGTTTATTTTTATTTATTTATTTACTAGAAACAGACAGACAGAAAGAGACAGATAGAGAGAGAATGGGCACACCAGGGCCTCCAGCCATTGCAAATGAACTCCAGATGCATGCACCACCTTGTGCATCTGGCTTATGTAGGTCCTGGGGAATCAAGCCTTGAACTGGGGTCCTTAGGCTTCACAGGCAAGTTCTTAACCACTAAGCCATCTCTCTAGCACCTACCTGTCCTATTTTTTGAATAGGGTAATTGATATTGCAAAAAAAAAACTATTTCATTTATTTGCAGGGAGAGAGAGAGAAAAAAAAAAAAAGAATATGAATGGGTGTGCCAAGACCTCTTGCCACTGCAAGGAACTCCAGAAACATGCATCACTTTCTACTTGGCTTTATGTGGGTACAGGGGAATCAAACCAGACTGTCCGGCTTTGCAAGCATGCACCTTTATCTGCTGAACCATCTCTCCAGCCCCTTAATTGATTTTTCATTGCTTGTTTATTTCTTTGTATATTCTAGATATCAAATCTCTGTCTCATGTATAGCAAGGAGATTTTCTCCTATTCTGTAGGATGTCTATTGACTCTGTTTATGGTTTGCTTAGCTGTACCATAGGTTTTGGTTTCATTTCCTAATGGCCAAGTGTTGTCTAATTCTCAGGGCTACTGAGGTCTTATTCAGAAAGTCCTTCCCTATGCTTATATTTTGGAGTGTTCCCTATTTTTTTCCCATGGTCTTCTTAGAATTTCTTGTCTTATATTAAGGTCCTTGGCACATTTAAAGTTGATTTTTGTGCAGAGTGAGAGAAGAGTGTCTAGATTCATGCTTGTAAATGTGCTAACAACATCTTTTGTTGAAAATGCTGTCTTCTGTCCAGTGCACATATTTTGATCTCTTCATTGAAATTGGATCTAATTCCCAAACACCCATTTAAAGCTGTATGTAAATTTGTTTGCAATGAAAAGAGACCCTGGTGAACCCCCCCACCCCCCCGCAAACAAACACACATGTGCAAATAAATAAATAAAAACGTCAAGCTCCCAAACTACACTTGCCACTTTACTAGGTTCATTTTCTACTATAAATGTTGCTAAAATGTCAATAGTGAAAACTAAGATCTAAACCTACAAACAAAATACAGCCTACACAGTCTGAAAACAAGTTCAAATTATGCACAAGTGAGTTTAACTATGCAGTCTCAGTATGAATAGTTCCCATGAGTTAAAGTTTATGTACTTGGGCTTGGGAGGTGACTCAGCAATTAAAGGCACTTTCTGGAAAAGCCTGCCAGCCCATGTTCAATTCCACAGTACCCACATAAAGCCAGATGTGCAAAGTAGTGCATGTGTCTGACATTGACTTGCAGTGACAAGAGCACACACAGAGAGAATCAATACATAAATTTTAAAGTTATATTCCTGATTAAGCACATTATTGGATACCTGGTTGAGATTTTTAAAAGTTAGGGCTGGAGAGATGGCTCAGCAGTTAAGGTACTTGCTTGCAAAGCCTAACAAGCTGGGTTTGATTCTCTAGTACACATGTCAAGCCAGATACATAAAATGGCATATGCATCTGGAGTTTGTTGGCAGCTGTAAGAGGCTATGATGTGCCCATTCTCTCTGCTGGCAAAAACATAAATAAAAATTTTTAAAAATATTCTGGATTTGGAGAGATGGCTTAGTGGTTAAGATGCTTGTCTACAAAGCCAAAGGACCCAGGTATGATTCCCAAGACCCACATAAGCCAGATGCCTAAGGTGGCACATGCATCTGGAGTTCATTTGCAGCAGCGGGAGGCCCTGGTGCATACATTGTCTATCTCTCTTCTTTTTTTTCTCTCTCTCTCTCAAATAAATTAATAAAAATAAAATTTAGAAAATACACTGTAAAAACATTGGCCATGGTTCTAAAAAATATTTATTTATTTATTTAAGAGTGAATGGGCATGACAGGGCCACCTGCAACTGCAAACAAATTCCAGATGCATGTACCACTTTGTGCATATGGCTTTACATGGGTACTGGGAATTGAACTTGGGTCATCAGGCTTTGCCAGCAAGTGCCCTTAACCACTGAGCAATCTCTCCAGCCCCAGAAGTTAGACATATTGACATTTTAGTGCTTATGGCCCTGGGGATATTTCTCCATTGCTCACCCAGCAAGCAGGATGCTTTGGGTATGGTCCTCATCACCACATAAGACAACTACAGGCAAATTCTATGTTATCACAAAATTAAAGGCAAAAATTTCTCAATTCTAAATGCTTCCCCACCACCATCACTATTGATACCCAAGAAATAAACACTGAAATCCCAGTGATCAAAGAAAATACCACCTAGGTACAGTTGTAACTTGACACAAAGAAATCCAGAGTAAACATTGTTTAATATTCTTGCTCTGACAATGTGTTCTCCATTTATTTTTAATGATGGATTGATTTAAATTACTTGTAAAGATCTCATCCCAGAATGGATGATTTCTTGTGATATATAAATTATAGCTATGATATACTTAAGTTACTTCTGGAATCGTGTAGCAGCATATAACAAAGTGCACACTCTCTCTTCCTGTCTTCCTCTTCTCAGTCTTTCTTACTCCTTTCTTCTTTATGCTTTTTCTTTCTCTCAGACTACAGCATGGAATGAGAGTTCTGTGAGGATTTCACAAAGCCATGCCTTGACCCACTTCAAATCTTTCAGGTGAGATTCCAGTATACTATTCATTCCTTAATGCAGGACCATAAGTACTATAATTACTGGCCTGTAATTACTCTTCTGTGAGGAAGTCAAAGGTGATCAAAGTATGCAGATAAAATGGGTCTGATAAGGGTGGATTCACAGCCACATGAAATGACTGCAAGGTATTTGAACAGTTATGCTTCCACATTGCAAGCTTCCCGGTTGCAGTGAAAATGGAAATACAGACAAACACCAAGCCTCCTCATGTTCTAACCTTGCTCCTGGGCTTCTAGTGGGAGGACAGACAATATTTGTAGAACTTGGCAAAACCTCACTGGTTTCCCACCACTCTCCATATTTTCATCTGTTAAGGGAGAAGCAAGGCCTGAAATTTTGCTGTGGGGAGGAACAGGACAAGACGAGGTCAAGTGCACTAGGCTATAGGAGGGTCAGGATGGAAAATGGAGCAGGATGCCAGGTGTGGTGGTGTATGCCTTTAATCCCAGCACTTGGGAGACCAAGGTAGGAGGATTGGCGGGAGTTCAAGGCCACCCTGAGACTACAGAGTGAATTCCAGGTCAGCCTGGGCTCAAGTGAGACCCTACTACAGGAAAGAGATCCCTGAAGATTAGTGCTGCAGTGCAGGTTAAAAGGGCCAGGGGCACCAATAAGTTAAGTATTAGAGCAGGCATGGGATTGTGGCGATTCTCCTGCATTCTAAGATATCTGATGTTATGGTCTCTGGTCTCTGATGCTG
This sequence comes from Orientallactaga sibirica, assembly GCA_036365145.1. NCBI lineage: Eukaryota > Metazoa > Chordata > Mammalia > Rodentia > Dipodidae > Orientallactaga > Orientallactaga sibirica. The sequence goes on along the minus strand of JAEOAD010000015.1, from coordinate 35,794,523 downwards.
TCTTCCTGGCTTTCTCCTACTACCCATTTTGATGTGTCATTGAGAGGGGAGGTACAGTTAGTGTGACTGGACCCCTAGAAGTAAGAAAAAGGCAGGAAAGGGCTGGAGAGATGGTTTAGCAGTTAAGGCGCCTGTCTGCTAAGCCTAAGCACGCTGGTTCCAATCTCCAGTGGTTCCAATCTCCAGGACCCATGTTTAGCCAGATGCAGTGACGCAAGGGCACAATGCCACACTTGACCACAAGGAGGCACACACATCTGAATTTCATTCACAGCAGCTGAGAGGCTGCTGGCACGCCCATCTTTGTTTTCCTCTCCCTCTCTCTCTGTCTCTCTCTGTGTCTCGCTCTAAAAAAAAGAAAAAGGCAGGAAAGTTTGTATTTGCTAGAAATCAAAGATGATCTGACTTCTTATCTCTTGCCTAGTTCCCTAATCCTGTTTTTCCACAAACAGCAAGGACCCCTCCTGGGATGGAGGTCTTTCATAGCATTTAAACATTGTGGTTGGTCAAGTTCAGCCACTGGAACTTGGTTTCAGGGCCAACCTCTTCCTGAGACAGCCCTAGCCCTAACCAATGAGCTGTCCCTCTGGTTCACCTGAGCTGGAAGACAGCCCACCACTATAAAGTTATAAATACCTTTACAAGAGGAGGACAGAGTCTCTGACCACATGGGAACTTCCAGCTGTGGGTGAGTTTTTCCCTTAGCTAGGCCTGGGCCCTGGCCCAGGCCCAGCGAGGTTAAGCTGCAGGGGAGGGCCTCCTAGCCCTTACTCTCCACATTGATTCTTTATCACCTCCAGCTCCCCACATAGTAGGAGCTCCTTGAACTTTCTTTCCTCACTTATCTTTCCATGGTTTGTCCAAGCACTCCACATGGAATCTCTAACCACATGGGTGCCTTTCCTCATAAACACAATAATTTAATAATTATCCTTCTCAGTCTTTTTAAAATTCAATTCTTTGATTAAATTAGAAATGAATGGGGCTGGAGAGATGGCTTAGAAGTTAAGGCATTTGCCTGCAAAACCAAAGGACCCAGGTTCAATTCCCTAGGACTCACATTAGCCAGATGCACAAGGGCACACACCTATGGAGTTCATTTGCAGTGGCTGGAGGTCACGGCATGCCCATTCTCTCTCTCTGTCAAATAAATAAATAAATAAATAACATTTTAAAAAATTAGAAATGAACCTAAGGTTTAGGGTTCAAGGACTTTCCTGGACCCTGAGCACCCCATTAAGTCCTCATTTCAGTGTGTTTTTTGAAGCATTGTGTTATTTTCATTCAGCTGTCCTTTAGTGATTTTTAAATTTTATTTAATATTTTTATTTGTAAGGACAGAGAGAGAGAGAGAAAGAGAGAGAGAGAGAGGGAGAGAATGGGCACACTAGGGCCTCTTGCCACTGCAAATGAACCTCAGATTCATGCACCATTTTGTGCATCTGACTTTATGTGGGTACTGGGGAATCAAACCTGGGCCATGGGGCTTTGCAAGCAAGCACTTTAACTGTGGAATCACCAAAGATACATTTTTATTATTACTATTAACAACATTTTTTTAATGGATACATCTCTAAGACAAGAGATCTTCACCCGGAAATACAACTTTATCTAACTTGAGCTCTTTCCCAGTTTCCTTCAACAACATTTAAGCACTCACTTGTTCTACACTGGTTTATAGCTTTGCTTAATACACTGTATGCCACATGTGCCAGGGACAGTAAACTGTAACTATGTCTCTGTCTGAAACTGCAAGTTCACCTGGCATTAAATGGGCAGATATCCATAGTAGTTGGTGAGAAGTGGCAAGACAGGAAATCCTTGAGTTGTCTTGAGTCCCTCCTGGTTCCCAGTACCTACTGTACTGACTTTGCCCTACTATATCATAAGAAATATTCAGCTCATGAGGTGATGCTTTTAAAACTAATTTAAATCAAGCCATCACTAAGAATGATTTGAGAACATATTGTCTGAGCAAGACTATACACCACATATTTCTTTTTGGAAATTATCCCTTGAATCTCTATGGAATGTTCTTTGGTCATAAGTATTTTAATATTTTTCCTTGGGTGTCTTTATTGTTGGTAGTGATGGAAGACACTTAAAATTAATAAATTATAAATAATAAAATAAAATAAAATAAATAATAAATATAAATTATAAATGTTTAGCAATTAAGGCGCTTGCCTGCGAAGCCTAGGAATGCCCGTTTGATTCTCCAGGTCCCACGTTTACCTGGACACAAAAAGTGACACAAAGGGTACAATACTGCACTTGCCCACATGGGGGTGCACACATCTGGCGTTCATTCACAGTGGCTGAGAGGCTGCTGACATGCCTATTCTCTCTCTCTTTGTCTCTCTCAAATTAAAAAAATTAATATTTGTCTTAAATTTTTCTATTTTGTGATAATTGTAGAAATGCCTACACTTGTAAAGAATAATGCCAAGAGTCCTTTTATCCTTATTTAGTATCTTTTATTTAGTATCCTTTTCAAAGTTTAATACATTATCAGAATGAGGGTGCTGACATTGACATAAATCTATTACTCTGATTCATGTTTCTCCATTGTATTTATCTCTATATGTCTCATTTCATGTAACTTTTTCCCACATATACCCACCACCACCATATTCAAGGTACACTACAATTTGATCACTACAAGTAATTTTGGTATTCTCTTTTTATGATCACATACAAGTCCTGCTATCCCCAACCTTGGGGACCCACTGATTAGTATCCATTTTTAAAATGCAGTCTTTGCAAAATTGATTGTTTTGTCCTGTAGTTTTTCATGTAGACTAATTTTCTTTATTCTCTGTGCCTGTGCACTCACAATGCCTCAAATGGGGCCTGAAGGGATGGCTTAGTGGTTGAGGCACTTGCCTGAAAAACAAAAAGATCCAGGTTCATTTCCCCAGGACCCATGTAAGCCAATGCACAAGGTGGCACATGCATCTGGCATTCATTTGCAGTGGCTCTATGCCCTGGTCACCCACTCGCTCCTTCTCAGTCCCTCTCTCTCTCTCTCTCTCTCCTCTTTCTCTCTTTCAAATAAATAAATAAATAAAAATAAATAATGTCTCAAAAGCCCAAATACAAACACTAAGCTTATTCAGGTACTTAAACATTTTTATAATGAAATTATATTTTTCTGTTTTTTAAAAAAAATTTAAATATTTTATTTTTATTTATTTATTTGAGAGAGATGGAGAGAGAAAGAGGCAGAGAGATAGAGAAAGAATGGGTGTGTCACTGCAAACATACTCCAAATGCATGTGCCACCTTGTGCATCTGGCCTACATGGGTCCTAGGGAATCAAACCTGGGTCCTTTGGCTTTGCAGGCAAGCCATTAACTTGCCAAGCATTTGCAAGCAAGTGTCTTATCTGCCAAGCCATCTCTCCGGCCCTCTGTTTTGTTTTTGAGACAGGATCTCAAGTAGCCCAGGCTAGCCTTCACCACACTATGTGGCCCCCAAGGCAGGCTTTGAGCTCCTGATCTTCCCGCATGTCCCATTGTTCCTGCCTCCAGGTAGCCTGGAACAGGCTTTGGATCTGTGTTCTTTAAGTCCACAATCAAGGTTGTTGTTGGGCTCCACCTGGTGGCCACATATCAACAATTCTCTTGTAGGCAGTAGGCAAAGGTTGCTCCTGGGAACCTTGTAGATTTCCAATAGTTCCGGAGCACTAGGCCTGATTGTCACCATGGTGCCTGAGTGGCACCAACTGATTTGTATGTGATCATAGTGCATTCATTTAACTTTGTCAAACAGAAATATGTTTAAAGTTAATCAATCAAAAGTAGGTCAGCAAATGAAGCTTGGCTTTCTTGTCAGTAAAGTAAGCTGTTGGTAGGATGGGAAGATGATTCAGTTGTGTTAACATAAGAACATTAATTTTATCCCTAGAACCCATGCTTTTTTTAAACAAATTTTAAAGTATTTATTTATTTATTTGAGAGAGGAGGGAGAGAGAGAGAGAAAAAAGAGAGAAAACAGAGAGAGAATGGGCACGCCAGGGTCTACAGTCACTGTAAGCGAACTCCAGATACATGCGCCACCTTGTGCATCTGGCTTACGTTGGTCCTGGGGAATCAAACCAAGGTCCTTTGGCTTTGCAGGCAAGCGCCTTAACTGCTAAGCCATCTCTCCAGCCCAGAACCCATGTGTTTAAGGCAGGCTTCTGCCTGTAATCTTAGAGATGGTATTAGGAGTATTCCTAGGGCTTGTTGGCTAGCAACTTGAGCAAAATCCATGAGCTCCAGGCTTGGTAAGAGGCCCTGTATGACACAATCAAAATAATGTAGAGAGCAATAACATAACTCTCAAAGTTAACCTTTGGTCTTTTCACACATGTGCAAACACAGATGCACATACACAGAAACAAGCTGACACATAGAAAACATCTGTTGTATTTTATATTTAAGTTAGTAACAATTTATTTTACATGTGTATTATAATCATTAGGTTATACTTCCCCATTAAAACTTAAAGAAGGATCTGCGGAAATGCCTCAGCGTTAAAGGAACTTGCTTGCAAAGCCTGAAAACCTGAGTTTGAGTCCCAGTACCTATGTAAAGCCATATGCACAAAGTGGTACATACATCTGAAGTTTATTTGTAGTGGGGCAAGGTCCTGGCACACCCATGCTTGCTCTGACTCTCCCATAAATAAATAAACTTTTAGAAGTTTAAAGACTATGTTTTAAAAAGCTTTGAGAGCTGGGCATGGTGGCTTAAGACTTTAATCTCAGCACTTGGGAGGCAGAGGTAAGAGGATCACCATGAGTTCAAGGCCACCCTGAGACTACATAATGAATTCCAGGTCAGCCTGGGCTGGAGACCCTACCTTGAAAAACAAAACAAAACAAAACAAAATTATGAGAAAGAGCCAATATCTAACAGGTTTTAAATTTTGTATTTGTGTATTTATATTCATGCAAGTGTGTGTGCACACGCACACGCAGGGTCTATAGCTACTGAAAATGCTATATAAATGCATCACTTAGTATATATCATTATGTGGGTGCTAGGAAATTGAACCCGAGCCAGCAGGCTTTGCCAACATGTCCCTTTAACTTCTGAGTCATCTCCCTGAGCCCCTAATAGTTTTTTTTTTTTCAAACAAGGTTTCATGTAGTCCAGGCTGGCTCCAACTCCTGATCCTCCTGCTCCCCCCTCCAGAGCGCTGGGACTGCAGGTGTGGATGGCACACCTCAGTTTATGTAGTAATGAGGATCATACCCAAGGCCTCTTGTGTGCAAGCCAAATACTCTACCTCTTGAGCAACATTCCAACACCATCAAATCTCTAACTTTTGTAATACATAATATTTCTCAAATATGAAGTAAATGTTCAATTATGGGCTTTGTCAGGAACAACAAATTTTATTCATGGGCCAGACACTTGTCACACCATGCTGTTGGAAGTGCAAAGTCTTAATACTTGTGGGAGACTTTGGAAGCATCTGCAGAGTGCAGGCACTTTCCCACATGCCTTCCTACATCATAGGTTAGCCATTATTGGCTTCTGCCTGTATTATTATAGTCCCCTCATATACAGCTTCTTCCTTCCACCCTAGACTTTTGTACCCCCATACATAACAGAGAGACACTTTCAAACAATGATCTGCCTCCTCCAAAGTCCTCACCTTGATCATCGGCGGCACTGTGGGATTTTATTTTCTTATCTTGATACAAGGTCTTACTATATTTCTCAGGCTGGCATACAATTCATGATCTTTCTCAGCATCCCAAGTCTATGATTTCTTATTTTTCTTTCTTCTCTCCTTGATCTCTCCTTACTCTGCTCTGGCCACACTAACCTCCATGCTGTGTTTCTGACACTCATCAAGTGCATTAATTTCCCAGGGCTTTTGCAATCTCTTCCCTCTGCCCTGAACAGTCTCCCCTAAATGTCTGAAGTTCTTCTCCCCTTCTACCACTTCTGCCAAAGTGCTATGGCAGATGTGTATTCCCCATCCCCTCCCCTGTCTCATTTTCCTCTATGTTATTGTGTGACACAGTGTACAATTTCAGCTCCCCCTACTAGAATGCCAACTTCACCAAGGCAGGACTTCATTCACTGTGCAGGGCCCAGGTCACATCTGACACAGAATAGGTGCTGTCACCTAATAATGGAATCCTTTTCAGCAATCATCCTAGACCTTCTGGATGTTGGCAACCACATCCCCACTCTTCTGTGGGTGGTGGCTTTCTTATCTGTGAAATGAGGGAGGGAAACTAATTCTAGCAAGGTCTGCGCTATTTGTATGTCAAGTTCAACCTTGAAACCAGGAAACTAAAGGGTTATCTGTGGAGCACAGCTTTGCCTAAAAGGAGGAAAAGACCAAGTAGGATGAAGTCATTGTTCTGCAGCTGGGTTGCATGTTCCAGAAACCCCAACAGACTTAAGAATCCTTTCCCCACCTCCTCAGATGACTTTGGATTTCAGGCCACCTGGGATGGATTTACCCTCTGCTGAAGAGAGCTGCATGCTCAAGGTCATGTCCCTTGAGAATGTGGGTACCTACCATACAATGACAACCAGTAAGAAGTCATTGCTGGCATAGATGAGATCTCTTTCCTAACCCCCATCTCTCTCTCTCTCTCTTTGTTTTTGAGCCTGCTGGCTCAGGTTCAATTTCCTAGCACCCACATAATGATATATATTAAGTGATGCATTTATATAGCATTTTCAGTAGCTATAGAACCTGCATGTGCACACACACTTGCATGAATATAAATACACAAATAAAAAATTTTAAACCATGAGGTCTCACTCTAGCCCAGGCTGACCTGGAATTCACTATGTAGCTTCAGGCTGACCTTGAACTCAAAGTAATCTTCCTACCTCTGCCTCCCAAATGTTGGGATTAAATGTGTGCACCACCACACCTGGCCTAGCCCCATCTTTGAAGGCCATATCCAGCCTCAACATTCCCTGTGGGCCAGCTGTGGCCCTGTTCTGACTACACAGAGCATGCCACACTGAACCACATGCTTGCTTCCTAGGGACTCCAATCTGAATAGACATTGGTAGCTGAGGCCACATACTGCGCATATATATAGGCAGCATGGCCTTTATTTAGACATATTTACTCTTGGATATCATAGTCACACACCTATAATCAGGCAGTAGGATCACAAGGTTGAGACTATCCTGGCCTATGTTACATAGTAAGGTGGTAGCCACATGCCTTTTAATACTAGCACTTGGAAGGCAGAGGTAGGAGGATCATGGTGAGTTCAAAGCCACTTTGAGACAACAGTGAATTCCAGGTCAACCTGGACTAGAGCAAGACCTTACTTCAAACAAACAAACAACAACAGAACAACAGTTTCTGATGTGTGTACATGGCAGGATACTTGCCTAGAATTGGCCAGAGAAATTTTAGGAGTAGGAGCATAACTCCATGGTATAGCAGTTGCCTAGAATCTTCTACTGAGGAAGGGTCTGGTAGTATGGCTCAACAATAGAGATTGTCTACCACATGCAAGGGGCTGGGGTCCATCTAGAGTAATATAAAATCCCCAAAATTAATAAAGGAAGCTTATTTGAACCCTCACTTTCTCACCTGCCTCCTACTAGCCAGAAACTAAATTCTTCCAGGATTCCGAGGGAGTGCCAAAATCCTGGGTTCCAGGGCGGTGCAGGGATTCATCCAGATAGAGGCATAACTTGTACAACAGCACTGCCTAGTGGAGTACTAGGGCAAGATCACCGGGTACTACAAGCCCTACTTTTCTCCCTGGTGAAGCACAGCACACAATAGTGTCACATGCCAGCACAGATCATGGAGGTGAGTCTCTGACACTAGAACCTGATCCATGGGAGCCAAATTGAAAAATAAATGCAGGAGAGAGGCTGGCCATTACTCCCATCCCTCTTCCCTCCATCTGCCTAGATGCCCAGCCTGACCCCTTATTAGAGTGTGTTGCAGTTAGCATCTCGTTGCTGTCACAAAAACCTAAACCAAAGCAGCTTGTGGGAGGAAAGGGTTTATTTTGACTTAAAGACTTGAGGGGAAGCTCCATGACGACAGGGGAAACTGTGGCATGAGGAGATACTGGACCTTAATTCCTGGCCAACATCAGGTAGACAACATCAGCAGGATAGTGTGCCATACTGGCAAGGGGAAGCTGGCTATAACACCCATAAGCCCACCCCCCAACAACATACCTTCAACAAGGTTAAGTTGCCATTAGTTGGGAATCCAGCATTCATTTATGGGGGACACCTGAATCAAACCACCACAGGTGGTCAGGATTAAGTGAAAGCATAGGGAGCCAATAAACTCTTCAGACCTGACTTCCCATGAGGTAGGCCACAGGGGTGGAGGTGTGGGTGTGGGAATGGGACAGTAAGGAATGTCCCAGCCTAAGACTTCTAGAGACAGGTCTTCCTGCTTCCAGAAAGGGAAGCATGTCCTGTTGTGAATGCACTTGTACATCTTAACCCTCTAATGAGGAGAGGGAGGAAGGAGCCCATCCCAAAGGATGCTACCCTCTGTCGGTTGAGGGAAGAAACCCTAAATATTCCACCCAGGGGACTCCTCAGGAACCCTACTTCACTGGACTCAACCTTTAGCTGGGTCCCAGTTTCTTTATTTAGTACTCTTGTCTCATCTGAATAGCATGCTGCTATAACTGTTTTTTAAAAATGAAGATTTTGGAGACTTCTGGTTAAGATGGTGGCATAGGAACCACGCCAAAACAGGCTAGGAGAAAAAAAGGAAAAAAAAAAAAACAGCAAAATACACTCTTCTACTAAACAGTGAGGTATATAGTAAATTATCAACCACAGCAGAGAAGTAGGAGAGATCCAGAGCATCTAGAGCCCACAGAAGCAGGCAGAAGCGGCTCCAGCAGCAACAGCGGCAGGGAGTTCCACGTGGCTGCAGCCACCAGGCTCCGCCTGAGCCACAGGATTTTAAAGCCAGGTGAGGGGATTCTCCATTCACACCAGTCTCCTCGCAAACTCAAGAAACGTGGAAGGAGGAAGGCAGAGACCAATGGAGCAGCTTGTGAGGAAGAGGATCACGGTGAATGAGCAGACGGACTTCAGCCACCATCCACAGCCTCCCTTCCCCACCACCAGCACAAGCGCCAGCAAGCACCAGAGACCCAGGAAGAAAGCTCACCAGCCCAGCAACAAGCACAATTAAAGCAGTAACCAACGGATGCAGCCAGCCTTCCTGAGTCCACAACACAGCAAAGATGGACCCAAGCAGCTGTGCAGCATAGCTGAGATCAAAACTGTCCCAAAAGGTAACTGGGATTACAGCAGGTCAGTACCCACCAAATAAGCCTGATGTATAGGCTTACATTGGAAGGGCTAATTGCACCTTCCATGTCAGGGTAAATTATATGTTAAACCTGATGGATGGTCAGAACTGACATTCTTAAATAAGCTATATTTGGGGCTGCTCATTTGTTGCTTCCTGATTTATAGTGCCTTTGTTTCCTCTTCTGTCATTCATTGGGAAAGGGTCTCACTTGATCATAAGCTGACCTTGGAACCCTCTACAGACCAGAAATCTTAGCCTCCCAGTTGACAGGATTAAGGGTGTGGAATAACACACATCCTTAGGGACTGTGATGGTGTTAAAGGATCTGTTTGTCATAATACCTACTTTTGCACAAATACTCTGTGCTGTATTTCATTGAATGGATACATTGTTTAGTTAAATCTTTAGAATTTGACTGTATTCTGTTCCATTCAGCCCACTTGAATCCTCTCATAGCAGGCAAACCCAACACCTAGGGTCACTTTTGTGATTACTCTGAGAGTCTTAAGAGCCACACCTAGCACCTTAAGCTCCTACCCTGAAGATATATAACATCAGATTGATTGATACATCAAATATTACTGCAGATAATTAGAAAACCCAAGCATTAAATTAATACAAGATGCAAAAATCTCTACATTATAATATAAGAAACACAAAAATAAGGACAATATAAATCCACCAAAAGTATTAATGTATCAGAAATGACCTTCAGTGAGACTGAATTAGAGGAAATGCCCGAGAAAGATTTCAAAAGAATGATTATAAATATGTTCAAAGAACTCAAAGAGGAAATGAAAGGGTTAAAAGACCTCAAAGAGGAAATCAAAGGATGCAAAGAACACACAGGAATCCAATTTAATGAAATAAGGAGGTCAAAACTAGACATAAATAAGGAAATAGAAATAATAAAGAAAACCCAGTCAAAAATACTAGCAATAAAGAACACAGTCAGTGAAATAAAGAACTCTGTAGAAAATTTCTCTAGTAGAATGGATGAAGGAGAGAACAGAATATCTAAACTAGAAGACCAGGTGGCAGATATAATACAGTCCAACAAAGAGAAAGACAAAATAATAGGAAGGTATGAATGGGAATTTCAAGATATTCAGAACACTATGAAAAGATCAAACATAAGAATTCAAGGTATAGTAGAAGGAGAAAAATTTCACTCCAAAGGGATAGTAAGTGTTTTCAACAAAATCAGAGAAGAAAACTTCCCCCAAATTGGGAAAGAGATGCCAATGCAGATACAGGAAGCCTTTAGAACACCAAACAGACAAAACCTGGAAAGAACCTCTCCCCAACATATAATTAAACTACCAGACATACAAACCAAAGAAAATATATTGAAATCAGCTAGAGAGAAAAGGCAAGTCACCTACAGAGGCAAGCCCATCAGAATCACAGCAGATTACTCAACACAAACTTTAAAAGCCAGAAGGGCTTAAAGTGATGCATTCCAAGTTCTGAAAGATAACAACTGTCAGCCAAGGTTACTTTATACTGCAAAGCTATCCATTCAAATAGATGGAGAAATAAGGACATTCCACAACAAAAGCAGATAAAGGAATATTTGAAGACAAAGCCAGGCCTACAGAAAATACTTGAAAGGATCCTCCATGCTAAAGAGAAAGAAAAGCACATATATAAGGAACCTGGAAAAAACAAGCCATACTCCAATACTAGTTAATACAAGAGAGCAAAGATAAAACTGGGAGAACTACAAAACAAGAAAAATTGCAACAATAAATACACACCTTTCAATAATAACTCTTAATATCTGTCGGGAACCGTTGGGCACTAGGTAACCAAAAGTGCCTCCATCTTGAATAGTGACTCCATTTTGTGAATAAAGTCAATGGAGAAAGGACAACTGAATGAGGAAGTCATTATCTTATGGCTTTGGGGCTGGAATCCTGTGGAACATCTTAAAATCCTGTTGAAACATAATTATAGACACAGGTTCTGCAGACTGGCTTGATCAGATCCTATTTCAAAAATATCAATGGCCTGAATGCCCCAACCAAAAGACACAGGTCAGACTTCAATTTGTTGCCTCCAAGAAACTCACCTTTCTACAAAGGATGGACAGTATCTTAGGGTGAAAGGCTGGAAAATGGTGTTTCAAGCAAATGGGCCTAGAAAACAAGCAGGGGTTGCTATGCTAATATCTGACAGGGTAGACTTCAGACCAACATTAATTAGGAAAGATAAGGAAGGTCACTTTATATTGATTAAAGGAATGTTCAAACAGGAGGACATTGCAATCCTAAACATATATGCACCTAACATGGGGGCTCCCAGTTTCATCAAACAAATGCTATTAGAGCTAAGGTCAGAGATAACACCAAATACACTTGTATTGGGTGACTTTAACACCCCACTCTCACCAATTGATAGGTCATCCTGGCAAAAAATAAACAGAGATGTTTCTAGATTAAATGAGGTCATAGAATAAATGGACCTAACAGATATATATAGGACATTTCATCCAAATGCTGAAGAATACACATTCTTTTCAGCAGCACATGGAACATTCTCTAAAATAGACCATATGTTAGGGCATAAAGCAAATCTTAACAAATACAGGAAAATTTAAATAATTTCTTGCACTCTATTGGATCACAATGGGATCAAACTACAAATTAATAACAAGAAAAATTATAGAGCATACACAAAATCATGGAAACTAAATAATACGCTAATAAATGATGAATGGGTCAACAAAGAAATCAAGAAGGAAATCAAAAAATTCATGGAGTCAAATGATGAGAACACAACATACCAAAACCTTTGGGACACAATGAAGGCAATCTTAAGAGGGAAATTTATAGCTTTAAGTGCCTATGTTAAGAAATTAGAAAGGTCACAGGTAAACAACTTAATGCTGCACCTTAAGGCCTTGGAAAAGAAGAACAAGGCAAACCAAAAATCAGTAGGCAGGAAGAAATAATAAAGATTAGGAAAGAAATAAATGAAATAGAAACCAAAAAAACAATTCAAAGAATCTATGAAACAAAGAGTTGGTTCTTTGAAAGGATAAACAAGATTGATAAACCCTTAGCAAATCTGACCAAAAGAAAGAGAGAACAGATACAAATTAATAAAATTAGAGATGGAAAAGGCACCATTACAACAGATGCCACAGAAATTAAAAATATCATAGGGACATACTATAGTAACATATACTTCACTAAGTCTGAAAATCTTAAAGAAATGGATGATTTCCTTGATTTATATGACCCACCTAAATTAAATCAAGATGAGATTAACCACTTAAATAGACCTATAACAAGTATGGAAATCCAAGCAGTTATAAAAAATCTCCCAACTAAAAGTCCAGGCCCAGATGGATTCACTGCTGAATTTTACCAGACCTTCATGGAAGAACTAACACCAATGCTTCTTAAACTTTTCCATAAAATAGAAGAGGAAGGAACCCTACCAAACTCCTTCTATGAAGCCAGCATCACCCTGATCCCAAAACCAGACAAAGATAGAACAAAAAAGGAAAATTACAGACCAATCTCCCTCATGAACATAGATGCAAAAATTCTCAACAAAATATTGGCAAACAGAATACAAGAATACATCAGAAAGATCATTCACCTTGACCAAGTAGGCTTTATCCCAGAGATGCAGGGATAGTTCAACATACACAAATCCATAATGTAATACATTATATAAATGGACTGAAGGACAAAAATCACATGATCATCTCATTAGATGGAGAAAAAACATTTGATAAAATCCAACATCCCTTAATGATAAAAGTCCTACAGAGACTGGGAATAGAGGGAATATATCTCAACATAATAAAGGCTATTTATGACAAGCCTACAGCCACCATAATACTAAATGGAGAAAAACTTGAAGCTTTTCCACTAAAATCAGGCACAAGACAAGGGTGTCCACTGTCCCCATTTTTGTTTAATATAGTACTGGAAGTCTTAGCCATAGCAATAAGGCAAGAGACACACATAAAAGGGATACAAATTGGAAAGGAAGATATCAAGTTATCATTATTTGCAGACGATATGATTCTATACATAAAGGACCCAAAAGACTCTACCAGCAGACTGTTAGAGCTAATAAACACCTATAGCCATGTAGCAGGATACAAAATAAACACACAGAAATCAGTAGCCTTCCTATATGCTAACAACAAACACACAGAAGATGAAATAAATCAGAGAATCACTCCCATTCACAATTGCATCAAAAAATAAATAAATAAAATAAAGTACCTTGGGATAAACCTAACCAAGGAAGTAAAGGATCTCTACAAGGAGAACTGTAAAACACTCAAGTGAGAAATTGCAGAAGACACTAGGAAATGGAAAAACATCCTGTTCTTGGATCGGAAAAATCAATATTGTGAAAATGGCAATCCTACCAAAAGTAATCTACATATTTAATGCAATCCCCATCAAAATTCCAATGACATTCTTCACAGAAATAGAAAAAACAATCCAAAAATTCATTTGGAAGCACAAAACAACTTGGATATCTAAAATAATTTTGAGCAACAAAAATAAGGCTGGTGGTATCATCATACCTGATTTTAACCTATGTTACAGAGCCATGGTAACAAAAACAGCATGGTACTGGCACAAAAACAGACATGGAGATCAATGGAACAGAATAGAGGACCCTGATGTAAGTCTGGGTAGCTATAGCCACCTGATCTTTGACAAAAATGCCAATAATACTCATTGGAGAAAAGACAGCCTCTTCAGCAAATGGTGCTGGGAAAACTGGATATGTATCTGTAGAAGGATGAAAATAGATCCTTATCTCTCTCCATGCACAAGAATAAAGTCCAAATGCATCACAGACCTTAATATCAGACCTGAAACTTTGAAACTGCTAGAGGAAAAAGTAGGGAAACCCTTCAACATATGGGTCTTGGCAAAGACTTTCTGAATATAACCCCAACAGCTCAGGAAATAAAACCACAGATCAACTGCTGGGACCTCATGAAATTACAAAGCTTTTGTATAGCTAAGGACACTGTGAATAGAGCAAAGAGGCAACCTACAGAATGGGAGAAAATCTTTGCCAGCTATACATCTGACAGAGGGTTAATATCTAGGATATACAAAGAACTCGAAAAATTAAATAATAAGAAATCAAACAACCCAATAAAAAATGGGCTATGGAACTAAATAAAAGAGTTCTCAGAAGAAGAAATACAGATGGCATATAAACATCTAAAAAAAGTCATCAAGGAAATGCAGATTAAAACTACATTGAGATTCCATCTCACTTCTGTCACATTGGCTACCATCATGAAAACAAATGACTATAAATGCTAGTGAGGATGCGGAAAAAGAGGAACCCTTCTACACTGTTGGTGGGAATGCAACCTGGCCCAGCCATTGTGGAAATCAGTGTGGAGGTTCCTGAGACAGCTAAATATAGATTTCCCATATGGCCCAGCTATACCACTCCTAGGCATATTTCCTAACGACTCGTCTCACTACCTTAGAGATACCTGCTCATCCATGTTTATTGCTGCTCTATTCACAATAGCTAGGAAATGGAACCAGCCTAGATATCCCTCAACTGATGGTGGAAAATGAAGATGTGGCACATTTACACAATGGAGTTCTACTCAGCGGCAAAGAAAAATGAAGTTATGAAATCTGCTGGAAAATGGATGGATCTGGAAAGGATTATACTTAGTGAGGTAACCCAGGCTCAGAAAGCCAAACGTCACATGTTCTCTCTCATATGTGGGTCCTAGCTACAAATGATTGGACTTCTAAGTGAGTAAAAATGAAACTCAGTAGCAGAAGCCAGTAAGCTAGAAAGGGGATATAAAGGGAATAGAAAGAGAGGGAGGGGGGACATAATAGGATGGTACTGTATATATGTAAGTAGAAGAACAGATTAATGGAGGTGAAAAGGCCTAAGTGAGGTCAGGAGAAGAGATTGATTAAAGGAACGGTGGAGGGAGGGCTAATCAAAATCTAAGAGGATATAAAAAAGTCATATGGAAACCTACTTTTCTGGGCAATGGAACACTCAGAAGCCATAGATTGTTACTAGAAACTTTTCAGTGCCAGGGATGGGATACCTTCCAGTGAGTTGTTGGCCAGGGAGGTCACAGATACCCCCAAAGCATTATAGGCCATTGACAAGGCCCTAGGTTTCCCGCCAGGAATAGATGGTAAGACCCTATTGCTGAAGACTCCACATACTTGGGTGGCAAGTTCACTGAAAAATCCTGTTGCAGCTGAGCTGAAAGCCTCCTCCATGAGGACCAGCTGACAGAAAGTTAGAGAAAGCTACACTGCATGCAGGTCAATGAGAGAGAGAAAACACCAGTGAAGGTACTCAACAGTGAACACTGCAAGCTTTAAATTTGGCCAGCCAGGCCAAATGAGCCAATGGGTACAATAGTGGCATGTTTGTTATGGGGGAAACCAACTGCTCTCTAATTGGACTGGAGGCCCACTCCATGGGAGGGAACACATCCCTGATATTGAAAACGTATGACAGGGGTAGTCATGAGCCCTAAGGGTATAATGTCTGCTGAAGTCTCGCTAAGTGTATATACTATGTTCACCAAACTGCCCAGTAAGCACTTCTCTTAATGTCCACACCCATATATTAATGCTACTCTCACTTTTGGTTAGAGAATCTTCTCTTTTCAGATGGTGGCAACCTTGGGATGATTCAGAAGGCACCATGGTGCTGAGAAGAAATGACAGAGGAGTGCTCAGCACTGAAACGTCTCAAACCTACCTTCCAAGGCTCAGGGTCCATTGTGGAAGAGGGGGTGGAAAGAATGTAAGAGCCAAAGGAAGAGTAGGACTCCTTACAATGTGCTCTTCCAGACACAAAATGGCCTGGATATCCATGACCTCACAGTGCCTGACACTACCTACATAAGACTATCATAACAGGAGGAAAAGATGATGACCTCAAACTGAAAAGAGAGACTGGTTGAGAGGGGGAGGGGATATGATGGAGAGTGAAGTTTCAAAGGGGAAAGTGGGGGGGAGGAAGGGAAATAACATGGGATATTGTCTACAATTAAAGAAGTTGGCAATAAAAATAAAAATTTAAAAAAATGAAGATTTTTCCAGCATGGCTTAGATGACTATTATAATATCAGCATTCAAGACAGCATTCAAAAAAATTCTAGGACAGGCTCAGGTACATAGTGAATTCAGGGCTAGCCTGAGTTACACAAAGGATTCTCTAATACACTTTTAGCAACAGAAATTTTGGATCCCAGACATAAGCAGTTTTATCAGCATATGTGCAACTTTAATTGCACAGGGCTGGGCTGGTTATATTGTTTGCTTGTTTTCTAATGCTGGACTTCAAACCAAGGACATGTTTACATGTTCTTGCTAGGCAGTGGTCTACTACTGACCTTCCCTTAGATTAATGTTCTGATATACTGTGTTGAAATTATTCAGTTTTTTTTTTTTTGTTGTGGTGGTTTTTTTTGTTTTGTTTTGTTTTTTTGAGGTAGGGTCTCAGTCTAGCCCAGGCTGACCTGAAGGGTGGCCTTCAACTCACGGCGATCCTCCTACCTCTGCCTCCCGAGTGCTGGGATTAAAGGTGTGCGCCACCACACCCGGCCTATGTTGTTGTTGTTTTTGAGATAGGGTCTCACTCCAGCTCGGGCTGACCTTGAACACACTAAGTAGTCTCAGGGTGGCCTCAAACTCATGGCAATACTCCTACCTCTGCATCCCAAGTGCTGGGATTAAAGGAGTGAACCACCACACCCAGCCTATTCAGTTTTATTTTAAAGTTATGAAACTTTCAGTGGTGATAAGGGACAGAGATACCATTCCACTTCCAGCTCCTCACTATTCCCTCTTGCAGCAGCCTAAGGAGTACTCTTTTCAGATTCATGGTTTTGAGCAAAGTTAGATTTATTAAAAAGCAGAAAAAAGATTGTTTACATATACATACTGTTGCAATCAGCTTCTCATTGCTGAGACAAACACTCAACCAGAAGCAGCTTATGGGTGGAAAGGGTTTATTTCAGGCTTATAAATGCCAGAGGAATACCATCAATGGCAGAAGAAGCTGGATCATTTCCAGGCATCCAAGCAGAGTGGCATCACCAAACAGCCAGCAAACGCCAGCACCTGCAAACATGAACAGAGCTCCAACTGCTCTCCATGCACCTTAGGGCAGGACTACGAGATCCAACCCAATGGCATGTCCCTTGTACCAGGGATCTGTCTGCTAGGGGTGCAAGTTGCAAGTTCAATTTTAATAAAACATCTGAGTCTATGGAGCCAAGCATTCATACAAACATGTATAGATACATAGATAATAGATAGATAGATACATAGATAGATGATAGAGAAAGAGAGAGAGATAGAACACCTGAAGGGACAAATGTAGGTTTCTCAAGGAATTCATAATTAAATGTCTTTGTAATATGTATATATAAGGCTTGGTGACTCTCAAGTTACATCTCTAAGATTAAGAAATTACCCCTTCTTCTCTCTAACATTGTCCAGTTTGTAACAAGGTTAACAGTTAAAGATTTTTTGGGGTTTGGGTTAGGAGAAAGGAATGTTAGTAATTTAACATTGTAGGTCATTTGGGTGCCAAATTAGCACAATTAAATTGTTGTTTGTAATGTCGTTAGGAATACATACATTTTAAACTTACATCTGTGGCACCTGAGGTTTCCTCCCTTTGTGGCAGGAAAACAGATCAGATACTGGGAAGAGAGCCTCCTCTTTATCCATATCATCATCATTTTCCCTATCTTTGTCTCCTGCCTCAGAATCACTCTTCTCCTTTCCTCTTATAGTTCCCTTCCTCTCCTCTTCCCAAGTCTCTCATCCCCTCTTCTTCATTCTTTATTTACCTCTCTCCTCCCCTCGCCTCTTCTCCCCTCTCCTTACAATTCCCCTCCTCCACTTTCCTCACCTCTTCTCCCCTCCCCCATCGTCTCTTCTCTTCTCATTTCCCATCCTGTCTATGGTGGTTTGAATGTAAATGGATCCATAGCCTCAGGTTTTTTTTTTATTTATTAAGAGACAGAGAGAAGGAAAGAGAGAGTGAGAGTGGGCATGCCAGGGCCTCTAGTCACTGTAAATGAACTCCAGATGCATGTACCACCATGTGCATCTGACTTATGTGGGGCCTGGAGAATTGAACCTGGGTCCTTAGGCTTCATAGGAAAGCACCTTAACCGCTAACCCATCTCTCCAGTCAGCCTCAGGTATTTTTGTTGAGGTTTCCTACTTAGTCTCTAGAAAGAAAATCCCTGCTGGAGGAGGTGTGTCACTGGGGTGGATCTTGAGTCCAGCCCTAAGATGTGTTTACAGCAAGCTTGAGCTTTGATTGTTCATTCTTTTTCTCTCTCTCACTTGCGTTTTGTCCCATGAAAAGAAGGTTAACTACAGCATTGTCCTTCCCCTTCCTCAGTTCTCGTCTCCTCTCCCTCTTATCTCCTCTTTGTAAAGCCCTTAGAGGTATTGAACTCCCCATGTTTCTGTCTCAGTACCATCATAGTGCTGGAATTGCAGATGTGCACAACCACATCTTGATGAAATTCTTCATTTTGTAAAGGGAACTACAGAGGCAGGAAGCTGTTTTCACTCCTGGGGCCTGTCTGATAACCAGATTATTAATCTGCCCCTCATCTTGTTTCCTATCTCTTTGGAGATTGAAGACTATGACACCTCAACTTCTTCCCTGAGATTCAAAGCATGGATTCCCTCTTTTGGAGACTAAGATTTGTAGGTCCTCATTACCAAAACTCTGTTTTCAGACAAAATATCAATTTGTAGCCCAG
This sequence comes from Orientallactaga sibirica, assembly GCA_036365145.1. Taxonomy (NCBI): domain Eukaryota; kingdom Metazoa; phylum Chordata; class Mammalia; order Rodentia; family Dipodidae; genus Orientallactaga; species Orientallactaga sibirica. The sequence continues at coordinate 35,775,442 of JAEOAD010000015.1, read as the reverse complement.
GCTGTTCTTAAACTCACTATGCACCACAGGCCTGCCTCAAACTCCAGGGACTATTCCTTCCATGGCCTCTGTGGCACTGGGATTTCAACCTCCCTGGTACTAGGATAACAAATTGCACCACAAATGCCAGCTAACCTGAGACTCCTTTACAAGGAGCTAAAAGTTCTGCCTCCAGGCCTTTTCTTCTTCTGGGATTCAATCTCTAATCTCCTGCCCTGCTTATCCCTGGTCCCTATGTAAAATTGGTTTTATGGCCCAGGCAGGCTTTGGGCACACCATCTACCCATTCTTGGTCTCTGCCCCAGTGGAAGTGATTAAGATTAAAGGGAATGAGCCAGGCATGGTGGCACATGCCTTTAATTCACAATACTCAGGAGGCAGAGGAAGGAGGATAGTTCTGAGATTGAGGCCACCCCGACACTACATAGTGAATTCCAGGTCAGCCTGGACTAGAGCAAGACCCTACCTTGAAAAACTAGAAAGAGAGAGAGAGGAGGGCTGGAGGAGGAGGAGGCTGAAAGTGGGTTCAGTGTGCTGACTTATAGAAGGCAGAGGAACACATCTAAGATCAAGTTCTTCAACAAGTGGTTTCCCTCAATGAGCAGATGAGACAGATGTATTTGCTTTGGGGAGGAGGGGACATGGATATGCCACAGATAGCTCATCCCTGCTTCCCATTTGGCAATAGAGTATCCAGGGCAGAAAGTGACTAGATTTTACTGAGCTTTTGTATGTATATCTCTGGGAGTTTCTCTTGCTTAGACTTACCCCTTGGCTTCTAGTGACCCTGGGCAGCTCTATTCAAACATCATATATTCAAGTATTGAGTACTTAGTGTCCACCCAGCCCTGATGTATGTGTACACATCATTGCACTGAGTTCCTAGTTGTGATAGGAAAACTGAGGCTTTGAAGTATGAAGTCACCTAGAGTCACTTGTCTATAGAAATGGGCCTGTTCATTTGTAGCTATGGATTCCAGTGCCCAAACCAACTTCAGCATATGTGATTTTGCATAAAAATCACCTTATCTCATCTGGGCATGGTGGCCCTTGCCTGTAATCCCAGCATACAGAAGTCTGAGGCAAGAGGACTGTGAGTTCAAGGACAGTCTAGGCTACAGAGTGAGACTCTATCTCAGAGTGAATAAGGAAGAAGGTGAAAGTAGTGGCAAAATCCAGTAATCCAAGTACTAGGGTGGTTGAGGCTGATAGATCAGAATCTCAAGGTCATGCTCAGATGTGTATGGAGTTCAAGACCACCCTTGCAACATGAGTTCCTTTTTCAACAATACAAAACCAAACCAAACCTAAAAACAAATTATCTCATCTCTTCCTCACTGGATCTTACATATTTTTGCTATCTGATTTTACAGAGGCACAGGGGGAGAGAAAAGGAGGAACTTAGATTCAATTCTAAATGGATTGAATAACAGTTTTCAAGATGATCAGTTGTCCCGACTATTTATTATGTGCTAGGCTGAGAGCTAAATTCAGGCTTACAGATCACTCATGGACAAGCCAAGAGTTGGTTAATCATCTTAGGGGACTGTCATATGAACTAAGTGGTCTCTTAAAATAAAATGATGAAGTATGGGCTGGAGATGTGGCTTGGCAGTTAAAGTGCTTGCCTGCAAAGCCTGACAACCCAGGTTCGATTCCCCAATACCCGTGTAAAGCCAGATGCACACGGTAGAGCATGTGTCTGGAATTTGTTTGCAGTGGCTAGAGGTCCTGGTGTGTCTATTCTCCCTCTATCCATCTCTATCTGCCTCTTTCTCTCTCTTAAATAAATAAATAAATAAAATATGTTAAAATGAAATAATAAAGTAGACTAGAATAGTAATGATCAGCATAGACCAATGCAGTAAGTGCGGGTATTGTTTCATTTTAAGATAATCATTGCAAGTTCATGAGTATGTAAATGGATATACACATGCTCTGTAAACACTGTGAACATGCATTTTGGATTTGTGACAGAATAATATCAATAATAATAACAACAATAGTTAATTAATTTTTTTTAACAAACAGAACCCATATAGCTCAATTGGGCCTCAAACTTGTTATGTACCTGAGGTTGGTCTTGAAATCTGAATTGTCTGTCTTCATCTTCCTCCTGCTGGAATTTCAGATGTGTGCCACCGCACTTGGCATATGTTCTTTTGATTTGAGACATGGTCTCATAGCCTAGACTGACCTGGTTATGAGATTCCATTCCTCAGCCTTCCCACTTTTGGGATTGCATAGGTACACTACCAAACCCAGCACTAACAACCCTTACTGAATGCACAATATAACAGGTCCAGTGACAGGAACCTTATATGTATTATCTTGCTAGTAAACTAATCACTAAAATGTAATTCTTATTTTTTGGATAGCAATGTCCAATAACTCGGTGCTAGAACACATGTTTACCATTCATAATGCCCTGATCCCCTCTTTATGTATGAAAAATAAGTTGAAAGTTATTGTTCCAGCCTGTAATGGTACACACTTGTACTCCCATGGAGATGGGAGGAGTCAAAGCTATCTTCAGTTGCATAATTTTTGAATCCTGTTTAAGGTACAACACACCTTGTTTTAAAATACAAGTAAACAAATTAATTAATTAATATTAACACCCACAAAACAATTGTAGCTGATAAGTCTCCTAGGTGCCCATTTTCAAAGGAGGAAACTGGCTTAGACAGAGGAAGAGTATGCTCAGGATCACACAGCCAGCAGCAGTGACAGAATTCTAACAAGGGTCCTTTTCAGAATTGAGTTCCACTGTGTGGTGAACATCTGCACTCCCACCAACCTCCAAATTGTATTTACTAGGGACTAACACACATTTCTACTCTTTACAGATGGCTATGTCTATGTTAATTTTGGTTGGCAGGGTTGTTCTGTGGAGTTCTTGGGTCCAGGAAGGTTTAGCAGATGAAAAGGTGACAATAGAGTAGAGGCAGCAAAGGTCCTGGTGAAGAGGCAACAGAGAAAGGAAGTGGGTGATGCCAATCACATAGACTCTAAACCAGGTCCCTCTCCAGGCCTTGGAATCTGCATGGCCATCACCATCCCAATATGCAGCCCAGAGTGGCTTCAAATACAGGGCAATCCCATTTCTCAGGTCCTGAGTGCTGAGATTATAGGCATGGATCAACACAAGTGACTATACCAGGTCCCTTAAGACCCTTACTCTGGATTTTCAAGATCCAGGACAAACTCTTCATCATGCAGCCTTCCCCTCGGCCATCCCTGGGGGTATTTAGTGAGTCAGCAATTAAACCTCTAGTATAGTTGCCTGATAGAGCAGAGCAGTGCCACTCCTGGGCATGTTCTGTAAAGAGTCTACACTTTACTATAGTGATACTTTCTCATCCATGTTTATTGCTACTCTGTTTAAATAGGTAGGACACACTATCAGCCTAGATACCCATCAACTGATAAGTGGATAATGAATATGTGGTACACAGACACAATTAAATTCTACTCAGCAGTAAAGAAAAATGAAATTTTCAGGAAAATTGGTGGATGTGGAAATAATTATATTAAGTGGGGTTACCCAGTTTCAGAAATAAAAGTGCCATTGTTTTCTCTCTCATACCCAGATCCTAACATGGAAATTTATAAATTGTAGTAAGCATCATTTGTACTTGTTAAGATGCTAGAATAATGCTCAGAGAGAAGAGTAGTGAGAAAGGGTCAGAGGAGGGGTGAATAGGCAGGCAAATGAAGGGACAGAACACAGGCCATAGAAAACTCTAGGTGGGAACAGGGATAAGGGAGTTCAGGGAGGGGAGAGATACACAAAACTAATGATTGCAGGAATCAGTACCATAGTAACCTTCCTCATGTTTAGCAAATTAAAAGATATAATCCCATTACAGCATCAAAGCGCCACAATATTATATCACAGTACTGGCCAGGGAATAGCAATACCCCATTGTGACATCATAATTCCCCACAGTGACATGATTTTTCCCACAGTGACATCACAACATGGTATTGTGACAACACAATTCCCAAATATGACAGATAATTTTACACTGTGACATCACAATATCCACTATGATATCACAATGCTCTATAGTGCCATTACAACACACTACTGTCTATCACTAAGCCCCAATATGATATAACAATTCTCCATTGTGACATCACAATGCCTTGTAGTGTTGCAATAGTACCTGCTGTTACCCCACTGTGATAACATTTTTCAATGTGACAGTTAAATGTTCCACCTTCAGTACCAGTTTGGGACTGCTCAGGCATTCAGCCTCCTGGACTGAGCAGCTACAGAATTTTCAGATTCTCCAGCCTACGTGTGTGTGTGTGTGTGTGTGCGTGTGTGTGTGTGTGTGTGTTATTTCATTCTACTGGCTCTATTTCTTTACAGAACCCTGACTAGTGGTGCTGGGAGTGATTCCAGAGAAACAACTGAAAGGATGATTATCTCTATTTCCGATTCTTTGGAACTGGCTCTCCAAAACTCTAGAACAATGAAAACCTTTCCTGGTAGTAAGGAGGCCATTAACAATCCATTGTTTGAATGAGTTAAAGAACTATGCAGGATGGATGCATTTGATGATTCTGATTCACCTCGTGAGGAGCACGAAATTTAGTGACTCCATATATCAAACATGGAGTCAAAAAATAAAATGACACTGGCTGGTTGCTTCTAGAGACTCTGGATAAAGTAAAAACATAAAAGAATAAGCTAAGAGATAAAATTTCCCAAGTAAAGGTGTGAATAAATTATCTAAAGATTTCTAAGTGAGAAGGTAAACTTCTCTCCAGAAGTCATAGGGCTCACTTTGCAGAAAATCAAACCCAAGCCCTCACTGTACTATTGGCTGACTTACAATGCAAGTTCCAAGTACCAGCCTTGAAGGGATTTAGGAGTTACAGTGAGGGCACTGATTGGAAAAAAGTGGAATCTTGTAACTTGGGATGGAGATGTGTGGGAAGACCCTGATAACATTGAGGACATTGAAATCTTAGCTTGTGATGGATTAATTTTTGTGTGAGGAAGTAGTCTTACCACCCATAATAGCAGATGTATTACCTTCATTCCACACCCTGCTTTTCACTCTCTGTTCTTGCCTGAGGGAATTAATCCTACATTGTCCATGGGGCCAGCAATGACCTTCTCTCAAGGAGATGCCAGGCAAGACAATGCTGATGCCCCTCACTGCCCACCTATCTTCACCTCTAGGTCAATAACCAGATTCAAGGCAAAGCATATCTCTAGATGTGAGGTAGAAAGTGTGATACATGAGGGGATGTGACACACAGCTCCAGAACTTCATTAGTTTTCTAACTCAGTCAAACAGAGGTATGCGGAATATAGTTGACTAAAGTGTGGGTCAAAAGATAGCATACTGTGAATGAGCTGTAGCTACCTGATATCCCTAGGGTTGATGTTGATGAAAGGATTGAAGGATTCCAGGAATTGGAATGATAAAGCAGATTTGTCATATAAAACACAATTCTCCACAAAGAGAAAGTCCAGAAAATGTGCCCTTCACTAAGACTATATGAAACAGATTCATGATGGAAGATCTCAATCATTGCTCTTCTGTTTAATACATATGTTACAGTGGGAATTCCAGTTTGTGAATTAAAGATTATTTGTATGCAATAGGTCTAAGTGGATCCCAGAAAAACAAGGGCCAAGTGGCAGAACTTAATCACAAAGTCAACATGAGTATATTTACCATAATGGACAGCAATAGCAGAGTAATGTTTATAATAATATGACTCATGAAGTCTTTTGGCAATAGCTGATTAATCACAATGTTCCCAGAAGTGAGATAGATGGGAAGCTTACTAAGTTCTTGCTTGATCTGCATAAGCAGAAAAGCTCCAGACCAAATGAACAAAAAACTACATTGAAACATAAAATCAGGAAATCATAGCCCTCTTAGCCCATTACCAAATTTGAGCTAGTTTATGACTCTAGGACCCCTCAAATGAATGGTAAGCCAGGTCCCCTTGAAGAAGCATCCTTCTTCAATTCAACAAAGTTTAAAAATTAATCTTTATACTATCTTTCCCAGAAGGGGTAATGGCCTTTTAGTAGGGTAACTGCAAATTGTGGACCATGAAATATCAGACTTTGGGCCCCACTAAATGCTAGCTCTGAAATGACACCGATTCAACCAAATAGTTAATAGTTGAATAGTTCAAACCAAATAGTGTCATGGGCCTCCAATTAAAGTAGAAGCCCCTGAAGGTCAGGTGATCAATGGAATTTAGGCCAAAATCTGATGCACAATGGATCTAGTGGATCCCTGAACTCATCATCTGGTTATTTCCCCAGTCACAGAGTGCATAATTGGGAAAGATATATTTAGAAGTTGCCAGAATTTGTTTCTCTGATCTATGTGCGTAGCGAGGGCTGTTATGTTGAAAAGGCCAAATAAAAGCCATTAGGGCAGCTTCTCCCAGGGAAAATAGTGAACCCAAAACAATATTGCATCTCTTAAGAGATTGCAGAGTTTAATGCCATCATGCAGAACTTGAAAGATGCAGGGGTAGTGGTTCCCACCATGTCTCCCTTTAACTTTCCTATTCACCTGGAAAAAGACAGATGGGATCATAGGGAATGACAGTTGATTATTGGCAACTTAATCAAGTAGTGACTCACATTTCAGCTTCTGTACTAGATGTGGTTTTCTTACTTGAACAGGTAATATATATCCTGGTATGCAGCATTGATCTTGCAGATACTTTCTTCTCCATACTAGTCTATAGGTTTGCAGGGATCTTGATCACCTCTGTCCCTTTCACAAGGTATCACATTGGTCCATAATATTAATGATATTATGCTATTGGAACAAGTGAGAAAGAGGTAGTTACCACTTTGAAGTTGTTGGTACAGCCTTTGTGCACCAGAGGATGGAAAATAAGTCCAATCAAAATTCAAATGCCTTATTCCTCAGTAAAGCTTATAAACATTCAGTGATGTGGAGCATGTAGAGATATTCCTTGTAAAGTGTAAGTTCTTACATCCAATCCCTCCTGCCACCAGGAAAGAAGCACAATACCTAGTGGACCTATTAGATTTTGGAGGGAGCACACTCCCCATTTGACTGCACTGCTCTTGAGCACATACAAACTGACTCAGAAATCTGCTGGTTTTGAGTGGGGCCCAGAATAGGAGAAGGCCCTTCAAGAGGCCCAGGCTTCTGTGCAGGCTGCTCTGCCATTTAAGCCATAAAATGGAGAAAATCCAGTGAAACTTGAGGAGCCAGTGGTTAACCAGGATGCTGCTTAGAATCTGTCAGGACCCCCAAAGTGAATAACAGTGAAGGTCCTTGGAATTTTGAAGCTCTTCAGACAACTATTATCCCTTTGAGGGACAGCTTTTTGCCCACTATTGTGCCTTAGGGGAAACTGAATGCTTGATAATGGGCCACAAACTTATCACGTGGACTGGAGCGCTCATCAAAAGCTGAGTGTTATATGACCTATGAAATTATAAAGTTGGATGTGCACAGGAGTAGTCCATCATCAAATGGAAGTGATATATACACCATCAAGCTTTAATAAGTCCTGAAGGAACATGTAAATTACATGAAGAAATTGTCAAATGCTTATGTCTCCTACTGCTCGAATGCATACTATTCCAGCAAGCACCAGTGGCATCACGAGGTGTGCCTTAAGATGGACTGACTGAAAAGGAGAATACTAGAGCCTGGTTTATAGATAGTTCTGCCACTCTGTGCAGGCATAACCAGAAGTGAATGGCTGTAGCACTACAGCCCTTTCTGAGATAACCCTGCACAGTGGTGAAGGGAAATCCTCACAATAGGCAGAACTTCTAGCAGTGCACATGGATGAGTATTTTGATTTTAATGAAAAGAGGCTGGATGTGTGGTTATTTTTTTCATGGGCTATAGCCAATAGTTTGGCTGGATGGTCAGGGAATTGGAAGGAGTATGATTGGAAAACTGGTGAAACAGACATTTGGGAAAGGCACATGTGGATCAACCTCTCCAGATGAACAAAGGATATAAAGACACTTGTGTCATATGTAAATACTCATGAAAAATTACCTCAGCAGCAGATGACTTTAATAATCAAGTAGATAAGATGGCCTATTCTGTGCATAGCTTCCACCCCTTTCCCTTAGATATTCTTGTCATTGCCCAATGGGCCCATGAACAAGGTATCCATGGTGGCAGGGATGCAAGTTACACATGGGTTCAACAACATAGCTTCTACTCTCCAAGGGTAACCACACTACAGCTGCTTCTGAGTGATAAATGTGCTAGTCCTCAATATGGTACCATTCTCTGAGGTGACCAGTCAGTATTTCCAGTGATTCCTTGATTATGTTGGTCCATTTCTGTGATGGAAAAGGCAATGTTTTGTACTTATTGAAACATATACTTATTCAGAGTATGAATATGCCTTTCCTACATGTAATGCTTCTGCCAAAACTACCATGCATGGATTTACAGAATGGCCTTTCACCATGATGACATTTGACATAGCATTGCTTCTGACTTAGTAACTCACTTCAGATCCAAAGAAGTGTGGCAGTGGGCTCATCTTCATAGAATTCAGTTGGCTTTCCATATGCCCCACTACCCTGAAGCAGCGTGGCTTGTTAAAATGGTAGAATAGCCTTTTAAAGAAATAATTACAGTACCAACCAGGTGGCCATAACCTGCTGTGGTAGTTTAAATAGATGGCCCCCAATATATTCAGTATTTTATTAGTTTATAGTTTGCATCTGCAGCCACCTGGCTGGAGGCAATGTCACTGGGTGGATCTTAAGGTGTGGTGGTGGGTTTGAGATTTCAATCTAAAGATATGCAAAGTGTGCCTAGCTGGAGTTCCAGAGGTATGCTGTGTGTTTTTTGGCTTGTGCTTTTCTCTCTGTGTTTGGTCCTGTGAAAGTAGGCCAAATTCTTCTGCCATGAGGGAACTTCCCCTGGATCTGTAAGCTATAATAAATCCCTTCCTCCATAACTGTGCCTGGTCTTGAAGTTCATGTCAATGGACCTGAAGCTGTCTGCTATACCTGGGCAGAACATTCAGCAATGAATATGTAGGTTACCCTCTCACCCGGTAAAGAACCAAGACCAGCTGAAGTGCTTGCTGAAGATGGAAAAGATTCAGAATGGATAGTAAAAGAATTACAAATACCAGCGAACCCCATATAACCAGTCTAGAAACAAGGATTATAATTGCTATATCCTATTTTATGTCCTATTTTCTTTGTTTTTATTCGCAAGCAGAGAGAGAGAGAAGAGCAGCAGACAGAGAGAATGGGCACGCCAGGGCCTCTAGCCACTGCAAACGAAGTCCAGATACATGTGCCCCTTGTGCATCTAGCTTACGTGGGTCCTGGAGAATCAAACCAGGATCCTTTGACTTCGAAGGCAAACGCCTTAACCACTAAGCCATTTCTCCAGCCCTGTCCTATTTTCTTAAGAGTACATATGTAGAGCTGGGCATGATGGAGGATGCCTTTAATCCCAACACTCAGGAGGCAGAGGTAGGAGGATAACCATCAGTTCAAGGCCAGTCTGAGACTACATAGATTCCAGGTCAGCGTGGGCTAGAGTGAAACCCTACCTTGAAAACCCCAAAAAAAAAAAAAAAAGTACATATGTAGATATGTATTCAGATCTTTGTTTCACTTTACTTTACTCTATTTCAATACTATGTTATTGACATCAAATGAAATAATATCACTAGTTAAGTGTTGTTTAAGTTATATTTAATTTATTGGATACTAATCATTCCTGAAGGAACTTTGCTGTGTATTTGGGGAAAAGAATAATGCATTTCTGGTTGAAAGTGAGATAGTTATGTCACATTAGGTAAAATTATGATCTATTGTCTTAATTTAGAAAGAAAGCATAATATAAGAAGATGTGGTTGGGTGTCATTGTTAGGTTGTCAACTTGATCAGATGAGGAATCAAATAAGAGACATGCCTCTTGGTTTGGGTGAGGATATTTTTAGGAAGGATTAACTGAGGAAGTCCTTCCTCCAGAGTACGAGTTCTTCTAGTTAGAATTAAAAGTAGTCCTTCCACTTCTAATTAGAGTCCTTCTAATGATGGACTGACTATATATTTTAAAAGCTCCAAGAGAACACATAGCCTTTTCACCATGATAATCACTGCCTATGACAATAACTGGTGTGAATACCCTGTTTCAGCTATTCTTCATGAACACTGGAACCTAGTTATATCAGTCTTTCAACAAGGACTAAAGACCAGTGGTTCTCAGGAATCTTCCAGGTCTTCAGAACCAGACTGAAACAGTTAAGTCATCCACACTTGTGGACTAAACAACTACCAGTTTCTCAGAGTCTAGCTTGCATCAAGTCTCATGGGCTGAGCAGCTACCAGATTCTCTGATTTTTCCAACTATCAGAGCACAATTACCTACTGGGGGTCACAGTGCCCTACTGTGACATCAAAATACAGTGGTGTGAGATCATAATGGCACACTGAGACATAACCATGACCCACTTTGACATCAATTGCTCAACTCTGATGTCACAATGTTCTATGAACACAACCCACAGGGATATCATAATACTCTAGTGTGCCATCACACTACCCTACTGCTCTATGAACATGTCCCATTACTCTACTGCTCTATGAACAAGATCCACAGGGATATCACAATACTCTAGTGTGCCATCCCACTATTCTACTGCTCTATGAACATGACCCATTATCCTACTGCTCTATGAACATGACCCACAGGGATATCACAATACTCTACTATGCCATCCCACTATTCTGCCATCCCACTATCCTACTGCTCTATGAACATGACCCACAGGGATATCACAATACTCTACTATGCCATCCCACTATTCTACTGCTCTATGAACATGACCCATTATCCTACTGCTCTATGAACAAGATCCACAGATCACAATACTCTAGTGTGCCATCCCACTATCCTACTGCTCTATGAACATGACCCACAGGGATATCACAGTACTCTACTATGCCATCACACTACCCTAACTGCTCTATGAACATGACCCACAGGGATATCAATCATACAAACAATACTTGAAATTCACATTTTTTGCTTATGCATAGACATTGATTTATATTTTACTTATATTGGAAGAAATTAAGAGTTAAAGTATAATTCATTTTATTTCACATTTTGAATATTAGAAAACAGGTTTCTACTGATTGATTGGCTGTACACTTTATGCTTTGCAAGAAGCAGCTACAAACATTAAGTAGGGACCCATAACATGCACAGAACACAGAAAACACTGGACATACACAAATAAGCATGATTAAGACAACATAAATTGACTGTGATTCTAAATATTAACAAATACATGGTTTGTAAATGTGATGAAATAATAGCCTAAAATTCCAAATGTCTTATATCTGCAAAGAGACAAAGCAATTAATCTCTTCAATCAAAATTGCTTCATTTTTTAGTTAATTAATTTATTTTTATTGCCAACTTCTTTAAGTGTAGACAATATCCCATGTTATTTCCCTTCCTCCCCCCACTTTCCCCTTTGAAACTTCACTCTCCATCATATCCCCTCCCCCTCTCAATCAGTCTCTCTTTTCATTTTGATGTCATCATCTTTTCCTCTTGTTATGATAGTCTTGGTAGGTAGGGTCAGGCACTGTGAGGTCATGGATACCAAGGCCATTTTGTGTCTTGAGGAGCATGTTGTAAGGAGTCCTACACTTCCTTTGGCTCTTACAGTCTTTCTTCCCCCTCTTCCACAATGTACCCTAAGGCTTGGAAGGTGTGTTAGAGATGTTTCAGTGCTGAGCACTCCTCTGTCTCTTCTTCTCAGCACCATAGTACCTTCTGAGTCATCCCAACCTCACCACCATCTGAAAAGAGAAGCTTCTCTAACCAAAAGTGCAAGTAGCATTAATATATGGGTATGGACATAAGAGATGTGCTTACTGGGCAGTTTGGTGAGCATAGTATATACATTTAGCCAGATACCAGGAGACATTACACCCCTAGGGCTCATGACTACCCCTGGTATCAGGGATGTATTCCTTCCCATGGATCCTCCAGTCCAATTAGAGAACAGTTGGTTTCCCTCATAACAGACATACCACTATTGCACCAGTTGGCTCATTTGGCCTGGCTGGCCAAATTTAAGGCTTGCAATGTCCACTATTGAGTATCATCATTGATGATTTCTCTCTTTCCCATTGAACTGCATGCAACATATTTTTTCCAGCTTTCTGTCAGATGATCTACAGGAAGGAGGTTTTCAGCTCACTTCCAGCTTGATTTCTCAGTGACCTTGCAGCCCAAGCATGTGGAGTCTTCAGCAATAAGGTCTTACTGTCTATTCCTGATGGGAAACTCCCAAAGATTTTCTTGTTGATTTGTAGTTTAATCCCATTAAGATAGAGTGCAAGGAATTATTTCAATTTTCCTGGATTTGTTAAAATTTGCTTTGTGTTCTACTATATGATCTATTTTAGGGAATGTTCCATGTGCTTCAAAAAAGAATGTGTATTCTGCAGCATTTGGATGGAATGTTCTGTAGCTATCTGTTAGATCCATTTGTTTTATGATCCATTTGTTTTAATCCAGGTGATTCTGTTTATTTTCTATTTCTCTCTTTTAAAATATCTTATTTTTATTAATTTAATAGAAAAAGAGGGAGAGAGAGGGAGAGAGAGAGATGGAGAGGGAGAATGGGTGCATCAGGGCCTCCAGCCACTGCAAATGAATGCCCAGATGCATGTATCACCTTGCACTTATGTGGGTCCTGGAGAATTGAAACTGGGTCTTTTGGCTTTGCAGGCAAGTGCCTTAACCACTAAGCCACCTCTCCAGATCTCTGTTTATTTTTTTGCCAGGATTACCTGTCAATTAATGAAAGTGGGGTATTGAAGCTACCCACTATAATTGTGTTAGGTGTTATCTGTGACCTTATGTCTAATAGTGTTTGTTTGATAAAATTGGGAGCCCTCAGTTAGGTGCATATATGTCTAGAATTGTAATGTCCTCCTGTTAGGTCATTCCTCTAATCAATATAAAGTAACCTCCTTTATCTTTCCTCACTAATATTGGTTTGAAGTCTATCCTGTCAGATGTTAGGATAGCAACACCTGCTTGTTTCCTAGGCCCATTTTTTTGAAATACTGTTTTCAATCCTTTCACCCTAAGATAGCGTCCTCCCTTTTTAATTCAGTCTGCAAGCCTGTGTCTTTTGGTTGGGGCATTGAGGCTGTTGATATTAAGAGTTATTTTTGAAAGGTGGGTATTTATTTTTGCTAATCTTGTTTTGTAGTTCTTCTGGTTTTTCCTTTACTTTCTTGAATAACTATTATTTGAGTATGGTTTATTTATTTCCTGTGTCCTTATGTGTGTGCTTTTATTTTTCTTCAGCATGAAGGATCCCTTCAAGTATTTTCTGTAGAGCTGGTTTAGTGGTCATATATTTCTTTAGTCTGTTTATTTTTTTGTTTTGTTTTTTTTTGTTTTGTTTGTTTTTTGAGGTAGGGTCTCACTCTAGCTAAGGCTGAACTGGAATTCACTATGTAGTCTCAGGATAGCCTCAAACTCTTGGCAATCCTCCTACCTCTGCCTCCCAAGTGCTGGGCCTGGCCTTTAGTCTGCTTTTGTTGTGGAATATTCTTATATTTCCATCAATTTGGATGCATAGATTTGTTGGATAAAGTAATCTGGATAAAGTAATCTTGGTTGACAGCTGTTATCTTTCAGAATATGAAATATATCATTCCAAGCCATTCTAACCTTTATAGTTTGTGTTGAGTAATCTGTTGTCATACTTATGGGCTTGCCTTTATGTGCGACTTGATTTTTCTGTCTAACTGCTTTCAATATAATTTCTTTGCATTGTGTGTTTAGTAGTTTAATTATAATATGTCAATGAGAGTTTCTTTCCTGATTTTGTCCATTTGTTGTTCTAAAGGCTGCCTGTATCTGTAGTAGCATCTCTTTCCATACTTGGGGGAAATTCTCTTCTATGATTTTGTTGAGAATACCTCTTTACCTTTGGAGTGAAATTATTTTCCTTCTACTATACCCTGAATTCTTGTTTGATCTTTTCACATTGTCCTGAACATCTTGAAATTCCCATTGTGCCTGTCTATTAGATTGTACTATATTAGATCTGCTGCCATGTCTTCTAGTTTAGATATTCTGTCCTTCTCCTCGATCCATTCTACTGGTGAGACTTTCAAGAGGTTTCTATTTGATTTGCATTTCTAGTATTTCTGATTGGTATTTTTTCATTATTTCTATTTCCTTACTCACATATTATATTGACCTCCTTATTTTATTAAGTTGGTTTCCTGTGTTCTCTTGGTATTCCTTCAGGAGTTTGTTTTCTTCTTTGATTCTTTTGAACATAGATATATATTTTTGAATTCTTTTCAGGCATTTAATCTAAATCAGTCTCACTGGAGGTCACTTCAGATGGATTTATAATTTTTGGTGGAATTGTATTGTCTTGATTTTGTGTGTTTCTTGTATTATAATGTAGAGATTTTTGTGTCTTGAGTTAATATGATGCTTGGGTTTTCTAATTGTCTGTAGTATTCTTAGTCATGTCAATTAGACTTTATATATCTTCAAGGTAGGAGTTTAAGGTTCCAGCTGTGGCTCTTATATTACTCTCAGCATAGTGACCCTAGGTGTTGGGTTTGCCTACTATGCAAGTATTATAGTAGGCTTTGTGAAGAAAATTACTGGCAAATTTTAAAATTCAACTGAGCTATGTACATAGTCAATCAAATCCAGAACAGAGTATTTATGTAATAGTGGGGATTAATACAAACAGATAATCTCAAAAGTCAAAGACCCTAAGGGTGTGTGTTGTCTCACACCCTTAATCCTGTCAACTGGGAGGTGAGATCCTGCCACCAAAAATGACAGAAGAAAAAGACAAAGGCCTTATAAATTAGGAAACATCAAGGGCAACAACAGTCAACACCAAAATACAGCTTATTTGGGAATGGTAAAGCTGACCAAATATACATCAATAAAATGTAACACAAAACCTTCCCTGACATGGAAAGTGAAATTAGCACTTCCAGTGCAGGCCTCTGTACGTGGATTTTTGTAAGTAGGTTCTATTACCTTTTGGGATGGCTTCCAATCTCACCTATGCTGAGTGACCATCTTAGTCCCTCTCTGTTGTGCTGTGGACTCAGTTGGGCTGCTTGGGTTGCTGGATCTGGTATTCTGATTGGCTGTGCTGGATGCTGTGTGGCATGGGGGCATGGATAAATGAGTTCTGTGGTGGTTTGTGACACTCATGGTTGGAGGAGGGGAGGGAGTGCATGATGCCTGGAGTTGTACCAGAGCTGCTGTTCTCCTTCAGCAGCTGATCAGCTGGTCCCTCTGTCCTCCTCTTCAAGTTTCTTGACTTTACAAAGAGGCTGGTGTGAGTGAAAAATCCCTTCACCTGGCTTCTGCTTCTGTAGCTCTGTGCCAGGCCAGATGGGTGCATAGACTGGAGTTGCTACTGTGAAAGCCAATTCTGGCTGATTTTCTGCTTGCTAGAAGCTCTGGGTCTCTCCTGCTTCTCTCCTGTGGTTGATAATTACTTATACACTTTCACTTTTCAATGGAGGAGTGTATTTTGCTGTTTTTCTGCTTACTTGCCCCCACCCCAGGCTGCTTTGGCATGACTACTCTGCCATCTTACCCGGAAGTCTCCAATTTTATATTCTTGATATTCAGATAAATTAAGAGACAAAAGTTTATTTAAACCAGTTTTCTTACTTCCATATCTACATGTATAGTTGCCCTTTGTTTTCTTGTTGAAGCCATTTTTAATGACTGCTAAACACCAAAACCATTGATGTTATCCATCATCTTTTTTCCACTACTTTAGGTAGCTTTATAAGTTTACTTCTGAGTTGTAGTCTTTAAGTCTCACCTTTGTTACCCAAACACTGTTTGCACCAGATGTCACAAGGGATAGCACTGGAAAAAAGATTGCTGCTCCACCTTTGACAAAGATGGCAGACCCCTAGAGCCTTTAAACTCCAAAAGGGGCAACCCTTAGCCTTGCCAATAAGAGGGAAGACCCATAATGTACAGTGGGTAATGAGCATTCTAGAGGGAGTCCATCCAAAGCTAGCCTCAGAAATAGGACAAAAAATCTTCAAATGTCTGAGGCAGAAAAAGCAATTCTAAAGCAATCTGAAGTTCCCCAACACTGGCAACCTATCCCAGGGCCCCAATTAATGGGAATAGGAGGCCCCCCACAGGCATATATAACCAAAGAATCCTTTAAGTAGAAAGACCTACATGGAACTACAGGTCTCATCCAACCCCTAGTGGCAGATGTAACAAGTTTCATAGGAAGAGACATCCTTGAGGCCCTAGATGTACTTGTTGCCAGTAATATAGAGGGAGAATGCATTGAGATGGAGGACTATGAGAGATACCTTCGCCAGTGTCATCCCCAATCCTAAAGGCCACTGTTAACTATGAAACTCCCTGCCTAGAATGGCTCTCTGATGAGCCAACCTGGGTTGAACAGTGGCCTCTGCCAAGGGAGAAACTTGAAATCTTAAATCAGTCAGTAACAGAAGAACTCCAACTTAATCACATATGCCCCTCATGGAGCCCATGGAACACTTCTGTGTTTGTAATTCAGAAAGGCTCAGGAGGATGGAGTTTATTACAAGATCTTAGGGCCATCAATAAGGCCATGGTCATTTGGAGCACCCCTCAAAGAGGATTGTCCCTTGTGTCAGCTCTTCCAGCCAAACAACCCCCTCCTTGCTATTGATATTAAGGATTGTTTCTTCTCTATCACCCTGCATCCCTGAGGACCAACAACATTTTGCATTCTTGGTCCCCTCTATTAATAATGCAGGACCTGACAAATGCTTTGAGTGGATTGTTCTGCCTCAAGGTGTGGCTAATAGCCCCACTATATGCCAAGAAGCAGTTGCTATGGCATTAAGGCCATATTTAGATCAAGATCTTAATATCTATCATTACATGGATGACAACCTAGTATGGAAAGACTCCCCCACCTCATCAGCTGAGCTAAGGGATCAATTAATACCTTCCCTCACTGAGGCAGGCTTCAAAATTTCCCCAAATAAAGTCCAACTTATCCCACCTATAACTTTCCTGGGGACAGAACTCTCCCTCATTTCTGTCCAGCCTCTTAAACCCATACTATCCTTTCCCCAGATGCTCACATTGGCCATGCTTCAGAGCTTTCTGGGAGACCTCAATTGGCTCTGGCCATGGCTTCCTGTCCCCACCAGTGATTTACTACCCGTATTTGACATGTTAAAAGGTGACAAAGATCCATCCCCACTCCCCCTAAGCCCAGAGGCAAAATAGGCATTAACCAAAATTAATAACATATTTTCTGATATGGTACTTACCTGGTACTCACTAGACAAGCCAATTCAGCTTATTATATTTAACTCCTCCCCAACCATCATGGGAGCATTATACTAAACCCAAGGAGTTCTGGAATGGCTCCACACTTCCATTGGCAGTTCCCCATGCATATTTACAGAGATTGATGCCCTTGTGGCCATGATCAAAACTGGGTGAGACTGAGCTCTCCAAACCTTGGGCAAAGAGCCTGACACTATCATAACCACCCCCTCTCACTGACATACAATGGCTACTCAAAAACCACTGATTTGCAATCAGCCTGATAAACTTCCCCAGTCAAATTGACAACCACTAACCTAATCAAAAATGGATTCCTGAAATACCTCTTTTAAAATGGCTCCCACCCTTCCTCTTTTCAAGAAAACCAATCCCCGGAGCCCCTCCATCTTTACAGATGGAGGAACAAGGGGAGAGGCAGTAGTTTTTTACCACCCAGGCCATCAACCTCCCACTATCTGCTTTAAGAAACTTCCTGACAGATCCCCATGATATAAGGAACTATACGATATCTATCTGGCACTTCTAGAGGAAGAAGGCCCCTTTAATTAATTTTCAGATAGTTTTTATGCTGTTGACCTGCTCCCCTGGCTTGCTTGCTCACATATTTGACTAGATGAAAACCCTCTATCACTGCTATTAATAAAAATTTCCAATCTCATATGCAAAATAAGGGCCCCTCTGTTTGTGCAACACATAAGATCCCACAGCCCGTTGCCTGACCCCCTCACTGAGGGAGATGCATTAGCATACCAGGGGGCCTCTTATGGAGGCCCAGAAGACATCTTCCTGGCCACTTTTGAGGAGGCTAAACAATTCCATGCCAACACCCACATAAACCTTAAAGGACTCCAGTCATGCTTCCCCCTGACCCCTAAAAATCAACTCCAACACATTCTAAAAACCTGCCACTCTTGTGCCTTACTGATAACCATGCCTGACCTCCGATAACTATGCCTGACCTCCAGACAATGGGCACCAACCCCTGAGGCCTTAAGACCAATGCCCTTTGGCAAATTGATGTCACCCACGTCCCCCAAATATATGTTGCCAAAAATATGTTTTCGTGACAGTGGACACATACTCCCACTTCATGTGGGCCATGGCACAAAAAACTAATATGCCATATGCTATCCACTTTTACCATCATGGGCCTCCCCCACCAAATAAAAACTGATAATGGCCCGGCTTTTATCCTCATTTTATCCTCATTCAAAGTTCCTCATTCAAAGCCTTTCATCTGCAACAGGAAAACACTCACCACACAGGAATTCCACACAACCCTCAGGGCCAAGGCATAAAAGAAAGAACACACCAGACATATAAAAACCAGCTTAGGGGCTGGAAAGATGGCTTAGCGGTTAAGGCACATGCCTGTGAAGCCTAAGGACCCCGGTTTAATTCTCCAGGTCCCATGTAAGCCAGATGCACAAAGGGGTGCAAGCATCTGGAGTTTGTTTGCAGTGGCTAGAAGCCCTGATATGCCCATTCTCACTCTCCGTCTTTCTCTTTCACTGTCTCTAATAAATGAATAAATAAAAATAAAATCTTAAAAAAAATAAAACCAACTTAAAAAATAACAGCCTAATACCTACCCACCTAACCTTCAGCTGGCTATAGCGCTGACCACTTTAAACATTTTTAACATATATAAAAGCTCCCAATACCCCCATCACCCTTCACTGGAATGCACCAAAGACGCCCCCCCCCCATCCTGGTATGAAGGCGAGACCTCCTAGATGGAAAATGGAGAGGGCCAGACTCTCTCCTTACTAGGGGGAGAGGATTTGCTTGTGTTTTTCCAAAGGATCAAACCAAACCTATTTGGGTACCAGCCAGAAATGTCCGATTCAACCCCACCAACCAAAGAGATGGCCTGCCTGATGCTATCAGCCCAGAAACAAAAACGCCTCCCCAGCTGATGCCATTGCAACCAGAAAAAAGACCATCCAGAAGGATGTCCATGAGCTTGTAAAAACAGCCCAAGCCATGTGCTACCCACTTACCTCCCTCTCAGTCATCCTGCTCATGGCCCTAATGCCTCTAAACTCCAATATAAATGTTTCTCTTGCTGCCTCTGCCCCATCTCTCCCCCCCTGATTGGCACTTTCAAGCCCAAGAGACCTATCAAGTGGTCAATGAAATCATCAGCACAGGATATTGCCCTACTCAGGGGTGTCAAGACACTGTCAGCTTTTGTGTGTATCCCAAGTCTGTGTCTTGCAGGAATGGCAGGGCCTGCTTTCCCTATCGTCAAGCTAGCAAAGAGTGCCTTAAAGAC
This sequence comes from Orientallactaga sibirica, assembly GCA_036365145.1. Taxonomy (NCBI): domain Eukaryota; kingdom Metazoa; phylum Chordata; class Mammalia; order Rodentia; family Dipodidae; genus Orientallactaga; species Orientallactaga sibirica. The sequence continues at coordinate 35,755,780 of JAEOAD010000015.1, read as the reverse complement.
CAGGACTATTATGGGGGATGCCGATCCCCGACTCATTGTGTTGTTGAACATTATGACCTTTCAGACGCTGTCTTCAGACCCTCCAAAAATACAGAATGTACACTCACCATACAAGACCCCTGGGATGAACTCTGGCAGGTGGGAGTAACAGGAAAACTCTATTCTCCTAGCTTCTTGGCATTCCCCCTCTGGTACTCTTTACATCTCTAGACAATTTGTCTCCACTCCCCTCCTGGTGCAAACTAATCACTACATTCTCTTACAGGAAAAGCAGGTTACAGAAAGGATGTAAGCCACTACAACTTGGACACAATACATCCAATATGTGGCTGACCTTGTCCCTTTACTACCCACCCCAACACCTCTAACTGCTTCTTTTGTGCATCCCCTATCCATCCCCTGCTGACTGAGGTCCCTATTAATGCCACCCTAGAATATCTTACATCCATAACAAACTATTCTCAACCCGCCTTACTGATATCCCCGTCTTTGATTCCAGTCAAGGTATGCCCCTCTGCCTGACCAGCTCTAAGCCAACCAGAGCTGAGTGCCTCCTCAATATTTCCATAACCAGGACCACTTGTGTCAAGATACCTGCTCTCCTTTTGGCACAAAGGGATAACCATGCATAAATGTTTCCTCTTTTACTTATTATTCCTCAGTCTTGATGTTCCACAGGTGTATCTCTATGAAAAAAAGGAAGTAGCCTACTAGCTCAGCCCTTGCCAACCAAGAGAAATTTTCATCCCTCTGTTTGTGGGCCTCAGTATGGTGCTGTCCCTAGATGCCTACGGTGTGGCAGGAGCTGCTCTTGTCCAGACCAACCACCTCACAGGGGACTTCCAAGACAAACTTGACCAGGCCATGATATCTATGACCAACAGCCTTGAATCTCTTCAGAGACAATTGAACTCTCTTGTGGGTGTTGTGCTCCAAAACTGCAGAGCCTTAGATCTCATTACTACTGAGCATGGGGGAAATGCAGGCTCTTGGGAGAAGAATGTTGCTTTTTTGTTAATGAATCCAATGTTGTTGAACAGGATGTCAAAATTCTCAAAAAGCTCCACAAGGAACTCCTCAACCGCTACAGGCCTGATGACCCCACCACCTGGTTCTCTAACTCCTTAGTCACCTGGCTTCTGCCTTTCCTTGGTCCCCTACTTACTATAGGGACTCTACTACATGTGGCCCCCTGCCTTATCAAATTTCTCAGACAGCAAATAACTACCATTGCTAAAGTTGCTACCAATCGGGTACTTGTGCACCACCTAGCTCTATCTGGTACCTATGGTAAATTATAGAGAACTCACTCAGGATGATACTGCCCCATTGTAAAAACAAAGGGGGAATTGTTGGGCACTGCCAAGCACAAGCTGGAGCCTTCAGGCGATGGGCCTGAGCTGCTGGATGTAACCAGGGGCCCTGGTCTATGGAGAATGTAGCAGGTCTAGATCCCAGGCTGGTCCTGAGGCTGGTAAAAGTGGGGCTTCCCCCCTCTTTGTGAGGTTGCAGCATGCCTCATCCCCCAACAACTTCGCTCAGGGATGCCAGGGAGCAGCTGCTCCCTTCTCAGGCCCAGGACACCTGGACATTCCGATAGCCTTAGGTTTTGTTTTCCTTATGGTCCCCTGACCTTGAGGCCCGCTGAACCAGTAAGTCCTTATATGGCCACAGCCAGCTGCCTTCCTGCAGCTGTAGCCCTCCTCTACGTGACTTAGGTCACATAGCTCTTCCTGCCACTGCCTAGACCACGTGACCCTTTCCTGCTCCACCCCAAGGTACTGAGATGACATCAGTAAGCAACCTTTAAACCCACCAATCCCCATAGGACCTGTGTCCCTTCCCACTCACAATTGCTTATAAACCCATGTCCCTGTTGAATAAACCAGCTGTTCTCTGAAGCTTTCTCCAGGGTTCTTTTCCCACTGCACTCACAGCCACTCAAGACCCTGCTCCCCAATTGCCTGGACATCTCTGGGGAACTGCGGCCCCAGAGACCCCAGGAACCACACATCTTAATATCTATTTACCTCTCTTATGTTCTCCTTTCTAGTGCCATGGTGTACACACAAAATTAATATATCAACATGTGGTGGTTTGAATGTAAATGTCCCCTACAATCTTAAGGTATTTTTGACTAAGTTTCCTACTTAGTCTCCATTAGGTGGAGCCCTGATGGATGAGGTGTCACTGGGGGACAGATCTTGAGTTCAGCCCTAAAGTATGTAACCAGAGTCAGCTCATGCTGGCTGGTACTGTCTATTCTGTCTTATTGCTGTGGATGTATGATGATGTGAGCCAGCTTCTTCCACCATAAAGAAGCTTCCTCTGGAATCTGTAAGCCTGAAATATACCATTTCCTTCTATATTCTGCATTTGGTCAGGTATTTGTCCCTGGAATGAGATGGTAAGTGCAGCACAATTATATACTTATTAATAATATATATCAAAATCTGTGATCCACCTATAAGAAGAAATGTGGACTTTGTCTTTCTTAGTCAGGGTTACTTACTATGATTTACAGTCCCATCTGTTTTCCGGTATGATTGCACTTTTTTTCACAGCTGCACAAAATTCCAATTCAATATATGTACCACACTTTATCTATTCATCTGTCCATAAACATAGCTAGTCCCATTTCCTATATCATGTAGTGTCAAAATAAACATGGATTATAAATATTTCTGTTATTTTTAAATGTCCTTTAAGTTGGCCTTTAATGTTTTGGGGGCATCACTGGAAGGTTTCCCATCCCTGACACTGAAATTTTTCAAGTAATAGTCTATGGTTTCTGGGTGTGCCATTATCCAGAAGAGTAGGTTTTGAAAAGCTTGCTCATAACATGTTGAATTTTTGATTAACCCTCCCCCTTTCTTTTTAATCCCCACCCTTCTTTTACTCAATCTCTTCTCTTGACCTCACTTAGGCCATTCATCCCCAGTAATCTGTTCATCTATCTCCTATCTATCTATCTATCTATCTATCTATCTATCTATCTATCTATCTATCTATCTATCTGTCATCTATCTATATCCATCTTCTTAAATCCTCCTCTCTCCTCCCTCCCTTATACCCTTTTTTAGCTTACTGACCTCTGCTACTGATTTTTACTCCAACTTACATACAAATCAAAACATTTGTAGCTAGCACCAACATGTGACAGAGAACATGGGATGTTTGGCTTTGTAGTGTTTTTAATAAAATTATTTATTGATTTCCACAGCAGTTGTACCAGTTTATACTTCCACCACTAATGAATAAAGGTTCCTCTCACTCAACCTTTTCCAGCTTTGTCATTTCTTTTCTTGATATTATCTCTTTCGACTGGGAGGTGGATAAGTGGAACATCAAGGCAGTTGCAATTTATATTTTCTTCATGGCTTAGGATGTTGAGCACTTTATTTTTTTTTTTTTTTTTTTTTTTTGAGGTAGGTTCTCACTCTAGCCCAGGATGACCTGAAACTCACTCTATCATTCCAGGTTATCCTTGAACTCACAACAATCCTCCTTCCTATCCCTCCTAAGTGCTTGGATTAATGGTGGGTACAACCACACCCAATGATATTGAACACTTTTTAAAACTATGTTTGTCCATTTGTACTTCTTTTGAGAAGTACTTATACAGTTTCTCCCGTTTGTTGATAAGAGTATTTGCTTGGTGTTATTTTGTGTATATATCATGTAATGTATGTGTGTGTGTGGTGAGTACATATATATGTGCTCACACAGTGATGAATGAGCTCACGTGGGGTAAGGGACACTCAACTGCAGTAAATAGAGGGGTGTTGGGGGACCCCCTAGGGCCAGCCCAGGAGGGACAGCAGGGTCTCTGCCAGGTAGGGGGTGAGAGGTATGGAGTCATTACACAGACTCTGGGAGCTGGGTGGAAGCAGGCAGAGGGCAAGCTGCTGCAAACTCATTTACTCAAGGAAGTGTAGGGGGTTTAAAGGGTTTGGCTGGCCAATCGTTGTATGGGGTGGTTCCTTTCTTGTGACCAATGACAGCTTGTCTCTGGGCAGAACATCTTACAGCAGGTTGTTCACGGGCATGGGGATGTAGCTGTTGTCACGCCAGGCCTGTGCAGGATGCCACATCCACAGAAGCCACTTCCTGGTTTCTTCTAGCAGGCGGCCTGGCTAGGGCCCGACCTGCATTGTGCCATACAGAGGGGAACAGTGGATACCATACCCATTCTTGAAGCAGCATCCCATTTTGATTCTAAAACCTGCCATTTTTTCAGGATCTCTGGCAATTCTCTGGTCTCTTCTTCTCATAGGATGGAGGTTATAGTTTTGCATGGCTACATGTTTGCATGTTTATGTGGGTCTTGGGTAATGACTACAGTTGTCTCTCAGGCATCCTCAGGACCTCATGCTTGCACAGGAAGTACTTTAACCACAGAGACATCTCTCTAGTCTGTGAGGGTTTTGTTTTTTTTATGAGGGTATCACTCTAGTCCAGGGCTGATCTTGAACTTGTAGTGATCTTCTGCCTCTTGCATGCTGTGATTAAAAGTATGCACCCACAGACACAGCTGGTATTTATATATGTATTTATTTATTTTGCAGATTAAAGGCATGTGCTACTACCTAGCTGTTTTTTTTTTTTTTTTTTTTTTAGTTCTTTTTATACTATAGATTTAAGATACTGGCTGACATATAGGAGGTGAGCATTTTTTCCCTTTTTATAAACTATATGTTCACTCTGATGATAGTTTCCTTTGCTGTATAAAAGCCTTTAAGTTTCATGTAAATCCTATGTTCTTCTCTTGGGGCTATTTCCTATGTAATTGGTATAGTTTTCAGAAAAATATCACCTATCCCTTATCTTGAAGTGTTTTACTTATGGTTTCCTTTGCCATTTTCTTATTTATATGAACTTTTTCCATCCATTTTGAGTGTATTTTTGTTCAGGATGAGAGGTATGAATACAATGCAAAGATTCTTCATATAGATATCCAATGTCATTCTTTGAAAAGGCTATCCATTTTCCATAGCATAGGTTAATATCTTTGTCTCATATTAGTGGGTTATAGTTGTATGAATCTATTTCTAGATCTTGTATTCTATTTAAGTTGTATTCTTCTTTTTTATGATAATACCATGCAGTCATGGTCACTATGCCTCTGCAGCATAATTTGAAGTCAGGTATTATGATTCCAATAGCATTATTCTTCCTCCTTAGAATGGCATTAGATCTTCAGAATATTTGGTATTTCTAACCATAGTTTAAAATTTCCCCCCTGGATATGAGAAGAATCTCACAGCAATTTTGCTGGGCATTTCATGGATTCTGTAGTCCACCTTGGTAGTTTAAATCAGATGTCCCTCATAAACTCATGTGACTGTGTGGTCCCCAGCTGGTGGCAATTTGAAAGGTGGATCCTTGCTGGAGGTTCATCTGGGAAAATTGTCTGTTGTTTTATTTTTTATGTCTTTATCTTATTTTAGTTACATAATAATACTAGCTTCATATAAGATGTTTGGTGTAAAGAGAGCAAAATTTTATTATTTCTTTACATGAAGCTTAAAGAAAAATAGAAGTCACTTTACACTTGCTTGAGCAGGTGGGGATAATAGATAAACAGGATGCTTTGCTGGTCTGAATAGCATTAACCTGGGCCTGCATTGTTAAGCAAAATCTTTAAGGGCAGGTAAGCAGACATTCTTGGTTCATAGGCCTACCTTACACCCCTCAGATGCTTCCTGAAACTAACAGAACTATTCACAAGTTTGTTTAATCCTCTAGAATGGAATGCCCTACCAGAATCCAAATTCTCTTTTATGTTTAAAGATTAATTTTATGGCTGTAACTGCAACATGTGAATTGTGATTTATGGTTTAACTCCTATCCTGTTTTTCAATAAACATTGTGTAGCTGTTTTCCAATAAAAGCTGATGCTCCAATCAACTCACTGCTACATCTTGAGACCTGAACTGTGGGTACAGTCCTGTTGTACACCAGCTTTTATTCTCTTTCTTTCTATTTTACCCAATAAAACGTTGCCTCACATTCTGAGTCAATGGTCTTACTTGTACAACACCGGACCCCATAACATTTAGTAGTTGCTCTTCCTTTTTTTTGTTCCCTCTTTCCTTTTAACATGTGGAAAAGTTTTAGTACTAGGTCTTATTTAAAATTTAGCATAACTCAGTAATAATATGTCTGGTCCTCAACTTTTGTTTATGGGGACCTTTAACTACTGTTTCAATATAATTGCTTGCTATATCCCAAAGTTTCTGAATCTTGATTTAATTTTAGTATTTCTTTAAAAAATTTGTTAACTTCTAGATTTTCCCAGATTTTTGGAATGTAAGTTGTCAAAATATTCCCATATGATCCTCTGTATTCCAGTGGAGTTTAGTTGTGACCAAGCCTTATCACCTGTAATTTAATTAATGTGGACCTTCTTTCAACTTCAGTTAGTTTAACTAGTGGTTTCAATATTTTATCTTGTCAAAGAACAAACTTATTGCTTGATTCTACTTATTGTTCTTTTGTTTTAATTAGAGAGAGAGGGAGAGAAAGAGAAAAAGGGAGAGAAAGAGAAAAAGGGAGAGAAAGAGGCATGGAACAGAGAAATTTAAGATTTAAAGTTGGAAAACTCAAGCAAGTATAAAATTATGGGCATTGAGACTGGTTGCTGAAGCTGCTATTATCAAATACATTAGCATTTGGAAAGAAGATAGCCCAATTACTTTACATTGAAACAATGAAAAGGATGCCTGAGGAATGACTGAATGATAGAAATGCAAACTCTTATTACAGGGAGGGGAATGGCCTAAGTGAGGCCATGGGAAGAGAATGCATTAAATTCAAGATATTGTGAATAAGACTTATGTAAACCTACTTTTTTGAATAATAACACTTCTAGAAGTTGTAGACAGTTACTAGAAAATTTTCAGTGCCTGGGATGGGATACTTCCCAGTGAGTTGTTGGCCAAGGAGGTCCTGGAAGCCTCCAAAACATTAAAGGCTATTGCCAAAGCCCTTGGTTTCCCTTGAGGAACAGATAGAAAGACCCTATTGCTGAAGACATCTCTTGACTGAGAGGCAAGGTCACTGAGAAAGCAAGCTGGTCCTGAGCAGAAAACCTTCTCCCTGTAGACCAGCCAACAGAAAGCTGGAAAAAGCTGCACTGCATGCAGCCATATGGGACACAGAAGTCATCAGCAGTGAAAACAGTAGATACTGAATATTCAAGTTTGGCCACACACGCCCAATGACTGAATGGGTGCAATAGTGGCATGTCTACTCTTGGGGTAACCAACTGCTCCATAATTGAACTGAAGGCCCTCTCTATGGGAGGGAATACATACCTGGTACTGAAAAACCTAAGCAAAAGTCTATGGCAGGGGAGGTCATGAGCCTTAGGGGTATAAAGCCTGCTCTTGTCTGGCTAAATGTATATATTATTCCCACCAAGCTGCCCTGAAAGCACTACACTTAATGTTCATATTCACATATTAACACTACTCTCACTTCTGGTTAGAGAAGCTTCTCTTTTCAGATGGCGATGACCACTGGGATGACCCAAAAGGCAACATAGTGCTGAGAAGAAGGGATGGAGGAGTGCCCAGCACTGAAACATCTCTGTCACACCCTCCAAGGCTCAGGGCCCATTGCAGAAGAGGGGGCAGATAGAATGGAAGAGCCAAAGGAAGGGTATGACTCTTTACAATGCAACTGTCCAGACAGATAATGGCCTTGATAGCCATGACCTTGCAATGCCTAGCAATACCTTCGCAAGACCCTCATAATAGAAGAAAAAGATGATGACATCAAATTAAAAGAGAGACTAATGGACAGAGGGAGGGGATATGATGGAGATTGGAGTTCTACAGGGGTATGAGGGCAGGGGAGGGAATTACCATGCATTTTTTTGTATGTAAGTATAGAAGTAGTCAATAAAATTTTTTTTAAAAAAGAAATGCAAACTCTTTTGAAAGGAGTTGATCAAAAGGAAGGAACCTACAGGTGCAATACTGGCATGTCTGTTATGGGGAAACCAACTGCTTTCTAATTGGACTGGAGAACCACTCCGTGGGAGGGAACACATCTCTGATACTGAAAACATATGACGGGGTAGTCATGAGCCCTAAGGGTGTAATGTCTGCTGGAGTCTCGCTAAATGTATATACTATGCTCACCAAACTGCCCAGCAAGCACTTCTCCTAATGTCCACACTCATATATTAATGCTACTCTCTCTTTTGGTTAGAGAAGCTTCTCTTTTCAGACGGTGGCAACCTGGGGATGATCTAGAAGGCACCATGGTGCCAAGAAGATGTGACAGAGGAACGTCTCAAACCTACCTTCCAAAGCTCAGGATCCATTGCGGAAGAGGGGGCGGAAAGAATGTAAGAGCCAAAGGAAGAGTAGGACTCCTTACAATGTGCTCCTCCAGACACAAAATGGACTGGATATCCATGACCTCACAGTGCCTGACACTACCTACATAAGACCATCATAATAGGAGGAAAAGATGATGACCTCAAACTGAAAAGAGAGACTGATTGAGAGGGGGAGGGGATATGATGGAGAGTGAAGTTTCAAAGGGGAAAGTGAGGGTAGGGAGGGAAATAACATGGGATATTGTCTACAATTAAAGAAGTTGTCAATAAAAAGAAAAAGAAAAAGAAAAAGAAAAAGAAAAAGAAAAAAAAAAAGAGGAACCTGTTCTTCAAGGTCATGATTCATTTTGTCTCTGAATTAAGAATGTGGCTGTGGTCCTGCACACCCGGTATTGATTTCTTTTTTTCCATTCATTTATATTTATTTATTTATTTATTTATTTTTGTTTTTTGAGGTAGGGTCTCACTCTAGCCCAGGTTGACCTGGAACTCATTATGTAGTCTCAGGTTGGCCTTGAACTCATGGCAATCCTCCTACCTCTGTCTCCTGAGTGCTGGGATTAAAAATGAGCACCACCACACCCAGCTCTCTTTTATTTATTTTGAAAGAGAGAGAAAGAGAGAGAGAGAGAGAGAAAGAGAGAGAGGGAGAATGGGCACACCAGGGCCTTCAGCCACTGCAAATGAACTCCAGAAACATGTGTCCCCTTGTGGCACATGTGCAACATTGTGTGCTGGCATTACTGTGCATCTGGCTATGCTGGGCCTTGAGATTCAATCATGTATTCTTAGGCTTTGCAGGTAAGCACCCTAACCACTAAGCAGTCTCTCCAGCCCTGTTATTTTCTTTTAAATGTGTGTGCATATGTCTTTGTGTGAGTGTGGTCATGTGTGTTTCCTGTGTACAATGTTAGATGTCAATCCTCAATTTCCAACTTTTTTTTGAGGCATGTGATGTGCCTTGTTTTTCAGTACTATATACACCATACTAATTTGCTCAGGCTCTTCTGGTGATTCTCCTGAATCTGCCTCCTATATCACTATATAAATACTAAAATTACAGAAACACACATGTCCAGCTTTCCATGATATCTGGGGATCCAAATTCAGGTCAGGCCTTCATTCTTTTTTTTTTTTTTTTTTTTTTTTTTTTTTTTTGCAGGGGCTCACTCTCGCCCAGGTCTGGCCCAGGCTGACCTGGAATTAACTATATAGTCTCAGGGTGGCCTCAAACTCATGGCAATCCTCCTACCTTTGCCTCCCAAGTGCTGGGATTAAAGGTGTGAACCATCACACCTAGCTCAGGCCTTCATTCTTGTGTAAGAAGTGTATCACAGACGGGCGTGGTGGCGCACGCCTTTAATCCCAGCACTGGGGAGGCAGAGGTAGGAGGATCGCTGAGAGTTCGAGGCCACCTTGAGACTCCATAGTTAATTCCAGGTCAGCCTGGACCAGAGTGAGACCCTACCTCGAAAAACAAAACAAAACAAAACAAAAAAACTGTAACACACTAAGCCATCTCCCTAGCTGCTAGAGATTATTTTAGCCTGTTTTGATAATTTCTTCTCTAATCTGTAATGTTTTTTCCTGTCTACTGCATTTGCAATTGACTTATTTTCAATTCATGCCTGTCATTATTGCATTATTTGAGCTCTGATTTTTAAAAATGATTGAATTTAATTTATTTGTTTTGAAAAACAGAAGAAACAAGGCAGAGAGAGAGGGAGAGAGAGAGCATGCCAGGGCCTCTAGCCACTTCAAATGAATGTCAGATGCATAAGCCACCTTGTGCATTTGGCTTATATGGGTACTGGTAATCAAACTTGGGTCCTTAGGTTTCACAAACAAGTGCCTTACTTGTTAAGCTGTCTCTCCACCCCTGAGCTCTGATTTTTTTGTTATGTATGACTTATTGCTCTAATATTTTCCATAAGAGGTGTCAGATAGAAGCACATCTGTTTCAGCATAAAAATTGACATATATTCACAGTAGACACATGTCAGAGGAAAGGTAGTATATGCAATTAATATTTCCAGAAAAATTTATCCATTAAACACAGCTGAGAATATTAATTTAATAAAGTAATTAAATGTGCATAAATCACTCCTTTAACATATTTATTTTGGATATCTAGATATTTTATTTGGGAAATAGTTCTTAACTTTTTAAAATTTATTATTACTTAATGGACATACTTAGTATGTAAACAGTACATGTTGGTACCATCTTTTCCCTCATCCCTGCCCCTTTTCCAAAGGAGCTCTCTTCATTAGGGATGCCTGAGCTCTGATTTTTTTTAAAGGTTCTTTCTTTCTTTTCTTTCTTCCTTCCTCTCTCTCTTTCTTTTCTTTTCTTTTCTCCCTCCCTTCCCTCCTTTCTCTCTCCCTCCCTCCCCTCTTTCTCTTTCTTTCTTTCTTTCTTTCTTTCTTTCTTTCTTTCTTTCTTTCTTTCTTTCTTTGAGATAGAGAGAAAGAGAGAGAGAGAGAAAGTGAGAATGATCATGCCAGGGCGTCTAGCCACTGTAATGAACTCCAGATGCATGTGCTACCATGTGGATCTAGCTTATGTGGGACCTGTAGAATCAAACCTGGGTCCTTAGGCTTCACAGGCATGTGCCTTAACCACTAAACCATCTCTCCAGCCCCTGAGCTCTGATTAAAAAATTTTTTTAAATTTTTATTTATTTTTGAAGAGAGACACAGAGAGAGACAGACAGAGAGGGAGAGGGAGACAGATAGAGATGGGCACACCAGCAGTCTCTCAGCTGCTGTGAATGAAATCCAGATGTGTGCACCCCCTTGTGTTCAAGTGCGGCAATGCGCCCTTGTGTCACTTTGCATTTGGCTAAACGTGGGACCTGGAGATTGGAACTGGGTTCTTGGGCTTAGCAGGCAGGCGCCGTAACCACTAAGCCATCTCTCCAGCCCCTGAGCTCTGATTTTTAATGTAAGCATTTGGAGTGATAAACATCTTTCTTAGAATTGACATAGTGAGATCACTGAGCTTCTAGTAGGATTAGCTGTAAATTTCCCTTTGATTGTAGGAAGTGACCTCTTGTTTTTTTTTCTATGATACATTGTTCAATAAAAAGTGTATTATTTATCCTGTGGCTGGGAAGATTGCTCAGAGGTTAAAGGTGCTTTATAGTTTGAATATATGTCCACCAATAGACTCAGGTGTTTTTATTTAAAAAGCTTGTCTCGAGCTTCCTGGCTGGAGAAAGTGTCACTGGGGGCAGATCCTGGGGTCTAGCTGTAAGGTATCACTGGGGTAGATCTGAGTTCTAGCCTAAGGTATGCAGAGTGCTTCAGTTCTGCCTGGGTTCCCTGCTGTTTGGCTGCCAGGTTTTTGCTCTTGCTTGTTGTGCTACTGGTGGTTTTGCTCTTTGCAGAGATCTGTGAAAGAAGGCCAGGTTATTCCACCAGTATGGAACTTCCCTGGATCTGTAAGCCTAAAATAAATCCCATTCCTCCTATACACTGTCTGGTTTGGAAATTTGTCCCAGCAGCATAGAGCTGAATATGACAATTACAAAGCCTGCCAGACAGGTTCAATTCCTAAGCACAACCATATAAGCCAGAAATAAAAACTGTAAAAGCACCTGGCATTCACTTTCTTTCTTAAAATTTTTATTTGAGACCGAGAGAGGGGGAAGAGAGAGAGAGAAAGGCCACATCAGGGCCTCTAGCCACTGCAAACGAACTCCAGATGAATGCACCACCTTGTGTCTCTGGCTTGTGTGGGATCTGGAGAATCAAACCTGAGTCATTAGGTTTTGCAGGCAAGTTTCTTAACCACTAAGCAATGTCTCCAGTCCATGGCATTCATTTTCAGTGGCAAGAGACCTTGGAGACACACACACACACACACACACACACACACACACACACACACACCACTTGAAGGTAAATAAATTAATAAATATTTTTAAAATGTAGTTTTCAGTTTACAACTATGTGTGGTTTTATTGTTTCTCTTGTTGGTTTCTAGCTTTAATCCACAATATTCAGAGAATGTATAGGAATTAATTGAATTTTTATTTAAGGCTTACTTACTTGCTTATGATTGATTTTATAGAAGATTTCATGGACAACTGAGAAGAATGTCTACTTTTTTATGTATTTGGAAGAATATTATGTAGCTATTTATAAGTCCAATTATCTATTGTATGATTTATTTCTGGAATTTCTTTGCTGAGTAATGTGTACAGTGAAGTTTCCCACTATTGTGTTAGGACCTATATGATCTTGCATTTATTACTGTTTATTTGAAAGTTGGAGTCCAAATATTCAGCACATATACATATTCATAATACTTATAATTTCTTCAGCTTTTCCCTTATTCTTACACAGAACCTTCTTCATATCTTCTGACAAGTTTTAGACTGAAGTCTGCTTTATCAAATATGAGAATAGTTAGGTTGAGTTGTTTGACTTCTATTCTTGAGGATTGTAATATTTAGATTTCAGGTTGGGTTTGTTTCTGGTGAAAGCAGATAGTTACAGGGTTTTTTTTTTTTTTTTTTTTTTGTTGTTGTTAGCTTGTCTATTTCCTGTGCCTCTACTAGTTGTTGCTCTGGTTGACTAGGCCATTTCTTCCTGTTAATATTTGGGGCTTGCTCATTTACTATGCTAGAAATGATGGATCCTTTCCTGCTGTCTTTTGTTCACTCTTTCTTCTCATGAAAAATATTCTTTCACATACTCTTATGGATCAGAATGTCTTTCTTATACCTCTAAGTATAGCATTACTTCAAGTATGTACTGTAGTGATGGCTTCATTGGCATAAATTGACTTAGATTGTTTTTGTACTGAAATGTTTTATATGTCCATCAATTTTTAATAGGTAAATTTGCTGATTAAAACAAATTTGGTTTCCAGTTACTTTCACAGGTTCAAATATAATATTCCATGTTTTTCTGGATTTTATAGTTACTTACATAGGTTTTGATGTTATTTTGATATTTATACCTTGTCAGTTAACATTTTTTGTGTACAGATTTAATAATTTATCTTTGTTTTATATTTTGGAGAGGTTTTTCTATGATTATATCCATTCAAGGTTCTCAATTGATGTATTTCTATTGACTTATGACATGATATCTATTATGTATAACTGTATGAAAATAAATTGTGATGGTTAATGTGTCAACTTGATCTGTTTAGTAATCCACAGAAATCCCTTTCAGGTGAGTCCCTGAGGTTGCTTCCATGAAGGAGGAAGTCCTTCTCCCAGGGTTAGCCCTTCCCCCTATGCAGGTAGCCCCCTCTCAGATGGGAACTTTATATAAAGAATCTCTGAGTAAAAAGAGCCCCTTCCTTCCAGTTGGTTACCAGAGCTGCTTGCTGCCTTCCAGCATGGATTGAAGACCATCACAGACTGAAGACCAGCATTAACTGATTCCCCATGTGGATTGAAAACCATCGTAAGCTAATCCAGTAAATTCCCTTTTAAATATAATTCATTCTAGCAGTTCTGGTCCTCTAGACAACCCTGACTAATACAGATTTTGGTACCAGAAGTGGTTCTAGAGAAACAGAATTGAAATTATAGATTTCTCTACTGGGCTTGTTGCTTTCTGGGGTTGGCTTTCCAACTTCAGTGCTACTAAAGGCCCTGCTGGTAATAAGGAGAGCACTTTTACTGGAAATAAGAAGGGCACTAATAATCCATGGTGTGAACTATTTAAAGAACTTTGTGAGATAGATGCATTTGGTGACCCTGAGTCATATCTTGTGAAGAGCAAGAAATTTAGTGACTTTGTATTTAAAACATTTGAATATTTGTGGAAAAGTAAGACAAATGATGAGGCTGGTTGGTTGCTTCTAGTATCTCTGGACAAACTATTGAGGGAACAGCAGAAGCTTAGAAAGGAAATTTCCAAGCTTAAGACCCACATACATGATCTGAAAGTTTCTAAGGGTGCTGTGGAAGACAGTCCCCTCTCTAGCCAGAACAGGGCTCACATTGCAGAAAACCAAACCCATGCTCTCATTGTAAGATTGACTAACTTACAATATAAACTCAAATCCCAGCCTCACAGGCTATCAGAAGTTAAATTGAGGGCATTGATTGGAAAAGAGTGGGATCCTGTGACTTGAGATGGTCATGTGTGGGAAGACCCTGAAGAAACTGAGGACACTGAACTCTCTAATTCTGAAGAAGTTATTTTGCATGAAAATAAGACCTCCCATCCCTTAGCAGAAGTTGTATCCCCACCTCCACAACCTGAAATATTACCCTCCTCACCCTTGCCTGAGGGAATTAATCCTTCTTTTTCTGAGGAATCAGCAGGAGGTGGTGATGCTTCTCAGTCCCCACCCATCTTCACCTCTAGGCCCATAACCAGATGAAAGGCTAGGCATGCCCCTAAAGGTGAGATAGAAAGTGTGCTATTAGAGGAGGTGAGGTACACCCCTAAAGAACTTCAGTAGTTTTCTAACTTGTATAGGCAGAAGCATGGGGAATATGTGTGGGAATGGATTTTAAGGTGTAGGATGATGGAGGAAGGAACATAAGATTAGATCAGGCTTATTTATTAAAATGGGCCCATTAAACAGAGATTTTAGATTTTTTTTTTTTTTTTTTTTTTTTGAGATAGGGTCTCACTGTAGCCCAGGCTGACCTGGAATTTACTCTGTATTCTCCTAATGGCCTAAAACTCATGGCAATCTACCTCTGCCTCCTGAGTGCTGGGATTAAAGGCATGCGCCATCATGCCTGGCTCCATATTTTAGATTTAATACTGTGGCTTGTGCAGTTGGAAGTTTGATTAGTTGGCTGGAGTATGGATCCAAAGATAACCTACAATGAATGAGCTCAAGCTGCCTTGGCTTAATGTTGATGAAGAGATTAAAAGGATCAGAGAAATTGGAATGCTGGAGTGCATATGCCATGTAAACTCAATCTTGCCCCCACAATGGAAGTGTCCAGAAGATGTGCCCTCCACTAAAACTATGAGAAACAGATTTATAAGGGGAGCACCAGAATATTTAAAGTCCCCCATCATTGGTCTTTTATGTAACAAACATCACAGTGGGAGCTGCAGTGCTGCATTAGGTGATTTAGATGCAATGGATCTAGGGATAACAAAGGCCAAGTGGTAGCACTGAATCACCAAACATGAGGTGAACATGTTTTTCATAATAGACAGTACAGGCAAAATTATGCACATAAAGGTATGACTTGTATGGCCCTTTGGCACTGGCTAATTAATCATGGTGTCCCCAGAAGTCAAATAGATAAGACACCTACTAAGTTCCTGCTTGATCTGTATAAGCAGAAAAGTTCCAGAGCAAAGGAACATAGCAACAGAGAATCAAGGCCTCTTAATCATTTCCAGACTTGAGCCAATTTACAGATCCTGAGCCCCTTGATTAAAGGGGTGGCAGGGTCCCCTCAAGGAAGGACCCTCCTACAATCCCCCCCAAAAGTTTTGATATTAAGCTTTCTCCTATCCTTCCTCAGAGGGACCTGCAGAATTTTGCTAGTGTAACTGTACACTGGGGAAAAGGAAATAATCAGACCCTTTAGGACCTAGTGGACACTGGCTCTAAATTTAGATTGATTCTGGCAGACCCCATAAAGCATTGTGGCCCTCCAATTAAAGTAGGTGCTTATGGAGGTCAGGTGATCAATGGAGTTTTAGACTGACAGTGGGTCCAGTGGGTCTCCAAACTCACCCTGTGATTATTTCCCCAGTCCCAGAAAACATAATTGGGATAGGTATACTTAGGAGTTGGCAGAACCCCCAAATTGGTTCCCTGACTTGTGGAGTGGGGGCTATTATGGTTGGAAAGTCCACATGGAAGCCATTGAGGCTCCCACCACTGGGTAAAATAGTGAATCAAAACCAGTATCACATCCCTGGAAGGATTGAAGAAAGTAATGACAGTATAAAGAACTTGAAGGATGCAGGGGTGGTGGTTCCCACCACATCTCCCTTTAACTCTCCTATCTGGCCTGTTCAGAAGACAGATGGATCCTGGAGAATGACAGTGTGAAGGGCTAAAAGCCTTCCCTGAAAATTAGAAGGAACTAAAGAGTTAGTAACTAATCTTAAGATGAGAAGGCCATAAAGAATGGAGGCATCCATTCCTCCCTAGTCAACTCTGCTAAAGAGCTTATTCTGAGCAAACTTTGATTCCTTATCTATTTCCCATGGACCTGCAGCTAATTCAGTATGTTTGTCTTAGGATCCTCCTTATAAGTCTGAACCCCAGCCTGACTTGGGGCTTCAGCCTTCACATTGTGGGAAGTCTGCTGCCCCTTGCTACCTCCCAATAAACAATCTGTAGAGATCAAGTCTGTTTTTTTTTTTTTTTTTTTTTTGCTTTTCTCCTCCACTTTTCTTACATTTTGGTGCTGTGACTAGGATCCCTTTGGGGCTTTCAGGCCACATGCCCTCCTCTTTTATTTCCCTTGTCTCTTCCCCACCTCCCTGCCAGTGTATCTCTCCTTCAGGAGCATGGACACTTGCCAAGCTCAGTATCTGGACTAAATGGTGACCAGTCTGACCTGAGACCTCTGGTCTTTTGTGGCTTTTGTCTACATGAGCAGTGCAAGTTCTGTTCGGCCTCATAGCTCAGGAAGCTTTATTGGTGATCTGTGTAAACTGAGCTTGACACCTGGCAGATTTCTCCTTTCTTCTCCCTCTCACTCTGACCCTTGGATTGTGTGAGCTCAGTGGCTCATCTGTGGAAACTGAGGAGTTCTGGCCAGGGCTACTCCCTGGTGAATATCCAAAATCCTCTCTGAGCTCAGCTGAATCTCCAACAGCCCTTTGGGTAATCCACTGGGTCATATCTCTCTATTCTTCTCCCTGCACTTTCCCGAGGGACTTTTGAACCCCAGACTAGAGGCCTCTTGCCGTGTGATCCACTGCATCCACACCCTCATCAGATTACAGCTTCAGGACAAGGTATTTGTTCTCAGTCCTGTGGCAGAGGTGCCCTGTCCCAGGGCCTTAGAAACTCCAGGAGTTTCACGCTTTTGGTCTGTGGATGATTGGAGACTCCGGGAGCCTCCCATGTGTCATTACATTGGACTCCCCAAGCATTAGGAGTGCAAGGATGCTCCCTTCTTATCCTTGGGTTTCCTTTGCCTTCCCTAAGCCTGGGTGATGTCCCTGGTGGTGGGATTGGCTGCTCTAGTCCTTGTCCTTCAAAATGGGCTCTAAATTATCTGTTCCAAAAAATACTCCATTGGCATGTCTCAGGCTAATTTAAAGGAGCTCAAACTTTCCGAGCTCCTGCCTGCCAAATTAATCCAACTCTCTATCCAAATTTCGCCATAATATTCTCTAAACAATGGCCAATACTGGCCTAAATTTGATATTTTGGATGTCAACATTTTCATTGGTCTTGATAACTTTCTCCGATGACACGGCAAAAGTTATGCGAGGTTCCCCTGTTCCTGCCCCTCCTAAAACTCTATCTTTCACACAGTTCTGTCAGCTGGCCATGACTTGCCAGGGTCTCTCCCTTTTCACACAAAACTCAAGCCATCTCACTAAATCAAGTACAACCTCTGCCTTCTTAAAAGAAAAAAAAAGTCCTGTCTTTACTGGGCTTCCTTAACTCATACATATGGATACCTAATTTCTCTTTCCTTCCTTTTCCCTTTTCCTACCAGAGGAAAACCTGCTGGGGAGGTGGAACAGTCATAGTAAACCAGCTACTGCCTCGCAGCTAGATAAAATAAACAAACACAGGCACCTGAGGATGTTCTTGCCTGTGGCTAATGGCTAGTAGAAAAAAAAAAAAGTCAGTTTTAAAATTCAGAGCTATTGCTCTGTTGTTATGGTGGCTGCCTGTCCTAGGACCAAACTCAAATCCCATACAGTTTCAGGTATTCACCCTATGGCTCCCTCTCCCACTCCCCTGGGCTCTCAACATTCCAGATGATTGAAACAGATCTCCAATAGCTGGATAGAATAAGTTATCTGCCCTACCTCCAACTATAGAGAGTCCACTTGCCATATCCACTTCATTTTAGCTCTAAGAAGGGGTGAATAAGTCTCCATCTGTCTGCCTTCCTAAGGTACCTAGGAAGACAGACCTGGCTTCCTTGTCTTGTGCTCTGAGGACTGCCCTGAAAGCCTCCAGTCAAAATGCATGCTTGCCTTCTGAACTCCCCTCTCAGGTCTCTGAACTCTGTCTTCAGATCAGGAACTTCTGATCCTCAGACAGATGCCTTGGAACTTCTTACCCCTCTATGGGTTCCCAAATTTCCAAAACTCCACTGGCCTCCCTGCTGGGTTGTCTCCTGACCAATCTTAAAATTCTTGGCCTAAAAGAAGACATAAAGTCCGAGTGCCTCGTTTTTTACTACAATATGGTTTGGCCACAAAAAAGAAAAAAATGGGACAATGATTCCCTTTGGCTGAAAATGACATATTAGACTTCCAAATTCTTAAAGATCTTGATAACTTCATAAACTGGATTGGCAACTGGCTATTCTTCTACCCCTGATCCCTTTGTCAGTTCTGCTCTCTGACCCAGGCCCTCCTGAAGAAACAATCTTCCTTCCATCCCATTAAACAGTTCCTAATTAGTGACCCAGCCTTCCTTAGCCCGAAAAGATGACCACAATCCCTCCTTTACCCTGCCACTACAAGTGACAATCTCTCTCTTTCATCCTAACCTGCAGTTGTTTGCTTAACCTGTTACTCTTCAAAGTACAACTATAAAACTGGCCTTTAAAAATGGCCTCCAGCCCATTCTCCAGATTCCACTGGTTTTCTTGTGCCTCTTGTTCTACCTAAAGTTTTCTAACATGATTTGCTTTCCTAGAAAGATCTGCCTATGAGTAGCAGCCACATGGTAAGGTGAGGACTCTGTTCTCTCCTGTGGGCCTTCCTTACCCATCATAAACAGTGGCCACACAGATTGTTCTTTCTGACTCCAGATAAAATCAACTGGACCTGCTCATCAGTTATATGACTTCCCAGAGGGCATGCAGGCCTTTCCCACATGTTAGAGACTTCCTCCTCCCAAAAAGTAAAACTAAAATCTTCAGAAAAAGATGTCTCTTCATGTTTCATGTTCTTTGTCATATCTAATGCTGGCCAGCCATGCCATGTCATGTGTTCTATGTTTTATGCAGTCTGTCTTTATGTGTGACTAAATTCATGGTCACTAATTGTTCCAATGCTTATGGTCATTAAGCATTCTGATGCTTATAGATATATTTTAAGATAATGTCAAATTAGTAAAACCAGGTCTATGATATATTTCTGACTTTACTACATGTTTATATTCCAGGGTTTGATCCTGCCTCTAACAATGCCTTCTAAATGTTTATGACTTAAATATTTACAGAAATGGTAAACTTGGGTTTACTGACAAAACAGAAACATATTGACATGCTTCACCTATATTTATCAATATAAGATATGGTATAAATGCTTTCCATTAATTAAAATAATTAACAATGTTATTATATTTCTAATGTTCCTAACCTGTAACCTTATGGATAGATTATAATCATTGTATCTATGAAAATGTGTGGGTACATTTAAGACTTTCAGTAAAACAATAGATATTGCACTTCCCTCGTCTGAAACTGCTGCAAGGTAGATTCCTTTATGATAGCTAATAGATAACAAAAAATTCTGTAACAATTTACAACTAAAGTTAAACAAATAAGAAATGACACCTGTGCCTAGCCCTTTTAGAAAATAGATACCTCATCTCAATATACCTTATCTCAAGAGATAGTAACCTGTCTTGACAGAAAGAAATGTCTTAACCCTTACCATATCTCTTTCCTCTACAAGCACAGAAAAATCCAGAGGATTGTTAAGGATGTAAAACTCTGACACAGTCAGTGTTTGGGAACTCCGTGCATAAAGCTTCAGTGAAAACTCCCTCTCTCTAAAGTAAATTCTGCCTAAAAGTTTGTCTTCAGTTAAAGTGTTTTAAGTTAAGACGGGTTAACATAAAAAGTTGTTTTTCTGTAATTCTCGCCTTAATTGTTTATCTAATTCAAACTTAAGTCTCTGTAATAAGTTGGTAACTTTACTTATACTGCCATGCCTTATATGGTGATAAAAATCAAGGTTAGAAAATATAAATGCCCCTGACCCATGTCCTGTATTGTAATAGACTCTTGTATTGATAATGTTCCATACTGCATGGTCTTTTGTATTAACACTGTAGTTTTTGTACTGTTTCAAGACCATAATTTGTTTTACCGCTTCTGGTCTGTATTGAAAATCATCTTGTGTTTCTTCTTATGAGATTGATATAAATGACCTTCTGGACCTTTACAGTTCCACCAGTTCACCTCAGAGGGCCCTATAACACACTAACTCCATCTATCTGGGCCCCTTTTGATGGTTCTCCAAGGCCTAAAAGTCAACAGGAGTAGAGATTCCCCCTTTCACCATCTCACTGAACCTAATTACATAAATTATATAATTATAGATCACATGACCCTCACCCAATACGTGTTTCATATACTTGGCCCTCAGCTGGTGGAAATCTGGGAGGTGGAGCCTTACTGGAGGAGTGTTGTTAGTGTGAGCTTTGCATTGTGATAGGTAGGTCCTCTTGCCAGAGCCCAGCTCACTTTCCTGCTGGTTTTCTACCTGGTACGGTAAAGCTGATGCCCAGCCTCTGCTCATGTCATGCTCTCCCCGGCCATCAAGGAGCGTCCCTTTGAGATTGTAAGCCAAAATAAACCCTTTCCTCTCACAAGCTTCTTATGGTCAAGTATTTGTCCCAGCAACAAGAAGGTAACTACAATAGCATCCAAGTTACATAAATTGATATGTTCTCACATACACTTTGGAAGTATAAAATTTGAAAAAAAATTATAAAAACTGCACTCACATTGATGAAATTTATGGTGATATATATCTCTAATTCAAGCAATCAGGAGGACTAAGGAAGGGGATGTGAGCATGAGCTCTTGTGGCATAAGTTTTCAGATAGCATGGAATACAAATCAAGACTGTGTCTTAGAAGTGAAGAATTATGAAACTTTATGTCACAAAAAATAGATCACACAAAGATGTAATTTATGGTGACATACATCTCTAATTCAAGCAATCAGGAGGCCTTAGGAAGGGGATGTGAACATGAGCTTTAGTGATGCAAGTTTACAGAAAGCATGGAATATAAATCACTATGTCTCAGAAGGAAGAATTATGAAACTTTATGTCACAAAAAAATGGATCACACAAAGGTCAGCAGCCAATAAGCCTTTGTAAACGTGCTGCAATTTTCCCACATAATTGATTAAACTTAAAATAGATCCCTGAGCATAATCTTCAAAATAAAGATGACATGTTAGAACTCAATATGGGCTGGTAATACACAACATTAAGAAGCATACTGCTACTGAGGGACTTTGCCAGCCTAACTCTTTACTTCAAACACATCCTCACTTTGATAAGTGATATGATACCTGGCAATGTGTGAATGGCTAAATGTTTGCTACAATCCTTATATTTATAGGATTTCTGGTATGAATATTTGATTTAGGGTCAAAGGAAGTATGGCAGCCTATATTCCTACACTGTACTTTCATGCTGGATAACTTATGGATCATTTATGATGCTATTTGTGTTTCATGCTTGGCTTTTTAAAATTTCCTTTCTTACACATGTGGGTTCTGATGACATTTAAGGAGCAATTATACCATAATATTTTCCTTCAGTCTTTTATATGGTCTTTTGCTGTTGCTCAAGGTAGGCTTGCACCTTTAGTTAGTAGTGAATCTCCAAGACCAGTTCCTAAATGGGATGGAATTACATGCATGTACCACTACACTTGGATAAATTGCTGAGATTGTTGCTCACCACAGAGTGTTAGAAGAGAGAACATGACAAGATATTTTCAAAGTTTTTCTGTGTCTTTGTTGTTTCAGTTATTTCCCTTTTGCTGGACAAAACTAATAATTAGAATAGGATGAAGGAATGAAAGAGTTTATTTGAAGCTTACAATTTTGAGTGGAAGCTTCATCATGGTAGAGTAAGCATGGCAGAGCAGAGACTGCATATCACATCATCTGAGAGGTACCTGCAAAAGTGTGTTTGCTTGGGGATGGAATAACAAACAACAAAAGACCAATCTCAGTGAAACACCTCCTCCAGCAAGGATCCACCTCTACAAAACTCCACCAACTGGGGATTGAGTATGAAGGCTTAATCAAAAAAAATGAGGCTATAAGGAACACTTTACATACTATCAACACATAGTGACACATAATAAATATTCCCATTACAAAAAGAAGGCATAGCAAGGAAAAATTGGGCCCATTGCATGTAGAAAATCAGTAGGGAAAAATATCATATCATGCAGTTCCACATCTGGAACCTGGTATGAAATCTTCTAGCTCTAAACTTCACCCCATCAGACATGGATGTTTGTTTTCTGGAAAGATCCACCTGAGCAACCATCAGCATCTTTAATTGGCAGCCAAACCATAGTCCTGATGTCTTTAAAATCATGCAGCTGCTCTGAAACCTACGGTTCATCTTCATGAACACAGCCTCCACGCAGACTTTACGTATGTTCACATCACCCAGTGGCCATCTCCAGACAATGTGCATTTCCTGATACCTCTTTCCTGCATTTGTCATAATTCCAAAACCAGAATGAGTTGGATCTCAAAATGATAAATACCGTGGAGATAGAGCCAAGTTTAAAGAGCAGGAAAGACCACTTCCTTTCAAAAGTATTAGCGTTACTTCTATAGTCCCATGCAGAGCAGTTGCTGTATCCTCAATGGCACTAATCTCTTAAACTATTGCACCTGCAAAAAATGCTGTCTCTGAACCCTGAAATACAATCCTGCTCACATTTCTTCTGCCAAACAAACCAGTTAATTACTTTTAATTTTAATTTGCCCATAGTTCTCAGGACATGGGCAGAATGCCACTCTGCCTGCCAGAACATCAAACTACTTCCAGCCTAGTACTCTTCCTAACAAAGTACCTTTCCAATCTAAAACATTGCAAGCCAACTCTTCACCAACCACATTTCAATATGTATTTAGATCTCACTAGCATTGCTCATCAAACTCTGCTTAAATCACTGTAAGGGTTCTCTAATTATAAATCCTTCCAGAGTACTCCCACAAACCATTTCCAATAGGACAACACACACACACACACACACACACACACACACACACACACACACAGATTTGGTTAACTGTACTAATTAACACATCACAAATTGTACACTTCACAATACAAATTTTCTGTTGTAGTTACCTTCTTTTTAAAAAATTTTTGCTTATTTTTACTTACTTGAGAGTGACAGACAGAGGAGGGGCACACCAGGGCCTCCAGCTACTGCAAATAAACTCCAGGTGCATGCACCCCCTTGTGCACCTGGCTTATGTAGGTTCTGTGGAAATGATCCTCCAACCAGTGTACTTAGGCTTCACAAGATTGCTTAACCACTAAGCAATCTCTCCAGCCCCAATAGTTACCTTCTTAATGCTGGGATAAAAGACAAAACCAGAAGGAACTTAGGGAAAGAAATGGTTCATTTTTGGCTTATACTTTCAAGTGGAAGTTTCATCATGTTGGAGAAATTATGACAGCAGATCCTGCGTGTCGTATCAGCTAGGAAGTAGCAGCAACCTGTGGGCTCACTGGAGAACAACAAATAGGAATAGACTAATAAACCTCAAGATCCTCCCCCTTTAACACAGCTCCTCAAGCAAGGCTCTATTTCCCACTGGCTCCACCAGCTGCAATTTAAGTATGATATTTAATCTCAAACACATGAGACTATGAGGTACATTTTATACTCAAACAACCATACATGTGCATAATGTTTTTTGATCATAATTCCCATACATTACCTTCATTTTATGTCCCCCTTTTGAAGTCCCTCCCAATGAACCTCCATTTCTGCTCAACTTATCTCTCTTTGATTTTAATATCAACCCCCCTCCATCATCCATAACAGAATGTTGACAAGCCCAATATTGTGTAGGTCTTCTATAGGAAATGACAGCCATTATGAAGTCATGAAAGGAATGGTCACTTTATATTAAAACTTCCACTAATGTTATCTAGAAAATCCTTAACATCCATGAGCAGAAATTTGTTTAATTACTGATTCTAAATCTTGTCAATTGACCACTAGAGATTAACCATATTTACATTAATAGGGTACCTTCCTGTATGAGTTTTCAGGCAATAGGTGACTGTTTTATACTAGCCAACTTTCCTTTGTTCTTAACATTCACAGTTTCTCACCTATTTTGTCATCAGAATATATTTATATGTTGTTAAGAGTTACTGACATACCTCAAATTTGTAAGCCTTTTTTTTGTTTATTTTTTTGAGGTAGGGTCTCACTCTAGCCCAGGCTGACCTGGAATTCACTATGTAGTCTCAGGGTGGCCTTGAACTCATGGTGATCTTCCTACCTCTGCCTCCCGAGTGCTGGGATGAAAGGCGTGCACCCTCACACCTGGCTTTCAAATTTGTAAGACTTTTAATATGGAAGAGTTGGCTATATAGAAAAGACTTGCAATAATTGCTCATTTTTAAAACATATTTTTGAATTATAATTTTTTACTAGCTTCTATACATATTTTCTTAATTTTACTAAGGTTTGCCTTGCAGAATTAAGTGTACATTTTTCATATTCAGTAGTCTTACCTGCAGCTATTTATTGATGTCAGGCTATTTTACTCATAGGCTTTCCAACTTTTATTGCCCAAGATGTCAAGTCAGGTGTAATTCAAATAAAAAAATTATTTTTCAGAGTTCTTTAAGATTTTTTTAAAAAGTATTTATTTTTTACTCTTATTTATTTGAGACAGAGAGGGAGGGGCAGATATATATAAAAATAATTGGCACACCTGGGCCTTCAGCCACTGTAAACAATCTCCAGATGCATGTGCCACCTTGTCCATCTGGCTTACATGGGTCCTGGAGAATCAATCCTGGGTCCTTTGGCTTTGCAGGCAAGTGCCTTAACTGTTAAGCCATTTCTCCAGCCCCATAGGTCTTTATTATTAAGACTACTCATTTGTATGAGCTATCTGATGTACAATGATGTAAGATGTGCAGTGAAAATTTTCCTAAATTATTTACATTCATATGACTCCTAAAAGTTGTGAGTTCTCTGTAATACAAAGTTTTTGTATTCTGTACATCTAAAAGACTTTTCATCCATATTAGTTCTCTGATGATGATTGAGTTCTGATTTGGTATGGAAAGCTCTCCCACATTCTATGCATTCATATGGCTTCTCACCATGAATTCTCTGATGCAGAGTGAGATCTGACTTATGGCAGAAAGCTTTCCCACATTCATTACATTCAAATGGCTTCTCACCTGTATGAATTCTCTGATGCTCAGTGAGGTGTGTCTTGGTAAGGAAAGCCTTTCTACATTCATAACATTCCCATGCCTTCTCACCTGTGTGGGTTTTGGAATGGACTGTGAGATGTGACTTCTGACAGAAAGATTTTCCACATTTGTTACATTCATATGGTTTCTCACCTGTATGAGTTCTCTGGTGGACCCTTAGATTTGACTTGGTGAGAAAAGCTTTCCCACATTCATTACAATCATATGGCTTCTCACCTGTATGAGCTCTCTGGTGGACCCTGAGATTTGACTTGGAGAGAAAAGCTTTTGCACATTCATTACAATCATATGGCTTTTCACCTGAATGAGTTCGCTGATGCAATGTGAGACTGGGCTTGGTGTGGAAAGCTTTTCTATATTTATTACATTCATATGGCTTATCATTTTTATGAGTTATTTGATGCTCAGTTTGGTGTGATTTTGTGAGGAAAACATTTTCACACTCATGGCATTCACAGGCCTTCTCCCCTATATGGATTCTTTGATGCACAGTGAGTTGTGATTTTTGACAGAAAGCTTTCCCACATTTGTTACATTCATATGGCTTCTCACCTGTATGTGTTCTCTGATGTGCATTGAGGTGTGACCTGGTGAGGAAAGCCTTTCCACATTCATTACATTCATATGTCTTTTCACCTGTATGAGTCCTTTGATGCAAAATAAGTTGTGACTTCTGGCAGAAAGACTTCCCACATTTGTTACATTCATATGGCTTCACACCTTTATGAGTTCTTTGATGGACTATGAGATTTGACTTGGCAAGGAAAGCTTTCCCACATTCATTGCATTCATGTGGCTTCTTACCTGAATGAGTTCACTGATGCAGTGTGAGATTTGACTTGGTACGGAATGCTTTCCCACATTCATTACATTCATATAGTCTCTCTCCTGTATGAGTTGTTTGATGCTCAGTGAGGTGTGACTTGGTGAGGAATGCCTTTCCACATTCAATACATTCATAGGGCTTCTCACCAGTATGAGTTTGCTCATGCATTGTGAGTTGTGACTTGGTACGGAAGGTTTTGTTGCATTCATTACATTCATATGGCTTTTCACCCGAATGAGTTATTTGATGTTCAGTGAGGTGGGACTTGGTGAGGAAAACCTTTCCACATTCAACACATTCATAAGTCTTCTCCCCAGTATGAGTTCTCAGGTACAATAAGAGTTTTGTCTTGGCAAGGAAAACTTTCCCACATTCATTACATACATATGGCTTTTCAACTATATGAGTTATTTGATGCTCAATGAGTTGTGACTTGGTGTGGAAAGCTTTCTTACATTCATTACATTCATATGACATCTCACTTGTATGTGTTCGCTGATGCACAGTGAGGTGTGACTTGGTGCGGAAAGCCTTCCAACATTCATTACATTCACATGCCTTCTCACCAGTGTGAGTTCTTTGATGCACTGTGAGATGTGACTTCTGAGAGAAAGCTTTCCCACATTCATTACATTCATATGGCTTCTCACCTGTATGAGTTCTCTGATGGACAGTGAGATTTGATTTGGTGAGAAAAGCTTTCCCACATTCATTACATTCATAGGGCTTCTCACTAGAATGAGTTCGCTGATGCAGTGTGAGATTTGATTTGGCAAGGAAAACTTTCCCACATTCATTACATTCATAGGGCTTTTCACCAGAATGAGTTTGCTGATGCAGTGTGAGATTGGACTTGGTGCGGAAAGCTTTACCACATTTATTACATTCATATGGCTTCTCACCTGCATCCAATTAAGAAATGCATTAAATTAAGAAATGTCTTCGCATACAAGGAGCCACGGGTAACCTCAATGACCCTTTCAGTTAATGGACCAATCTGAATTCTAATCACTATGAAGGCCTCAAATTGTTTAGATATAGGCAAAGAAACCAGTGAATGCATCCCTTGAGTGTGTCAGACTGTGAAAATTTAGAGGAAACCAAGACTCTATCTGCTCATTTCAGGACCAAACCAAGAGTCAACCACATGTGGCAAGGAGAAGGATTCAGACATCTAATAGACTTTGGCTCATACATTTCATTTTCACAATACAGCTAACAACATGAAACTATAAGTAAGCTTGCAAGGCCAAGCAATCTGTTCACTATGTGCTTAACATTCTCCTTCTTTGCAATAATCCACAAGCAATGTGGTTAATTCTTCACATGAGACTATCAAAGCCTCCACATGTTGGGCTCCCTAATGCTAGCATTCCTCAAAGCTTGCACATCTGTCCCTCTCAGACTCTACTACTGCCTCCTGTGGCCATCTGCCACCAGAAATAATCAATGTATTCACAGCTTCTATGAATTGTGGTTGTTCCTTGCTATCAGGATCCAAGAGCAGAGGGCATCTCCATACAGCACACCAAAATGTTATGATAAATAGAATCTAATTTTGCAAGGTAAGTCTTCTGTTACAGAATAAGTCACAGTCAAACAGAATTACTCTACTGGATTAAACACAGATTTTCTTGAATCCAAGGCTACTACTCTGTTGGCATAAGAGTTCTCTGTACTGTACTTAACTTGTACTTCTGGATTTGTATTCTCTTTTCACCAGGGAGGTGAAAATGGAACATTTCATGCTTTTATCTACACTGTCATTTGGGTTTTCTATGTGTTACACATCCCAATACATTCTTTTTATCCCTAGCTCTTTCAAACCTTTTATTTCCTTTGTCACCTTAATTCTTCTCATGGAAATGGTGGTCTACAGAAAACTTTTAAATTCTTATCTTATCCTTGAATCTCTGATGCTCTTTTTACTTATTTTTCAATAAATCCCACAGGAGACTACAACTATAACTATGTAAATACTCTCTTTCTTGTACTGATTTTCAACTTTGTATTAACATTATAAGTATGATCACCATCAGTGAACTGTATGCATAAATAAACTCTTTACTTCCTTAAGCTATTTCTTGTCAGGTATTTTATCACAACAATGAAAGTAACTAATAGCACAATCATATTTTTAAAAAGATGAAAGATGGACAAGTAAAAATTCAGGTACAGCATCAGACATAATTTCCAATAGTAGAAACAGAAATATGGGTTGACATGAAGAAATCTCTTTATACACTGCATAAAACAAGTGCTTGATTAACAGCAATAGCTGTATTTAGATGAGATTGGGCATGTACAGGGTGGTATGGCCAAATAGACAATAGATTTATTTAGGACCTAGATTGGGTAAATGTTGGCAAAAAAGAGCTTACTATGACTAATACCTGATAAGTGGTCTGGCTACCTTTGTACCCTAGTATGTATTCATTTACCTGAAAGGTTCAGAATTGAAGCTTCTATTACACTCAATGGTGCAAATTCATGCTCCAACTTGAAGATCAACTCTGGTTTGGTTATGCAGTGCCCTGTAAATGGGAAATATGTATAAATTGTGCCAATGTGTCAAATCAGGTCTACTAATCAAAGACAACAGCTCCATTTCAGGAACTGTTTTGTACTGAGTGGTCTGTTTTATTATAGAGCATTTATATTCTTGGTATTCACTGATCAGAATATTATCCTCATGTGATATTAAGTTGCATAAAATATAACACAATGATTTTTTTAAAAAAACTAGTTAAGCAAACAAGATAATGAAGAGGGAACATAATAAACTCAGAAAAAACAGCTGATGACATTTTTCAGAAGGGAAAAAAAGTGAAAGTGGTCATAACAAAGAACCAGCAAGAGAGATTGTAGGCAAAGATCTCAGGTAAAGAAATGAAGAAAAAAAAGACAAAAATAAGGCTCCATAGCAAAGTTAATAATGTAGAAAAAAATGGATGTACAATGACTATTTTAAACTAACAGGCAAATTACAAAATTAGAAAGGATATAAGGAATAATGGATCTTTGATTTACAAACATTTCCATTAAGAAATAAAACATTTATGTTAAATGTGTTACAGAGTAAAGCAAATGAAATAAAAAGTTTCCATAAAGAAATTTTCTCATACAAAAAAATGAATTCATATATTCATATACAGATCTTATTGGCACATAGGTACCATAACAGATTTGACCAACAAATTATTCTGTAACATTATATTCAAACTAGCAAAATTCTTTTCTTTTCTTTTTAACTTTTTATTTTATTTTATTTTATTTTATTTTATTTGAAAGAAAGAGAGAGAGAGAGAGAGAGAGGCAAATAGAGAGTGAATGGGTGAGCCAGGGCCTTCAGCCACTGCAAATGAACTCCAGGCACATATGCCATCTAGTGCATCTGGCTTATGTGGGTCCTGGGGAATTGAACCTGGGTCCTTTGGCTTCATAGGCAAGCACCTTAAACACGAAACCATTTCTCCAGCCCAAACTAGCAAAATTCTAAAAAAAGAATTGTAATAATTTCAAGAGGAGAACCCCCAAACCCAAAGTCAGTATATAAAGCATAACTATTACAAGAACTGGCAATTTCTAGTGATTTGAAAATTTAAAAGATACAACAACCAAACTACAAGCCCAGTATCTTCAATGTATGTAGGTACAAGATTCTGAATAAAATAGAAAATCAAGAAGAAGAAGAACACATAAAACATTATAAACTATGATCATGTATTATTCATTTCAGGGATGCAACATTCACTATATGGAAATTCACATGTGTAAAACACTGACTCTACAGGATAAAATTAAAACATCCATATCAAGACTACAATAAGTACATGAAAGTACATAAAAGTCATTTTATAAAATTCAACGTCTCACCTTCAGAAAACTCAGTAAATGGACCCACAGTTAAAGGCACTGGCTTGCAAACCCTGCAGACATGAATTTGATCCTCCTAGCACCTATGTAAAGTGGAACACACATCTCTAATCCTAATAGGCCTATATAATGTGAGGTAGGGCTAAGAGAATCCAAATTGTGAGGAATTCATTTGCTTCAGTGAAGAAGGTGGAATAAAAACAGAGACACCTTGAGATAGTTGTCTTCACATATGCACAGTGGCATGTGCATGTGCACACATGTACACACACACACACACACACAAAAGAAAATTCCTCGATAAATTGACACAGGACTATACCACCACATAAAAAAGTATATATATAGTAAACAGACAGCCTACATCTTAACAAATGGGGAAAGGCTGAAATTATTTCCTCTAAGTTTTGGAACTCTTTGGTACCCTTTCACCAGTCTGCTTCAATGTACTATCAGATGTCTTAGGGCTGAGGAAAGAGTTGAGTGGTACAGCACTTTTCTAGTATGCATGCAGCTCTAGAAAAGCACTAAAAAAA
Organism: Orientallactaga sibirica; assembly: GCA_036365145.1. Classification (NCBI taxonomy): domain Eukaryota; kingdom Metazoa; phylum Chordata; class Mammalia; order Rodentia; family Dipodidae; genus Orientallactaga; species Orientallactaga sibirica. The sequence goes on along the minus strand of JAEOAD010000015.1, from coordinate 35,724,838 downwards.
GAGAATGAAGTCTTATTCTTAGATATTAAAGTAAGGGTGGACTGGGTAGATGGCTCAGTGTAAAGGCACTTGGTTGCAAAGCCTGCTGTTCAGGATTGATTAACCAGATCCTGCATAAAGCCTAGCTGCACAAAGTGACACATGCATCTGGAGTTCATTTGCAGCAATAAGAGGTCTCAGTATACCCATATTCACTCCCTTCTCTCTCTCTCTTTTTCTGTCTCTCTCAAATAAAAAATATAAGGGCAATAATCATCAAAGTAAATCCAAATAACAAATGGGACTGTAAATATGTCCTCATGTGTAGAGCAAATGACTTTATATATAGAAAAGACTCTAAAGCTGGATGTGGTAGCACATGCCTTTAATCCCAGCACCCAGGAGGCAGAAGTAGGAGGATTGCCACGAGTTCAAGGCCACCCTGTGCCGGGAACGGCATGCTCTGAAAAGCCCGAGTCGAGACCCAGTGCATTGCCTGACAAGGATTCGACTCCGTGGTCTCCTCTGGCTCATTCAACTTAAACAGAAAGGGGGAGATGCTGGGTATGGCATGCTCAAAAAAGCCTGAGTTGAGACCCAGTGTGTCCCTTGACACGGATCCGACCCGTGGTCTCCTCGGCTCATTTAGCTTGGCAAGGACATCTACTTCTTTCAGCTGTACAGCTCATGTTTGTTGCCTTGATCTTTCTGTTTTCTCTCCTTATCTTGGCTTGTTCTTTCTCTTCTGTGAATGATCTGCAGGCCAGCCATGACGCCCAGGAGTTAGACGTACTGCCAGCTTCTGATGAGGCGATTTTGTGGAATAGTATTATGTAGACAATAGGAGATGTGTTCCCAGATCAAACAAAAAATGGAATGGAAAACAATGGGTTTATTACAACAACAATAAATGGTGGGAGCCCCCTCAGGTTACTCATGAGGGGCATAGATTTGATCCTAAAAGCTTGCTTCCTCCAGGTGGTCAATATCAGTGTGACCCTAAGAGTGGGAGAGTGAGACTTAGGATCTGGGACAGGAGAGACTATAGAGGAAAATGAGCTGATGAGTTAGGTTTTATTATTTAGCTGTTAGGGATTTAAGAAAGAATGAAAAGGAAACCGCAATGAGCTAATGCCCCATTATTCAAAAAAGAATTGGTAAAGGTGTTTTTCACAGTTAATGGTTAACAGTGCTTGCTCATAATGATTGTAAGGGATTGGGCTAACTTTCCTGGAAATATTATGTGCTTGTAATTTTAAAGATTATGCATGCATGTCAAATTTGGATACTTTTGTTTTTGCCTTTTTTCCTTCTGAATCCTATTTCCTTGTATGAGAAAAATAAAAGACTGAGGTTTTGTGGCAAGAAGCAGAGAGAGAGAGAGAAAAGAGAGAGAAGCAAAATTGTTCTCTGCTGAAGCCCGACCTGTCAGCTTGTACCAACATGTCCTAAGTTTCGTTTCGTTTTCGCCGCTCCCGTTCATCCCAACTTCGTGGTCTTACCCCTTGTTGATGCTAGGGTTGGTCCCAGCAACCCTGAGACCACATAGTTAATTCTAGGTCACACTGGACCAGAGTGAGCCTCAAAAAACAAAACAAAACAAAAGACTAAAAAAGGAGAAATAGAGCCAGGTATGGTAGCCCACTCCAATTAATCACAGCACTTAGAAATCTGATGTATGAGAATCACTGTTCAGTTTGAGATCAGACTGGGCAATGGAGTGAGTTCCAGGATAATCTAGAGTAAGACCCTGTCTCAAAACAGTTTTTTTTAAAGAAAAATGAATGAAATGACACAAGTTACAAAATACAAAGTTGGAGCTTAGTGGTTAGTGGTTAAGGTACTTGCCTGCAAAGCCTAAGGACCCAGGCTTGATTCTCCAGGACCCATGTAAGCCAGATATAAAAGGTGGTGCATGTATTTGGAGTTTGTTTGCAGTGGCTAGAGGCCCTAGCATGCCTATTCTCTCTCTTTCTCTCTCTTGCTGTGTCTCTCTGAAAAAAAAAATAGGGTTGGAGAGATGGCTTAGCAGTTAAGCTCTTGCCTGTGAAGCCTAAGGACCCTGGTTTGAGGCTCGATTCCCCAGTACCCACATAAGTCAGATGCTCAAGGTGGTGCATGTATCTGGAGTTTGTTTGCAGTGGCTGGAGGCTCTGGTGTGCCCATTCTCTCACTCTCTGCCTCTTTCTCTCTCTGTCTGTCACTCTCAAATAAATAAAAAAAAATAAATAAATAAAAATGTTAAAAATGAAAAGTTAATACATGAAAACTTGTGGACTGTTTATCTATGAAGAACAAAATTGCTAGGCTGGGGATGTACCTCAGTTGGTAGAGTACTTGACTTGCATGCACAAAGTCTTGGTTTGTATTCCCAGCACCATATAAAACCAGGCATGGTGGCATCTTCCTGTAATCCCAGCACTCAGTGTGTAGGCAGTAGGACTAGAAGTTGAAGGTCAACCTGGCTACATAGCAAGTTTGAGATCAGCCTGGGCTACATGAAACTCTTTCTTTAAAAATTTGATTAGAAATTCTGTCAGAATAAAACCATTGAAAATAGCTACTAAATCATTTTCAAAACCTTTTATGGTAGTTAATTTATTTTTATATTTACTGTGAGGCTAAAGTTTGTACCTCAACCCTTATACACTAAAGGTAAGTCCTTTACCATGGAGTTATATCTCCAGTCTTGTTCTATAGTTTATTAATCAAAGAATGAAAGACCATTATATAGAGAAAAAATATATAATGTATGAAAATATTGAAATGTACTGAAAATGTTGAAATATATTGAAAATTCAAAAATACTAAACAAAGCCAGGCATAGTGGCATACACCTTTAATCCCAGCACTAAGGAGGCTGAGATAGGAAGATTGTTGTAAATCAAAGCCAGCCTGGGACTACATAGTGAATTCCAGGTCAGCTTCAGCTACTGCCAGACCCTACCTTGAAAAACAAACAAAAATTCTGAAAAAAGTTAAAAGAACAAAGCTTCCCTAGAAAACAATGAAGAGGACATGCTTAGATGGGACGTTGGAATATCTGCAGTGTCCCCCTCTTTGCTTCTTCCTGGGTGACATAAAATGAGCAGATTTTTTTCTACCAAAACTGATAGACTGATGGGGGAATGATTCAAGGTACCCTGAAATACAGTATGTTTCCTCAAAAAATTAGGTGTGCAAGTCATCCAGTGTGGTGCACAACTGTTATGCTCTCTGCAATGATGTTCCTCCTCACCATAGGATCAAAGTAAAATGATCAAATAAACATTGATTGAAATCCTTGGAAAATGCCAGGAAAATAATCTTTTCATCCTTGTAAGATGTTTATCTCAGTTGTTTCAGCATGATGGAAAGCTGACTAAGGAAGTCAAATAACTTTCAGTACAGGCTTTAAGACCTTATATGCAGAATGGAAGTTGTAATATACAATTGTGCTGAGAGATAATCATATCTACAGAATTAGGAAAGGTAACAGACAACTCTTTTCCACAGAAATCAACTGATAGTGAATAAAAGATTTAAATGTAAGATATAAAGGCATAAAATTCCCAGTATATATGGGAAATACATAAGGACAATATATAGACAAAGTGCTTTGATGTATGTAAAAGTATAGTTAGTAAAAGAAAAAAAAAATCAATAACCAAGACTACAACGGATTGAAGAATCACTATCTAAAATGAGAAAATGATAGCAACCTTTATCCAGCAAGAGATTTTATATTATCATTGCACTGAAATTAGAATATATATTATCAAGATACAAAAATAATTAATGCTAAAAATCTGATAAACTGATGAATATAAATATAAAAATATAAATTGGTTAAGGTAAATGACAGCATATGTTCTCAAAATATTAGATGTAAGTCAGGCACGGACAGGGTGTACAACTGAAATCTTAACACTTAGGAGGTGGTGTCTGGAGGAACAAGAGTTCAAAGTCAGCTTCCACTACATAAAAAGTTTGTGGCCACTCCTGACTACATGAGATCCTGAATCAAACAAATAAACAAAAGGTGAAAGAAACTACATATAGAACTAGAACACAATACTACTACACCATCCCTGGCTATATGTATTCAAAGGAGATGACACCAGTACTTTGCAGAGAAATTTATACTCCAGTGCTTATAAAAGTATTGCACACTAAAGCCAAGATATATAATCAATACAGGTAGTAAATTACAGAGGATATGTGCAGCATATTAATGATTGAATATTATTTATCTATTATACTAATTATCTCTTCATTGTTGGGAGAGCAGTGAAATGTTATAGGCATAAAAAGAAAAAAGTTATGTTCTCATTATACTTATAACCCAAATTTGTTTAATACAAGAAAAATAAAACAGAAGTTATTACAGTATAGAAAAGGGATGGGAGAAATGGGATGGAGAGAGGATAGTTAGAATTAACTGTGTGCTTTGGAAAGAATAACCAATGTTCTGTAGTATAGTAGTAAATATGCATTCAACAATTGCATTAGTTACTTCAAAAGAGCTACCAGAAAGTTTTTAAGTGTTCCTGATACCAGTAATGTCTGAACTGACAGCCTTATCAACTAACTTCATCTGATCTTTACATATTATATGTATCACAAAGTCACCTTGTTCTACATAAATGTGCCTCATTAGTCTTCAAGAGCAAGATACCACCAAATGTGGGCTAGAAGTGAGCCAACGCATATAAAATTCCCTCCAAAACATAGATGGTCATCCCTTCTATCTAGTACTAACTTTTCTCTCCGTTGGAGAATTTGCTTATCTTTTTTCAGGTGGACAACGAACCTGAAGGGAGGATCAGCTAATCGCACCTCACCAGGGCCCCAGCTGAAACCATAGAGCAACGCAGGGAAAGAGCAAGAATACAGTGCTCAAGGCGATCACGACACCAGAAAAAGGCTGAAGGAGATAAACACAGAGAACATCCAACTCCAACTAAGCCAGATATCCAGAGACACAGAGGCTCCCAAGACCTCATCACTGAAGCAGAACTAAAATGACCCCAATGTGGTTCAGGGAAACTCGCGGAACAGGGGGCAGAAAGATTGTTAGAGTCACAAGTTGGGGCTTTATGCACAGAGACTGGGGCCTATCCACCAGAACTCTTGACTAACCTCACAATGCACGACCCACATTCCCCATTGATGAGGGTCCCTTTGAAAGTGGGAGGACAGGGAGGAGGACAATGGAACCAATACTATGAATGTAAAATCAGAATAATATAAATAAAAAAAATATATTTAAATTTAAAAAGTGCCTCATTATAATGCGTTAATTTAAAATGCAATATCAAATTAGTATTAAAACTTAGTGATATCAATACCTATAAAAAAGAGGAAATTAATTGCTCCTCAGAATTATATGAGTGTTCCAACTCACCCAAAAACACCAGGCTGTTGTAGTTTTCCAACATCACATCCCAGTAGAGGGTTCTCTGAGCACCATCCAGGTGCTGCCACTCTTGCCACATGAAGTCCACAGCTATGTCTTCAAATGATAACAACTCCTATAAAGAGATAATTCTCTTCAACCCAAGACCACAGAGAGGGAATAGTGTATGTATATTTTGGTAGGGTTCACAGTTTCATTGTATACTTTATCATGGATGAAAGGAATCCACATAAATATCTTCCTTGTGTCTTAATGAAATGATTCAAAAATATGATTAGTTTTCTATGGAATTTTAATAGAATGAAATGACTCATGGTTAGGCTGACTGATTAACTATATGGTACACTCAATGCCCAGAATATATAAGGCTATGAGTTCAATTTCCAACACTAATAGAATAGGTCCTATTCTTTTAAAAATATTTTATTTATTTATTTGCAAGCAGAGACAGAAAGAGAGAGAGGGAAAGAGAGAGAGGGACTGGGCATGCCAGGGCCTCCAGCCACTACAAATGGACTCTTGCCACCTTGTGCATCTAGCCTGACATGGGTACTGGGGAATTGAACCACTGAGCCATCTCTCCAGCCCCCAAACCATTACCTTTAAACAATGTCTTTTGTGAAGCATTTATAAGTGGCAAGTTTAGTATGAAAAAAAAAATTGCTACTGCATTGTGGGCTTTCAGTCTTATCAATGATACTTAATTACTATTAATGGCTCAACTCAGCTTCTGTGAATTATTTTTCTCCTGCCTGAACCCAGTTCTGCAAGTATTCTATAATGTGTCAGAAACTGACCAAAGTGTCCTAGCCCTACTAAGCATTCTTGTGGTGTAAGCATTTCAGCAAGGAGAGAGAGAGAGAGAACCTCAAAAAAGTTAAAATCCTATTAAAACCATGCTACTCACCTAGTTCAAACAAGTGACAGATTTAGGGGTTACTCATGTTAGGATATTAACCATTCCTTCAAATCTATCCTAAGAGCATTAAGATTTCCTACATTTTACTTATTCATTCACTCATCCATTCTTATTTTATCGAGAAAGTCTTACCATGTAGCATAGTCTTGCCTTGAAATAGCAACAACCTTCCTGCTTCTGCTTCGCATGTGCTGGGATTGCAGGTGTATGCTGTCATGTCCAACTATGTTTGATATTTTATTCTGTGTGGGATATTATATGTCAGGTTTCATTTTACACATAGGTATGATAATAATAATCATCACAGCTTATTTCCTTGGTCACTATGCCTTATTTTCCAAAGCTCATATTTTATAGAGAAATCAAACACATAGATTTCCCATGTGGTCCTTTAAGGCTCGAATTTCTCCTCTTGCCTGATACTTCTAGCATTATGCATGCATGTTGTGTATTTGTTACAATCAAGAATTAAAAATACAAATGGTGATGATGAAAAATAATGAACAGATTCATTATCATTCCCCAAGTCCAAACTTGACACTAAAGTTCACTCTTTGCTTCACATACTTCTGGAGGTTTTGATAAATACATATGTCATGTATCCACCACTATCATGTAGATAGTGTTACTGCCATAAAAACTGCCTGTGGTCCACTTGTGCATCTCCCTTACCCTTCCACATCCCCTGATAATAAATCCCTTGACAATCACTGATTTTTAAAATGTTTCATTTTTTTCATAATCTTATATACTTGCAACAATACTTTCATGTCTGACAGTTGAGGTCTTCTTCTTCATTTGGGGATCTCTAATCTGATTATGAAGGAAGAAGAACATTTTATTCTTTCTTTTTTATAGTCTTTGTGCTTTATCCTTTTTTCTCACGTGTCCATGTGTGTGCTATGCATGCATATGCTTACATGTATGTCTGGGTGCATGTAGAGGCCAGAGGTTGACATCAGGTGTCTTCCTTGATCCCTTTCTACCTTAATTACTGAGGCTGGGTCCCTCACTTAAACCTAGGACTTGCTGATTCAGCTAGTCTAGCTAGCAAGCTTGCTCTGGAGGATCCTGTCTCTGCCTCCTGAGCACTGAGATTACTTGAGACACCATCCCACACAACATGTGCTTGTGCAGATGGCGGAATTTGTACTTATGCTTAATGGCCACTTCCTCAACGGATCCTCCCATGTGCTTTTCTTGAGACAAATCTCACAACCTAGTCCAGATGGCTGCTCTTGTACTCATCCTCCCATGTGCTGGGATGACATACGAGAGCCATTAAGCTCAATCAATCAATCACAATCTCTCTCTCTCTGTGTGTGTGTGTGTGTCTATCATGGAAGTCTCACATGTAGCACAGGTCAACGAAGTCTCAGGTTTGGGGTTTGGATGACATGTAGCACATACAAGTGAAGTCCCAGGCCGGGGAACCTGGTGTGCTCCCATAGAAGGTCACTGCTTCTATGATGTATCAGGAAGGTGAACAGGGGAAGTCCCTGGCTCTGCTCCATATAGGAGGAAACAAGGGCAAAAATGATGGTTTTGACTGGGCATGGTGGCACACTCCTGTCATCCCAGCACTCAGGATGCTAAGGAAGGAGGATTTTTGTGAGTTTGATGAAAGCATAGGCTACATAAAAGTACCAGGCCCAGGCTGGAGAGATGATTCAACTTTTAAGGTGCTTGCCTGAAAATCCTAAGGACCTGGGTTTGATTCACCAGTACCTACATAAAGCCAGATGCACAAAGTGCCACATGCATCTGGAGTTCGTTTGCAGTGGCTGGAGGCCCTGGCATGCCCATTCATTCTCAAGAAAGAGGGAGGGAGGAAGAAAATATAAAAAAAGAAAGTACCAGGCCAACATGGCATACATGGCAAGACACAATTTCAACTCCCCAAATAAAAATTGAAGGTTCAGTATAGGTCATGGTGGCACATGAGCAATCTCACTCTTGGCAGGCTGATTCAGGAGGCTCATCAAAACTCCAAAGTTCTGGGGGAGACAAATGTGCCCAATGGGTTGTTTCTTCCTTACCTATCACCCCAGTGGCTGACTACTGAGTGTACCAGTAGCAGAATGTGCTGGGCTCCTTGGGGAAGAGGGGGGGGTTCATGCCCTAACTCAACATTCCACACTCAGGAAGAAGTTACACCAGAAAAACTTGAGAGGAAGGAGAGGTGATTGTGGAAACCATATTGCCATGACCCAATGCAGCAGGGACAAGACCCAGCTCAATCTGGTGCCCAAACCTTGGGCTCTTAAGCAGGAGGATGAAGACAGTGGCTCTACTCTACTAGGGAGCTGTGGCAGAGGCCTTATTGCTGACTCGTTATATCTTCCTACCTGTCATAATTTAATTCTTGCTGTCATTTTCTGATGTCTCAGATTGGGAAATAGGCCCACTGAAAACAGAGGATTAAGAGACACAGCCAAGACTCCAAATCCCATATGGTCTTCTCCTCTGAAAATCAAGTATATATGTGGCACCAAGGAGAAGAAAGATTGAGTAGTTGCTGAAACCAAAAAAAAAATAAATAATAATAATAAAGGGCACAGGATTGGGTGAAAGCTTCAGGCTGACAGAACCCCCTTCTCCAGAGGAAACACATGGGTGTGGAATTGGTCAAATGTATCTATCCCTTCTGGCTGGGCCATGGCTATGAGCTATGCAGACCTTGTTTACAACTGGAAGCTGAAGTGTACTTTGAGGAAACCACCATTGGATACTTTCATTGATCTACAAATCTGTGATATGGGATGCAATTTCTTTCTTGAAGGGAGATCAGAACGGCCTGCTCTGTGTCCTCTACTCCTGTGCTCTATACTAACAATTTTTCATTTTAAAATGATGCCTTTCACATAATGAGACCTTTCTTTCTTTGATTGTTCTTTGTTTTATAGTACTGGGCACCAAACTCAGGGTTCTGTACAAGCTAGGCAAGTGCTCTACCACTGAATTACATCCATAGTTTCCTCATTTTCTTTTGAGGCAGGATTTCTACAGGTAGCTCAAACTGGGCTTAAACAGGGAGAAAGTGATTGGGAATGGAACCCAGGAGCCTGTGCATGCTTGGAAAGTACATTACCACTGAACTGTATCCCCTTAAATTTTATCAACACATGATCTCATTAAATTGCCAAGGTTTACTGTGAAGTTGTTCTGCAGCTGATGGTGCTCTAACCTGCTATTATTTCCTCCTGCCTCAGTCTCCTCAGGAGCCAGGAATATAGGCCAATATCACTTGGGCTTTGGGAAAGATTAGAATCAAGGTTTAGGCTTGAAGGGCACTGATGGGAACATACAGGGGCAGGTGGGAGGAGGTGAGAAGGGGTAAAGCATCTGCCCAGAGCTGCTTGTAGAATCCTGGTTTAACTCTCCCAGCTGTCTTAGCTGAACAAGGTCCCTTCTCAGACCAAGAGAATATACACACATTCAGAGAGAGAGAGAGAGAGAGAGAGAGAGAGAGAGCGAGAGAGAGAAAGAGAGAGAGAGAGAAGAATGGCTCAGAGAGGTGAAGTGCTGAACCAAGATCACTCAGTCAAGGAAGTGGGCATCCTGATTCCAGCTAATGACTTAGAGACCCCAGGACCTAAAGTAAATGCCTCCGGGGTAAGAGTGGGAGACTCTGAGATACTGGAGAAAGACAGGCCTGTGACAGGAAAGCAAAGGGGGAATCACACTCACATGCCTAGATTAAGACACCCAAAGACATAGTCACTGAGATTCAGAGACCTCTGTGATCTTACAGATTCAGAGACAGATAGCCAATGGTATAAACCCAAAAGCACACACAAAGCTTCACAGGTGGGCTGTGGTGGATGGGACATTGAGCCCTGGCTACACCTCCCAGGTCACAGGCAGGGACTGAGAGGTCCCTGTGAATAGATGTAGGAAAGCTTCCCTGATAGGGGAGAACTGGTTCCACTTAATGTGGGATCATTACCTAGGCTGAGAGAAGCCCCATCAATTTAGCTGCTGACAGGGTGGCTGGTGAAAACACCTTCCCAATCCATGGCCTTCTATGGCCATAGTTAAAAGACCAGATACTGAATCCCAACATCCCACACCATAGACAAGAGGTCCAAAGACCTGTGACCAGATCCAGTAGCTTCCGACACTATGCTGCTGCTCTGTAAGCACCCCTGCATGCCTTCTCCCCAGAGCCCATGTATAGAGGCCCCCAAACCTCTTAGAATTCTGCCTGGTCGCTAAAACATGTCTTGAACCCCATGACAGCATGGTCAGGTCAGGTGAGTAGTCTCCTGAAGGTCAGAGCCATGAGGATGCCACCTCAGGTCACCAGAGCCCAGAGATAAAGTTCAGGACACAACAGATGGTGTTCTGTGTGGCTGGGAAATATAACAGAATCCTGATGTCCCTGGTACAGATAGAAGATCATCTAGATGTTTGTTTCCACAGCTACCAGGTTGCAATACCATGGAAACAAGATAAAGAGTGTTCCAGGAATTGAGGGATCAGGGAATATAACCCGAGAGCTAAGTGGCATAGACAATGTAGAGCCAGGGGACAGTGTCCAGTGGTACAGATATGGGAGTGAGGGCACCCCTCCTCTGGCTCACAGTAAGCCAGCCCATAAACTCACCATTTTTGGCTTCTATGGCATAAGTTATCTTCCCTTGATTTCCCTACAGCAGTGTTTCACAGGGAACATCAGCAAATTTCCAGTTTGCACCTGGAAAATCAGTAAGAATATAATTGAAGATCATATACACTCGGGCCTTAAGCATTATTCATTACTATTTTGGCATTCTTATTTGAAATATTGTGACAAATAAGTAATATTCTATATGTTGGCACTGTTTATAACAAATGTATAAATGTTGTAATTGTGTTGAAATTCTTGACTCTCAGCTGGTGAGAGACTTTAACCACAGTCCATCCACAGTGAGTGTCTCCAGTCCCTTCAAATGTCATATTGTACTCTTTCTATCTTGTCTCACTCCTTTCATAAGACATGCCTTACTTCAGAGAGCTCTTCAAGTATCCCTCCTTCTTTTTTAGCCTTTACCTTCAGAATCTTTCCAAATCTTCTCTTCCCTCAGATCCCTTTTACTCATTTCTTTGCCCTTAAAGGTCCTTTGCTTCACTTTGTCCTCAGGCTGCTACAAACTGTGTCCCTTCCTCTGAACTTCACCTCCTGCCTCAGACAACAGAACTTCACTTCATCCCCCAGACCCTCATATCTATGTCCTCTTTCTGAGAGTCACCTCCTCCCTCAGGCCATAACCTTCATCAGGTACTCATTGCTCTCTGATACCCTGACTTCTTCATTTATACTTCAGACCTACTTCCTATGAGACTCAAAGTGGTCTTATAACTGTAATATCAAAGGAGAAGTTACATACTTCCAAAATATAATGACATAGAATAAATGTCCCAATTCCAAAGGGAAGGAATGGAGGCATAGCACAGAAAGACTGGACCTAAACCCAGCAGGGAAAGCAATAATCCAGTAGCTCTGTGGCTGGTGTCTGGGACACATGAGAAAATCCTCTGGGCTTCAAAAGGCTTGAGTATCTCCAGCCCTCCAGCCATGCTGCCCTTAACCTTTCTTGAGGGCCATATCCACCACAAGGTGGTACCAGCATGGCCCATCAAGCTCTGCTTAGAGCATTTTAAGGCTTCTTTTGTCCAAAGCTCCAAATCCTTCCACATTCCTCCCACAAACTAGCTCCAAAATACTAAGAATCACAGCAATGGCCCCACGTCTTGTTAACGATTTTATTAGTCACTTCTCATTGCTAGGACAAAAATGAGTTTAAAAGAAGAAGTTTTAATTTCAGCTTACAGTTCCAGTTTATGGGCCATCCTGGAGTTGGAAAGCATGGCAGCAGGAGCTTGCAGCAGAGTGACACTCAGCCCACGTTAAGGAAGCAGATAGCAATAAATGCTGAATGCTCAGCTAGCCTTTTCCATTTTATAGAATCCAAGAACTCAGTGCATGGGATGGTTCTGCACACAGATAGGGGTCAGGGTGTGGCGGTTTGAATGTAAATGTCCCTCATAGTCTCAGGTCTTTGTGGTTAAGTTTTCTACTTAGTATCCAGCTGGTGGAGTCTTTGGGAGCTGGAGCCTTGATGTAGAAGGCATATTGCTAGGGGTGGACCTTAGCAGTTGAGGAGTCCAGCCTATTGTGTGTTCAGAGCCAGCATATGCTTGCTGTTCTCTCTGCTGTAGATGTGTGATGTGGTGTGCCAGCTTCCTCTGCCATGATGAAGGTTTGTCACAAAACTGTAAGCCTGAAATAAAGCCTTTCCTCTCATAAGCTACTTCTGTTCAGATGCTTTGTCCCAGCATTGAGAAGCTAATTGCTACAATGGGTCTTCCAACCTCAACAAACATAATCACAAAAAAGTCCCTCATAGATATGTTCTACAATTAGTGTGCCTTCCTAGTTGACAAGCAGAGATGAATCCCCACAGTACAGCATGTATGTATTCTCAGTGTTCATGAGCATGATAGGAAGAGGCCATATGTTTGAAGCCATCCTGAACTTCATAGTGAGACTCTGTCAAAGACAAAAGGGCTGATGGGGTGGCATGAGCCTGTAATCAAAGGTATTTGGAAGCTGAGGAGGGAGGCTTACCCTAAATTCAATGACAACGTGAAATACAGACCGAGGCCTTGTATCAAAATCCATAAAAGACATGGAAGGGGTGATACTGCACCTACATCCTCCATTCCTGACACTGGAAAGGAGACTGTGTGGGAGGTGGGGCTTCCCTGAGCAGCAGAACATTCTGCAAAATAAGACAGCAGCTGGCAGGCTGAATTCTGAATTCTGGCCTCCCTTCCCTCTCTGTCCTTTCCTCCTGTAGGTACCTGCTAGATGACCAGGCACCTCTCCCTTCACCTCAGCCCAAGGGCTGAAATTTCTCCAAAAGTCAGGTTTGCATCTAGTGCCATTTAGACCATCCTCAAAGGTCAAATATGCAGTTAAGGAGAAGAATCTGGGCTGTGTGGAGATCACAGCAATCTTATCCTGTCTTGGTCCTAGAAGCTCCCAAAGAGAAGATACTATCCCTCCTTAATAGCCCACAGCCAAAGGTACTAATTGAGTGTTTCTGTGCTCAGGACCTACAGGGATGAGATTCAGTCAAAAGCACACTTCTCATGCTCATAGAAGTAGGCATTCAATCCACTGTTAATTAAGAATGCATGGACAGGTGTGATCCTATAGGATAAGAGGGGGAGGAATGGCTCAAGAGTGAAGTGCTTAATTAAGGTCACCCAATTAGGAATTGGGAAGCCTAGGGACACCAAGACCTGAAGGTGGAGAGAGACCCAGAGATATTAGGGAAAGATGGTTCCATGAAAGTAGGGGTGGTGCTCACAGAACTAGATTTGGACAGCCAGAGAGATAATCACAGACATTCAGAGATAGTCATCACAGAGACTCACAGATATGACAGCTAGAGACTCAAACCCAGCTGCACACACAGGGCAAGCTGGGTGTGACCGGGTGTGGGGGAAATCATGTGCCCTTGCTTAGCCTTCCAGAGAACATGAAAGGGCTGCATGGCAACAGAAAATCCTGGGGGCAGGCAGGTGGTACCAGTTGGGCAGTCAGACATCATCATGCAGTCCAGCTGGGTGCAAGGTGCCTGTCAAAACCACATTCCAGAGTTGCACCAATCTAGGTTCCAGGCTCCATCTCTGGATGCTCCATACTCTGATTGATATTCTGCTGGAATCATGGATAGGGGACCCCTGGGCCTTAGCATCTTACTGCAAACCTTGTGTCCTTCTGTCCTACACACAATGCTCTGAGACCCATCAATAACAGGAACCCAAATCCACACATTTGCCTTATTCGCACTGTCTGATCAATGCAGTTGGGGGAGGGGCATGCAGTGTCAGTTTCCCAGGGGCCAAGGGAGCCAGCCCAAAGTCACAATGCTATGACTCAGCTCCTGTATACAGACACAACTCAAGGATAAAGGGAAGGACTAAGTCATGGCTGAGACCCAGGTGGGCTAATTCTGCTCTGTTCCAGGGACACAGGCAGCTGTTAAGATGCCAGGGTTAGAGGACCTAAGAGTTACAGACCTCACTCCAGGAAGCAGGCCTGCATTCATCCCTGGAGGTCAGGTCAGCATCAGGGAAACAAAGCCTATGCTCACCCCAAGGAAGCTATCTAGCCATGGACAAAGATAGGGATTGCCCGATCTTGGGCCAGTTCCTTCCCAGCTGGGCTCCACATCCATTTTCTTCAGCTGGTAGAACCCACTGGCTCTTTATGCAGCTCTATGTAGAAGTTCTATGTAGAATTTAAATCTAATCCCATTCCTTGCTGCCACAAGTCTCTCTCATTCCTGCATTTGGAGGCAGCAGAGCCAAGTCACAGAGTGACCGTTGTGCTGTCAATGACCTGAAACTATGAATTCACTCCCTGCATGCCTCAGTTGACCAATCCAAACCATTGTGTACCAAGGAACAGGATGTAAGAATTAGAGCTGGTCTGTAGCTACCCAAGTCAGTTGGTTAGAAACAACATGCTGGACCCACAGAGACCAGACTTCAAATCTGTTGTATCTGACTTCAAGGCTAGGACAGCAAGTTCAAATGTGAGTTGTAGATGGACTTCTTCTCGAAACGTGTGGCAGTGATTGTAACTGTTAGCAGGAGTTTGGCCAAGTATGAATGGACTCATCTTGTCTCATATGTGTTAAAAAAAAGGGGCAAGGAGTAAGACAAGCAATGTAGAAACTGTAGCACATGTGTTTTACCCCAGCACTTGGGAGGCTGTGACAGTGAGACAGCAGGACTTCCATGAGGAGGAAGCTAACCTGGACAACACAGTGAGTTGCAAGTTAGCCTGAGCTGTCTCAAAAGGAAACAGAAAGCTTGATGGTGTGGCACTCACATGCAATCCAAGCTGTTTGGAGGCTGAGGCAAAAGGAGTTGCCAGAGTCTGATGGGGAACAGGCAGAGGCCCTGGGGCAAAAATCCTCAAAAGGTAGGGGATTCTGATTCTGTTTCTGCATCCTCCATCCATGACGCTGGAGGGGAGGTGGTGTGGGAGCTGGGACTTCCCTGAGTCAAACAGTCAGAGAAATCAGGCAGCTACAAGGTAAGCTGATCCTGGCATCCTATCCCTTCCTGGACCCTTCCTTCATCTCAGCCCAACTGAGCACTCAGATAGTGCTCCTCTATGAGGCATACATCCAGGAAAGGAGTGAGGGCCATACTGAAAGGTCATACACTTATGCCTTAAACACAGCTCATTGCTATTAACATTCTTATTTGAAATGTGACTATACAAAAGGAATATTAACTCTATGTAGGCAAGTTTCACAGCCCAGTTGGCCAGTTGTTTTGGAACTCAGGACTGTCAACAACATCCCAGAGCAAGGGGAGCTCTTTCCTATCTCATGTCTTTTTATTTCCCAGCCTTTCCATCCTACTACTGCATTCCTACCTTAGGCCATGCTTTCACCCTCAGACCTTCAGAGTCTTCTCCCCCCATCTACACTCCTCCCTCAGAACTGGCCTCTACTCTCAGATTCCAACACAAATCTCATCTCTGAAGACATTTTGCCCAAACTATCTACTGTCTCAAAACCACTTATCCCTTCACTTTACTGTAGACTGTATCTCGTCCCTCATCCTCATCTGGCTTGCTTCCTCAGATATCCACTTCTACTCCCCTCCCCCCTTTCAAACTGAAACCTCTACTTGCAGATTCCTCCAAATATCCTCTTCTCTCAACCTCTCCTCCTTCAAACTGCTCCACCCCACTTAGTCTCCACACTTCTACAGACTGTTCTTCCTCTCTCACACCTTCATTTCT
Source organism: Orientallactaga sibirica (assembly GCA_036365145.1). Lineage (NCBI taxonomy): Eukaryota > Metazoa > Chordata > Mammalia > Rodentia > Dipodidae > Orientallactaga > Orientallactaga sibirica. Next base: position 35,708,722 of record JAEOAD010000015.1, on the reverse strand, counting down.
TCCCTCAGATAATCACTTCCTCCTTCAGACACTCATCCCCTCTGGCTCACAAGCCCTCTCTAGGGCCATCTTCCAGCCCTGGCCACTTCCTTCACCTTATCTTTTTACCTTACACCTTTCAGGCCAGTCTTTCTCACAGATTTCCTCCTCAAACATTTTAGTATTGCATCCATCCTCACAAAGTGTGGAGCCTCAGCAAAATCTCTCCCAGACCTTTACATGCTCCTGTGAGCTTAGTGTAAGGCCACTATGCCACCATTCTCAAGATGGCAGGCAGTGAGGAAACACCACTCTAAACCAGTCTTGGAATCAGCTTCTCTTTCTGTGCAGAAGGCAGAGCTCCACACCCCATCCTTCATCTGGTTTCCAGGTCTAAGAGGAGAGGACAAGTGGGCTCTAAAGAAGCCTCCAGCCTTTGCCTTGCAGTGGCCTCACCACACTGCTAGGCAGGGGGTGACATTACCCCACTTACCATAAGAACAAACTGAGACCTAACAGTGGGTCTTGCCTTCTCTGAAGGCCCATAAGGAAGAATATAATTAGAAGTGGGGCCTAGGACCCTAGCATGCCAGGCAAGCACACTACTACTGAACTCTTCCCTCTTATTTTATTGTTTGTTTGTTTAGTTAGCTTTAAAAATTATTTATTTATTTGAGAGAGAAAGAGGGAGAAAGGGAGGGAGAGAGAGAAAGAGAGAAAGAGAGGGAGAGAGAGAATGGGCACATCAGGACCTCCAGCCAGTGCAAACGAACTTCAGATGCACGTGCATCTGGCTTACATGGGTACTGGGGAATCGCACCTGAGTCCTTTAGCTTTGGCTGGAAAGCGCCTTAACCACTAAGCCATCTCTCCAGTCCTACTTTTTTTTTTTTTTTTTTTTTTTTTTGAGGTAGGGTCTCACTCTAGCCCAGGCTGACTTGTAATTCACTATGTAGCCTCAGGGTGGCCTCAAACTCATGGCAATCCTCCTACCTCTGCCTCCCAAGTGCTGGGATTAAAGGCATGCACCATGAAGCCTGGCTTCGCTTCGCTTCTCTTCCCTTCCCTTCCCTTCCCTTCCCTTCCCTTCCCTTCCCTTCCCTTCCCTTCCCTTCCCTTCCCTTCCTTTCCTTTCCTTTCCTTTCCTCTTTCTTTCTTTCTTTCTTTCTTTCTTTCTTTCTTTCTTTCTTTCTTTCTTTCTTAAGATAGGGTCTCACTATATCACTTAGATGGGCCTTAAACCCACTCTGTATTGTAGGCTTGTCTTGAATATTTTATCCTGCCTCCTCTCTCACTCTCCTCAGTAGCCAGGTTTACTGAACTAAGCTACTATGATTGCCATGGAGGTGAACCCAGGTCTAGTCTCCCTTCCCTGTTTCAGCTCAGCAGAGCATGAAGGAGGAAATCCAGACAGAGGGAAGAAGGCAGGAGGGAGTGAGGCCTCCCTCTGCACATAGCTGCTCCTAGAATACCTTATCCAGAGTTAATGATACAAAAAAGTATGAGCCAGCCAAAATCCTTCCCAGACCAGGAGTCACACCCACTTTCAAGGTGTCAGTGACACACCACTAAGACCAAAAAGACATTGAGGGTGAGACAAAACAGGACCTATGGAAGGATGGTAGCTCACACCCATAAATCTCAGTGTTTAGAAGGCTGAAGCAGGAGGATTGCTAAGATTGAGAAGATTGTAGGCTATAGACTGACACCATGTCTGAAGATTCAAATAACAAAACTTACAGAATCAAGAGTTGAGACAGGATGAAGGAAAAGATTTGCAGATATATGGGGAAAGCCAGAGTCAGCATGTCCTGCGGCAGGTTTGGGGTTAAGCTCCCATTTTCCTACCTCCAAGTCTCCAAAGCTACCCCCTCTGTCACTGTGACTCAGTAACCAGGACTCAACCTGTAGGATCCCAGAAGCAGGAGGAGGTTACTTGAGGACAGTTTGCATGCAAATGATCTCGAGATGTTTTTGGAACATTGTGAGCCTTGAGCACATCCCGCAAACGGGTGGGCCCTTTCTTGCCTGCAAACAGGGAGAAGGATAAAGGCTGTGAATGCTGTGTTCCAGTTGATGTCAGTCAAGGCTAATGGTTACAGAAAGTTCTGGGAACTGAAACAGATTCTCTTTGTGTGCTAATAGTAAATCATGCATTACATATTAGAGTTTGTCACGTAGGCTGCTTTCACCAAAGATATATAAAGCTACAATAAAGTGAGCATGGCGCAGCCACTGTGTCTGTCTTGTCTGTTGTATGTCTTTGTCATTTCTTTCAGCCTTGGGCCCCAACACAACCCCTGTCAAATTCTGAAAACTGATGGCTGTGGGGCTTCACATCATGGGAGAGACAGAGGATGAGGACTCTGCTCTGCCTCCCCAACTCCTGAGCATCTGCTTCATGCTCTCAACACCCCTGTCTTGTTCTCCTTCCCAAAAGAATGGAAGGAGTAGAGCCTGAAGCCTCATCCAACACCTACCCTTGAAGGCTTGGGGTCTTGGGTCCTAACTGTAGCCTTCTGATTTTCGTGTATCTTGCTGTCTGTGTCTCCCTCTTCCTCTCACTGCTCTTTGGTCCCACAATCTTTTTGGTGATTCCCTGGGCTCAATCTGTGCAAGGGCTCTAGGTGGGTGCAGGAACCTGCAAGGTAAGACACATGCAGCCCTTTGGTGTAATCCCCACTCTAGACCTGCCCTTGGAAGGATGTGCTGAAGGCCAAAGTGGAGCCAAGGAGGGAGAAAGGTACCTAGTACCTGGGCTCCTGCCATGAGCCAGTCACTGTCCTGGGAAACTGTCTTTGCTGCCACAAAAGAAGACACAGAACCAGCCCTGTGGGCTCAGGCCCGAACTCCAACTTCCTGGGAAGCCAAAGCAGAAGGATCACCATCTAAAGATCTTCTTGGGCTACAGAATGAAACTATATTTCGAAACAAATGTTAGAGCTGGGAAGATGGCTCAGGGGTTAAGGGCACTTGTTTGCAAAGCCTGCTGGCCCAGAGTTCAATACCCAAAGCACCCATGTAACCCAGACTGGAAAAGTGGTGCAGGCATCTGCACACACTTTTTCAGTAAAAAATAAAGAAAGAAGGAAGGAAGGTAGGAAAGAAAGATGGAAGGAGTGAAGCAGGGCCAGAGAGATGGCTCAGGGGTTTGCCTGCGAAACCTAAGGACCCAGGTTCAATTTCCCAGTAGCCATGTAAGCCAGATGCACAAGGTGGTGCATGCATCGGGAGTTCATTTGCAGTAGCTAGAGGCCCTAGTGCAACCAATCTTTCTGTACCTCTGTCTCTTTCTCTCTCTCTAATAAATAACTAAAATATATATTAAAAAAAAGAAACACAGGGGCTGGAGAGCTAGCTTAACAGTTAAGGTGTTTGTCTGCAAAGCCAAAGGACCTTGGTTTGATTCCTCAGGACCCACATAAGCCAGATGCACAAGGTGCCACATGCACATGGAGTGGCTCGAGGCCCTGTTGTGCCCATTCTCTCTCTCTCTCTCTGTGTGTGTGTGTGTGTGTGTGTGTGTGCCTCTTTCCCTCTCTCGTTCTCATAAATAAATAAATAAATAAATAAATAAATAAATAAATAAATATTTAAAAAAAGAAACACAGGATTTGGTTCAGTGGCATGCCTATCAAGCACGGATCTCTAGGTTGGATCCCTAGTACCAGACACACACAGCCAGTAAGAGGGGAGGCATAGGTGAGTGGCACACACACCTACATTCAGACAGTCAGGAAGATATTCACAGACTCAGACAGATCACAGCGATATAGAGTGTGAGCCTGAGACACTTAGGTGAGCGGGATCCGGGCTGAGACCATAATACCTGGCTTTGCCTCCCTGGGCTTGGGTCCAGGGAACCTGCGAAATGCCTGAGAAGTGTCATCACACAGGCTGACAAAAGTCCCTTCAGTACAACTTGTAGCAAAGCACCTAGGGAAATCAATTTTCTGACCAGCGCCACGCTATGACCAGTCTCCACCTCCTGAACCCGTGCCCCAGACTCCAGGGGCAACAGACAAAGGGCTCTTGTACCTGTAACCCAGTACCACAGTTTCCAACGCCAACCTACCACACCGCAAGCACCCCAGCATGAGAATTCCCCAAAGACCATTGGCTCCTCCCCCGACCCAGGACGCAGAGAGCCTTGATGTTTTCCGGGCTCCCTGTCTGGTAGCTAGAACAAGCTGGGTCTTTGAGACCCATGACAGCCTGCCCAGGTCAAAATGAATGGGCTCTCATGGGTCAGGGCCAAGGGTTGGCCACCAGTCATCTGAGGCGGGAGATAGAAGCTCAGGACACAAAAAGAGTTGTTGTGGTTGGCTTGGAGGCAGATTGTAACGTGATAACCCAGGCAAGGATATGAGGTCATCTACGACAGGACCCTGGAAACCAGATATGATAGCCCCTTGCAACTGGATCCACATCAAGGAACGCTGGAGGACAGAACACAAGAGCCAAGTGGCACAGTAAAAGGGGACTTAGGAGACAAGAGTCCACTGGTATAAATATGGGGTTTAACAGCTTCCTTGTCCTGGCTCTGGACTCTGGCTCTTGTCCTGGGCACAGCTACGCAGAGGCGGCTGCAACCGGGTTATATCTGGTTTGTGTCTCCCGCCCAGCCCCGACCCCACAGCGGGAGAGGTCGGCGCGCACAGCGTCCCAAACCGCGGGCTCGGCCAGGGGACTCTGGTGGGGAGCCGCCAGCCCCGGGCTGACAATGGCCCGCAGCACACTCACCATTGCTGGCTTCCCCGCCACGTAACGTCTTCCCATGGCTCTTCCCGCACCACCGTGGCGCAGGGCCACACAGGACAGGTCACACTCAGGCAGACCCCTGAGAAGAAGGGCAAGGCGGGCACAGCTCTCCCGCTAGACGGCGAGCAGGCCGAGGGCAGGGTCGCGGGAAAGACCCTCCCCGCAGGCAGGAGGCTCGCCCCGCGCAGCCCCGCGCAGCCCCGCGCAGCCCCGCGCAGCCCCGCGCAGCCCCGCGCAGCCCCGCGCAGCCCCGCGCAGCCCCGCGCAGCCCCGCGCAGCCCCGCGCAGCCCCGCGCAGCCCCGCGCAGCCCCGCGCAGCCCCGCGCAGCGTGCACGGCCACCTTCCGGCCAGACAGGACCTCGGGCGCACGCGCTCCGTACTCGGTGGGGATTCTCGGCGGCGAATTCTCAGTCACAACTTTGTACCCCAGCCTGCAGGAGCAAGCTTGGAGTCCTAACTTTTGGGAGGACGCTGGAAGCCAGAAATGGCGAGTGGTGGCGTCCTGAGTCAGGTGAGGGACTCTGTACACGGCGGACCAGGCCGTGGAGGCGCGCGCTGTCCACCTTCCGCTCCGGGTCCAGGCCCGACCGAGAGTTCCGCCACTGGACACTCCAGCCCCTCCCGCTACTGGGTGGGGGCTGGACTGGCTCCTGGAACCCAGGGTGTCCAGTGTAGTCCGTGCACGGGGACCTCAGCCCAGACTGCTGCCCCAATTGAAGAGTTCTGTCCCGGTGTGTGGAAGGAGTTCTGAATCGGAGCAATGAAGCTGTAATCCCCACCTGCAAAGCTGGGCGTTGCCCCTGGCTTCCCAAGCTCGTTGGCACCCCAAAGTTCCAAATCTGAGCATGTCATGGTTTTAAAAGGTGGTTTTGCCAGCTCCCCTGAGACTGGCCGTACTTTTCTCAGCTGGAGTGATGATCCCTCCCCCACCCCCATCGCCCCAGTGGTTTCCAGGAACCCAAGCCAAGGCTGATAGTGTATCCTGCTGCCACAGCTCTGGCAATTCTTGTCTCTTGGTTTTGGCTCTCCTTGTCCGTTGCTTTATCTCTGAATCTCTGTGACTCTTTCTCGCTGACTGCTGCCTGAATCTAAATTTCTGAGCATCATCCCCTCTTTGTCTTTGCTGTCACCCGCCCTTCTTTCTGTAGTTCTAGCAGAAAATAGCAATTTAAAAAAAAAAAAACAACGTGCTGAGTTAGAGCCCACCAACAGTCCTGAAATTACCCACAAATACCAGGGCTAAATCCATGGTCGCCCTTGAGCCATCTGCAGGGAGAGACCAGAGAACAGAGGGAGAAGCTTCCTTCCACAAGCCTTCACAGGGGAGACCAAAGAACATAAAGTTCCCTGCCCGTGCTGTTACTGGTAGTTTTGTGCTACAGACAGAAAGGACAAGACATTTAAACTATGTAGCTGCCTGCTCATGTCATGTACTCTTCTGTAACCTTGCTTGCTTGTAGGAAGAAAGATATAAAAAGCCCCGCTTGCCTAAGCTCCGGGCTAACGCCATTACAATATGAGTGTATGTGTCAGTATGCTAGCAGGAATAAGGCCGAGTCTCATTCAGAAATTCCTGCAACATAGTGTGTTTTTGAGTCTCTCACCATTGTTTTCCGAGGGGGCATTTCCGTGCGTCACTGTGAACCCCAGGTCATGGGTTATAGTCCTAATTAACACCTCCCTTTGGGATGGTGTTGATTAGGTATGTCCCCTCTCTGAGCATTACCCTTCTGTGTCGTGTTTGTGTGCAGAGTGGATGACACTGGGAATGGGACCCAAGTGCACACTAGGCAAGCCATCGACCATGATCCAGTTCCTCCAACTTCATTTTCTTCTTTGTACATTCCCCCCATCCCCCAGAAAAATTCTCATAGCCCATGCAGGCCTTGAACTTGAGATTCCCCTGCCCAGGCCTCCCAAATAGCATGGGTAACAGACCTGCCTCATTATGTGGAGATGAGGGTCTGAGAGACACATCTCAGGCTGTAGCAGTCTAAGCTGTAAGTGAAAAAAAGGTGTTCTGAGAGAGGAGAGAGTTGAGGGAAAGGAATCTGAGGTAAGAGGAAATTTGGAGAAGATTTGACTGTGGAGTTCAGTTCAGAGGGAGGAGTGAGATTTTTGGAAATTTGAAGGGTGAAGGTATGACTTAAGGAAAGAGTGAGGCAGGATCAAAAGGTGGCAAATGAGGGGGATTTGCAGAGAGAAAAGAGAGCCTCACTCTTCAGTCTGATTAGTTTCTTGTCAGTTTAGAGGGAAGAATTCCAGCACAATTAGCAACATTTGCTGTGAAGGTTGCTGATATACAGAGACTATTCCTTCAATATAATATTCATTCAAATAAGAGTTTTAAAATAGTAATAAACCATGCTTAAGAATTATTAGTAGCCGGGTATGGTGGCTCACACCTTTGATCCCACCATTCCAGATGCTGAGGTTGGAGGGTTGCTGTGAGTTTGAGGCCAGCCTGGGCTGTGGACTGAGTTCCAGGTCAGCTTGGGCTACGGTGAAGCCCTGTCTCAAAAGAAAAGACCTATTTGTTTATGACATTCAAATATTGCCCTACTCCTTTTCCAGATGTAAACTTGAAATATTGTGGGATACGCTGTGACATGGCATTGATGGTAAATCCAAGGGAGGACACCTTGCGTCCCAAAAGCTGAAAATGGTGAGTTTGTGGGGTAGCTTCATGAGCCAGGGGAAGGAAGCTGTGATCCTCATAACTCTACCACTGCTCATTGTCTGCTAGCTTACCGTTGTCTATGTCACGTGACTCTTGGGTTCTGTCCTCTTACTGCTGACTCCTCAGATCCTCATATCTGGTTTTCAGGGTATTGCAATCTGGTGTCTAGAGGATGTCATGTCTGTCCTTTGGACGTCAGTTTTCATTCTGTCTCCCAGCCACCAGGAACTCCATCTGTTTGTGTCCTGAGTGCTTTCTCTGGGCTCTGATGTCATAGGCCAGGCTGTCATGGTTCTTGAGGACCACCAGCATGTTTCAGCTTCCAGGCAAGGGGAGGAAAACCTCAGGAGCACAAGCATCATGGTGAGTGGTAGGGTCCAGGGTGTCATGGTTTTTGTTAGGGCAGCAGGGTAGAGTTGGTCTCTTGTTTAACCCTGCTGTTGAGCTCCAAAGCCCCCAGCTTTCAGAATTCTCCTGGTGTTATGATAATTTTGTCTCAGTGGGCAGAGATGGAATCTTTGAAAAATCAGGAGGTAAGGAGATGGAGATTGTGTCCCAAGCCTGCCACACTACAGAGTCCCTTTGCTCGTTTTGCCTGTTCCTGTGTCTATGAATCTGTCCCTCCATTCCTTGCTTCTTCCCCCTTTCCCATACCTCATTTGTTTTAGTGCTATTTTATTTTTCAGATAGGACCACTGCTGGCCTCAAGCTTATGGCAATCCTCCAGAGTTATAGTTTTCTGACTATTGGGATTTATAGGTGTGAACCACCTGGGCCAGCTATCTGTCCCTTGTTTTTCTTCCCATCTCTGTCTTTGTGTACTCAGTTGTGTCTCTTTGACACTCTGCAAGTGGGTGGGGAGTCATACCTTGAAAAAGAACTTTGGCCATGTTCTAGGCCTGTGTGTAGTTACCTCATGATTCAGGATTCCAGAATCATTTGTATGTTGTGGCCTCACCCATTTCCCTTCTCCTTCATTCTCTCTGTATATTCCCTTCATTGCCCTGTTAAGGTAAGCCAGAAAAGGTGCCTAGATCTGGGTTTAAATTATACTGGCCATGGAGGGGGGTGAGGCAGGAGGAAATATCAAAAGTCTGAGACCCACCTGGGTTACAAAGTCTATTCTAGACTAAACTGTGCAACTAAGACTCTGTCTCAAAAACAAAACAAAAACAAATAGAAAAGGAGCACACAAAACACTAAAATGGGGATACAATTCAGTGGTAGAGTGCTTGCCTGGTACACTTAGAGCCCCAAGTTCCATTCTCAGTCACCACTTGTGAGACCTCAGAGAAGTCAATATTGTTGCCTGAAACTCCCTTTGTTCTTCCAAGAAATGAGATGATATAACCTTCTGCCTGCCAGTGTGGTAGGGCCTCAGAATAAGGCAAGAATAAAAAACTGCCTTGGAAAGGTGTGAGCTGCTGTAGAGCCTACCAGCTTTCCCCACTGGGAACCTCAAACCCAGTAAAGGGGTGTGATGTGGAGCTCTGAGAATTGTACAATCAGTTAATCCTAGAGGAAAGGACAGAACTTAGAGTGATTCTACCATTGCCTGCCACCCAGGCACCCTTACAGCACTGGAAGAAGCCTGCATCTATATGCATTAGTTCCAGATGGAGCCTCAAAAGGATGGGAGACATGGTGCTGGTTTTCCCAAGTCTCTAACAGGGAAGGCAGAACTGAGGTGTTTGAGGGGAGGGGAACCTGTGGGAAGAAGATAGGGTAAAGTGGTGTAAGGTTTAGAAGATAAACTGTAGGGAAGGAGGTAATATCTGAAGGATGAGGACAGGACTCAGAAAGAGAGAGGATTTGAGGTTCTGGATGAAGAGGTGAAGGTCTGAAGCAGGACATGAGGGTCTTCAGGAGTGGCCATGGGGTACAAAAGTTTGAGGAGTAAGTAGGGAGAGGGGTGGCAATGCAGGAGAGAGTTAAGGGAATAGGACATTTGGAGGGGGTCTAAGGGTTGAGGTAACAATTTGAGAAAGGAGGTGAGCATTTCAGGTGAGTAGTATCTAAGGGAGGACATGAGGATCTGACAGAGGGGATGAAGTCTGTAGCTACCTGAGGGCTAAGTTAGGAGTACAGCTGAGGGAGGAGACAGTTGGGGGAACAAGATTCAATTCTGATTCTGAGGGAAGAGAAGATCTGAAGGGATCGAGTGTGAAGGCCAGTTTTGAGGGAGAAAGAAGGCTTGAGGTAGAAGGTCTGACTTCTGAGGATGGAGGCCTAGCCTCAGGGAGAAATGAAGCAAGAGACAAAGACAGAAAAATAAGGGACATGAAAAGGGAAAAGGGGGCCCTCACTCTGGAATCTTGTTGAAGTTTCTCACCAGTTTAGAAAACTATTCTAAAGCTACTAGCAAATTTGTTATAATGTTCACTACATTGGAGGATGTTCATTTTAGATGGAGATATGTCAAATAAAGTGTTAAAATTGCAGTAAGCCATACTTAAGGCCTAAGTGTATAGGACCTTTGAGTACAGTCTTACTCCTTTCCCAGATGTGAACCTGACAGGAAGAACAGTGCTTGAGGACCCTTGGGCAAAGGTGCAAAGAGAGGTGCTGGGACATTCAGCAGCACCTGGTGGAGGACAGGGCAGGGAAGGGAATGGACAGGAGTCAACCTGCCCTGCAGCTGTTGATATTTTAAAATTTATTTTATTTATGAGAGAGAGCGTGAGAGAGAATTGGATTGGTGTACCAGGGTCTCCAGCCACTGCAGTCGAACTCCAGATGTGTGTGCCATCTTGTGTGCATGCATCACCTTGTGCATCTGGCTTATGTGGATTTTGGGGAGCTGAACCTGGGTCCTTAAGCTTCAGAGGCAAGCACCTTAACCGCTAAGCCATCTTAGTAGCCCACAGCTGTTGATTTTTGAAACTATTCTGTTGCTCAGGACATACCCAGTCCCCACATGGCCTTCTTCACTGTCAGGAGTGGAGGATGCAAATCCAGGATGAGCACCAACTGCTTTGCCCTTGGTTTCCCATAACCCAAGCACAAAGGACCAGGTCTCTCCCTCTCTGGTTCCTGGAACTTTCTAGGTCCCCTCCCACTGGTCAAGGTGATAAATACTTGAAACTTAAGGCTGGCCTAGAAGTCCCCTCACTTCCCCTCATACAACCTATCTGTTACAACTGTTCAGATCAATTTAAAAATTATTCAGTTATTTTGAGGAAAGTACAGAGCCAAGGAAAGGCACCAACTCTCCTTGTAGCTAGAGATCCCACGTGGAGGGCCTGGAAAAACTGTGGAAAGAAAACAGAGAAAATAAAGTTCAAGAAGCTCCTGCCATGTGGGAGCTGGAAGGGATAAAGCTGTTTAGATCTTTTATTCCTCTCTCTTGTGCTGCTTCTCCAATTTCTCCCAGGGAAGGTTGAGGAAGGGCCAAGATGTTCTGCTCAATATGGTAAATGAAGTCCAGTTGGAAGGCTAAGGACCTAAGGAAGACTTTTCTTTCCTCAGGGCCTCAGTTTCCCTTCTAGAGGAGAGGGGAGTATGGCTCATCCCAGGCTTTGAACCACTTTGTCTCAAACTGAGGCCTGCTTGCAAATCTTGTCAGCTGCTCATTAGCTTTATGACTAATTAATCTCATAGAACCTTAACTATGTCACCTGTAAAAGGGTCAACTCAAAGAAAACATGCTGGCATATGAATAAATATTTCTTTTACTTTTTCTTGTCCTTTTTTCTTCTTTTCTTTTCTTCTTTTCCTTTCTTCTTTTCTTTTCATTTCCCTTTCTTTCTTTCTTTCTTTCTTTTCCCATTATGTCTAACCTTTATTTTTTAAGTGGCTGAGTTTATAAGTCCAGCGGGTGTGCAGTAACTCCATAATTTTAACACACATCATCTGCAGTAACATCGTGACAGCTCCAAACTAGGGATGACACACAATACTTAGAACAGACTTATATTTGGTCTTTACGTAAATAATGTTTTAAAATTGCCTAAATATACTATTCTGAACCATTTCATTCTACCAGGAAAATACCAAAAATACCAAAATGCCAAAATACCAAAATAACTATGTTTAAATAAATAACGTTATGATGATGACGACACTAAAAACCTCACAATAAGGCTAAAGCCCTCTCTGCCTGCTGTTCAGCCCTAACCCTGGAATACTCTGGAAAGGCAAGTGGTGCTCCTGAGGAGTGTGGGCTAGGACTGCTGGCCTCCTACCTCTCCTCACCCTTGGTCCTTCCCTCTCGATTTCATTTGTTGTAAGACAGAAGTCAGCCTTGGTATGGGACTTCATTCTGAAAGGCTAGGGAAGCCTACTAATGATGAGGAAATGGCCTGGGAGCTTCTGATGCTTAGCCACAGGGTCTTGCTTCTAAGATGACCCAGTTAACTGGCAACTTCTCATCTACAACTCCCACCATGAATTTGCCATGCAGACAGCAGGTCCGACAATGCTGGAAGAAATGCCAATCACTAAGACATCACAGGTACTGCAGAGAGTTCTGTGACCTTGGTCTGAAAGAGTATGTGACAAAAGTGTGGATGTTTTCCCAAGGAGGAAGGTAGGGTTCTGTTCACTTTAAGCACATACAATACTTAGGAGACTTGTTTTACTGGAGTGGGAAATTATGCCAGGGACAAAGTCAACATGAAAAGACAACAAAAACCAGCAAGTAAGAGCAGGTACATGCAGCTTGGAGGCTTCTGGCCATCCCTTCAACCTCTCTGCTTTTGGGCCTCATGGATCAGTGCCGTTGTGGTGCCGGCCACCCTACACATTGACATGGGGTGGGTTTAATTTATCAGGTTGTTCTAACACAGAAATGGGCAGGTATCCTAAAGGAGCGCCACCTGAATGCTGCAGGACAGACAAGAGCAAACCATTCCTTGGGGAGAAAACAAACCACAGAGACAAAGAATGATGTTCTTTTCCCCAAGTAAGTCCACAGGAAAGGTCCTGTGACTGCAAAATTTCCATAGTAGAAATGGAGTGATATGAAATGTCACAGACCCCATTACTTTGTAAAGAAAGTACACCTCAAAGTATTCTAATTCCACATGAGAACAACAAAATACTGTCTTGTCTCTCAGCTGCAGCCTAGGGTCCTGTGAGGGTGGTGGGTGGCTCCAGCCCTGCCCCTGGAGGAGAGCCCAGCTGGTGAGATCTGCCTGCAGCAGGCAGTGACTGCATGTTCTCACAGGAGGCTCGGTCCTTCAGGACCTGGAGTTCTTGTTTGCTGTGAAAGCTGAGCTGAGCCCACAGACAGCAGCACAGCAAGCACTCTGTGGGAGACACCACCTCTGGAACCAGGGTTGCTGCTGTGGGTCTGTTCAAGTGTGACTTCTGACTTTAAGGAGTTTTAAGGCCACCTGGGTCCATGAATTCAGTGCTAAGAGGTGAAGTCCAACCACAGGGCCCTTTACCCAGAAAGAGGATGCACCCCTGCTTCAGTGAGAGGCAGCCTCCTTTTGGCACCACAAAGTTGATGTCTAAAGTAAGAAAAGCTCTCCGAGCAGCTAGTTCTGGATCCCCTTTTCCCTCACAGCTGCTGGTGGCACGTCCACGCTCAGGGCAATCACGATGCTCTCACTGTCTTCTGCTTTGATTCTCTTGAGCTCTGGCTGCTCTGCCTGATCACCATTCTGGCGCTTTGTGGGCAGGGATGCAGACGCTGCCAACATGTGAAGAGGATTGCTGCTGCATTGTTCACTGGGCCATGCACAGCTGTGGGAATTGGTACCACGTGAGTCCCATTTTGTGTTACAGGTTTTATTGGAAGCTGGTGTTGACCTAGAGGTGCCTGCTGTACTATGGTGACCGTCTGGACAGCGGTGCCCTGTGATGTTTGGATGATTCTGCTAGCGGCACCTAGGGTTGCTTGGCTAATTGCTGGAACAGGCTCTACTTTCACTTTGACTTCTCTGTGGTCACCATTTTCTTGTGGTTCTGCCTTAGGTGAGGCCAGAACTGTGGCCTGAGCAACCACAGCCTGTCCAGCAACTGTGTACGTGTTTGCTGGGGCCAGTCCAGCCACACTAGTGACTGACACTGCTGGTATCTGGTGGACAACATGGACTGTTTGCACCACCGGTGGCTGGGAGGTGGAGCTGGTCACTGGAGTTGCAACAGTGTAGGTGACAGGCTTAATTGCTGGGGGCAGCTGCCGTTGGACGGTGATTAATACCCGTTGACTAGAGAGCCGTGACCCTGGTGCACTCTGGGCAAATCGTGCCTCCTGGATGACAGCAAGTTTGGGCTGTGAGGCGCCAGGCTCAGGTTCCAGGAGTCCCGGGGAACTTTCCCTTGACAGGCTCTCAGGGGTCTGGGCGCCACTGGAGTGAGCAGACAGCACTCCTGCATGATTGGGAAAGGCCGGGGCACTCCTAGAGGAGAGCGGTCCCAAGGGGGTTCTAAAGCAAGGCACACCCCTGGGCCGTCTCTTCCTAACAGCCTGCTCTACCAGCTAGCTCTCAGAGGCAGGGTCTATCCTCCAGAAGGAGCCTTTGCCTGGTTCTTCCTGGGAACACGGCACTTTGATAAAATAAGGGTTCAGAGAGAGATTGTGGCGAATTGAATTCTGCCAGCCCTTGTCCGCAGTCCTGTAGTATGAGTAGTTTTTAGTGATATGTGTACGAATTCCGTTCAGGGTGAGCTGTTTATCAGGAGCCATTGTGATTGCTTGTACTTTCAACCGTGCATAGAAGTATGGTGGCTTTGAATCATCCTGTGGGCTGTCTCCACCTGAAGCTTCCTTTTCATTTTCTGGCTGTGAATTATCAGCCAGTTTTGTACCCTGAAGCCCCTGCTCCCCCGGGCTGGATGGGCAGGAGTTTGCAGCACTGATGGTTCCTGTGGGGAAGGGGACTAACGAGGTGGGCCATGGTGTCTGGAATGCTGATGGTCAGAGATGAGATGTGTGGCTGCACAGGTTTCACTGGCGACTCAGGTGCTTCCCGTTTCTCCCTCTTCTCACTGGACAGGGCCGTGAACGTTATCTTGATGTTTGTGCTCGGGAACCTGGACGTGCGTGCACGCGGCAGCTGCAGCGGAGGCCCCGCGCGGCTGAAGCACGCCGTCCACGAGCGCGCGTTCCTGCCGAGGCAGCGCAGGTGGAAGTCGCCACCCGCGTCCGTGCGGGGCTGCGCTGGCTCCGGGGCGGCCGCTCCATGGCCGCCGCCTGGGGGCGTGAAGATCTCCGGGTGGCGCGGTGAGATGAAACTCGAGTGGCCCATGCTCACGTCCACGGAGCCCTGCGAGGAGTTGCGTCCAATGGTCACCTAGCCTTCTTCATGAGGTATTCGAACTCGCGGTCCTCGAGTCGAGCCACTGCCCAGCCGCCCGGCGGGGACCCGAGAGCGCCGCCGCGGCCGCCGTCGCCTGCGAGGCCCGGCCCATCCGCGCGGGCGCCCTGGCGGGCCGCGTGAGCCAAGCCCGGTCGCCTAGCCTTTCTTTCTTTTTGAGACAGGGTTTTGGTATGTAGCCCAGTTAGGTCTTGAACACATTTTGATCTTCCTGTCTTAGCTTCCTCAGTTTTGCAATTATATGTATGAACCACAAGCTTGTACTCAGAAAACATGCTTGCTTCATCTAGGCCTGATGTATAGAAAGAGCTTGGAACTACATCTGGTGCTACTTTTCTAGAACACCAGCACCCTGGAGGTAGAGAAGGATAAGGAGTTCAAGGTCATCATCCTCTGCTACATATTGAGCATGAGGTGAGCCTATGCTATATAAGACCTGGTCTCTGATAAAAAATTAAGCGTGCATTTTGAGTTAGAGACCTGACTCTGATCTCCTTCCTGTTTTTAACTAGGCTGTGAGCTAAGGGAGATAGAAAAGTTGTTGCTGCTGTAGCTGCTCCTTCTGTTACTGGAACTGCCCGGACCAGCTTTGAGGGTGATTAGAGAGGAAACTAAAGGAGACGCTTCCTGGCTTGTGTTTATACCAGTCCATACTAGAGATAACAACTCTGGGGCTTCCTCCACATAAAATTGTACACTGCTTACAACATGTTATCTAAAGTCACACAAATTCCTCCCCACTTTCACATGTTGTTTGTCACCCACAGTTCTATAAAACTGTCTATTCGGGCTGGAGAGATGGTTAAGTGGTTAAGGCTATTGCCTGAAAAGCCAACAACCTGGGTTTTATTCCCCAATACCCACATAAAGCCAGATGCAGGAAGTGGCACATGCATCTGGAGTTTGTTTGCAGCAGCTAGAAGTCCTGGCATGCCCATTCTCTCTCTCCTTCTCTTTTTCTCTACTTGCAAGTAAATAAAAACGAAAAAAAAAATTAAAACATCTGTATATGAAACACAGGTGGCCCAGTCTCAGGGTCTTGGAGGTATTTTTGGAGCAAAGCTTCCCTTCAGCCCGCTGGCATCATAATAATAATAATAATAATAATGATGATGATGAATTATTGAGTTCTCCAATCCACTTTGAGTGGCACTTGGCTTTCTTGCTGACTCAAACCCAAATATCTACAACATCTCAAAAAAGGAAAAGGAAAAATGAAAGCGCTTGAAGCAGTGTAGCTGTTACTATTATCATTGTAATACTTTATATAATGCATAATAATAGTTATCATCAGTGATTATCCTGTGTTAATGAAAGAGCTTGGCACGCTGTAGCTATGATTATCATCGCAATCCTCAATACAACACATGATAACATTTATCATCTGCAATTATCTTGCGTTTTCAATAGCAGGACTCATTTCACTGGGAAAAAGTATTTCACATGTTGTCAATAGAGCACTGATTTGGCCATGTGCTATTGGCTTTGGCTTTTCCTCTCTGTAGCTTCACTGTGATTTCAAAAGTCGAGGGTGACAATTTTGCCTTATAGGATTGCTGAGCAGAAAAAAATCGGAGTGTGGAATAAATGCATGAATGATGTCTAATACTATGTCTACACTGTCTTTTTAAAACAATTTTTATACTTTAGTTATTATTTGGGGAGAGAGTGAGAGAGAGAGAGAGAAAGAGAGAGAGAAAGGGGGGAGAGAATGGGTGCACCAGGGCCTCCAGCTACTGCAAACAGACTCCAGATGTATAGGCAACTTTGTGCATCTGGTTCTCTGAGGGCACTGGGGAATTGAACTTAGGTCCTAGGCTCTGAAGGCAAGTGCCTTAACTACTGAGCTGTCTCTCCAGACATATACTGTCTTTTTGAAAAAGGTCTTTTTCTGGGCTGAAAAGGGTGCAGCTGTTAAAGGCACTTGCTTATAAAGTCTGATGGCCCAGGTTCAATTCCCTGGTACCCACATAATGCCAGATGCACAAAGTAGCATATGTGTCTGAAGTTCATTTGCAATGACAGTAGGTCCTGGCATGCCCTTTCTCATTCATTCTCTAGCGCGCTCCCTCTCTCTCTCTCTCTCAACTTATAAATAATAAATAAATAAAATACTCAAAAAGTTATTTCTACTTCAGCTTCCATAAGCTGGAATTAAAGGTATGTGCCCTCACACTAGGCTTTTGTAGTTTTTCTTTCTTTCTTTCTTTCTTTCTTTCTTTTGTTTTTTTCTTATTTCTTTTCCTTCTTTCTCTCTTTCTTTTTCTTTCTTTTTTTGAAAAAAATGTCTAATTATGTATGTCAAGGTAGCATAAAATCCATGTGTAATTCTAGCTGGCCTTAAACTCAGATCAATCTATTTGCCTCGGCCTCTTTTCTTTTGGTTTGTTTTGGTGAATTTTTTGTTTGCTTTTTTTACAGTACTGGGAATTGACCCTGGTACCTTGTGCTTGCTTAGCAAACACCCTACCATCGAGCTATGTCGCCAGCACTACCTCAACCTCTTGAATGCTGGGACTGTGGATATGCTCTACAGTGCTTGGTCACACTGCTTGTCTTAACCCTCACCCTAGCTATTAGAGCACAACTACTTGTAACCTTTTTAAGTACACAGATGAAACAAGATAGGATCATTCATTCTAGGCCAAGATCCGCTCCCCTAGAAATTAACCCACATAACCCTCTTCACACCTTGTGGGGAAAAAAGTCAACTCAAATCCTCATCTGAAGTCACACCCCAGGTCATAGAGGGAAACCTAGCAGGAGACAGACTGTAAATTAGTTATCTGTAGTTTTAGCATCCTGTTTCCAACTCCTCTTTTCTGGGAAAGAGTGGTTTCAATGGGAAAACTGAGGCATTATGGGCATGTGCAGGGATTTGACAGCACAACACCCAGTCTGCAGCTTGGTTCTGATGCTCTAAGTTACAGAGAGGCCTAATCCAGTGGACAGAGACTCCCACTGAACAGCAAGAACCTGTGGATTCTGCAGACAGAGGGAAAGACAGATATGGATCCTCGAAGTGGAGACATTTGCCCCAAGTTCAGGCAGCTTCCCTGCCTGGATTCATCACTTGGTCCAGTGTTGGCTTTGTTCCCTCAAAGTTGTCCTGCCCTGCAAGAGTAAATGCAGGCGAGGTGCCTGTAGCCAGTCCTATACCACCTCGCTCCTCTTGCTCTAGGGCCTTTAATCTGCCCACCTTTACTGGCACTGAACAGAATCAGCTCATATGGACTCAATCAAGAATTAATTCTCTTTTTGCTCCTAGTATGGGTCTGCACACAGGAAGTGAGTCACAGTATTATGACTTGAGGCTTGTTCCCTTGACAACCTTGCAAACCAACACCTTCTGACCCTCCTTCACCACCTTGATGAGAAGGGCAGGGCTTCTTCAGTGGGTTGAAGTGGTTGAAAGTTTCAGATGGTTGGGTGTAGGACAGAAGGACACACAGGTCTCAATGAGGCAATGTTAGACTGCCAGGTCATGTAATGTGGGACCTCAGTGTCCTCATTGTACATGGGACACTACCAAATTGTTTGGGTTGCACTGGACATAGCGATGCATACCTGTAAGCCAATATTCAGGAGTCTGAGGTAGGAGGACTGCGTGTTTAAGACCAGCCGTGGTTACATCGCAAGACCTTGTCTCAAAAGAAAAACAGTATTTTTTTTTGTATTGGAATTCCCATTATACCACATACCAGCTATCAGATTCTTGACAATTGATTTTTCTCTCTCTGAGCTAGTTTCCTCATCTATAAAAATGGAGCAAAATCCATGCCTTATGGTGTTGTTGTGAGGTTTAAAATGAATTAGTCCCTTTCAGTACAGATGTGGGATGTCATAAAATCTCAGCATAAACTGGGTGCTAGTGACATACTCCTGTCATCCCAGCACTTGGGAGGCAGAGGTAAGAGGAATAGGCATTTGCAGTCAGACTGAAATACATATGGAGAACTTGTCTCAAAAGCAAGAGGGTGCTGAGGCTGTAACTAAGTCTCAAGAGTACTTGTTTAGCATGAGCAAGGTGACTCCAAGTGTGGCTCTTTACCATTTCCCAGGGTCATTGGCCACTGATGTCCAGAGCGAGGGAGAGAGGAATTGGGGGAAAGCAGCAGGGTCCTGGAGCAGTGGGTGAGTGCAACGACATGACTGGCAATGAACACCCGGGAGACTGTCTGATGGACGACACTCGTTTATTCAAAAGTGGAATGGGTTTATAAACACTTGGGGAAGGTTGAGATGGCACATACAGACTATATGGCGATCAGATGCATAGTTTATGTGCTGCTATCTAAGTGGCAGAAGAACTAGTAACTTCAAAGCTGTGGGGGGAGGAGTTGTGAGAGAGATAAGGGAAATGGCGGAAGGCTGTGACTTCAAAGCTGTTGGGGTGAGGGAGATAGTGGAAAGGCTACATGACTTCAGTCACATAAGGGTCTCTGGGGCAGCTAGCCACAAGGTCAGGAACTGTGGGGGGCAAAGTCTGACTTATGGAATGGTCAGAGCCTTTTGGGGTCCGGGGGGAGGCTCGCCAGTTCTGCCCACTCTGGGTGATGACAGGGCACACTACAACCTACAACGTAGGGAAGGCCAGTCACCGTCGCCAGGGACTCCTGACGATAGGGCCAGCTGCAACCCCACAGCCCAGGGTCCCTGGCCATGTCCAACAGTTCAGGCCAGCCTCCTCACAGTTCCAGCCCATTTTTAGCAATGCCCAACATCCAAGAACCACAAAACAAAGAATAAGCAAATAAGACCCCTAATGTATACCAATATATCCCTCCCCAAACCAAAAAGAATCTCAGGATGTGAATGACATCATTTTAGTAATTATTAATGTAGAACACGGGAGCAGACCATGCCATTCCCACTTCCCTTCAGGGAAGGAATTGTGGTCCAGTTGCTAGGGGTATAGCTTGACAGTAGCCTCCAATGCTCACTCCTTCAAGGTCTTCCTCAGCTTGCCAGCTGTCACCATGGTCTGCACATCCTTTGTCTAAGGACAAGACACATAGGAATAAAAGGTTCTGCTGTTTCCACCTTTCTGGATCCATTATGGAACAGGAGGTCCTGGTATACCTTGATGACCCATGACTCTACCCCCTCATCTTTTCTCAGGTGCTATACATCATCTATCTTTTGTTTCCCTACTGCCCCATAAGTGTCAGATTTCTAGGGGAGACAACTGCTTCATTGACTATGGAGTCTTAGCTCTATCTCCTCTCTCCTGTGCAGCTGACCTGTATGGGCCTCGGTTTCCCCCCTCTAACCTAATGAAAATATTAAAATGTGACAGGAGGGATGATTTAGTGAGTCATCAATAAAGTCTATGGCAGAGGAGGGTCTCTAGGCAGCTCCTTAATCCTCCAGGCCTCTGGGGCCAGGTGGAACTGAGTCTGCTCCAAACCTTAGTAGAATCTGGCAGTTTGGACTTCACAGTACCCTTTTTCTGCCCCTGAGCTTGTCTGCAAGTGGGGTGATTCCCCCCGGGGAGCCTGACATGCTCTTCCACTCAAGACACCCCATAGGTGAATGGTGTTATGGTACCACATATGGGGGTAATGAGTAAGCAAGTTTCTGACAGGCAGGCATGTCTGACCTCCAGAAGAGCTGAGGGTTGACCTGAGAAAGACAAGTCCCAAGCAGGGAACCATGGTGCATTCCCATGGAAGATTCTTGCTTCTGGGTCTGGGGATGTAGCTCAGTTTGCAGAGTACTTTCCTAGCATGCACAAAGGCCTGGGTTTGATCACTAGTGTAGGGATGAACTAGAAGAAGGAACTGTGGGGATGAACTAGAGGAAAGAACTGTGTGAATATTTCTTATGGACCTTACTATGGTGGTTTGATTCAGGGGTCCTCCATAAACTTAGGTGTTCTGAATGCTATGTGTAGCAGACAGCTTCAGGTTCGCTAAGATGAACTTCCAGACCAGGCATAGTTATGGAGGAAGGGATATTATTTATTGAAGCTTACAGATCCAGGGGAAGTTCCATAATGGCAGAAGAAGTTGGCCTTTCTTCACAGGGCCAAGCAGAGAGAGAAAAAGCCAACCAGCCACCACAGCACACAGAGCAAAACTATAGCCAAAAGGTCACACAGCACACTTCAGGAACTCCTGCTAGGCACATTTGCATATCTTTACAATGGAATCTCAAACCCACCATTAACACCTTAAGACAGGCCCCCAGTGACATTGCCTCTAGCAAGGTGATTGCAGATGCAAACTATAACTAGTAAAACACTGAATATATTGGGGGACATATATTCAAACTACTACATTCCGCCCCTGTCCCCCAATATATTTAGCTCCTGGCCCCCAATAGATTTATAACTATCACACATTGTAAATTGTACTCAGTCCAATTTCAAAGGTTCTCATAGTCTTGATCAACTTAAGATAGTGAGTCCTGTAAAATCAAACAAGTTAAATACTTTCAACATGTAAAGGCACAGAGTAAACATTTTTAACTGGTATAAGGCATAGCAAGGAGAGACTAGAACAATGCAAACTCAACCACCATCAGCAATCATCAAACTTCTGCAGTTCAAGTTCAATATAACCAGAGACTGACAGTCTCCAGTTTTTCCAATTCTGCCCCTCCAGCTGGGCAGAGTAGCCAGGGAAAACTTTCATCCCATGCCAACACTGCACTACATGGGAGCCCTTGCATAGTCCTGGTATATCCAAAATATCTTCAGGTCTCCATGCAAACCACGGTCCATCTTCCAAAAGGCTCGCCCAGCCTATTCCTCAGGGACTTCATGCCCTGCCTCATGCCGCATTTCAGCAGTGGCTCCTGGAACCGTGTGCAATTCATGACCACTCCATGTATTTTTCATATTTCCAAAACTAATACCAGGTATGCAGGACACAGCCATATTCTTAATCCAGGGACAAAATAAATCATAGCCTTGAAAAGCAGGTTCCTTCTCCAGTCAGCTCTTTCCAAGAATTTGCATTTCTAACAGTCTTTCCTCAGGCATCCTCTCCATTGTTTTAATGTAAAGCCCTCCGACCACCTTCCTTCCACCTTCCTTAAGATTGCTAATGTGTTTGACTATAGCAGCTCCATCAGTCTCAATGCCTCTACTTTTAACTTGCTTCAGGTTTTCCAACTTAAAATCTTAAAATCTCAGTCCGATATCTTTAGCCAAGCACATCAATCCATTACAAATTTAAGTTTGATCAAACACTCTGGGCCTGGATAGCGGAATGTAGCCATCCCTTATGCCAGTAGCCCAGTTCCAACAAAGTCCTCTGCAGTCTTTCCTTCCCCTTAGAAAGCTCATAAGCCAAGCCTTGAAGTTCAATACTATCTGCACTTAGCATTCTCAAACTCTCATCAGAATAGTCCATAAAACTTGGCTTACCACTCCAGAAGGCATCTTCAGTTGCAAGCACCAAGTCCATGCCCATTCCTCCAAAACAAAAGTTCCAAAAGACGAATATCCACACGGTCAGGTTCATCTCACCCCACACTCCTCGGTACCACTCTACTGTAGCAGACAGCTTCAGGTTCGCTGAGATGAACTTCCAGACCAGGCACAGTTATGGAGGAAGGGATATTATTTATTGAAGCTTACAGATCCAGGGGAAGTTCCATAATGGCAGAAGAAGTTGGCCTTTCTTCACAGGGCCAAGCAGAGAGAGAAAAAGCCAACCAGCCACCACAGCACACAGAGCAAAACTATAGCCAAAAGGTCACACAGCACACTTCAGGAACTCCTGCTAGGCACATTTGCATATCTTTACAATGGAATCTCACACCCATACCATTAACACCTTACGACAGGTCCCCAGTGACATTGCCTCTAGCAAGGTGATTGCAGATGCAAACTATAACTAGTAAAACACTGAATATATTGGGGGACATATATTCAAACTACCACACTATGTTCCCAGCTGATGGAGATTTGGGGATTAACACCTCCTAGATGCCAGTTTCCCCTTGCCAGTGTTTGGCATGCTCTCCTGTTGTTATTGTCCACCTTTTGTTGGCCAGGGGGTGATGTCCACCCTCTACTCTTGCCATCATTTTCCCCTGCCATCATGGAGCTTCCCCTTGAGTCTGTAAGCTAAAATAAACCTTTTTTTTCCTCCAAAGCTGCTCATGGTCAGGTGATTTCTGCCAACAATGCAAACCTGACTATAACACTTACAAATAGATTTTGTAATATTATTGCTTTGAGATGCTAAGTTCCTTACTTGTAATTAGTTCTAAAGTTATTTTATAGTTGTGTAATCCACCCATTTTAAGCAATATGACTAGGTTTCCTCAGCCTTGGTGTACCTTTAGCCCGAACAGCACAGATGACCAACATTGATAAGCAATGTTTAAAGATGCTGACTAATCTTTTTTTGTCAGTCTTAAAATTTTTTTTATTAGTTATGACATACTCAGCACATGTTGGTACCATCTTTTCCCTCATTCCTGCCCCCATCCAAAGGTACCCCCCTCGTTGGGGATGCAGGTCATTGCCATGGGATTGTGGGTCATGCATTGTGGGGGTAGTCATCAGTTCTAGGGAAGAGGCAATGTCTCTGTGCATAATGCCCCAACTTGTGGCTCTAGCAATCAACCTATCCCCTCTTCCATGAAATTCCCTGAGCCATGTTGGGTGCATTTTAAGTCTACTTCAGTGATGGGCACATAGGAGCCTCTGGCTCTCTGCTTTGGTAGGAGTTGAGTGTTCTTAGTGTCTAACTCCTTCACCTTTGTGCTGATAACAAGTTCACTCTTGCTGATCTCCCCAATTCCCAGCTGGAGCCTGGGTCAAGTGTGATGGGTCATTTATCTCCTCAGGTTCTGCTTTCATCTGAAAAAGAGAAGCAGGTTCTCCAGTGGAGAGTGAAGTCAGCACAGGTTAAATGGGATAACCATTATTAGTTTAGAGAGAATTTAATGGGTGTAGATGCTCTTGTAGCCCAAGATTAGTGGGAGCTTGATATTGAAAAATAAATCTGGATATGATTCTGACTTGTTTCCCAGTTACAGATATGGGTTCCTTTCCACTGAGCGGATCTGTTAGTCAATCTAAGAGCAGTTGGTTACCCACCATGGCTGTGTGCCACTATTGCACTTGTGTGAGCATCATGTAAGGTAGTTTGCTTCTGAGTAGCTTAGACCTTGAGTTGCTCCAACAGATGTTGGCCATTTTCCTCCAGCAGCTCATGTAGTGCCTCTTAGCACTAGACAGGCTAACTCTTTGGGGAATGGCTCTCTTCCAGATTCCAGCCACGTCTCTCCATGTTCCATACTGATAGCTATTGTGTCTTCAGCAGTAAGGTCTTATCATTAACCTCTGGTGGGTAATCAAGTGCTCTGACAGAAGTCTGTCTTGTTTTGGGAAACCTTGTAGGTCTCTGATCAACATCTCATTGTGGGTGTTAACCGCATCCTGGTACTGGGAGTTATAGGCCAGCACCAAGGGGAAAGAAAGAAGGAAAAGAGAAAAAAGAAAGAAAGAAAGGAAGGAAGGAAACAGGAGGGAGAAATTTAAGGTTAGACTTATCTCATCCTCTTCAGGGCCATTTGATTCAGGTGTTCCCCCTAAGGTCCTGTTAAGGATTAAACCTTTTAGTCTATATTCCAGGATTCTATGGTACCAGTTCCATTTGGGTTCAGTTTTGTGTCCCACACTACCCTTTTCCTCCCTTCAAGCCCTACCCTCCCTATTGTCCAGGCATTGGGACACCTATTAGGCATGGATGCTTACTTATCTTAAGCTGTGCACCTTTCCTCAGAGGCCTGGTTGGACTCTTAACTCAGAGCAAACATGCATGCATTAAGAAGTGCTGACCATAGCATTGAAGACAATGAGGTCAGTAACTATGGGTACACAGATTTGTTGAAGGCAACAGGTGGGCTTAATGTGATTGTCCTCGTGAGCAGAGTGTATGTGTGTTGTGGATCAGCAGAGACCAGCAGGGACCAGCAGGTCATACCCCTAAATTCCTTTAACAAATGTTTAAGGATTATCCAAGGTCAAGAGTTTCTTACCCTTTGCTCATGCAATATGCTACTTGGTATTTTGCTGTTCAATAAAAGTGCCAGTGAGTGCCTGTATGCAGAGGAAGCCACAGCCGCAGTAACATCATAGCAATGATGAGAGCAGATGCATTAGGTTTATGAATGGCTTAAACTAAACTTCTCTTCAGTTTCCTTTTTTCCTCAGACTGCTGGATTGGATATACTAGGAGTTAGCTCCCCTACATTTCAGGCTCTGCTCTTAGAAGCAGTTTGCCCACTTATAGATGGGAAAGTTCCAGAGGTTACTCTTCAGGACTGTGTTCCCCTCCGCCCCCCGCCACCACCAAATAGGGCACACCAACACCGCATAATTCAGGAGTCATGGCACATTCCTGTAATCCCAACACTTGGAAGATGGAGGCAGAAGGAGTAAAATTCAAGGTTGTCTTAGACTATATAGCAAGCTTCATGATAACCTGGGGTACATGAGACCTTGTTTTTGGTAGTTTGTTTTTAAAGTGGGGCTGAGTAGATGGCTCAGTAGCTAAGATACTTGTCATGCGATCAAGAGTATATTATCTAAACTAACTGTGTATAAGGGTTCTTCCCCTCCCCCAATATCTTTAGGAGCCAGTTGTATCTTGTTTTCTTTCTTCATGACCCTCATTCTACTTTGGATGAGACTGAAGTGAATATGATTTGCATCGTTTCCCTAATTGTTGGGGGAGGGGTGAATATGTTGAACAGTTTTTCATGATTTATTCATCATTTTTGTCACACGAGTGACATCTGTTTATTTCCCTTTTATCAACTAGGTTATTTGCTCTTTTGGTTTTTAACTATTTTTGAGTTCTTTTTAAAATTTAATTTATTTTTTTTTTTTTTTCTTTTTATTTTTATTTTTTATTTATGAGAGGGAAAGAGGCAGAGAGGGGGGGGGGAGAGATGGAGAGAATGGGTGCACTAGGGCTTCCAGCCACTTCAAACAAACTCCAGATGTATGCACCGCCTTGTGCATCTGGCTTATGTGGGTACTGCGGAATTGAACCGAGGTCCTTAGGCTTTGCAGGCAAGCACCTTAGTCGCTAAGCCATCTCTCCAGTCCCTTTATTTCATTTTTTATTGACAACTTCTATACTTACAATAAACCATTATATTTCCTTGTCCTCCCCCTCATTCCTCTTCAGAACTCCACTCTCCATCATATCCCCTCCCTCTCTTTTTTAAATCTTATTTTTATTTATTTATTAGAGAAAGAGGGAAAGAGAGAGAATGGGCACATCAGGGCCTCTAGCTACTGCAAACAAACTCCAGATGCATGTGCCACCATGTGCATCTGGCTTACGTGGATCTGGAGAATTGAACCTGGGTCCTTAGGCTTCACTGGCTAGTGCCTTAGTCACTAAGCCAGCTCTCCAGCTCTCCATTAGTATTTCTGAGTTCTTAATATTGTCTAGATGCTAATTCCATGTTGGATGAATTGCTATGAAAGATTTTCTCTAATGTGAAGATCATCATTTTATTCTGCTTGGTTATCTATCAGCAGAAATGTTAGGTTTATTTGCACTGAGAGCCCTCAATCCCTTTTTAAATATTTTGTTTGACAAGTGATTTTATGTACCCTCATTTGGCCTTGAACTCAGTATATAGATGAAAATAACATTGACCTCCTCATTCTCTGTGATTTCAGGCAAGTACCATCATGCCCAGGTATATTGTTCAGTTCTCAACATTTTCTAGAACATTTTCCTCTTTTTCAGAATCATGGCTCATGGCTAGATCTTCATGTGGTTTCCTCATGTATTCCTCCAGCAATTTCAACAAGATGTACTTTTCTTCCTTCTTTCCTTCCTCTCTCCTTCCCTTCCCTTCCCCTTTTGTTTCCTTTTGTTTCCTTTCTCTCTCTCTTTCTCTCTCTCTCCCTTTCTTTCTCTCTCTCTCCCTTTCCTCCTTCCTTCCTTCCTTCCTTCCTTCCCTCCCTCCCTCCCTCCCTCCCTCCCTCCCTCCCTCCCTCCCTCCCTCCCTCCCTCCCTCCCCTCCCTCCCTCCCTCCCTCCCTCCCTTCTTTCTTTCTTTCTTTCTTTCTTTCTTTCTTTCTTTCTTTCTTTCTTTCTTTCTTTCTTTCTTTCTGGTAGGGTCTAACACTATCCCAGGAGGACCTCAAATTCTCAGAGACCCTTCTACCTTAACTTTCCGAGTCCTGGAATTAATGGCATAAACCATTATGCCTAATAACACTTAAGGTCTTATAAGACATTAAAGTCTTTGATCCATTTGTACAGGATGAGAGATAGGGATCTAGTTTCAGACTTGTACATGTGAATAATCAATCTTCAAACAACAGTCTTTTGAAGATACTATCGTTTTTCCAAATAGGTCATTGGTAATGTTATTCCTAATAGTCATATGGATGTGTGTATCTACTTCTGGCTTATAGTATTCCAGTCTATTGTACTGTGTGACTTTTTTGAAGCCAATATCTTGCTACTTTGTCCTGTTACTTAATTTATATCTAGCATGACACTTTTTACACAAATTCCTTTGGCCAGTAGGTCTTATTTCATCTGTATCCACTTTATAAGCATATTTATAAGTATATTTCCATTTTATGAAGTATATTAGATGCTTTCTGAATATTGACATTTATACCCATAGATTAATGCTGCTCTCAGCCTTGATCAGAGAAGCTTCTTTTTACAGTGAGCAGTGTTTAATGCAGAGACTCATAACTTGTCAAAATTCTGAAAATAAGTGATTATCCTGTGCTCAGGCCTGAGTGGGACATCTTTATTACTCCTTTCAAGAATCAGGGCTCATCTGGAAAAAGAAGTGAGAAGAATTTGGGAGACAATAGATGGACAGAAGTGCTGTGGAACACTGTCTTCTGGACAGGATGTGGCCATTGCCCTCATGAAGTCACAGCAACTGTGGTTACCATCACAAGACTGGGCTCATCCACATTCCATCATGGGTGAGAGAGCTGTTCAAGTAGTCCCCAATCTTCCTGGGAAGCTATTGGCAGTTAATCATTTGCGGGGAATAGGGAGTTATGTTCTGTAGTGATGTAGCCATTGGTAAGCTGCCCATGCTTCAGCAAGCAACCCATTACCCATCTTCATGCAAGGAACCCTAATTAAATTCAGTGTGTCATAGAAAAGACTTGACAGGTGACCAGCTGCCTCATATTCCTGTCATCATAACTTCCCTGCCATGCTGACCTGTACCTGTTAAGTGTGAGCCAAAATGAACCCTTCCTTTCTTAAGTTGCTTCTTGTCAGGTATTTTGTCACAGCAATAAGTAAAGTGTTGAAATAATATATCAGCAACTTCCCAGTAAGAAATTTATAGTCTTGTGTGTGAGATTCTCAAAAACCTTCAGGTGAGCCGGGCGTGGTGGCGCACGCCTTTAATCCCAGCACTCGGGAGGCAGAGGTAAGAGGATCGCCGAGAGTTCGAGGCCACCCTGGACTACATAGTGAATTCCAGGTCAGCCTGGACCAGAGTGAGACCCTACCTCGCAAAACCAAAAAAAAAAAAAAAAAAAAAAAAACCTTCAGGTGAACATCTGGGAAAGTAGAAGATCATACTTGAACAAGATTTTAGGCCTTAAGCATAGCTTATTTGATTTAATATTTTATTCATTTATTTATTTGAGAGAGATAAAGAGGCAGAGAGAGAAAGAAAGAGAGAGAGAGAGAATGGGTGTGCCAGGGCCTCCAGCCACTGCAAACAAACTCCAGATGCATGTGCCACCTTGTGCATCTGGCTTACATGGGTACTAGATAATTGAACTGGTATCCTTTGGCTTTGCAGGCAAATGTCTCAACTGCTAAGCCATCTCTCCAGACCAATTTTAACATTTTTTGAGGTAGGATCTCAGTCTAACCCAAGCTGACCTGGAATTCACTATGTAGTCTCAGGCTGACCTCGAACTCATGGTGATTCTCCTACCTTTGCCTCCTGAGTGTCAAGATGAAAGGCATGTGCCACCATGCATGGCTAACATTCTTAGTTAAAATTTAAAAAAATTATTTGTCTTGGGGGAGCATGCCATAGTGCCATTCCATAGACTGGACATCAGAGGACAACGTCAAGGGATCTGTGTTTCACTTTCTTTGAGACACTGTGTCATGCTACTGAAAAGAACTGCCACACTGAAAAAGTCTTTTACTCTCACATATTCTATAACAAATCCTTCTAACTGAGAAATTTATGATCAAGTGAAATTTATGTTTTAGGTTTCTGGAGGCTGGGAAGTCCATGACTATAGTGCTCAGATATCCAGTCTTTGATGAGGACTAGCTTTCTCTGTTGCATCTTCACATAGCAGAAGGCAAAATGACAAAAGTCCCCAACATCCTCCAGACCTCATGAGGCACTAATTGCACATTCAAGATTGTGTCACCTTTATGGAATAATCAACTTTTAAATGCCTCACCTATTAATACTGGAGAATTGCACTGTTCTGAGTATTTGGACATGAAGAACAGAGGAGGAAAAAAGAAATGAGACATCAAAATAGAGGAAGGACTACTTATAAAGAGTATGGTCCTTAGTGGAATATGGGCAGAGGATCCAAAAGAGGGTAATGGTATGAGAATATCATCAAATTGTGGCATGTTCAAGTATTAAAGTTCACAATAAAACTGTACTGGTGAAATGGGAATTATTTTGAAACATAATATGTGGAGGGGACACAATCATGCTGTCTCTGTTGTCTCAGCATATTAAAATAGTATGCTAGGCATTTAAAGTAATAGTGATAGTTTCTGCACTGTGTTTTATTCCTGATGAAGGCTGTAGCTCAGAGGGTCATCACAAATTTCGAATGTCTTTGAAGTCTATATTACCTTCATAGTTGACATAATTTTGGGCCTAGTTTTATAATATTTCAGTGTTTACTTAAATCTAAAAGCAGTGATTTTTATCCATAGGTAATATGAACTCTTTTCTGGGAAGAAGCCTATAAGAACTTTCTCCCCAAAGACAGGGCACCCTGACAGAATAAAGGCCTAGTCTACTGAAGTTCAACTTGGTAGACCAATGAGTTTAATGGGCTTCCTTACAGAATGTGGATGAGGAGTTATTTGCAGAAGTGTGGAGACCCCAAATCAGCCATAGCATAGAAAATCTCATCCCAGCATGGATGTTAGCCCTACTGTGTCAGTTACCTTCTTGTTGCTGGGACAGAAAAAGCCTAAAAAAAAATAAGTTCAAGAGATGAAAGGTTTATTTTTACTTATAGTTCCATGTTCCAGTACATCATAGCAGCAGGAGCTTATGGGGTCTGGTTGTGTTCAGTCCATTGTGAGGAAACAGAGAACAATGAATGCTGCTGCTCGTTATGCACTGTCCATTTTACATAGTTCAGGACCCCACTCACAGTTAAGCTGGGTCTTCCCACCTCAATAAACCTAATCGAGATAATCCTTCACAGATGATTCTAAGGTCCTGTCCAGTCAACAATCAACACAAACCATCACACCCCAGGGCTGCATGAATGGAGCTTCCTGACCCTTGATGTTTCACCCTCTATATACATTCTCCCTGAAGCCATGAGACCCTCATGCATCATCACATAGAGCTGACACAGGAGGAGGCTGAGAGTACAGATGAGGATCTGATGACACTTGGCATCCTCTCCTCCTATGAGCTAAGGTCAACAGACCCAATCTTGAGGGTCTCGTGAGTTGTCACAGCTTCTCCCTGATAGAGATAGCAACAGGTATTTTTCTCAGAACATTATGTCACACAACAGTGCATCTTGTAATCTCTCCAGGAAAGCAGACCAGAATTATTTTGCAACTTTCGTGCCCTCGTGGAAATGCAATCTTAGGACTCAATACTGTACATGGAATGACTTCCAAGATCTTTGGAGCCCACTTTCCTCATACTGCCTCTTTCCCAAACACAATAACAATCATGGGATAGCTTCCTAAATTTGTACATATGTTAATTTGAATAAAAACAGTACTAAACATCAGTAGTACATATGGATTATAAAGTCAAACAGAAAAAGGGGTGGGGCCAACACACTAAATTTGTGACAATGGTCTCTTCAGAAACAGGGTAGTGTTACATATCACTAAAGTCACAACTCTGGTCAGTTATGGATCTGGAAATTGAGTTCAAACTAAATTTCCCAAAGTTCACACTTAGCCCTGACTACTTATCTCTAAGGGATATTGTCCCTGAATGATCATGCATTTAATTGTCCCTCAGGTTGAAGTTGATTTGTATTTTTCCTGTGTTGCTGTTCTGCTGGGGTAGGAGAAGAACATGTGGTAGCTGTACAACAGAGAGACATATACCAATCTCTTGGAAGCCATATATCATCTCTCCTTGGGTCTGCTGAACAGCTTTAGTTCTGGCGTCCCATTAGTCACCATGCAGATTATTCTTTGGCTGACCAGGGAGCCATGACCATAGTTTATTCGCAGCTGTTAACTATGGAGACCCTCCCTATGGCACTCTGGTCTTTTTCAATTCCTTGCTTCATCTCTCATTTTTATTGAGCCACTCTATGGAAAACTTCTCACACTGAAAATTATACTTATTTGTTAGAACATGCAGCAGGCAATTGTGGAGAGTTAAATATTACAAGTCTAGGGCCAAAATTATCTTGGGCTATATTTACATTTTAAAATAGCTAACTCATTATCTTTCTCTGTATATGATTTGTCATCTCTGTGGACAGTTGCAGCAACCCCTGTTCTGGGTGATAATTCTTCTAGACATATTCCTTTCTTGGTTTTTTTTTTTTTTTTTTTTTGGTTCTTTTTGAGGTAGGGTCTGACTCTGGCCCAGGCTGACCTGTAATTTACTATATAGTCTCAGGGTGGCCTTGAACTCATGGCGATCTTCCTACCTCTGCCTCCCAAGTGCTGGGATTAAAGGCATGCACCACCATGCCCAGCCTTTTTTTTGAGGTAGGGTATTTTTCTAGTCCAGGCTGATTTGGAATTCACTATGTAGTCTCGGGCTGGCCTAGAACTCACAGTGATCATCCTATGTTGGCATCTAGAGTGCTGGGATTAAAGGTATGCACTACCATACCAGGCAACATATTCCTTTTTAACCTAGACCTATGCATGAGACTTTGCTTCTCTCCTCTGAAGTAAAATGATTCTTTTGTACTCTAGGATTCACATTTACTGAGATTTTTCTGTTTTCCAGTGGGATGAGTATGGCTACTTCTCTTTTCCTAGTTAACTTATGTAAGTGATTTTAGGAGATCCATTTCCAAGTGGTTTCAAAAGTTCATTGCTACTGACTGTTGCAGTTACCTTTGCATTGCAGGACAAACACCCAGTCAGAAACAGCTTATGGGAATACAGGGTTTACTTCAGGGTTACAGGGTTACAGGGGAAACACCATCAATGGCTACAAAAGCTGGCTCACTTCCATAGAGAATAGCAGAGAGACACCACCAAACAGCCAGCAAACACAACCAGCCAGAGCTCAAACTGTTCTGAACACACCTTAAGGCTGGACTACAAGATCTACCCCTAGTCACACCTCCTCCAGCAGGCTGCTTGGAGACACAAGATGCAAGTTTAATAAAAAATACTCAGACTACGGGGGACATACATTCATATTCACACTACCACTTACCACCCCCCCAGTAACTATTTCTACTCTTATATTCATAGGATACTAACTTGATACATCCAGACCATCTTCCCTCCCTCCCTGGCATGCCACATGGACTTCCTCATCCTCCTCATGCAAGAATACAGACGTGGGCTTCTGACTCAAACACCTTGTTATGGGGAGCCACGTGACCCTACAACATCCAGTGCATTATTAAGCAGTTAGAGATATGATTATGCTATTCTTTCCATCAGCCATTGAGGCTTCCCCCCATTCCCTTTGCCTATAAATTTTTTCTCTGTTCTTTCTTATGTAAACAAAATATCTGCAATGTAAAAGCCCTGGAGCTCTGTCCAGCTACCTGTCCATGCCTAGACTAGGCCTGGGATTTTGGAACAGTCTCCTTTTGTGGCAATTGAGGATACTAATGGTCTAAGAAGGGGGAATACCACCTCTTTCCAGCCTACCTCAGCACATCACCCAAGGATCCTCCTTTTCCCAACAAATTCTCTCTCTGGCCCTCTCTAGCTCTTTTAGGCCCCCTTGATCTTTCCCTGGTGCACAGTCCCTCTCCCTTCAATCTCTCTTTCCCCAGATCCAATTCCTCTGTTTCTGGCTTTGCATTCCACCAGACTCTCCTGGCATTAAAATATAGTCTTGAACTCAAAATGGCTTGTTTTGGTGACTCTGCCTTGACCACTAAATAACACTAACTCTGAAGCCAGCCGTGGTGGCACACACCTTTAATCCCAGCACTCGGGAGGCAGAGGTAGGAGGATCGCTGAGAGTTCGAGGCCACCCTGAGACTACATAGTTAATTCCAGGTCAGCCTGGACCAGAGTGAAACTCTACCTCGAAAAAAAAATAAATAAATAACACTAACTCTGGGCTCTGGTGATTTTAGGAATCCTCAATCTGCCTCAGACCCTCAAGAGGCTACTCACTCTGGCCTGACCAGGCTGGAGCCAAAGGACACCAGCATGTTTTAGCTACTAAGCAGTCATCCAGGGAGACTTCATGGCCTCCCATGTCATGGTTGGGCCAGGCCTCAGGTAAAAGGACCTGTATTTCTGGTCCCTGAGAGTATGTGACATGGATTGAAACTCTTCATGCAGTGTGGTGTAGAAAAGTGGTTTCATCAGGTGTCTTATACTAGGTGAACTGTTGAGTCTCTTGTCAACCTGTATGATGAGGCTCCCTTCCCATCTGAGCCAGGCTTTCCTGACCCCAGCCCTGGGAGTGGAATCAGCCATACCCACCTGGGCAACTCTGTGTGTGCCTCTGTGCTTGTGTTCCTGGCTGCTTGTATCTGAGTGTCTGTGGTCTCTGTGACTGTCTTTTTGACTGTTCAGATCTACAGGGGTGAGTGCCACCCACCTTTGTCCCTGCAGTCACTGCCTATCTTTCCTTCCTCCTTCTGAATCTCTAACCACCTCTTCTTCAGGTGCAGGAGTTGCTATCACCTGGGCTGGACTTGAGATTCCCATTTTCTGGCTAGATGACCTTGACTAGGCAATTCCCCTTCCTGAGCCATTTCCGTGTGTGTGTGTGTGTGTGTGTGTGTGTGTGTGTGTGTGTGTGTGTGTATCTAGTAGTAGAGACTGAACCCAGAGATTCCTGCATGCTAGATAAATTATCTGATACTTAGCCACACCTCCATTGTATTATTTAACTTTTTGTTTGGAGATATAGTCTCACTCTAATCCAAGCCAGCCTAAAATTTACAATGCTATTCCCTTGCCTTCCCAAGTAGCTGGGATTATAGGCCTATATTGTCAAGTTCAGCTACCTGTCCTTGTAAAGAGAGCAGCTACCCTCTGCCTCCCTGGCTTCTCTTCAGCCTCCTGACAAGGTCTCCAGTGGCAGGTTTGGAGACAGGGCGTCTGCAGAAGTGTTGAATGTGTGTCTTCTTGTACTATCCCTGCTCCAAGTCAGAGTCCTTAAAGTCCTTAAAGTACAAGATGGTGTCCAGGACATCCCAGATACACACAGCCAAAGAGCCTGGAGTCAGAGGTTCAGAGATTGTGAGGCACAGAGGTAGACACAGATAGCAACAGACATATGAGCACACTACAGTTGGGGCCTTCAAGAGAGTGGCAGGTAGACTCCTGCTCTCCTACTTCCTCTACTGCCTTGGGGAGGATAGCAAGCCAGGGGATTGAGCACATGAAGCAGATTCTCAGTAGCTAGGAAGGAAGGGGTACAAACATACTCCTATCTCCACCCTGAGGTGGGGCCCACCTGGGGTTAAGCCCTAGTCACTGAGTACAGACTTTGCAGGTGAGGGTCAGGAAAATGAGGACTGTACCCTAAAACTGTTATGAGACCCACAGAGACAGATTTTTCTCTCTCCCTGTGTCTCTGAAAATCTGGCCCTCCTGCTCTAGCCCCTTAACTCCCCACCCTGTTTGTTGTGTTGTTTGATTTTTCAGAGAAGTCTCAGTCTATATCCCAGGCTGGACTTAATCTTATGACAATCTTCCTGCCTCAGCCTCTTCTTTACTGGGATTTACAAGCATGAATCACAAATTATGGCTCATGTTTACAAAACCCAGTGTTTTTTGACTCCTTATCTCTGTGTGTCCTCAGAGGTGTCTCAGTGTCATTCTTAAAGTGGCTGTGAAGACTTCTGTTGCCCTCTTCCACTATGTGTCTGGTTAACTCAGAACATGTGATTGCAGGAGCAGCAGTGTGCAGATGTCTCTTCCCTTATCACCTTATTTCCTGCCTTATTAAAGTGAAACAGGGGAAAAGGTCTAGACATGGTTCAAATACCACGTGTAACCCAAGTATATGCATAATGTGAAGCTAGTGAAGCAGGAGGGATGACCTAATACTCCAAGCAGGTCTGGGCTATAGACTGGGTTCAAGGAAAATCTGGGTAACTTAGTGAGACTATGTCTCAAAAATAACTATAAAAGAATGGGTACAGTTCATTGATAAAGTGTTTGCCTGGTATATGCAGAGCCTTGTGTCCCAGTCCCAATAACTTTATCCCTACGGGATCTCAGAGCTCCCAATCTCCTCTCTTATAACTTGGTTTGGGGTGGAGAGATGACTCAGTGGGTAAAGGCATTTGCTTGCAAAACCTGATAGTCAATGTTTGATTCTCCAGTAGCCACATAAAGCCAGATGCATAAAGTGGTACATGCATCTAGAGTTCATTTGCAGTGGCAAGAGGCCCTGGTTCTCTCGCTCTCTCTCTCTCTCTCTCCTTGCAAATATGAAATATTTTGAAAAAGAAACTGTTTGTTCTTCTGGAGAATGTGGGTGATGTGAGCCTTTACCTGTTTTTGGCAGTCTCTGAGTATTTCCAGGTTCTTGGTGAATTACTCAGAGAACTGAAGAAATGTACAGTGAAGTAGTTAAGCAGCAAGAAACTTTATTAACAGTAAAGGTTTGAATACACTGCCAAAGGGGCAGTAGGCCACTTGAGCAGAGAATATCTAAGGGTACCAGGAAGTGCTGTGGGGCTTCTCTTTTTAGAATTTATATATATATATATATATATATATATATATATATATATATATATATATAATTTTTTTTTTTTTTTTTTTTTTAGGAGAGAGAATAAGAAGACTGTGCCACAGGGCCTCTTGCCACTGCAAACCAACTCCAGACACTTGCCATGTTGTGCATCTAACTTTTACGTTGGGTTCTTTTTATAGCATTTTTAGAGGAAGATGGACCCAGTGGGTACAGGGGTAGTGTGGGTGGTGGTCTGGTTTCACTAACAGGTCTGGGCATTTTCTCTGCTACACATTTCTTCCTATAATATATCTAATTTTGATCATATGCACACCGGTTATACATAAGCATTAGATTGTAAATAGGGATTTCTCCCTAAATAGAGGTCAGTTTGACTTACTACACGTGGACTCTAAACCAGTCCAGCCTGTATGAACCTCTGCTGTTTAGATCTGGATCTCTCTGGGAACACACTTGAATAGGAACTGATCAGGAATGATGAAGAATGGTCACTAAAGGGAGGAGAAAAGTGGTTCATTGTTTGAAGTATGTGTGTGGTGTGTTGTGTGTGTGTGTGTGTGTGTGTGTGTGTGTGTGTGTGTGTGTGCCACTCATACAGATGGGGCCCAGGTTTCCAACAGGTTGCTAGGTAAAACTTTTAGAAGGATGTGTTTGTTCCTCAGACCAAGTTGTGTCTTGTGTGGATAAACTGTTCTGTATGTTTTCCTGCTTCTGAATAGTAGTCATACACAAATCGTGCCACATTTGCCTTCCAATAACTGAGACAGACTCCCATTGTCTGTTTTGCCTTTCTCTAATCTCTTCTTGATTGACTTAAAAACCTGATTCACATATTGTTATAGGTAACTTAGAGCTGCCTGGGCTACTCCTGCATCATAAAAATCACATCCCACCATGAGGTCCAGCATAGCTGCTAAAGCTCCACGCCAGTCCCAAGTAAGGTCCCTGCTCAATTAACTTCTTTCTTTTCTTATCTTTTTTTTTCCTTTCCTTTCCTTTCCTTTCCTTTCCTTTCCTTTCCTTTATTTATTTATTTATTTTTATTTTTATTTTATTTTTTTGGTCTTTCGAGGTAGGGTCTCACTGTAGCCCAGGCTGACCTGGAATTCATTATATAGTCTCAGGGTGGCCTCAAATTTACAGTGATCCTCCTCCTACCTCTGCCTTCAAGCTGGGATTAAAGGCGTGCACCACCACACCCGGCTCCTTTTCTGTTTTGAGCAGAGTCTCAATCTAGCCCAGGCTGACCTGAATCTCACTCTATAGTCCAGGTTGGCTTTAAATATATAGTGATCCTTGTACCTTGGCATCCCAAGTGCAAGATTAAAGGAATGTACTACTTCACCCTGAAACATTTTCTTAACTCTGATGAACACAGTCCTCTCTAGCCCAGCATGATAAGACTGGTCCACAGAAACATGGATGGCACCTTACCTGGCAGGACTAGAACTCCCCTTTGATCCAGTCTCAACCAGGTTGGCTGCAAGCAACAGCCTCCTAACCCATCCTCAGCAACAGCTTTCTGTTTCTTCCTCTGTTTCCTGAGCATAGACCATGTGAGTAGGCCCTTCCTGAATCAGTATTCCTCTTGGGTCCACCAGCCAATTAGGTCCCTACTTACATACCTAAGCTTTATAATGAGGCTCATTCTAATTAAATGTCTGCAAGCCTCCTCTTCTCTGCTTCACTTCCCCTCCATTCTCTGAGGTTTCCTCTTTGGAGACTTTTCCTGTGTGTGAGAGTCTCCTGGTCTTCTCCCCCACTTCCCAGAAATTCTGGGAAGGCAATGAACTTCTTTTGACTTGGGAGCTTTCCTGCTTTCTTTTCCTTCTTATCTGAACTCTCTTTAAAATGAATCATACTTTACCCTTCTCTGAATCCACATTTTCAATTCTTTGCAAATGTGGACAAGAACTAGAGACTTGAGGGCTGCTGGCATGGAAATTCTAACCGCACATCAATCAAACACTACTACTCTCATTCCTAGTTCCCTTGGTGATGCCTCTCCCTCCTCTATTGCTTTCTAGTACGAGATGTCTACAAGGATCTCAGCCTCAGATCTCTAATAGCTCATAGAATCCAGTCCATCAGGGACGGATTCCTTTCATATTGCCTCAGGTTGTGCAGCCTTTGAACTTGCACTGGAAGTCAGCCAATCGTATGATAAGGCTTCCGTTGCTTTTCTGCAACTTGAGCCTCTGTGGCTACTGGAGAGAAGTCTCCTCCAGGGCACACATAGAAATCTTTAGATCATTTATGCACATCTTGAGCTGGGAAGTTTCATCTCCATTCTTATTCCTTTCTCTTTTTACTTTATCTAGAGATTGTAGAAGTAAATAGCCAGCATCATTACGTTTCTTCTATTCCATAAATATTCAAAAATTTCTATGCAGTCAATAAATCCCTGGCTCCTCACAAGAGGCGAGTCAAGATCATCAAATGCATCTATTTCTCATAGTTATTTAAATAGTCAAAACCATGGATTATCAGTGCTTTCCTTGCAAACAAGATCATTTTAAAAATATTTTAATTAATTAATTAATTAATTTTTTTGACAGAGAGAGGGGGAAAGAGAGAGAGAGAAATAAAGAGAGAGAATGGGCTCACCAGGGCCTCCAGCCACTGCAAACGAACTCCAGATACGTGCGCGCACTTGTGTATCTGGCTAATGTGGGTCCTTTGTCTTTACAGGCAACTGCCTGTCAAAAGAAGTTCATTGCCTTCCCAGAATTTCTGGAAGTGAGGGAGATGACTAGGAGACTCTCACACACAGGAAAAGTCTCCAAAGAGGACCTCAGAGAATGGAGGGGAAGGGAAGCAGAGAAGAGGAGGCTTACAGACTCTTCAGGTCTATTTGCATGAACCAGGAATCGAACCCAGGGTACTTTGGTTTTATAGGCAACTGCCTTAACTGCTAAGCCATCCCTCCAGCTCAAGATTTTTAGTAGGGATAGAGTTGGAGAGCCACTCTAGGTAACTCCAAGCTCGCTAGAGGAATTCATCCTTATAATTCTGTTTCTCTAGAAACATTCCTGATACCACAATCTGTATTAGTCAGGGCTCTGTACAGGAACAGAACAGATAGAATTAATATGTATTATCAAGCGAAATTTTTGGATTATCTATCTTATAGGACATGGGCTGAACAGTCCATCAATAGCTGTCTTAAGACTGAAGAGTGGGAGAGCCTGGTAGCTACTCAGTCCAGAAGGCTGGACTCCTCACAAATCCCAATCTTGCAGTGAAGGCCTGGAGGAATTGCTAGAGAGCCAGGTCCTCTTGAGAAAGGACCCTCCTACAACTCTAGAATGTTTTATTGTTAATATTTTCCCCATCCTTCCCCAATGGGACATATGGTCTTTTACTAGGGAAACTGTATATTGGAGAAAAGGAAATAATACAACTTTTGGGGACCTACTAGACACTGGGTCTGAATTGACATTGATTCTGGAAGGTCCCAAACAGCATCATGGCCCTCCTGTGTAAGTAGGGGCTTATGGAAGTCAGGTGATCAAGGAAGTTTTAGTCAGTCTGGTTTACAGTGAGTCCAATGGTTCCTGGAATTCATGCTCTGGATATTTCCCAGTCCTAGAGTGGATAATTGGGAATAGATGCACTTAGAAGTTGGCAGATTCTCACATTGGTTTCTTGACCTGTGGAGTGAGGGCTATTACAGTTGGAAAGGCCAAATGGAAACCATCAGAGCTCCCGCTACCAAGGAAAGTAGTGAACCAAAATAATATCACACCTCTTAAGGGATAGCAAAGATCAGTGTCACCATAAAAAAAAAAAAAGAACTTGATAGATGCAAGGGTGGTATCTCCCTTTTATTCTCCTATTTGGCCTGTTCAAAAGACAGATCATGAAGGACAGTTGATTATCAGAAACTTAAGTAGTGATCCAATTGCTGCTGGTGTACCAGACGTAGTTTCCTTACTTGAGTATATAAACACATCTCCTGACATCTGGTATGTAGCTATTGACATTGCAAATGCATTATTCTCCATATTTGTTCATAATGAACACAAGAAGCAATTTACTTTCAGCTGGAAAGGCCAAGAGAATACCTTCACTGTTTTACCTCAAGGTTATGTTAATTCTCCAGCCCTGTATCATAATTTAGTTCATAGGGAACTTGATTGCCTGTCCCTTCCACAAGGTGTCACATTGGTCCATTATATTGATGACATTATGCCTATTGGATCAAGGGAACAGGAGGTGGCAACCACTTTGAAGATGTTGGTATGGCACATGTACACCAGGGATGAGAAATAAATCCAATCAAAGTTCAAGGGCCTTTTACCAGAGTAAAATTGTTAAGAGTCCAGTGGTGTGGAGTGTGCAGAGATGTTCCTTTCTAAGGTATTGTACCTGGTCCCTCCTATGACCGGGAAAGAAGCACAATGCCTAATGAACCTATTTAGAGTTTGGAGGCAGCACAATTTTCACTTGAATGTGTTACTGGAGGCCACATACCAAGTAACTCAGAAAGCTGCTAGTTTTGAGTGGGATCTCAGAAGAGGGCTCTTCCACAGGTCCAGGCTGCTGTACAGGTTACTCTTCCACTTGGGCCATATGATCCAGAAGATCTGATAATACTTGAGGTATCGGTGGTAGGCGAGGATGATATTTGGAACCTTTGGTAATCTCCATAGGTGATCATAGTGGAGGTCTTTAGGATTTTGGAGCAAGACCTTCTCATAATTATCAGATAACTATTCTCTCTTGGAAAAAGCTTTTGACCTACTACTGGGCCTAGCAGAAACTGAAACCTCAAAGATGGGCCATCAAGTTTCCATGTGACTTGAACTGCCCATCATGAACTGGGTGTTATATGACTCAGCAATTCTTTTTTTATTTTTTAGAATTTCTGAAACATTTATTTGAGAGAGAGAGAAAAAGAGGGAGGGAAAGAGGAGAGAGAGAGAGAGAGAGAGAGAAAGGGCACTCCAGGCCTCTAGCCACTGCAAATGAACTCCAGATGCCTGTGCCATCTTGTGCATCTGGCTTATATTCCTTGATTCCTGGGGAATCAAACCTGGGTTCTGTGGCTTTGCAGGCAAAGGCCTTAACCATTAAGCCATCTCTCCAGCCCATAACTCAGTAACTCTTAAAGTTGGACATGCATAGCAGTAGTCCATCATCAAATGGCAGTGATATATATGTGATTGGACTTGATCAGGTCCTGTAGTTACAAGTAAGTGTCAGGAAGAAATTGGCCAAATGTCTATGCCTGCTACTGCTGTTACAAGACCTTCTGTTTCTAAGCATGAAACTATGGCATGACGATGTGTGCCCTAGGATGTTTTGACTGAACAGAAGATGAGGGCCTGGTTTACAGATGATTCAGCATGTTATTCAGGCACCTCCTGGAAGAGGAAAGATACAGAATTATAGTCCTCTTTTGAGACAACCCTAAAGAACTGTGGTGAAGAGAAATCTTCACAATGGGCAGAACTTCAGGCAGTGCACATGGTTGAACAGTTTGCTTGGAAGGAAGAATGGCCAGATGTGTGGTTATAAACTGGTTCATGGGTTGTGCCTCATGTTCAGGAACATGGTAGGAGTGTAATTGGAACATTGGATGAGAAGGACATTCTGGGAAGGTGTATGTAGATGGATCTCTCTAAGAGGGATAAAAGATACTTGTGTCCCATGTCAACACTCACCAAAAGGTGATCTCAGCAGAGGATGACTTTAATAATCAAGTAGATACAATAACCTATTCTGTGAATAACAGACAACCTCTTCCACAGCCATTTTCCAGTGGGTTCATATACAAAGTGCTCATGGTGGCAGGGATGGAGGTTATGCATGGTCCCAATAGCATGGACTTCCTGCTAAGTGCCAGATATTCCAAAAGCAGAGGCCAATGGTGAGTCCCAATATAGCACTGTTCACTAGGGTGACTAGCCAGAAACCTGGTGTCAGGTTGACTACATTGGACCATTTTCATCGTGAAAAGGGCAGTGTTTTATCCTTACAGAAATAGATACTTATTCTGGGTATGGATTTGTTTTTCTTGCACATAATGCTTCTGCCAATACTACCATCCATGGGCTTATACAATGCCTTATCCACTGTCATGGTATGTCACAGCATTGCTTCTGACCAAGGAACTCACTTCACATCCAAAGATACAAAGCTGCAGGGGATCCAGATTAGCCAAACAATCTCAAAAAAGGACAAAGGAAAACTAACATGATTTTTTCCCGAGGTAGGATTTTTAAAAATATTTTTTATTTTTAAATTTTTATTAGATATGGACATATTTTGTATGTAAACAACACATGTGGGTACCATCCTTTCCCTCTTCACTGCCCCTTTTCTGAAGAGGCCTTCCTTGTTGGAGATGCAAGTCAACCCCATGGGGATTGTGTGTCATGCATTATGGGGTGGGGAGAGGCAATGTCTCTGTGCAAAATGTCCCAAATTGTGGCTCTAACAATCTTTCTGCCCCCTCTTCTGCAAAATTCCCTGAGCCATGCTGGGAGTATTTTAATTCTACTTTAGTGATGGGCACTCAGGAGTCTCTGGATCTCTGGTTTGGTAGGTGTTGAGTGTCCTCAGTGTCTCTCTCCATCACCCTTGTGCTGATACCAGATTCACTAAGAAAGCAGCACGCTTGCTCATTTCCCCAATTCCTCTATGGTTTCAGCTGGGGCCAGGGTGGAGTGCACTGGGTCATTTATCTCCTCAAGTCCAGTTTCCATCTGAGAAAGAGAATCAGATTCTCCAAAGGAGAATGAAGTCAGCACTGGTTAAATAAGACAACCATTATTAATTTAGAGAGAATTAAAAGGGCGTAGACCCTCTTATAGTCTAAGGTTAGTGGGAGCTTGACATGGAAAGCAGAATAATTATCTGGATATAATTCTGACTTGTTTCCCCGGTTTCCTTTCCACTGAGCAGATCTGTTAGCCAATCCAAGAGCAGTTGGTTACCCACCATGGCCTCTATTGCACTTGTGTGAGCATCATGTCAGGTTGTTTGCTTCTGAGTCACTTAGATTTTGAGTTGCTTGGACAGATGTTGGCCTCTTTCCCCCAGCAGCTCATGTAGTGTCTTCCAGTACTAGATGGGCTAATTGTCTGGGGATTGGCTCTCCTGAGGTAGGATCTTGTTCCAGTTCAGGCTGACCTGGAATTCACTATGTGTCTCATAGTAAGGGTGGCCTCAAACTCATGGCAAGTACTGGGATATAAGGCATGCACCATCACTCCCAGCTAACATTATGATTTTAAAATATTACAAAACAGTAGTAATCAAAATAGGATGGGACTGGTATGAAAATAGATTATCCACATGGGTAGGTAAGCAGAGGCCCTGGAGGAGGGGGAGAAAAAGAATACAGAAGATCCTGGCTGCTACTGTGAGTCACATACTAGTTCTCTTAGAACTCAAAGATGCCAAAAAGGGAAGTGTGTCTTATCCCACTTCCTTCCTATTCTCAGCCTTAGATGGTCCAGGCAGGGGCTGGCCCAGTGAGACCATCACTGAGACAATGGTTAGTGTGACAACAGAGTCTGAGAACCAGAGCCTAACCATTCATTAAACTTCAGAAGCCAAAGCCAGAGAAAAAGATGGAATGGACAAGTGGCACTGTGGACAATGAACACATGGGGCGCTTTATCAAAATGCTGCTGCATTTATGAGAAATCTCCAGTCTTTGGTGAAAGCTCTAAGAGTGTTGAAGAAGAAGAGGAGGGCTGTGGTCATACACATTGTGTACAGGGCCACCACAAAGGACTGTGTCAAGCAACCCTGGGACAAATCTCAACCACCCCCTCCCAGCCTGCTGACCCAGCCCAGAACCCTCCAGAACCACTGCAGCACTAAATCTTCACCATCCATGTCTGCCTGGCCCTGAATGTAGCCATCTGGCTTTGTGGGGACTCAATTCAATTTTTCAGTAGCCACCTTCCCTCTCTCCTATTTGATGGAGAAGAGAAGGGGAGGGTGAGCAGAGACCCTGGAATTGTAACTTCCTTCTGTTCCAGAACCCAAGCTTCTGGGTTACCTCAGCCCTCAATTCTCCCCAGTTTCGTCCATTGCCAGGGATCTAGGCATTTTGGTCCCAGTCTCTTCCTCTTACCTGTCCTGTATGGGGATCCAGTTATCTTGGCCTCCTTCACCTTCAACTTGAGTCCCAGACATTTAAATTGAGTTTCCAACAGTTACAGCTTTCACTGCCAAGGTCCCAGTCAGATTCCAGGCAATCTCACACCCCAGCAGTGTGTGTTAATCCTGGCTTACAGTTCGTTCACATAAGAAGTTATATTGCCCTAAGTCTAGTGCTTACCTATGGGACATGAGGTCTTCCCCTCCTACTTACCTGTACCTCCCTTCAAAACGTGTTAGGAAAGGTCTTTGTCATTCACACCTCTAGTGGAAAGTGAAAAAAAAAAACTAAAAGTCATGTCCTCAGTTCCCACTCTTTTCATGTGATCTAGGTTTTCTGACAAAGATGGCTTGAGATTCTCACCTCAAACCATCTATCTTTTCAGCCTTTAGTCTTTTAGCTTCAGTGTCATCCAGCATTGTCTGAGGAGCCTGGGTCCGTAAGGGAGGAGAGGTACAAACATATGGAGGTTTGTCCTGAAGT
The DNA here is from genome assembly GCA_036365145.1 of Orientallactaga sibirica. Taxonomy (NCBI): domain Eukaryota; kingdom Metazoa; phylum Chordata; class Mammalia; order Rodentia; family Dipodidae; genus Orientallactaga; species Orientallactaga sibirica. The sequence continues at coordinate 35,664,369 of JAEOAD010000015.1, read as the reverse complement.
ACACTCGTACCCCTTCCTTCCTCAGCTTTGATAACTCTCCTAGCTCAGGCGTTTTCTCTTGTCCTTTGCCTTCCTCTACTCCTTACTGGAATCTAGATATCACTCTCTAGGCCTCTTGCTGTGAACAGTGCCAAGGTCAGGCAAGTCCGTAACCACCACTGAGATCTCATTTATTGACACAAATACACAAAATAAATAACCCAACATCAAAAAAAAATACAAATAGACATCAGTGGACTAGAATTGAGAGAATTATCTGTGGTCAGCTGATTTTCAATAAGAGTACCAAGATCCCTCAGAGGGATAAAAAAATACTTGAAAATATTAATGTGTGTGTGTACACACGTGCACACATGCACATGTGTGCCATGATGGGCATGTGGAGGTCTGAGGACAACTTCTGGTGTTTATCCTTTCCTTCCTTTGTTGACACAAGTCTCTTGTTTTGCTTCGGCATGCACCAGTCTAGCTGGCTATCAGCTCCAGATTCTCATGACCCCATCTCCCATCTGCAGACCCATTGAGATTACAGGCAAATGCACCACTTTGCATCCAGCTTTGTGTGGGTGCTTGGAATTCAAACAGGCTAGAGGTTTGCAAGTAATCATATTTAAGTGTTGAGCCATCTCCCCAGCCCCATTTGTTTTTAATTTTATTTTTATCAACAATAAAAAAATACTGGGGCTGAAGAGATGGCTCAGTGGGTAAAGTGCCTTCTGTGTAAACATGAGAACCCGAGTTTGGGTCCCCCAGCACTCAGGTAAAAGCAAGGCATGGTGGCCCACATCTGTAATACCAGCACTAGGGAGGCTGAGACAGAAGTATCCTTAGGGTTTGCTGCTAGTTAGTCTAGCCAAATGGTGAGTTCTAGATTCAGTGTAAAACCATGCCTTAAAAGATATGGTGGAAGACACCTGACTTTGAGCTCTAGCCTTTATGTACACATGTATACTTATACACACACACACACACACACACACACACACACCCACCCCACATGTAAGAGAAATGGTGAGGATACATCTAGGCAGATAAATGTACAAGAATAAATTAAATGTTTACCTCATATTATATACAAAACAAATTGGTATGGATGAGAAGTAATTTTTAAGAGCTAACACTAAAAATTCTAAGGAAAAAAAAACAGAATTAAGTCTTAAGACTTTGGATTTCACAAAGGATTCTTAACTATGACACCAAAAGCATGAGAAAGAAAATGAAGAATAGATAATTTAAACTTGATCAAAATGAAAACAGTTTTGACTGGATATGGTGCACCTAACTGTAATCTCAGCACTGTGGAAGCTGAGATGGGAAGATTTTAAGTTCAAGGTCAGTCTGTACTACATAGACCTTGTCAAAAAAGAAAAAAAAAAAGAAGAGGAAAAGAAAAGAGGCACCATTTAGAAAATGAGGATACATCCCAAAGAACAGGAGAATATGGAGCTCAGAGAGATGGCTCAGCAGTTAAAGGCACTTATTTGCAAAGCCTGCTGGCCTGGCTTCAGTTCCCTAGGATCTATGTAAAGCCACTCATGGGATAGACTCATTTGCAGTGAGAAGAGACCCTGTTTCAAAGGTGGAGCACAAACAAATCCTTTGACCATCACACATGTGCTCATATACACACAGAAATAAACAAATATTTAAAAAGAAGGGAATTATGAAAATCATAGTGCTAAGAGACTTGTATGGATAATATATAAAGAATTGTTCTATCTCAATAACAAAGAGACAAATTCTTTCAAGGATTAGATAAGTCAGTGTACATATAGTACTAAGAACAGTATATAGTAGCTATGTGTGATCACTTAACAAAGCATTCACCGAACAGATGATAGCATGTTTGCTCAGAGAAAGCACAGCTTTTCCCAGTTTTTCCTACTGAGTGACATATAATTGAATTGCTCAGATGGAAGCTGAGAAGAAACTTGACATTTATCAAATCCAACCTGTTTGTGCCATAGGGCCAGTAACTGCAGCCAGAGTAAAAGTCGAGCTACCAGGCTGACAAGGTTGAGTTAACTGAGACCCTATGGGCCTGTGTGTGTGTGTGGCGGGGGAAGGGGACACTGCCTTACACGTTGTGGCTGGAACTGGCCTTGGGGGATGATGGTAAGAAGAGCTTACTGTCCCTACTATCCAGGTATAATGGTTACATTCTTTCAACTTGAGCACATGAGGAACCTGCCAAGCTATATACCTCCAGCTCTCGGGTTTTCTTGCTATGTGGCCCAGGCTGTATTAGAATTCATAATCCTCCTGCCTCAGCCTCCTGAGTGCTGGAATTACAGATATGTACCACCACAACCAGGCTCAGCTCTGCTGTTCTTTTTGTTTGTTTGTTTGTTTTTCAAGGTAGGTCTCACCGTAGCCCAGGGTGACCTGGGTTTCACTATGTAGCCTCAGGCTGGCCTTGAACTCATGGCAATCCTCCTACCTCTGCCTCCTGAGTGCTGGGATTAAAGACATATGCCACCATGCCGGGCTAGCTCTGCTGTTCTTAATCAGTCTATCCTGGAGGTGATTTCTCGGTTTATGTTCACTTCATTTTAGAACACAGGATAAGGTGATGGTAAGGATGTCAAGGACAGCTCTGAGGACCTCTCTCTCAACTACCTAACCTGTGAGTATATGAACAAAAACACGGATGTCACATGACTGCCATGGTGTGCCAGCTTAATCAACTCATAAACAGAAGAATTCTGAGATACATCTTAGCAGAACAGTTTTAATATTTGCTCTTAAAAATCAACACATTTTAAAGATACCTTTTTAAAAGTGAAAATTTAAAATATGTTCTTTGCCCCTTATAAAATTAATATTTTTGTATGAGGGTAAGCACATATTTTTTAAAGTTAACAAATAAGAACCAGTACTTGTGGAAAGTTTTGAAGAGTTCTTCATTCTGCCTGCATTAACCTACCTGTGCAGGTGCCACAAGCTCTTCAGGTGGTCCTTCCTGGAGACGTGAATGACTTGAAGTCCTCTTTCCGCTTTGTGCTCCAAATAGACAACAAACTGCCATGCCATGATTAATTCCAGGTGTCATATGATAAGCTGGAGAGGTTTTGGTACCTGTCTTTCTGTGCCCTGTTATCTGCATCTGCAATATGAGGAAACAATCAGACCTGCTTCATAGACTGACTGGAGAGATGATAAGTAAGTGACAGCTGGCAAGCTGGTTCTTACTATCTGGCACATAGAGCAGACTTCCTGTTAGATATTACAGGAGTTGTGGGATTAAGTTTCACAGTGACAGGTATCTCTACGTGTGTTGGTTACTTGTGTGTTTTATGGCAGTAGTTAGAAGGCACATCATACATGTTTTGGGAGCAATTGATATTTCAACCAGATAAAATCGGCTTTATTATTACTCACTTTGGCCAGGAGAGGGCAGCCAGCAAACAACTGAGACTGACTTTACTGGTTTAGGACAAATTTTCCTTGTTAAAACTGAAGGCTAATGGAACCGATGGTAGGATGAAAGGTTGCTTACTGTGCACTTTGCTGATAGCCCTGCCGGTCCCATTCCCACTGCAAATGAGGAGTGATAGAGGTTTTCCTCACAATCTAACCTAGATTTCCTTCACAGCTCTGAGTTTGAATATCTATTTTTTTCCTTCCTTCCCTCTTTTCCTCCCTCTTTCTCAAAATGTTTCTAAAGGGGCAATTGTGAAGAACTGGTGACCAAAGGCTCAGGTCACACAGCCCCCTGAGCCTCCTTATTGCCACTTATTATTAAGGATTTAGGAAATCCTGTGGTTTCCACCATGAACCTGTTTCCTCCTCTGTAAAAAGGCTGGTAGGGCCTGGCACATGTCTTGCATGAATGAGCTGATGTTCATTTGGGCCAGGGCTTAAACTCTGAGCCCTGGGAGCATCTGTGGTCTAGATAGGACTGCCCTTGTGTGGTTTGCCCAGTCCAGCAGGTGGGATGGAGCCTGGGTGCAGATAAAGCACGGGGGTTCACAGTTCTCTGTGGATTTTGTGTGTGGCTATTGGGTGCTGGCTTAGCATAAGTGTCCTGTCACTATGTGGGGTAAGTAGTGGTGATCATGGGAGGGACACTACTGACATCACACTATCTGGTGTCAGCCAAGGCTCCAGTTTGCACAAACCCTGGTCACATTTTTTGGCCACAGGCTTTTCCCTGTCCTCAGAAGAGGGAGTTGACTGTGTCATTATCAGTGGCTGGATGTCAACACTACATTCTGGTTTCCATAAAAAGCTGTAGCTGAGCTGGGCATGGTGGCACACACCTTTAATCCCAGCACTTGGCAGGCAAAGGTAGGTGGATTGCTGTGAGTTTGAGACCACTCTGAGACTACATAGTGAATTCCAGGTCAGCCTGGGCTAGAGAGTAAGACCCTACCTTGAAATAAAAACAACAACAACAAAGCTATAGCTTAACTTACTGGCAAAAACAAACAGGAACAAGGAGCCTGTTCAGTGTCACTGGGAATATAGCAAACATGCAATTTAACACTTTCACCTTGGGAAGCTGCAGAGTTCAAAACTGCTTATGTTAGTGAGGAGACCAGTCACAGGCTTGTAGGTGATAATGACAGCTTTTCCCAGAGACTTGATCACAGTCATTGAATTTGATTAGACACTGTCCCTCCAACCACATCAATCCACTCTCCATAATAATACTGATCTGTCTCAAGATCTGGCCCACAAGACAATGCTCAGTGTGTATGTAGTAAAGAATTGACTTGGGTAATGTATCTTACCACAACACTCAGATGCGCACAAATGATCAGTATTCAAAGATGCCCATTTTAACATACATCCTAATTGTCAAACTGCTAATTGTTTAAATGTCAAAGCATAGGAGAGTACTAATAAACCAATTGTGACCTTCCATTAGTAAACACTACAATTATAAAGTCATTAAAATCATGTTGGAGAAGACAACCTAATAATATGGAAAGATCTAGATTCACCATACTGTGAAAAGGGCAAGTGACATGATATTGTCTGGAAATTAACTCTCTCTCTATAGTATTATCTATTATACTATATGTACATGTGCATGAAAAGGCCATCATACATGCATACATACAAATACATGATCAGTAGTTTTCTCTGGTTGGTATGCATGATGGTTAATCTGGTTGTCAATTTGGCAGGATTTAGACTCACCACGGAAACAATTGTCTGAGACTGTCTGTGAGGGACTATCAAGATTAGGTTAATTGAGATGGGAAGCCCCACCCTACCGTGGGTAGCACCATGCCATGGGCTGGAGGGTCCCAATTGAATGAAAAGGAGAAAGCTAGCTGGGTATCAGTATTCATCACTCTCTGCTTCCTCACTGTGGACTAGATGTGACCAGCTCAGAATACTCAAGCTCCTGCTGTCATGCCTTCCCTGCCATGATGGACTAGAAACTGCAGACTCTAACTGTTGTGGTTATCTGCTCATTGCTGGGATAAAGCACCCAACAAAATGCAGCTGATGGCAGAAAATTTTTTAAATTTTTTTTTTTATTTTGACTTACCGTCTCAAGGGAAAGCTTCATGATGGCAGGGGCAAACATGGCATGAGCAGAGGCTGGATACCACTTCTGCTGTAGCAGGTGGAAAGCAGCAGCAGGATAGTGAGCTGAACTCTATCAAGGGGGAGCTGGCTATAACACCCCTATGCATGCCCCCAGCAACACACCTCCTCCAGCAAACTCCTCCTTCCAAATTGCCACCAGCTGGGGATTAAGCATTCAGTACAAGAGTTTATGGGAGGGGCTGGAGAGATGGCTTAGGACCCTGGTTCAATTCTCCAGGTCCCATGAAAGCCAGATACACAAGAGGGTGCATGTGTCTGGAGTTTGTTTGCAGTGGCTAGAGGCCCTGGCATGCCTATTCTCACTCTCCCTCTCTCTCTTTCCCTCTCTCTGTCTAATAAATAAATAATAAATAAAATCTTTTAAAAAAGAGTTTATGGATAATATCTCATTTAAACTATCACATTTCACCCCTGGCCCCCACAAACTAATGACTATCCATGATGTAAAATTCAATGCATTTCGTCCAATTTTAAAAGTCCCCATAGTCTTTTTCAATCCCAACACTGTTCAAACAGCCCCATAATTCAAAGTCTTTAAAAGAGCCTGTAAAACCAAAATTACATAATGGCACAGAGTAAACATTCACACTGCAAAATATGGTATTGGGCATATCAAGGAAACATGGACTCAAGATCTAGAACAAACAGGGAAAACATCAAATCCTGTAGCTCCAAGCCTGACATACACAACAGTGATGAGGTCTCTGGGATTCCAATTCTGCCCCTCCAGCTGGACTGCCCACAGCCCAGGAAAAACTCCATCCTGAGGCAGTAACTCTCTTTGGAAGCCAACCCATCGTCCTGTCATGTCCCAAGTCCTGGGATGTCCACTGTAACTCATGGTTCATCTTCATGGCTCCATCAGGTCTCCAAAAGGAATGTCTAATAACTCTGCCTCACGATGCCCAGTGGGCATTTCAATAAAACAAACCACAATGCAAGTTCAATGACTTTTTTGTGTTTGTTATATTCCCATAGTACCAGGTGGGCTACCAAATTGTTAAATCAGGAGGTAATAAAGCTTACTTTGAAGAACAAGAAAATGCCTTCAGTGTTCAGGCCCTCTATATTCAAGTGTCAGCATTTTTCTTCTGTCGCAATCCCAGTCTCAAACAATTGCAGTGGAAACAGGATACTGACCCTTGCCCAACTTTCATTTCTTTTTGTACCATATCCTTCTGCTCATACCAACCCATATTTTTCTAAATTCAACCCTGCTCAAGTTCTCATGACTCAGGAAGAATACAGCTGGCCTCTCACATAAACTACCCCTAGTCCAGTCTGGACAAAGTACCTGCAATTTTAATGCCTCTATCTGGTTCTTGACAAACCTAGATAAAAGGTTAAGAATGCAGGGCCCAAACAGCAGATCTAATAAGACCATGGTTAGGGGCTCCACTAGGGGTGCAAGCCAAGGTCCCCACATCATCCAAACAGCTTCCATTGTGTACCTTTCTTTTTCCTCCTAGCCTTAATTCTTTCTAACAATTGTCTTCTCTACTACCATTCTGATTCACTCCTTGAGCCATGGGGGGGGGGTGTCACATGCCATACACCACCTGAAGAAGATAGTACAAGGGCCATTTTCTGAACAAGCACTGGAAGTTATAGGGAGCAGGCCCAAGGTCTGGGGTACATCAGCTGCAAGACTCCTGGAATCATGGCTAAACATGGCCTCCAAGGTCAAAGGTGTGTTACCTGCAATGTGTGTTGTCACCAGGCATGTCACCATCAGGATCTGGGTTGTGGGCAGGGTCCTCATCTTGCCTCTTCTTTTTAATTTTTTTAATTTTTATTATTTTTTTGGGAGAGAGACACAGAGAGAGAGACACAGAGAGAGAGATAGAGAGAGAGAGAGAGAGAAGACAGAGATGGACGCGCCAACAGTGTCTCAGCTGCTGCGAATGAAATCCAGATGTGTGCACCCCCTTGTGGTCAAGTGTGGCATTGCGCCCTTGCGTCACTTTCCATCTGGCTAAACGTGGGACCTGGAGATTGGAACCGCTGGAGATTGGAACCAGTGTTCTTAGGCTTAGGAGGCAGGCGCCTTAACCGCTAAGCCATCTCTCCAGCCCTTGCCTCTTCTTTTTAGAGAGCTTTAGCCACAAGGGATCTCAGGAGTCTGCAATCACTGTCTAGAACTGCTCTGGGTTGGTGGCTGCCTTCACATGGGTGTGATGACTCCACGGCTTGACACCTGCAACTTTAAGAGCTGAAAGACTGGTTAGGATAATTTAGTATGCCCCCCTCCCACCTCGGGTCTAAGCTTCTCTGGACTGAGATCTTTATTCAGACCCAGTCTCCTGGGTTCCAGGAATGTAGGCAATCCTGAGTCAAGAGGGAAGGGGGCAGATTTAAATGTCCAGCAATTTCCCTTGCAGTGCTAAGTCCTTTAAGAGCCACTGGAGGTGAGTTTATCCATACCCCTGAAAGTCCCCAGAGTCTCTCAGAAGCAACGGGGGAGGGTGCCCTAACAAAATTTCAAAAGAGGAAAATCCACATTTGTGGGGTGTACAGTGCACTCTGATCAGTATAAGCAGCAGAATTTCTGGCCAAGGAAAGCTTGTTTCCTGGCAATGCTTGGCCATTGCAGTCTTTAAGGTCCTGCTCATTCTCGTGACTCAACCGGAGGATTGGGGTTGATACTTCGTGTGTAGATTCCAAGTTAGGCCCACAGCTTTGGACACCTGCTGAACAATCCTGCTGACAAAAGCTGAGCCATTGTCTGACCTGATGCTCATTGGCACCCCAAAGGGCAGAATGATTTCTCTCGCCAGAATGTGGGATACCTCTTGGGCTTTTTCTGTGTGGGTGGAGAAGGCCTCTACCCAGCCTGAAAAGGGACAGACTATAATTAGCAAGAACTGATAGCCTTTACTGAGCTGCGTGTCCATGAAATCCATTTCTAGTTGCTCAAACAGATAAGAGTGTCTGTTTTTGTGGCAACAAGGGGGCTGGGGCCCCTGTTTGGGGTTATTCTGTGCATATCACAGGCAGGCTCTGCTGGTCTGCTGGTCTGCTAGGCTAACACTGCCAATTTGGAGACCACCAGGTATCTCTGCATCCAGGTATCTTGCAAGGCCGTCTTTCCCAGGTGAGTTACTTCATGGGCCTGCTGGACCAGGCTGGGTGCAGTCCCCCTTGGTACTATTATTTTCCCATCTGAGGTCATTAGCCAGCCCTCAGGATTCTTGGTTGCTCCTTTGTCTGTTGCCTCTTTTCTTTTTTTCTGTATTGTATATGGGTGGCCCTGGGAGCACTGGGAGTGCAAAACAAACCTTCTGAGAGGTAGTGAGAGGGGACCGTGGGGCTATGTCTTCATGGCGGGCTGCTTGTTTTGCTGTCCTGTCTGCTGGTTTCCCTGACTTACTTGGTCCTGATTCCTTGTGTGAGCATGACTATCTATGCAGCACTTCTATGGCCTAAGAGGTGCAGACAGCTTCTAAGAGTTGGCAGATTTGGTCACTATTTCTTATTTCTTTGCCCCCTGTAGCAGACAGCTTCAGGTTCACTGAGATGAACTTCCAGACCAGGCACAGATATGGAGGAAGAGATTTATTGAAGCTTATAGATCCTGGGGAAGTTCCATAATGGCAGAAGAAGCTGGCCTGCCTTCACAGGACCAAACACAGAGAGCGAAGCCAAAAGCCACACAGCACAGCTCACCTCTGGAACTCCCAGCTAGGCACACTTTGTATATCTTTATGTTGAAATCCTAAACCCATCACCACACCTTAAGATCTGCCCAGTGACACTGCCTCCAGCCAGGTGCTGCATATGCAAACTAATAAAACACTGAATATATTGGGGGCCATCTATTCAAACTACCACACCCCGTAAGGTAAGCAGTCCCCTTTCTCCATATATTGCTCCAGAATGTGCATGGTGGCAAAGGCATACCGGGAGTCAGTAAGTGGTGGCTCTCTTTCTCTTCCACGAGGGAGAGTATTCTTGTTAGTGCATGGAGCTCAGCCTTTTGGGCAGACAAGTGATTGGGCAGCCAGCCCTCTTCTATGACCTGCTCTCAAGTGGTCGCAACATACTCGGTGCGGTACTCCCCCTTGTTGTAGACTTCAGCTCCCGTCAGTAAAGAGTTCCATATCTGAGACGTGACCTGGTGGAATACTGGACAGTGATGACAGTTCCAAAGTTAGTTTATATGCTTCTTACACTAGTGCTACCATGGCTGCCAGTGTCCAGAGGAAAAGGGGAACATCCCAAGGCCACTGGGTCCAGTCTTTTGGACAGGTATGCCATTGGTTTGTTCCATGAGCCTAGCCACTGGGTTAGAACCCTCAACCCAATTCCCCCTTTTTCATGTACATAGAGGGCAAGGGGGCGAGTGGTTTCTGGGAAGGCCAGTGCAGGAGCCTCACTTCGTCTTCTTGAGTTGGTCATACTTTTCCTCCTTTTCCCACTTCTGGGGGTCTGTAGCAGGCTCTTAGAGGGCACCGTGAAGAAACTTAGTCATGGCAGAGAATTCTGGGATCCAGAGCTATCAGAACCTGGCTGCCCCCATAAACATTTTGAGTCATTGCTCAGTTTTGCAGTGGGGGTACCAGATGATCACTTGTTTTTGTCCTTCTCCTCATCTCCTCTGTCCCTAGCTGATGTGATACCCCAAGTAGGTGACCTCCTGACAGATCTGAATCTTCTTCTTGGAGACCCTATATCCTGCCTCTTGTAGGAAACATAGCAGCTATTCAGGGCTTTTCTCAGACTTCTCTCGTGGGACCTGTTAACAACAGATTGTCCACATACTGTAAGATGGTGTACCCAGCATGTCAGCAGTTTCCTAAGTCCTTTGTCAGTGCCTCCCCCAAATGGGAGGAGAGTTTTTGAGCCTTTGTGAGAGGTGGGTCCATGTCAGTTTACCCTTTGTGCCAGTCTCTGGGTCTTCCCATTCAAAGGAGAATGGGGAGGTGGCTTATTTCTGCTAACCTCAGGCAGAAGAAGGCATCCTTCAAGTCCAGGCATGTGAAGACAGTGGCTGTTGGGGTTATCAGACTCAGCAAAGTATATTGATTGGGGACTATGGGGCACAGGGTCTCAGAGGCATTGTTGACCCTGTGGAGGCCCTGGACTGGCTGATAATTATTGGTCCCTGGCTCCTTCACCGGAAGCAGGGGGGTGTTCCACGGAGATTGGATTTCTTGTAGAACTCCCTTATCCTTGAGTCTTTTGATGTTGGGGGGCTATCCCAAGCTGGGCTTCCAAGGAAATTGGATATTGCTTCTGCCTCACCATGATGGTGGCACCTTGTTTTAGTGTCACTACCACTGGAGGGTGGCCCTGGCAAGGTCAATCCCTCCTTGTATGTCCCAGACCTGAAGAAACTGCTCCACGTACCAGATAATCTTGTGGAATCCAGAGTCTTTTCCATTGTTGTCACCTGGTGAAGCCTTCATTCCTCTTCTAGGTGGACTTCCAGACTAAGTATAGGCAGGAGGCCAGAGCTGGTCGTGAGACCCAAGTCCATGGTCACTATAGTGCCCGGTTAAGATTTTAGTGAGTCTCAGGCTGGAGAGATGGCTTAGCAGTTAAACACTTGCCTGTGAAGCCTAAGGACCCTGGTTCGAGGCTTGATTCCCCAGTACCCACATAAGCCAGATGCACAAAGTGGTGCATGCATCTGGAGTTTGTTTGCAGTGGCTGGATGCCCTGATGTGACCATTCTTTCTCTCTGTGCCTGTCTGTTGCTAATAAATAAATAAAAATAAACAAAAATTTTAAAGAAATTATTTTTAAAAATTAAAAAGATAGTAAGTCTCTCCCTACTAGAGGTCCCAGGGCCTCAGGGACATTCAGGAATTGGTGACCAGTGACATCCTACTGAGCACTCTTGTGGTTCACAGACCCAGTATTTCTTTGTGGTCCCCATTTCTCTTATGATGGTGACAGTCTTTGTGAGTCTTCCAGTGGGAATAGTCCCATTGGAGATGGCTGTGCCAGTGTGCAAAATGAAGTTCATGGTTTAGCCCCTGTGGTAGTTTGAATTGATGGCCCCCAATATATTCAAGTGTTTTATTTGTTTGTAGTTGGTATCTGTAGCCACCTTGCCGGAGGCAGTGTCACTGGGTGTATCTTAAGGTGGGGTGGTGGGTTTAGGATTTCAATCTAAGGATTTGCAAAGTGTACCTAGCTGGAGTTCCTGAAGTATGCTGTGCTCTGTGGCTTTTGGCTTGTGGCTTCTCTCTCTGTGTTTGGTCCTGTGAAAGCAGGCCAGCTTCTTCTGCCATTATGGAAGTTCCCCTGAACCTGTAAGCTTCAATAAATCCCTTCTTCCATAACTGTGCCTGGTCTAGAAGTTCATCTCAGCGAACCTGAAGCTGTCTGTTACAGCCCCCCAGATCAATTCTGACCATGGGCTCCTGGGGGGACAATTGCAAGTGAGCCCAATTGTCATCAGTCAGATTCAGCATCCCAATTGGGGATCTTGGTGTTAAGGGCCTGCACCTGCTTGAAAGCATCAACTACTGCAGGTTTGAATGCATACCTCTCCTGGAGTTGTTTTCTGGGCATGCTTGCTTCTTCCTCCATTTCTGGGCACTTGTTCTTCCAATGGCCTCTCTTCTTGCAGTAAGAGTATATCTAAGGGGGGGGGCAGTAACCCTCTCCCCCTTGTTTCTGCTCTGGATCAGAGGGGATCTTTCATGGCAATCACAAGTATTCAAGATCTTCTCTCTTCTCGTCTGTCCTTTTCCTTCCTGGTGGCAACCCTTCTCTTGGAGACTACCTTGGAAGTGATTTCAAGCAGTTCATTTATCACTTATGTTCTTTCCCACAAACTCTTCCAGGTGCTGCAACTTGCATCTCATATCATAGGCTGATTGAGTTACAAAGGCTGTAATCACCCTTGAATGGTTTTGGGGGCCTCTGGATCAAACAGGGCATACCTGTGGTCTGAATCACAAAGTCTTTCATAAAACTGGCTAGGGGACTCTTGTTCTCCCTGGATCACTTCACTCACTCATGTCAGGTTGGTGGCACTGCAGGCTCCTGCTCTGGCCCCTTCAAGAATAGCTTGTGTTATCCACTTGAAAGACTGGGCCCCCTTGTTTGTATTTGGGTCCCAGTTCTGCCAGATATTAGGCAGGACATACTTTGCAAAGACCTCTGGATTCATTGTCCCAACTGCAGCTTGTGTGGCCAGTCATGTTCTTGCTGCCTGGAGGACTCACCTTTCTTCAGAGTCATACAGTGTGGCAAGTAGCTGGCAGCAGTCATCCCAGATTGTCCTGTGGGTCTCCATAATGAAAGGCAACAAATCTATCATGGCCTTAGGCTTCTTGGAGTAGGGTGGGGTGTGCTGACATCAGTTCAAGAGGTCAATAGTGGAGAAGGACAGACAGATGACAGTCTCTGGGCCAGTGATATATGTGCCATTGTCTCACAGGAGGGGAGAGCCTAGCATCTCCCACAGTGGGCAGGGGGGCTCAGAGTATTCCCTGGATTTTACTTGGCCAGAGGCAAGGGATCAACCCCACGTAGTTACCCATGGTAGTGTACAAGCCGGTTCTGGTGGGATCAGTGGGTAGAGAGCCAGCACTGGTGCCACTGGGGCTGGTGCTGGGTCATCAAGGAGGGTGACAAGGGGGGCTGAAGCATGGGTCTCTGGGAGCTGTGGCTGGTAGGGAGGGAGTGCAGTGTTCTCCTCTGTCGTGGCCAGGAGTGGGTCTGGTTCCAGTTCATAGGCTCAGGTTCGGACACTTCTTGTGGTCAAGATAGCTTGAGGCCAGGGGTCTGGGATCTGGTAATGGAGTCATGGGTGGGTGTGTGTGTGTGGGGAGGTCTCTGGCCAGCATATACCATGAGTAGATGTGCAGGAAATGGTCCAGATGATCTGGCATTCCCATGCACATTTCTTGGACTCTGCTAATGAAGGCCAAGTCTGAAGTTCTGTCCAATGGCCATCTGACATGTAATGCGGGCCAGTCAATTTCACAGAGGGTCCTCAGTTTTGAAGGTTTCATCTTCATTCCATAGTGACCTGGGGTGGGGGGGTTGACACTAGGAGTTTGTTGAGCCCATGGTGGGACAAAGCAGGGGATTTCCTAAGGGGGGGGGTTATATATGTCTAGCCCCGTGTAGTGCATAGGGTGCAATGGAGAGAATGAGTCTCTCCCTCAAGCTGATGCCTACCTGGCTGGCACCCCGGAGGGAATGGAAGTTTTACTATAGGGTCACGCATACAAATCTGCCATTGCCAACCACCAACTTTGTTTCAAATTGGATGAATAAGTTTCTGGAAGTTATAGGTAATGTCTTCAGCTAAACATTCACCCTCAGAGTGTGTCTGGCTTTATGTGGGTACTGGGGAATCAAAGTCTGGTGGTTAGGTTTCACAGGCAAGCACCTTAACCACTGAGCCATCTGTCCAGCCCACTTATTGCATTTCTTTAAAAACTTACAGAAAAATAAACATTCCCTGTCAAGTTGATAACTATTGGTCACATAAAGAACAAGGAATAGTACAAATCTCAAACAGGGATAATGATCCAATATAAGATTATTTTGACCTGACTGTGATTTGCTCCCAAGCTCCAGACCATGGAGCTTCTCTTGAGTGTCATTAATGGGGCAGACTTCCTAATATTGAATCTTGCCTCAAGCAAATACCAGCTATGTTATTGTGGAAGAGATCCTCAGGTTTTATGTTCTATTTCTTTATCTGCAAAGGCTCCACAATATGTAATAATATCTACATTCTATCCATGTATCTAATATCTGCAGGATCACGAAAAACCAGAGAACAGGAGCTGGCATGCAGTAGCATCAATAATTTGTATTTAATGATGATAAGCTTCTTGGGATTTGAATCAATCATTATCAAAGGTAATGGATAGAATAAACTTCAACCCTAATTTCTTTTGTCATAGTGATTGCTAAGTTGAGGAGATGAACATGGAGTACTTACTGGCTAGTCTTCCTAATTAAACAGGGAACTCTGATTGCTATAAGAGTAAAATGGGCAAATTAAAAGATATGTCTAGGACAGGGAAAATATTTCAGGGGCCAGTTCTCTACCTGAGATCCCAGGAAAGACTTAGGTTCTTTCAATTGTTTCCTTGACCTTCAAATAAATTCCTTACTTTGTTTATCCTTAAGTTCAGGTTGTTTTTCTGTTATTTAAAGCCAGCAGTTTCTTAGTACAACATGTATCCAAGTTAATAACACTTAAACAAAGCAAGTAAACAGGTCATGGATTCACTCATGGCTTGCCAGGCTATTGGGCTACAGTGCAGCATCAGTCTATTCTTTTTAAAAATTTTTATTGACAACTTCTATACTTACAGACAATAAACCATGTTATTTACCTCCCCTCCCCCATTTTCCCCTTCACAACTCTGCACTGCATCATGTCCCCTCCCTCTCTTCATTAGTCTTGCTTTATTTTCATGTTATCGTCTTTTTCTTCTATTATGAGGGTCTTGTGAAAGTATTGCTAGGCACTGCAAGGTTATGGCTATTGAGGCCAATTTCTGTCTGGACAGTTGGATTGTAAGGAGTGGTACCCTTCCTTTGGCTTGTACATTCTTTCTGCCACCTCTTCTGCAATGGACCCTGAGCCTTGGAGAGTGTGATAGAGATGTTTCAGTGCTGAGCACTCCTTCATCACTTCTTCTCAGCACTGTGTTGCCTTTTGGGTCATCCCAGTGGTCACCACCATCTGAAAAGAGAAGCTTCTCTAACCAAAAGTGAGAGTAGCATTAATATATGAATATGAACATTAAGTGTAGGGCATTCAGGGCAGTTTGGTGAGAATAATATATACATTTAGCCAGACAAGAGCAGGCTTATACCCCTAAGGCACATGACCATCCCTGCCATAGGCTTTTGATTAAGTTTTCAGTACCAGGCATGTATTCCCTCCCATAGAGCAGACCTCCAGTCCAATTAGAGCAGTTGGTTTCCTGCAGAGCAGACATGCCACTGTTGCACCCATTGGGTTACTTGGTCTGTCTGGCAAAACTTGAGGCTTCCCATGTTCACTGTTTTCACCACTGATGACTTCTGTCTCATACAGGGCTGCATGCAGTGCAGCCTTTTCCAGCTTTCAGTTGGTTGGTCTACAGGGAGGTTTTCAGCTCAGCACCAGCTTGATTTTTCATTGATCTTGCTGCCCAGGCATGTGAAGTCTTCAGCAATCAGGTCTTACTATTTGTTATTCGTGGGAAACCACTAGCCTTGGCAATAGCCTGTAATGTTTTGGAGGCCCAGGGAACTCCCTCCCTGGCCCACAACTCACTGGTAGGTATCCCATCCTTGGCACTGAAAATTTTCTAGTAGCAACCTATGGCTTCTGGATGTGCTGTTATCCAAAGAAGGAGGCTTTCATATATCTTTAGAATATCTTGAATTTTGATTGATCTTCCTCCCACCCTTCTTTTACTCAATCTTTTCCCCTGGCCTCACTTAGGCCATTCCACTCCCTGTAATCTGCTCTTCTCCTTACATATATACAATACCATCCCCTAAAATCCTTCCTTTTCCTCCCTCCCTTGTAGCCTTTTTCCAACTTTTTGGCCTCTGCTACTGAATTTTTTGGTTCTAGCTCACACACAAGTCTAAACATTTGTAGCTAGGACCCACATATGAGACAGAACCTGTGACATTTGGCTTTCTGGGCCTGGGTTACCTCACTTAGTATATTCCTTTCCAGATCCATCCATTTCCTATCAAATTTCATAATTTCATTTTTCTTTACTGCTGATTAGAACTCCATCATGTAAATATACCACATCTTTATTATCCATTCATCTGTTGAGGAACATCTAGACAGGTTCCATTTCCTAGCTATTGTGAATTGAGCAGCAATAAACATGGTTGTGCAAGTATCTCTAAGGTAATGAGAAGAATCACTGGGATATATGCCTAGGAGTGCTATAGCTGGATCATATGGCAAATCTATTTTTACCTGTCTCAAGAACCTCCACACAAATTTCCATAATGGCTGGACCAGATTACATTCCCACCAACAGTGTAGAACTTTTTCAGCACCCTCTCCAACATTTATTCTCATTTGTTTTCTTTATGGTAGCCATTCTGACAGGAGTGAGATGGAATCTCAAAGTAGTTTTTTTATAATTATTTTTGGAGAGAGAGACACACACACACACACACAGAGAGAGGGGGGGGGAGAGGAAGACAAAGATGGGTGTGCCAACAGCCTCTCAGCTGCTGGAAACGAAATCCAGATGTGTGTGCCCCCTTGTGGCCAAGTGCGGCATTGCACCCTTGAATCACTTTGCATCTGGCTAAACGTCAGACCTGGAGATTGGAACCGCTGGAGATTGGGACCAGCGTTCTTGGGCTTAGGAGGCAGGCACCTTAACTGCTAAGCCATCTCTCCAGCCCTCAAAGTAGTTTAAATTTGCATTTTCCTGATGACTAATGATGTAGAACACTTTTTTAGATGTTTATATGTCATCTGAATTTCTTCCATTGAGAAATCTTTATTTAGTTCCATAGCCCATTTTTAAAAATTGGGTTGTTTGATTTCTTCTTGTTTTGATTTTTGAGTTCTTTGTATATTCTGGGTATTAATTCTCTGTCAGATGTATAGCTGGAAAAGATTTTCTCCCATTCTGTATGTTGTCTCTTTGCCCTACTCAATATACTTTGCTGTACAAAAGCTTTGTAATTTCATGAGATCCCAGTGGTGGATTAGTGGTTTTATTTCCTGAGCAATTGGGGTTATATTCAGAAAGTCATTGCCTATGCCAAAATGTTGAAGGGTTTCCTCTACCTTTTCCTCTAGCAATTTTAGAGTTTCAGGTCACATCAGTTTATTTCTACCAGGCCTTTTTCTGAGGATCCTCTAACAAAAGTGAGGACAGAAATGATGCCTTGTATGAATTCAAGAAAATGAGGCAGAAAAGGAAGGATCCACAGAAAAGAAAGATAGTATATAGTTCTAGGAAAACAAAACAACCCACCACAAAGAAATCAAGCAAAAAAAATAATAGTAATAAGCTTTCTTTTTCATCCAGTGTGTGAGTTCAGAATTCTGAAATTAATTTCATGAAGGAGATTCTAAACTTAACATATATGTATGTAATATGTATTATATTTATCTATCAACTATCTGCTAATAAATTCTTAAGGTATACATTATTCAATGTTTTATACCACCATCTGCGACAAGTGTCTAAAAAATGTTTTAATTTTCAGTCAATGAGCTGAAAAATGGTACACTGGCTGAAATAAACAGTGGGGAATTCCACACGATTTAGAGCTACATACAAACTTCAGAGAACTATAAAGAGTTCATTATATTCTTAACTATAGGGAATGGAATGCAACCATGATTACCTGATTCAACTTCTACTGAAAAAAATGGGCATCTGTGACATAAGTTCCTGCTAAGTTAACAAATTTTCAATACTGCCATCTAGTGTGAGGTTTAGAGTAATGCATTCTGGAAATCAAATTAGCATATAGGAGTTGAAAGTTGCCCTTTGTGGTTATTCCCACTGAAGAATTGACATCTTTTGAAATTTTTATCATACAAGTAGTACAAGCAGAAAGAATATGGTCCATCCTAGTTTTCTATCTTTTCATGGTAGTATGATGTATACATTCAATTCTAGAGTGAGAGACCACTTTCATGGAGAAAGTGGTTCTGAGTTATCACTGTATGAAAAACTGCCCTTTTGGTTTGCTGTCTCTGTCTTCAGTCCTCATGCTTTCTTCTTTTCCTAGTAATACTCCTAGTTCTCATGCTCTTCATCTCCAAAAATACTTAGGCTTGTATGTGGGCATCCAATGTGTCTGTTGTAGGTATGGCTTGATAGTACATGCATATTCTCATTAAGTATTAAAATATTTATTATTTATTAGTTTTAATGGCTTACTTCCCCTGAATTACAAGGAGATACAGAATATTAAAAAACAAGAAATAAATTCCTAAGTGGAGCTATTTAAGAATTGACTGAGATTCCTGTGATTTCCCCACATTCAGAGCCTACTTACACCTTAGACACCTTGAAATATATTTAATCATAAGATCCAATAGATACAGAAGCAGTACTTTGAGTTAAATTTTCAAGTCAGGTTGTATGTGTTTATTGGGAGTTAATATTCTCATCAAGTTTTTATAGATTGATAGATTGTAAAACAAACTATACAAATTATATACAAAGTCTGATATACCTTCTTTCTCTTATGAACTATTTCTCCTGAGCAGTCATCTCTCCTCTTGGCTTCAAAACATTTCAGGATAAGTGAAGTCGGGAAACCTCTAAGCAGGTGACAGTCCTAAGAGTGCCCTTCTCTCTAGATCCTGTCCCACCTGCAACAGGATTTAAGAGGAGGTCCGCGGGGAGGGCTGACGGAGCCATTCCATTCCTATCGTTTTCATTGACACCTGGCTGTACTCTCTCAAATTGTAGCCATTTAGCTCCATGGTTCACGTGTCACAGAATCTATGTGTGATATGTACTCTTCTTGCTCATTTTCATGTAGCAGAGCATTGATCTTTTAAAACTTCAAGTGCTTCCAAGTATAAGACATCAGATCATACCCGTTTTAGCTGGACTCAGTTGAATACCTTAGTTAAGAGGCCATTTTCTGAAGCGGCCCTTTCCAAGTTTGCAAGTTATTGTTAAAATGGGGATCATAGTAGTATTTGTCTCATGGAGTTCTTATATAGCTGAAATAAATGAATGCATGTTGAACACAGACTAGTGTCTGGTGCCTGGCACACAGCAAATGTCTCATAAATGTTTATCATTGTCACTACTTAAGTGTATAGTATTACTATGCAATTTCTGTTAACACTTTAAGTATGAAATGCTTTCACAGCATTCTATACATCTTCATAAGTATTTCCACAAGATCAATTTCACTAATAAACATTCCCTGGAATCTTCACTCAAAAGACTTCCAGCTCCATGTAAATACCCTAGCTCTTATCTTCCTCCTCAGTAGTAATATACTTTTTATTAGGTCCAAGGAAAGGTGAGGCTATTGGCCGGAATGAGAACTTTTGCATTAATACTTTTTTAAACAATGTAACTTCAGGTGGGTGGATACATTATAATAGGGGAACATACTAGAAATCCTTATTCCAGAAAGTTAGTTTCCACTTAAACTATTTTCAAACTAGTCTCATAGTTTAGCTATTTAAAGAGAAATATAGATAGATTTCACTGGGTGGACTTTATATATATATATATGCATCTCACAGTCGGAGAGCTTTTGAGAGAGGGTAAGAATTCAGACTGCCAGTTTGGAAGAAAAGAGGGAGGTCATAGAAGAGATCCTACTATGTAAGTCCTTGGCTGTTCACTGAGCTGCCTAAGGGGAAACTCCATGCCCAGTGAGAAGCAAGATTCCCTTCGCTTCACAAAGGCCAAAG
This sequence comes from Orientallactaga sibirica, assembly GCA_036365145.1. Taxonomy (NCBI): domain Eukaryota; kingdom Metazoa; phylum Chordata; class Mammalia; order Rodentia; family Dipodidae; genus Orientallactaga; species Orientallactaga sibirica. The sequence continues at coordinate 35,644,439 of JAEOAD010000015.1, read as the reverse complement.
ACTAAAGTTTGAGATGTTACAAGTTATAAGTGTTGGTAATACTTTGGCCTTTCTATAGACGAAAACTAACCAAGAAACCCAAGCCCCTTCTCAAGGTGGTCGGCCCAAGCCCCTTCTCAAGGTGGTCGGCCATTAACTTGACTGTCCTCTGTTACTGCGAAAGTATAAGTAAATAAATTAGAGACACTCAGGATAGTGATGGGCCCTCTCACACTTAAATATGCTCAATCCTATTATACTCCATCCAATTACTATAAACCTGCACTATATATTACATACTCTCATACTCAATTCTGTTACTGTAGAACAAGATCATGAAATTGGGTGAATGGTAAGCAAGAAGAAATGGCTAGTGGTAGAATGGAAAAAAACTAAGTCTTCAGTTTGACTAAAAGATTGTGTTGAGTAGACAAAAGAAATTATAAAATAAAATGGGAATTTATTTATCAATAAAACAAAAAAATGAACCAACTTGAAAAAGGAAAAAATCTTTTATTCTTATAGGTTTACTCTGAAAAATTAAGTACATGAAATTACAATATAATTTTGGAATACAAATATGCCTGTTTTAAAATCTATCAAACTAAATGTTTTAAAAGCATCTGAAACACATTCATATACTTTTAAATTAAAAGGTCAAGTTCTTCCAGACAAAATTAAGAAATATACAAACTGTCATGTTTAACAATTTATTTTGAAAAAGGAGTCATTTTTTTGAAAAATTAATTTTCAAACTCTGCCCTTCTATTTGTTAACAAAGATCTTAGCTTCCTTTGTAAATTAACAGGGCTGAACACTTTAGCCCTGATCTGTGGTGTTTGTTTTGTATGTGTGTGTGTGTGTGTACACACACATATACATATACATTAAATTGAGGCACTGTGATAAAAACAAAGAGTAGAAGATACAATGGCAAATGGAAAATTATCCAAAGGAAAGAGCCACAATTAGTGTGTGCCTCATTTTCCAGAAAAGCAGGAAATATAATCAAATTCTCCATGATAGCTTTTTCCTAAAATGCCACAAATTTAAAGTTGTCTTAGTGTGCCTCTGACCCTGAATCAAAAGTTGCAAAGAACACAGATTCTGGCTGCTGAGTCAAAATCCCTAGTGCAACCAGTTATGTTGTAATTTTGGGCAAGTAATCTCTGTGCTAAGTTTCCTCACGAGTAGAGTGTTACTAACATAAAAGAATTTAGGAGAGATAAAGTGATTAAAACAGCGAAAAAAGTGGCCAATTCGATGCTACTCGAGCTTTCAAATTCATCATTATCACCACTTGTTTGTGGAAAATGATCCTAAATGTCTCATGAAGTACACAACATTATATCACAGTTAGGATACGCTAGGTTACATAATCTAAATTATAGAACAAGTGAATGTTACAGTTATCTTTATACAACACAGGAAACATTTTAGCAAAAGTATAATAAGCAGGCATGAGTAGTTATAAATATTTGTGTTTCGAAAGAATACAAGGCTATACAAGCTTAATTCAGACTAATATAACAGTTTAATTACAAGAGCACAAGAAAATGTAGCATATTCTTACTACCTAGTGAACATTGCTTTAAATTTCTTTTTTAAGACAGTGCTTATCCTATTTATCACTAGGGGAAATCCTTTTCAAATTGAAGCAGGTTCTATCTACTGAAAAAAGAAGGATTAAAATGTATGTAAAATAAATATTGCCAGTATACTGAAACATTATAATACCTTTGGCTAAGTTGTGAATCTCAAATTTGTTGCTAAAAGATGTATGTTTGTTTTTTCCTGGTTTTTCAAGGTAGGGTTTCACTCTAGTCCAGGCTGACCTGGAATTCACTATGTAGTCTCAAGATGGCCTTCAACTCACAGTGATTCTTCTACCTCTGCCTCCCGAGTGCTGGGATGCTAAAACAGTTTTTAACAAGAATTATTTTTTGTAAACAAAACCCCTTTTTTAAGGACTGGTAAGATTGTTCAATGGTTAAGGGTATCTGTCTGCAAAACTTGCTGGCCTGGGTTTAATTCCCTACCAACTTACGTAAGCTGGACACATAAAGTGGCAAAAGCATTTGGTATTAATTTGCAATGGAGGGAGGCCTTGATAGGCACAGACACACATAAACATACACACACACACACACACACACACAAATAAATAAATAAATAAAAAAAATCTTAGTTTATCCAGAAACTTAAAGAATATTAGCTGCAACAAATATGAAATTAAAATATAGGTGTTGAGACATTGTAAAGATACTATTCCATATTCATTCTCTTTCAACCTATTAAATCTCTCATGAAATTTTATATCTAGTGAACAGAAAAGCTAGTGTTAGGAAGCTATATTCCTTTGCAGCTCTCAAGTAATTAGAAAATGTGTTTTTTACAAGTTGAAATATAGTTTTTGGCCCTTATTTACATTTAAAGAAATATGGAATGACTAATCCTTTCAAAATAATTATTCTTCAAAACTGTGAGACCTTATTGTGCTATAGAATTATCCTTCAAAACTATGAGACTTTATTTTGCTATAGAATCTGTGTTTTTCCTGGTAAAACACCCCACAAACAAGTACTCCTCATTTTGTGCATGCAGTAGCTTAGAACCCCAATCTTCTCTCTCTCTCTCTGTGTCTCTCAAATTAAAAAATAAAAAGCTTCTGGTGTTTTTAGAAATTACTACATTTAACATAAAAAGTAACAAACTATGATTGGTCTGGCTAGTCGAGGGTTAAAACAGATTATACCTCTCCTCATACTCTCTTTCTCTTGAACTTTTATGGTGAGGTAGGGCAGCATAGTCAGACACTCATCAAACCAATGGACGTTCAGTTAGACAAAGTGGTCTTAAAGAGAGTCAATAGATGATCTTGGCTTTCAGCTTCTCTTGTAGTCAGAGAGAAGTCAACACTTACATAGAGGCAAGTGAATAGGATCAAATGAGACAGCATCTGTAACTCAGTTGGCACAGCCCCTTCAAAAGATGACAACTATTATTATTACTCATCCTCTTTCATCCTCATCTTCTATATGCTAATGGCACACAGATGCAGCAGCTCAAATGAACCAAACTCATCAAGTCTCAGTTTAATATGCTCTTCTTGGAAAAATATTTAACTTATTTTGGTTTGATGGTGTCTGAGGTACAATGAAAATGATATTAGTCAAAATCCTATTTTAAAAATACAATATATAAGATGTTATTGTATTATTCCTTTATGACAAACATTACTGTAGAAATAATTTCCAAGTCTTACAGAATTTAGTGCTGAGCTCATGGATATGTGATAAAAATATATCTTTATCCATATTACTCTTTCTTAACAATACATATTGGAAATGTGATTAAATATAAGTACATAAAAAGTAGCCTAAATAAAAGATAATTAATTCTCAAAATGCTAAAACAACAGACTAACACAAAACACTTAAGTGTTTGAAAAAGTACTTCTTTAAATTTTTATGAACCATCAAAAATTCAACTGTAGGGGCTGGAGAGATGGCTTAGTAGTTAAGGCACTTGCCTGCAAAGCCAAAGGACCTTGGTTCAATTCCCCAGTACCCATGTAAGCCAGATGCACAAGGTGGCACATGCATCTGGAGTTCATTTGCACTGCCTTGGAAGCCCTGGACACCTATTCTCTCTCCATCTTTCTCTCTCTCAGTCTGCTTCTTTCCCTCTCTCAAATAAATAACAATGAAAAGTATTTAAAAATTCAACTGTAATTTATTGACTAAAAAGTACTTTTCCTATGTTATTTATTTATTTATTTATTTGAGAGAGAGAGAGAGAGAGAGAGAGAGAGAGAGAGAGACAGAGAGAAAGAGGCAGGCAGAGAGAAAGAATGGGCACACTAGGGCCTCCAGCCACTGCAAACGAACTCTAGACACATGTGCCCCTTGTGCATCTGGTTTATGTACGTCCTGGGGAATTGAACCAGGGTCCTTAGGCTTTGCAGGTAAACACCTTAACCGCTAAGCCATTTCCCCAGCCCAACTTTTCCTATTTTAAACAGCAATCATCTTACTATTATTATTCTATTATAAAGATAACATATGTAAGCACAAAGCAAATAGCATGTGAGAAGTTAGTCAGAAAAATGATCAGGGGGCTCTCATTATGAAGCATGATTTATTTCCTAAAATTAGCCTGATTATACATATTTTCCCACTATGATATTGTATATAACTTCCATATCAAAAACTTCATTCAATATACATCTACCTCATATTTAATGATATATTTATGAATCCCTTTTAAAACAAGGGATTGACCCATACCAAACATGGTCTAGAATTAGGATAAATATTCTCATTTGGAATTAGGATCAATTTGCCTCCAAGAACTTGTAGTATTCTAGAGCCAAAGCAAATACAAATATCCTAACCCACAGGTTAGTTTTTCTTTAAGCTCATTTTAATTTTCAATAGGAAACTCTTTTCAAACTTATAATTTTTATTTAACTATTTAAGGAAATTCTTTTTTTTTTTTTTTTTGACTCAAGTCTTACTCTAGCTCAGGCTGAACTGGAATTCACTATATAGTCTCAGGGTGGCCTTGAACTCATGGCGATCTTCCCACCTCTGCCCAGAGTGCTGGGATTAAAGTCGTGTGCCACCACGCCCAGCTATTTAAGGAAATTCCAATTGCTTTAAGATAATCTCTAATAAACATAAATTTATCTGAATTTCTATTTTTTTAATGTGTGTGGTAGACACGTGTATGTGTTCATGTGTGTGGGCATATGTGTATAAAGTGGTGCATGTACATGTGTGCACACAGATATAGAGGCCAGAGCACAATCTTAGTTCTTCCAGCACACTAGTCACTATTTTGTTCAGGGTCTCTCACTGGCCTGGAGCTTACCAAGTACAATAGATCGGCTGGCCACCGAGCCTGAGGATCTGCCTCTCTGCCTCCCCAGTGAGTATCACTATGCTTTGCTATTTTACACGAGGTTCTGGGATCAAGCTCAGGTCCACATATTACAGGGCAAGCACTTTACCGATTTAGCTATCACCTCAGCCCCTAATATATTTGTACAATGTGCCTAAAATATTAGTCTATTATTTAGGAGTTATAAAATGAAATTGTAGGTCCCTTCCCTTCTCTCTTTAGATACTTTTGAATAATATCAAGCAGTAAGTTCAAACTGGAAATACATTATATATTAAGCTACTTATTAGCAGTAAATCACATTGATTTATAGGAGATATTTTATGACAGCATAAGCATATTCCAGAAATGACTGAGAACAAGGCTGGAGAATGAAAATAATTCCTCTTGCCAAGATAATTCACCCTATTTCAAATATAGAACACTATTGCTAAATTCTTTAAATACCGCCAGATACAGTTATAACAGGTCTCCAAATACCCATGATGAGAAAGCATAAATGTGAAAGTATACTAAAACCTGACTCATGCTATCAGACTATTGTATATATGCAGATTTTTACACAAGGTGTAATTGGCTGAAAGTGTTTTTTTATTTTTTAATTTTTTTTATTTTTTAATATATTGGCTGAAAGTGTTTACAGAGCCTGAAATAACTTAAGCTGAATCCTGAATGTTTTTGTGATACTCTTTAAAATGACCACATTCAAAAATAACCATTTAAAAAAATCTAATAAAGAATATTTACTTGATCATTTTTTAATTTGAGAGAGACAGAGAGAGAGCTAGAGAGGTAGAGATAGAGAGAATGGGTGTGCCAGCGGCCTCTCAGCTGCTGTGAATGAACTCCAGACGGGTGCGCCTCCTTGTGGGCAAGTATGGCATTCTGCCCTTGGGACCTGGAGATTGGAACCAGCATTCTTAGTCTTGGCAGGCAGGTGCCTTAACCGCCAAGCCATCTCTTCAGACCTACTTGATAATTCTTGAAAAAAGTTTAAAAAATAAATATAACTTAAAATGTTTGTGAATACAAGGATATTTTTAAGTGAATAATTTCACAAGCATTGGTTTAATAGTGTTTTAAATCATGAAAGGCAAATGACCTACTTTACTGAGCTTCTCTCTGACATACTCATTTAACCTGTTACATAGCTTGGAAAATTCACCACAAAAACTATCTTCTATGGGCTGGAGAGATGGTTTAGTGGTTAAGCGCTTGCCTGTGAAGCCTAAGGATCCCAGTTCAAGGCTCAATTCCCCAGTACCCACATAAGCCAGATGCACATGGTGGCACATGTGTCTGGAGTTCGTTTGCAGTGGCTGGAGGCATTGGCCTGCCCATTTTATCTCTCTCTCTCTTCCCTTTCTCTCTCTCTAATAAGTAAATAAATAAAATTTTAAAAAAGCTAAAAAAAAAAAAACAAAAAAAAAAAACCTATGTTCTAACTGTCCAAGAAAATTTAGCCAAACATCTTTCTTCAACTCAAAATCACTGACAAACTTCCATTTTAAAATCAAAGTGAAAAACAGCACCTTTAAAAAATATATTTTTTATTTGTATATGTGTGTATGGGTACGCCAGGACTTCCTAATGTATATACTACTTTTCGTAGTCTGGCTTTGCATGTGTACTGGGAAACTGAACCCAGGATGGCAGGCTTTACAAGGAAGTACCTTTAACTGCTGTGCCATAACTCTAATGCCAGAACCTTTTAATTCATAGTATTTCTTTCTAAAAATGGCAGGTTCTATATGTCATATACTTTATATATGGAAAATGGGGTAGGTTGACCTGTGTCTCTCTCATTGTAGACTTAGAGCCTCTAAGACAGATGTGACTCAACATTTAAAAGTGAATTGCCACAGGAATTTCTGAAAAACAATCTTCTCCAACTACATGGAGTGCAGTGCCAGATGAAGTTAGAGTGGAAAATATTTCTTTTCAGAAGTATACCTAAATATAAAAGCCTTCCATTAATAGCGTCAGACAAGACAGTTGTTTCCTAAATTGCATGGTTCTCCTTACACCAATTTTGACTTACTGGGATTTACTTTTCCAATACAATAAACGTATGAAGAAAGTATAATTTGTTTTCTTACTTAATTAAAAAAATAAATTTGCTCTTTAATCCCTGCTATGCTCAAATCTATCTACTTTCTACTTAAAAAAAGAAATGATCTTAACAGGTTACTTGACTGCATTTGGAATTTTTGTGTATAGTTTTATATTTGTAAATGTAGAATATGCAGAAAGGTAGAGTCAGATAGAGTTCTATTTTGGTTTATAAGTCAAAGTTAACATGATGAAAATAAAATAGAATGATAAAAATAATGAATACAGACCGAAACCTAAACACCTGATAACCCAGATCAAGTACTTTCTCACCTTTTTTTTATTCCTTCCTTTTTTTTTTTTTTTGGCAACAGAGTCAAATGCCAATTTTATTTACATTTGTGACCTCAGAAGTTATTGTTTTGAACCTCTCAGTTAAAGACAAAATGTTATTTACAACATGCAAAGATATTATCTTTAAAGCTATTATCTAAAAAAGAAAAAAAAATTACCAAAAAATGTCCTTTTATGTCCCACAAAATGATGTGTATCTAGAAACTATGAATGTCATGACCTTACTTGGAGAAGGAGTCTTTGTAGATATAACAGTCTCCAGGTAAAATGTCCCTGCGTTAGAGTGGGTCCCAAATCCAACAGCACTGTCCTTTTGTGTGAAGTAGGAAGAGAAGGCCCTGTGAAGGCAGAGGCAGACCAAAGTGATGTGTCCAAAAAAAGGGAAACTAGACAGCCACTAGAAGCGAGGAGAAATGTGAGAATGGATTTTCCCTCAGACTCTTTGGAATGAACCAATTCTGTAATAATTCAGTTTCAGATTCTATTCTTTGTAAGTTGTGAGAATTTTTTTTTATGCCACCAAGTTTTAAGTCATGTTAGTACAGTGTTGCTAGATAGTTAATACAGGAATTTATTTCAGAAAGAAAATCTCTAAAAGGTATTATCCTCAACACAGTTTATCTTTGGCCTTTATATACTTCATCTTAGGAATTCGTTGAAACAGCTTCACCATTCGTATAATAAACAAAAACAACCTGATTCCTAGATAAACATTTTTTGAACCCATGGTTTGTAATTCACTTTGCAAATTTGTTCTAATTCAAAATTGAAATTATATATACTAAAACATCCAGCAACAGTCCACTCAGAAATCCTGCTGGATCACTTGTAAATATGCTACCAATACTTTTCTTTTCGAGAGAAATCAGTACCAGTGCTAAGATGCATACTTGGCTCTCTAAAGTTGCAAATATATATATATAAATTCCAAAGTTTCTGAGTAGCTAGCACTATCAGAGATAGCATGAGATAATTGTGCGCAATTTTATTTCCTCATTATTCAGGCTTCTGAAGCAGGTCCTAAACTTTCTCAGTTGATTACATTTAACTCTCTTGCATTTGCCTAAAACAAATCCCGTAATTTTTACCTATTCAGTTATTCATTGTTAAATAGCTTGACACTACCACATAAACCTTTGAATGTCCTGACTATTTGGCCACTGAAAAGTCTTGTTCAGAAACATATAAAAAGTTAGAAAATTAACAACTGTATAGCAACCCAGTTCGCAAACAAGTCTGGATATAGGTGGCAGAGGTATGTTAAGCCTATAAATAACATAAGGTAAAATGAAGTAACGGAATTCTAGTAGTTTCTGAGGAACTGTAGATGCAGCCAAGCATATGAAAAATACTAAATTCCAAAACACTGATTTTGATTTCAAAGAGTCAGCTATGGTCCAACCAGCAAACATGTAGACTGGAACTAACAAATATTTCACAATTTCATATCTTTGAAAAATTCTTTTCCACACATAGAAAGTGTAATGTCTATTGTCAGCTAGTAAGTACTTATGAACATAAGTGAATTTCCAAACAAAAAATATTAAGACTAAAGTAATTACAGAAAACTGAACTCTACGTTTCCAAACTAAGCAAAGAAAAGCCTTAATTTTGGTAGGAGATAGTAAGTGAGGGAAAGAAAAAAAGAGAGTAAATGAGAAAAAGTAGAATAATTGAGGAAAATGAAGGCAGGCTTCATGACTACTCCGGTCACCAACAACAATACCACCATTAACAATTACAAAAGCACAAAACCCAAATAGCAGAAGAATGTAGGGCCAAGTCAAAAAGAAAAGCATACTCAGGTTCTTAAAGGACATGCAATACAGCAAGAGGAAATGAAGAACTTTTCTGAATTCTAAAAATGGTCCTTTAACAGGGAGAAGCCTTTCTTCCTTCTTCTTCTGCAGCTCAGTTTTCCAAGCTTCAGCTAACTTCTGTGTGATGACATGACCTGCACAGAAGGCAGCCCAGATGATATTTGTCTGACGAAACATGAAGCCACAGAATCCAAGCAAGGCTGACGTTTTATGGTTTCCATAAAGACACATCAAATAGGCAAAAAGAGTAAAGAACACGGATCCTGCTTCGGTATAATAAAGGAAGTTAAAAAAATAGAGTGTCGGAAATACTGCTAGTGTTAATGTTGACAAGATTCTCTGAATACTTGAGGCAGCCTTGGAGAAGAAAAAAAAACAGCTTAAATTAATTTCAGGACAAAACAAATCTGCTAGTAATGAATAAATGAAGACTGATTTAAAAGACCACTCCAGTCTTAGAGGAAACTGTTCAATATTAATCTTCTTTCTGGCATTGTGCTTCTAGTACTTTCCAGTTATACTAATTCAGTTTGGAAGTCACTAAAACAATAATGCTGTGTGATAACTCCTACAGCTCAAGTCTTTTCAATCTCTCAAGTTCTTAGGTACAAGACTGTGGACTAAGTGGTATGAGGAATACAGAGATGAACAAAACACAGTGTAGATACAGGCAGCTCCACACCCCTGAACATAGGTCTTAGCACCTTCAATTAAGACAAGGGTGGATCTTTATTACCTTCCCCAATTACTTCTTTTCATGATTAAATTACAGGGATTTTCCTGAAAACACAGGTCTACTCTAATACATCTTCTTTTGGCATCCTGGCAATTTCAAAATCTAAGTGTGTTTTTAATCTCCCTGAAGTGTTTCTATCACTTAATCTTAGCCACAATCAGAGTATATTATTCTATTGATTAAAATTAAGTTCTTAAAATAAAATTTAATTAAATTCTTGGGGCTCAGTGGTTAAAGGTGCTTGCAAGGCCTGATGACCCAGGTTCGAACCTCTAGTATCCATGTAAATGAAGCCAGATGCACGTGTCTGCCTCTTTCTCTCTTTTAAATATATATATTTAAATTAAGACCTCTTTTTCACTTACCAGAAAAAAATTTAGTGTTCTCTATGACACATTAAGGATAGTCTTGACTTCATCTCTCTTCCAAGATTATATCACTATAATTTATAATCTTGTGATTCCAAGGAGAAATTTCTTTTGCTTGTGATGCTTCTCCTGTCAAGATTTAATTCCCCATCCTTCAGCCTTCTCCACTCATCAAGATTCAACATGGATACCATTGTTTCTATAAAGCTTTGGTGAAAGCCACCATTCCCTTTCCTTCCAGTCAGGCTGCAAAAGTTCTCTCTGCATCTTTCTAATATCTTATGTTCACCTCCATATCATAACTGGAATGTTTTTTCATTAAAAATCAGTACTATGGCAAATATTTACTGAAGCCTTATATCAGGTACTAGTCTAGAGCACCTCCCACTTATTACACCACCATTTTTCTAACAATTCAATGAGGAAGTCTATTATTATCCCTGTTTAACAGGTGAAGACATAAAGTCACAAAGAGGTAATCTACTCAAGGTAACACAAATACTGGTAGGAATAGAATTCAAATGCAGGCAATCTACCCTTAGGGACTGCATCATTAGATCACATCAAAAGTCCTCAGATAAAATGTTTGTCCTAAGAAGATCTAAGGTCTGTTTTGGGGGAAAAGACTGCCTCTTTTATCTGTGGTCCTACTGCCCAACCAATGAAATTATTAAACTGTTTGATTCACTACCAAGTATCTACTTTAAAATCTCCAACAGTTACTATAATGTTTGCATATAAATTTCTTCTAAACTAGAAGACTTGCATTTATCATTAGAAAAATATACACACATGCTAAGTGTTTGGTATTTTTCAACAAATCATATAAAGTCAATTCTTCAATTTCATAGTTGTAGACCTATACAGTTGTAATAAGTATCTGGAACATACCTTGTTTCTGGGTTGTATCTTTCTGAAAAGCAAATATAGTAAATAGAAGTTGCCAACACTGAAGAGGAGATTAACAAATCTGAGCATTCCAATGGAGCAGACCACATGTTCAGACCATCCAAGGATCCAGCTGGCAGGTTTGATCACTCCAACTGACACCAGGTACAAGCCAGGTAAGGTAGTAATCATAGGATCCCACTTAAAAATGAAAGACCAACAATGAAGCAGAAGCAAGAGGTGACACGAACACCGTTATGTCAAACTCAAGTTTCATCTGTAACAATAATGAAGAATTTTAAGAGGGTATTCTATGACAAAGTTAAGATAAATCTGGCAGTTAGCTGTCTCCTACCTGTAAGTGTTAAGATACCAATAACCAACCATGGGGCAGTCAGTTAAAATTTGTTTTCATTTTCTAAGACCTACTCTTTAGAAAAACCTGTATTTTGGGACTAAATTGCACAGGCTCCAATTCTACAAAACATGCAAACAGTTGAACTCTGATGGATTCAGGATTCATGACAGAACATGTAGTTATCCAGGAATTATGCTAAACTGTTCAATCTTGTATCAGGTGAGTGGTCTGATCCTTAAGATTTCCAAAGTAATGAAACTAGTAAATAAAAGCACAAAGAATTAAAAGCAAATCTTTCTCTATTTCTAACCAGTAGTCTGGCTCATAATGAGTCACCAGAAAGGAAGTGATATTTCGGAACGACAGCTATGTATTTGTGTACTCTTAACATATATTCAAAAGTGATGCAAACAGACTGGCTGCCAATTTATCCAGATAACAGAAAATTCCTAAAGTTACCCAGAGATGAAACTAGTATAAACTGTTACCTTTGGGTGGCTTAAATTACAATCCCACCCCCACAATACCGCATGATTGCGCGCTGAAGTGTTTTCTCTACATTTGCAACGAAGTAGTACATAAATGCCCCAGTCCTGCGACTGGGAACGAGAAAACTGATCAGTTATCAGGAAGAGGACAACCAATTATATTCCTTCCTAAGAGACAGAACTGCTATTTATTCATTCACTAAACAAGTAGTTCATAAATCTCAGGGACAAAATTATCACTGTTTTTGTTTGTTTGTTTGCCGTTCGCGTCTGGGAGGGTGGAAGAGGAAGCATTAAGGTAAAGGCGGGGAGCAGTGAGTGCTGGGGCCCCCACCTGCGACAGGGAGAAGTGGCCCTCGCAGTAGCGCTGCGCCTGAGGCAGGTGGAAGATCTCGTCCATGTAGGGCTCTCGCAGCGCCCGGCTGAAGGCGGAGAAAAGGAGGCAAGACACTAAAAACGTGCAGCTCAAGGCTGCTGAGAAATAGTAGCCCTCCAGCTGCGCCATCCTGTCCCCGCCTCCCGGTCCACCGGCCCACGCCGGGAAAACGCTGGCCCGAAAGCTAAGCGCGGGAATCCCGATCAAAACCGGCGCGCAAACCGAGAGCGCCCGCCGAGACGCACCGGCCCCGAGCGCAAAGGATGCTGGGCGCGCGCGCGCCGGAAGGCTCCTCACTGTTTCCGGAGTGAAGAGCTCCCTGTCAATCACATCGCTCTGGGTGCCCAGAGTGGTCAGAAACTATGGAGAGGGCGGGTGTTTGGATGCTTTTGCCCAGTTGCTGCGGGGCTGGTCGCTTTGAAGAGAAGGTAAATTGATCTTTGGTATGTGTGCTTTGCGGCTGGGTCCCATCTGTCACCGGGAGGTGGCGCGGTTGACCCACGTTTAAAAACCTCAAACCTTGAAAATTTGCATTACCTTTTCCAGCCACTGTGTTCTCCCTGTTGTAATCTGAATTGCAAAAAACCTTTCTTCCAACACATTTCGTTCTCTCAGTTTTGCCAGCCACAAAGGGGAGCGTTGGGTTGTTGGGATGAATATGGACACTCTTATACTAAAAACTTTCAGATTAAAACCAGATCCCCTTCATGTCCCAATGCCAAATGAGCTTGGTCACTTGGGAAAGCCTTTCAGGTCAAAGTAAACCGCTTTCAGAATGTAGATACTCCCGCTGAGGAATTGGTTAATGTTAGGTCTGGATGGGCTCCCAAGATGGAGTCACTAAGGTTAACAGAATGGTGATAGAGGCATAGGAAAGTGGATTATCCACATTCCTCAATAAACCACCAGGTACTTGTCCCCTCCATGCCTAACAATGCCCCAGGTCATGGTTTCCTGCCTCATTATTTCCTAAATTACATGGTCACTGTTCTGGTCTCACACCCTAGCTATTTTAAATGGTTAATGCAATGATCTCCTCTAAAGGAACTTTTCCATTCAACTTAACAAATGAGTTATTTTTCCTTCCTCACCTTCCCCCAACTGAGCAAGCCATATAAAGCCCTCTAGCTAAAAACTCAGGTTGGCTGTGCTCCCCTCTTGTGAGCCAGCCTTGGCAGCTCATGCTTTTCCTGAATAAAAGCTTTCATCTTTGCCTCATAATGATTTGCTTGGTCTTGGTCACTCCCAACCCTTACAGTTAAGTTAGCATTCAGAATACATTCTGATAACAGGATTGCTGTGGAAACTAATGAAACTAAGTTTCAGAATTTGGTATATTTTAGACAAGGAAGAATTCTCTGTGCCTGTAAATTTGATTGTAACTGCAGGGCATAATGACTTACACTTGTAGTTCCATCAATTGGGAAGCTGAGTCTTGAGAATGTGAATTCCAAGCCAACATGGTCTACAGTGTGAAATTCTGTCTGAGGGAAAGCTCTTCTGGAGGAGTAGTCATCATTCCTGAGCCTCCAGGTTCTGGTAAGTCTCTAGGAGAACCCCCTTGGTCTCTCTTTATCCCCTCCTGCCCTCCACATGGCAAGAGCTTTCTGTACTTTCTCTTCTTTGCTCTCTAAATCTCTTTCATGTTTCTTTCAGGCCCACTTCCAAATCCCAGGTCATCCAGCCAAACCATTGGCCACAGCCCATTAATCAGTGTATAACCACACATCTGGCCATTTTTCTTTCCAAGCAAAATGCACAACCTCCAAGCATGGTGGCACATGTCTTTAATCCCAGCACTCGGGAGGCAGAGGTAGGAGGATCGCCATGAGTTCAAGGCCACCCTGAGACTACATAGTGAGTTCCAGGTCAGCCTGGGCTAGATTGAGCCCCTACCTTGAAAAACAAACAAAAAACAACAACAACAAAAATATCACAACCATGTGCCTGAAGTTCTGCCCATTGTGAAGACTTCCCTTCACCATAGTGCTTCAAAGTTGTCCCAGAAAGGGCTGTAATGCTGCAGTTGTCCACTTCTGGGAGGTGCCCATGTAATGCCCTGAACTATCTGTAAACTATGCCCTAGTCCTCTCCTCCTCAGGCAATTGATCATAGGGCACACCCCATGATGCCATAAGTGCATGATTGGGGAACAGAAGGCAATGTAATAGGAATAGCAATCATAGGCATTTGGGCAACTTCCTCATGTAACTTCCGTGTGCCTTCAGGGCCTGCTTGAGCCTATCACATATATACCACTTTCACTTGATGATGGACTGCTGTTGTACATGTCCAACTTTATAGCTGGTGGGTTAGATAACACCCAGCTCATAATTGGCAGCTCAGGTGGTATAGTAACCTGACGGCCCATTGTCAAGTGTTCAGTTTTCACTAAGGCCCAATAGCAGGCCAAGAGCTGTCTCTCAAAGGGAAAATAATTGTCTGCAATTGATGGCAGGGCCTTTCTCTGGAATCCCATGGGCCTTTGCTATGATTCACCTATGATGCCAAATGTCATCCCTATCTACCACTGACTCCTCAAATACTATCAGATCTACTGGATCATATGGCCCAAGTGGCAGAGCAGCCTTCACAGTAGCCTGGACTTGCTAAAAAGCCTTTTCTTGTTTGAGGCCCCACTGAAAACTAGTACCTTTTATAGTCACTTGGTATATGGGGCAGAGTAACAAACCCAAGTGAAGAATGTGCTGTCTCTAAAATCCAAATGGGCCCACTACACATGCTTCTTTCTTAGTGGTAGGAGGGGCCAGGTGCAGCAACTTATCTTTCACCTTAGAAGGAATATCCCTGCATGCCTCACACCACTGAACTCCTAGAAATTTCACTGAGGTGGACAGCCCTTGAATTTTGGATGGATTTATTTCTCATTCCCTGGTGTGCATATATCTTTTCTAATTATGCATTCTGGGACTGGGGAAATAGCCATAGTATGAGTTCAAGGATCCACTAAACCCACTGTCAGTCAAACATCTGCCACAACTCCATTGATTAGTTGACCTCTGTAAACACCTACTTTAACTGGAGGGCCACAATGCTGTTTGGGGTCTCCTGGAATCAATGTCAATTCAAAGCCAGTGTCCAGTAGGCCCTGAAAGTTCTGATTATTTCCTTTTCCCCAGTGTACAGTTACCACACCAAAAGGTCCTTCTGGAAAACAATAGGACTGAGCTTTATATTAAAACTTTTGGGGTTTGAGGGAAGGTCTTCCTTGAGGGGACCTGGTCACTCCTTTTATCAAGGGGCTCAGAATCTATAAACTGGCTCAAATCTAGAAATCAGTTAAGAGGTCTTCTCTGTTGGTATAATTCAAAATGGCCTTTTGTTACTTTGCTCTGAAACTTTTCTGCTCATACAGAACAAGCAAGAACTTAGTAGGTTTCTTATCTATTTCACTCTGGGAATGTCACAATTAATCACCCAGTACCAAAGGTCTACAGGAGTCATATTGTTTTGAGCATTGTTTTGCCTAATCTGTCCATTACAGTAAAAACTTTTACCTTACCTTTCATGATTCAGCACTGCCACTTGGCCCTTGTTACCCTGAGATCCAGTTAGATCTATTGCATCTAAGTCACCTAATGCAGCAACTGCAGCTTCCACTGTAAGGTCTTCTTTAAATAAAAGACCAATGACTGTAGAATGTAAGAGCCACAAGGTGGGAGGGAATAGCCAGAAGAATTGTCCTGCCCCACACAATGACTGACTGCTGCTCTTGCAGCTCATAACCCACAACTCCATGGTGAATACCAGCAATCCCACTAAGGGGGCCCTCACTGGAGTGGGGCAGGGAGAAGGGGAATGATGGTATCCACACTTGATGTATTCGTGCAAAGTTTTACCTTAATAAAAATACATTTATATAAAGAAGAAAAAATACAAATGGGAAAGGAACAAGTCAAAGTATCTTTACTTGTAGATGTTATGATTCTATACAAAAAAGACTCTAACATTTCAACCTAAAAATTCTTAAAGCTGATAAGCAGTTTCATCAAAGTAGAAGAATAAAAATTACCATACACAGTGACCATTTGCATGACCCAAAAGGCAACATAGTGCTGAGAAGAAGTGACAGAGGAGTGTTCAGCACTGAAACATCTCTGTCACACCTTCCAAGGTTCAGGGCCCATTGTGGAAGAGGTGACAGAAAGAATGTAAGAGCCAAAGGAAGGATACAACCCCTTACAATGCAACTGTCCAGCAGAAATTGGCCTCAATATCCATGACCTCACAGTGCCTAGCAATACCTTCATAAGACCCTCATAATAGAGGAAAAGATGATGGCATCAAAATAAAAGAGAAAGTAATGGAGAGAGGGAGGGGATATGATGGAGACTGGAATTGTGAAGGGGAAAATGGGGGAGGGGTGAAAATTCTCATGGTTTATTGTCTGTAAGTATCAAAGTTGTCAATAAAAAATTATTCTTAAAAATTGCCATATGAAAATACATAGCCTGCACCTCTACAAACTTACAGATAATATAAGGAAACAATTCCACTCAGAATAGCCTTAAAATTACCTTGGAAAAGGCCCTGCCAAAGAAAGTATTGCATTCTAAAATTGTGGACAATAGAGTTGTGAAAACCTTATAAGAACATGTCAATGAACAACTTGATTAAATCACTTAATATTGATGATTCATAGTTGACTAAAATTAAGGGTTTGGACTGAAGATAATTATCAGTTTTCTTTTCTTACACTGAGGATTCAAGCATATGTATATAAAAGTAGGAAAAGCAGTATAATGAATTCTATTCCCTATGAATCAAAATCAACAGTTACAGCATAATGCAGTCATACTTGATCTTCCTCTCTGTATTAGTCAGGGTTCTCTAGAGGAACAGAACCACTAGAATGAATTGTATTAAAGGGGAATTTATTGGATTAGTTTATGGCAGTCCAACAATAGCAGTTTGCAGACCTGACAGTCAAGGAACCTGGTACCTGCTCATTCCATAAGGCTAGATGCCTCAGAAGTCCCAATCCTTCACTGAGGTCCTGGAGGGCCACTGGTCTTCAGTCTATGCTGGAAGGCAGCAAGCAGCACCAACAGCCAGGTGGGAGGAAGGTATTCTTTTCTCCCAGAGCTTCATTAGATAAAGCCCCCCTCTGAGAGGGGCCACTTACTCTGGGGGAAATAATTCCTCCTTCAGTTAATCCTTTCTGGAAGCAACTTCAGAGACCCACTCTAGAGGAATGTCAGTGGATTCCTAAACAGATCCAGTTGACAACAAAACCTAAGCATTACATGGATCTAATAAGTTTTCCTACAGCACTAGTTTGTTATAATACTTTAGAAATTGATGACTTTATTGTCATTTCAATATTCATACATCACTGATAACCTTTTGTGGTCTGCTCCTAAATTGAGGCCTCTAATTAAAATATCTACTTCTGGCCCAGTGTGATGGCACATACCTTTAATCCTAACACTTGGGAGGCAGGGGTAGGTGGGTCATTTTGAGTTCAAGGCCACCCTGAGACTGCATAGTGAATTCCAGGGCAGCCTGTGCTTGAAGGAGACCCTATCTCGAACCCCCTCCCAAATCTACTTCTGAATATTTTAATGAAGTAAGTTATACCCCATTAGACCTCTTATTTTAAAACTGGATCAACCATTTTTGATAGATATTTATTTTGTGGAAAGGGGTTATCAGTAGAAGGATGAATTCCACCATCATTGAGTATCCATTAAATTCTATTTAATGCTAGCTATTTGAATTATGATATAAAATATTGTGGAAAAATGAGTAATTTCTGCTGAGCAACAAAGAATAGGTATTGTTAGTAAGAAAGAAATTGTTAATTGCAGCCATTAGGTTTTTCACACTTATACTGCCAGATGAGTTAGTACATATTAACAAATTAAGACATTATTAGTTTAGTGAACTTACATTAAACTGTTCTTTTAAATATATTTTACTTATTTATTTGAAAGACAGAGAGAGAGAGAGAGAGAGAGAGGAGAGAAAGAGAATGGGTGTGTCAGGGCCTCCAGCCACTGCAAACAAACTTCATGAGTATGCACAATCTTGTGCATCTGGTTTTACTTGGGTAGTAGGGAATCAAACTCAGGTCCTGAGGCTTTTCAAGCAAGCACCTTAACCACCGAACCATCTCTCCAGCCACCTAAAACTGTTCTAAACTGAGAAAAACACCCATTCCTGAACAAGGGTTTCTCCAAATCTATGTTTTAAATTTAATTCTTTAAATTTTATATAAATTATGACAGGTTACACTCTTTTATTCCCTCAGCTCAGCTCCCTCAATGGGGTAGCAGGGAACCTTGCCTCAGTGTATTCCTACCCACTCTCTGGCTTTTTACACTCTTTCTGCCCCATCTTCCACAATGTTCCCTGAGCCATGGCAGGCCTGTTGGCAGTCTGATTTAATGTTGAATTCTTTGTAGACTCTGGATTTCTGCTTTGATAAGTTTGACCACCATATCTGCACCATTGCCCTGGGACTGGTTTTCAGGCTAGTCATAAGAGCAGTGCTCATGTCAGCTCTTTCTCTGCAATTTCTCCTGGGCCCTGGTAGATGTGGTAGAGGTGGCACATCTAATGTTGGGCAGTCAGCTATCTTCTTGTCTTATTGATGGATCTTAGTTCTCCTCCATTTTCTCTGCCATCTATAAAATAAAGCAGATTCTCCAAACAAGAGTGAGAGCAGCTTGGGTTAAAAGGGTTATATGAATTTATTTTTTTGGGGTGTGTGCAAGCCCACTCTTTTTTCTCCAGAGAGCAGTGAGGGCTGCTTCTTGAAGTCTGAGTTTCCAGACCATGAGGTTCAACTTGCTTTCCAGTATCAGATATGAGTTCTGTCCCACTGAGCAGGCCTCTTGTCTAATCAGAGAACAGTTGGCTGCATGCCACTATTGCATAAGTGTGTACTTCTTGACCAGCTGGTTGATCTCATAGTCTACAGGATCCCCTGCTTATTGCTGCTGTTGGTGACTGTTGTCCTCTGGTACCTCTTATAGGGCTTTCCAGCACTATGAGGGATAGCTAGGTGGGAGCTAGTTTTGTTCCAACATGATATTCTGATGTCCTATGACAATAGCCTATGGTGCCTTGGCTCTGGCAGGTAATCAAATGCTTTGATAATGGCCTACATTGTTTGGGGACAAAATTCAACTCTAAATAGATTAAGAACCTCAATGTAAGACCTGGAACACTAAAAAAAAACTAGAAGAAAAAGCAGGGAGAACACTCCATGATATAGGTGTAGTAAAGACTTCCTTAATAAGATCCTAGTAGCAAAGGAAATTAGATCAACATTCAACCACTGGAACATAATGAAACAGCAAAGCTATAGTACAAACAAGCAAGCCATC
The DNA here is from genome assembly GCA_036365145.1 of Orientallactaga sibirica. Taxonomy (NCBI): domain Eukaryota; kingdom Metazoa; phylum Chordata; class Mammalia; order Rodentia; family Dipodidae; genus Orientallactaga; species Orientallactaga sibirica. Next base: position 35,624,760 of record JAEOAD010000015.1, on the reverse strand, counting down.
AACAGACTCAAAAGACATCAGAATGAGATAAAATCATAACCAGCTATACCTCCAACAAAGGTGTAATATCTAGAATCTACAAAGAACTCAAAAAAAATCAACAAAAATTAAGCAATCCAATCAAAAACGAGTAGAGATTTGAACAGAGAATTCTCAAAGGAAAAAATACAAATGCCTATTACACACTTAAAGAGATGTTCAACATCTTTAGTCATAATGTTTTAAGTAAGCTTACAATTTTGTATTGGATCACATTTAGATCTATACAGACTGAGGTTGAACAGTCTGAAAGTGTTTTGATAACACTTACTTCCACTAGAAGGTGTTGACAACTTCACCAGAATCTGGACTAATTTATTATCTCCTATACTAATCAGTTAGGTCTTAGTCCTGCATATTGAACAGCACCCACATATTTACCAAGACTGCCACACAGTGACTTGGCTAGTTTTTTTTTTTAAAAACCATTTTATTATTTTTATTTATTTATTTGAGAGAGAGGGAGGGAGGGAGGGGGAGAGAGAGAGAGGATATGAGCATGCCATGCCAGGGCATCAGCCATTGCAAATGAACTCCAGATGTATGTGTCACCTTGCGCATCTGGCTTATTTGGGTCCTGGGGAATTGAACCTGGGTCCTTTGTCTTTGCAGGCAAGTACCTTAACCACTAAGCAACCTCTCCAGCCCATGGGCTAGTTTTTTTAAAAAATAAAATATTTTATTTATTTTATTTTGAGAGACAGAGAGAAAGAGGGAAGGAGGGAGGGAGAGAGAGAGAAAAAAAAAGAGAGAGAGAGCGTGAGCGAAAGAGAATGGGTACAACAGGACCTCTAGCCACTGCAAGAGAGCTCCAGACACATGTGCCACCTTGGGCATCTTACTTAGGTGGGTACTGGGGAGTTGAAACTGGGTCCTTAAGCTTCACAAGCAAGCACCTTAATGGCTGAGCCATCTCTCCAATCTGACTATGCTAGTTTTTAAATTTCATTGTTACCAATAGCAGTAATCTCTCACAATTAATTTTGTAATAAATGTTTTAAAGTATTTAAAACATTGAAAGTAGGTGGCAGACATTCAAGTATCCATGGGCATGATTGGCTGCTACTAGGATAAATAAAAGCCTGCACACCTTCCTGGACCTCTCAGTTATGTGGAGTGAAAACTTGATCCTTTGTAGAAGATGAGATTCCATCCCAGGATTCAGGCAAAGATCCCGAATAAGAGAAAGAGTGGAAACATCCTTCCCTTGATGCAGTAACTAGAAGTCTTCAGGCTCAGAACCCTGAGTAATCCAAAATGGGAGTATGCTTCTGAGTGAGGCTGGAAATAGTGCAGGTTCTAAAGCTGCTTCCGCCAGTCCTTGGCTACATACAGTGAGTTCCAAATCTGCTTGCACTACAGAATGATATCCTGTCTCAAAAGCCTGTTTCATCAAACTTATTTTAATTATGGAAACTTAAAATGTCTATATAGACACACATTCTTTTTAAAAATAAATAGATTTTATATAGACATAATTGACACAGTTAAAATTTATTAATTTTAAGATGTACAGTTCTGTGTTTAACCCTTCATGGACATAAATATTACCCTCCCAAGCAGAGCTTCTTCATGCATTAACCAGCCAAATCTTAGTACTTCAAACAAGATAATGTCAAATGGTTGATAAAATCTTTTTTTTTTTTTTTTTGAGAAAGCGAGAGCAGGAAAGAGTGTGAGAGAGAATTGGGGTGCCAAGGCCTCAGCCACTACAACCAAACTCCAGATGCTTGTCTCACCTAGTGGGCATGTGTGACCTTCCACTTGCCTCACCTTTGTGTGTCTGCCTTATGTGGGATCTGGAGAGTCAAACATGGGTCCTTAGGCTTCACAGGCAAGCACCTTAACTGCTAAGCCATCTTTCCAGCCCAGATAAAAACATTTTAATTCAATTTGTCAACCATTAAATCTCCTATTTATTCAGATAACATAGTAACTTTATCAAAAATATTTCATGCTTTTCTAAATATAGGATATCATTATAAAAATATTTGGATCAGTTACTTGTGTACTTGGTGATAAGCTTACATTTAATACCATAGGCATACACAAGAAGCTCTGGAACTACGAGATTTTCTCTGGAAAGACATTAGTTTTCCATCTTGGTCACTGTTAATACACAATATATTCATGGCTGTTTTTTTTTTTTTTTTCTGAGGTAGGGTCTCACTCTAGCCTAGGCTGATCTGGAATTCCCTATGTAGTTTCAGGATGTTCTTGAACTCACAGCTATCCTCCTACCTCTGCCCCCCCAAGTGCTGGGATTAAAGGCATGCACCACCATTCCTGGCAATACATAATATATTAATATATTCCTTTTTTTTTTTTTTTTTTTTTTTTTTTTTTGAGGCTGGGTCTCTAGTCCAGCCTGACCTGCAACTCACTCTGTAGCCAGGCTGGCCTCAAGCTCACAATGCTCCTCCTACCCCATCCTCCTGAGTGCTGGAACTAAAAGCATACAACACCATGTCAGGTTTTATATTGCATTTAAATAAAATATCCCTTTTGTCAGTATGAGAACCAAGTGTGCATCACATACAATCAGAAACATTTAAAATCTCTGTATAGTTAGCTCGGGCTCTTATTCTTTACCATAAGAATGTCAATCACAAGGTCTGTCTCTATATTATGGGTTCTGGGGTGGAAATTCACATAGGTAGAGCTGTAGAAGCCAACCTAAAATACAACTTATAACAATCTGATATTCTTACTACTGTAAAGATATCTAATATTGTATATCTATTATGCTACTGCACTTATCATGTGCTATAATATGGATATGTTTGTTCTCATCTCTTGTTGAGACTTCATTCCCAATGCAACTATCAGAGGTATTAGGGACTTTAAGAAGAATTAAAGTGTTTCTGGAGGGAGTATATTTCTGTAAGACTGGATTGGCCTCTGGGAGACTGGGCTGTTATTAATTGAACCTGGGCCCTCCTGCTCTCTCTAGGACACACATTTTTCCAGACATGCCCACTTCTGCTTTCTGCTTTGCCGCCCTGATTTGTGTAACCACGAGTCTCTTACTAGAGCCTGAGCTCATGCTCTTAAACCTCCAGAATTGTTATCTAAATAAAGCTCTTTCTTTAGTTTTCACAGCTTCAGGTGTTTTTCTATAGCTCAGAAAACAGACTAAACCATCAGGCAAACACTTGATAGAAGGTGACAGGTTCTATGTCACACACCTCTATTGTCATCATGTGAGCATGTAAATGAGTAAATAAATTTAGAGGCATAATAATATATAATATCACCTGAGTTTGCTTGGAAAGGGAAAAAGTAGTTGAAGTTATTGAGAGCTAAATGAAGAGATAGGAACAGGCTGAGTCCTACGAAAATGAGAATATAATGAAGGTATTAACTCAATGCAATATCTTTTGCCCAAGGATATCTAACTAATTCAGTCTAGAAAATAGTTTGTTGATGGTTGAATAGTGTTCTGCTTGACACATTCCTAGTAAATTTCTGTTAATCTTGATTTCATTTTAAAAAATTTCATGAAAATGCATCTTATGTTATTAAAATAAGGAAATAAATTAGAATTGATGGATAGCCTATCAAAGATTAAGACAGTACTTTTTTTTTTCTTTTGGTTTTCCAAGGTAGGGTCTCACTCTAGCTCAGCCTGACCTGGAATTCATTATGTACTCTCAGGGTGGTCTCGAACTCTCAGTGATCCTCCTACCTGGGATTCAAGGTGTGCGCCACCATGCCTGGCAAGACAGTACTTTTATTAGCAAATGAATGATTAAAAAATTCCATGCTATTTTACCAAGGTCACGGTAACACAAATTAACTTGGTTTATCTATTTTGAAGAATAAATTTTGGCTTTGATTATTTATGGCAGTTTCAAGTGTGGTCAGAAAATTTATTACCTTGTTTGGAAAGTGTAATTAAATCTCTGCTTTGGGAGATTTTAATGTTATTAATGTTAAGGATAAATCAAAAATCAAGTTTGTGAACCGAAATAAAAAATGGTCTTCTGCCTCAGCCTGCGTTGGCACTATGAGGACATGAGTGAAACATGTGCATGCAGGATTGTGATGTGAGATCAGTGCCCTTGGGGCTGCTACCATTTATCTTTTTCAGCAATGTAGGCAGGTATTTTATACATGAAATTTGGAAGAATAATAAAAGAAAAAAATCTTTTATTTGTGTCTTAGAAATTTTCCATTAGCACCAATGTACTTTCAACACAAGAATAAAGTGTTGATTTAGAGGTAACCTTGGTCTGCATCTTTTGGAAGATTTGATTTTCCTTATTAAGAGTGTCGATGCTTCTGAAAAGTATATGAGAAATAGCTGTTTCACACCTAACTTGTTCCAACATTGAAAGAACTTGCCAGTTCTGTCTAGAACAAATATTATTACCAAGAACCTTAGTATTTCACTTCTTATTTTAAAGCATTTTTCTAAATTTTAGTCTCACCTACTTCTAAATAAAATTCTAAAATACTGAATATTGGATTAATAAATCAATGAATTATATAACCAAAACAGAGTATAATCTTTTACTGTTTTATTGCCAAAGAAAGTCAATTTTATAGGCTTTTCTTGTGAACATTTGAAAGTCTGATAGTTTAACTATAGAAAGTAAAGACATCCCTTTTTATTTTTTTTAGAATGCTGGGGACCAAACACAGTGCCATACACATGTTACACAAGCACTCAACCACTGAGCTATGCCCTTGCTCTTCTGATGCAGCTGAAAAATTACTCATAATCCAGTCCAATGTATTCTCATTGTTAGCCAAAGCTTCACAAAGATCCTCAACATGTACAAATAACAAAATGGGTATATATGATATGGTTGAGAAAAGTAAGCATTCTCTTTAGAGAGATTGACATGTGAAAAAATAAGCAGGTATAAAAATGTGAATGGTTTGAAGAAGCTTATTCAAGTTATATTTTAAGGAGAAAATTACAAAGTAAAGAAATAGATTTTAAAATCATAGGCCCTTTAAGGCCCTATATCATCCAGTCATGTATATTGAGTTTATTCAAAGACAACAATATTACTGTAGATTCCATGATAAGTGAAAGGCATACTGGCTCTTAATAAGGTACTAGTTCTACAAAAATATTCATATTAAGATTTATTTTATTGTCACAGTCATACCCCCTTTATTGTTCTCTAAAGTTAATTCAAGTCTATCTGGGATGGCTGAAATTGATGTGGTTAGGTGAGACACAGATATTTCTTATATACTTTTTAGACGTTCTTACTCTTTAATAAAGAAAATGGGATCTTTCAAAAGATGAGGACCATGGTTACCACTGAATTCTGTTTTTGAAAGTTATAAAATTTGTAATTTTTGTAAGTAAAATGAAAAAACACATTTTTCAAAAAGGAGGATATATATATATATTTCATCATTGATAAAATTATTTAATTTCTCATGAGCATCAATAATCTCTTAAAGATGTTTCTATTAAAGTAAGACATTAAAATGGTAACATGTGAAGCTTGTACTGTTACTGGTTTCTCTGAGTTCTTGTCTTGTTACCTGGGAATAAGTGCAGAAATGGTAGAAGAGTGATTAAGTAATATTTTATTTTAGAAAAGAAAACAAAGCAGAAAGCTCCCAATCTTGGAGGGGTCTGAGTGGATAACTCACTTGGTGACTTGGATCATGGGTTCTTATACCCTTAGGGATGTAAATTAGGCATCAAGTCAGGGTAGAATGGATTGCTTACTTTGAATGTATATGGGGGCTCTTGGTAGGCTGATGAATTGGACAAGGGAATATGGGTTCCTGCCAGGGGAAAATGACCTACCAAGAAGTAATAAGAAGAAAGAAAAAAAAATATATACATACATATGTGTGTGTATGTATATATTCACATACATACTGAAGCTGGTGATAAACTGACATCTTGATAAGTCAGGACTTTTAGGATTTCAGCACCCTGACTCTACTCATTCTGAAATTATCATTAGTCATATACAATTCATTATAAGACCTCTGCATTTATGTCTCTGTCAGGTTATGTAGCTATTTATTTCTTTATTAGGCATGATTATCTACATAAAAATGGGGGCTATCTTCTGTATCATTCTTATCAGCATGAAGCTATTAAGGTGAAATGATTATAAGTATAGGAATGAGTTTTTTTTTTTTAACAATGAGTTTTCAACACAAAAGTATAATGGGAAATTTTGAAATCACCTAATGATTTTTCTGGGTGAAACAAAGCAAGTGGCACAACCATGAAAAAGTTAATGATTTTTTACATAGAAAATGTCATCATTTAACTAAAGATGAGATCAATATTTATTTTAAATATCTGTGATATGGTGATTACTGACAGTGAATAAGTGAGCAGATACGTAAAGATATCAGTAGTAATAACAAACATGTGTGTTGTACCCTGATGATGTCCCAAATTTTATGAAGATTATTTCATGACAGTGTCTATTCAGTTAGAATGATAAACAAAATAATTATGATAGTTATTCTTTATAGCACACCAATAATTCAAATTTGATTTGCTCTCAAATTTATACAGTCATTTATTGCATACTGTCATTTAGTATGAAGTACAATGCCAACTGTAAGAAGAGTGGTGTGGTGGTTTCAATTAGATGTTCCCTATAAACTCATGTATTTGGAATGCTTGGTTCCCAGATGATGGCAATTTGTGAAATGGAACCTTGCTAGAACAGGTGTGTTGGAAGCAGGCTTAGGGGTGTGATAGGCAGCTTCCCCCTGGTGGAAGGTGGCTCACTTTCTTGCTATTGTTTCCACCTGTTGTGGTAAAGGTTATGTCCAGCCTCTTGTTCATGCCATCCTTTCCCCTGCCATCATGGAGCTTCCTGTGTAGACTGTAAACAAAATAAAGTAAACCTTTCCTCCCATCAGCTGCTTTTTGTTGGGTGTTTTGTCCCAGCAATGAGGAGGTAACTACAACAACAAGTGGAGATTGGAGAACTTAACTCAGTTACACAAGAAAGTATACTTTAGACTTCAAGATTATCATTATTTATAATAAATACAATAGGCTAAATCCTTTGTGAAAATTAAAATAAATTAATGCAAAGTTGTCTTTAGATTAATATGTCTTAGGTTCTTCCCTTAACATATATCACATTTAAGAACTTAAAAAATATTTATTTATTTATTTATTTATTTATTTATTTATTTATTTATTTATTTGAGAGAGAGAGAGAGAAAGGGAGAGAGAAAGAGAATGGGCATGCTAGGGCCTCTATCCAATGCAAAATAAGCTTTGGATACATATGCCTCCTTGTGCATCTGGCTTATGTAGGTACTGGGGAATTGAACTACAGTCCATAGGCTTCGCAGGCAAGCACCTTAACCATGAAGCCATTTCTCCAGCCTTGGAATTTCTTAGATTTTAAGAAATATGTCCTTTTTCTCCTAGAGGAATAATATAATTTCTATGTTGGATTAGAGAGTGCTTTGGCCTAGTAGCCATAGAAAACTAATTGAGCAGAACATTACAGTGCTAAATAGGTTTTATGGTAATGGTAATATAGCCATTGACATTCCCTAGTAGATGGAGGAAGGAAAGGTCATAAGATCCTCTCCTGGGATTCCAGCTATTATTGCTCCTTCCTTCCTTCCTCCCAGCTGAAAGTGATCTTGGGAGATGCTAGAGCATATAGGAAGTAGACAGTTACCTGAAAAGGAAGCAACATCATATAGCTTCTATGAGGTCATCATCCAAGATGGGATAGGACATCACATTTTATTTAATATATTTTTGACTTCCAAAAATTAAGGTATATAGATGATTGTTTCTGTGAAACATATTTCATAATACATGAAAAATTTTAGCAAATTAGTATATATATTTAAATATTTTACTTTTATTTATTTATTTAAGAGAGAGAAATAGGCAGAGAGAGGGAGAGAGAGGAGGGGAGAGAGAGAATGGGCACACCAGGGCATCCAGCCACTGCAAACGAACTCCAGAAGCATGTGCCACCTTGTGCATTTGGCTTATGTGCATCCTGGGTGATTGAACCTGGGTCCTTTGGCTTTGCAGGCAAGCACCTTAACCACTAAGCCATCTCTCCAGCACCCCCAACAGTATTTTTTAAATGAATTTATTAGTATTCAGTGTATGCAAGTAGCCCTCTGTTTTCATGTGTTAAAACATGTGAATACAGCCCCTACTTTTAGTACAAATAGAAAATCCTTCAGAAATAGCCTATAGAAACTTCCTCATTTCATAAATCAATAATGAGAAAACATATGGTCTAATCATGTTTACACAGGAGTTAGGCATATTAAAACAATCTTGTCATCTTGTCAGGGTTTTATTAAAATTAAAAAAATTTTTTGAGCCAGACATGGTGGTACATACTTTTAATCCCAGCACTCAGGAGACTAAGGTAAGAGGATTGTCATGAGTTTGGGTCAGCCTGGACTACAGAGTGAGTTCCAGGCCAGCATTGGCTACAGTGAGACTCTGCCTCGAAAAACACATATGTATTTACAAAATCTCTCTGTGTGTGTGTAAGTGGTGTGTGGCCACAGTGCATATGTGGAGGTTACAAGAGAGCCTCAAGGTGTCTATTCTCTCCTCCCACCTTCTTCAAGATAGGGTCTGGTTTATTGTGGTTTTGACCCTGTGTACACCAGACATACCACCAGCTGACTGGCATGCTTTATGATTCCAGTGGCTCACTTCACATTACTGTAGGCATGCTGGCATCACAGATGTATGTGCCACACTACTTCTGGCTTTAAAAGGGTGCTAGGCATGATCAAACTTGGGTCATCAGGTTTGTAAGGAAGTGTGTTTACTGCTAAGCCATCTTCCAGCCACTAAAATGTATTTTTATTGACAATTTCATATATGCATATATAATGCATTTGGTCATATTTACCCCCATTTCTCTCTCTACCCCCTTCTACTTCTACTTAATCCCTCCCCCCTCTTTCTATTTTCATGTCTTTTTTTCAGGGAAGGGAAACTCAGTTTATTTAGGGTTGCTTACATGTTGCATAGGTTATTCACTGGAGCATGAGAAACTTGCCAGTGGCTATATCACTAAAGAAAATACTTCCCCCTCCCCTAAGAACCATGAACTGTTATTAGCTCCTCAGGGAACATGGTGCCTCACAAGTTCCTCCCCAGTCAAGACAGAATGTTGAAAGACTCAATCTTGTATGGATCTTAGGAAGTTAACTATAACTGTTGTGTGTTAATTCAGCAATGGTTATATCATGGAGGACAGTGTCCCATAGCACTCTGTCCCTTCTTATGGTTCTTGCATTTTTTTCACTGCTACTTCAATGATGTTTCCTAAGCCTTGCAAGAGGTGGAACATTCACTTATTCTTAGCACTTTGACCACTTATTATGAATTCCTACATTAGGCACTGCTCACTGCAAAAGAAGCTTCTCTGACAAAAGCTGAGAGTAGTACTATAGACATAAGCATAAAATATTTAAAAGGCAGTTTGATTTACTCAACATATCCATTAACAAAGTAACAGTAGTAGCCTCCATATTAGGACCTATGACTTCTGCAGCTATGGGCTTTTCACCAGGTTTATAAACCAGGTATGAATTCCCTTCTATATATGGAGCAGGCCTCACATTCAATCAGAAGGTGGTTGAATAACATTACATTACATCACATCACAACACAACAAACATAACATAACATAACATAACATAACATAACATAACATAACATAACATAACATAACATAACATAACATAAAACAGCATGCCACTATTGCACAGTGGGCATATCTTTTCTAGAAAGCTAGTAATGTGGTATTTAGGGTCCATAGCTTAGTAGGGATATTGTGGTTTTTTTGTTCCTCCAACAGCCTACTTAACACCTTTTTGCACTATGAAAGCTAGCTATCAGGAAGAAAGCTTCCAATTCCATTCCAGCTTAGTTTCTCTGTGTTTGGCAACCAAAATATGTAGTGTCTTTAGCAATAGCATCTTTCCATATTGTTCTGTTGGATAACCAAGAGCAGTGGCAGTATCCTGGATTATTTTGGAGGTCAGGAACCTATTTATCCAACTGCTCATAGACAGGCATCATACTTCTGACACAGGATTTTCATTGAATAAGCTATAGCTTGAAGATAGCATAATCTACCCATTCTAGGCACCCCCACTTAAATTCTTTTTTAAAAAAATTATATCTTGAGGGGGACTGGAGAGATGGCTTAACAGTTAAGGTGCCTGCCTCCTAAGCCTAAGAATGCCGGTTGCAATTTCCAGGTCCCACGTTTAGCCAGATGCAAAGTGACCCAGGGGCACAATGCCACACTTGACTACAAGGGGGCGCACATATCTGGATTTTGTTTGCAGCAGCTGAGAGGCTGCTGGCACTCCCACCTCTGTCTTCCTCTCCCTCTCTCTCTGTCCCTTTCTCTCAAAAAGAATTATATTTTGGGGGCTGAAGAAATGGCTTAGCAGTTAAGTTTTCTTGCTTGCAAAGCCTGATGGCCTAGGTTTAGTTTTCTATGACCCATATAAGGCCAGATACACAAAGTGGCACATGCATATGGAATTTGTTTGCCATGGTAAGAGACCCTAGCATGCACATTCTCTCTCTTACTCTCTGCTTGTTAATAAATAATAAAGACTAAATAAATAAAAGTATTTAAAACTTGTATTTTTAAGTTAGTTTACAAAGTAGAATGTTTCCTTATGGATATTTCACATATGTTTCGTTCTGGTTAGCCCTCTTGCCCCTCATCCCCTCTCCAAACCCACCTCCTGTCCTCATTTAAACCTTTCCTTCCTCCAGCATACCCCAGTCTGCTTTTACATCACATGTGTTTGATTATTCCTCATCTCACTTAAAGCCTCTTTGCCCCCACTCATGGCCTGTTTTTAGCTTCCTGGGCTCTATTCTTACTTGCATTTCTTTTTCCCCTTCCTTTTGTACCTAAGACATAACTAGGAAGTATCTAACTTGGTCAAAGGAGATTTCTAGAAAGAAGCAGAAACTGATTCATATATAAATCTTTACAGTTTAAGCTAATCTTAGGACTGTTCCTTTTTCTTTCTTTCTTTCTTTCTTTTTTTTTCTTCAAGGTAGGGCCTCACTCTAGCTCAGGCTGACCTGGAATTAACTATGTAGTCTCAGGATGGCCTCAAACTCACGGCAATCCTCCTACCTCTGCCTCCTGAGTGCTGGGATTAAAGGCGTGCGCCATGATGCCTGGCTTTTGGACTGTTCCTTTTTCTCTACAATTAAGGTTCAATGTCTGTTAAAACACCATTTTCCTGTATACATTTTTATTTAAATGGTATACTTTATATATGGATGGCCTATACATAGGAAAGCATGTATATGCACACACTTATTCCCTCTTTTAAATGGAGTAGAAGGACTATCTTGTCTTAATTTCTTATTTAAAGTTGGACTCTATAGGAAGTAAATGGACATCTGAATGCTGAACTTTTATAGCACAAATCTTGCCAGAGACTAAGAGCTCACCTCTCTCTTATAGGTAGTTGGGTGCTGTTGAGTAGAGCTATGGACTATGCATATTTCTGTGTTATACTCAGCACTTTTGTCTGATGCATTTTGCATAAACCCAGCACATTAAGTGAAAGAAGTGATAACTTCTTCAAGATACTACTAATGAGCATTTTTTATGTCTCAATATGCATTCAGACTGACTTGGAGGTTTTATTTAAATACACAATTTTAGAACATTTAGTGCAGCAAATGGTTAAGCATGTGGGTTTTGAATTGTGCCTCTTCTAGCACATCTGGGTAAAATGTGGACAATAATATAAGCTATAAGAGGTGATTTTACTTTTAGATGAAATCATATCCACCAATTTCAGCATAATGCCTGTATGTGTCATATTCTTTGGGATTATTATGGGCAACTCTTTCACTTTACATGTGAGAAAAATGGAAACCAAGGTTTTTTTTTTTTCTATGCATATGACTAGAGATTCTAATAATAGCAACTGCTTTTCTGAGTTCCAGAGATTATTGGCCTATTGTACTTTCTCACTCCTCCATACTGCCTCTGCCCAAGGTGGGAGCCAAGCAAGTGGAAGTGTGGTGCCAACACTTTCATTTACATTTCTTCTCTTGCATATAGTAGGTTCTTCAAGGAGGGAGAAACTTTGCTGTGGATGACCATTTAACACCACACATCTTTTTATATTCCACCTGCTCTGAGGCAATGACTATGAGTGGGACATTACTGAAAACTCACAACTTCAGAGTCAATATGTGGGCAATTTTCTTTCATAGTATGATGCATGGAACTGAAAACTCACATAGCTATTGCTAAGGCTCTTGGTTTTCTACCAGGAATACATGGTAAGACCCTGTTGCTGAAGACTCCACATGCTTGTGCTGCAAGGTCCTAGAGGAATCCTTCTGGAGCTGAGCTGAAAGCCTCCTCTTTGTAGACAAGCTGTCAGAAAGCTAGAAAAAGCTATACTGCATGCAATTCCATGGGAGAGAGAGAATTCATAAGTGGAGATAAAAAACAGTGGACACTACAAGCCTTAACTTTGGCCAGCCAGGCCAAATAAACCAATAGGTGCAATAGTGGCATGTATGTTATGGGGAAAACCAACTGCTCTATAATTGGATTGGAGGCCCACTCCACAGGAGGGAATACATGCCTGATACTGAAAACCTATGATGGGGAAAGTCATGAGCCCTACAGGTGTAATGCCTTTTGGTGTCTGGCTAAATATTTATACTATGCTCACCAAAGTGCCTGGTTAGCACTTCTCTTAAAGTTCATACCCTTTTATTAATGCTACTCTCACTTTTTGTTAGAGAAGCTTCTCTTTTCAGATAGTGGTGACCGTGGGATGACTGAGAAGGCACCATAGTGCTGAGATGAAGTGACAAAGGAGTGCTCAACACTGAAACATCTCTATCACACCTTTCAAGGGTCAGGGTGCATTGCAGAAGAGGTGGAAGAAAGAACGTAAGAGCCAAAGGAAGGATAGGACTGCTTACAGTGCACTCTTCCAGATGCAAAATGACTTAGATATCCATGACCTAACAGTGCCTGACATTACCTACACAAGAGCATCATAATATGAGGAAAAGATGATGACATCAAAATAAAAGAGAAGGGACTGGAAGGATGGCTTAGTGGTTAAGGCATTTGCCTGCAAAGCCAAAGGATCCAGGTTCAATTCCCCAGAACACACATAAGCTAGATGCTTAAGATGGTGCATGCCTCTGGAGTTTGTTTGCAGTGGGTGGAGGCCCTGGCAAGCTCATTCTGTCTGTCTGTCTGTCTGTCTCTTTCTCTGACTCTTTCAAATAAATAAATTGGTAAGTAAATAAAACTTAAAAAAAGATTCAAAATAAAAGAGAGACTAACTGAGAGGGGGAGGAGATGTGATGGAGAGTACAGTTGCAAAGGGAAAGTGGGGGGAGGGAATTACAATGGTTTATTGTCTATAATTATGAAAGCTGTCAATAAAAAAATTTAAAAAATTAAAGAAAGAAAAGAAAAGAAATAAGCTACGTAGTAGAAAAATCTGGAGAAAGTGACTGAGCCACATGCAAATGCAGTTATAAAGTTTCACCAAACACTCAGAGAGGACAACTACTTCAATATTGCTGTAGTACTGGAGAAGTCTGCATGCATAGCAGGAAATGAATTCTGACAGATAAGTGGCATCATGCAGACCTGGTTATCAGCCTCAGACCTTAATAACTATTTGTTGAGTAGCTGAAGGGATGGAAACACATCTGGAATACACTCTGGCCACTAGGTTAGTTAATTGATCACTTTCCCCCAAGGCTCTATAATTGGCAGTGGTCTTTAAATTTTTTCAAGAGACATTCTTGAACCTCTTAAGAAAGATATTGGGAATGCCTACATATGTTTTTTAAAAACAAACAATATGTACTAGAATGAGTTCATCTCTATAGTAATCATGGTTAGACTAGGGCACAAACATCACGGCTAATCTATTTCATTGAAAATGAAGAGTAAGTGTGTTGTTAGAAGAAGAGACTCCTCAGACCAGTCTGAATATAAATAAAATGCCACCTGTGGTAGTTTGAATATATGTCTCCCAATATATTCAGTGTTTTATTAGTTATAGTTTGCATGTGCAATCACCTTGCTAGAGGCAATGTCACTGGGGGCCGGTCTTAAGGTGTGGTGGTGGGTTTGAGATTCCATTGTAAAGAAATGCAAAGTGTGCCTAGTAGGAGTTCCTGAAGTGTGCTGTGTGACTTTTTGGCTGTAGTTTTGCTCTGTGTGCTGTGTGCCTGGTTGGATTTTTACTCTCTCTTGCCTGGTCCTGTGAGAGCAGGCCCCTTCTTCTGCCATTATGGAACTTCCCCTGGATCTGTAAGCTTCAATGAATAATATCCCTTCCTCCATAACTGTGCCTGGTCTGGCAGTTCATCTCAGCGAAACTGAAGCTGTCTGCTACAGTAAAGTGGTACCTAGGAGTGTGGGGTGAGATGAACCAGATCGTGTGGATGTTCATCTTTTGGAACCTTTGTTTTGGAAGAATGGGCATGGACTTGGTGCTTGCAACTGAAGATGCCTTCTGGAGTGGTAAGCCAAGTTTTATGGACTATTCTGATGAGAGTTTGAGAATGCTAAGTGCAGACAGTATTGAACTTGGAGGCTTGGCATATGAGCTTTCTAAGGGGAAGGAAAGACTGCAGAGGACTTTGTTGGAACTGGGCTACTGGCATAAGGGGATGGCTATGTTCCACTCTTCAGGCCCAGAAAGTTTGATCAAGGTTAAATTTGTAATGGACTGATATGCTTGGCTAAAGATATAGGACTGAGATTTTAAGATTTTAAGTTGGAAAACCTCAAGCAAGTTAAAATTATAGAGGCACTGAAACTGGTTTTAGGTTACTAGAGCTGCTATTGTCAAACACATTAGCAATCTTAAGGAAGGTGGAAGGAAGGTGGCCTGACATTAAAACAATGGAGAGGATGCCTGAGGAAAAACTGTTAGAAATGCAAACTCTTGGAAAGAGCTGACCGGAGAAGGAACCTGCTTTTCAAGGCTATGGTTTATTTCGTTCCTGGATTAAGAATATGGCTGTGTCCTGCACACCTGGTATTAGTTTTGGAAGCATGAAAAATGCATGGAGTGGTCATGAGTTGCACACGGTTCCAGGAGCCGCTGCTGAGATGCGGCATGAGGCAGGGCATGAAGACCCTCAGGAATAGGCTGGAAGAGCCTTTGGAAGATGGACCGTGGTTTGCATGGAGACCTGAAGATGTTTTGGATATACCAGGACTATGCAAGGACTCCCATGTAGTGCAGTGTTTGCCTGGGATCGAAGTTTTCCCTGGCAACTCTGCCCAGCTGGAGGGGCAGAATTGGAAAAACTGGAGACTGTCAGTCTCTGGTTATATTGAACTTGAACTGCAGAAGTTTGATGATTGCTGATGGTGGTTGAGTTTGCATTGTTCTACTCTCTCCTTGCTATGCCTTATACCAGTTAAAATGTTTACTCTGTGCCTTTACATGTTGAAAGTATTTAACTTGTTTGATTTTACAGGACTCACTATCTTAAGTTGGTCAAGACTGTGAGAACCTTTGAAATTGGACTGAGTACAGTTACAATGTGTGATAGTTATAAATCTGTTGGGGGCCAGGGGTGGAATGTGGTAGTTTGAATATATGTCCCCCAATATATTCAGTGTTTTATTAGTTATAGTTTGCATCTTCAATCACCTTGCTGGAGGCAATGTCACTGGTGGCCAGTCTTAAGGTGTGGTGGTGAGTTTGAGATTCCATTGTAAAGAAATGCAAAGTGTGCCTAATAGGAGTTCCTGAAGTGTGCTGTGGCTTGGCTGTAGTTTTTTGCTCTGCGTGCTGTGTGGCTGGTAGGCTTTTTTCTCTCTTGCTTGGCCCTGTGAAGGCAGGCCAGCTTCTTCTGCCATTATGGAACTTCCCCTGGATCTGTAAGCTTCAATGAATAATATCCCTTCCTCCATAACTGTGCCTGGTCTGGAAGTTCATCTCAGCAAACCTGAAGCTGTCTGCTACACCATCCAAGTATAATGTGTTCTGTTTGGATCAAATTGTCTCAGCCCTGGGGCAAAAATAGCCAAACATCTACACTAGAGACAACCAGCAAGCTGGACAGGAACATAGTATTCTTAGATTTTGGTCAGTAGATGAAGACATTTCTGAAGCCAAACAAGATTTTATTCTTGTGGCTTAGCTTTAATGGATCAATGATAGTTTTGTTTATATTTATATAAAAATAATATCATAAATGTTATTTGTGCCAAACAGAAGCAGTAAAAGAAAATGATTCATATATATTTTAGTCAAAACATATCTTAAGAGCATGGAGAGATGGTCTAGTGGTTAAAGATGCTTACTTGCCAAACTTGACCACTCCAGTTTGAATCCCCAGTACCCATGTAAAGCAAGATATAGAAAGTGCATGCGTTTGAAGTTTGTTTACTTTGACAAGAAGTCCTGGCACATTCTCTCTCTGTGTCTTTCTTAGTTCTTTCTAAAATAAATAAATAATAAATATTTTTTAAAAATATCTTTAAAAATTTTTTTAAAAATATCAATAAATTTTTTTAATTTTTTAATTATTTTATTTATTTTTGGAGAGAGACACAGAGAGAGACAGACAGAGAGGGAGAGGGAGACAGATAGAGATGGAATCACCAGCAGTCTCTCAGCTGCTGTGAACGAAATTCAGATGTGTGTGCCCCCTTGTGGGCAAGTGTGCAGTATTGCGCCCTTGCATCACTTTGCATCTGGCTAAATGTGGGACCTGGAGATTGGAACCAGGTTCTTAGGCTTAGCAGGCAGGCACCTTAACCGCTAAGCCATCTCGACAGCCCAAATATCAATAAATTAAAAAAAAATTATTGAAGACTTCTGGTCAAGATGGCATTGACCTAACATTGCCTCACCTCATGGGGAGGCAAGACTCTTAATATTCAAGGGCTTTTTAAAAAAACTAATTTATTTTTTTTTAATTTTTGGAGAGAGACACAGAGAGAGAGAGAGGTAGAGGGAGACAGATTGAGAATGGGCGCACCAGCAGTCTCTCAGCTGCTGTGAACAAAATCCAGATGTGTGCGCCCCCTTGTGGGCAAGTGTGGCATTGTGCCTTTGCGTCATTTGCATCTGGCTAAACGTGGGACTTGGAGATTGGAACCGGGTTCTTAGGCTTAGCAGGCAGGTGCCTTACTGCTAAGCCATCTCTTCAGCCCTCAAGGGCTTTTTTAAGGGGGTTTCTTATTCTAGTAGGCTCCCAGTAGGAGAGTGTGGAGGAGCAAAATAGGGAATCTACTGATTCCCAAACTCTAGGGCAGCTCACTAGTTCCCCAATTCCCTCAAGCAGCTGTCCTACCCAGGGGTCCCAGCTGGAAATCCCACCTGCACTAACTGCAGGCCAAGTGGACCCAACTAGCAGGCTAAGACCTCTGCCCCAGGCTTTCCCACTGTTGCACAGAGCTCCACTGGCAGGATAGCTGCTCCCAGCCTTTCTGAGCCCAGAGCGGGACCCTGGTCCCACTCCACAGTTCCGCCCCTGAGCAGGGATCCAGGCCAGCTGGCCAGCTGGCCAGCATCCTTGCTCTAGCCTTTCTGAGCCCTGTGCATGTTGTTGGTTCCACTATGCGGTCCCACCCCAGAGCAGGAATACTGGCCAGCAGTCCAGTGTCTCCACCCTAGCCATTCTGAGCCCTGTGGGCAACCCCTGCCAACTCCACAGTCCCACCCTATGAGCAGGGATACAGGCCAGCAGGCCAGTGTCCTTGGCCTAGCCTTTCTGAGCACACACTTGCCCTTGACCCCTCTCATCACCGAACAGGGACCCAGACCCCTACCCAAGCCTCTCTGAAATCCTCAGGCAATCTCCTTTACACTCACTGCCTCCCCTCCACCCCAGGCCAGCAGGATAGCATCCCACACCCTAGGCTTTCTGTACCATTGTGATGGGTAGACCACAGTGAAAATCGAATAGCATGAAAAATTCAGATGCAAATAAATCCAGCTAGATTGCCCAGTCACACAATGGATGTCTCTAATCAAATCATAGAAGAGACAATAGGATTAGAACCCCAAAATGAAGAGACAAGCTATGCAACCCTGGCCAAGCAAATAGTTCTTTGTTGAGAAAGAAACTTAACAAAGAACCAATAATTGTATGAATGGTGTCCTTGCTATATTAGACCTAATATAAAAGAACCAGGAAGGGTTCCAAAGACAGTTAAATTATCTGAAAGAGAGTGGGAAAAAAAGAGGATCTCAATAACAAACTTGCTAAGCTCAATGGAGACATTAAAAAATGCACAGATGAACTCCAAGAAGCATTAAGAAAATCAGAAAATGACATGAAAAGGGAACTTGACAGAGGGATGGAAACTATATATAAAAAAGCAGTAGAAAATACAAACCAAATTGTACAAGTCCAAAACTCTATAAAAGATCTTAAGAATAGAGTCAGCCAAGTGGAGGACAGAAACTCAGAAATGGAAGACAAAACAGAAGAAGCAGTTCTTGAGTCCAAAAGTTTCAATAAGTTCAAAAATGTCTGTCAACAGAACATGAGGGAAATGTGGGATACCCTTAAGTGCCCCAAACTTGGAATCATGGGTATACCAGAAGGGGAAGAAATTCAGACCAGAGGCATAGAAAACCTATTCAACAAACTTATTGAAGAAAATTTTCCCACTCTCTCAAAAGAAAGTCCCATCAAGACACAAGAAGCTAGCAGAACTCCAAAAAGACTAGACGAAAGGAGAAATTCTCCAAGGTTTATTATCATTAAGACTCTAAACATCATGCACAAAGAGAAAGTCCTACAAGCAGTTAGGAAGAAACAACACATTACCTATAAAGGAAACCCCATCAAAATTACATCAGACTTCTCAATGGAAACCCTAAAAGCCAGAAGAGCCTGGAACGGAACACTGAAAACTCTCAGAACTTATGGCTTCCAACCCAAACTACTCTATCCAGCAAAAGTATCCCTCATAATAGATGGTGGAAGAAAAAGTTTCCACAAAAAGTCAGCTATACATGTATATAAACACAAAGCCAAACCTACAGAAAGTAATTTAGGGAACTTTACACACAGAAGAATCAAATAACCAACCTCAAGTGCCTGCTAGAAGTAGATCACAATAACCAAACCACAAGAAGGCACAAAAACTACAAAGACCAAGAAAACACCAAACCACATACACCACCACAATATGGCAGGTAATAAATCAAACCTCACAGTTATTACCCTAAATATTAATGACCTTAATTCACCCATCAAGAGATATAAGCTAACAGGGTGGATCAGAAAATTAGATCCCTCAATCTGCTGTCTTCAAGAAACCCACCTCACCACTAAAGACAGACACTTCTTTAGGGTGAAAGGGTGGAAAATGATATTCCAAGCAAATGGAAATAAGAAACAAGCAGGTGTAGTGATACTTATATCAGATAAAATAGATTTCAAACCAAAAGTAATCAAAAGAGACAAAGAAGGCCACTTCTTACTCATCAAGGGAACAATCCAACAAGAGGATATCACAATCATCAATCTTTATGCACCAAACACAGGTGCACCACAATTCATAAAACAAAATATGCTTCACAACAAGACAGAAATAACCACCAACACCATCATATTTGTAGACTTCGATACTCCACTATTGGCAATAGACAGATCATCCAAACAGAAAATTATCAGGGAAGTAAGAGAGCTCAACAACACCATAGATCAATTAGACCTAACAGACATCTATAGAACATTCTACCCCAAAACCACAGATGACACATTCTTTTCATCATCCCATGGAACCTACTCTAAAATAGATCATATACTGGGTCATTGCCTGCCTCCATATATTTAGGAGGATCGACATAATTTCCTTCATGATATCAAATCACAATTATATATTGCTAGAAATTAACAACAAACACTCTGAAACAATAAACGAGTAGTGGAAGAAATAAAAAATGAAATTGCAAAATTTCTAGAAATGAATGACAATGAGAACACATTGTACCAAAACTTATGGGACACAATGAAGGCAGTCTTCAGGGGAAAATTAATTGTGCTAAATGCCTTCATAACAAAGACAGAGAGATCCCAAATCAATAACCTGGAAAATCAAGAGTTATCCAACCCAAAAAGCTCCAGATGGAAATGAATAATTAAGACTAGAGCAGAAATTAATGAATTGGAAACCAAGAAGACAATTAAGAGAATTGATCAAACAAGAGCTGGTTCTTTGAAAAAATAAACAAAATTGATAAACCCATGGCCAATTTGATCAAGCAGAAAAAAGAGACAACTCAAATTAACAAAACTGGAAATGAAAAAGGAGAGATCACAACAGACATAAGTGAAATTGTGAGAATCATCAGGATTTACTTCAAAAACCTCTACTCCACAAAACCAGATAATATGCAGGAAATGGATGAATTCCTGGACACATACAACCTACCAAAGCTAAACTCAGAGCAGATTAATCTCCTGAACAAACCTATCACAACCACTGAGGTTGAAAGGGTATTCAAAATCCTCCCTAAAAAGAAGAGTCCAGGACCAGATGATTTCTCAGCTGAATTCTATCAAACCTTCATGGAAGAACTGAAAGCAATTTTTCTCAAATTGTGCCACACAATCAGGGAACAAGGAAAGCTCCCCAACTCCTTCTATGAAGCTATTATCACCCTTATACCAAAACCAGGCAGAGATGACATGTGAAAAGAAAACTACAGGCCTATTTCCCTGATGAATTTAGATGCAAAGATCCTGAAAAAAATCCTCACAAACCGAATTCAACAGCACATCAAAAGCATTATCCACCTGGATCAAGTAAGCTTCATCTCACGATCATAGGGATGGTTCAATATAAAGACATCTGTCAATGTAAGAAACCACATAAATAAGCTTAAACACAAAAACCACATGATCATTTTGGTAGATACAGAAAAGGCCTTTGACAAAATTCAACATTTCATGATCAAAACATTGGAGAAACTAGGCATGGATGGTCTATATCTCAACATAATAAAGGTTATATGTAAAGATCCTAAAACCCAAATAATGCTTAATGGGGAGAGACTGAGGAATTCCCATTGAGTTCAGGAACAAGACAGGGTGTCCACTCTCACCTCTGCTCTTTGACATAGTACTAGAAGTGCTAGCTCAAGCAATAAGACAGGAGAAAGAAATAAAAGGAATACAAATTTGAAATGAAGAAGTTAAGTTAGCCCTATTTGCAGATGACAAGATTCTATACATAAGTGATCCAGGAACCTCCATCTCAAAACTCTTAAAAGTGATTAACTCCTTTAGTAAAGTAGCAGGATACAAAGTCAATGCACAAAAACCATTAGCCTTTCTATATGAAAAAGACAAAATACAGAGAAAGAAATAAGCAACATTGTCCCATTTTCAATAGCATAAAAAATACCTTGGAATAACATTAACCAAGGAGGTGAATGACCTTTACAATGAAAACATAAAAACACTCAAGAAAGAAATTGAGCAGGACTTGAGAAAATGGAAAGACCTCCCATGCTCCTGGATAGAGAGAATTAACATTGTGAAAATGGCAATCTTACCAAAAACAATATACAGATTTAATGCAATACCAATAAAAATCCCAATATCTTTCTTCACAGAGATACAGGGTTACAGTGGAGACCCAGTGAAGATGCTGGGACCACAAGCTGGCTGCCAAGGAGAGCTGCTGGCCCCCAATGAAGTTTTCCAGGACTGTGAATAGCCTAGCTAGAGGGGTGGAATTGGAACTTCAGAGCCTTCATGGTTAGAATTATTGGTCTTGGAGATGTGTCAATGATTAGGGTTGTTGGACTTGAAGCTACATAGTTTGATGTTTGCCCTGGTTGTTTCAAATCTTGTATTGGCTGCATATTTCTTTGCTATGCCCAATGCCATCTTTTGCAGTGTGAATGTTTATTTGTGCCATTATGTTTTTTTGGAGGGGAATTTTTTGGTATTATGGCTCAGTTAAAAGATCTTGGACTATGGGGATGTATGAACATCATTGGAATTGTTAAAAACTATGGGGACTTTTAAGAATTGCATTGCATTTTACATCATGGATGGTTATCAGTTTATGGGGGTCAGGGTGGAATGTGGTGGTTTGAT
Source organism: Orientallactaga sibirica (assembly GCA_036365145.1). Classification (NCBI taxonomy): domain Eukaryota; kingdom Metazoa; phylum Chordata; class Mammalia; order Rodentia; family Dipodidae; genus Orientallactaga; species Orientallactaga sibirica. The sequence goes on along the minus strand of JAEOAD010000015.1, from coordinate 35,602,628 downwards.
TCAGGTGTCCCCCATAAATTTAGGTGTTCTGAATACTAGGTTCCCAGCTGATAGAGATTTGGGAATTAACACCTCCAGGAGGCAGTGTATTGTTGGGGCCAGTTTCCCCTTGCCAGTATTTGGCACATTGTCCTGTTGCTATTGTCTACCTTATGTTGGCCAGGGGGTGATGTCCACCCTCTGCTCATGCCATTATTTTTCCCTGCCATCATGGAGTTTCCCCTTGAGTCCATGGAAGCCAAAATAGACTCTTTTTCCTAAAAGCTACTCTTGGTTGGGTGATTTCTGCCAGCAATGCAAACCTGACTGCAACACCGTCTCTCCAGCCCAATATGGTGATTTTTTTTTTTTTTTGAAAGGCTATTTGTACTGTGAAATACATGTAAAATACAAATCTGGATATCTCTTCCCTTAATTCCACCCCACTCCTTTACCCACAAATGCTGGTCCTACTGATCCTGCCTCTTGTATTGTTTTTATTTTATTTGTTTATTTATGAGAGGGAGGGAGGAAAGGATCTCCAGCCATTGCAAACGAACTCCAGATACATGTGCCACCTTGTGAATCTGGCTTACATGGCTCCTGGGGAATTGAATCTGGGTCCTTTGGCTTTGCAGGCAAGTGCCTTAAGTGCTAAACCATTCTTCCAGCCCTATTGTTTTTATTTTTGAGGGAATATGTATCAGATTTTTTCTCTGCAAATCATTTAATGTAAAGTAAGATTATTGGCCAGGCATGGTGGCACATGCCTTTAATCCCAGAATTTGGGAGGCAGAGGTAGGAGGATCACTGTGAGTTCAAGGCCACCCTGAGACCACATAGTGAACTCCAGGTCAACCAGTGTTAGAGTGAGACCCTACCTTGGAAAACCAAAAAAAAAAAAAAAGATTATTAGCAAGCCAAAAATATTGAGAGGAGTCAGGTAGCTTTGTTAGGCAGTTAGGATGACTTGGCCCCTTGAAGTAAAAAGCAGAAATGTTTTTTGGCTTTGCTGGAGATCAGAGAGGAAGCTGGCTTCTTCTTATCTCTTGCCTAAAGGGGTTTCCTAGATCTGTTTTTCCACAAACAACATGAGCCCCTGCTGGGAGGGAGGTCCTCTTTCCTAGAATTTAAATCTACTCCTGACATTGTGGTTGGTCAAAGTCATCTCCCAGAACATGACATCATGGTTGGCCTCTTCGTGAGCCAGCCTCTAGCAAAGACCAATCAACTCTTTTGTCTTACCTGGGCCAGAAGCTAAAGGCCACTACAGAAAGGCCATGAATACATTTAGGAGGTGAGGGTAAGCCCTCTAGGCAGCCCATTCATCACCCCTGAACCTCCAGGTTCTGATAAGTCTCCCATGACCCCTCTCCCCATTCCTACCCTCCACATGGCAGGACCTCTGTACTTTCTCTTCTTTTCTCTCTAAATCTACTACTTATGTCCCCCAGACATAAGCAACCACTAATGTGCTTTCTGTGTAGTTTTCTCTGCTCTGGTCTTCTCATACTATATATGTGTGTGTGTGTGTGTGTATATATATATATATACACACACATACATACATACACACACACACAAACACAGGGAAGAACCTTACTCAATGTAAATACTAAGTGAAAGAAGCTAGTCACATATACATACATATATATATATATATATACATATATACATATATATACATGACAGAAGAGGAAACAAAGACACTTAAATCGGGAAGCAACGGACAACAAGCCCAAAATATGGCTTATTTACGACCGGCAAATCTGACCATCCATCAGATTTAACATATAATTTACCCTGACATGAAAGGTGCAATTAGCACTTCCAATGCAAGCTTATATACCAGACTTATTTGGTGGGTACTGACCTGGTATAATCTCAGTTACCTTTTGGGATGGCTTTGGTCTCAATTATGCTGTGTGCCCACTTGGGTTCTTCTTTTCTGTGCTGTGGGCTCAGGTAGGCTGGCTGGGTCTGTGGGTCTCTACTCTGATTGCCTATGCCAGGTGCTGTGTAGGTGAGCTCCCTTCCCCAAGTCTCTGGTGCTTGCTGGCACTTGTGCTGGTGGTGCAGGAGGGGAAGCTATGGATGGTGGCTGAAGTTCTCCCACTGGTTCTCATGATTTTCTGCCTCATGAGCTACTCCACTGGTCCTCTCTTCCACATTTCTTGAGTTTGCAAGGAGGCCGGTGTGAGTGGAAAAGTCCCCTCACCTGGCTTTAAAATCCTGTGGCTCAGGCTGAGCCAGGCAGGTGCGGCCAAATAGAACTGGTGCCACTGCTGCTGAAGCTTCTTCTGTGGTCCTTAGATGTTCTGGATCTCTCCTACTTCTCTGCTGCTGTTGATAATTTATTATACACTTCACTTTTTAGTAGAAGTGTATTTTGCTGTTTTTTATTTCTTTATCTCCCCTAGGCTGCTTTGACATGATTTCTATGCTGCCATCTTAACTGGAAGTCCTCAACATATTTTAAATTGCAGTTCCTTCATGAGTAATAATGTTGAGATCTCTTCATGTACTTATTGACTATACATATTCCTTGACAAAATTTCTTCTCAGATTCCTTGCTCATTTTTCAATTTGTTTTTGTGTTATTGAGATATAACAGTTCTTTATATATTTTGCATACAAGTCTCTTATCACTATGATTTCCATATATTCTCCCATTTTAAAAAATATTTATGCTCATGCACATGTATGTATGTGTGTGTGTGAACCCATGTGTGGAGGTCACATGTGTATACTCTGCCTTCTTTGAGACAGGTTCTTTTGTAATTGGAAACAAGTCTAGCCTGTAAGAAGCTTTACATGGGTTCTGGGGAATTAAACCTAGGTCAGCAAACTTTGTAAACATGTACTTTTAATTGTTGAGCAGTATCCCAACCCCATATTCTCTCATTCTTAGGGTTGTGTTCTCATTTTCTCCTCTTCTTTTTTTCTTCCTCCTCTATTTTCTTTTCCCTTTTCTCTTTTGATAGGGTCTATGTAGTATGGGCTGATCTTGAATTTACACTCTTTCTGTCTCTGATTCTGGGTAAGTGTGCACCATACTCAAATTTTTTTAAATCATGCTAGTTTATCTTTTTAAAATTTTGTTGATTATGCTTTTGGTTAAGGATTTTTTTGAAATCCAAGGTCATACCATTTAGTTCTGTTTTTTTCCCTTAGAGATTTATAGTGTTAAGTCTTAAAAAATTACTTCTCTGATTCCCAGTAATTTATTTTTGCATACAATGTGAGGTAAATATTCAACTTCATTCTTTTGGGTTTAACTATCTAGATGTGTCTTTGGGTTTAACTCATCTAGGCTGACCTGGAATTAACTCTGTAGTCTCAGGGTTTCTTTTGCATCCTCCTACCTCTGCCTCCCGAGTGCTGGGATGTGTGCATGTGTGTGTGTGTGTGTGTGTATAAGTATGAATAGAGGCCAGAGATCAAAGCCAGGTGTCTTCTACCATATCTTTTGAGGTATAGGCTGATGCTGAACATAGAGCTCCCCATTTGGCTAGACTAACTAGTCAGCAAGCCCAGTGATCCTTCTGTCTAGGCCTCCCTAGTGCTGCTATTACAGATGTGGACCACCATACCTTGCTTTTACCTGGGTGCTGGGGACCCAAACTGAGGTTTTCATGTTTACACAGAAAGCACTTTACCCACTGAACCATCTCTTCAGACCCCCCGTATTTTTTATTGTTAATAAAAAGAATGTTAAAAACTAATGGGGGGCCTGTAGAGATGGCTCAGTGGTTAAGGTATTTGCCTGCAAAGCCAAAGGACCGAAGTTCCATTCCTCAGTACCCATGTAAGGCAGATGGACACGGTGGCACATGTGTGTGAAGTTTATTTGTAGTGGTTGGAGGCCCTGGCACACCCATTTTTTTCTATCTGCCTCTTTCTCTCTCTCTAAAATAAATAAAGGATAAAAAAATAAAAAAAACTGGGCCTGGGGAGATGGCTCAACAGTTACATGTACTTGCTTGCAAACCTCTAGCCTGAGTTTGAATTCCCAGCACCTATGTAAAGCTGAATGCAAAGTGATGCATTTGCCTGTAATCCCAATGTATCTGCAGAATGGGAGGTGGGGTCATGAGGATCTGGAGCTGAGAGCCAGCTAGACTTGTGCATGCAGCAGCAAAACAAAAGACCTGTGTCAAAGAAGGGAATAGAGGACAAATTTCCAAAGTTGTCCTCAGACCTCCACGTTTGCCATGGTGCGCACACGCACAAACACACACACCACACACACACACACACACACACACACACACACACACACACACACGTTAATCTTTTTTTTTTTAACACTGTTATGGGATCTTGGTACCTTTGTTGAAAATCAGCTCACCACAGATGATTTTCTCAGTTCTAGGCCATGGGTGTTTATGTCTAATTTTGTACCAGTCCCATACTATCTTCATTACTGTTGTTGTGCAGTATTTAAAAATCATAATGTTAGTCCTCTTTCTTTGTTCTTTTTTGAGATTGTTTGGCTATTCTAGATCCCTTGCAGATATCTTTGTAGATATTTACAAAGAGGTCATGCGAGGGTCTGTATAGACAACTCAGCAGTTAAAAGTACTTCCTGGGCAAGTATGAAGACTTGAGGAAGCCTAAGAGAACTCTTGAGTTTGATCAGCAGGATACACAAAAACAGCTGGGCATGACCACATATATCTGTATCCCCAGTGTCACCGGGAAGCAGAGACTGAAGATGTTAGGTGTTACAAAATATGAGAACTTTGGCATCAGTGAGAGACTCCACACAAATAAGAACTCATGCCGCATCACAAGGGCACAAACCTGTGCATACGCCGACACACACACACACACACACATGCCCCAAGATGTCAGCTGAGATTCTAAAGGAATTTGTAGATCAATTTGCCTAATAACATGAAGTCCTTTAATCCATTAACATTGAGAGCTTTTCCATTTCTTTAGGTCTTTACTTTCTTGCAACAATCTTTCATAGTCTTCAAAATGTAATTTTTAATTTCTTTTATCAAATTTATTTCTAACTATTTTCTTCTTATAGGGAATTGTAAATGGAATTATTTTCTTAGCTTCCTTCTTAGATCATTCATTCTGAGTATACAGAAATATAATTAGTTTTGTATATAGGTCTTGTATACTGCAACCTTGAACTTATTAATTTGAATAAGTTTGCAGTGAATTTCTTAGGATTTTTTATTTTATTAATTTGTTATTGAGAACTTTATTGTATGAACATATTGAATATTGGTCATATTCCCATTAGGTTATTTTCTCTCTCTCCTGTCTACATTTCATAAGATCTTGCCATCTGTCACATAGGGACAGTTCTCTTCCAATCTGGATTCTTTTTATTTCTTTTTCTTTCCTCATCATCCTACTTGAACTTCCAGTACAGTGTTGGATAACATGGTGTGAGTAGACATCTTAGTTTGTACTGACTGTTAGGGAGAGCAGTCTTTTACCATTAAGAGTCTCTGTATTGTTCCAAACACAAATTCATGAAGCATTAGCTATTAAAAAAAAAAACAAGAGTCTCCTGCTCCAAGGACTGAGTTAGATTTGTGCCTTTTCTTTCACCATTAAGTATGATATTATTTGTGGGGTTTTTATTCACTCAGGGAGTTCTTTTCTGTCCCTAGTTTATTTTTTAAATTATTTAAGTGAATTTTTAAATTTTGTTGAAAGTTTTTTCTATGTTTTATGGAGGTGATTGTATGATTTTTGCCTTATATTTTCTTGACATAATGTTTTACACTGATATTTGTATTTTAATTCATCTTTGTTATTTATTTATTTATTTATTTATTTATTTATTTATTTATTTATTTATTTTTGAGACAGGGTCTCATGAAGCCTAAACTGACTTTGAACCTGCTATGTAGCTGAGGATGGTCTTGAATTTCTGATCTTCCTGCCTCTACCTCTGAAGTGCTAGGATTAGAGGCATGCACAACCATTCCCATTTTATGTAATGTTGAAGATGAAACCCAAGCCTTTGTTCATACTAGGTAATCACTCTGCCAATTCAGCTACATCCCAGCCCATACTATTTATTTATTTATTTGCAGGCAGAGAGAGATAGAGAAAAGAGACGAGTGAGAGAGGGAGAAAAAGCCGAAGAAGGAGGTGGAGGAGGAGGAAAAGGAGGGAGAGGAAGAAGAGAAGGGAGAGAATATGGACTTGCCAGGGCTTCTAGCACTGCAAATGAACTCCAGATGCATGCACCACTTTGTGCATCTGGCTTTACATGGGTACTGGAGATTTGAACCTGGGTCCATGTCCTTGGGGTGTGGTGACTTTCACAGTGCGACGAGAGAGGCTTGTGGAGAGGTGGGATAGTGCTCAGGGAAGGAGCCAGGTTGGCTAGATCTCTTGTTGAGTTTTGGCTGCATGGTAAAGCAGAGAGGGTGATAGGTTGGGGTTGTGAAACTCTGACATCATCCTCAGAAATGTCATCTACCTTAAACTCATCTACCTAAAGCTCACCAACTAGTCTGTATTTGCTGGCTAGTGAACCCCATGATTCCACCTTTCTCTGCCTCCCCAAAGCTGGGATTTCAGATGCATGTCACTATGTTCAGCATTTGGATGTGGATTCTGAGAATCAAACTCAGGTCCTCATGCTTGAAAGGCAGACACTTTACCAACCGAGCTAAGTTTTGGTTCTTTTGATTAAAACCAAGTGAATTCTTTTGTGTGTGTGTGTGTTTCTTCTTCTTCTTCTTCTTCTTCTTCTTCTTCTTCTTCTTCTTCTTCTTCTTCTTCTCTTTCTCCTTCTCCTTCTCCTTCTCCTTCTCCTTCTCCTTCTCCTTCTCCTTCTCCTTCTCCTTCTCCTTCTCCTTCTCCTTCTCCTTCTCCTTCTCCTTCTCCTTCTCCTTCTCCTTCTCCTTCTCCTTCTCCTTCTCCTTCTCCTTCTCCTTCTCCTTCTCCTTCTCCTTCTCCTTCTCCTTCTTCTTGAGGTAGAGTCTCACTCTAGTCCAGGCTGACCTGAAATTCGCTATGTAGTCTCAGGGTGGCCTTGAACTCATGGCAATCCTCCTACCTCTGCCTCCTGAGTACTGGGATTAAAAGTGTGTGCCACCACACCCAGCTCCAAGTGAATTCTTAAATCTCTCTGTTTTAGTGCTCTCTATACAATGAGAAAAATAATAATCCCCAGTTCAAACTTCACATAATGCAATAAGACGTAATGTGTTAAAAACACGTTATAAATGGTATACAATAATTACTAAATAAATGTTAGTTACTAATACTTGTTGTTATTGTTTATAGGAAAAGGACAAAGAGGAGGAATGTTATCTAAGACCACAGTATAACTGGTATGAGTCTAATATATTTCAGTTGTAGCCTCTTTCATTAACACCTGGGTTGAAATATTGTCATGTTCTTTGTTTTCTTTTTTTAAAAATATTTTATTATTTATTAGTTTATTTATTTGAGAGAAAGAGAGAGATACAGAAATAGGTAGGTAGGGAGAGAGAGAGAGAATGGGTGTGCCAGGGCCTCCAGTCACTGCAAATGAACTCCAGATGTGTGCGCCCCCTTGCCCATCTGGCTTATGTGGGTCCTGGAGAATCGAGCCTCAAACCAGAGTCCTTAGGCTTCGCAGACAAGCGTTTAACTGCTAAGCCATTTTTCCAGCCCTACTGTCATGTTCTTTAACCACTATTGTTGGTATGTATAAATTCCTCCATAAGGAGTTTAGTTTATTTTAATAAAACAAAACACCTTTCTTAAAATGTGCTTTAATTACTCTGGTCTACTTCATAATTCTCAATTATTAAATTCATTTTCCCCCTTTGTTGGAATGTCATACACTGTCCCTTCACATATCTGGCAAATGTATTAATTCTTTAAAAAATAGTTATCTTAGTTTGAGATTGTCTGGATGCAGTAACAGAGACTACCATAAACTAGATTGTATAAAAGATATAAACTTAATGAGGGAGCATACAGGTTAGCAAGGAGAACCCAAGGGTAAGAACTATGGGAGACCTCATGAGAACGTCAATCAGATTGAAATTGTTGGAATCTGAACATTATTCCTGTCTGTTTTTCTCTTTCCATGAAGGTAAGTGTCTCTTCCTTCAGTGTCTTCATTTGTGTCTACCTCTTGAAAGTGGGTTGGGTTTTCTCATGTAGATGGTAGAAAAATTCACCATAGGCTATATTTTGTTTATGTTCAATAATGGAATGAGCAAGTTCTTATTTCCAAATTAGAAATTTCCAAGAAACAGGGTCTAATTATTTGACTTAGGCCAAGCAGTTGACTTTGTTAGGTCAGCAATTAGAATAAGTAGAACTCTTTATTCAAGTACCTCTTCAAGGATATTCCATAGTGAAAGGGATGCAGGGATGGGATGAGTGCATGTAAAGTGTATTTATTCTTTATTTAAAATATGTTAAAGACTACTTGGTCGGGGTGAATAATCTTTCTGATATATTCTTGTATTCTGTTTACCAATATTTTGTTGAGAATTTTTGCACCTATTTTAATGAGGGAGATTGGTCTGTAATTTTCTTTTTTTGTTCTGTCTTTGTCCTGTTTGGATATAAAGGTGATGCTGGTTTCATAGAAGGAGTTGGATAGAATTCCTTCCTTTTCTATTTTATGGAAAAATTTGAGAAGCAGTGTTATTAGTTCTTCCATGAATGTCTGGTAAAATTCACCAGTGAATCCATCTGGGCCTGGACTTTTTTTAGTTGGGAGACTTTTTCTAACTGCTTGGATCTACGTACTTGTTATAGGTTTATTTAAATGGTTTATCTCATCTTCATTTAATTTTGGTAGGTCATATGAATCAAGGAAAGCATCCATTTCTTTCAGATTTTCAAACTTAGAGGCATATATATTCTTAAAGTATGTCCATATGATTTTCTGAATTTCTTTTGTATCTGTTGTAATGGTACCTTTTTCATCTCTAATTTTATTAATTTTTGTCTCTTCTCTCTTTCTTCTGGTCAGATTTGCTAAGGGTTTATCAATCTTGTTTATCCTTTCAAAGAACCAACTTTTTGCTTCATTGATTCTTTGGATTGTTTGTTTTGGTTTCTATTTCATTAATTTCTACCCAAATCTTTATTATTTCTTCCCACTTACTGATTTTTGAATTTTCTTGTTCTTCTCTTTCCAAGGCCTTAGGGTGAAGCATTAAATTGTTTACTTGTGAGCGCTCTAATTTCCTAATATAGGCACTTAGAGCTATAAATTTCCCTCTTAGGACTGCCTATATTGTGTCCCAAAGGTTTTGGTATGTTGTATTCTCATCATCATTTGATTCTATGAATTTATTGATTTCCTTTTTAATTTATTCAATGACACATTCATCATTCAATAGTGTACTGTTTAGTCTCCATGAATTTCTGTATGCTCTGTTTTCTTGTTGCTGATTTGCAGTTTAATACCATTGTGGTCAGATAGCGTACAAGGGATTATTTCAATTTTCTTGTATTTGTTAAGATTTGCTTTTTGTCCTCACATATGGTCTATTTTAGGGAATGTTCCATGTAATGCTGAGAAAAATGTATATTCTGCAGCATTTGGATGGAATGTTCTGTATATATCTGTTAGGTCCAGTTGTTTCATGACATCATTTAATCCAGATGTCTCTCTGTTTATTTTTTGCTGAGATGACCTGTCAGAAAGATTATTCACCCTGACCAAGTAGGCTTTATCCCAGAGAAGCAGGGATGGTTCAACATACACAAATTGATAAATGTAATACACCATATAAATGGTCTGAAGGACAAAAATCACATGATCATCTCAATAGATGGAGAAAAGGCATTTGGCAAAATCCAACATCCCTTCATGGTAAAAGTATTACAGAAACTGGGAACAGAAAGAACATATCTCAACATAATATAAGCTATTTATGACAAACCTACAGCCAACATAATAGTAAATGGGGAAAATCTTGAAGCTTTTCCACTAAATCCAGGAACAAGAGAAGAGTGTCCACTTTCCCCACTTTTATTTAATATAGTACTGGAAGTCTTAGCTATGGCAATAAGGCAAGAGACACTCATAAAAGGGATACAAATTTGAAAGGAAGAGACCAAATTATCATTATTTGCAGATGATATGATTCTATAAATAACAGACCCTAAAGACTCTACCAGCAAACTGTTAGAGGTGATAAAACACTTTTAGCAATGTAGGATATAAAATAAACACACAGAAATCAGTAACTTTTCTATAATACAACAAACATGCAGAGAATGAAATCAGGGAATCTCTCCCATTCACAATTGCCTCAAAAAAAAAAAAAAAAAAAAAGACCTTGGAATAAACTTAACCAAGGAAGTGCAGAAGACACAAGGAAATGGAAAGACATCCCATGTTCTTGGGGAAGAATCAATATTGTGAAAATGTCAATCTTACCAAAAGCACTCTACACATTTAATGCAATCCCCATCAAAATCCCAGTAGTATTCTTCTCAGAAATAGAAAAAACAATCCTAAAATTCATCTGGAAGCACAAAAAACCTCAAATAGCCAAAACAATTTTGGGCAACAAAAATCAGGCTGGTGGTATCACTATACCCATTTTTAAGTTATATTACAAAGCCGTAGTAACAAAAACAGCACAGTTCTTCCACAAAGACAGACATGTAGGTCAATGGAACAGAATAGAAGATCCAAATATTAATCCAGGCAGCTACAGCCATCTGATTTTTGACAAAAATGCCAAAAATATTCATTGGAGAAAAGACAGCCTTTTCAACAAGTGGTGCTGGAGAAATTGAATATCTATATGTAGAAGGATGACAACAGATCCTTGTCTCCATGCACAAGAATCAAGTCCAAGTGGATCAGGGACCTTAACATCAGACATGAAACTCTGAAACTGCTAGAGGAAAAGGTAGGGGAAACCCTTCAATATACTGGCATAGGCAATGACTTTCTGAATATAACCCCAATTGCTGAGGAAATAAAACCACTAATGAACCACTGGGATCTCATGAAATTACAAAGCTTTTGTACAGCAAAGGACACTTTGAATAGAGCAAAGAGACAACCTAGAGAATGGTAGAAAATATTTGCCATCTATACATCTGACAGAGGATTAATACCCAGAATAAACAAAGATCTCAAAAAATGGAACAATAAGAAGTCAAAAAACCCACTTAAAAATGGGCTATGGAACTAAATAGAGAGTTCCCAGAAGAAGAAATACAGATGGCATATAAACATCTAAAAAAGTGTTCTACATCCTTAGCCATCAGGGAAAGGCAAATTAAAACTACTTTGAGATTCCATCTCACTCCTGTCAGAATGGCTACCATCAAGAAAACAAATGACAATAAGTGTTGGCGTGGATGTGGAAAAAGAGGAACACTTCTACACTGTTGGTGGGAATGTAATCTGGTCCAGCCATTGTGGAAATCAGTGTGGAGGTTCTTGAGACAGCTAAAAATAAATTTACCATATGATCCAGCTATAGCACTCCTAGACATATATCTGAAGGACTCTTCTTACTACCTTAGAGATACTTGCACAACCATGTTTATTGCTGCTCTATTCACAATAGCTAGGAAATGGAACCAGCCTAGATGTCCCTCCACAGATGAATGGATAATAAAGATGTGGTACATTTCCACAATGGAGTTCTATTCAGTGGTAAAGAAAAATGAAAATATGAAAATTTCTGGAAAATGGAGGGATCTGGAAAAGATTATACTAAGTGAGGTAACCCAGGCTCAGAAAGCCAAATGTCACATGTTCTCTCTCATATGTGGGTCCTAGTTACAAATGTATAGACTTGTGTGTGAGTTGGAACCAAAAGCTAGAAAAAGCTTTTAAGGGAGTGAGGAGAGGGAAGAACTTAAGGGGATGGTATTGTATATATGAAATAGAAGAACAGATTATAGGCAAGGGACAGGCCTAAACAAGGCCAGGAGAAAAGAATGTGTAAAAGAAGGGCAGGGGTAGGGTCAACCAAAATTTAAGATAATCTGAATAAGACTTATGTAAACCTGCTTTTTTGAATAATGTCACATCCAGAAGCTATAGATTGTTACTAGAAAATTTTCAGGGCCCGGGATGGGATACCTTCCAGTGAATTGTTGGCCAGGGAGGTCCCTGTAGCCTCCAAAACATTACAGCCTATTTCCAAGGCCCTTGGTTTCCCTTGAGAAATGGATGGTAAGACCCTATTGCTGAAGACCTTACTTGCCTGAGCAGCAAGGTCACTGATAAATCAAGTTGGTGCTGAGTAGAAAACTTTCTCCCTGTAGACCAGCCAACTGAAAGCTGGAAAAAGTTGCACTGCATACAGCCATATGGGAGACAGAAATCATCAGCAGGGAAAACAGTGGACACTGGAAAACTCAAGTTTGGCCAGAAAGCCCAAATGACTTAATGGGTGCAATAGTAGCATGTCTGCTCTTGGGGAAACCAACTGCTCCCTAATTGGACTGAAGGCCTTCTCTATGGGAGGGAATATATTCCTAGTATTGAAAAAACTAGTCACAAGACTATGGCAGGGGAGGTCATGAGCCTTAGGGGTATAAAGCCTGCTCTTGTCTGACTAAATGTATATATTATTCCCACCAAACTACCCTGAAAGCACTACACTTAATGTTCATGTTCACATATTAATGCTACTCTCACTACTGGTTAGAGAAGCTTCTCTTTTCAGATGGCGATGACCATTGGGATGACCCAAAAGGCAACATAGTGCTGAGAAAAAGGAATGGAGGAGTGTACAGCACCAAAACATCTCTATCACACCCTCCAAGGCTCAGGGTCCATTGTGGAAGAGGGGGAAGAAGGAATGTAAGAGTCAAAGGAAGGGTACAACTCCTTACAATGCAACTGTCCAGACATAAATTGGCTTCGATATCCATGACCTCACAGTGCTTAGCAATACTTTTACAAGACCTTCATAATAGAAGAAAAAGGTGATGACATCAAATTAAAAGAGACTAATGGAGAGAGGGAGAGGATATGATGGAGAGTGGAGTTCTGAAGGGGAATGGGGGAGGGTAGGGAAATATCATGGTTTATTGTAAGTAAGTATAGATGTCATCAATAAAAAGAAATTTAAAAAAATATGCTAACATGTCTGCCAGATAAGATTCACCACTCCCTTTGTGGTCCTGTGGAGCTGCTCAGATCATAATGTTGTTAGTTAATGTAATTTCATTAATATTCTCATGACAGTGAGGACAAGAGGGCTGTCTAATTTTTCTTTGCATCTCCAGCATTTAATAGTGCTAAAAAGGGCTTTGCCCATGATGGAAGGCCAGGGATAATAGCTTAAATACAGAAAAAAATTTGTTTTTGTTGTTTGTTTGTTTTGTTTTTTCGAGGTAAAATCTTGCTTTAGCCAAGGCTGACCTGGAATTCACTCTGTATTCTCAGGGTGGCCTCCAACTCATGGCGATCTTCCTACCTCTGCCTTCTGAGTGCTGGGTTAAAGGCATGCACCACCACACCCGGCCAGAAATATATTTTTAAGAGAAACCAGCATTGTAAAAACTTAGAACTAGATTTTTTAAAAAATGTGAATAGAAAAGTTTTAATGTAGGAGATTGTATCATTTGACCAGCATCTTAAAAGATAGGTAGATTTTGGCGTGTGGAGAAATTGAGAGGGTGGCATTTCTAACTCTTAGAAAAGCATGAATGAATTTTGAATGTAGGAATAGAGTAAGATGCATGCATGGAAGTGTAAAGTGAGAACCAATAAAAATTTTTTTTGTTGTTAAAAATGTACCTTTAGCCAGGGCATGGTGGCACACACCTTTAATCCCAGCACTCGGGAGGCAGAGGTAGGAGGATCGCTGAGAGTTCGAGGCCACCCTGAGACTACATAGTTAATTCCAGGTCAGCCTGGACCAGAGTGAGACCCTACTTCACAAAACAAAAACAAAAAAAAAAAAAAAATGTACCTTTAAAATTTAAGTCTTTGAACAACATTGTATTTTTTTTTATTTTTTTTCATTTTTTATTGACAACTTCTATACTTACAGACAAAAAAACATATTTCCTTCCCCTTCCCCCATTCCCCTTCCGAACTCCATTCTCCATCATATCCCCTCCCTCTCTCCATTAGTCTCTCTTTTAATTTGATGTCAGCATCTTTTTCTCCTATTATGAGGGTCTTGCAAAGGTATTGATTGCTAGGCACTGCAAGGTCATGGATATCAAGGCCAACTTCTGTCTGGATAGTTGCATTATAAGGAGTTGTACCCTTCCTTTGGTTCTTACATTCTTTCCGCCCCCTCTTCTGCAATGGACCCTGAGTTTTGGAGGGTGTGACAGAGATGTTTCAGTGCTGGAAACTCCTTGGTCTCTTCTTCTCAGCACTATGTTGCCTTTTGGGTCATCTCAGTGGTTATTGGCATCTGAAAAGAGAAGCTTCTCTAACCAGAAGTGAGAGTAGCATTAATGTACGAATATGAACATTAAGTGTAGTGCTTTCAGGGCAGCTTGGTGGGATTAATATATACATTTAGCCAGACAAGAGTAGGCTTTATACCCCTAAGGCTCATGACCTCCCCTGCCATAGACTTTTGCTTAGTTTTTTCAGTACCAGGCATGTATTCCCTCCCATAAAGAGGGCCTTCAGTCCAATTATGGAGCAGTTGTTTTCCCCAAGAGCAGACATGTCACTATTGTACTGTTTGGTCATTGGGCCTGTATGGCCAAACTTGAATTTTCCAGTGTCCACTGTTTTCACTGCTGATGATTTCTTTTCCCATAAGGCTGCATGCAGTGCAGCTTTTTCCAGCTTTCAGATGGCTGGTCTATAGGAAGAAGGTTTTCTGCTCAGCACCAGCTTGCTGTCTCAGTTACCTTGCCTCTCAGGCAAGAGATGTCTTCGGCAATAGGGTCTTACCATCTGTTTCTCAAGGGAAACCAAGGGCCTTGGCAATAGTCTTTAATGTTTTGGAGGCTACTGGGACCGCCTTGGCCAACAACTCACTGGAAGGTATTCCATCCCAGGCACTGAAAATTTTCTAGTAACAGTATATAGCTTCTGGATATGCCATTATTCAAAAAAGTAGGTTTACATAAGTCTTATTCAGACTATCTTGAATTTTTATTTTCATATTATGTTTTGCAAGACTTCATTCAAAAGAAAAAATAAATAAAATAATATGTTTTCTATTATTCCTAGGCATATATGTATCTATTTATAACTGTTCTTTTTATTATAAATGCTTACTAATAAATCAAATTCAATGCATAACTAATAAAAGACATATTTAAACCATACAAAGTAAATTAATGCCACTTAAATGAGAACAAGAAAAGGCTAATTTATTCCAAACCTGGTAGAGTAAGAATCAGCCATTGTCATTCATATTTGGCAGAGATTCCAAGGCATAGACAGAAGTTGGAAAATTTTAGAGTGAAATAAAGAGAAAGTGTCAGATAACTAATAAGAAGGACTGCTTAATGCCATCATTTGCCACTATCCTTCCTCTAAATTTAAACAATCTTTTTGTTAAGTCAATCTTTTCTAGTCTCATCCTTTATTTTCCTGAAAACTCTTTACTTCATATTTAAAACAAACTTGCAAAAAGCCTTTATCTTTATTAACTTGCCCATACTCAGGGAGGTGTGTATCCCATTTATTTTCTGAAGTAAGATCTGTGACATATATAAATAAAACAGATGTGCTGGAGAGATGGCTCAGTGCTTAAAGGTATTTGCTTGCAAAGCTTAACTGCCCGGGTTTGACTCCCCAAGATCCATGTGAAGCCAGACACACAAATGGCACATGCGTTTGGAGTTCATTTGCAGTGACAGGAGGCTTTGGCTCAACCATATTCATTCACTTTCTCTGTCTTTTAAATAAATAACTGTTTAAAAATTAAAATAAAAGTCACCAGAAAGTGAGTTTGAATGAAATAAATTATTCTGCCTTTGTCTTGGAAAGGTATGTGCATTTGGCCTATGGAATGTTTGATGGCTTTTCTAAGTCTCTTGCTCTTTTGATTTTTCTCCTTTTTTTTTCTGGGTAGAGTTTCACTGTAGCCCAGGCTGACCTGGAATTTACTCTGTAGCCTCAGGGTGGCTTTGAACTCATGGCAATCCTCCTACTTCTGCCTCCCGAGTTCTGGGATTAAAGGCATGTGGCACCACACCTGGCCTCTCTCTCTTTCTCTTCTCTCTTTTTTTTTTTTTTTTTTTTTTTTTTTTGAGGTAGTTTCTTGCTCTAGCCTAGGCTGACCTGGAATTCACTGCATAGTATTAGGCTGGCCTTGAACTCACAGTGATCCTCATACTTCTGCTTCCCTAGTCCTGGGATTAAAGGAGTGTGCCACCATGCCCTGCTCTAAGTCTCATTTTCTTGGAATACTTTGATTACAATTCCTAGAGTCATTCTTTGGATTTCCTCTTATGCATCAGTTTAATTTCCCTCTCATAATGGTGCTCATTCTTTTCTTATCCTTTGTCATCTGAGGTTTGGTCCAAACAACTTGCAGTGTAAGATACCCAGCAGGAAACAATCTGACGTAATGCTCATACAAGTGCAGTAGTGGCAAACAGCCATGATGGGTAACAACTGCTCTTGATTTGGCTAATAAATCCATTCAGTGGAATGGAACTCATTTTTGGAACTGGGAAATAAGTCAAAGCCATGTTCAAATTTTGTCTTTAGAAGACTTTTTGGGTAATATCTAAATGTACTGTTATTTAGTCACACATTTTCAAGGGCTGTTTGTCAGTGTCCAAGTATTTATCTGTTACAGGGTAATACTTCTATATATCCAGAAAGCTATGGCTTTTTGAATTTTGAATAATCTAAACAATTATCATTTTTTGTTTTTCACCTTTTTCGGGGAAAGAAAATCTAGAAAACACAGCAGCCGACAGCAAGTCAGTGTGAATGAAATGAATTATTCTGACTGGAGCTAAAAATATAACACTAGCTTTACATTAGAGATTTCTGATAATTTCCAAGTTGAAAAATGTGATAAAGTTCCCATTTCATTATCACCATTTTACCATGCTTACCCAATGCACATACACTTCCTGCCTTCTAACTTACAGAAACATAGTTACTTTTGCATAGTTCTGACCAAAATGCCTAAAGGAACAATTTAAAGAAAGATTTATTTTTGTTCATGGTTTCAGAGGCTTCTTGGCTTTATATTTGGGCTTAACATAATGGTAGCAGGAAAAGTGTGATGGAAGTTGATCTTGGCCTCATGGCAGACAGGAAGGAGGGAGGGAGAAAGGGGGGGAGAGAGAAAGAGATATCAGAGAGAAGCCTGGGGCAAGGACATAATCTCAGTGATGTACTTCCTCTAGCTAGATCCCAGAATCTTCTCATTTGGTGCAAGGAGCTGTAGAACAACCCATTAAAATATGAACCTTCTAAAGGGATGCTTCATAGCCAAATGATCACACCCCATCCTTAGTGGCCAGAAGGCTCAGGTCTACCACACAATGAAAACACAGCATAGTTTATCCTGTGATTTTTCATAGTCTTAGTAGTTCCAATATTGCTTGTAAATCCAAGTTCACAGTGTCCTCTGAGACTCAAAGCAGCTCTTACCTGTGAACCCTTATGAAACTCAAAAGTCAGTTACATTACTTCCAACATATAAAGGCAAAGAGTAAAAATTCCTGTTTAGAAAAGGAAGAATGAGGATATAAAAAGGAGGAATAAGACCAAAGCAAGACCAAAACCCAGCAGAAAAACAATGTATCTTTTAGTTCCATTACCTTCATCCATGGCCTGTGTTGGTTTAATGTGAGCTCTCAAGGACTTGGTCAGCTCTGCACTTACGGTCTTTCCAGTTGTAGCTCATGGCTGGCTTCACTGGCTGCATGCACCTTTTTTTAGCAGACATCCACATTCCTTGCATTTAAAAACCCTATGGTCTCCATTCCAACTTAGATTTCACTCTCAAGCTTCACAAACTAACCTCATGGGGAGTGCATGCAAGGACATCAACTCTGTTACATGTTGCTTGGCCTCTGGGGCCTTCCTTTGAAATCTGAGCAGATGCCTTCATTACCCTATAACTATGCAGTCTGCATGCCTACAAAACTATCAATGGCTGACGCTTCTGCCACCAGCTCAAGTGGTATCTGGGCCTACTTGCACCCCATCTGCAGTGGCCCAAGTGCCTGGGGGCTGATAATGGTGAAACAAAACCTGGGAACAAAACTTCCTAGGCATCTTTGTACAAAAAAGTGCATAGAGGCATTTCTTTTTCTCAAAGAAATCTTTCAAATGAGTTCACTCTTTTATACCCTTTAACATGTGATGATTGGTGTTCTAGACACTTCCTTATATGCCTTTAAGATAGCTTTCCATTGTTCTGATAACAAATTAGTCAACTTTATGTAAAAGTGGTACTAGTTGCTTCAGAAACTGTGCCTCGCTTAAACCCAAACTGGAAGTTTTTCAAGTCTTTCTAATATGCACTTTAATCCCTGTTTTCATTATTAATCTGGCTAAAAGCATCCAGTATTAACTATCCCATAGCCTGAATCCAGGTTAGCCCTAAAATATCCAAATTAATTAATTTTTTAAATTCAATGTTCCACAATGTTTCAGCACATGGACAAAATATAGACAAGTTCTTTGCCAGATGTGGTGATTAGAATCATATGTCTACCATAAATTCATGTGTTTTGAATGACTGGTTCCCAGCTGGTGGTACTTTGGGAGGTGGAACCTTGCTGGGGAAGGGTTGTTGCTGGGGGCTAGCTTAGGGGTGTTTTAGCCAGTTCTCTCTTGCCAGGGTGTGGCTCACTCTCCTGCTGCTGTTTTCCACCTGCTGTGGCAGAGGTGATGTTCAGCCTCTACTCATGCCATGCTTTCCCCTGACATCATGGAACTTCCCCTTGAGACTGTAAGACAAAATAAAATCTTTCTTCCCATCAGCTGCTTTTGGACAGATGCTTTATCCCAGCAATGTGAAGGTAACTACAACACCAGAATATAACATGAGTAACCTTTAGCTGACACCCTTACTCCCATATAAAACCTCATGAGCCTGGCCTTCATGGTTTGTCTTCATATCAGCAGTCTAGTCTTCTGAATTCCCACTAGGATTGCCCATTAAGCTGAGCTTATGGACTTTTTAGGGCATCTCTAGTCCACGACTCAGAAGTCTTCAAAATTCCTCTCACAAACCAGTTGCAAAGGCTTATGGTCTATCATTAATTAAGGCTATTACCCTACTTTTCTAGGAATAATTTTATATATTAGTTATTTTTGCATAATAGTGACCACATAACCAAAATATCTGGCAAAACAAATTAAATGATGAAAGATTTAGGTCAGTTTCAGACAATTCAGTCAAAGTTGTTTGGCCCCATGCACCTGGAAAGAATGTCATGATGGTGGGAGCATGTGGTAGTATAGGGTTTTATGCCTCATGACAGGGAGAGAGAGAAAAAAGGGAGAAAGAGAGAAAAAGGGAGAGAGAGAGAAAATGAAGAAGAGGAAGAGGAGGAAGAGGAGGAAGAGGAAGAAGAAGAAGGAGGAGGAGGAGAAAAGAGAGGGGGTGCTGGAACATTCCCAGTAACTACTTCCTTTAGTTAGATTCCAGAACTTTCCCAGGCAGTGGCACCAACCCAGGGACCAACCCTGAATACATGAGCCTTATGGAGGGATATACTTCATAGCCAAAAATAAAACTATGATCTTTCTCATATTCCATGGAACAGGACCACATGAAAACTAGACAGAGAAAAGATATTAATCTTTACTAGATTATGGTTTTTTCATCCCACTGTTAATTTAAGCCATTGGATGTCAAATTTTATCTAGGTTGGCAAATAGATGATGAAGAGACAGAGGGATGATTGAAGAGGGAGAAGTAAGGGGCCATAGTATAGTATTACATTGATGTTATCATTCTTGAAGGGAAACATGAGAGGGGAAAATAGATTTCTACCATGTTTTCCCTAATTGGAACTCTTTTTGAAATGCTTTTTATTTATTTGTAAGAAGACAAAGAGAGAGTGAGAACGGGCATGACAGGACCTCTAGCTGCTACAACAATCTTCAGATGCATGTGCCACCTTATGTATCTGGCTTTACGTGGGTACTAAGGAATTGAACCCATGCTATTAGACTTTGCAGGCAAGTACCTTAATCACTGAGCAATCTCCCCAGCCCTTGAATTGGAAATCCTAATGGGACTTTAATTCAACAGGTGGAACTCCAACCTTTATGTTACTGTCTTTTCATGATTCAATGAATACCATCACTTTCAAGGTATTTAATATGAAATTTTTATTTTTCCTCCATATTTTCCAATAAGTATTAACTCATCAAAATAGAGAATTGTCTTTGCAATGATACCACTTTTTTCAAGTGATACACTATTTCAACTTTGAGGCTGCCATCAACTTGCACATGGCAATAATCATGAACTTGCATTGTGGTATCTAACACATATGCCTCTAAATCCTATAGTCTCTCAGTTTTGATTGACTCCTATCTTCTTGAATATAAATTTAACATTTAATGAGCCATTAACCTCTACATTTGAAGTAGTTTAAAAACATGTGTTTTCAGTACATACATTTCTTTGAACCTTATAAAATGAATAGTGTATAGGGCTCTATAAGAGAGGGAAGATTTGGGGGTCTTTACCCCACTTCTGCTTTCTCATGTGCAGGAACTCTCCATACTCTTCTTCCTTCCTTCTCTTAAGCACTTTAAGTTCTATCTATAATCTGATGATATCTCTCTAAACTTTGTCTGCTGATCTGTGGATTTTAATTCTTTGAATTCATAAAACAACAACCTGGAGTCTGTGTGGTATTTTCTGGTTTGCTTCTTGTTTTAGAGGGAATAGTGAGTTCTACGTGTAGATACTTTTTGGTTTCTATATTTAATGTATGGCTTTCTTAATCCAGGCATCCCAATACTTTTGAATGGGGAATTCACCCCAAGTGCTGTCGTGATTGCATTCTATCTACTTCAGAGTTCTTTTGTTCTGTTTCCCAGTACTGCTTTAGGAGGCTATGGCATGCTTAGAGGTGAAGTATGTGAAGGGTGAAGGGTGGCTGAGACATCTGTAAGCATGGCTGTCAAAGAGATCAGTCATAGATCCTGCATAGACAGGCTAAGATCAGCCATGCCAAAAGAAAGAAAAAGTTGTTAGAACATAGGGTATTATTTACATTCACATTGGCAAGGAATTAAATCCTTAGATTCTAGACTTACTTAGGGTCACATTGGTAAAGGACTAAATCTATAGACTAGTTTCTCCACACAGGTACTCCAACATCCCTGCCTCACATTGCCTAGTAGTCAAAACAAACCATGTTGCAATGCACTTTCTGTGTCTCTTAGATAACCCGCTAGAGAAGCACCCCTACTGCCATACCCAGCAACTCAGCTCAAAGAAGCCAGGTTGGTCATTTCCTAAATTCCCTTACAATAGTTAGGGCTACTCTTTTAGAGGGGGGCATTCAGGCAGTTTAGGGGTAACAGGGCCCCCTGAAAGTAAAAGTGAGGAATGTCCTTGCATCTGCCCTTAATATTATTCACTTTTCTAGGTCAGAGAAGGACATTGTTTCTCCTTGTCTCTTGCTGCCTAAAGCAGTTCCCAAGATCTGTTTCTCCTTAAACTCAACCTGGCTCTCTCCTTAGAAATGAGATCCCCTTTCCTAGAATTAAGATTCCTGGAAGGTTTAAACCTGAACTGGCATTGTGGCTGGTTAGCTCAGCTTCCATTCAGAACCCACAAAAGACCCTAATCTGGGTCTGTAGCTGGGTTTTACCTCTGCCTTCTCATGGGCATGAGTGTTCTGTACTCTGTCCTTGTTCCTTTTCTTGAGCACTTTAAGTTCTATCTATAATCTAATAAAGTCTCTCTAAACCTTAAGAAAAGAGGGATGATTTTTAAAGTTTCTGTCATCCTTTAAATATCAGGTTCTATGTTGTAGACAGAAAATGAAAACAATTTTGAAGGTTACTATGATTTTACACATCTCCAAAAGTAAGATTTTTGGAATTGCAAAGAACACAGCAAAATGTTTCACAGAAAAGTGCTAGATTTTATCACATTTTCCTTTTTAACCTCAAATGAAAAATGCATTTCAAAGTTTAATTTTAAGTCTATGCTCTCAGTATTTTATTTGGTCCATTTACAGTAGAAGGCAAACTTTTTCCATGTAAATAATTTTAGTATTATTAAGTATTATTAATTAAAGATTATTATATCTACAATTAATTGACCCTTGTAAACATTTAAAAATATCAGTGTGCATGTTATTATTTTTGGAAGGGGTTATAGAAATAATGGTTTTTTCTTTATAATATTTTGTTTTAGACTCAGAAGATCAAATAATTTTTATTGTGATTGTGCCCTAATATGTATATCTTGTATTTATACTTTAACAGGAATCACTGTATATACTTTATTCATTAATTTACTTAAACCAATGAGTACTAGATATTACAATTCTCTTTCCTCTTTCTTTTTTTTTCCTTCCTTTCTTTCTTTTTTCTTTTATTTCTTTTGTTTCTTTCTTCTTTCTTTCTTTTTGAGGTAAAGTCTCACTCTAGCCCAGGCTAACCTGTAATCCACTATATAGTCTATGGGTGGCCTCAAACTCAAGGTGATCCTCCTACCTCTGCCTCCCAAATGCTTAGATTAAAGGCGTGCACCACCAAATCCAGCCCAGTCCTCTTTCTGATATCATTGGAGCCAGGTATGTTTCAAAAATTAAAAATTTTCTGGTTTCCAAAGATAATATAGTATATATGCTAGAAATGTATTATGCTAGATATTTTTTAATTTGAGAGAGAGAGAGAGAGAGAGAGAGAGAGAGAGATAAGAGTGCACCAGTGGATAAGAGGCTGCTGTGAAGGAACTCCAGATGCATGCACCCCCTTTTGGGCAAGTGCAGCATTGCGCTCTTGTGTCACTTTTGCATCTGGCTAAAGGTGGGACCTGCAGATTCTAAGGGCATTCTTAGGCTTGGCAAGCAGGCGCCTTAACCACTAAGCTATCTCTCCAGCCTGCTAGATTATTTTTTATCACCTACATTCTGCTGTTGATTTGCATTATATCTCTGGTTAAGGAATACCGATGCCATCAGAAAGATGACATAGTATAGAAGTTTTCAGTTTCTATCTTTTTTAGAAATACCGATCTGTACAATTATCCACACATAAAAATACCTTCACAAAAGTCAAAGAATGCAGGTTGGATATTATAACAATGTGTATAGCATACAGATAAGAAAGGAACTTAGAAAGATAGGAGTTTCACATCACCCACATCAGCTCTTCCAAGTGCTAACAAGCAGAGATATTCCTCTTTTGAGGGAAGATAAATGTAGTGTCAGAGACCCACATAAGGCCTGCCTCAGTGAACCTTGGCAATAAGCCACTTTCCATTGTCATATACGTTGAGATGGCACTTACAGACATAGCCTGAAGTTTCAGCCTCACACAAAGCTGGCACACAGAGCTCAGGTTGTAGTCCTACTTCAGTTCTAGGCCAGCTCCAAAGGCCCCAAGCTTCAGGTTGGCCCCATGGACCAAGTTTCCAGGACTTCCCCAGTCAGGTCATTCTCACTAGACTGAAGGTCCCAGACATCACTTATACAGACTCACTTAAGGCCAGAATTCCTTGACATAGCTTTTCTCTTTTTAGGGGAGGAAGGAGTTATTTCAGCTTATTTCAGTTCCAGGTTGCAGTTCATCATGGTGGAGAAGACATGGGGCAGGAGCTGGTCACATTCAGTCCAGCAATGAGCAAGCAGAGCAGTGTTGTTAATGCCAAATGCTCAGCCAATGTGTCCTTTTCATATAGTCTAGGACCCTGCCCACACACAGTTAAGGCACATATTTTTACCTTAATCTAATCAAGATAATCTCTCACTAGTGACTCTAGGCTCTGTCATGTTGATATTCAATATAAACCATCACAAGATCACTTCTTGTTGACTTGACAACTAAATACATCATGTGTAAACCATAATCTTCCACCCCTTGTTCCCATAGGTTCAGGGCCATCTCAATGCAAAATTCATGCAGTCTAAATTCAAAAGTCCTCATAGTCTTTATTAATTCCAACATTGTTTAAAGTGCAATGTCTCTTCTGAGACTCAGAGAAACTCAATCGTGAGCTCCTAAAACATCACAAAATGAGTTACATACTTCCAGCATGCACTGTAAACATTCCCAATCCAAAGGAACAGAATGGAGGAGTAGCAAGGAATGGTCAACCAAAGCAGGACTGAAACCCAGCAGGGTAAACTCCAAATCTCATAGCTTTACATCTGGTATCTGAGACTCATGAAGGGATCCTACGGGTTCCAAAGTGCTTGGGTAGCTCCTGTCTCCACCTCTCTTGGGGCAACTCCACTCCAAATTTGCAGCTTTCCTTAGCAGACACTTATCATTATTATACCTCTAACATCTTGGGCTTTCCATCATAATTTACAGCTTATCTTCATAGCTTGATGCTATGATCTGTCCTGTTGTCCTTGCAGGGACTTCAACCCTGCTCACATTGCTTAGCCTCAGCATCCTGACCTCCTCTTAAAGATACTGTCATTCATTCTTCCAAAACTAATTCCATGTACACTTTGCTACCAAGTCCTACTGCCAAGTCAGGATGAAGCCTGCCACCCATGGAACACACCTGTAGCAGCTGCTATGTGCTGACCTTGAGGAAAAGAGACTGTTAGCATTCTTATTTCAGGCCATTTCCTTTCAAATGAATTCCCATCTACCTATCTTGAATCTTCAATGGATTGGGTTATTTAGTCTTTGGACTGATCTTGTGTCTCTATATAATAAGGTTGCTCAGTACTGGGCCAGTTTCTATGGGGCTTGTGCTCCAGGCTGGTTCTATAGTCCCATTTAAAAAATATTTTATTTATTTATTTGAGAGACAGGCAGATAGCGAGCGAGAGAGAATGGTCACACCAGGGCCTCTAGCCACTGCAAGTGAACTCCAGATGCATGCATCACTTTGTGCATCTGGCTTTACATGGGTACTGGGGAATGCAACCTGGGTCCTTAAGTTTTGTAGGCAAACACCTTAACTGCCTATCCATCCCTCCAGTCCAATCTCAAGTTGTTGTAGATGCAGATTCTAGACAAACTCTCCTGGTCTTTGGTGAGTTATTTGTGAAATGTAAGGATAGTTCCACATACTATTCTTGAATAAATATGATACATTACTTTAAAAGGAAAAGTAAAAGTATTCATCACAGTAGATACAAACAATGCAGTTAAAAGAATGCAACATCTTTCCATGATAAAGAAACTGTCAACAAATTAATTATAAAAGGAGTGTACTTCACATAAGAAAGGCCATATATAAGACACACACAATGAAAATCATACTCATTAGTGAAAGTATGAAAGATGTTTGTCTAAGTCAAGACATGGATGTCTACTCTTATGACTTTCATTCAACCTTGTCACTACCATTCAGTATAGTACTGCCTGTCTGGGTTAGAACAATTATTCAAGAGAAAAAATTGTGCTAACTATTATTCAAGAAAAAAAAATTATCCCAATAAGAAAGAATGAAGCAAAGGTGACTCTGTGACATTATCATGTATGTGTGTGTTGGTGTGTGTATATAAAAGACTCATCAGGAGACTCTTTAGAACTAATAAATTCAGCAAGCCTGCACACTACAAAATCAATATAACCAATCAACTATTTATTTTTTCCTCCCTCCCTCCCTCCCTCCCTCCCTCCCTCCCTCCCTCCCTCCCTCCCTTCCCCTTCC
This sequence comes from Orientallactaga sibirica, assembly GCA_036365145.1. Classification (NCBI taxonomy): domain Eukaryota; kingdom Metazoa; phylum Chordata; class Mammalia; order Rodentia; family Dipodidae; genus Orientallactaga; species Orientallactaga sibirica. The sequence goes on along the minus strand of JAEOAD010000015.1, from coordinate 35,576,949 downwards.
TTCCCTCCTTCCTTCCTTCCTCCTTCCTCTCTCTCTCTCTCTTTCTTTTCTTTTTGTAGTAGGGTTTCTCTCTAGTCCACGCTGACCTGGCATTCACTATGTAGTCTCAGGCTGGCCTCCAACTCACAGCAATCCTCCTACCTCTGTCTCTACTCTGCTGGCATTAAAGGAGTGTAGTTTTCTTCATTTACTTAAAAGATTTTTATGCACCAAAATCTTGCATGATACACTCACATTTAGCAGTTTTTAATCTGCTCAGATAGTTTATAATCTAAAATTGTTGTATTTTAGTTGTCTTTATATGTTCTTACATTATAGTATAGAATCTTGCACCTACCTCTTTTCTTTTTCCTCAGGAAATTGTAAGTTTTACATTCTACGTGCAATTTTATTCTTTGTTTACTGTCTGCCTCTCTTAAATAGCACATTTGCTTTCTGAAAACAAAATCTTTGTGTTTATTTGTGGGGTTAGGAATTGAAGTCAGGGCCTCACACATGTCAGGCAAGCACTCTATCCTTGTGCTCCATCCTCAGTCCTAGACTCCTGGATTTGTTCACTGTTATACTACATAGTACTGACCTCAATATTTTGTAGTTACACGTGTTGAATAAATATTTTAACTAAATTAATTTAATGTTGAGGTGATTCACCATCACTGAATTGGTAAAACTGACATACAGCTAATAGTGAAGGAGTGAATCTTAAAATGAATCAATAAATATCTTGCTGAAGTTTAATATGCAGTCAATAATAATCAACTCTAGTATTTAGTTTTTATAATAGACAGCTATGAAATGTTTACTTACTACATGGACAAAGTAGTTATATATTTGTCTTTGATCATATCTTAATCAATGAATGAGCATATTTAAAGTTTTTCTTATTTCTTACTTTGAGCAATGATGCCCCCGATGGTCATTTAATTTTTCTTATATTAGTAATCCTTTATTTAATAATCTAGTCTATAAATTTGCCCAGGACTGGCACAAAAACTAATTTCCAGTAGTTTTTAGTTGATTGTTTTGGGAAATTGGAACATTTGCCACTTACCAATCTGTAGTTCTCCCAATATATGTATTTCCTTGACTATAAATGCTCCTGTATGATATATAACTGCTCTGTCTCTGATCTGTTGTAAAATTTATGGGGACTAGGATACTTGAACACAGTAACACTATTTGGACTTTCTCTTTACATTCTTACTTGTGAGACACTTCTATCATAGTTTTCCTTTGTTTTGCCTTTTCTGATTCTATGGTTACTTGTATTGTTAGAGAAGACACATTTGTGCTTTCCTTCTTGTTCAATATATTTATATATTAATAATAATAGCTAAAATTTCAAGTCTCAGGCTGGCCTCCAACTCACAGCAATCCTCCTACCTCTGTCTCTACTCTGCTGGCATTAAAGGAGTGTAGTTTTCTTCATTTACTTAAAAGATTTTTATGCACCAAAATCTTGCATGATACACTCACATTTAGCAGTTTTTAATCTGCTCAGATAGTTTATAATCTAAAATTGTTGTATTTTAGTTGTCTTTATATGTTCTTACATTATAGTATAGAATCTTGCACCTACCTCTTTTCTTTTTCCTCAGGAAATTGTAAGTTTTACATTCTACGTGCAATTTTATTCTTTGTTTACTGTCTGCCTCTCTTAAATAGCACATTTGCTTTCTGAAAACAAAATCTTTGTGTTTATTTGTGGGGTTAGGAATTGAAGTCAGGGCCTCACACATGTCAGGCAAGCACTCTATCCTTGTGCTCCATCCTCAGTCCTAGACTCCTGGATTTGTTCACTGTTATACTACATAGTACTGACCTCAATATTTTGTAGTTACACGTGTTGAATAAATATTTTAACTAAATTAATTTAATGTTGAGGTGATTCACCATCACTGAATTGGTAAAACTGACATATAGCTAATAGTGAAGGAGTGAATCTTAAAATGAATCAATAAATATCTTGCTGAAGTTTAATATGCAGTCAATAATAATCAACTCTAGTATTTAGTTTTTATAATAGACAGCTATGAAATGTTTACTTACTACATGGACAAAGTAGTTATATATTTGTCTTTGATCATATCTTAATCAATGAATGAGCATATTTAAAGTTTTCTTATTTCTTACTTTGAGCAATGATGCCCCGATGGTCATTTAATTTTTCTTATATTAGTAATCCTTTATTTAATAATCTAGTCTATAAATTTGCCCAGGACTGGCACAAAAAACTAATTTCAGTAGTTTTTAGTTGATTGTTTTTAGGAAATTGGAACATTTGCCACTTTACCAATCTGTAGTTCTCCCAATATATGTATTTCCTTGACTATAAATGCTCCTGTATGATATATAACTGCTCTGTCTCTGATCTGTTGTAAAATTTATGGGGACTAGGATACTTGAACACAGTAACACTATTTGGACTTTCTCTTTACATTCTTACTTGTGAGACACTTCTATCATAGTTTTCCTTTGTTTTGCCTTTTCTGATTCTATGGTTACTTGTATTGTTAGAGAAGACACATTTGTGCTTTCCTTCTTGTTCAATATATTTATATATTAATAATAATAGCTAAAATTTCAGCACATTTTACATGCTTTTTAAAAATATTTTATTATTTGTTTATTTGAGAGAGAGAGGCAGATTGGGAAGGCAAGAGAGAGAGAGAGAGAGAGGAGAAGGGACAAACCAGGGCCTGTAGCCACTGCAAATACTCCAGATATATGCGCCACCATGTACATCAGGCCTACTTGGGTACTGGGGAATTGAACCTGGATCCTTAGGCTTCACAGGCAAGTGCCTTAACCACTGAACTATCTCTCTAGCCTTTTATATGCTTCTTAATACTGGTTCTCATTAAATCCTTAAAATGGTTCAAAGAGGATGGTACTCCTGTTTGCCCAATCCACGAATAAGGGAATGTTTATCTTGGAAATATATTTCACTTTACATGAGCCAAAGGTGGCTAGGGAAATGGCTGCCAAAGATGTCAGTATTAGAACTGGAGGTCAGTTGATTGGCATTTAACTGGATGATTTGGGTTCTGATCACTGGATCAATCAAAAACTCCTTATTACCACTCCTGTATTCTTATTTGGTAGTAAACTTAATTTCACAAGATGAACTGTAATACATCTATAAAAAGAGTAATTATTTTTTCTGGTGGGAGAAAGATTATCTTTCTATTAAATTACTATTTAATGTAGTAAATAAAAATGCAACAAGTCATCTTTTAGGAATATTTCAGAATGCAAAATTTATATATGACTTTTCATTGCTTTTTAATTTTTTACAAGATTTTAATTAATTAATTAATTTATTAGAGACAGAGAGAAGGGGAGAGAGAGCATGAGAATGGGCATGCCAGAGCTTCTAGCCACTGCAAATGAACTCCAGATGCATGTGACACCATGTGCATCTGGCCTACGTGGAACCTGGAGAATCAAACCTGGGTTCTTAGCCTTTACAGGCATGTGCCTTAACCGCTAAGCCATCTCTCCAGCTCTTTTCATTGCTTTTTACCAACAAGCACACAAAATATTTTTGATAGAAATATAGATATAATTTTAAAGTATGGTGGTAAAAAGTCACACTGTTTATAGCAAAGTGACATTTGGTGGCATGATAAAGGAAGCTTATTAAAACAAATTTCTATCTCAAAGTCCTTGGAGCATTTTAGCTTTTTTATTACCATCATTTGAATTTTTTTAAGGTGTATGTTCTCCCCCCCCCAAAATCTTTCCACATTATATTTGGAAAACAATATTTATTGAAAGAATATGAGAGCAATTTAGAACTTTTTTTTTCTACTTCCCATAATCTTTGCAGGGACAGTAAAAGGATTACTTTTTCCCCCTATTATAAAAAAGCCTGTTATGATACATTTTCTCTATAGCAAAATCCTACTTCCCAGAATGCTTAGAAATGGAAAATGCAAATTCACAGGTTTACCCCTAGTAGAAGTGGGGTCACTTCATGAGTTCATGGTGTACCCTAAATTCAAATAAAATTTTTTCCTCAAATGAACTGATTTTAGCTTATCAGTACCTCATCCATTCTCTAATAATTTCAGTTCTTCTTGTTACATACTCCTGTTCCTTAGAAGGGAAAACTATAACATGAGAGGTAGTCATTAGCCATTATTCTAATTTAGCATGAACTGGTTTATCAATTTTTTCAGATTATTTAAGTATTGTACGTTAGAGAAAAGAATAGTATGTAATCCAATAAATATAGTTTTAATAGGGCTTTAAGTATTTGGACTTTGAATTACTCCATCAATGTGATGAAAAAGAAAGTTATGTCTAATGGGAGGTGCTTAGGGATCCACACTCACGAACAGATTATGTTCATGATAAACTTAAGTGTGCTGAATGCTAGTCTCCCCAGCTGATGGCAATTGGAAATTAAAGCCTCCTGGAGGTGGTGTATTGTTGGGGGCGGGCTTATGGGTATTATAGCCAGCTTCCCCTTGCCAGTGTTTGGCACACTCTCCTGTTGCTGTTGTCCACCTTATGTTGACCAGAGAGTGATGTCCACCCTCTGCTCATGCCATCGTTTTTCCTGCCATCATGGAGCTTCCCCTCGAGCCTGTAAGCCAAAATAAACCTCTTTTTTTTTCCACAAGCTGCTCTTAGTCGGGTGATTTCTGCCAGCAATGCGAACCTGACTGCAACAGTAAAGTGGTACCGAGAGTGGGGTTGCTGCTAGACACCTGACTGTGTGGCTTTGGCCTTTTGGAGCTGATTTTCAAGAGGAATGTGGAAGGATTTGAAATCTTGGCCTAAGACATGCCTTGCAGTGCTGTAAGTACAGCTTAATGGACTATTCTGGTCAGAGCTGAAAGACCTGAATGCAGTAAGAACTATGAACTGTGAGGTTTGGCTTATGAGGGTGAGAAAGAGCTTTACTTGGACTGGGCTAGCAGTTTGTGTGAGAAGCGTCCTGTCCTGAGAAGATGTGCAGGGTTGCTTTGCGTAAAAATGAACTGGTGTGAGCAGAGGGATAAGGCACAGAAAAAAATGAAATCTTTGGGTGAACTCTGCCCATTCAGCTGCAATTGAGACTACAACCTTTGAGATTGGGCCAGCTAACCTGCACTGGGGCAACAGGAAGAATGCAGACTCTTTTGAAGGGGCCTGAATGCTGAAGGAGTGTCCTGTTCTTCAAAGTCTGATTTATTCCCCCCTGGATTAACAAATTGGCACCCTACCTGGTATTATGGAGTGTAACAAATGCAGGAAAGAGAGGGTCATTGAGTTTTTAACGCGGTCTTGTGTTTTGGAAATGGCCATGGGCAGTGTGAAGCAGGTTTGCTGGATGCCTGCATGGAGATCCCATGGGGCCATGAGGATGGACCGTGGGTTGCAGTGTGGAGACCCAGTGGAGATGCCGGGATTATGAGATGGCTGCCAAGGAGAGCTGCCGGCCCTGGATGAAGTTTTCCAGGACTGTGAGTAGCCTAGCTGGAGGGGCGGAATTGGAACTCCAGAGACTTGTTGCTGCTCAGAAGTATCGGACTTGGAGATTTGTCACTGACTAGTTGTTGGATTGGAATTACAGAGTTTGACGTTTGCCCTGGTTGTTTAAAATCTTGTATTGGTTAAGTATTTCTTTGTTTTGCCCAATGCCATCCTTTGCAGTGTGGATGTTTTATTCTGTGCCATTATGGGTTTTTTGGGGATATTTTTGGTATTATGGCTCAGTTAAAAGACCTTGGATTATGGGGATGTATGAACATCATTGGAATTGATAAAAACTATGGGGACTTTTAAATTTGCATGAATACATTGTATTTTACATCATGTATGACAGTAAATAACAAATTTAATATAGAGTAAGTTGTTGTTATTGTATCATAGTTATTATGTGTAATCTGATATAGTGACTAATTTCTGTTCACTACAAATTGATGAAACTACTTTTGCAAAAGTTTTTGTTTTTTTTTAATTTGAGAGAGAAAGAGAGAGATGTGCCAGGGCCTCTTAGCCACTGTGAACGAACTCCAGATGCTTGTGCCCCCTTGTACACATGTGCAACATTGCGTGCTTGCATCATGTGTGTCCGGCTAAATGTAGGACCTGGAGATTCGAATGGGCATTCTTAGGCTTTGCAGGCAGGCATCTTAACTGCTAAACCATCTCTCCAGCCCCAAAGTTTTTTTAATCTACTTTTAACCTCTCCTCCTCTTCTTTCTCTTCTTCAAAATCCAAGTCTTAACTTTTCATCTATATGTGATTTGCCCTGCTATCCTATTGGTAACATTAGAGATGGCAGTTTGATGTTATCAGTCTTTGCATTGAAATTGCTCGAAATTTAGCACAGATTTTCATAAACTGAAATTACTGGAAAAATAAATCTAGTATTTTCTTTAGTAGAACTGTAGTATATTTTTGACACAAAACACATCTCTCTCCTCAAAAGGAATGTTCTGGAGCTAAATATGAGTGACCATGTCTCAGGAACACAGATTCAGTTTGTCCAAAATACCAGGTTCCAGTGAGGTTACAGTTTTATGAAGTTTGTATAGTAACATAACAAAAAATCATATAGTATTTAAAATATAATTACTTATTTAATATGGAGAGAGAGAGAGAGAGAGAGGGATAAGATGAATTTGGTCATGCTAGAGACTACTGCCACTGCAAACAAACTCCAGATGCATGCACCACTTTGTGAATCTAGCTTTACATGGGTATTGGAGAATCAAATCCAGTCTGTCAAGATTTGGAAGCAAGTGCCTTTAACTGCTGATCCCTCTCTTTAAACCACAGATCAAGTACTTAAAAATTGCATTGGTGAATGGACTGGGATGATGGCTCAGATGTTAAATCCATTTACTTGCAAAGCCTGATAGCCTGGGGTAAAGTCTTAAGCTACTCATGTAAGTTGGAAACAAAATATGGTATCAGCATCTGGCGTTTGTTTGCAACAGCAAGAGGCCCTGACACCCCTCTACACACATGTGAAAATAAATAATCAATTAAAACATACATTGATGAAAACCATAAAGCAGGTTTCTTAAGAGCAAAACAAAACCTCTGCTATAGGCCTCAGGTGCTACCTGATGACATTTTTAGCCTGAGCTGGTAGAAAAACAGGTTCACCTGCTAGTCACAGATCTTAGGACATACATAGAGGTGGGCAATGAACGGTTATTTGGGATGCTAATGATAGCGCCAAATATTTGACTCATAACCTGTAGTATTCCATATCCTCAGTTCTTCACAAACACTGAAGTTTTAGTCTGTCAATCAGCATTGTGGAATGTTGAACATAGGTGTGGCTTTAAAAAATAGTATTATTTATTTTCAATCAGAGAGATGCAGAAAGAGAGGGAGAGAGTATGGGTGCATCAGGGTCTCTGCCCACTAATAACAAACTCAAGATGCATGCACCACTTTGTGCATTTGGCTTATTGGTATTGGGGACTCAAACCTGAGTTGTTAGGTGTTGCAGGCAAGTGCCTTAACTGTGGAGCCATCTTTCCAGCCCCAGTGTAACTTTTTAAACTGGAAACTTCAGTTCACAAGGTACTTGTTATAAAGAAATGAATGTAGCTACAATCTTAATTCCACTGAACCATATATCTTTTCAGGTTTTAAAATACATCTTTATTTACATAAAAATTCTATATCAGGGCTGGAGCGATGGCTTAGCAGTTAAGGTGCCTGCCTGTGAAGCCCAAGAATGCTTTCATTCAAATATCCAGGTCCCACGTTTAGCAGGACACAAAAGTGATGCAAGCATGCAATGTTTCACATGCGCACAAGGGGGAGCATGTGTCTGGAGTTCGTTCACAGTGGCTGAGAGGCCACTGGTGCACCCATTCCCTCTGTTTCTGTCTCTCTCTCTCTCTCTTTCTCTGTCTCTCTCAAATTAAAAAAAAAAATCTGTACCATTATTCTTTTTTTAACCACTTGTTTTTCACATAATAGATCATGAATCCATTTTCTTTTCAATATATATTCTTCTGTAACACCTTAAAGGAGCATATTGAATCATTTAAATAACCACTATTTTTTAACAGCTTGTCATTACAAAAGTAAGTGTAGTTTGAATGTAAAATGTCCCCATGGGTTCATGTGTTTAAACACTTGGTTCCCAGCTGGTGATATTGTTTATGAAGGTTGTGGAATTCCTTGCTGGAGGAAGTGGGACCCTGGAGGGCAGGCCTTGAGGTTATATAGCCCAGCCCCACTTGCTGTTGATAAGCCAGTCTGTCATGCCTTCCTTGTCATAATAGATAATATCCCTTTGAAATATAAGCCAAAATAAATCCTTTCCATCCTTAAGTTGCTTCTGGCCAGGTATTTGGTTGCAGTGATAATAAAATAACTAATATAATACCATCTGTAGCAGACAGCTTCAGGTTCGCTGAGATGAACTTCCAGACCAGGCACAGTTATGGAGGAAGGGATATTATTTATTGAAGCTTACAGATCCAGGGGAAGTTCCATAATGGCAGGAGAAGCGGCCTGCTCTCACAGGACCAGGCAAGAGAGAGAAAAGCCAACCAGGCACCCAGCACACAAAGCAAAAACTACAGCCAAAAGCCCAGCACACTTCAGGAACTCCTGCTAGGCACACTTTGCATATCTTTACAATGGAATCTCAAGCCCACCATCACACCTTAAGACTGGCCCCCAGTGACATTGCCTCTAGCAAGGTGATTGCAGATGCAAACTATAACTAATAAAATACTGAATATATTGGGGGACATATATTCAAACTACCACACCATCCAAAGGTAAGTACACATGAAAGTAAGAACCACACATAAAAATAGACAAAAACAGATTAAAAATAGACCAAACAATAGCAACTACACACAAAGGCTTCCCAGTTTTCATTTAGTTTTTTATTTTTATTTTTTATTTTTTGAGGTAGGGTCGTGCTTTAGCCCAAGCTGACCTGGAATTCATTATGTAGTCTCATGGTGGCATTGAGCTCATGGCAATCCTCCTACCTCTGCCTTTCATGTGCTGGGATTAAAGGTGTACACCACCGCGCCTGGCTCATTTAGTTTTATCGCAATAAGTTTTTGTTGTTGTTAAGTTAGACTCTTGGTCTGACGATTTCCGTCATAGCACTAATCAATCCTTAACTCTCAATCTCCACTTCCAAAGTATGCCTCTTAGAAACAAGGGGAAAAATTTACTTTCCAAAGACATTGAGCTAACTAAAACATCTTAAGAAGGGCTCCAATGAAAGCAAAACTTTATAGATATTTATGTATTTATAATTAATGAGCAAAGGTTAAGTTATATGTGCTCATATGCTTGTATATCTAAAAGGAAAGGAAGAAAATAAAATAAAAACTAGAATTGGGCAACATTATTCTGAGATAACAAATGAAGGCTCTTAGGCTTTACTCCTAACCACTATAGACCTTTGGCTTGATTATTGATGCCCACCCCTTCAGTCTAGGAGATGCTCTGTAGGTAAAAGAGTGACATTTCCAACCTCTAAAGCCTTTTGGAGGGGGTTTACTCACTGTCATCCACCCCTACTACAGTGAAGATGGGCAAGGTGGTCACCTGGATTCACCAGAGCAGAATGAAACCAGTCTATCACAACTGGGAGTGCATTTATCATCCATCAACTCCATGCAAGATGACCATTCAGAAGAAGCAAATTGCAACCACAGAGACTGCAGAAGATGGCAGCCCTGCTTTAGACAGCTTTGAGGCTGACTAATCCATGCAGAGCAGAAGCTTGCAGAATCTATGCCTAATGGGACAAGCAAACTGTTTTCTGTCAGCCATCTTTTTCTTAAAAATATTTTTATTTATTTGTGTGAGAAAGAGATGGGAGAGAGGCAACCAGAGAGACAGAGAGAGTGGGCGTGCCAGGGCCTCCAGCCACTGCAAATGAACTCCAGACATGTAGGCCACCTTGTGCATCTGGCTTACAATGGGTCCTGGTGAATTGAACCTGTCCTTGGCTTTGCAGGCAAGTGATTTAATCGCTAAACCATCTTTCCAGCCCTTCACTCGACCATCTTATTGTAATGCATTGTCACCCCCACACTGTGTTCATTGCTATGGCTCTCCTCATCTTTGCCATAGGATTGGTAGAGGCCACTCCCACAAACATGATGACCCATGGCAAAAGGTTTCATTAGCACTCCTTTACCTTATTTGACCAGGGTGTGTAGCTACTTCCTGCTGCTCTTGATCTGGCCCTCTTTCTTGGTTCCAGAACCCTTCTTCCATGACCTCTGCATCTGCACCACCGCACATGATCAGGATGCTGTTAAAACCAGACTTTACCATATCCATTTCTCTTGCCAGAGAAAGATCTTATGTCTTCAGTTCTTTGCAGGCACAATACACCACCTTCTCCATCTTCCAACAATATACTTGAACCACTTGTTTTTCACATAATAGATCATGAATCCATTTTCTTTTCAATATATATTCTTCTGTAACACCTTAAAGGAGCATATTGAATCATTTAAATAACCACTATTTTTTAACAGCTTGTCATTACAAAAGTAAGTGTAGTTTGAATGTAAAATGTCCCCATGGGTTCATGTGTTTAAACACTTGGTTCCCAGCTGGTGATATTGTTTATGAAGGTTGTGGAATTCCTTGCTGGAGGAAGTGGGACCCTGGAGGGCAGGCCTTGAGGTTTTATAGCCCAGCCCCACTTGCTGTTGATAAGCCAGTCTGTCATGCCTTCCTTGTCATAATAGATAATATCCCTTTGAAATATAAGCCAAAATAAATCCTTTCCATCCTTAAGTTGCTTCTGGCCAGGTATTTGGTTGCAGTGATAATAAAATAACTAATATAATACCATCTGTAGCAGACAGCTCCAGGTTCGCTGAGATGAACTTCCAGACCAGGCACAGTTATGGAGGAAGGGATATTATTTATTGAAGCTTACAGATCCAGGGGAAGTTCCATAATGGAAGGAGAAGCGGCCTGCTCTCACAGGACCAGGCAAGAGAGAGAAAAGCCAACCAGGCACCCAGCACACAAAGCAAAAACTACAGCCAAAAGCCCAGCACACTTCAGGAACTCCTGCTAGGCACACTTTGCATATCTTTACAATGGAATCTCAAGCCCACCATCACACCTTAAGACCGGCCCCCAGTGACATTGCCTCTAGCAAGGTGATTGCAGATGCAAACTATAACTAATAAAATACTGAATATATTGGGGGACATATATTCAAACTACCACACCATCCAAAGGTAAGTACACATGAAAGTAAGAACCACACATAAAAATAGACAAAAACAGATTAAAAATAGACCAAACAATAGCAACTACACACAAAGGCTTCCCAGTTTTCATTTAGTTTTTTTTTTTTTTTTTATTTTTTGAGGTAGGGTCGTGCTTTAGCCCAAGCTGACCTGGAATTCATTATGTAGTCTCATGGTGGCCTTGAGCTCATGGCAATCCTCCTACCTCTGCCTTTCAAGTGCTGGGATTAAAGGTGTACACCACCGCGCCTGGCTCATTTAGTTTTATCACAATAAGTTTTTGTTGTTGTTAAGTTAGACTCTTGGTCTGACGATTTCCGTCATAGCACTAATCAATCCTTAACTCTCAATCTCCACTTCCAAAGTATGCCTCTTAGAAACAAGGGGAAAAATTTACTTTCCAAAGACATTGAGCTAACTAAAACATCTTAAGAAGGGCTCCAATGAAAGCAAAACTTTATAGATATTTATGTATTTATAATTAATGAGCAAAGGTTAAGTTATATGTGCTCATATGCTTGTATATCTAAAAGGAAAGGAAGAAAATAAAATAAAAACTAGAATTGGGCAACATTATTCTGAGATAACAAATGAAGGCTCTTGGCTTTACCCTAACCACTATAGACCTTTGGCTTGATTATTGATGCCCACCCCTTCAGTCTAGGAGATGCTCTGTAGGTAAAAGAGTGACATTTCCAACCTCTAAAGCCTTTTTGGAGGGGTTTACTCACTGTCATCCACCCCTACTACAGTGAAGATGGGCAAGGTGGTCACCTGGATTCACCAGAGCAGAATGAAACCAGTCTATCACAACTGGGAGTGCATTTATCATCCATCAACTCCATGCAAGATGACCATTCAGAAGAAGCAAATTGCAACCACAGAGACTGCAGAAGATGGCAGCCCTGCTTTAGTCACTCCGGAGGCTGACTAATCCATGCAGAGCAGAAGCTTGCAGAATCTATGCCTAATGGGACAAGCAAACTGTTTTCTGTCAGCCATCTTTTTCTTAAAAATATTTTTATTTATTTGTGTGAGAAAGAGATGGGGGGAAGAGGCAGGGAGAGAGAAAGAGAGAGTGGGCGTGCCAGGGCATCCAGCCACTGCAAATGAACTCCAGACATGTGGGCCACCTTGTGCATCTGGCTTACATGGGTCCTGGTGAATTGAACCTGGGTCCTTTGGCTTTGCAGGCAAGTGCCTTAATCGCTAAACCATCTTTCCAGCCCTTCTGTCGACCATCTTATTGTAATGCATTGTCACCCCTTGTCTGTGTTCATTGCTATGGCTCTTGTCCTCATCTTTGCCATAGGATTGGTAGAGGCCACTCCCACCAACTTGACCCATGGCAAAAGGTTTCGGTTAGCACTCCTTTACCTCTTTTGACCAGGGTGTGTAGCTACTATTTGCTGCTCTTGATCTGGCCCTCTTTCTTGGTTCCAGAACCCTTCTTCCATGACCTCTGCATCTGCACCACCGCACATGATCAGGATGCTGTTAAAACCAGACTTTACCATATCCATTTCTCTTGCCAGAGAAAGATCTTATGTCTTCAGTTCTTTGCAGGCACAATAAGACCACCTTCTCCATCTTCCAACAATATACTTGTTTCAACCCACATTCCTCTCCAAATAAAGAATGGTTGGAGGTAAGGCACTCCTAAGAGGGGTGGGGGATATTTAATTAACCAAACTCAAGTAAGCAAGCCCTTCCTGGCAGTGCTGGTACTTTTTGATGTATGTGAAGTCATTAGAAATAATCCTTCGTTGGTCATCAAATGTGAAGGTCTATTGTGGGAGCAGAAACACAGATGTGCAACTATGTTGCAATCCTATAGTATAGAACACCCAATCAGAATATATGTTACCATAAAAGGGGGACAAAAGAACTAAAATGTAAAGGGGAACTAACAAAGGGAATATAAAGTAATGCCAGCTGCGCTGGGAGTTCAGCCTGTGAGTGTGAATTTAGTGAGCCTGTCCAGCACGAATAAATGCTGCATCCTGGCTGAAGGCCTCCATGTCCTGCTTCTCTGTACCAGAATCCCACCACGATCTGAAGCCTGTAGCAGAGATTTTCACTCTGCTGTAACCTGCTTACTTGATTTCCCATCAATGTATTTGAAAAGTGCCTTGGGCTGGAGAGATGGCTTAGCAGGCAAGGCGCCTGCCTGCCAAACCTAAGAATGCCAGTTTGATCTCCAGGTCCCACATTTAGCCAGATGCAAAAAATGACACAAGAACACAATGCCACACTTGCCCACAAGGGGGCGTAGGCATCTGAGTTCGTTCACAGAAGCTGAGAGGCCACTTGCATGCCCATTCATTCTCTCTCTCTCTCTCTCTCTCTCAGATTAAAAAAGTGCCTTGGTTTATGACTTTCTTTTGTTCTATAATTACAAAATATTTCCTGAAATTGTAAATAGATGGGACCATGGAATTTGGAGAAAAGGAGGTCAAGATACTAAGAAATCAAGATGCTGGAAGTCTGGTTTATGTGGACAATGGAAATAATTTGAAATATGATAGGTGTTATAAAAAGAAAGTGATTTATTGTGTTTTGTGCTATGTATCTTGATAAATAAGTGCTTTTAATAGAGTAATATTCTAGATCCTAGAGATAAGATAGATATGATTTAGTATTGTGTGAGATTTTCTAGTTTAATGAGTGCAAGTTGACATTAAAAGAAATAAATGCTAATTGTTTTGTTTTCATCACTGCTTGATGGACCATTAATGAGTTAGTTAATTTATTTGCAGACAATTCCATTTACTCTGGATGGATAATCACATTTTGCTATTTCATTTTGAATTTTCAGTATAATAAACATTACAATTTAGGAATGGGTCTTTGAGGATAGAAAAATTTAAAAATATTATGGAAATAATTTCTTCAGTTACAACAGACAGTTTGGCACTGAGTAAAAAGAGCTCCTCTCCCAATAAAGTAGAACACAATTTTGGACGCATAAATAAGAGTAATTTCACACAAATTGAAGGAAAAGGATTTTGTATATTCTGTTTGTACAATTTTCTTTCTGTGTACTTAGCATTAATAGTCATTGTACTGGGCTGGGAGATAGCTCAGTGGATGTTTGCTACACAAGCATGGGAACCTGAGTTCAGATCTCCAGAATACATGTAAAGCCAGATGCTGTGGTGGGCATCTAGAATCCCAGGGTGACTATGGTCAGATGGGAAGCAGACACAGAAGAATCTCCTGGAAGCTTCTGGGCCAGCTATCCTGGTGAATGAAGTTGTGAACAATGAGGGACTCTTTCTCAAAGACAACGAGGAAGGCAAGGATCTATCCTTGAAGCAGTCCCCTGACCTCTATGGGTGCTAGGCATGCATACCTTACATACATGGAAAGAACAGTTGTACTATAAGTTACATGATTTCTCTCATGCCAATCATTTTCCAGGTGATTAAAAAATATGCAGTTTGGGCTGGAGAGATGGCTTAGCAGTTAAGATTTGCCTGAGAAGCCATAGGACCCAGGTTCGATTCCCCAGTACCCACATAAGCCAAATACAGAAGGTGGCACATGCCTCTGGAGTTGATTTGTAGAGGCTAGAGGCTTTGGTGCACCCATTCTCTCTCTCTTTGCCTCTTTCAAATAAATAAATTAATTAAAACATTAAAAAATGCAGTTTAATTTTTTCCTAAAGAATCACAAGAAAAAACAACTTTTTGTTTGTACCTGTGTATGTATGTGCATCTGTATGTTCACATGCATGTGGGTGCACAGGTGTGTGAGTGCATGTGCACATGCAGTTGAGGCATGGGCAAAGGAAAACCTTGGGTGTTTCCCTCAGGAATGATGTCTGCCTTATTTTTTTTTCTGCCTGTGTGTAGGTAAGTGTGTGTGTGTGTTTTCTGGAGATTCAAACTCGGAGAGTTTCAATGCCCCCACTCCAGACCCTCTTGTCTGCACAGGAATACACTTAACCACTAAATCATCTCACCGGCCTATGTCCCACCTTTTCTACAGAGAAATTTTCTTATATCTAGTAAAGGCCTATTCTTATCATAAATGTTGATCTGAAATTCAAATACATTTTGTTTTCCTGGTAATCTTTCAGGTAGAGAATTAGAGAGGTGAGTTTCTTATGTAGCTCACTACGGCACCAATTTTTTTGGTAGTGAAAGGCTGGGATGACAGAAAGAAGCACTGGCCTATTAGGGTTGGAATCAAGAGATCACTTTTTGCTGGGTGCAGTAGAGCATTATTGTAATCCAAGTACTTGGGAGGCTGAGGCAGCAGGATGGTGATTTTGAAGCCAGATAGGGCAATATAGCAAGACGTTATATCAACGACAACAAAATCGAAAGAGACCCACTTTCCCAAACATTTCTTTTTTTTTTTTTTCCACAAAGACTAATATGTGTTTGAGACATCTACTTTCTTTGAGCTCTATCCAACATTTATTAAGTGAATTATTTCTTTAGAAGAGCTGGATAGAGTGATAGGAAGATGTGACTCAATCTATACATTTGTTTCAGTCACCTGACTCAAGTTAATTTAGTGCAACTAACATTCAAAGATATTCACAAAAATATAAATAACATTTAGTTTGAAATAACCCAATATATCTATGGAAAATACAGCCTCTTTAGGTATCCTTACCTTGATAATTTGCAGTGCCAGAGAGATTTCATCCTTAAGCTGGTAGTGGCAAAGCATGGGAGATGACCCATTTTTGCAACTATATTTACAAATATAATTAATAGAATAATTTCACTTTTACCCTAGAGATTTGATATATTGTAATGTAGAACTTTAAAGAAAGAAAGGGGTTGTAACAACCATATAATACCTCTCTTTATCACCCAGAGAGAACTATGAGAAAAGAAAAACCCACAAATCATTATTTAGATCAAGTATTTCCCATATTTGTTGTCTTTTATATAATGTGTTTCCTTTACGGAGTTGTGTTTATCAAACACTGTGCTTTTAGAATTGCACAACATTGTTTCCTTACCTTGTGATCAAGTACCTTTAATTTTAAATTCAACTTTAACTGGTATTTAGGAAAGCTTCCAACACTTTGATATTAATCTTATACTTGTAATGTTGCTGTTATGTCTTCTTATTTCCATTTTTTTTCATTTCTGTCACATTTTCTACAGAGTCAATCATGTCATTTATGAGCAATGTCAGTTTTATTTCTTCCTTCCCAATCTATGAGCCATTAATTTTTATTTTATTTTATTTTATTTATTTGAGAGAATGAAAGAGGGAGAGAGAGAGAGAGAGAGAGAGAGAGTAGAGAGAGTAGAGAATGAATAAGCATGCCAGAGTTGTAGCCACTGCAAACAAAATCCAGACACATGTGCCACCTTGTGCATCTGGCTTACATGAGTAATGGGGAATCCAGCCTGGGTCCTTTGGCTTTGTAGGCAAGTGCCTTAGCCACTAAGCCATCTCTCCAGGCTCATTAATTTTCCTTTAATATTTTTTTTTACTTTCATGCATCAGTGATCCTCTCTTTCATTTCTGATACTAGTAATTTGTGGTTTATTTTCTTAGTCTTTTAAAAATCTGGATCATGTTGATTTTTTTCCACTTCCAATTTCATTGATTTCTGCTCAGTTTTGTTTTTATTGTTCTCTAGTCATTTTGGATATAATTTGTTTATGTTTTTCTAGTTTCCTATAGGACCCAGGCATATAGGCATCCTATACTTTTGTGAGTTATTCCATGGTTAATGCACATTCTGCTGCTTTCCTCTCTGTTTTTCAGTGCTGGAAGTTTCTATCATCACAGTCTCAAATTCAGAAGTCCCTTCTTTTGCCCTGTCTAAAGTCCTAATGAACAAATCAAGACATAGAGTGCTCTTGGTATTGGTATTCACATTTTGGCTCCTTCTTATAATTCCCTATTCTTAGTTTACAGTAATCTACCTATTCTCACATGTTGTTTACTTTTCCATTAAAGCTTTTAGCATATGAATCATAGAGTTTTAAAGATCCTGATTTGAGGGTTCCAACATTGCTAATGTATCTGGCTCTAGTTCTGATGTTTTTTTATTCTTTTTGTACCATGTTTTTGCTATAGTATACCTTGTGATTGCTTTTTAAAAAAAGACAGCATAATTACTGAATGAAAGGATTATGTAAATAGGCATTTAACAATGCAGTGGTCAAGTGTAAGGGAGAAGAAATGTTTTGTTGTCTTTTGACTGGGTATAATGTGGTGGTCAGATATAAGAGGAGGAGAAGCATTCTGCAATCCTCTGACTGGATCTAATGAGGCAATCAGACATATAATATGATTATCTCAGCGTTTAGAGTGTCTGCCTTGGATTTGTGAACTTTAGCCGTGCTTCTCTTGGTTCTTGCTGTGTGGAGTTGGATGGTCTCTAAGCATTCTTTGGACTATAGTTGTACACTTTTCTTCCAGCTAAATTAGGCTGTGATTTAACTCCATCTACCAAGGGTCTTCTATAATAGCATCTCATGGGCTGGAGAGATGGCTTAGAGATTAAGGTGCTTGCCTGTGAAGCCTAAGGACCTAGTTCAACTTCTCAGAACCCACATTAGCCAGATGCACATTGTGGTGCATGCATTGGAGTTCATTTGCCATGGCTAGAAGCCCTGGTGTGCTCATTCTCTCTCTTGACTTCTCAGTGAATGAATGAATGAATGAATGAATGAATGAATAAATAAATAGGGCTGGAGAGATGGCTTAGTGGTTAAGGCATTTGCCTGAAAAGCCAAAGGACCCAGGTTTGACTCCCCAGGACCCATGTTAGCCAGATGCACAAGGGGGTGCATGCATCTGGAGTTCATTTTCAGTGGCTGGAGACCCTGGCGTGCCCATTTTCTCTCTCTCTGTCAAATAAATAAATAAATAAAATTTAAAATAGCTTCTCATAAAGGAAAGTCTCTCCAAGTAGATCAGAATGTGTGATGTATTGATGCATTGCTAATAAAGAGACATCCTGAGAACTTTATTTCATCATTGTGTCAGCATCTTAGTATTTCATAAACCTAGATAGTTTAGCTCAATTACTCAACATAGTCAATTGATATAAGAGACATAATAAAGAGATATGAGGCTGATTATAGCATAATATACTATTTTACATGATAAATTCTAAAAAACAATAAGAAGTTCAGATCTAGTAGCACAAGCCAGTAATATCAGATTCTTGGAAAGCTGACGTAGGACAATTGAAAGTTCAAGGACAGATTTGGCAACTTAGGGACAACCTATGTCAAGATAAAAAGAACAAAAAGAAAGGAAGGAAGAAAGGAAGGAAGGATGGAAGGAAGGAAGAAAGAGAGAAAGGGCTTGGTATATTGCTCAGTGATAGCATGTATGAAGGCCTAGGTTCAATCCACAGTACTGCAGAAACCCTGGTCTGATAGCTTCAACATTGCTAATGTATGTGACTCTACTTCTGATGCTTCCTTAGTCTCTTTATTCTATTTTGATTCCCCAGTGCCCATGTAAAGCCAGATGCACAGCATGGCTCCTGCCTATGGAGTTTGTTTACAGTGGTAAGAGGCTCTGGCACACCCATATACACACATATACTCTGTGTGTGTGTATTTCTTTCTCTCTTTTCTTTCTCTCTCTGTCTGTCTCAAATAAATAAACAAAAATATTTTAAATTTATTTTTATTTTTACAGAGGGAGAGAGAGAGAGAGAGAGAGAGAGGGAGAGAAAGAATTGGCACACCAGGGCCTCAGCCACTGATATTGAACTCCAGACTCTTTCACCAGCTAGTGGACATGTGCAACTTTGTGCTTGCCTCACCTTTGTGCATCTGGCTTACATGGGATCTAGAGAGTCAAACATGGGTCCTTAGGTTTTGCAGGCAAGCGCCTTAACCACTAAGCCATCTCTATAGCCCCAACAAAAATATTTTTAAAAATCTGTTATATGATAAAAACAGTAGCATAGTCATTTATTCTCAAGTATACTGGAAGTATGTCATGGGAAGTATGTTAATTATTAAACCCAATTTTTTTCTTATAGAATAACAATATTTTTACTCCTTTCTTTGTCTAACTTATTTCTACTGGCATGATTTTGGTCAATTGCAAAATTCTTCTCTTCTTAATCTGGCAAACTTTGCATATGATCAAAATTATTATGTGGCAAACCAGTAAAGTATGATTCTGCAAGAGACATTTAAAAATGCTTTTTCTTTACTTACTTGCATGTACTTATATATGTGGGTGTGGAGGGGCACACAGGTGCCATGGCATACATGTGGAGGTCAGAGGAATTATCTGTACTCAACTTTCTTTGAGGCAGGATCTCTTGCTCTACCTCCCATTGTTGTAGGGCCTCTGCATTTATGTGAATACTGGGGAATTGAACCCCAGGCCAGCATGCTTTGCAAGCAAGCAACTTTAACCACTGAGCAATCTCTCCCAGTTCTGAAGGGGACTTTTGAGTGGAGAAAATATATTTCATTATACCAAAAAGGCCTGAATATTAGTTCTCCATTCAAACACCTGGCAAAACTAATCTAGTCAGCTCACATGATTTTATGTCTTAACTCTATGCTAAAGTTTCAAATCCCATACTTTATTCAAATAATATTAAATATAACTAATTTCCAACATATTCCAACATACTTGACTAATTTTCAGCGACTAAATTATCCATGTTATCTAATTACCCATAATACTATCATCCAATGAAGACTGTTCACAGTGTATTTGGGTTGCATTTCTTCCAGCACATTTAGAACTCAGAACATTTAGTTATGACAAATGAAAGGTTCTGACTTCAGCCACAGAAGTCTAGTATATACCAGTTCTTTCCTGCTATTCTTCTTTCATTTGTTCTTCCCATATAAGACTTACACTGAGAACCTTCATGTTGGGACACATGCGTGTGAGTATGATTTTCTCCTTGGTCTGGAGCCCAAATAGATCACAGAAGAGCAGGGGGCTAAGTGTTCCAATAAGAAATTTCAGGGAAAATATACTATTATAGAACTCACTGAAATACATTTAAAAAAATTTTTCCACATTGACATGGAATTTAGACTTTTGACTTCAGTCTAGGTCCCAGAGGAACATTTACTCTAAGAATCATGCTTATCATTTGGAGTCCAAGCAGAGAAATGTAGCTAGAATTAAACAAGGAACTACAGTAAAAAATTAAAGTGATTCAAACTGTGTATTTCATCAGTGCTTATCTTTTCAAGTCTGTGTAATCACTTTTCCTGTAGTCTGCTTTTCTCTGCTTTTCCAGCTACCCTGCAGAGATTGCCTGGTGGTTGTTGCAGTTGGAGAGTGATAATTAATCACACCCCCTGTCCCCATGGTGAACCAATTTTAGAAATACAGGATTCAGACAGCTAAAGATAAAAATATCACCTTATTCTTGCCTGGGAGACTGGATGGAGAATGTGTATTAGATTTAAGCAAAGTTGAATTTCTAATACTTTTCTTCCTGAATTAAACCTTCTCAGGGATACTGGTCTTATCCCTACAGGGACAGTCAAGCCAGGAATAAGCAAAGCAAGCAGATCCCATTGTGAAGAGTTTCATATTTGGAAAGTTTCAATTCTGTTAAATGGGAAACCAAGGCACAGTGAGAGTCAGAGCCTCACTATCTACCCTATCACACAACCATTCTGAGTAATGTACATAGAAGTAGATGGGGAGTATTGGACTCCGGGAAGAGCGAGGATCAAACAAAAAGATAGCCATTTCTTCTCCAAATCAATTATTTAGTTCTATTTTGAAAAGGCCAGTAGGGAAAATTTAGCTGTTTAGCTTGGGTATAGTACCTTCAGCTTCAATTATTTTTTTTATTATTTTTATTTTTATTGACAACTTAATTTTAGACAATATCCCATGTTATTTCCCTCCCTTTCCCACTTTTCCCTTTGAAACTCCACTCTCCATCATATCCCCTCTCCCTCTCAATCAGTCTCTCTTTTCAGTTTGATATCATGATCTTTTCCTCCTATTATGATGGTCTTATGTAGGTAGTGTCAGGCACTGTGAGGTCATGGATATCCAGGCCATTTTGTGTCTGGAGGAGCACGTGGTAAGGAGTCCTACTCTTCCTTTGGCTCTTACATTATTTCTGCCCCCTCTTCCGCAATGGACCCTGAGCTTTAGAAGGTAGGTTTGAGACGTTTCAGTGCTGAGCACTCCTCTGTCACTTCTCAGCACCATGGTGCCTTCTGAATCATCCCAAGGTTTCCACCCTCTGAAAAGAGAAGCTTCTTTAACCAAAAGTGAGAGTAGCATTAATATATGGGTGTGAACATTGAGAGAAGTGCTTACTGGGCAGTTTGGTGAGCATAGTATATACATTTAGCGAGACTCCAGCAGACATTACACCCTTAGGGCTCATGACTACCCCTGTCATACATTTTCAGTATCAGGGATGTGTTCCCTCCCGTGGAGCGGGCCTCCAGTCCAATTAGAGAGCAGTTGGTTTCCCCCATAACAGACATGCCACTATTGCACCTGTTGACTCATTTGGCCTGGCTGGCCAAATTTAAAGCTTGCAATGTTCACTGTTGAGTACCTTCACTGGTGTTTTCTCTGTCCCATTGAACTGCATGCAGTGTAGCTTTTTTGAACTTTCTGTCAGCTGGTCCTCATGGAGGAGGCTTTCAGCTCAGCTCAAGCAGGATTTCTCAGTGATCTTGCAGCCCAAGTATGTGGAGTCTTCAGCAATAGGGTCTTACCATCTATTCCTGGAGGGAAACCAAGGGCCTTGGCAATGGCCTATAATGTTTTGAGGGTATATGTGACCTCCCTGGCCAACAACTTACTGGAAAGTATCCCATCCCTGGCACTGAAAATGTCCTAGTAACAATCTATGGATTCTGAGTGTTCCATTGTCCAGAAAAGTAGGTTTCCATATGACTTTTTTATATCCTCTTAGATTTTCATTAGCCCTCCTTCCACCGTTCCTTTAATCAATCTCTTCCCCTGACCTCACATAGGCCTTTTCACCTCCATTAATCTGTTCTTCTACTTACATACATACAGTACCATCCTATTAAGTCCCCCCTCCCTCCCTTTCTATTCTCTTTATATCCCCTTTCTAGTTTACCGGCTTCTGATACTGAGTTTTATTTATTTATACTCACTTAGAAGCCCAATCATTTGTAGCTAGGATCCACATATGAGAGAGAACACATGATGTTTGGCTTTCTGGGCCTGGGTTACCTCACTAAGTATAATCCTTTCCAGATCCATCCATCCTCCAGCAAATTTTATAACTTCATTTTTCTTTACCACTGAGTAGAACTCCATTGTGTAAATGTGCCACATCTTCATTATCCACTCATCAGTTGAGGGATATCTAGGCTGGTTCCATTTCCTAGCTATTGTGAATAGAGTGGCAATAAACATGGATGAGCAAGTATCTCTAAGGTAGTGAGATGAGTCCTTAGGATATATGCCTAGGAGTGGTATAGCTGGATCATATGGTTGATCTATATTTAGCTGTCTCAGGAACCCCCACACTGATTTCCACAATGGCTGGACCAGGTTGCATTCCCACCAACAGTGTATAAGGGTTCCTCTTTTTCCGCAGCCTCGCCAGCATTTATAGTCATTTGTTTTCATGATGGTAGCCAATCTGACAGGAGTGAGATAGAATCTCAAGGTAGTTTTAATCTGCATTTCCCTGATGACTAGGGTTGTAGAACATTTATTTTAGATGTTTATATGCCATCTGTATTTCTTCTTCTGAGAACTCTCTAGTTCCATAGCCCATTTTTTAATTGGGTTGTTTGATTTCTTATTATTTAATTTTTTGAGTTCTTTGTATATCCTAGATATTAACTCTCTGTCAGATGTATAGCTGGCAAAGATTTTCTCCCATTCTGCAGGTTGTCTCTTTGCTCTATTCACAGTGTCCTTAGCTGTACAAAAGCTTTGTAATTTCATGAGGTCCCAGCGGTTGATCTGTGGTTTTATTTCCTGAGTGATTAAGGTTACATTCAGAAAGTCTTTGCCAAGACCAATATGTTGAAGGGTTTTCCCTACTTTTTCCTCTAGCAGTTTCAGAGTTTCAGGTCTGATATTAAGGTCTTTGATCCATTTGATTCTTATGCATGGAGAGTGATAAGGATCTATTTTCATCCTTCTACAGATGCATATCCAGTTTTCCCAGCACCATTTGCTGAAGAGGCTGTCTTTTCTCCAATGAGTATTATTGGCATTTTGTCAAAGATCAGGTGGCTATAGATACCTGGACTTTCATCAGGGTCCAGCTTCAATTATTGATGACCAGACATAGAAGTTCTAGAAAAGACAAATTTGACTACCAAAATTTGCCTCTTTGAACTTAGGGACAGGGCCCTAGAGGAAAACAAAATCTATTAGCTTGGCATATACCATAAAAAGTTTAGCATAGATTTCCAGCAGCAATAATGGATAAAGCATTTCTTTAGTAACTTTCTTTTTTTGGAAACAGAGAGAGACAGAGAGAGAGGGAGAGGGAGACAGAGATGGGCATGCCAGCAGCCTCTCAGCTGCTGCGCATGAAATCCAGATGTGTGCACCCCCTTGTGATCAAGTGTGGCATTGTGCCCTTGCGTCACTTTGCATCTGGCTAAACGTGGGACCTGGACATTGGAACCGGCATTCTTAGGCTTAGGAGGCAGGCGCCTTAACCTCTAAGCCATCTATCCAGCCCATTTCTTTAGTAACTTTTATTGTCATATAATTTCAAATGTATATCTTTCTTTTTAAAATAATTTTACTTTTATTTATTTGCAAGCAGGTAGAGAGAGAGAGATAGAGAGGAGAGAGAGAGAGAGAGAGAGATAATGGGTGTGTCAGGGCCTCCAGCCACTGCAAAAGAACTCCAGATGCATACGACCCCTTGTGCATCTGGCTTATGTGGGTACCAGAGAATTGAGCCTGAGCCTTAACCGTTAAGCCATCTCTTCAGCCCTTAAATGTATATCTATCCACACACAAAACACACACTCAGAGAGAGACACACACATCAAAGTTATAGGTACAATAATTGCCCAAAATAAATATCAGATTTACAAATTGCACTCATGCTAATTTTGTGAAGAAGTGTGTAAAATTCATAGGATAGCTGGGCGTGGTGGCGCACGCCTTTAGTCCCAGCATTCGGGAGGCAAAGGTAGGAGGATCGCCACGAGTTTGAGGCCACCCTGAGATTAAATACTGAATTCCAGGTCAGCCTGGGCTAAAGTGAGACCCTACCTTGAAAAACTGAAAAATGAAAAAACCAAAAAAAAAAATTTCATAGGATAATGTTCATATATACTATTTGTCAATAAAATAGTATATTTTGCTATTATTATTTCTGAATCATCTCTTTTGTAGTTATAATCCCTGTCTCATTAGTTGAAGACCATTTTTTGTTTGTTTGTTTGTTTTGAGGTAGAGTTTCACTCTGGCCCAGGCTGACCTGGAATTCACTTGGTAGTCTCAGGGTGGCCTTGAACTCACAGCCTCCTACCTCTGCCTCCCAAGTGCTGGGATTAAAGGCATGAGCTACCACACCCAGCAGTTGAAGACCTTTTTTATTTTATTTTTTATTTATTTTTTAATTTAAATTTTATTTATTTATTTGAGAGAGAGGTAGAGAGAGAGAGAGAGAGAGAGAGAGAAGAGAGAGAGAGAGAGAGAGACACACAGAGAGAGAGAGAGAGAGAGAGAGGCAGGTAGAGAATGGGCACCCCAGTGTCTCTGGCCACTGCAAATGAACTCAGATGCATGTGCCACCTTGTGCATCTGGTTATGGGGGTCCTGGGGAATCGAACCTTGGTCCTTTGGCTTTGCAGGTAAGCACATTAACCACTAAGCCATCTCTCCAGCCCTGAAGACCTTTTGAACTTTATGAAAAGAAAACACTTGTTCTTTCAGAAGATAGTTTCTTTTTAAAATACTTTTAAATTTTCATTTTATTTATTTGAGAGAGAGAGAGGGAGGGAAAGAATAGGCATGGCAGGGCATCTAGCCACTGCAAGTGAACTCCAGACAAATGCACCACCTTGTGCATCTGGTTTTATGTGGGTACTGGGGAATCAAACCTGGGTCCTTTGCCTTTGCAGACAAGCACTTTAACCATGAAGCCATCTCTCCAGCCCAGAAGATAGTTTCTGTAAGTTCTAGAACAGTAGAATCTCCATGTTCTATGTGCCAGGTCTGGAGATGCTCTTTTTTAAAAAGCACCCAAAAGGTTTTAAAACCTTGGGGAATCCAGTTGAATTATATAAAAGTGCCATCTTTAAAAAATATATTTACTTGGGGGTCTCTTCCCCCTCTGTGTGTCTCAAATCAATAAAATATTTTTAAAAATATATTAATTTTTTGACAATTTTATACATATATATCATTTACTTGGATCATACTTACTCCTCATTACTTTCTCTTGACCCCTCCCAGTGGACTTCCTTCTCCCCAACTAGTCCCTTTCTACTATGATGTCTTTTTGGTGTGTGTGTGTGTGTGTGTGTGTGTGTGTGTGTGTGTGTACCCACTGCTTTTAATTAGGATTGTTTGCATGAGCATGGTTGGAGGTTTATTTATCAGAACAGGGGCTACTTACGAGTAGGTAAACCATTGAAGAAAATGACTCTTCCTTTCCTAGCAACCATGAACTTCCAATAATTCCCCAGGGATGAGTTGGCCCTCATGAACCCCTTCCCTATCTTTTATTATTAATATTATTATTATCATCAATATTTATCAGAGAGAGAGAGAGATAATTGGCAGCCAGGTCCTCCAACCACTGAAATCAAACTCCAGAAGTGTGTAGCATCTTGTGCACGTGTATAACCTTGTGCAATTAGGTCACCTTGTTCTCTGGCTTATGTGAGACATGGACAGTTGAACATGAGTCCAGCAAATGCCTTAACTGCTAAGCCATTTCTCCATTCCACTTCCCTATCTTTTTTTGAGAGGGAGAGAGAAAGACAGGGAATGGGTGTGGTAGGATCTTCAGCTTGCTAAGAATGAACTCCAGATGCATGCGTCCCCTTGTGGCACATGTGCAACATTGTGCACTTGCATCAATGTGTGTATAGCTACATGGGACCTGGAGATTTGAACATGAGTTCTTAGGCTTCACAGGCAAGCGCCTTAACCACTAAGCCATCTCTTCATCCTCCCTTCCCTATTTTGTTGGAATGTTAATGGGCCCAATATTTTGAATGGCTTGTACAGGTAACTACAGATGATGTGAGTTCGTGAGGGCAATGGCAATATCATGACTGGAATACAGCATTTCATAGCACACCTCTCCATCTTCTGTCTTTTATATAAAAGTACCATGGGGGACTTATGATAAGATGGCAGCATAGGAGTCATGCCAAACCAACTGAAGGAGGGATTCAAGATAAACCACAGCAAAAAATACACTCCTCTTCTGAAAAGTGAATGGGTATATGTTTTTTGTTTATTTGTTTATTTTGTTTTGTTTTTGGAGGTAGGGTCTTACTCTAGCCCAAGCTGACCATAGAATTCACTCTGTATTCTTAGGGTGGCCTTGAACTCATGGTGATCCTCCTACCTCTGCCTCCCAAGTGCAGATTAAAGGATTAAAGGTGTGCACCACCACACCCAGCTGGGTATAGGTTTTTTATCAGCCACAGCAGAGAAGCTGGACAGACCAAGATCCACTAGAAAGGAGGAAACCAGCCAAAATACCACCGAGGTGATTGCAGCCCCAGTCCATGTGTATATATGCTCACCTGGCTGGCACCAAGCTGCAGTAGAAGAGACCAAAGGAAAGGGATTTTCTAATGTCATCAGCCTCCTTGCAAAGTCAAGGAACCTGAATGGGAGACAGCAGAGACCAGCTGAAAAGGATAGAGGTAGGACCAGCTGAGCAATTTCAGCACGATGTCAGGCTTACTGTCATTACTGGGGGCAGGGTCTGATTCAGAGCCAGGCTGATCAGGAACCCATTTCAGAACAGAAATCTCAACCTCCCAGCTGACAGGATTAAGGGCGTAGAGCAACACATTCCCTTAGGGATTTTGGCTTTATAAGGATATTTGTTTGTTTCAATTCCCACACTTGCATACTCTGTGCTGCTGTTTTATTGAATTTGTATATTGTTCAGCTGAATTATAGAATTTGTTAGCAAATTGCTCCACCCAACCCACTAGAATACTCGAATAGCAATATTTTGAAGGTCTTGTACAGTTAACTACAGATGATGTGAGTTTGTGAGTGCAATGGCAATATCATGTAATCTAGGATTAGAAAATCCAAGCATCAAATCAACTCAGGATGCAAAAATTGCTGCATTATAATATAAGAAACACAAGAAATCAAGACAATACAACCCACCAAAAATTATTAACCCATCAGAAATGACCCCAAATGAGATAATTTTAGATGAAATGCCTGACAAAGATTTCAAAAAAATGATTTTGGGCTGGAGAGATGGCTTAGCAGTTAAGGTACCTGCCTCCTAAGCCTAAGAATGCTGGTTTCAATCTCCAGCATTTCCAATCTCCAGGTCCCACATTTAGCTAGATGCAAAGTGACACAAGGGCACAATGCCACACTCACAAGGTGGCTCACACATCTGGATTTTGTTCACAGCAGCTGAGAGGCTTCTGGTGCACCCATCTCTGTCTTCCTCTCCCTCTTTCTCTGTCTCTCTCTGTGTCTCTCTCCAAAAAAAAAAAAAAAATGTATACCCAAAGAAATCAAAGAAGAAATCTAAGGAATTAAAGGAGCAAAAAAACTCTGGAAGGAATTCCAAGAGAACATAGAAAATGAGCTTAGTAAAATAAGGAGGTCATTACAAGACTTGAGTAATGAAATGGAAATACTGAAGAAAAACTAGGCAGAAATACTAGCACTGAAAAACACGGTATATCAAATAAAAAAAAAAAAACAAAAAACAACTATTTGGAAAGTCTTACCAGTAGAATGGATGAATGAAAGACCAGAATATGTAGAAGAGTAAAAGACCAGGTAGCCGACCTAATACAGTCCAACAAAGAGAAAGACAAGCTAACAGGAAGGTATGGTTGGGAATTTAAAAAGATATTCAGGACACTATGAAAAGATCAAACATAAGAATTAAGGGTGTAGTAGAAGGTGAAGAATTTCAATCCAAAGGCATAGTAGGTATTTTCAACAAAATCATAGAAGAAAAATTTCCCCAAAGTGGGAAAGAAATACCAATGCAGATACACAAAGCTTTTATAACACCAAACAGACAAAACCTGGAAAGAACCTCTCCTTGCCATGTTATAATTAAAATACGAAACAAACAAACCAAAGAAAATATATTGAAAGAAGCAGGTATAGAGAAAAAGCAAGTCACCTACAAAGGCAAGCCCATTAAGATAACAGCAGATTACTCAACACAAACTTTAAAAGCCAAAAGGGCTTGGAATCATGTATTCCAAGTTCTGAAAGATAACAACTGTCAACGAAAATTACTTTATCCTGCAAAGCTATCTATCCAAATTGAAGGAGAAATAAGGACATTCCACAACAAAAACAGGCTAAAGGAATTTATGACAACTAAGGAAACAGGAAAAATCAAACACACTCAAATAACAGTTAAAACAAGAGAGGTAAAGGGAAAACAAGAAGCACTACAAAACAAGAAGAATGGTAAGCATAAACATATACCTTTCAATAATAACTCTTAATATCAATGGCCTCAATGCCCCAACCAAAAGACACAGGCTTGCAGGCTGGATTAAAAGGCAGGATCCTGCCATTTGTTGCCTCCAGGAAACTCATCTGTTAATAAAAGATCGACACTGTCTTATGGTGAAATGATGGAAAACAGTATTTCAAGCAAATGGGCCTAGGAAACAAACAGGGGTTGCTATCCTAATATCTGGCAGATAGACTTCAAACTAACAGTGAGGAAACATAATGAAGGTCATTCTATACTGATTAAAGGAACACTCCAACAAGAGGACATAACAATCCTATGTGTATATGTACCTTAAAAGGGGACTCCCAATTTCATCAAACACTATTAGACTTAAGGTCACAGATATCTCTAAACTTAATTGTAGCATATGACTTCAATACCCCACTCTAATCAACTGACAGATCATCCCAGCAAAAAAATAAACAGAGAAATATCTGGATTAAATGTCATGGAACAAATGGACCTAACCAATATCTATAGAACGTTACCTCCAAATGCTGCAGAATATACATTTTTTTTTCTCAGCAGCACATAGAACATTCTCCAAAATAGACCATATATTAGCACAAAGCATAACTTAACAAATACAGGAGAACTGAAATAATCCCTTGTACTCTAACTAAAATGGGATTAAACTACAAATCAGCAAGAAGAAAAAATACAGAGCATACAGAAATTCATGGAGACTAAACAGTGCACTAGTGAATGATGAATGAGTTATGGAAGAAATAAAAAAGAAAATCAATAAATTCATAAGATCAAATGATTATGAGAATACAACATACCAAAGCCTTTGTGACACAATTAAGGCAGTCCTAAGAGGCTCTAAATGCCTATATTAAGAAATTAGAGGGCTGGAGAGATGGCTTAGTGGTTAAATGCTTGCCTGTGAAGCCTAAGGATCCCAGTTTGAGGCTCGATTCTCCAGGACCCATGTAAGCCAGATGCATAAGGGGGCACACACATCTGGAGTTCGTTTGTAGTGGCTAAAGGCCCTGGCACACCCATTCTCTCTTTCTCTCTCTTCCTGCCTATTTCTGTATATCTCTCTCTCTCTCAAATAAATAAATAAATAAAAATAAAATATTTTAAAAAAAGAAATTAGAGAGTTCACATGTAAACAATTTATTGCTCTGCCTTAAGGCCTTGGAAAAAGAACAAGGCAAACCAAAAATCAGTAGGTGGCAAGAAATAATGAAGGTTAGGGGAGAAATTAATGAAGTAGAACCCCCCCAAAATCCAAAGAATCAATGAAACAAAATGTTGCTCATTTTAAGGATAAATGAGACTGATAAAACCATAGCAAATCTGACCAGAAGAAAAAGAGAAGAGATAAAAATTAATAAATTTAGAGATTAAAAAGGTACCATTACAACAGGTACCAAAGAAATTCCAAAAATCATAAGGACATACTTTAAGAATATATATGCCTCTAAGTTTGAAAATATGAAAGAAATGGATGATGTCCATGATTCATATGACCTACCAAAATTAAATTGAGACAAAGCATTTAAATAGACCTATAACAAGCATGGAGATCAAAGCAATTATAAAACGTCTCCCAGCTAAAAAATGTCCAGGACCAGATGGATTCACTGGTGAATTTTACCAGACCTTCCTGGAAGAACTAACCCCACTGCTTCTCAAACTCTTCCATAAAATTGAAAAGAAAAGAATTCTACTGAACTTCTATTCAACCAGCATCACCTTGATACCAAAACCTGACAAAGACAGAAAAAAAAGAGAAAATTACAGATCATTCTCCCTCATGAACATAGATGCAAAATTTCTGAACAAAATATTGGCAAACAGAATATATATCTGAAAGATTATTCACGATGACCAAGTAGGTTTTATCCCAGAGATTTAGGGATAGTTCAACATACCCAAATCAATAAATGTAATACAGTATATAAATGGAATTAAGGACAAAAATCACATGATCATCCCAGTAGACACACAGAAAAGGCATTCAACAAAATTCAACATCCCTTCATGGTAAAAGTCCTATAGAAAGTGGGAATAGAAGGAATATATCTCAACATAATAAAGGTTATTTATGACAAAACTACAACTAACATAATAGTAAATGGGGAAAAACTTGAAGCTTTCCCACTAAATTCAAGAACAATCT
Source organism: Orientallactaga sibirica (assembly GCA_036365145.1). Lineage (NCBI taxonomy): Eukaryota > Metazoa > Chordata > Mammalia > Rodentia > Dipodidae > Orientallactaga > Orientallactaga sibirica. Next base: position 35,545,970 of record JAEOAD010000015.1, on the reverse strand, counting down.
AAGGGTGTCCACCGTCCCCATTTTTATTTAATGTAGTACTGCAAGTCTTAGCTATAGCAATAAGACAAGAGACACTCATAAAGGGGATACAAATTGGACCATAAGAGATCAAATTATCATTATTTGCAGATGATATGATTCTATACATAAAGGACTCTAAAGACTCTACCAGCAAACTTTAGAGCAGATAAACACTTTTAGCAATGTAGCAGGATACAAAATAACCACACAGAAAGCAATAGGTTTCCTATATACTAACAACAAGCACAGAATGAAATCAGGGAATCTCTCCAATTCACAATTGCCTCAAAAAAAAGTACCTTGGAATAAATCTAACTGAGGACATGAAGGACCTCTACAATGAGAACTTTAAAACACTCACGCAGAAGAACACTAGGAAATGGAGAGAAATCCCATGTTCTTTGATTGGAAGAATAAATATTATGAAAATGTCAATCTTACCAAAAACAGTCTGCACATTTAATGCAATGCCCATTAAAATTCCAATGGCATTCTTCACAGAAATAGAAAAAACAATCTTAAAATTCATCTGGAAGCACAAAAACTTCGAATAGCAAAAACAATTTTGATCAACCTAAGGCTGGTGGTATCACCACACCTGATTTTAAGCTATATTATATAGCAATAGTAACAAAAACAGCATGGTACTGGCACAAAAATAGACACATAAATCAATGGAACAAAATTTAGAACTCAAAAAAAAAAACAATAAGAAACCAAACAATCCAATTAAAAATGCGCTATGGCGGTCTGGAGAGATGGCTTAGTGGTTAAGGTGCCTGCCTGGTAAGCCTAAGAACCCGGTTCCAATGTCCAGGTCCCACGTTTAGCCAGATGCAGTGACGCAAGGGTGCAATGCTACACTTGCCCACAAGGGGGCGCACACATCTGGATTTCGTTCACAGCAGCTGAGAGACTGCTGGCGTGCCCATTCTCTGTCTGTCTCCTTCTCCCTCTCTGTCCTCTCTATGTCTCTCTCCAAAAATAAATATATAAGTAAAAATAAAAAAATAAAAAAATGTGCTATGGAACTAAATAGAGAGTTCTCAAAAGAAGAAATACAGATGGATTATAAACATCTAAAAATGTGTTTTATATTTATAGCCATCAGGGGAATGCAAATTAAAACTATTTTGAGATTCCATCTCACTCCTGTCAGAATGGCTACCGTCAAGAGAAGAAATGACAATAAATATTGGCAAGGATATGGAAAAAGGGAACCTTCTACACTACTGGTGGGAATGTAGTCTGGTACAGCCATTGTGGAAATCAGTGTGGAGGTTCTTGAGACAGCTCAAAATAGATTTACCATATGACCCACTCCTAGGAATATATCCTAATGACTCTTCATTCTACCCTGGAGATTCTTGCACAACCATGTTTATTGAAGCTCTATTAACAATAGCTAGTACATGGAACCAGCCTAGATGTCCCTCAACAGATGAATGGATAATTAAGATTTGGTTAATTTACTCAATGGAGTTCTATTCAGTGGTAAAGAAAAATGAAATTATGAAATTTGCAGGGAAATGAATGAATTAGGAAAGGATTATACTAAGTGAGGTAACCCAGGCCCAGAAAGCCAAATGTTGCATGTTCTTTCTCATATGAGGATCCTAGCTGCAAATGGTTAGACTTGTGTGTGAGCTGCAACAAAAAAATGAGTAGCAGAGGCCAGTAAGCTAGAAAAAGGCTATAAGGGAGGGAGGAGAGGGAAGGACTTAAGGGCATGTTATTGTCTATATGTAAGTAGAAGAACAGAATACAGGGAGGGGAAAGGCCTAAGCGAGACCAGGGGAAGAGACTGTGTAAAAGAAAGACAGGGGGGAGGGTCAATCAAAATTAAAGATAGTCTGAATAAGACATGAAAACCTACTTTTGCGAATAATGGCACATCCAGAAGCCATAAATTGTTACTAGAAAATTTTTAGTGCCAAGGATGGGATACCTTCCAGTGATTTGTTGGCCAGAGAAGTCCCTGTTGCCTCCAAAACATTACAGGCTATTGTCAAGGCCCCTGGTTTCCCACAAGAAAACAGATGATAAGTACCTATTGCTGAAGACTTCACGTGTCTGGATGGCAATATCACAGAGAAATCAATCTGGGGCTGAGCTATAAACCTCCTCCCTGTAGACCAGCTGACTCTTAAGCTTGAAAAAGCAGCACTTCATGCAGACCTATGGGAGACAGAAGTCATCAGCAGTGAAAACAGTGGACACTAGAACCTTCACGTTTTACCAGACAGGCCAAATGACCAAATGGGTGCAATAGTGGCATGTCTGCTCTGGGGGAATCCAACTGATCTCTAATTGGACTGGAGGCCTGCTATATGGGAAGGAATACATGCCTGGTACTGAAAACCTAATCAATAGCCTATGGCAGGGGCTGGAGAGATGGTTTAGCAGTTAAGGCACATGTCTGCAAAGCCTCAGGACTCATGTTTGATTCTCCAGGTCCCATGTAAGCCAGTTACTCATGGTGGTGCATGCATCTTGAGTTATTGGTAGTTATTTTCCAGTGGCTAGAGGCCCTGGCATGCCCATTCTCACTCTTTATCTTTCTCTCCCTCTATCTGTCTCTAATAAACAAATAAATAAAAATAAATCTTTAAAAAAGCCTATGGCACAGGAGGTCATGAGCCTTAAGGGTATAAAGTCTGCTCTTTTCTGGCTAAATACATATATTATGCTCAGTAAACCACCCTGTAAATACTACAGTTAATGTTCATATTAATATATTAATGCTACTCTCACTTTTGGTTAGAGAAGCTTCTCTTTTCAGATGGAGGTGATCACTAGGATGATCCAAAAGGCAACATAGTGCTGAGAACAAGTGATGGAGGAGTGTCCAGCATGGAAACATCTCTATCATACCTCTAAGGCTCAGGGTCCATTTTAGACAAAGTGGTAGAAAGACTAAGAGCCAAAGGAAGGGTATGATTACTTACAATGCAACTGTCCAGACAGCAATTGGCCTCCATATCCATGACCTTGCAGTGCCTAGCAATACCTTCACAAGACCCTCATAATAGGAGAAAAAGGTGATGATATCAAATTAGAATAGAGACTAATGGAGAGAGGGAGGGGATATGATGGAGAGTGGAGTTCTGAAGGGGAAAGTGGGGGAGTGGTGGGAATTGTCATTTAATGTCTGTAAGTATAGAAGTTGTCAATAAAAATTATACATTAAAAAATAAAAAGTATCATGTTGAAGGTAACATGTTGTCAAATATTAACAATTTTATATGGTCCAAATTATTATGAATATAAGGAAATGCCAATCTTGGGCTCTCAAACTGGACAATAATAATCAAAATACTAGTTAGGTGCTGGACAATGTGTGGAATATTTAATGATGTTTTCTAAGTGTTTCATAAGCTGCTCAATGTTAAAGTACACTCATTTGTGCCATAGTTCTGGCCCCAGGTTGATTACTCATTATTCATGTATAGTAGTAATTATCTAATGTGCTTACTATAAACTCTTTGGAGAAGCTAACTAAAAAAAGCCTTATTCGGGAACAGGTATTATTATCAACTTTCTTGCTTTGTCTCATAAGCTACATTTCATAGTATTTCACTTTCCCTGTCAACTTATTCTATGGAAAGCAATGTTTTCACTGAGACACCTCTCAGGGGAGATGAGGTGAAGCAGGTGAAAGCTACAGCACAAAAGCCTAATAATAAAGTTTCCTTACATCACTGAAATGAAGGCCAGAACATGTCTGCAAACAGTCAGAAACTCAGAATGATTTCCCACATACCTACCAGTCAGAAATACATCTTAGGAGCAGTACACTTTGGCACATATGGCCAGTGTCAATCTTTTCAGCAGTATTCATGTTACTCTCTATGATGGTAACTGTCATTTTGGAGGGTACGGAATTATATATATATACTAAATTAATTATTCAGAGTGAGAAATGACAGAAAAGACCAAAATCATGCATTGTTGGCATGGATATTAATTAATAAGGCAAATTGTAGAAAAAAATGTATTAAAGAAATAGCTGAGTCAAGTTATTTTAAAACTTTTACCAGCAAGTCATAGAAGAGTAAAAAAAATATTGCAATAGTAAGTTTTATGGAAAAATAGCTGAGAGAAACAATTTGAAGTAAGAAATGTTTATTTTGGTGTATGGTTTCAGGGGCTTCAATCCATAATCCCTTGGCTCCTTGTTTTGGGGACAGGTTAGGGCTTACCTCGTTATGGAAAAGTAAACGAGAGAAAGTAAGAGGAAGACATTGGAAGCAAGATATACCCTTCATGGCACACCTCCTAGTGATCCATATCTTCCAACCAAGTCCCATTTTCTAGCCCACATTCAGATATGAACTCATCAATGGGTAAGTAGTACATTCAGCTATGAACTCATCAATGGGTAACTCCATAAATGAAGTCAGCATTCTCATGAATCTTTTCAAAGTGTCCCTAGCTGGGGCCCAAACCTTCAACACATAAATCTTTTGGAGGGGACATGCATACCCAAACCATAACAAAAAAGAAGATGGACATTTAATGAATGTCTAGTGTCAGCTAATGGCATTCTAGGTATGTTGAATATTCCCAATAATTCATGAGGAATTGGGTGTATTATTCTTTTTTTTTTTTTGCACATATAGCATTCAAAGCTCAGAGGGATTAAATATCACATCCAAGATGTACAGTTACTAAATAATGGAACAGATCTGTGATATGCAAGTGGTGATTTGGTTAATAATTGATCACTGTTAACTTAAAAACATATAATCCTCACTTACTTGGGTAATTAAAAGAAATTGTTTATTTGTAGTATATATTCCCAGTTAATTATATCAGAATATGAGAATGCCATAAATAAATTGGACCTTAATCTTGCAAGTTCAGATCACAAGATGCAAACTGTCTCAAAGGTTAGATGGTTGTCACCAACGTCCATCATCTTCTCTCTTCAGGGCCTCCAGGGAGTTGATTCTTTTCAACCACTCTTACAATTAGGTTTGGTTGTGTTATTAAATTTGAACCAATAGCATGTGAGAAGACAAAGTTTGTCTCCAAAGGCAAAGATTAAAAAATAATCCTCAGTGTTTTCTCTCACTTGCTGCCAAGAAAGTGAGCCGATGATGAGGTTCTAGGGAATCATGGAATCACAGGTGAATCTGGGTGTCTGACCCTGGCCAGGAGCATTTGCTTGGAAATTTTGCAGGAAAGAGAAGTCAACTTTTATTGTATTAGAGCCATTACTGTGCAGTGTTCACCAAAAAGTATTAGATAACTTGAAAAAATACAGATTTGATTTTGCAGTTATAACAGATAAATTGCCTTTTTGAGTTCATTTCCTCTGTAAATAGAAATAATAATTTTACTTCATTAAGTTGTTATAAAGATTAAATTAAATAATAGCTATAAAATTACTTTGTAAATTTTAGTGACTAAGCATAAGGAAGAAAACATAATTTTCAAAAATATGCTGCATTCTTATTATTTAGGACAATATTCCTTTATTTTTTAGTAACCTTAGTGAGATATAACTTACACTTTAAAGAGTTTTGCACATCAAAAGAATTTATAAGTGCCACCACAATATAACTTCAGGAATCAATCACTGAAGAGAAATATCATGAGTATATGTACTCACATATCACAGTCCTAGGCAATGCACCATCTCTCTCTATAGACTTGGCTTTGTGTATTCATTTAATATAAACAGACTCATCCACTTCGTGTTCTTTTAGTGTTGAGATTATTTCACTAAGTTCAAAGAGTTTGAAGTTTATCCATGTTATAGCATATGTATGTTCCTGTTTATTGACAAATAATACATGATTATTACATAGACCATCCATATTATTTGGTCACTTACTTGTTGATGGATAGTGGGCTGTTTCCATAAGTGGAAGTGGTAGAAAACATATTGAATAATGGAGAGTTCATACAGAACCTCTTGGTTCTTATAGGTTTGGGATTCTAAGCCCAGAACAGACAGAGGAAAAAGTAAACACTTTGAAGCTAGCAATAGTGAGTGTACAGGAAAGGAGGCTGTGACTTAGAACTAGTCACCCAACTAGTACACTGGGTGACTGAGCTAAAATTCTCACTCAAGGGATGGAGGTATGGCTTAGTGGTTAAAGCACCTGCCTGCTAAGCCTAAGAACGCTTGTTCAAATCTCCAGGTCCCATGTTTAGCAAAAGTGACACAAGCACACAATGTTGCACATGCACACAAGGGGGCACACACGTCTGGAGTTCGTTCACAGTGCCTGAAAAGGCTCTGGCTTGCCCATTCTCTCTCTGCCTCTTCCTCTCTCTCTCTTTCTCTCTATCTCTCTCTCAAAAAAATTCTCACTCAAGGTACCAGTCCCATTTTTGCAGTCATATTTGCTCTGCACAGTAGAGGAATTTATTTTGCCCTTATTCCCTCTCTCTTTAAATTCACTTTTACATCCCAAAAGAGAATTTCTTGGGATGAACATGTAAAAACAGTTTGGGGGCTGGAGAGATGGCTTAGTGGTTAAGGCACTTGTCAGCAAGCTTAATAACCTAAGTTTGATTCCCCAGTACCCACATAAAGCCAGCTGCACAGAGTAGCACATAAGCTACGTGGAGTTCATTTGCAGCAGCCCTGTTGAGACCATTCACTCTCTTCTTCTTCTCTCTCTTTCCTTCTAACTGACTAACTAACTAACTAACTAACTAAATGAATGAATTTAAAAATACTTTGGTTTAATATGTGGAGAACTATGAGAGATACAATATTGAGTATTTATTAAATTTTTTAGGTTAGGGGAGGCAAAGACAAAGAATCTGGGCTATCTGTTAGCTAATATTGTCAAATAAGTGAGTTCTATATTAACAAGAGACCCTTTCTTCAAGAATAAAGTGGATAAAAAGAAAAAATAGAATAAAGTGGAGAGCAATAAAAGAAACCATCCAACATCAACCTCTGGCCTTCACACACATACAACAAGGCATAAAAGATCTATGGCTAATTTTGAGAAAGTAAACAACATTTGCTAAACCAAAAGTTAATATAGTTTTATTTTTTGGATGTGCAGTGTATGAATGTGTGTGTGTGTGTGTGTGTGTGTGTGTGTGTGTGTGTGTGAAGTCAGAGACAGATGTTGAATATCTTCCTTGATTACTTTCCACCTTAAATTTTGGGACAGGGATTTTTAATATTTTTTTTTTAGAGAGAGACACAGAGAGAGACAGACACAGAGAGAGGGAGAGGGAGACAGATAGAGAATGGGCGTGCCAGCAGTCTCTCAGCTGCTGTGAACAAAATCCAGATGAGTGCACCCCCTTGTGGGCAAGTGTGGCATTGCACCCTTGCATCACTTTGCATCTGGCTAAATGTGGGACCTGGAGATTGGAACTGGGTTCTTAGGCTTAGGAGGCAGGCGCCTTAACTGCTAAGCCATCTCTCCAGCCCTGGACAGGGATTCTTGCTGAACCTAGAGGTTACCAGTTGGGCTAGAGAAGCTAGACAGTGAACCCAAGGATCCTCCTGTTTCTGCCTCCCCAGTGATAGGATTACAGGCTAGGTCCATGCCCCACATTTTTATGTAAGTCCTTTTGCCTTTCTGCTCCATGGGAGGTTACTGCCCTCCCTGAGCTCAGCTCAGGGATTTTAGGACAGCTTTTCCAATACTCCTAATCATTGATTATAGAATCCTTGATGTCAAGGGACAAAATGTGCTTTACAAACGTTTCATTACTTTAATCAGATTTTGGAATTGAATTATAAAGGTGAACCATGACAACAATTTAAGGGTCTGGGGCTGTTACCATCTATGGAACACATGGCAGTTCATCTTTATTTCCTTGACCAGGAAGGAAGTTATGTACACTCTCAATGGATCTCCAGTCTCTGTGCTCAATAAACCATCCTATGATTTACTAGGAAGCACTGTGAGAGCATCATTCAGATATGTGCTCCTCCACACTGATATGAGGTTGGCAATTATTTTATTTAAATTATTAGATCCTGTTGGAGAAGATGATATTAAATGTATCAGATTGTGGGGTTTGGTAATTTGCGTGTATGCCCCCTAATAGACTCAGGTGTTTATTAAAACTTGGATTTCCAGCTGCTTGGCTGGAGAAGGTATCACTGAGGGCAGATCCTGGGATCCAGCCCTATGGGCTCTGGCTGTTCGTGTTTGCTGGCTGTTTCGTTGTGGATCTGTGCAATGAATCTATGGAAGTGGTCCAGCCTCTTCTACTGTGATGGAATTTCCCCTTGAATCTGTAAGTATGAAATAAATGCTTTTCTTCCAAAAGCTGCTTCTGGTCAGTTGTTTGTCCCTGCAATGAGAAAGTAACAGCAATAGCTGCTATTTAGGTAATTGATGATTGTTTGATATTTGATATAAAGCAGTAACAGTAAACTCAATAACTGATGGCTTAGTCAATTTTGTTTTGCTACAACAGAGTACTGAAGACTAGATAGTTTATAAAAAATAATGAGGTTTATTTTTACTGATGGGTCTGGATGCTGGAAAGTCCAGCTTCTGGCAAGAGCCTCATGGCAGGAGAGCACACGGGTGAGCAGGTGTGTACAAGAGAGGGGTTTATGTGCAAGAACATGGAGAGAGGTACCAATATTCCTATGTGACAGCATACTTTCCTGAGAAAACTGATCCACATTTGAGTGATCTAACATAGTTTTTCTATTACGGTATCTATTCTTGAAAGTGGTGCCCCATGACAGATCATTTCCAATAACAGTACATTTTCAGTGGGGCCAAATCACATTCAAACTACAGTAAATGGAAAGATTGCAACAAAGACAAAGGAATAGCTTACTAAATACCACCTACTGAGGCACACTGCAAACATGATTAGCAAAATAAATTTCACTGAAAATAAAAGCTTAGTGTTTTTAAAAAGGCATGAAACCAGAGTACAACCATGAAATTCAAAAAATAAAAAAGATTCCCTTTTTGTAATGTTGGGGATCAAACCCAGAGCCTCGTACATGTTAGACAAGCACTATACTGATTGATCTACAGTCTCCCAACAGCCCTCCTCTTGTTTGTTTTACGATAGACAGGGTCTTATTAAGTTATTCAGGTTGGCCTTGAATACACTGTGGTCCAGGCAGACTTCAATCTTGTGATGCTCCTCCCTCAGCCTGGAGTGCTGGGATTATGAGGGTACACTGTCACACCTGGGTGAAAAATTCTTTTTTCTTTTTAAAAATATTATTTATTTATTTGCAAGAGCAACAAAGAGAGAAAGAATGGGTGTGCCAGGGTGTCCCGCTACTGCAACTTAATTCCAGATGCATGCACCCCTGTGCATCGGGCTTTCATGTGTATTACAGAATTAAACCTGGGTTGTCAGGCTTTGTAGACAAGTGCCTTAACCACTTAGCTATCTCTCCAGACTGAGAAATCCTGTCTTGAGCTTCTCCAGCATGTGCAAGAAATGATTTCTTATTTTAATACAATCAAATAGGATCTGCCAAGTGCTGGTATTGACTCTGTTGTCAAGGATAAAACATTAGGTGTAATTCTAGATCTTAATAACCTTGAGGGAGGAAACATATGAAAAGAAATTGTTCTCATAAAACAAGAAATTTGAAAACATTAAGTTAAGAAAAACCCTACAAGAACATGGAATCTGAGATAAGCCATCAAGATAGGGAAGAAATTTGAGAATGGTTACAGTAACAATGGATCCATGTTTGTGTTGATATTTTCAGGATAATAGTTCATCAGAGATACACTCAAGTGGGGCAGAGGGGAGGACATTGATGAGTGGGATGTGAGAATGGATTTACAATATTCTTTGGAATTCCAAAATGTGGTTCTACACTGATAGCTACTTTTCTATCTACTTTATTTTTCATATGTGTATTATATACATTTGTGACCACTTTTGGACTTTGTATGACAGGTAAATGTTTTCATATCAGTATAGAATGTAATTTATTTAAGACATTTCTCAGTTATATTTTGTTTTTGGGTTTTAAACTCATTTAATTATCATTATAATACATTTAATATTTACATTAAATTATGTCATCTATTTTCCTTAATTGAGCTTCTCAAATTGTTTCTAAGCTATTTTATTTTATACTAATAATTTATTTTATTCTTTTTAAAATAGTTATTTATTTATTTTAATTTTACATTCATGTTGGTGCCTTCGGTAGCCTTCTTTCTGTCCTCCCCCCTCCATCACTGTTGGTCCATCATCCATCTATGCTCAGTTATATTTTAAACTGAAGTGTAAGATAAATACATTGAGATACAAATAAGTACAAAGATCACGTGTATACTGCTTCCAATGCTTTGTACATGTATATGTCTTTGAAACGGACATTCATAGATAGAATTTCCCAGAACCTTCAGGGCCTCTACATTCTCACTTTGTAGTCAGTATCTCGTCTAACTCACCACTGAAGTCTATCATAAAAATTACTTTCACTAGTTTTGAACTTCACGTAGATGCAACCAAATAGTACTTAATTTTTTGAATTTGGTTTGTTTCATTCAGCATAATAATTGAGTTTATCTGCTTTTCCATACTTTTGTGGGTATCGATTGTTTTATTATGTTATGGGAATGTTGCATAATCTATTCATTCTCTCATTGTTGGACATTTAGGACATTTTTGAGCAATGCTGATACAAACAGATATCTCTTCTGTGCCATTTGCTTTTAAATACTGCTGCAAGGGTGTTGCAATATTTTATACATATTATTAACAGCAAAGTAGCTACCCATTGTGCTATCAATTTTAATTGTTTTAATCAGGAATTCACATCTTAGGAATTGTCACTTTCCCTTTAATCAGAAAAAGCCCATGTCACAAGATGGTACTACTGAAGTGTATACTTTAATATGCCATCTAGCATTATTTTTGGTCACAAGTTGTACAACTCAGTTTTAGATACAAGAATTCACATTGATGAAATTAATGACTTGCCAATTAGCATAATTAATGCTGAAATAGAATCTCATTGTTGATGTCAGCAATAACAAAGAAAAGTAGATTAGCCTAAACATTTTAAACAGACTCACTACCATTAATTGTGCAATTGCTGTTGCAATCAATGAACCTACCAAGACAGTAACCTACACACTTGGGTGAAGTGAGCAGGGTTTGATTTTCAATCCTTCACCTACATCTTCACATGGAGGTCATTGGTTTCTGGTGATATAAAATTATTAGACATCTCTAAGGATAGAGAATCCTGCATCTGGACTATTATTGAATCTTCCTCCAGTAAACCATTCATGTGCAGATCATCAGCACCTAAAAAAACAAGTGAAATGGACATTTATTAACCTGGCAACAAAGGTTAGGTAAATTATTTTCTTCCTTCTAAGGAATGTTAAATAAATACATACATGTCAGTGTGTGTGTGTGTGTGTGTGTGTGTGTGTGTTAAATTTTATTTGAGATTTGATTTCATTTTAACTTACTAGTGGTCATGAGAAATGAGATGTTACCTTCACATAAAATAGATGAGATAATTCACCAATTCTAACCACAGCCTCCTTAGAATTGTGCATAACCAATTTGGCTTAGGGAGTATACTGACTGAATTCTTATTTGCAATTTCCCACTCTTCCTTCTATCAGTCTTGCTTTTTTTAATTTATTTTTTTATTGAAAACTTCCATGATTAACCCATGGTAATTCCATCCCTCCCCCTACTTTCCCCATTGCAACTCTACTTTCCATCATATCCCTAGCCCCTCTCAATCAGTCTCTCTTATTTTTGATGTCATCATCTTTTCCTCCTATTATGATGGTCTTGTATAAGTAGTGTCAGGCACTGTGAGGTCATGGATATCCAGGCCATTTTGCATCTGGAGGAATGCATTTTTAGGAGTCCTATGCTTCCTTTGTCTCTTACATTCTTTCCACCACCTCTTCCAGAATGGACCCTGAGCCTTAGAAGGTATGATAAAGATGTTTCAGTGCCGAGCACTCCTCTGTCACTTCTTTTCAGCACTATGGTGTCTTCTGAGTCATCCTAAGGTCATTGCTTTGGTTAGAGAGCCTTCTCTAACCAAAAGTGAGAGTAGCATTAATACATGGATATGAACATTAATAGAAGTGCTTTTCAGGTATTTTGGTGAGAATAGTATATAAATTTAGACAGACACCAGCAGATGTTTCAACCCTCATGACTCAGGGCTCAAGACAAACCCTGTCATAGGTTTTCATTTTTTTGTGTTTCTTGTATTATAATGTAGAGACTTTTTCCTCTTGAGTTAATTTGATGCTTGGGTTTTCTAATTATCTGCAGTGTTCTTAGCCATGTGAATCTGAGTTTATATATCTTCAGTGTAGAAGTTTAAGGTGCCAGGTGAAGATCTTATACTCCAAGAGAAAATGCAGAAGTGACCCTAGCTGTTGAGTTTGCCAGCTATTCAAGAATTGTAGTAGACTGGGTGATACAAATTACTGGCAAATTATAAAATTCAACTGAGCAATATAGACATTTAATCAAAAGCAGCACAGAGTATTTATACAAGTATCAGGATTAAACTAAATAGATAATCTAGTAAAGCCAAAATCCTTAAGGATATGTATTGCCCTTTAATCCTGTCAACTAGGAGGTCAAGATTTCTAGTCTGAAATGGGTTTCAAGTCAACCTGGGTCCAGTCAGTCCCTGCCCCCAATAATGACCGAAGAAAAAGAGAGAGGTCGTAAAAGTCAGGAAACATCAAAGCAACAATAGTCAACACCAAAATGGAGCTTATTTGAGAAGGGTATAGCCAACCAAGAATATATCATTCAAATGTAATACATAGCCTTTCCTGACATGGAAAGAGATTAGCACTTCTAGTGCAGGCCTATGTATCTGGCTTTATATAAGTAGGCCCTGTTACCTTTTGGGGTGGCTTCCAATCTCACTAATGCTGAGTGCCCACCTTGAACTCTCTTGGTGCTGGGCAGCTGGGCATGAATGAGTTCTCTGGACATTCACAGCCCTTATAGTTGGGGATGGGAGACTTTGCAGGGTGCCTGGAATTGTACCAGAGCTGCTCGGCTGGTTCCATTTGTATTCTCCTTCAGCAGCTGCTCAGCTGGTCTTTGCTGACTTCTCCTTGAAGTTTCTTTACTTTTGAGAATGCTGATGTGAGTGGAAAATCCCCTCACCTTGTTTCTGCTCCATTCATGGATCAGGGCTACTGGTGCCTTGGAGGGATTCTGGCCCATTTTCTCCTTTCTGGAAGATCTTGGTCTCTCCTGCTTCTCTGCTATAGTTGATAATAACTTATACACCATCACTTTTCAGTAGAAGAGTGTATTTTGCTGTGTTTTTGTTTATTTCCTTCCCTAGGCTGCTTTGGCATGGTTAGTATGCTGCCATCTTACCTGGAAGCTCTCAGTCTCTTTTTTCCTATCAGCCCTTTCATTATGCAATCTGCATTTTCACTGGTTTGATTCTTGAACTGTCCAAGTCTAATCAGTGAGATACTGAGAGACCTTATGAATGTGGAAACTTCAACATAGCTTCCTTGAGAGAAAAAACAAGCCCCTCCCACTATCTCTCTGCCCAGCTAGGCAATGGACTGACCACAAGAGAAAGAGCTTCAGAAACCAGGTAATACCAGCCTGAGGTAAAACTTCCCCAGATGATTCATAGAGTCATGAGAATAAATGATTGGAAATAACTAAGTTGCCTTAGGATTGTTGTGGTAGAACATCACTGAAGTAAGTAAATTTAGACTTTTAAAAAGGTATAGAGTTTGATGTGATGTGATAAATGTATGCGGTCACACAATCATGATCACAATCAACATTCAGAATGTTTCCACCACCAGAGAGTGTTCCCTTGTGCTCCTTCATAGATAATCTCCTTACACCCTCCATCCCCGGCAGCCACTAATTTGTTTTCAGTTTCTTGCTTTGCCTTTTCCCAACAGTCATATAAATTGAATCATGTAATATGAAATCTTTTTCAGTTTGGCTTTTGAAAACAATCTTTTCCTTACTTAACTGGGTTGATTGTTTTCTCATTATTGACTTTTGTGAATTAATTTATGCTTTCTCACTACTACTTCATTATCAGTTATATGCTTTTCCTTTCAATGTGTGGCTTATCTTCAAGCTGCTTGTAAAGATAAGAGATTGTTTTCTATATTTTTTTAAAAATTTTATTTATATTTTTTTGAGGTAGAATCTTACTCTAGCCAAGGTTGACCTGGAATTCACTATGTAGCTTCAGGTGGCCTCGAACTCATGGTGATCCTCCTACCTCTGCCTCTAGGGTACTAAGATTAAAGGCATGTGTCATCATGCCCAATGGTTTTGTTAATGTTTGTAAAGTCCAGCTTATCAGTTATTTTCTTTTATGTTCATGTGTCTCACTTAAAATATTTTAAGGTAACAAAAATATTCAATGATTTCTTAAAGATGATTTATAGCTTTAGATCATACTTTTAGAATATATGGTCCATTACAACCTCATTTTTATTTATTTGTTTATTTATATTTATCTATATAATGTGTATACAGCCATGATGGTACCATAGTTTGCCTTCTCCCTGCCCTCCCCTCTTGGGGATTGTGGGTCTTGCATTGTGGGGATAGCCATCAGTTATGGGGGTGAGGCAATGTCTCTGTGCATAATGACCTAACTTATGGCTCTAACAGTCTTTCCGCCCCCTCTTCCATGAATTTCCCTAAGCCATGTTGGGTTAATTTTAGGTCTAATTCAGTGACGAGGTCATGGGAGTCTCTGTGTTTCTGAATATCTGATTTGGCAGGAGTTGAGTGTCTCTGTGTCTATCTCCTTCACCCCTGTGCTGATAGCAGGTTCACCAAGAAAGCAGCACTCTTGCTCATTTCTGCAGTTATTCTATGGGTTCAGCTGGTGCCCTGGTGAGGTGTGATGGGCTGATTCACTTCTTAGGTTCTGTGTCCATCTGAAAAAGAGAAGCAAATTATCCAATGGAGAGTGAGGTCAGTACAAGAAACATGGATAACCATTATTGTTTTAGAGAGAATTTAATAGGTGTAGGCCTTCTTGTATCCCACTACTGGTGGGACCTTTATATTAGAGAGTGAACTCAATTTTTAGATATGCTTCTGACTTGTTTCCCAGTTCCAGGTATTGGTTCTGTTCCACTGAGTGGATCCATTAGCAAAATCAAGAGTAGCTGGTAAACCAACATGGCTGTGTGCCACTATTGCATTTGTGTGAGCATCACATCTGGTTGATTGCTGCTTTGTAGTTTAGACCACAAGTTGCTTAGACAGATGTTGCTCATTTACCTCAGTTGCTCATATAGCACCTTCTGGCACCAGACAAGCTAACTGCTGGGGGCTGACTCTCTTCCTGATTCCAGGCAGGTCACTCTATGTTCCATCCCAACAGCAAACAGTGTCTTTGGCAGTAGGGTCTTACCATTAACTGTTGGTGGGTCATCAAGTATTCTGACAGAAATCTGTCTTCTTTTGGGACACCTTGTAGGTCTCACTGATCAACAGCTCATTGTGGATGTTAACTGCATGCTGATGCTGGGAGTTACAGGTCAGTGCCAAGGGAAAATAAAGAAGAAAAATATAGGTAGTATGAAAGAGAGAGAGAGAGAGAGAGAGAGAGAGAGAGAGAGAGAGAGAGAGAGAAAAAGAGAAAGAACAGGGAGTGAAAGAGAGGAATAGGAGAAGGTTGAGGTCAGTCTTCATCATACCCTCTCCAGGCTGCTGTGATTCAGGTGTTCTCTCTAAACACCTGATGAAGGTTCAGCCTTTTAGTATGTCTTTCACTATATAGGATTTTGTCTTACCATTTCCAATTGGGTCCAGTTTTTTATCCCCCCCTTACTCTCCCTTCCTGCCCCACCATCCCTATTGTCCAGTCCTAGAAATGTTTATTAGGTGTCTTAGCATCTTGGGCAAATTCAGGTTAGGAGCCACAGATGAGTAAGCTGATCCACCCTGTTAGCTTATATCTCTTGATGGGTTTATTAAGGCCATTAATATTCAGGGCAATAACTTTGAGTTTTGATTTAATACTTTCCATATTGTGGTGGTTTATGTGGTTTGGTGTTTTCTTGGTCTTTGTGTTTTCTTTTTTCCCTTATTAAAATTTGGTTATTGTGGTGTGCTTCTCAGGGGTACTTGAGATTGTTTATTTGATTCTTCTATGTGGAGAATTCCCTGAAGTATTCTCTGTAGCTTTGGCTTTGTGTTCAGATAGTTGTAAAGCTGAGTTTTATCATGGAAAGTTTTTCTTTCACCATCTATTAGGAGGGATACTTTTGCTGGGTAGAGTAGTTTGAGTTGGAAGCCACAAATTCTTAGAGTTTGCAGTGTTCCATTCCAGGCACTTATCGCTTTTATAGTTTCCATTGAGAAGTCTGAAATAATTCTGATAGGGTTTCTTTATATGTAATGTGTTGTTTCTCCCTAGCTGCTTTTAGGACTTTCTCTTTGTGATTAATGTTTAGAGTCTTAATGATAATATGTCTTGGAGAGTTTCTCCTTTGGTCCAGTCTGTTTGGAGTTCTGCTTCTTGTAACTTAATGGGACTTTATTTTGAAAGAGTGGGAAAGTTTTCTTCAATAATTTTGTTGAATAAGTTTTCCATGCTTTGATCTATTTTTTTCCCCCTCTGGTGTACCCATGATCCTAATGTGGGGACATATAAGGGTATTCCACATTTCCCTCATGTTCTATTCACAGAAATTTTTGAACTTGTTGAAATTTTTGGACTCATGAACTGTTTCTTCTGTTTTGTCTTCCAGTTCTATGTTTCTGTCCTCCACTTGGCTGAATCTATTCTTGAGAGCTTCAATAGAGTTTTGGGCTTGTTCAATTTGACTCATATTTTCTACTGCTTTTTTGTGCCTAGTTTCCATCCCTCTGTCGAGTTCCCTTTTCACATCATTTTCTGATTTTCTTAATGCTTTTTGGAGTTCATCCTTGCATTTTTTTATGTCTTCATTGAGGTTGGCCAGCTGGTTATTGAGGTCCTCTTTTTTTTTTTTCTGCCCTCCTTCAGATCATTTAGTTGTCTTTGGAACCCTTCCTGGTTCTTTTCTATTAGGTCTAATCTAGCAAGGACACCATTCATACAATTATTGGGTCTTTGTTGAATTTCTGCAAGTTCTGCTCTTTGCTTGGCCAGGGTTGCATAGCTTGTTTCTTCATTTTGGGGTTCTGATCCTATTGTCTCTTCTATGTTTTCATTAGAGACATCCATTGTGGGACTGGGCAATCTAGCTGGATTTACTTGCATCTGATTTTTCATGCTATTCCTTTTTCCCTGTGATCTGCCCATCACAATGGTACAGAAAGCCTAGGGTGTGGGATGCTAGCCTGCTGGCCTGGGGTGGGGGGGGCAGTGGTGAGTGTGAGGGCAATGGCCCCTGGAGTTCAGAAAGGCTGGAGTGGGGACACTGGCCTGCAGACTTGGGTCTCTGTTGGGAGGTGGGAGGGTGTTGTGGTGACTGGGCAGCTGGGACCATGATCCCATGCATGGGGGGCTTAGAAAAGCTAGGGCAGGGACATTGGCCTGCTGGCCTGGGTTCCTTTTGGGGGATGGAAAGGAGAGTGGCAACTGGGACTGCAATCACCTGCAAGGGGCTCAGTAAGGCTAGGGCCAGAACCCTGGCCTGCTGCCCTGGGTCCCTGATCAGAGGTGGGCGGGGGAGTCACATGGGAGGGAGAGTGGCGCCTGGAACCACAATCACCAGAACAAAGCTCAGGAAGGCTAGGGCAGGACTCCTGGCCTTCTGGCCTGGGTCACTGATCAGGGGTGGGAGGGGGAACTGTGATCACCCACAGGAGGATCAGGAAGGTAGAGCAGAACCTGACTGGCGAGTGGGACTGCAATGGTGCGCGCAGCTCAGGAAGGCTAGGGAATGACCTCTGAAGCTCATTTTGATGTGTGATAGAAATCAGGATTGATTTTGTTGTTAAATCACTGAGTTTTGGGGTGATTTGTTATAGAACATTATTGTATCAATAAGTTTACAACCATTTGTATTTATTGTGGTCTCCTAATTCCTTCTCCTCTCTATCATCTGTCTATATTCTATCTCTCAATCATCTATGTAATTTCTACATAGTCAGGAAGATGCTACTTGACAACCTCCCACCACACACAAAATGATCATAATACTTATTAGTAGTTACACTGAGAACACATAAACATGTAACAGTATTCTGATGGCTGTCCTCTTTGTCCACCTAGGAAAAATGGGACCATAACATGAATGAGTATCATTTTATCCCCTTTCCTTACATTTCTTTAAAGTCTTCATCTGTAAAGAGCACAGGCACACTTAACTGCTGAGAATCATTAAATTCAGTTTTATGTGCACGGTAAATGACACTTAGCAGCAGCTCTTTTGTCGCCTATTGCTTCAGAGGAATGGCTGTCTTGAGCATCACATTTTTTCCTGTTGCTTAGCAACATTGTGTATTTTTCAGTGAGTTGTCTCTGATGGATTTTGACCTGACCAGAATATATCCTTGAATAACAAACATAAAAGGGATATTTACTTTGGGTTTTTAATTTGGATATAGGCCTAACACATTACTCTTATTGGTAATAATATTAAAATAGACAGTAATCATTTTTTTCACTTTTTATAAGGTATTTTATATGTATTAATACTGATTATTTTGCTTTAGTACTGGGCATAAGCATATAAATTTCTTTTAAAATATTTTTATTTATTTGAGAGAGAGAGAGAGAGAGAGAGAGAAAGAGACAGGGAATGAATAGGCACATCCTAGGGAATCTTGCCACTGCAAACAAACTCCAGATATATGTGCCACTTTGTGCATCTGGCTTTATGAGCATACTTCAGAATTGAACCTGGACTAGCAGGCTTTGCAATTAAGTGCCTTTAACCACTGAGCTATCTCTTCAGCCTAAGCATTTAAATTTTGTATGAAGAATATCTCTGTGACTTTCCTTAAAATGGCTTTCACGAAGGAAGAAACTTTATTAACTATGTTGACATAGTTTAACTTTACTGGAAAAATCCTATAATAATCAAAATCTTATGGAAGATCAAGCCTCATGTAAAATTGTGAATGCTTATAAATATGAACATAAGTATTAACAACTTAAATAATGTATATATATTCATGTTTCTGGAAAATGTACTGCTATAGTCTGCTCTCTATATGGTCTCTTGCCATTTTTTCCAACCCAGGATTTCTTTCTTTCTGGATTACTTCCTATTAGAGAAGTGAAAGATAGTGCATAATCACTTTTCTTGCTTCTGGACATTGCATCCGGACATGAGAATGTGACTCAGTTGAGGTCACAGGGATCTAAAGGAAGTCTGACTCATCCTGTGAACACAGGAGAGAAACATCCTCTTCTGACAATTGTCACTTTGTCCTCTTTCACAGAATCTGGAAACCGTCTTGAGCATTACAGGGATGATTGCCTTTGTAAATGAATTTGAAACAGGCTATAGACCTAAAAGTGTGATCTCAAGTTATAAACCCCTATAAGGAACCATTGAATATCTTTTTTACCTTAAGGTAAGAAAATATTTATTAGATGAGACACATGGCCATAAAAGAAAATAACTTATAAATTGGGCTAAACTAAAATTAGGAAAGAAAACCTCTACTCTTTGCAAAGACTTGAAGGTGAAGGTGCACGCCCCTCTCTGAGTTGCTTGATGCTGCCATCTGGTTGGTAAATTTAGGCTTAGCAATCCAATCTGCTCTGCATGTCCCTCCTCTATCTGAATTGCCTGTATAAAAGGCAGAAAGATTTTTGTCTAAAGTTCCATTAAGCTGAGCAAAACAGTAAAGGGTATCTGGTCAGTAGTTAACATTTTAATGGCTATCACTAGATTATTTTTATCAAGAACCAATAACAATTCATGTGTAACATTTTTTATCTTCTCAACATTAGAAATACTATAATTCATTTTATACTTTTACTGTGTGGGAGATAAAGAAGACAATTGATATTTTATTTTTGCTTGTATTTGTATTTTTCCCATGTTAAAAGATTGAGCATCATCTATATATCTTATTAGATATATTGTTTATTTCATAACTACTTTATCTTATTTTTGTGGGTCTTAATTTTATTTGTGTTGTTAATGTTTTATTCTAATGTAGTGGAGGTTTTTTATTTTGAAATTTCTTTGCTTTATTAAAGTTATTTATTGAACATGTATTAGGTTCCAAGCATTAAATGTGGCTCCAGAAGGCACTGAAATTGCTACCAAAATTTTTCTTCAATGCAAAGCTACAGTTACATTTCATGAAAAGTCTACATGCAGTACATATTTGGAAAGTCTGTGAATCACTTTGTTTTACTAATATTACCAACAAAAAATTTTATTTCCTACAATTTATAAGTGAGTGATTCCATGAACTGTTTTTAGACTGTTAAAAAGATACTGTTGGGCTGGAGAGATGGCTTGGCGGTTAAGGCACCTGCCTGCCAAGCCTAAGAATGCTGGTTCCAATCTCCAGGTCCCACGTTTAGCCAGATGCAAAAAGTGATGCAAAGCCGCAATGCCACACTTGCCCACAACAGGGTGCACACATCTGGAGTTCGTTCACAGTGGCTGACGTGCCCATTCTTTCTTTCTCTCTCTGTCTCTCTCAAATAAAAAAAAAAATACTGTTTTCTTTCAACTGTTTTATTTAAAAGACATTCATTCTGTCTTTTCCAGAGCCAGTATATGTAAGAATAAAAATTTATTTATTAGCCAGGCGTGGTGCCTTTAATCCTAGCACTTAGGAGGCAGAGGTAGGAGGATCACCATGAGTTTGAGGCCACCTTGAGACTACCTAGTGAACTCCAGGACAGCCTGAGCTCAAGTGAGACCCTACAAAAAAATATTCTTACGTATTCAGTATATGTAAGAATAAAAATGTATCTCTAGCTCAACAATTAATTTATTGTGTTTTAACATAACATTTTTTAAAAAACATCTAAATCATGGGCATTCTCCAGATTGGAATCGCTCATAGGATAATCCTCTTAAATCTGCATTTTACGTGTAACATGAAGAATATTGAATAAGGAGTGGCTTTTAGGAGAAATCAAGGAGTTGAGCTTTGAGGCATATACATGCTAGTCTGTGGGGGTTTGAAGCTACAAAGGCATTTCAGAACCATCCAGAAATGAGATGACCAGATCTTCGCAGCCACCACTCTATCAGTCATTGATTAGTCCAATGAAGAAAGAGCCTTCACCTTAGCAAGGAAGATCTCTAGAGTAAAGATGACCCCTGCAGGTCAGTCAACTGAGGCTGTTCTGGCAGCTAGAGAAGGAAATTTTTCTGTGAAGAAGGCTCTGAGTATTCTATACCATATCCACCAGCCAGAGTCTTCTGAGTTTGATCTCTGAGATTTTATCTTTCTATAGTTTCATCTCAGTTTCATTGTAGCCCAGGCTGAAAGTTAGAGCGTACAATTCTGCTTAACCTCAGCAAAATGCTTGAAGGGTGTGGTCTTCATAGAAGGTTGAAGATGGATATATCTGGGCATGTGTTACTCATCAGAGATCTTTCATGCCCTCAAACATCAAGCTACCATACGGAAGCAGTTTTTAGTGTAGAGCAGGATTATCTATCAATTCCCTCATCTGAGGTTTCCCAAGAGAAGACTAACCTGTCTAGTACTTTGCTGTTAAAGATTCATTTGTTTCCTTGCTCTAGAACCATCTGCTTATAAAGCCAGTGTTCTATCATACCAAGTAATATAGTCAGCACTGTTAGTTTCTCTTCTTTTCATTATTTTTTCTATTCCCATTATGCAAAGCATGGGCTAATTTTCATCTATCACTTTAATAACTACAGTGCATGTGTAATTAGAATAAAAGAAAATATAATTAATCATATTCTGTTTATTCAGGATCAATTTATGTGGCAAGAAAGAGAAAATTAATAAAACTTAAATATTTTTCTTTTTTCCTTAGACATGAATGTGTTTCAAAGGTTTCAACTTTAGTTAGACATCAAAAGAACTGCATTCAGCAGGAAACAATTTCTTTCTTGGTCTTTCTCTTCCTTGAAAGAGATGAGATATATGTTTGCTACCTCATATTTGTTGTCATTTCTCAGAAGCAGAATGAGGTTCATAACAGTAACATTTATTTAAGACTTTTATTTATTTATTTGCGAGCAGAGAGTGATAAAGAGACAGATAGAGAGAATGGGCACTCCACCTTGTGTACATGTGTGACCTTGTGTGCATGTGCGACCTTGTGAGCTTGGGTCACCTTGTGCATCTGGCTCACGTGCGACCGAAAAAGTTGAACATGGGTCCTAATGCTTCACAGGCAAGCACCTTAACTACTAAGCCATCTCTACAGCATCCCATCAAGAAATATATTAAATAGAAGTAAAGAGAGAACTCACGCTTGTCTTGTTCTAGATTAGTGGGAATTCTTTGGATTTTTCTCCATTTAGCATCATGTTGGCTATAGGTTGTTATAATAGTGCTTATTATGTTGAGATATATTCCCTCCATCCCTAGTCTCTCCAGTGCTTTTGTCATGAAGGGATTTCTGTCTTTCAATCTATTTATGTCAATTTGTGCAATGTGTTGCATTATTGATTTATGTATGTTGACTATTTCTTGCATCTCTAGAATAAAAAGCTAACTTGATTTTACATGTAAAGACAACATGCTATGAATTCCTCCTATTCATTAGTTTAATTGACATCACAACTAGTACTTAATTTCACCAATGTCCATGATCAGGGTCATAATTATTTCATCAATTTGAAGCAAAACATTAACTTTGTAGGCATACATGTAGCCCATGTTTTTTCTGTCACCTTTTCTCACATACCTTTCAACTCCATAGGCAGAGGGTTTAGGGAAAATCCTATAAATGATACCCTTAAGGGTAAGCTCTTTTCAAGGTACAGTCTATTTTTTCATTTTAGGTCAACCCCTTGGTGATTACATTTAAAGTTCAAATGAATGAACATTCAGTGACATTTTTGTCAGCTGTGTCTGTAAGCAACGTCATTATAGTGGAATAGTAATGCAAATAACTCTGCCTAGTTCCATTAAATGCCACATTGTACTATAATGAAAGTGACATTTTACTATTCCTCAACAATCAAATGAATTACAACATTTATTGCTAGTTGTACTTTAGGCACATTAATATTTGTAGCAGACATGCTATCTTCAGAAAGAATCAGAAGGATTGATAGGGGCATAAAAGTTAGCAGATATGCTTCAGAGGTCTGACAAAAATGAGGCATGAATAGAGTGTATAATTACCAGTGACCTTATCTGCTCTGCTGATAGAGACTAGGAGCTCTTCATCCTGGCACCCAGAAGCACACAAATCCTGTTTCCTTTAATTGCCTAAAACCATTTTCCAAGTAGTCTTTTTTATGATACTTTATGCATCTTGTGGTACTTTCAAAAAGTTTCTTCTACAGCACAGTGCAAGTGCTGTCATTGACAAAAATTACTAGATTTGAAAATATAATTTTAATGTATATCTTTATTTATTTATTTATTTATTTATTTATTTATTTATTTATTTATTTAGAGAGAGAGAGAGAGAATGGGCATGCCAGGGCCTCTGGCCACTGAAAACAAACTCCAGGTGTATGTGATCCCTTTTGCATCTGGCTTACATGGGTCCTGAGGATTGCACCGGGGTCCTTTAGCTTTTCAGGCAAACACCTTAACCACTAAACTATCTCTCCAGGATAAAAATATAATTTTCAAACCAGAATGCTTGAAATCACTTAAAAAACTTTAACTGCCACTACAGATTCCTGAAAATGAGGTGTAAAAATGAGATCATAAGTAAAATAAAGAATTAAGACTATTTATTGTTATCTAATGGGGATTTGTGAATAATTTCTCTTTTAAGCTCGCTAATGAAAGTTTATATTAATCATTCCTAATTCTAGTAATCAATGTAATATTTACCATATAAATATGGCAAGAAATATGAAGAAAAAATTTTTCCTAAATTCTTATTAATACTAAGTAGACACAGCAAATATGACTGACAGACAGTCACTGAGGAAAAGACCAAACACTATAAATTTACTTTGTGTAGCAACACTATAGGCACTTGTGAAATTCATTCTCCCAGATGAAATAGAAATTCATTCAACCCAGATGAAATAGACAACAGATGAGCTGGGGATATGTCTCAGTAACAATGCTTACTGCAGAATAATGCTTATAGCAGTATTATATATTATATTATATTATATTATATTATATTATATTATTATTATATTATAATTATAGCAGGAGGATCTGAATCAACACTCACATAAAAAGTCCTCCATGGGGCTGGAGAGATAGCTAGTAGTTAAGGGACTTGCCTGTGAAGACTAAGAACACATGTTCTAATCTCCAGGTCCCACATTGCCAGACACACTGATGCAAGCATGCAATGTTGCACAGGCACACAAGGAGGCACACATGTCTTGAGTTCATTCACAGTGGCTGAAAGGCCCTGGTGTGCCCATTCTCTCTCTCTGCCTCTTTTTCTCTCTGTGTGTCTCTCTCAAAAATAAAAAATAAAATAAAATAATCCAGCTGTGGACACACATACTTGTAACTCCAATAGTAAGGGGAGTAGAAACAGGAGTATTACTGGAGTTTGGCTTGTCAGCCAATTCAACTGAAAAATAGCATAAGCTCTAGGTTAGCTAAGAGACACTATCTCATGAAAATAAAGTAGAACAATGATACAGAAGAACACACAATGTACTTCTATGGTTTCCACATGTGTACAAATCTGCATGCAAACACTGATAGAGCACAAGCATATGCACACTAAAAAATAGTTGTCTCTTATCTGCCCTATGAACCACAGTGTTGTAGCATGTGAATGTGATGCTCTGTGTGCACATCTGTACTCCAAGCATCCCTTAACCACTCATCCCACATGTACCTTTTCCACCACAAATCATTACTCATCGCATAAGAACCCATACACCCTCCATCTCTTCACACACCTCCCATTACAGCCCAAATTTGGATAGAACGGGGGTGTTGTTTTAATAGAATCCAACAAAATCCAGAACATCATTAGAGAATACTTTGAAAACTTTTGTTCCCGTAAGCTGGAAAACCTAGAAGAAATTGAAAAATTTCTAAATGCATATGACCTACCACAATTAAAGTAAAAAAATTCAAATAACTTAAACAGATCTATTCTCATCAATGAGATTGGCAATCATATATATATTTAAGAGAGAAAGAAAGAATGAGAAATAGAGAATAGGTGTGCCAGGGCCTCCAGTCACTGCAAATGAACTCCAGACATATGTGCCACATTGTGCATATGGCTTTATGTGGACATTGAGGAACTGAACTTGGGTTTGGGTCCTTTGGCTTTGCCAGCAAGTGTCATAACCACTAAGCAATCTCCCCAGCCCTCAAATGTTTAAGGAAGAACTAATACCTATGCTTCTCAAATCAATCCACAAAGTATAAGTGGAAGAAACACACTAGCAAATTCATTTTATGAAGCCAGTATTATACAATATATATATAAAATCAGATAAATTCAAAACAATAAAATAAAATTACACACCATTTTTTTTTGAGGTAGGGTCTCACTCTAGCTCAAGCTCAGGCTGACCTGGAAGTCACTGTGTAGTTTCAGTATGGCCTCAAACTCACAGTGATCCTCCTGTCTCTCGCTCCCGAGTGCTGGGATTAAAGGCATGCACCACCACACCTGGCTTACAAACCAATTTTTATGATGAACACAGGTACAAAAGTTCTCATCAGAACACTTGCAAACCAAATCCAAGAACAAATTAAGATCATATACATATACATCATGACCAGATATGAACATATACAAATGAAATTCACATACATAAATCAAGAAATATGTTATACTATATAAACAAACTTTAGGACAGAAATCACATGATCATTTCAATAGATGTAGGAAAGGTATTCAACAAAGAGCTATGTGCCTTCATGATAAAAGTCCTTCAGATGGGCTGGAGAGATGGTTTAGTAGTTAAGGCACATTTCTGCAAAGCCTAAGGACCCAGGTTCGATTCTCCAGGTCCCACATAAGCCAGATATACATGGTGGCATATGCATCTGGAGTTTGTTTGGACCCATTCTCATTCTCTCTCTCTCTTTCTCTCTATCTCTATTAAATAAATACAACAAAAGTCCTGCAGAGATTAGGTAGGTATGGGTGGAACATACCTCCAAGTAGTAGAGGCTATATACAAGAAACCTAGAGCCAACATTATACCAAACGGGGGAAACAGAACATTTCCTCTAAACTCTGATGAGACAAGGAGTCTCACTTTCATCAGCCCTATTCAGCATAGCACTTGACATCTTTGAGAAATATGGTAGAGAAAGGCATAGACAGGATACACTTAGGAAATGAAAGCCAAACTATTCCTATTTGCAGATTATATCATTATGTTATTAAAAGATTCTATGGCATCAACCAGCAAACTCAGATATAATAAACATTTTTAATATATTATACAATAAGCAATTAATATACAACAATCAGTGGTTTTTCGATGTACCAATAATAAACTTGTCAATAAATTAGGAAAGCTATCCTGGTCACAACTGCTAAGACAATACAATAGATAAAAGGGCTATGGAGATGGCTCAGTAGTTAAAGGCTCTTGCTGGCAAAGCCTACAAGCCTGGGTCCAATTCCATATAAAACCAGACACAAAAAGTGGTGCATGTCTGGCATTTGTTTGTAGTGGCAAATGGTCCTGGTGGATCCTCCCAACCCATACTTGTGCAAATAGTTGTTGTGGTATTTTTCTTTTATGTTACCTTGATAACATTCCACCTATTTATAAGTATCCATTGCTTTATTTTATGTTAGTGTAATCTTTACATTTACGATTTTCTACCAATGGAATTATACAATACATATTATTTTTGCTCTGCTTCTTTCATTCAGCAAAACTTTTTGATTCATTCATGTGATGCAATTATCAATAGTTCTTCCATCTAACTGCCAAATTTCCATTGTATACATATATGCTAATTTGTTGATCTCTTCAACTATTGATGAACATTTTATAGTGCTATTATGAGCACTCATGTATGTTTTTTATAGACATAACTTTACTTTTCTTAGTTAAATATATCTAGAAATGAAATTTGAATCTTCCTAATTCCCATGATGTTGGGTATTATTTTATATGCTTGTTTGTTATTGATACATCATCTTTGAGAAAATAACAGTTCAAATGATTAAGTCAATTTAAAATTATGTTCCTACAGTTGAGTTTTGAAAATCCTCTGTACAACTGATACAAATCTTTTATCAGACAGATGCAGGGAAAATTAGCTTCTGGTCTATGGATAATATTTTTATGTTCCCATGAGTATCCTTCAGAAAGCAGAAGTTTTAAGTTTCAAAGAAGCTTAATTTGTTAGTTAGGTTTGAATATGTTTTATTTTATGCCATTCTAGTCTAGATTATACTATTAGAGAAATCTTCAAAGTCACTTCTTGATGGCACTGTAAATTAAACATGCATTATTAGAAAACTATTTTCATGACCAAATTTCAGATATCAAGGATAATGAGGACTTCATCTTGAAAAATAGTGGGAAAATTGAAAAATAGTTGATTCCATATTATATACAAGTGACATATGTTACTTGCACTCATTTTGTATTGCCAAAGCCAGTCATAGGAAAATTCAAGTAATTAGAAGCCTATCACTCTTTAATTACTTCTAATTCAGGACTGCCAACTTGTAATTATACATGCTTATGAAGAACAATATATGATGTTTGATTTATGTATATATTTTATAAAGATTAAATGAGTAGTGTATCCCTTG
Organism: Orientallactaga sibirica; assembly: GCA_036365145.1. NCBI lineage: Eukaryota > Metazoa > Chordata > Mammalia > Rodentia > Dipodidae > Orientallactaga > Orientallactaga sibirica. The sequence goes on along the minus strand of JAEOAD010000015.1, from coordinate 35,518,198 downwards.
ATTTAATCTTTCTTTTCTTTATTGTGAATACAGTTAAAAATCCTGTCTTCTGTCTATTTTGCCTATTTCCTTCTACTGTGTAACAGAACAGTATGTTCCCTCCTTAACTCTCAAATTGTACTTAATAGCTAGTCTCTCATCTCCCTCTCCAGCTTTCTTCAGTTTCTGTATCACCATGAGTGCAACTCCACATATTTGGGTTTTTCTTCAGCACTTATCAATCCTTTTGAACTTCAGCACATATCAAGCCTTATATCCTTTAGCTCTTCTGTTATTCTCTAGGTTCCATCCTCTATCCTTTTAAGCCATGGCATGCTAAGATTATGTAGACAGTAGAGAAACTTCAGTAATATTCTTCTCAAGGGCAAACAGAGAGGACAATGGATAAGGTAGATCACACTCAAAACTTTGGCCTCCAGGAAGACAAAACACAGGACTGGCACTGAGAGGATATGCCTGTCCAATAGCATAGACAGAAAATTATTGAGAATATGCTGTACTTGTCCATCATTGATAAAGATGTCAAGGGTGGAAACTGGATTGCTGGATTGTTTTGCAATTATTTGTGGCTCACTGCTCATCTGTATCTCAAGGAAAGAAAACTGTAGTGAGGAAAATGGGGCTTTATTTTGTGTCCCCTCTACACTGTATTGATTTATAATCTGAGAAAAGAAACTCCAGCAGATTCTGTAAACGGTAAGAGGCATGGGAAGCCAATGAGAGGAATGCTAATGCAGATTCTTGCCATTATCTCCCTCATTTTGTTGGTGTCAGCTTACACCTACATTTGAAGAATGTGTCCTTTCTTACTGCCCAGGCTGACCTGGAATTCACTCTGTAGTCTCAGGGTGGCCTCGAACTCATGGCGATCCTCCTACCTCTGCCTCCCAAGTGCTGGGATTAAAGGCGTGTGCCACCATGCCCAGCAGTGTGATGCATTTTTTTTTTTTAAATACTGTGCTTGCTTTGGGAGCACATATACTAAAATTGGAACTCAAAACCTTATATCTTCTCTCATAGCTATTTTAGCTCTGCTAAACCTATACTTGTATAAATGACTAATCTCAACATCCCTGACTTTGTTTCCCTCTTCTAATAACATAAAAACAAGATGGCAATATGAAAATGCAAAACTAATACTTTCTTCTCAATTGTTATTTCAACATTAACAAGCCCTATGTAGTAAATTAGAAATTTAGGGTGTATAGACCAAGAGCTTTTTAAGCCCTAATAAAGTAAAATTTACTTTACATCTGCCTTAAGGATTGAACAAGTTTATCTTTCATCTAATAAACTTACATTATTCAGTTTAATTAAGCTAAATCCTGACTATACTGGTGGAATCTGACCCCTGAAACTTTAGTTAACAGCTAAAATCCCTAATCAACTTGCTTCAATCTACTTCTCCTGCCGCCAGGAAAAAAAGTCAGGAGCAATCCCAGAAGAATTCAAGCAGCTTCTTTAATTTACAGTTCAATATGATAATTAACTTCAGGACTGAGGTAAGAAGAGGGTTTAACCTATTTTTTTTCCTTGTAGCAATTACAGTTCTAATATTTAACCTTAAAATATATTTTTTTAACCACTTCCTTAAGCTTTTGAAATAGATAGCCTTAAATGTATAATAATAATAATAATAATACTCTTTGAGTTGGGGAAATAGCTCAGTGGTTAAAGTCATTTGCTTGCAAAGCCTGACAGCCCAGGTTTAATTCCTTGGTACCAATGTAAATCCAGACACACAAAGTGACACATGCATCTGGGGTTTGTTTGCAACAGTAAGAAGTCCTGACATATCCTTTCTCATTCTCTCTCTCTGCTAGTAAATAAATAAAAATATTTTTAAAATAATAGTATTAATTTTTCCATTCTCAAATTCAGGTTAGCCTATGAATGAATTCAAAAAGGTTCAGAATGAGAAAAATAAAATTATAATAAAATTACTGATAATAAGCTTTAAAGCAACAAATGTGACTGGAGAGACGGTATAGTGGTTAAGGCACTTGACTGAAAAGCCAAAAGACCCAAGTTTGATTCCCCAATACCCATGTAAAGCCAGATGTACAAAGTGGTGCATGCATCTGGAGTTCATTTGCAGTAGCTAGGATGCCTTGGTGCACTCATTCTCTCTCTCTCTCTGCCTGCCTCTGCCTCTCTCCCTAAAATAAATAAATAAATATTAAATATTAAAAATTATTAAAAACCAAAATGATTTCAATACATTAAAGTATGAAAAATTCATAAATACCATATGCCATCATCAAATCTTAGTTATAGCATTCATTCCACTTTTTCTGTAATCATACTTTTACCACAGACATAATGATCTAAATCCTCAATATTATGAAATAACTCCACTTTGTATAGTCTATTAATTAGTTGTATTACACTCCTAGTCAGAATAATTATAATGAAACACCTTAAACTTCTCATTAATATTTTTATGACCCTCTATCTACACCCTTATTAATTCTAATTTCATGACTTATTCTTCATATATTAATTCCAAGTTCAACCCATTTTTCAAAATTATCAGTTCTTTCACAAAAAAATTTCTTCATTTCTGTTAGTACTTCATCAAGTATTCCTAATTATAACCTTTTCAGCAATAGAATTAATTCTTTTATATTCTTTTTGAGGCCACTCATCTCAACAGTAATATTATTACTCAATGAGACAAACTGAGTGATTAAATATAGGATTTACTTCATAATTGACACTTATTGGGAAGCTCTCATTATTTGTAGCTTTGAATATTACCCAAAATAATTCAGACACATTAAATATACTCCTAATAATGTTTAATTATTCAAAATTAATTCTACATGGTCAAACAATTTGATATAATTAGCATATATAATAGCCTTTATAGTTAAAAAATGTGTATATGGTCTACACTTAGGATTCTATAAAGCCACATAGACCCATGCATCAATAGTTTGAGCAGCTATTTTAAATTAGGTAGATATAGGATAATACAAATTACCATTATTTTTAAGCTACTATCCATAATATATCTTATCCATTTATTCTATTATTTATATGAGTTGTAGTTAAAACATTAATATTTTGCAGCTATTATAATTCAAACTTCATGTAGTTATATAGAGCTACAGCACTTTTAAAGGTCCCTACATTAACTTCATCACCCCTTTCTGCTTAGCTAATACTAATTATGAATGTTTACATTTACAGCCAAACTACACTACTAGCTTGAGGACTTCAGTCCATTCTTTCACTAATAACTACTTAATGACTTTAAGTAGAGGGGAGAAAGAAAAGAAAGAGAGAGAGAGAGAGAGAGAATGGGTACACCAGGGCCTGGAGCATCTATAAATGAATTCCAGACACATGAGCCACTTCATGCATCTGGGTACTGGGGAATCAAACTCAGGCCATTAGGTTTTGCAAGCAAACACCTTTAACCACTGAGCAATCTTCCCAGACCCCATCTATCTGATGACTTTTAACTAGTCTTACTAACCTGTTCTTACTTACCACCCTCAGCTAATTTAATTTAATTAATTTTAAAAATTTTAAGTTTATCTGCATTATCATGATCTCATTATCCCTAGTTTTAGCTAGTATTAATATACTAATTACTGCACTTTTTATCTTATATATACTTATAAAATAATGAGACAAGTGTGCATATCAAATAACAATTTAAATTCTGTACTTATTCATGATTCAGTTCTAAGAACCATGCATGTTCTTCCTCTAATTCTACTAGCTATTATACCTAGATATATTATAGGATACTTATACTGTAAATATAACTTAATAGTACAAATTTTATTAGGGTTTGAGAGATTGATCAGTGGTTAAAGACATTTGTTTGCGAAGTATGATGGCCTGGATTTGATTTCCCAGTACCCTTCACATGCATCTGAAGTTCATTTGCAGTGGCAACCCCCCCCTTTTTCTCTGCTTGCAAATAAATAAATAAAAATAAAAAATATTATATCATGAATCTAATGACAAAAGCTAAATCTTATTTACTATGAAAGAATGAAAGAACTTCTAATTCATGCAACTGTGCACAAAATCATGACTTGCTTAACTTTTCAAGGACAAAAGTAAGCTGTTGGTCCTAAAAGCCAAAAAAATGGTACAGCTCCAAATCAAAATAATTTTTCTAATCTTATTGGTAATCTTGACAGATTGCTTTACTTCTGTTACCAATTATAGTATCATTTATTCAGCTACATTAAAATATTAATTTCCTACAACACGTAACTAATTCAATTAAATATGCTTTTTCTTAAGCATAATTCCCATAATACTATTTATTAATTCAGGCTATGAATCAATAATTTCCAATTGATACTGAATAACTATTCAAACAATTAATTTGTTCCTTAGTTCCAAATTAAATTTTGACTCTATCATAATTGTCCCTATAGCCTTATTTGTCTCATGAGCAATATAGATTTTTCATCATAGTATATACACTCTGACCATTATAGTAATCAGTTCACTAACTAGCTTCTTATATTTCTTATTAATATAATAATTTTAGTATCAACAAGTAACACATCTTTGTTGGCTATGGGGTAGGAGTTAGGTCTATTAATTATATCGATTAACTGGCAGATGATATAGATGAGCAGGTGCCAACACCCTGGATCTCCAAGCTGTGTCATACAACTGATTTGGATAGGTTTGATTTGTACTATCTTAAACTCAAATTCATGAGAACTTTAACACGTTTTTATTTAAACAGTAATACTAGCATCTTGCCACTTATTGGGCATATTCAAGCTAAAGGTAAACTTGACAGTTTGTGCTCCACTTATGACTACCATCAAACATAGAGGGCCCTCCACCTGTATCAGCATCGCTGCACCCCAGCACTATCTTTGTATCTGGGATTTTCCTACTTATCAATTTTATCCTGTTATAAAGATTACCTTCTCAGAACCCTAATACTGTGTTTAGGTGATTTAACTACCACGTTTACAGCTATCTGTGCACTTACACAAAATGACAAATAATTGTTACTTTCTTTACCTCAAGTCAGTTAACTTTAATAATAATCACTCTACCATACTTAGCTTTCAGCCATACTTAGCTTTTCTTCATATTCCACTCATTCCTTGAAGCAATACTGTTCTTATGTTCCGGCTCAATTTCCACAATCTAAATGTTCATCAGGGTATTAAAAAAGTAGGAGACTTGGGCTGGAGAGATGGCTTAGCAGTTAAGGCGCCTGCCTGCTAAGCCTAAGAATGCCCATTCTATTCTCCAGGTCCCACGTTTAGCCAGATGTGACTCAAGTGCACAATACCGCACTTGCCCACAAGGGGGTGCATGCACCTGGAATTCGTTCACAGCAGCTGAGAGGCCACTGGTGCGCCCATTCTCTCTCTCTCTCTGTCTCATTCAAAAAAAAGTAGAAGACTTAGCAAAAACCATGCCATTTACTATTTCCTCACTTATCATTGGAAGCCTAGTACTAACTGCAACACTATTCCTTATGGGATTTCATTCATTGACTCCATTGGATCGATAAGCACATCTTATACCAATACCTGAGCCCTTCACAGCTGTTCATACCACATGAATTATTTTCTTTGCTTTTGTAGGTAATCCATGGTTTATACCCTTAGTTAATACTAATGAAAGTAACCCATTGTTACATTTGTCAGCATCTTTGTAGGTTATATTATCTCCAACAATATTCCACCCAGAAATTTCCCCAAATAACTACTCCTCTATATTTAAAAAATGCCAGTTTAATCATTACTATTAATATATTTTGACTAGCCATAAAATTAAATATTATAACCTTTAGTCTTACATCAAAATCATCTACAGCTAACCACAATTTCTCAACGTTATTAGAATTTGCCATCTAATTTTCATTGTATTTTACCTATTAAAACCTAACTACCAAAAACATTCTACAAATTACTTGATCTAATTTGACTAGAAACTTCATTTCCTAAGCAAGTTGACAAATCCCCACATCCAATCAAAATGGCTGATCAAAGTATATCCTTTTTATCAACTTTAATGATCCCAATTTTCTTTTATTCCTTTTTTTTTTTTTCAAGGTCGGGTCTCATTCTAGCCCAGGATGACCTGAAATTCACTATGTAGGCTCAGGGTTGCCTGGAACTCAGGTGATCATCCTACCTCTGCCTCCTGATTTCTGGGATTAAAGGCCTGGCCCTATTTTTCTTAAAATTAAAAAAAAATTTTTATTTTATTTTTTTATTTTTGGAGAGAGACATAGAGAGAGACAGAGAGAGAGAGGGAGAGGGAGACAGAGAAGGGCGTGCCAGCAGTCTCTCAGCTGCTGTGAATGAAATCCAGATGCCTGGGCCCAGTGCGGCATTGTGCCCTTGTGTCACTGCATCTGGCTAAATGTGGGACCTGGAGATTGGAACTGTTGGAGATTGGAACCCGGTTCTTAGGCTTAGCTGGCAGGTGCCTTAACCACTAAGCCATCTCTCCAGCCCCTATTTTCTTTTTTTAATATTTTCCCTGCATAGTCTCAAGTACAATACAAACACTAACAAGTAACAACCAACCTGCAACAACCATTAATCAACAATCACTGTAAATAACATTAACTCCCATAGCATCCTCATCCTTGCCCTATAATAAAATAGCCTTGCAGGGTGTGGTGGCGCACAGCATTACTCTCAGCACTGGGGAGGCTAATGTAGGAGGATCACTGTGAGTTTGAGGCCAGCCTGAGACTACATAGTGAACTCTAGGTCAGCCTGGGCTAGAGAAAAACCCTACCTTGAAAGACCCACCCTCAAAAAAGAGCCTTACCTGCATCATAAGATACACAATCCCTCATATTTTTAAATTCAATAAGCAACATAAACCTCATCAATTTGTGAAAATCAAACAACTAATACAAACTCCATAATAAGACCTAAAATTAATGCCACTGTATCCACTCAGTTAGAAATACATGTCTCATAGTATTCCTCTGTAGCTTTAGCTCTGGGATCACTGAACACAACTATGTTCTCCATTAATAAGTTAAAATGTTATTAATCCTAACAAGAACTTCACCACTAATGATTAACTTTAGCTTCCCATAAATAAGAGGGGTTTTTTTTTTGCTTTAAATGCAATAAAATCTATTGAGAATAAAGTAATCAATAAATAATGTCATTATTTCTACATGATAAAGCCCATGAAAAATGACATAAAATCATCATTATTCAATTACAGAAACTTAATGACCAACATCTGAATAAACACTTCCTACTTAGAACCATTAATCAGTCATTTATTGATTCCCAACCCCACAAAATATTTCTGCATGATGAAATTTTGGCTCCATACTAGAAATTTGCTTAATTTTACAAATTATTACTGGATTGCTCTTAACTATGTATTACACATTTGACAACATAGCATTATCCTTACTTGTAACCCATAGTTGTGGAGATGTTAATTTTGGCTGAGTTGTCTGAAACTCACATAAAAATAGAATACCAATATTTTTATTTGGTTATTCCTTCCTATAGGATAAGACTTATACTACAATTCCTATATATTTATGGAAACCCAAAATATTGGTGTTATTCTATTGTTCACCATTATAGCAACTTCTTTCATAGGATATGTTTTACCATGAGGAGGAAAGAGAGGTCTTTGTTTGGCACCTTGTGAACTTCTTTTCATATAGTTTTGCATAATTGCAGGATGGTTCATTCAGCTGGCTGTATAGTATAGCAGTGACTCATGAGACATCCAGGAAGTATCCCTGTTGTAGGGCCACTGCACTACTTCATGTATCTAACTGAGCAGCTTGAATTGTCCTGAAGAGTGAAAATATGATCTCGACCCTGAGAAAAATATATCCTGAAGTTGATTATATATTATATTAATTATATTATATAATCTATAAAAATAAATATAATATATAAATATAATATATAATATAAATATATTATATAAATAAAATAATATATATTATATTATACCATAGCCATTAAGTTTAATGGTGCTTTTATTTTTATTTATTTATTTTTTGAGGTAGGGTCTCCCTCTAGCCCAGGCTGACCTGGAATTCACTATGTAGTCTCAGGGTGACCTCAAACTCATAGCCATCCTCCTACCTCTGCCTCCTGAGTGCTGAGGTTAAAGGCATGCACCACGTGTTTGATGCACTGATCATGAAAGCTACCTTCATGTGTAATAAAAATTCCCCTTAAGGAGGCTGAGTGTGGTGGCGCACACCTTTAATCTTAGCACTTGGGAGGCTGAGGTAGGAGGATCACCATGAGTTTGAGGCCACTGTGAGACTAGACAGTGAATTCCAGGTTAGCCTTGGATAGAGTGAGACCCTACCTCAACACCCCCCCCCACATAAGTTCCCCTTAAAGGACAAAGACAACCCAGAATATAGTTCCTAGATATTTATTCTTCAATCAATCTATTTATTTCTTACTCAGCATCCATTTTAGTCCTTGTCATTAGAGAAGGTAAAGATAACAGTTTACAAGTTCACAAATCTACATTGAGATAGCATATAACTTTCCCTAGTGAAATATATCCCAGGTTCAGGATTTAAGTTTTCCTGAGCTGCTTTGAAAAAAATAGATTTAAAAGTGTGACTTTAATAAAAAATTGTATATATATTCATTATTTTTGTTGGTATTACTTGTGAAGTTATTTCTAAATGTCAAGATTTCTAAATGTCATTCTGCAAGTAAGGCAGAACAATCTACACACTGATGTATGAATAGAAATGTACTAGACAGTGGGCTGGAGAGATGGCTAAGTGGTTAAGGTGTACACCTGCAAAGCCAAAGGACCCAGGTTTGACACCCCAGGACCTATGTTAGCCAGATGTACAAGGTGGTACATGCATCTGGAGTTTGTTTGCAGTGACTGGAGGCCCTGGTGCACCCATTCTCTCTCTTTCCCTCTCTCTCTGTCAAATAAATAAATAAAAATAAAATATTTAAAAAAAGAAATGTACTAGACAGATAGATTCTCATTTGAGCAAGAAACAAGGGCTGGGGAGATGGCCTGGTGGGTAAAGTGCTTTCTGTGCAAGCATGAAGATCTGAGTTCAATCCCCAAAATCCATGTCAATGCTGGGCATGATGGTGCACACCTGTAATTTCAGTGCTAGTAAAACATAGGTAGGGAATCGGTTGGGCTTGCTGGTTGCCTTATCCAGCCAAATCAGTGGGCTCTTGGTTCAGTATGAGATCCTGCCTCAAAGAATAAGATGGAAAGCTATGGAGTAAGATACCTGACATTAAACTCTGGCTTCTGCATGTGCACACACCTTCTCACACACATGCCCATGTGCACACACATGTATCCACACCACACACACATAAACACAAAAGAAAAATAAATAATGCTGAAGACGTTAAAATCATTTGAAGTGACAAGATATTATGGTTTACTTTAGTCTCACTTAGGTTTACTTGAATAAAAAGAATGGAATATTCAAAACAAGTCAGAGATGAAATTTCATAACAATGTAATTACTTCACTAAATCATTTTCACTCAGATTTACATACACTCTAACCAAACAGATGGTCATTACTTTTAAACCATTTTCATTGATACTAAACAGATCTTTCAGACAGTAATTGTAGCCAGGTATGGTGGTTCACATCTTTAATCCCAGCACTTGGGAGGCAGAGGTAAAATGATTTTAGTGAGTTCTCGGCCACCCTGAGACTACATAGTGAATTCCAGGTCAGCCTGGACTAGAGTGAGACCCTACCTGGAAAAACCAAAACCAAAACCAAAACCAAAACCAAAGGGCTGGAGACATGGCTTAGTGGTTAAGGTGCTTGCCTGTGAAGCCTAAGGACCATGGTTTGATTCCCCAGTATCCGCCTAAGGCAGATGCACAAGGTGGTGCATGCATCTGGAGTTTGTTTCCAGTGGTTAGAGGCCCTGGTACACCCCTTCTCTTTTTCTCTTTCTCTCTCTGTACCTCTTTCTCTTTGTCTCTTAAATAAATAAATAAATAAATAAATAAATAAATAAACTGGGAAAAAAAGCAAAAAAAAAGCATGATATTATCTGCCCTTAAAAAACCAAAACCACAAAAAACAGAGAGTAATTGTCATCTTCACTCACAAAATCATAATTTATAATTTTATTATTTATAAACTCACCTCTATCATATATGAATGTGAATATATGTAAGCATAATTCAATTTATTCCATTTTATGTTGAAAATAATATTTACTCATTCAAAGCAAATTATTTTGACAAAGATGTAACAGTAAAATTTTCCTTAAAATGTTTACCAATGTGTATTGAACAGCACTTTTAAAACTTGACAAGATAAATATTCCATTTTTTAAATTCCCTACATTTCTTCACTGAATTGTTTTAACAGTGTAGATTTTTTTTTTTTAACCGTTGTACGCAAAATATCTTTATTCTCATCAAAATGCCACTAAAAGAAAGTTTTATAAATAAGAACATCTTGGTTTACTTTAAGTCTTGCCATTTGCTATGTATTTTGAGTTTGTGAGAGGAAGTAATCTTTCTGCTACATCAAACAACTGGAAAGAAGTTAACAAGTTATTTGTCAGTTTCTGGGTCCTTTAGAGTAAGCAAAGTCACTCTGTCTCTAAGCAATATGAAATAGGTCTGGCCCTTGCTTCTGGTTTATAAATGGCCAGAGCAGGAAAATTGCCAGAGCCTTTTATTACATGGAGAGAATAAAAACACAGTTTTCTTGCCAGGCATTACTGTTACGTGATTATCTTATCTCTTAATTCCACCTGTGGCCAGGGAGCCCTTCCCTGTGGCCTTTACTTTCAGCTTCTCGAGTTTCTTCTACTCTTCCTTTTGTTTCTGCTTGAAAGCTGTATCTGTATCTAGCCTGCTTCTTGGGCTGTTTCAGAGGTTTCTTCTTGCCACCTTCAGTGCCTGACATGGCACCAGCCACCCCTTCCCCAGTCCAGTATCCTAAGCTGGAAGCCTGTCGACATATTTTATAGTTAACCACTTAATACTTTCTATTTATTCAATTCTTTTTATCATTCTCAGAGATTTTTCTGTTACTTCATTTTTGTAAGAAAAACAAGTCTCTTGGCATCAATACATACTTTCTCTTATGGAAACTTAGTTAACAGTCATTCAGTATGAGTCATTTTCGGTCTGGCTTCTTCCATTCAGTGTTTTCTCCTTTTCTCTCTTCCTTGGTGTTAATTAAACATTAATATAATATCTACTTTAATATAATATTCCAGCTCAGTTAATCTCTTGTTATTCCAGTATTTTATCTATACACATTCATATTCTTCTTAGAGTAATTTTCTATAAACTATAATATAAAGTCTTAACTTATTAAAGTCTGGGCACATTTGCCATTTTATTGCTTTGTTACACAGAATGTAAGGTTATGGCTATGTTGTTTCATTTACTCTGTACTTGTGCTCTTATTTTCACAAATGTTACAACTTCATATATTATAATCCCTTGAGTTAAATTTCATATTTTATTTATTTAAGCTATCAGTAGATCTTTCAAAAACATTAACAAGAGAAAATCTATATCTTATTACTGTGGAATCTAGAACTAACAGCTGTCATTATCTAGGTCCTGACTTTCTTGTGATGGAGGAAAAATAGGAAGAGCAGTATTATTATGGCACTGACACATTAAATTTATGATTTCATGTTATTGAACAAAGCATATCAGATAGCCAAACAATGAGATGTGGATTGGGAAAGTAATCCTACTGAAAAGGCACTGCAAATGTCACAGAAGTGGATAGAGATGCATAATGTTGTCACACAGAATATAGAAAAACTTTGAAAAGCACTCTGAGAAATTATAAGGAAAAGTGAAAGAGGAAAGGAATGCATCAGGCTTGATCTCTATGGACAGAGTGTTTATTGAGAGGTACAGTGAGAGGCAGCAGCCTTCCTGCAGGATGAAGGGCTGAAGCACTGAGTAGGCTAGAGTGCAGGCCTAAGAAAACAGACTAGGCCAGGTGTGGATCCAAGAAAAGGTAAGGAATTTGTAGCTATTTGTGTCCTTGCTTAGAATAGGCTTTTCCAACAAGATTTGTCTAAGGGAGAGTGTCCCAGATGGTTTCAATTTCTTCAAGGCCTTCTGAGCTAAGGGAAGTACATTAATCAGGGGTGTTGTCAGGCCTTCAAGGCCTTTTAGTCTTAGGGAGAGTTATCAACTCTTTAGTTCCCTCTAGTTTTCAGGAAGAGTCATTAACCTTTCAGCCCAGACTCTAGAAGGATAAAAAAGATTGGGGAGAACTGGGAATGAGTGGGGCACTGTAGGGGTAAAATTTAGAGAAGAAAGGTTTGTGAAAAAATTTAAAGTTCTGGACAAGAAGACTGTCATTGATAAAGCATCTATAATTGTTAGAGATTAACAAGTTTATCTCCAAGTGATGTTGTGGTAGTTTGAATAGATGTCCCCCAATATATTCAGTGTTTTATTGGTTTGTTGTTTGCATCTGCAGCACCTGGCTGGAGGCAGTGTCACTAGGTGTGGTTGTGGGTTTGAGATTTCAATCTCAAGATAAGTAAAGTGTGCCTACCTGGAGTTCCTGAAGTGTGCTATGCTGTTTGGCTTTTGGTTTTTCTCTCTCTCTTGCCTGGTCCTGTAAGAACAGGCCAGCTTCTTCTGCCATTATGGAACTTCCCCCTGATCTGTAAGCTTCAATAAATATCCCTTCCTCCATAACTGTGCCTGGTCTGGAAGTTCATCTCAGTGAACCTGAAGCTGTCTGCTACAGATGTGCTTGTTCTTAGAGATATGTAGGTACTCAAGAAGAGGAGACAACAATAAAAGGAAAAATACCACCTTTAAAGAAATATATATACTGCCATTATTCTAATAAAACACTCGTGATAAAAATTAGAAAACATTTTCTACTGTGATTATAAATATTGTCATCTTAACACAGGCATCAACCATCTACTTTACCAACAAAGTATCTGCAGAAGAACAAATTGAGTTTATTATCACTTAGAGGAAATGCACATAGTTGGGAAAGTTAGAATAACTCAATAGAAGAATATTAGAAAGGAACCCAATATGTCACAACAAATCTTTCTGTTTGCTTAATTTCTGTGTGTGACAGGATCATGCTATGCCTAGGCTAGTCCTTCTGCCTCACCCTCACAAGTGTTGTAATTATAAGCAGAAACCATCAAGCAGAGTCATTAAATATTATTTATAGAAAGGGTCAACTAGAATGATGTTACAGTAGAGATTAGTAAATGAGATACTTAATCTCTCTTATCAAGGTGACAGTATTTTGAATCACTATAGAAACAAATCTCTGGGCATGCCTTTAGGCATTTTTAGATTCAGTTAATTGAGGTGGAAGACACCCTCATTTTGGATAGCACCATTCTATGGGTTGGGTGCTCTGGACTGAATAAAAATGAGAAAGCTGGCTGAGTACCAGTATTTACTTCTCTCTGATTTATGAGTGCTTCATCTATTTCATGCTCCTCTTGCCATGTGATCCCTGCCATGATGAACTGTATCCCTTGAACTATAAGGAAGTGGATGGGAAATACACCCATTGTTTTTTAAGTTGCTTTGGTTAGGTATTTGTCAAAGCAACAGAACATTAACTAATACAGTGAAGAAGCAATATTCAGTTATGTGAGCTGTTGGAGGGAATATTTAGTATTTTTTGAGTTACTCAGAGACTTTGCTTATATCTGCTCTGCATACTTATGTTTGATGAAGACTCAACAGCCAAGGAGAATGAAAATTGGATAAGAACATCTGATCTAGTTGTAGTATATTGAGGGAGAAGCCTAGCAGTGCCTGGGCTCACATTCTTCTTAGTCATTCTGTTTTCTTTCAGGTCAAAGTATGCAGCATACTAAGCCAATATACTTTGGGGTCATATTCTGATCCCTGACAGATGCCAATCTATAATTGTGAAATCAGCTTTTAGGTGCCAGAACTTCTTTTCTTGGAAAAAATATCACATTTCATGGTAATTTCAGATAGTGATAGTGCAACAATACTTTTGCTGGCAAGTGTGAGATTTAGATGTGGAAAAGTCTCAGCCACAGGTATAAATTTAGCAATTAGATAGATAGATAGATGATATAGTATAACATCTCATAGGAAGAGAGAGTTTAGAGCAAAGCTATTGTAGGAGTTCAAACACTTCACCATTTAAAGACAAGACAAGAACAGCAGCAAAGGGATTGAAATTTTGCAGCAAGCGATTAGCATAAAATGAAGAGTATCATTGTGGAAGTCTAATTTCTAATCACTACTGTAGAAGAATGGTCAAAATGTCCAAATGTTTCTGAAAGGTCAGCTAAATAAAAGGTGAAAATATTAGTCATTGCATTAAAGTCATTGATGTCATAGCTGACCTTAGCAAGGCTGAGATGTTAAATTAATGGCAGTGGAAGGGAGACTCAAGTGGACAGAGGAGGGAGTTAGCAGAAAATGCAGGTATGAGAGAGAAGGGAATGTGCAAAGGTGACAGGGCTAGTTGTAGAAAATGGAGTGATTCATGAATTTTACAAAGTTCAAGGGAAATACTCAGATTAAGAAAACTCAGAAAAATAGATTTAGGAAAATTACTTGGAAAATATGATGGAGGGGAAAGTGTTTCAACACTTGTTTTTATTGCTATGGGACATAGCAGAGGGAGGAAAGATGTTGATCCAGTTTTTTTTTTTTTTCCCCCAGGATATTTAGGAAGTCCACTTTTATATCTTTAATTTCATTATAAAGAAGCCAGGCATGATGGCACACACCTTTAATCCCAGCATTCAGGAGGCAGAGGTAGGAGGATTGACATTAGTTCAAGGCCAACCAGGGACTACATAGTTAATTCCAGGTCAACAAAGTGAGACCCTACCTGGCAAAAATAAAAAAGAAAATAAATTAAAAAAACCAAAAGCTATCAAGAAATTTGAGAATATTTTACATTCTTTATGCTATGATTTCAAACAGAAGTCTCTGGGGATTTTTCTCCACTTTTGTTACAATTTCTTTTTTTTATTTTAAAATATTTTTGACATTTTTAAAGAATATACTCATATATAATATACTTTAATCATAATCCCTTCCAGTCACCTTCTCCTGCCCTTCCATATTGCCCTACCACTGAACCCCTTCTTCTTTCAAACAAACCCCTTTTATATGTTGATGTCTTTTTTTGCCCTCTTTTCCCACCCATGTTGGAATGTTTATGGGCCCAGTGTTGGTCAAGTCTTGTGTAGATAATGACAGTTTCTGTAAGATCATTAATGCAATGACTACTTCATGTCCGGGAGACAGCATTCCAAAGCATTCCTCCTTATCTTCTGGCTCTTACATTCTTCCAGTAGCTCTTCCATAATGTTCCCTGAACCTTGGAGACCATCATATAGATGAATCACTTAGCTCTGAGCACTCAGCAGTCATTTTTGTCAAAAATCAAATTGCTGTAGTTGCATAAGTTTGTATATGGCTCTCTTTTTCTGTTCCATTGATCCATCATTGTTCCAGTACCTTACTGCTTTGTTACTGTGGCCCTGTAATATATCTTTTTTTTTTTTTTTGGTTTTGCAAGGTAGGGTCTCACTCTGGTCCAGGCTGACCTGGAATTAACTATGTAGTCTCAGGGTGGCCTCGAACTCTTGGCAATCCTCCTACCTCCACCTCCCGAGTGCTGGGATTAAAGGTATGCGCCACCATGCCTGGCTTCCTGTAATATATCTTGAAATCAGATTTGGTAGTAACTTCAGCCTTATTTTTTATTTTTGCTCAGTATTGCTTCAGTTATTCAAGATCTTTTATGCTTCCAAATGAATGTTAAGATTATATTTTTTATTTCTGTGAATATTTACTTTTTGTAGTAGGTATAATGAAAATTCATTCATTGAAATTATTAAGCCAGAATTCCACAATTATTTAGAAAATGCTCTTCAGACCTTCAGAAAAACATTCCTGAGCAAACAAATAATTTTGTTCTTATCTGGCATTAAAAAAAAAAAACTAATAAGAGGAAAAAATGTTAACAAGAAAGTACACTTATAAACAATTTTAATTTTCATCTACCTAAACTTATTTTGACATAAATAACTAAATATATGATATGATTATTTTCTCACTTTTAAATTATGTAGCCCTTTACCTTACACTGCATTTTTTACAAACTTTTTTTTTTCACAAACTATTCTATTTTATCATTGTCACTATTGTTGTAATGGTTCACCAAATAATTGTAATGTTTATTGGATTTTGATTGCATAAACATGTTAGTGTTAATATTAAGAATTCTGTTAATGCTTTTTAAAGCACATGTAGTAATCCTTGTTCGCACAATGTATATTTAGCCATTTGCCATTAAAATATTTATTTATTTGTATGCACAGAGAGATGAGAGAGAGAGAATGAGAATGAGAATGAGTGAGCAAGAGCCTCTAGCCACTCACTGTAAACAAACTCCAGATGCATGCACCACTTTGTGTATCTGGCTTTATGTGGGTATTGTATTGAACCCAGGTTATTAATCTTTGCAAGCAAGTACCTTAACCACTGATAAATCTCTCCTGCCTGCCATTTGCTTTTTATTCCATTAAAGAACCATGGAAAGAAGAAATCTTACATGGTGTTGCAGTCAGGTTAGCATTGCTGGCAGAAAACACCCAACAAGAATAGCTTGTGGGAGAAGAGGTTTATTTTGGCTTACAGACTCAAGGGGAAGCTCCATGATGGCAGGGAAAAACAAAAGCATGAGCAGAGGGTGGACATCACCTCCTGGGCAACATTAGATGGACAACAGCAGCAGTGAAGTGTGCCCAATACTGGCAAGAGGAAGCTGGCTATAACAACTATAAGCCCACCTCCAACAATACACTGCCTCCAGGAAGTGTTAATTCCCAAATCACCATCAGCTGGGAACCTAGCTAGCATTCAGAACACCCAAGTTTATGGAGAACACCGGAGTCAAACCACCATACACATGGCCTTCATCTATACATTTACTACTAAAAATCAGCACAAGTGGATTTTTAAGCCTTTATGTCTGTAAAGGATTAAATAAAAATATTAGCTGTTAGAATTCCTGCCCTCTTTGAAATTAAATATTAGAAAGGGTCACAGGACAAGAATTTTTCTACTTTGCCTAAATGTAACCACACATTTTTCTATCTTAGGGAAATTGCTTTAGACCCTCTGCTTCTCTTATCTGAAACAATGGGGGCATATTTTAAATGAAATCTATATTCAGCTATAGAGACATTTAGAAAATTCAGTGATGGTGTATGTATGCACATATGTTTGTGTTCATGTGTGTGTGACCTTGAAATAACTATCACTATTTTTTAACTAAAAATGAAATTATAAAATCATAAATCAATGTAGAGCATTTTATTGGTTTATTTTTAAGTTTTATTTATTTATTGTATATGTATGTGTGTATGTATTTTTGCATGTGTGTGGGTATATGTGTGTGTGGAGGTCAGGGATTGATTTTGGGGTGTCTTCTTTGATTGTTCTCTATCCTGTTCATTGAGACAAGATTTCTCACTTGAACACAGAATTCTCTGAGTTGGCTAGTCTAGCTATCCACCTTGCCCCAGGAATCCCTCCTCTCTTTACCTCCTATAGCTTTGGAATTACAGGTGGACCTGGCATTTATATGGCTGGTGATCTGAACTTATGTCTTCACAATTGTGCAGCAAGTACTTTACCAACTGAGTTATCTTCTCAGCCCTTGTTGATTTCATTTTTATGATTTTTTACCTCATGCCAAAAAAGAGTTGCTACTATATGTATTTTTGGTTTTGAAGATCAGTTAATATTGAGCAAATTCATAACACTCATGTTTTTTCTTCCACAATACATATTAGAGTATTAAATAGATTATGCATTATTTGCAGTACAGCTTTCTTCTAGCCAAGCTTCACTCATTGGCTAAATTCACCTGTTCATGTAAAAGAATGTGTCTAGCTGTTCTTTCTTCTTATTAATTTCTCCATCCTTACTCACCTCCCTGCCAGTACTTCCTCTGCCAAGTCCTGTCCAAATTCTGTGTTTGCAAACTCCTCCATTAGCCTTGAGGTTCTTTGATTTCTTCTATGAGATAAGCTGCTAATAAATTCTATATTTCTCGAGATTTTTTAAAAATTATATTCCAGATATTCCAGTCTTCTTATCCATGCGTGAACTTTAGGGGAGAAACATTTATTGGTATGTTTCAGTAAATAACCTCTGTGTTTTTGTTCATCTGGCTGTTTTTTTCTATTCTTAAGCTAGTGAAAGACAATCTATATTGCCTACTACAAATGAGCAACTATTATTGAAATTAATATGTAGTACTTTCACTTGTATAATATTGGTAAGCAAAGCTTCATTAGTTGACCAGTTAATAACAAAATGAAATTATTTCACTGAAAAATGATGACATTCTCAATATAATTGGATTTGAATGAGAAATACAACGTCTCTGTTTAATTAACTATGCATTCAGAGGGTAAACAAACTACATCAGGACATTTTCCTTCTAAATATTTACCTGTTGAAAAATATTTTATAATTTTATTGGTTAGAAATTCAAGGTTGATGCCACTATAATTTGCTCTCCTTGTTTTCTGTACTATTATTTTCTTTTTTGGTATTTATTATCATTAAAATTGACTTTTTAGTATCAATCTTTCCCATTATAAATGCCTCAAGGACATTAAGACACTGTTTTTTGTTTTTCCAGTATTACTACTAGTTATCAAAATCCTTGGAATCATAGTAAACACTCAAGATACATATGGTAAATGAATACATTAGCATATTAATATAATTATCCCAAATGAATTAACAAATGAATAGTTTATTTAAAGAAGATAACTAATTTTCTAATAACAGAGAATACTAATTTCTTGCATTCATCTTCCATATAATAATCATTGCCACCTAGTTCAAAGAGAATTAGTTTAAATAATTCTTCAATTACAAGCAAATATTTTTATAGGCCTTGAATGGGTTCAGCTAGTAATAAATTCTACATTCCTCAAGAGTTTTTGTTGTTGTTGTTATTATAGTCCAGATCTTCCAGTCTTTTCATCCATGACTGAAATTTAAGGATACTTTTTAGGTAGCACCCATGCCCCAGGGAGAAAAGTCAGGACATTCATAAAGTTCTCAATATGGAACAACAACAACAACAAAAACATACTGGACACATTAACAAGAAAAAAACACTCATCAGATAAAGGGTAAAATAAATATTAGAAGTTATATGATATATATTATTCCTATTGTGGTGATTTGAATGTGGAATGTCCCCTTAGGCTCATGTGTTTTGAATGCTTGCTCCTCAGCTGGCAGCAATTTGGGAGGTGGAGCCTTGCTATGGAGGTGTTCTGGAGGGAGGGCAGGCTTAGGCATGTTTTAGCTAGCCACCCCTTTGCCAGAGCTCAGCTCACTCTTTTTTTAAAAAGATTTTATTTTTATTTATTTATTTATTAGAGACAGAGAGAGGGGGAGAGAGAGAGAGAGAGAGAGAGAGGAATGGGCATGCTAGGGCCTCTAGCCACTGCAAACAACCTCCAGACATGTGCGCACCTTTGTGCATCTGGCTTATGTGGGACCTGGAGAATCTAACTGGGATCCTTGGGCTTCACAGGCAAATGCCTTAACTGCTAAGCCATCTCTCCAGCCCTCAGCTCTCTCTTTATGATTGACTTCAGCTTCTGTGGCAAGATGTATATCCAGCCTGTGCTCTATTATCCTGTCCCTACCATGCTGAAACTTCCCCTTGAGAATGTAAACCAAAACAGACCTTTTCATCCATTAACTATTTTTGGTTGAGTGTTTTGACCCAGGAATACACAGATAGATAAAACACATATGAACCAATTTTACCCTTATTTGATTGAAACTATTATTTATTGAACCAAGAAGAATTTAGTTTTTGTGGAGTAGAAAGAAAGGAAATAATAACAGAAGAAATTGATTGAGGAAGCAAAACTTTTGAATTATTTGAATCTGAACAGTAGAATGCAGGGAAGATGCAATCACTTTGGAGAATGAGACCTTATAAGATGGAGAGAATATGAATCCAAAGTAAATTCACACCAAGTACCTTTATTTTAATATGTAGGTGAGCTCAAGGTCTTAGGAGTGTGTAGAAACAAAATGGTAAAAATTTAAAGGCCAACAATAAGCAGTAAAATGTGACATTGTAGTAATTACCTTATTGTTAATGGGACAAAATACATGACAAAAATCTGTTTACGAGAGGGCGTTTCAGATTGAGATTTATCATGGGAGGGAAGACATTGCAGCTGGTCACATTCAGTCCTAGAGTGAGGCAGTAGAGCAGAGTGATGAATGCTAGCGCTTAGTCTGGTCTTTCCTTTTTATGTAGTCCCAGATCATAGTCCATGGAATGTACCTGCCCATGGTTGAGTTTTCATACCTCAGTTAACCTAGTCAAGATAATCACATATAGATATGCTCAGAGGCTAACCTAATTAAAATAACCTTTCAGAGGTCATTCCAGGTCCTGTCAAGTGGACAGACTATATAAACCATCACAAGTCTATCCTTTATAAATTTGACACACAAACATGACATTTAAGTCATAACCTTCTACTCCTGTCTCTATATCATCATGGCTGTCTCATCAGTCATATTACATTTCGTCCAACTTCATAAGTCCTCATTGTTTTTAACAGTTCCAAAACCATTCATAATTCTAAAATCTTATCTGAAACTTGGGCATTCAAGTAACTCTGAGCTCTGAAAAATCTAAACAAATTACATATTTCTAATATATAATGGTACAGAATAAGTATTCCCATTCCAAAAGGACAAATGGGTACATAGCAAAGAAAGATTGGACCAAAACAAGACTGAAAGCCAGTAAGGCAAACACCAAGTCATGTAGTTCCATCTTCAATATCTTGGAATCATGATAAAGTCATCTGGACTACAAATGGCCCAGGTAGCTACACCCCTACAGCTGTGCTGTCTATAGCTGCTCTCATAAGTAAGATTTGCCCAAACCAACTGCAGCTTTTCTTGGCAGATATTCTACAGTACTGGCATCTCTAACATTCTGGGGTCTCCATCCATCCTTTTGGTTCATCTCCACAGATTTAAGCAGTGGGGTCTCATGGACTCTGAGGTAGTTTTAATCAGATTCCCAAATTAACTCATGTGTTTTAAATGCTTGGTCCCCAGCTGGAGGCAGTTTGGAAGGTAGAGCCTCAAACTGGAGAAATTTTAATGTGGGAAGTAGGCTTTGGGGTATAATAGCCAGCTCCCCTTTGCAATAATCCAGCTCATTCTTTTTTTAAAATTTTTTTTTGTTTATATATTTATTTGAGAGTGACAGACAGAGAAAGAGGTAGAGAGAGAGAGAGAGAGAGAGAGAGAGAATGGGTGCACTAGGGCTTCCAGCCACTGTAAACAAACTCCAGATGCATGCACCACTTTATGCATCTGGCTTACGTGGGTCCTGGGGAATCGAGCCTTAAGCCAGGATGCTTAGGCTTCACAGGCAAGTGCTTAACTGCATCTCTCCATCCTAGTTCAGCTCATTCTTGCTAGAAATTATGTCCAGCCCCTGTTCATGCCATGCTTTTCTCTTCCATCATGAAGCTTCCTTAAAATACCGTAAGCCAAAATAAGCCTTTTCCTCCCATTAGTTGCTTTTGGTCAGATTTTTTTCTCCATTAACTTGAAGATGACAACAACAGCCTCCATGCAGGAACTCTGAACCTGTATTGCATTGCTTAACCATATGGGCTTTCTAGAACTATCACACAACATTTCCTGACCTTTGCAATCTTCCATCTTTCATTCTTTTAAAACCAGTACTTTTGTGTAGCAATTTCCTCAAAATTGAAACATTCCCTCCTGAGGGGAAGAAGGAAGTTCAGAAATCATGTTCAACAAAGTAATAGCTGAAAATTTCCAAATCTAATGAAAGAGGCATTTAAAATAAACATACAAAAGCAGAGCAAAACCACTTCATGTACTATTATACTTAAAACAGTAAATATGAGGGCAAAGGAAGTATAAAAAAAGTTGAAAGGACAAATCACCAAGTCCCATGTAAAGGTAAACCCATAAAAAACGAGGCAGATTTTTCAACAGATTTTTAATAGCCAATAAGTTTCAGAAAGCTGGGCCTGATGATTCATGTCTATAAGCTCAGAATGCAGAAGGCTACGGAAGGACCCTCCCTCCATCCACTAGGGAGTTGTCAATAGCTCCATTATCATTACTGTGGATATTGTAAAACAGTATTATTCTGCTTCAAACTACCTTACCTGCCATAGCTACCTAAACATAAGTTTTTCGAGGTAGGGTCTCACTCTGGCCCAGGCTGACCTGGAATTAACTATGTAGTCTCAGGATGGCCTTGAACTCACAGCTATCCTCCTACCTCTGCCTCCCAAGTGCTGGGATTAAAGGCATGCGCCACCACGCCCAGCTTATCTTGAAGTATTCTTTACCTCAAGATGGGTTTATGTTATGCCCAGAGGAAAAATGCCCTACAGCAACAGAGAACAGCATCTGTCATAACTGTAGGGCAAAGAAAAATTTCTTTCTATGATAAAAATAGGAAAAACAATGTATTACCACTACATCAGCTCTACAGAAGATACTCACAGGCATCCTTCAGAATGAAGAGAGTAAACATACCTATGAGGCTAAGAAAGAACAAATTATACCAGAAGTGTAGCTAAGAAAATGAGGGATAGGAAAACATACTAACAAATTGAGAAAATGACAGGGATTACTACACATTTTCAATAATCATCTTATTAATAATATTGAAATAAGTTAGGAGCAAGGTAGCCTTTTTATGTAAGTCTTTAGCTAGGGGTTGGCCCACAGAAATATGAATGCCATGTTGCTGGTTCTGGCAAGACTAGAACCTGTGTTTGATCCAGTCTTATCCAATAATAGGCAACAGCTCCTCCACAGTGGCAGTGCTTCCTGCCTTTTTCCTGGTTTAGCACACCTGTGGGCTGGCCCTTCCTGAGTCAGCCTATTGAGCACACCAAGCAATCTGGTCTCTCTTTTATATACCTGAGCATGATGATGAGGCTTATCCTAATTGGATGTCTGGTAAACCCCTTTGTTAAGCACTTGTCTCCTTTGTTATGTGAGGGGGATGTTCTCTTTCTGGTTTCCTCTCTCTGCTCCAAACCTGGCTGGGAACAGGGAGAATTTCTTTTAGCCTGGTTGCTTTCCTGCTTTGTTTTGGCAGTGCTGTTCTGCTTTGCTATGTGTAGGATCTCTGTTTCAGCTCTGTGCCCCTTACTATTTCTTAATCCTCTCTGACCCCCATACAAGGGGGATTTTTTAGCTTGGGCTTTCCTGCTTTGCTTTCCTTGTATCTGTGAACCATCTCTCCTACCCCTTCCTAGCCAGGTTGGAAAATGGAAGAAATTGTTTTGGCTTGGGTTTTCCTGCTTGCCTCCCCTATGCATCTTAACTCTCTCTTTAAAAAACAAACAAACTCATAATTCAGAATTTACCCTTCTCTGAGTCCAATTTTTCAATTCATTGATAATTTGTACAAGGACCCAAATTTGGGATTTATGGGCCTGGGTTCTCTTGAATCTCTATGGACATTAAAGACCTCCCTGGACTCCAATAAAAGCCCTGCATTGCTTTCAGATGTCTTATTGAAAGTAACTACTGTATATCCAGTCCTTTGGATTTCCTATTTAAAAAAGAAATGCCTCTGTAAAAAGAGTCAAGCCTGTTATTATTTTTTAAGGGTATCTCTTTAAGACCTTCTTGGGCATAACATGATACATAACAACAACATAACATAACATAACAAACAACATAACATAATTTTGATAGTTTTTTTATAGCTATGTTCCAGACTTCTTCATTTTTCTGGGAGGAAAGTAACTGGATTTAGTGAGGAATAAGTTCTTATCTAAATAGCAGGTCCCTGTAGGAGAGCAGTCAGATATCTTTTGAGGCAATTACCAGTTAGCCAGAATTTTCCTTAGAAGATAACTGCCCTCATACATCATAATGTATGAAGTCAAGGTGTTCTCCAAAATTAATTTGGCAGTTTCTGGAATTGAGAGCTATTGTCACCATTGTTCAAAGGCAGGGTGGTCATACCTTGGCTACTAGACCTAATTCTTTATTTAATTTATTTTATTCTTTTTGGTTTTTTGAGGTAGGGTCTCACTCTAGCTCAGGCTGATGTGGAATTCACTATGTAGTCTCAGGGTGGCCTTGAACTCATGGTGATCCTGCTGGGCTTAAAGGCATGTGCCACCATGCCTGGCTAATTCTTTATTTAAGTACCCAGTAGATTGCTGGGCACATCTTTGTGTCTGTTTAATAACTCTATTTTCTTTCCTAAACATACATACTAAATACCTTTTAAATTGAAAACTTCAAGGCTGGGGCCTTTAGCAGAGCCTATTGATACTTTTTTTAAAAAAAAAGGACTAAAAACATGTTAAAAGTCTGAAAACTACATTCTAATAAGACATAAAGGGGCTTTAGGTACCTTGGACAGGGAAATATTTTATAAGCATTTAAGAAAAGAAAGAAATTATAGAGAACTAAATATTGTATATATTAACCCTATTTTACTATAGACATCTTCAGCATTTCCATACATGGGACAAAGAACAGTGACCTCTGACATCAGTCAGCAAACTTTTTCTCAGTTTAACTCTCAACCTTCTTACATCAGCTCTTATAACCTTTTTACTGTATACATTAAATATGTTGTTAACCTTCTAGTTTATCTCTGTTTTCATTTGGAACAATTTTTTACCTTACAGTGTCTTTTTTTCATCTAAAAGTATGTTTTACTTTAACTTTATTAATTTATAGCTAGTATTTTAAACACACAGAAATTACACAGATTATATCTTAAACATCTAACAGTTATAACTACAAGTAAAACATTTTAACAGTCTCATGATTTATTAACAAACCCCAATCAATCAACTTTAAATCATTTATTTAAATCATTATAACAAGCATTCAAACACCATCTAATATTTTTATCTTTTAATTGAATGTGTAAGGCAATTTAAAAAGCAGGGTTGAAGTGTGGCATTTTTGTTCATGATTAAGATTATATGTCTACTGTGGAAGCAAGCTCAAACAAGCATTCTCTTTTTAAATTGAAAGGCATAACATTTAATTATTTTAAATACACTTTACACCCATTCTTTGCAATTTAACATCATCATTTAAAAATACACCCATATGCCTCTGCACATGCTTAAACTCTTGAGCTGTTTTTTTCTCTTTTACATTTTCACAAATCCAGGGGCTAGCTGCTCCCAGGAGAGGCATCCCAGAGGATCCATAAGATAATCCTGCTTGGCTCTGGAACTGGGAAACTTTCCTGGTCTCAGAATCAAGCCTGTGACAAGCTTAAATACCACATAAGAATAAAATAACATTACAGTGAGCAAGAAAAGGAGAGAAAATATACAGGGATCCAAAAATTTTAGTATGTAAACCCTGACTTAAAGTCTCAATAGTCTTGTGTGACACCTTTATTTAGTTATAAAAATAAGCAGCTTCAGGAACTCATGATCATGCTACTAGCTGGAGGTCAGCACACGTGGTACCATAGCCAAGAGCACTAAGGGGATATAGCATTACCTGCATAAGTCTGGGTTGTCTCTTAGAACAAAGAAAGCCTGCACATAAGACACACTAGACTATCATTCTTTTTACAAAATAAATCTGATTATGAAGTTGAATTAAAATCAATACTTCCCTCTGGAGGCCTTTTTTTGTATCCTCCACTTATATTCAAGCCAGTCTCAAATGAAGAAAAATGTCAGTTGTTTATTAAGATTTCTGAATGAAAGAGATCACGATGGGTAAGGGTACAACATATGGGAGCCTATGCTAAAGATGCATGACTACCCATCTGTAAAACATGAGATGTTGGAATATCTTCCCATCTTTTTGCTTTCTTCTCTAGAGCACCATCTGGAGATTATTTCGTTCTTTCCTTGTGTGCAGCCATAGAGCCAAGATCTGTTTAGATTCGCTGCTCTCATCAATGTGGTCTGGGTTCACAGTATCTGGTTCCCCAGTCATTAGCAACGTGGATCTTACATACTAGTCATTCCCTTATTGTTGTGTCTTCATTGACTTCTCAATACACTGTGACCTCCTTGTCCTCTTCCTGTATTTTTCCAGGTTGATCTTAGTCTGCCTGTGCAGGACCCACCATTCCCATCCTCAGAGTAATTCCATGACTGATTCCTTTCAGAGTTGTTTGACCTTCCACACTGGAGATTTCTTTTACCCGTTTGGATTTGCTCACCTCCTATACCAGAGGTTTCTTTAACATCCTTTGGATTTGTGCATATGGAATGTTTCAGCCACACACAATCAGCTTCCAAAAATGTCTCAACTACCAAAGCAGCATTGGCAAAAAGTACAAAACCTTTGGAGCAAATATTGAGCCTTCCATTCTGGAAAGTCAAATAATTTCTAATAACTATATAAGGCAGGGAGCACCCTTGTAGATTGACCCTCTAGTATTTGTTCAAAACATTCTTGACACTTATTTCTCAGATTTATAATCTTCCAGTCTACACTATATTCATTAATCTAGATGGAAGGCAAGCATGATGAAGCTGGGATTAGATAGCCATATTATAATTTAGTACATGTAATATAGAAAACAAAAGTATCTACAGGAAAAACTTCCTATATCAACCCAAACAAAATGTAGACCAGAAGACATTAAGCAGAAAATAGTCATTAGCACCTTGCAGAGTTTGAGGGTCTAGCCCCTGCCTGAGTATGTGATCCTGCCGTAGATTCAGCTTTGAGCAGCCAACATTCTATACGGGCCTCTTAGGTCTAGTCATCTCAAAGCACCAGTTCTTTGGCATGGCACAAGCCAGTGCAAAGCACTTTTCTCTCTCTCTCTTTCCTTCCTTCCTTCCTTCCTTCCTTCCTTCCTTCCTTCCTTCCTTCCTTCCTTCCTTCCTTCCTTCTTTACTTCCTTCCTTCCTTCCTCTCTTCTTTCTCTTGCTTGCTTGCTTGCTTCCTTCCTTCTTTCTTTCTCTCTTTCTTTCTCTTCTCTTTCTCCCTTCCTTCCTTCCTTCCTTCCTTCCTTCCTTCCTTCATTCCTTCCTTTCTTCTTTCTCTTGCTTGCTTCCTTCCTTCCTTCTTTCTCTCTTTCTCTTCTCTTCCTTCCTTCCTTCCTTCCTTCCTTCCTTCCTTCCTTCCTTCCTTCCTTCCTTCCTTCCTCTCTCCTTCTTTCTTTCTTTTTTCTTTCTTTCTTTCCTTCTTTCTTTTTACCAAGGCACAAACTCAGTGTTCCACAGAACACAAACATATGCATCCTGCTTCTGGCCTTACAAGTAGGTAAAAAGGGAAAACAGAAGGAAATGTACTTTGACCTCTCACAGAAATTTACCAAATCTACCATCTACCTAGTTTTAAATGTGTCTGGTTCCCAAGCAGAAGGGAATTGTAGAGAAGAAAATGGAAAATTAGGAAACAGACTAGATCATACCTCATGCTGGTAGCTGGGGAAGAGAGGAAGGTAGAGGATACATGAGATAATGTTAAAGCAAGAGAAAGAGAAGATTGGGCTGTGTCCTCACCCTCCCTTAATTCCTGGACAGTGCCTCAGAAATGATACAGAAATTCAGGTGTCTTTGACAGTGACACAGCCACTCTCAGCTTTCAGTTTGGCTTTAACCCAATAGTTAGTGTACTATATGGTCACAGTCACAGAAAATTTCACTGAATCCATGGCCTCCAAGTTCTTTTCTTATAAATTTGATGAATGAAATCCACAGACCATAGAGGGGGAAGTTTATAAAGCTTGCATTATACAGTTCAAGAGAAGGAAAGATTGCAGATCCCCTGCAAAGGTAGGAGGGGATCTCTGGGAATGGAACCTATTAAGAAAAGTAAAGCAGAAAGCTCTCAAGTGGGCGGGGTCTCCAGTGGAGAAATCTGCCTGGTGACTCTTACCAGTATCTTTTGATGAGAATTCATTGGATGGGGGATGATCTGGTCACACACACCCCATATCAGGTGTTTAGGTGCTTTACCATGTTTCCAGGAAAGAAGGGATAAGGAAAGACAGATTTAACAGGTTTCTAAAGAAGGGGTAAATTTTAAGAAGGGCAATAATTTTCTGGTATGTTTGGCTACCAGCAAGGAGAAGGCTGCAAGGACTCCTTTCAAGATAAAGATACAAGGAAAAACTGAATCCTCCTTTACAGGCTCTAGGACATTTCTCACTTTGGGCCACTTTTAATTTACCTGTGGGGACCCTGCTAACGCTAAACTGCTTCAGTAGCTTTTTTGTAGATATTGTTATTGTTGAGTCCTTTGTCTCATGACCTAAATATTAGAGACACAGGTGATGACTAGTGAATAAAGCAAAGGAGATTGAGAAAAAGGTGCAAAGGTACCAGAACTGGAACTCAAAGAAGAGACAGGTGAACCGATGAGTTTACTGGGGAGCAGGGTGAGGCTTTACTTTCAGGAGCATGGATGACTCAAAGGCAGCTGCATCACCAAAAAGTTCACCTCAGCATAGGTTGTGGCTATAGGCACCAAGGCATTCAACTGAGGCTGAGGTTGGAGCTTTTGCAGGAGAAATCCCAACTTGGCTGACCCTTCACATGTAGTGTGTGGTGGTGTGCTTTCTTGTGGTTGCGGGGGGCATCTTTTGGCTTGGGCACTTATGCTTGCTTTCCATGTGTGCGTGTGTGTGTGTGTCTGTGTGTGTCTGTGTGTGCATGTGAACATGCCTTCTCCAGAGGTTTCTTCCTTAGTGATTTCTCTATGTGAAGATTTTCTGTCTCCCCTCTTCCTAGAAGGGGAAAAACTACCTTTGGCTTAGGCCTACCTGTTAGCTTTCTTTTTGGTTTTTTGAGGTATTGTCTCACTCTAGCACAGGCTGATCTGGAATTCCCTGTGTAGTATCAGGTTGCCTCAAACTCAGGGTGATCCTCCTACCTCTGCCTCCCAAGTGCTGGGATTAAAGGCAAGTGCCACCAGACCAGGTGAGTCCCCTCCTTTTATTTTATTTTTATTTTTTGGTTTCTCGAGATAGTCTTATTCTAGCTCATGCTGACCTGGAATTCACTATATAGTCTAAGGGTGGCCTCGAACTCATGGCGATCCTCCTTCCTCTGCCTCCCCAGTGCTGAGATTAAAGGCGTGTGCCACCATGCCTGGCACTTTATTTTTTAATCCTCTCCTTTTAAATGGTATTTTAAATCCTATGGAGGGCGCACTGTGATGTTTTCCTTTTTAACATTACCAGGTACACTGGAGGTGTTATCCATTATCCAGTGACCTCCAAGCCTGCTGATATTTGCCTACCTTTATTTGTCAGCTTTATGTCTGAGCCAAGGAGCTTAATGTTGAATCTGAATTGTAAAATCATTTCTGTGAAAGATTAAGTCATTTCCATATATATTATGACACAAAGTATAAAGCTGTGATTTTTCTAAATGAATGTAGCAAATTATATTACAATTTAGTGAACCCGATATGACTTAAAATTAGAACAGAGTAGAATAGTGAATATAATGGACACTAAACTTTTAATTTTATGTACATGTACATAGTTTGTAATATGTGTATATATTGAGTAATATCATATATATCTGCATCAGCCACTAAAATTTGAGTATCACAGATGCTTAAGTATTGACTGAAAATGCTAGCTAATAACTTTTTCTTAGACTTTCTTCTTCATCAGGCCAAAAGTTCTAACTGGACTTATTGGTTTTGATTTCATCTAATACATAGAACATATTTGCTTAATTATTTATGAATGTAATAAATAAGTAGACCAATGTTTCTAGGATCTTAATAGTATTAATATATATAGGGCTTATACAGTAAAGCCAAGTTTTTCTCTTTTTTTCTTTTTGTTTATTTGAGAGGGGGAATGAGGCAGAGAGAAAGAATGGGAATGCCAGGGCTTCCAGCCACTGCAAACGAACTCCAGATGCATGTGCCACCTTGTGCACCTGGCTTACATGGGTCCTGCGGAATTGAACTGGGGTTGTTTGGCTTTGCAGGCAAATGCCTTAACTGCTAAGCCATCTCTCCAGCCCCAAAACAAAATTTTTATTATCATTTTATTCTCTTAAATTTTGGTGCCTTCTAGAGATATACAATACTTGGAAAACAGTATTGTTTTAATTTTGCTATTTAAACTTTATATTCTCAGTTTGCATACTGCTCAGGCGGATTTGAGCTGGGAAATAGGACCAGCATAGATGCCTATCAACTGCTAAATGGGTAATGAAGATATAATACGTATACATAATATTTATTCATGTATAAAGAATAATGACATTGTGAAATTTGCAGGAAAATGGATGGATCTAGAACAGATTAAACTGAGGTAACCCTGGCTCAGAAAGTCAAACGCCACATGTTCTCTGTCATATACAGATCCTAGCTTCAAGTTTCTACATTTGTATGTGAGTTGGAGTAAGAAGTCAGCAGTAGAGGCCAGGAAGCTAGAAAGGGGCCATGTAGGAAGGAGAGAGGGGAGGACTTAAAGGGAAGGTATAGTAGATATGTAAGTAGAGGGGCAGAATACTGGGGTGAAAAGTGGAGTCAGGGGAGGGAGATGAAGGGTGAGAGAAGAGGTTTTAATCAAAATTAAAGATCGTATGTGTTAGCCATATGGAAACCTAATCCTTTGCTAGCCTAAAAAAAAACTTTTAAAAATTAGATTATCAAATAAGATTAAAATGCAAACACTGATAAAATTTATAAATCTGTGAATTAAAATCTTAGAATAATAGCAAGAATTTTAACTACAAGAATATTATAGGAAGAAGATTTATTTAGATTTAATTTTAATTATAAGCACACAGTAACTTTTTCCTTTCTGGTATTTGCTGGTATTTCTAATTCATATATCATATATGCTTGGCAATAGATAGATAGATAGATATAGATATTTAAAACATGTTCTTTGTCATGAACAGCATTTTTAAAGAGAGACCCACATGGGCATATTATGAAATGCACTTATTTTGTGGTAGAGTGAGCCTATTAATTAAGTTTGTTTTATAAATCACCCAACTCCTGTATGTAGACATAGAGCATGTTCTAATTAGAAACAAGTAAATGGCTCTGAAGTATCTTCTGCTCTCTAACTTAATCGGTAGGGTAAAATGTTTTTCCCCCCACTTACTATTAGTGAGGCCCATAGATTCATTCAACCAGATTCTTAGTTTCCTCATACTACAAAAGGTTTGGGGACACATTGATAATAAAATTGGATTTATAGTTTCATAAAACCAGAGAAAGACTTTAGTTTCTCTTTGACTTTTCTTCTGTAGCAGTGTTACTGTTTTACAGAAAAGATTAATCAAAAGGCAGAAAATACATACATAGTGACTGGAAAAGAGGCTGTCAGAATTCTGTGAGACCTCTTCCTGTAAGGCAGGTGTGAAATCTGTAGTCGTCAATAAGGCCTTTTCCTTTTCTTTCACCCAGTATGAGCTGCCTAGGACAAGCTTAATTCTTTGGATTCCCATATATCAATAGTCTGATAGCCAAGAAGAAGAGAACAAGTATTTTTCTTGAGAATATTTCTTTTTCTGTCAGAGTGGCTATACTCACCTTGACAATTTTACTTAGGAGAAATGTCAGTATTTAAATTCTGACCTGAACAGGTTCTTCTCACTTTGAAGATTCCTTTTATGATTAGCATTGAGTGATGAATATGGAGATTACTAGCTAAAACTATTGAAGTGAAATAACTTTCAACTTTGCAGAAAGCTCTTGTCAAGCTCTTATCAGGCAAGCACCTTAACCACTGAAACATCTCTCCAACCTTTAATAAAAGAATTTTTTTTTTTTATTTTCTGAAGTAGGGTCTCACTCTAGCCTAGGCTGACCTGGAATTCACTCTGTATTGTCAGGGTGGCCTCAAACTCACGGTGATCCTCCTACCTCTGCCTCCTGAGTGCTGGGATTAAAGGCATGCGCCACCACGCCTGGCTCAATAAAAGAATTTTTAATGTTCATTGCATAGAGGTAGTTTGATTAACAAAAAGCACTTTTATGTCTTATTATTTTTGTCTCCCCTGTCTATTTTAAAATAAAGTAGAGGGGCTAGAGAGATTGCTTAATGGTTATGGCATTTGCCTGCAAAGCCAAAGGATCCCAGTTTGATTCTCCAGGACCCACGTAAGCCAGATGCACAAGAGGGTTCATTCATTTGGAGTCCATTTGCAGTGGCTGGAGGCCCTGGTGCACCCATTCTCTCCCTCTCTCTCTCTGCCTCTTTCTTTCTCTGTAATAAATAAAATACATAAATAAATTAGAATTAATTCAATGTTTAAAAACATGTTTTGGAAGGAAATCATTATGAAATCTAGATATATTGTGTTAAATTTCATAGCTTAATAAACTAATGAATGTTGATTTTTTAAATAAATAAGTAGCATTTTCAAGTTTTATGAAATAATAGACCAAAAGATAAGGTGTTTTAATATACCCCAACAATCACGATCACAACCATTTACACATCTGAGGTTGGTGTACCAAGAAATTAAAAAGCAACATGCAGTAGAAATGTATGAAGTAGATGTGGTCACAAAATTTTATTATTTTCATTTTGGGACTTCTAGGAGACAAATTGGGTTTTAATTTGGGTATTTTTATACTATAGCATGACACAGAATTACATGAATTATGAACACACATGACACAATTACACTGAGAAGGTAAAACGTTATTTTATTTTTGTTCATCTTTGGAGGGAAAAAGGTTAATTCTTGGGGGATCTGCTAGACTACATTTAAAATCTATCTATCTATCTATCTATCTATCTATCTATCTATCTATCTATCTATTATTTATTTGATAGAGAGAAAGAGGCAAAGAAAGAGAGAAAGAGAGAGGGAGAGAATGGGCACAACAGGACCTCCAGCCACTGCAAACGAACTCCAGATGCATGCGCCCCTTTGTGCATCTGGCTTATATGGGTCCTGGAGAATCAAACCCAGACCCTTTGGCTTTGCAGGCAAACACCTTAACCACTAAGCCATCTCTCCAGCCCTTATGTTTGTTTTTATTAGTCACTCCATTTGTTGGGTAGCTTTAGTCCTATAGGGTACTCATGTCAGTCATGTCATCTCTCTGGACCCAGTAGCTGAGTTTGTAAGACTTGAGGTTCCTATATTATTGAAAAATATTGACAAATCGGCTAGAGAGATGGCTTAGCAGTTAAAGGCACTTCCTTGCAAAGCCTGACAGTTTGATTCCCCAGCACCCATGTTAAAGCCACATGCACAAAGTGGTATCTAAATCTGGAATTTGTTTGCAGTGGCAAGAAACCCTGACACACCAGTTCCCATTCTATCTTTTCTCTCTCTCTCTCTCTCTCTCTCTCTCTCTCTCATTGCAAATAAGTAATAAAAATAAAGATATTAGTATAAAGATATTACTATTTTGAATTAGTGACTTTGAGGAATAGTTTTTGGATACTGAAAGAAAAATAACAGTAGACATGGTGTTGTAGTCAGGCTTGCATTGCTGGCAGAAATCACCTGACCAAGAGCAGCTTTTGGGATAAAAAGGGTTTATTTTGGTTTACTGGCTCAGAGGGAAAGCTCCATGATGGCAGGGAAAATGATGGCATGAGCAGAGGGAGGACATCACCCCCTGGGCAACATCAGATGGACACCAGGAACAGTAGAGTGTGCCAAAAAGTGGCATGGGGAAACTGGCTATAACACCCATAACCCGTCCCCAACAATACACCACCTGCAGGAGGCTTTAATTTCCAATTACCATCAGCTGGGGAGACTAGCATTCAGAATACCTAAGTTTATGGGGGACACCTGAATCAAACCACCACACATGGCATGAGGGAAATTTTACTAGGCTGCCTCTGAGGGTGAAGATATAATTTGTATTGTGGCCTTGCTCTAGAACAGACAATCAATTGCTCTTATAAATATTTTATTATTTTATCATTATTTTTATTAGAGAGAGGAAGAAGGGGAGAGAGAAAGAGAGAGAGAGAGAAAGAGTGCATGCAAGAGAGGGACAGAGAGAATGGGCATGCCATGGCCTCTAGCCACTGAGAACAAACTCCAGGTGCATGCACCACTATGTGCACCTGGCTTACATGGGTCCTGAGGAGTCAAATCTGAGTTCTTAGGCTTTCTAAGCAAGTATTTTAACTGCTAAAGCACCTCTTCAGCCCAAATGCTTACTTCTTAAATTCTTGGGATTAAACTGGCTTTTATTCCAATGAGATTTCCATTGAAACTTCATTTAACTTAATCTAAAAATTCTTCAAAGACATGCCCCAAGACATTTTTCCATCATGATTCTGATGCAGAATTTTGGGTTCAGGGAGGAATTAAATTCTATAATGATTCAGGATATACCAGGCCTGTAGACTCCAACTTTTGAGTTCTTATCCTATTAGCAAAGAATTTTTAAAAAAATGGATTCTGAGAAAGGTAAATTATACATTATGAGGTTTACTTTAGGAATCCAGGTAGAAGGCTAGCTGAAAGACTGAAGTCAGAAGTGAATTCCTTTCTTTGCCCAACAGGAAAAGGGAGAAAGAAGATGGAGAAAATCTCCTTTACAGAGAAATCTCATGAGAAAATGCCTCTGGAGAAGACAGACAGACAGACAGACAGACAGACAGACACACACACACACACACACACACACACACACACACACACGTAAAACATGAGTGCCCAGACCAAAAGATTCAGAAGAAGCATATGCACCATGCACACACTGGGGAAGCAAAGCTTGAAAGAGCAAGCCCTTACCTTGCTTAGGGAGAGAATAGAAAAGGCAGAGCTTAAAGAGAGAAAATATATGTAACAAAGTGAGAAAACGTGGGAAGCAAGCAGAACAATACCCAGGCAAAAGAAAGTGTCTCCTGGTTCCCAGCTTGGCTGGTAATTGGGAGAGAGACTTATGTGTATAAGTCTTGTATTCAGATGGAACCGCATGACAAAAGGGGCCAAGGCCAAAGCAAGAAAGGCTCCAAAATTAAGGCAGAAAGTGTGCAGACAATAAGCCAAGCTGGGGGCTTACTAAAGCAAGGACCAGGAGATACAGCCCCCAGGAGAATGAATGGCCAAGACAGTGATTACACCATGCCAGGTCCATTAACATTAGTCAGACCTCCAACTTGGAGTAGTGTGTTAGGGACAGAACTGATTCGTTCACAGACTCAGGGACTGGTTCAGGATGGGCCAGTCTACCCAGACAAGCTGAGCTGAGGAAGAAGCAGGAAGTTGCTGTTGTGGTGTATTGCTTGCAGCCATGTTAGATAAGACTTGACCAGACAGGAGTTCTAGTCTCCCCAGGGTAGGTTAGGTGGTATCTCCTTATTCTCCTTGGGCCTTTGTTCCTAGATAACTACTTAGTAAAAAGCCATCTTTCTTCTGTTCAATTCTAAATCTTGTCAAGTTGACAACCAAGACTAATTATATACATTTTGAAAGTTATGAAGATAAAATTAGTATCCTTCATAAACAGCAATAACATTTAAAGCTGTTATTCATTGGCTCATTCAACCCAATGTTTATGATTGTAAATAGAAAATGTCTTTTTGCAGGGCATGGTGATTCATGTCTTTAATCCCAGCATTCTGGAGGCAGGCATAGAAGGATCGCTGTGTGTTAAAGACCAGCCCGAGACTACAGAATGAATTACAGGTCAGCCTGGGCTAGAGTGAGACCCTATCTCAAAACAAACAAACAAACAAACAAACAAACAAACAAACAAACAAACAAAAAAAAAAACACATATACACAAAGAAAGAAAATGTTTTTTATGCTATATGTGATGTAATGCTATATAACTCTGATCAGGAACTGTGTTCATTGTTCATTTTTTACAATTGTACTATTTTGTGTGTTCAAAACTGTTATGCTGAGTCGTTTCCCTCCTGTTGTGTTCTGTGTGCTTGTTACAGTATCAGATAAGCCATATTTTTCTTAGTAGAAGGTGACTAATATTTTCTAAATGGTTTTCTTTCTTTTTATTTTTTGAGGTAGTGTCTTGCTGTAGCCCAGGCTGACCTGGAATTCATCACTCTGTAGTCCCTGGCTGGCCTCAGACAACACACAGTGGATCCTCCTATCTCAGCCTCCTGAATGCTGAGATTAAAGGTGTGTACAACCACGCTTGATCTGATGTTTTTTGTATAGTCTTTACACTTAAGGGTGTGTGTGTGTTCTATGTGCAAATGAGAGCATGTGCATGCCACAGTGTGCGAATAGAAGTAAGGGAGCAGCATTTAGGTGTCAAGCCTCACCTTCCACCTCCTTCAAAGGAGGTTCCCTTGTTCTCATTGTGTTGTTGTCCACTGCTGTAGTAGTCAGCCTAGCTGATTTGAAGACTTCTGGGGAATTCTGTCTTCACCTCCCATCTCAACATCATCATTCTGGCATTACAGAAGCCCATCATGGCTTCCAGCCTGAGGATCCAAACTCAGGCTTCAATGGCATGTTCTTTATTCACTGAGTCATCTTACCAGCTGGATATATTATCTTTTAACAACAAAAATATTTCTCAAAACAATGTTATCTTCACTATCCTATGTACTTTATTTATGTTTAAAAATCTGCAGTTTTTTCTTGTGATAAAAGCGTTGTCTAGTTCTGCTACTGAAGAAAAGAGATGAATGTTTTTGTGCTGAAGAATGCATGTTAGAATGGGTAGAGTAGAAGGCTCTAAAGACCTTCCCTGAGACCAAAAAAAAAAAAAAAAAAAAAAAAAGTAAGAAAAAAATCTGTAGTTTAATTTAAATTCATCAGTAGTCCTTTTAAAATGGGGCAAAGTGCAAACCTAGAAACAGCTTGTAGTTTCTTCTAGTTTTTTTGCCCAAGTCCCTTTTAAAGAAATGTCTCCTAGTAACTAAAATGAAATGTACTGTCCAGGTGCATTTCAGGTACTGTTCAGGTCACTCTTCCCAAAGACTAGATAGCATTTTGAGTATTTTCACATGTTGAATGGTTCAAAAGAAGTGCTTTGTTTTCTGTCTTGAATTCTCTTCTTAATGTGTATATGACTTAAGAGCTCAGTAGAGGTTATAAGCTAACTAACCAATTTCATACATTTTCATTTTGACAAACAATAGAAAGCTTATCACTTAGTTAAGAACTTCATTTGGTTATTGTTATACAAGAAAGTAAAATGATTTCTTTTAGTTTAATGTTTTTAAAAGTCTTAAAAAACACATGATTTAAAAATTGGATATAGCCGGGCGTGGTGGTGCACGCCTTTAATCCCAGCACTCGGGAGGCAGAGGTAGGAGGATCGCCGAGAGTTCAAGGCCACCCTGAGACTACATAGTTAATTCCAGGTCAGCCTGGACCAGAGTGAGACCCTACCTCGAAAAACCAAAAAAAAAAAAAAAAAAAAAAAAAAATTGGATATAATTCAACCTTTCAAAAATAAAAAAGTGATGGATTCACACAATGCATTTAGAATTTGGTTTTCCTTTCTCAACCACCAGTTAACTATTTCATCAGCAGTAGAAAATCATGAAGATACTGAGATATGTGGGTGTTCAGGTACATGTTCCTTGAAGTGCATAGTGGTTTGATGTGAGTGGCTGCTAGAGAAATAATTTCTGTGCTTTGCTAGGGACCTGAGAAAAGTACAAGGCATTCTGTACCTGTAAATAGTTACATGTCATCTTCTGACATTTTAAAACTTAAATATATCATTTAACCAATACTCTTGGATCTTTCTATACTGATTTGAAAACTTTGGTCTGTATTTACCCAGATTTAGACCAAGGCTGAGAAGAATATAAGAAATTAGTATCCCATCCTCAATTATAAATATACATTTTGAGAATTAATGGAATAAGATTCATATGTGTAAAAATGTTAATGTGCTAATGTAAAGTACCAATATAAAAGTAGAAATTAATTCTTGTACCTAAAGCAATAAGACTTTCTTAAAGATATTATTACGCTCCTAGTAACATTTTATAATTGACTTAAAAGGCAGAATCATGTTTTCTTTAAAAAAATGTTTGTTTTCTTCTACTTATGTTTCATAATTTTGGCTACTCAGAAAATTGTTTCAACAAAGTTAAGGTGCATTTAAATATCTACCTGTGTTAAAGTCTTATGAATGACCTCTTTGGAATCAATTATTTTAAGGTGATTTTAGTAATTTAATGCCATACATATCTGTGACTAGAAATATGCAGAGCTATGTATCTAAGCTTTATATACCATGCAAAAGTTTGCAGCCTTAAAGGCATGTGTTGTGGTTTGCATATGAAATGTCTGCCATAGGCTCATGTGTTTGGTCCTCAGCTGATGGTGCTATTTGGGAAGGATGTAGAACCTTTCTTTAGGAGGTTGAACCTTGGAGGAGAAAGTGGGTTGCTGGGGCTGTGCATTGAAATTTTATAACCTATCCTTTCCTTCCTGTTCACTCTGTCTCCTGATTGTGGATGAAATGTGACCAGTTTCCTGCTGCCATACCTTCTCCAGCATGCTAGAGCAATATCTACTGGAATTTTAAGCTGAAATAAACTCTTCCTTCCTTTAGCTTATAGCAGCATGTAGTGTAACTAATACAGAAATTTTGTACCAAAAAGGGTGGCCATTGCTGTGATAAATCTGACTATGTGGTTTGTAGGCCTTTGGAAAGGGTTTGTGGTAGCATTGCAGAGGAATTTTTAAAAAATTAGAAAAAAAAATCCTAGAATGCTGGAAGCAGAACTAATGAGTTATTATAGTACATCTTATTATAGTATGTCTGGAAAAAAGGGCCCGAAGGCCAAGAAAATGCACATGATGGAGGCTTGCCATAAAATTTCCAAGAGGAACAAGGACTTGTAACAGAAACTGGGCTAGTGACAATTCATGTCATATGCTGGCAAAGAATTTGGCTACATTCTGCCAGTGAGGTTAAATTTAAATTCAAATGAAATGATCTGATTTGTGTGGTGGAGGAAATTTCAATATAGTATATAGCATAAAGTCTATGTTGTAATTACTACTCACTGCTAATATTCAGTTCTACAGAAAAAGAAAGCAAAAAGATATGATAAAAGTAAAATTTAGAGAGGAAAGGTTTGTCAGGAAGTTTAAATTCTGGACAAAGTAGATTGCAGCTAGCAAAGCATCTGTAATACTTCAAGAGATTAAAGAGCCTTGTATGTCAAAGAGAAACCGCATTCTTCACTGGAACAGCAGCAGAGGTGCTCTGAGGGTAAGCCATCACCCACTGAAGGCTCTGAAGTATTTTAGAGTTCAAATTCTTTTGAAAGGAGGACTGAAGGGAGAATGACAAATAAGGGATTCCTTGCTCAAAAACAACTGTCTAGGAATGTGTTTTTATAGATACAGTGGTCAAGGCACACAGTTGCCATTATAACTTTGGTCCAAGGGGGCTGGGTCAGGCTCCATTCCAAACTGACAGCAGAAATTATCACCTTTACAAATCCATTACTTAGGAAGTCCTTTTTACTTATATGTAGCAGAAGGTCAAAAGGAACATAGAAAGTACTGGAAAAATAAAGAAAAGGAAAGAAAACCAAGGGCATGTAAAATGAAATTGAATTCCCATGTTAAGAAAATAGTCACTCCTCCTCTACCTTGCCCTAGGACTCAGAAGACTAGATTTTAACTTTTGGCCTCAGACAGCTCTGTGTTCAGTTTGGGATCTTCCCCTTCCTTTAATTTTCACTATCCTTCTCCCTCAAAAGAATCCAAAGAAACTAGAATTTTTTTTAGCCACGATGTATCATGGAAAACATAGCCCATTTCCCAAAGCCAGACAGCCATATGATCTGAAAATTATCCTGATTTACACCCCTCTTTTGTGTGCCAGGTACCATAAGGAACCAAGACTTTATTCCAGAGGGTTCTTGCTCCATGCCCAGGACAAAGAAGCACTAGAACTGACGGCAATAAAAATCTGGAAAAACAGGCCCAGGGGGATCCATATAATCCTCCTATGTTCATTTGCTTATGCCTTTTTCCTCTACTCACATTTGCACATAATGGTCCCTGCTTTGTTGAATCTAAATATAAAAACAGATACAATTTACCCTGGGTCTTGGGTGTTTAAATGGTCCTGTGTCACATAAGATCATGTTCAAGTAAATTCATATGCCTTTTTTTCCTATCTGTCTCTTTCTCTCTTTCAAATAAATAAATAAAATATTTTTTTAAAGTTCTTATGTAGTAGGAAAAAAAGGTGAGAGCAAGGC
Source organism: Orientallactaga sibirica (assembly GCA_036365145.1). NCBI lineage: Eukaryota > Metazoa > Chordata > Mammalia > Rodentia > Dipodidae > Orientallactaga > Orientallactaga sibirica. Next base: position 35,478,022 of record JAEOAD010000015.1, on the reverse strand, counting down.
AGAGAGATAGGGCAGAGTGGGGGAGGGTTAACCAAAACTGAGTACATGTATTAAAAAAGATTAAAGAATAGAGAAAAAACCAAAAGTAATATGTACAATCAGATTCACTGTCTGGAGTTCTTCCCACTGCAGAGATTTCCCTTCATCATTGTCCTTTATGGTTGTTCTAGAGGGGTTGCAATATTGCAGCAGTCCACTTCCAGGTGGTGCTTGCATTGTGCATAAAACCATCTAGAAACCAAACTCAGGTGTTCTCTCAACTTATAGAACAAGATGTTTTAGCAGGAATAAGAACCAGGGGCATATGACTTACTTATGCCTTTGGTCCTGATCAAATATTTATCATTTTATCATTGTTTGTGATACAAATATACATAAATTATACCAAAAATATTGGTAGCTATGTATTGGTCACTTTATCCAGTAAGCATACTGTCACCAATGTAACAAATCTTGTGATAGATTGTCAAACAGAAAAACAATCAAGAAATGATGTAGAACAGTGCAAATGTATTGCTGGACTTGACATCTGCAAGAAAAGTGTTTCTTAGTAAGCTATTAAGACAAGTGTAGAACTAAAAGCATTTGTGATTAAGAGCACATTTGGTAGGTCAGCTACCACTGGAGTTACCACTTGCTTAAGTTTAGGATAACCTCTTGTCATTCTCCAAGATCAGGAGTATTCAATGAGAATGTGGTGGGACATAATCCCTGGATCTTTCAAGTCCTTAATGGCAGGATTAATCTCTGTGATCCCTCTAGGGCTATGATACTATTAGTTATTTCCCAGGAAAAGGCAGCACTTTGGCTTTTATTAGGCCTTTACTGCATGATTTGGGACCCAATGTGGGGATTCTGCTAACTGCTGAATGCATCTGCTCTGGTTTTGTATTTTGAAATTGGGTAAATGAGTACAGGATGGGTTCAGAGAGTCACTGCATCCACCATGAGTCAGATACAGACTTACCTTCCATAGATCACCTAAATTCCATAAGCTCCTACTCAAGTGCCACAGTGCAGTCTGGCATCTTTTGGCATCAATGTCAATTTAAAGCCAGTAACTAGTAGGTACAGAAAGGGCTAATTATTTCCTTTTCCCCATTGCATATTTGCACTAGTAAAAATCTATAGATTACTTTAGGGAAATATCTCCAGGGAACCAAGTATCTCCTACATTCAAGATATTATTTTTTAAATTATATACTTATTTATGAGGAGAGAGGTTCACAGAGAGAAATCAGGGCCTCTTATAAATCAAATCCAGACACATACACCACATTGTGTATCTGGCTTCATGTGGGTACTAAAGGATTGAATCCAGGCTGGCAGGCTTTGCAAGCAAGCACTAAGCCAACTTTAACAGTTCCAATTCAAGGCCTATGTCAGCTTAATCTGGGAACCGATTGAGGGACAGTTGTCTGTTTTTATGATTCAAAGCAGACTTTTGTTCATTTGACTATGAGGAATTCTGAACATATGGATAAATCAAGAATTTAATAGATTTCCTATCTATTATATTTCTAGAAACACTGTGATTAATTACCTATTACTTTATGTCTACATCATCTTATCGTTGCTTTGACTATTGTTCATTGGAATCCATAAATACACTCACTGCCTTTGACAGTTTGATGTCACCACTTGGATTCAATTATACCTATTGCATTTATGCTTTCTAATTGGGTGATAATGATTCCTATTATAAAGGTCTGATATTTAAAGAAGCACAATGACAGCATTATTTAAAGATCTTTGTTCTCTTACAAACTCACTCCTTAAAATTCTGGTGCAAGATACATTTTTCTGGTTCTTTTCAGCAAGGATAAATAGTTTTACTTGGAAAATCCACTCCAGTATTCCAGTCTCCCTAAGAATGTGAGGTGCTTCATTAAGCCAAGAGATTTCAGATAGTCACAGCTCAGTTGAGACCTATATTTTTCACCAAATAACCAAGTTATTAGCATGTCTCTTAGTTCACAAGTGGCATCATTAAATACAAAAATTCTGCTTCATGGATCTTCATTAACGAATTTAGTTTGATCCAATTTTTTATCCTTTCTATCACTGTCTCACATCCTTGGAACCCCCTTCCCACAGTCTTTAGATCCAGGTTTCTATAAGGTACAAACTCAAGTACATGTTTCAAAGCACAGTACACCTTCTTCTGGCTACCTTGTCTCTACAGTAGTATTGAAATGTGAGTCTCAAGATGTAGAAGAAAAATGGTTATGGGATTGATGCCTGGGAGAATCAGCATTTTTTTTTTCCTTAGTGACTGCCTGAGGGAGCACAATGTCCCCAGTCTCCTGGGATATCTCATAGTTCCCACTCCCAGTTAGCAAGATCTCATTATTTCTCAATCCTTAGCCACCACTTAGGTATAGACACACTGTGAGACTGAGAATTAAATTTATATTATAATTCAGTCAATTGTATGATGAGGGCTTAAGCTTTTTTTTTTGTTTGTTTAAATTCTATGGCTACAGGGAAGAATATTCAAACATTCTCCTTTATGGCACACTTAGTAGCTTTCAGGCTATTATGCACATCTGGTGCTGGGAATTTAAATCTCTAAGCTCATTCTTTCCTTTCATTACTCTGTCCAGGGATGCTAGAAACAGCCAGCCAACATCATTATATTCTTGATTTAAAAAAAATATTTGAGAATATTATGTGTACATTGACTTAGTTCTTTGCCTCTAGCCAGTGGTGAATGAGGAGTATTGATTGTGTTCACTTCATATAGCTTAAAAAAAAACATTTCATGCTATAAACTATCAATAATATCTGTACTATTGGAAGGAAAAGCCTCAGTAGTTTTAGGTTTCACCAAGTTAGAAAACCAATTTAAGTAATCACAAAACCAATTAAGAATTTTACTTTTTTTTTTTTTTTTTTTGGTAGGGTTTCACTCTAGGCCAGACTGACCTGGAATTCACTATGTTGTCTCAGATTGGCCTATTGTCTCATAAAAATCCTACTGCTTCTGCCTCCCAAGTGCTGGGATTAAAGGCATATGCCACCATACCCAGCTAGAATTTTACTTTTTAAATGACCTTTTCTTGAATTTCCTATTTCTAAAATCTATAATCAAGGCTCTCTAGACAACAGAATAATTAAAATTACAAGAGAAGATTATTAGGTGGTCACAGGTTATAGGGTCCCATACTAACCACCTACCAGTTTAAGAGTCACAGAAACTAGTAGTTACTCAGACCAAGAAATTGGAAGTCTCAGAATAAGAGGGACCAATAATAAAGTCCTACTCAAAGACTGAAAGCCCAAAAGGCCCACAGAAAGCTGTTGGTACAAGTCTATGTCCAAAGCCTGAATAAACAGGAGTCTGAAGTTTATGGCAAATGTGAGGATTAGTAGCAAAAAAATGAACTTATTCAAGAAATATTGAGCATTTGAATAGAAGAATTTTCCCCTTCCTTCTACTTTTTAGTTCCATATAAGCACCCAGCATATGCTAGATGTCTGTTTTCCACTCAGTTCCCTGACCCCCACATCAGTCTGACCTGGAAACACTGTCACATCCAGAAGTATTCTTTTTCACTTTTCTAAGTGTCTCTCAATTTAGAAAAACTGACAACCAAGATAAATCGTTTCCATTATTGTTTAATAAGTATCTAAACATGTAAATTCAAATGAATAATATATTTTTTATACCTATAAAACCACTCCTAAAAATCAGTAATACTGTTTTGATGAAGACATTCAACACTGATGGGGCATAATCAATGGAGATAAAGGTACCACTATATATGATGTATTTAAAAATATACACTCCATGCTGGAGAGATTACTCAGTGGTTAAAGGTACTAGCTTTCAAAACCTGCAAGCTCAGGCTTGAATTCCCACATAAAGCCAGATACACAGAGTGGTGCATGGTCTGGAGTTTGTTTGCAGGGGTAGGAGGCCCTGGTGTGCCCATGTTCTCCCTCTGTCTCTCTGCTTATAAATATAAATAAATGCTTTTTTTCAAACTACTAATATATATTCCTTTTGTCTATGCCATACTATATATATATATATATATCTCCCAAATTAGCCCACTCGGATTCTGAATGTCACTGTTTTCTGGAATTGTATCTTTTGCAATCTCCATTGTGAAAAATGCATTTAACAACAAGCTTGTAAAATAAAGACTTTACATTGGTTACTTGTACATCAATCCTGAAAAATAAATCAATTGTAATCAATCTAATTAAGGAACCTTTAATGTATATTAGAGGTATTTAATATTTTTATTAGTTATGATTATTGACAAATTAAATCCAATATTGTAAAATGTGTTTTGGAAGGAAATCATCAAAATGTATGCTTCTAATATTAACCTTTATAGCCTGATGAAACTTTCATCTGAAGACTCTAATAAATATTGTATCACCCAAAGAAGTAGCAAGGAAGATTTCAGAAAAACTTATAGTAAATCTATATGTAACATGTTTTTCCTTTTTTAAAAATATTGTATTTATTTATTACAGAGGGGAGGCAGGGACAATGGGAGCACCAGGGCCTCTAGCCAGTGCAAACAAAGTCCAGACTCATGTGCCACCTTGTGCATCTGGCTTATGTGGGTACTGGGGAATCGAATCTGGGTTCTTAGGCTTCACAGGAAAGTGCCTTAACAGCTAAGCCATCTCTCCAGCCCAAAGCATCTACTTTCATCTCTCCTGTTCTAATTATAGAGGAACAAACATAGGAAGAAGGAGGTTAGTACTTAATCCTTCTACCTCCCCCAAAGCTAATGAACTTGGCCTGTGCTATGAGTGGCCAATGAAATTCTAAAACAAATGGGATTGAGCTTTTAAAACTAGGATGAGATTGTTTAATTAGCTGAATATGACCTCAAAACTATAGATACAACAGTGATGTAATTAAGGGAGCTGCCTCCCAGCAGGGAGTGGGTAGTGGCAATGTGGTTTTTGTTTTAAATTTATTTTTATTACATAAGGACATATTTAGTATGTAAACAACACATGTTGGTACCATCCTTTCCCTCCTCCCTGTCCCTTTTCTGAAGAAGCTTTCCTAGTTGGGAATACAGGTCAACCCCATGGGGTTGTGGATCATGCAGTCAGTTATGGGAGAGAAGCAATATCTCTGTGCAAAGTGTCCCAACTTGTGGCTATAACAATCTTTCTGCCCACTCTTCTGCAAAATTCCCTGAGCCATGTTGGGTGCATTTTAAGTCTACTTCAGTGATGGGCACTTAGGATTCTCTGGATCTCTGGTCTGGTAGGTGTTGAGGGTCCTCAGTATCTATCTCCTTCACCCTTATACTGATATCAGATTCACTAAGAAAGCAGCACTCTTGCTCATTTCCCCAATTCCTACTTGGTTTCAGCTGGGTCTGGAGTGGAGCGCACTGGGTTGTTTATCTCCTCAGGTCCAGCTCCCATCTGCAAAAGAGAAACAGATTCTCCAATGGAGAGTGAAGTCAGCACCAGGTAAATGGGATAATTTTTATTAATTCAGAGAGAATTTAAAGGATATAGACACCCTTATAGCCCAATATGAGAGAGAGCTTGGACAATGGAAAGCAGAATCGTTTTCTGGATATGATTCTGACTTGTTTCAAGTTCCAGATACAGTTGCCTTTCCACTGAGTGGATCTGTTAGCCAGTCCAAGAGCAGCTTGTTACCCACCATGGCTGTGTACCGTTATTGCACTTGTGGAGCATCACGCCAGGTTGTTTGCTTCTGAGTCACTTAGACTTTCAGTTGCTTGGACAGATGTTGGCCACTTTCCCCCGGTAGCTCATGTAGCACCTTCCAGCACTAGATGGGCTAATTGTCTGGGGACTGGCTCTCTTCCAGATTACAACCAGGTCTCTCCATGGTCCATGCCAATAGCATATGGTGTCTTCAGCAGTAGGGTCTTGTCATTAACCTCTAGTGGTAATAAAGTGCTCTGACAGAAGTCTGTCTTGTTTTTTTTTTGGAGATCTAGTAGGTCTTTCTGATCAATAGCTCATTATGGTTGTAACCCACATCCTGGTACAGGGAGTTACGGGCCAGTGCCAAGGGAAAAGAAAAAAGAAAAAGAGAAGAAAGATAAGCAGGACAAATTTAAGGTTAGGCTTCATCTCACTCTCTCCAGGACCCTTTGTTTCAGGTGCTCCCCCAAGTCCTCTTGTGGGTTCCACCTTTTTTTAGTCTAACCTCCCAGAGATACGATTCTATGGTACCAGTTCAATTTGGGTTCAGTTTTGTGTCCCCCCTCTGCACCCTTCCCCCAAGCCCTACCCTCCCTATTGTCCAAGCCTTGAGATGCCATTCATGTATGTCAGCAACTCAGACTGATCCAGGTTAGGAACAACAGATGAGTGAGACCACGTGACAATTGTCTTCCCGTGATTGTGTGAGTTCACTTAGAATGATTTGTTCCAAGTGCAAACATTTCCCTACAGATTTCATTGTGTCATTTTTTCTTACAGATGAATAGAATTCCATCATGTAGATATACCACATCTTGGCAATCCATTCATCCAATGATGGGCATCTGGGTTGATCCCAGTTCTTAGCTATTATGAATTGAGCAGCTATGATCATAGTTGAGCAAATATCTGTGAATTGAGATGTGGAGCTTTTAGGATTAATGCCCAGTAAAGGAATACCAGGGTCTGTTGGTAACTTGATATTCATCCTTTTCAGGAGTCTCCATATTGATTTCCAAAGTAGTACCAGCTTACATTCCCACCAGCAGTGCATGAGTGTTCCTATTTCTCCATATCCCTGCCAACATTTGTTTTCATTTGATTTTTTAATGTTTGCTATCCTTACTGGAGTAAAGTGGAATCTCATAGTTGTTTTAATTTTCATTTCTCTAATGGTTGGGGATGTTGAACATTTTCTTAAGTGTTTATTTGCCATTTGTCATTCTTCTTCTATTCAGTTCTCAGCCCCACTTTTGGAGTGGGTTGTTTGATTTTTTACTATTTAGTTTTTTGAGTGCTTTGTAGATTCTAGATATTGGGCTTCTGTCAGTGGTATAGCTGATGAAGATTTTCTCCCATTCAGTGTGTAATCTATTGGCTCTTTTATGGTATGTGTTGCAGTCAGGTTTGCATTGCTGGCAGAAATCACCCCACCAAGAACAGCTTGTGGGAAAAAGGTTTATTTTCACTTAAAGACTCTAGGGGAAGCTCCATGATGGTAGAGGGAAATGATGAGATGAATAGAGGGTGGACATCACCCCCTCACCAACATCAAGTGGACAATAGTAATAGGAGAGTGTGCTAAACACTGACAAGGAAAAACTGGCTGTAATACATATAAGCCCACCCCCAACAATACACTTCCTTTATCAGGCATTAATCCCCAAATTTCAATAAGCTGGGGATCTAGCATTCAGAATACCTAAGTTTATGGGGGACACCTGAATCAAATCACTTGACTTCTTCCTTTCCCATTTGAATCCCTTTTATTCTTTCTCCTGTCTTATTGCTTGGGCTAGTACTTCTAATACTATGTTGAAGAGCAGTGGTGAGAGTGGGCATTCCTGTCTTGTTCCTGATCTCAGTGGGAACTCCTTGAATTTTTTCACCTTTGACTTTATTTGGGCTTTAGGAGCTTTATATATAGCCTTTATTGTGTGGAGATATAAACCCTACATGCCTATTCTTTTCAGTGTTTTGATCATGAAGTGTTTTGTCATAGGCCTTCTCTGCATCAATTGAGATGATCATGTGGTTCTTATGGTTAACTATATTTATATGATGTATCACGTTCAACAATTTCCTTATGTTAAACCATCCCTACATTCCTGGGATGCTACCTACTTGATCAAGATGGATAGTGCTTTTTATGTGTTTGCAAGGATTTTGTTCAGGATCTTTGCATCCAAGTTCATTTAGGGATATAGATCAATAGTTTTTTTCTTGGTTGCATCTCTGTCTGGTTTTGGTATTAGGGTGATGCTCGATTCATAAAAGGAGTCAGTAAGGATTCCCTAGTCTCTGATTATGCAAAGCAGTTTGGGAAAAATTGGTTCAGTTCTTCAATGAAGGTTTGATAGAATTCAGCTGAGAAACCATCTGGTCCTTGACTTTTCTTTTGGGGGGAGGTTTTTGATTACCTTGCAATCTCCATGGATGTGATGGTTTGTTTAGGAGATTAAACTGCTCTGAGTTTAATCTTGGTAGGTGGTATTTGTCTAGGAATTCATCCATTTCTTTCAGATTATTCAATTTTGTAGAGTAGAGATTTTGCAAGTATGCCCTGATGATTCTTCCAATTTCATTGATGTCTGTTGTGATCTCTCCTCTTTCTTTTCTGATTTTGTTAATTTTAGACTCTTCCTTTGTTTGCTTGATCAAATTGGCCAGGGGTTTGTCAATCTTGTTTATTTTTTCAAAGAATTAGCTCTTTGTTTCATTGATTTTTTAAAAATTGTTTTCTTAGTTTCCAATTCTGTAATTTCTGCCCTAATCTTGATTATTTCTTTCCATCTGGAGATCTTTGGGTTGGATTCTTCTTGTTTTTCCAGTGCCTATAGGTGGAAAGTCAAGTTGTTAATTTGAGATCTCTCTGTCTTTGTAATGAAGGCATTTAGCACTATGAATTTTCCCATTAGGATTGCCTTAATTGTGTCCCATAAGTTTTTGTAGGTTGTGTTTCATTAGCATTCAATTCTAGGAATTTTACAATTTCTTTTTTGATTTCTTCCACAACCTATTCATTGTTTAAAAGTGTGTTGCTTAGTCCCCAGGAGCTGGTGGAGTTCTTAATGTGTCTCTTGTTAATTTCTAGCTTTAAAGCATTGTGATCTGACATGATGCAGGGAGTTACTTCAATTTTCCTTACTTTATGGAGGCACACTTAATAGCCTAATATATGGTCAATTTTGGAGAAGGTTCTGTGGGCTTCTGAGAAGAATGCATATTTTGTAGAGTTGTGGTGGAATGTTCTGTAAATAACTGTTAGTTCTAGTTGATCTATGATGTTGTTGAGCTCTATTATTTCCCTGTTACTTTTCTGTTTCGATGATCTGTCCATTGATGATAGTGGAGTATTGAAGTCTCCAACTATGATGGTGTTGGTGTTTTTTTCTGTTTTATTGTCACATAGGTTTTGTTTTATAAACTGTGGTGCACCTGTGTTTGATGCATATATATTTATGATTGTGGTGTGCTCATGTTGGAGCATTCCCTTGATGAGTCAGAACTGGCCGCCTTTGTCCTTTTTGATTACTTTTGGTTTGAAGTCTATTTTATCAGATATTAATATAGCAACACCCACTTGGTTATTTTTTTATTATTTTTAATAGATTTTATTTATTTATTTGAGAGAGAGAGAAAGAGGGAGAGAGAGAGAGAGAGAGAGAAAGAGAGAGAATGAGAATGGGTGCACCAGGGCCTCCAGCCATTCCAAAGAATTCCCAGATGCATGTGCCCCCTTGTGCATCTGGCTTACATGGGTCCTGGAGAATTGAACCAGGATCCTTTGGCTTTGCAGGCAAATGCCTAACCGCTAAGCCATCTCTCTAGCACCCCATTTGTTTTTTAATTCCATTTGCTTGGAATATCAGTTTCCAACCTTTCACCCTGAGGAAGTGTCTATCTTTAGTGTTGAGGTGGGTTTCTTGAAGACAGCAGATAGAAGCATCCAGTTTTTTGCTCCACCCTGATAACCTGTGTCTTTTGATGGGTGAATTAAGTACATTAATATTTCAGGTTATTGCTGTGAGGTTTGAATTTATCCTGGCCATGATGAAGTATTTTATGGGGTTTGGTGCTTTCTTGTGTTTGGTACTATTTTGACCTTGTTCTATTTTGGTTGTTGTGATTTCCTTGTTGGCTCTTGAGTTTGGTTGTTTGACTGTTCTCTGTGGAGTATTCCCTCAAGTATTGTCTGTAGGTTTGGCTTTGTGTTATATAACCATAGAGTTGACTTTTTTCATGGAAAGTTTTTCTTTCACCATATATTATGAGAGATTCTTTTTCTGGATAAAGTAGCTTGGGTTGGAAGCCATAGTTTTTTAGACTTTGAAGTGTTCCATTCCAGGCCCTTCTGGTTTTCAGGGTTTCATTTGAGAAATCTGACATAATTCTTATGGGATTGCTTTTGTATGTTGTGAGTTGTTTCTCTCTTGCTGCTTTTAACACACTCTCTCTTTGTTTTCATTTTGAGAGTTTTAACTATGATGTGTCTTTGTGGTTCCTGGCCATCCTGGTGCTTTGGCACCTTGGTGTCCCAGGGGCGTCCAGGCAACAGTGGGGCAGGGTCTTGAGTGGCTGTGAGTGTGTTGGCAGAAACATCTAGGAAACAGCTTCAGAGAGCAGATCTCATTTATTCAATGAGGAACTGGGTTTTTAGAAGCAGTTGAGAGAGAGAAGAGAGAGAGTGCAGGAAGAGGGTCCTAAGGGGATTGCTGGATTCAAAGGTTGTCTGCTGATGCCTAGTTGGCATATAGGGATGCTCATTCCATCACATAGGGAGAGGGTCAGGTGATCTACATAGTGGCAAGAAGAGGTATAGGGTATGAGTAGGAGAATGGGGTTGTGTGTAAAGTCTGTTGGCTGAAGGAGTTTCCTAGGTAACTGGCCAAAGGTCAGAGCAAACCTAATATCTTTTATCAGATCATTCAGGCCCCTGAGGTGGGGGAGGGAACACCTCTCCTCCTGCTGACCTTGGGGTCCAGAGGTTTGTCTGGGAGTCCAGGCTCACTACAACCCCTGAGGGGGGAGGGGCCTTACTCCTGCTGGTCCCAGGACCCAAGTTTCTCCCAGGGTCTAGGCTGCTGTGACCTTTCTGTAGCCTGGGGCCCTAGTCATGTCTGATAGCATAGGCATGCTTTACCCAGGGCCCTGCCTGTGACCAACATGTCTTGGAGAGTTTCATTTTTGGTCCTGTCTGTTTGGTGTTCAATGGGCTTCCTGTATGTGGATGGGCCTCTCTTTTGAGAGATCCAGAAAATTTTCTTTAAGAACTTTGTTGAATATTTTCTCTATGCCTCTGGCTTGACTTTCCTCTCCTTCTGGTATACCCATGATCCAGATATTTGGTCATTTAAGGGTGTCCCATAGTTCCCTTCTGTTTACTGGATTTTTAGAACTTAGCAATGTTTTTGGCCTCCCAATCAATTTCTTCTGTCTTGTCTTCCAGGTCAGAGGTTCTGTCTTCCACATAAGTAACTCTGTTGGTGAGGGGTTCTAGAGAAGTTTTTATCATTTCTATTTGATTTTTGTTTTCTGTTGTGTTATTTTGCATCGTGTCCATCTCTTTTTTGAGGTACGATTTCTATTTGAGTTCTGATTTTCTTGATGCTTCCTGGAATTCATTCTTGCATTTGATCAAGTATTCATTAAGCTTAATAAACTGGCTGTTGAGATCTTCCATTTCTTGACTCATCTTCCATTTTTTCACATCTCTTTGGCTGGTTATAACATTTTCTTCCATCAAGTTAAACCTACTGTCAAAAGCAGAATGCTCTAGGAGATGATTCTGTTCAATTTCATTGATATAATTGTTGGTTCTTTGATAGTTTGCTTTCAGTTTAGCAATTTTTTTTGATCAGGGTCTCATTGATTGTTGTGTTTTCATTTTGGAAATGAATTTCTGTTGATTTCTCTATGATTTTATTAGAGGCTTCCATAGTAGGAATAGGCATTGTTGGTGGAGATCTCTCAGTTTTCTGACTTTCATTGGCTCTTTTGCATTGTTGTCTACTCATGTTAGAGACTCTTTATTTTATTGAGGAGGAAGCAAGTTTTTGTCCTTGGCTGGTGCCCCCTCTGACTCAGGTGAACAGGAATGTTGGTGCCCAGTGGCCAGTCAGGATACCAGAGCAAAAAACCTGATTCCATAGTTCACTCAGGGAGCAGGCCTCCCTAAGCAAATCACGGTGGGACCTACCAGGAACTGGGAGGAGCTGGGAGGAGCCAGGAGACAGGGGTCTGGCCTACTCACTCCACACCACAGGCCCTGTTCACACACTGTCCATGCAGAAAACCCAGACCAGGGTGCTGGGAGGAGCCAGGAGACAGGGATCTGGCCTACTCACTCCAGATCACCATGCCTGCCTGCAGAGAACCCAGGCCAGGGACTGGGAGGAGCTGGGAAAAGCCCAGAGATAGGGGTCTGGCCTACTCACTCATAACAGTTGCACCTGCCCACACACTGTCCATGCAGGGAACTCAGACCCAGGAGCTGGGAGCTCTGCCATACTATTTGTAGGAAATGCACTTGAATAAATAATCATAAAAATGTTTAAATGTTGTCTACTATTTTATTATTAATAATAGTATTTTAAAAGAAACTATATGTGTACCAAGTGAATGATTTATTAAATTAGTCAGTATATATAAAATGATGAAATATTGTACATGTACTCAAAGAATATTTGAAGATATGAAAATGACCCAGGAATTTGGGGTGCCTTTGAGAACAATGGAAGCTTTCTTGGCACTTAGTTGGGCTGTAATCCAGGAGTTTGGATTCTCACCATCATAGTTCTTATGACTTCAACAAATGAAATGTACAGATCATAGAGGGTGAAGTTTAGAATTTTTTTATAGAGCTTATGAAAGGAAAGAAGGTTAGTTCCTGTTGTAAGGAAGGAGGGGTCCCCAGAAATGGCAATGTCTATCTGGTATCTCTGATTGGGCATTTTATGGGAATTGACTGGATGGAAGCTGAGCTGGTAAGTCCAGTCACATGCCAGGTGTCCAGTGCTTCTTGGAGGGGGTTATTTTTTTAGGCTTTTCAGAAATATATACTCATATTTTGGGCTGGGGTAATCTTCTCACATATCTGACCTCCAGCAAGGTAGAAACTGTTGAGGACTCCTTTATGGAAAAAGAGATGAGGAAAACCAGATTCCTTATTACTCAAGGCTCTCTGTTAACCTGAACTGCCTCAATAAGTAATATAATTTATTAGATATAAAATAGAGCAGTGCATAGTTGCATTTACATTTAAATTATCAGTCATGATTATGATTAATGGTAGGATAATAGATATCTTTCTTTTGTATTTTCTAAAATTTTCTGTATAGTGCACATGTATCATTTAGTGGTCTTAACCAAAATTACTAAGTCTTTTTTTTATTTCCTTATTTTTCCAAGGTACTATCTCCTCTATATGAAGTGCTTATTCTGCCCTACTATTACTTATAATGAATATTTCTAATATAAATAGAATCTTTTCTCCCATATTTCCTAGGATAATTTCCTATACAATAGCAATTCTTACATAAAATGTTTTTCTTCTTGATAAAAAGCACTGTTGGGCTGGAGAGATGCCTTAACAGTTAAGGTATTTGCCTGTGAAGCCAAAGGACCCAGGTTCGATTCCCCAGGACCCAGGTAAGCCAGATGTACAAGGTAGCACATATGTCTGGAGTTCGTTTACAGTGGCTGAAGGCCCTGATGTGCCCATTCTCTCTATCTCTTTCTCTCTATCTCCCTCTTTCTCTCAAATAAATAAAATTAAATATTAAAGATTTAAAAAAGCACTACTTGCCAGGCATGGTGGTGCATGCCTTTAATCCCAGCACTTGGGAGGCAGAGGTAGGAGGATTGCTGTAAGTTCAAGGCCACCCTTGAGCTAGTGTGAAACCCTACCTCGGAAACAAAAACAAAAACAAAAACAAAGCACTATTTAAATATAAAGAACACCACAAATTAAGTAAGTTGACATATTTAAGACAAACTCTCCCCCTATATGTAGCACTTCAAACAAATCACAAAACCTTTTTCTCAATGCCTGCTACCCCTTGACAGTCCCAGTCAGGTCACTCCTTGCCTCCCCTAGCTCAGGCCCTGTTCATCTGCAGTTATTTTCTTAGTAGACTCATTTTGAATCCCTGGCAGCACCTGTTTCCTTCTTCAATCTATTCCCTTCCATGCCACCAGATGTTTGTTCTGACATAGTAGTCCTGGGGCTGGGAAGGTGGCTTAGGGGGTGAAAGCTGTTGCTTGAAATAGTAATACTGGATTCTTTCTTTCTTTCTTTCTTTCTTTCTTTCTTTCTTTCTTTCTTTCTTTCTTTCTTTCTTTCTTTTTTATCCTCATAGAGTTTTGATGGTGCACAGTATTGCAGGCTTTCATACTGCTGAGTTCTTTGTCTTACAACCATAAAAAAACTAGGCACATCAATAATGAGGAGTAAGGCAAAGGGTATTTACTGAGAAAAATGTGGAATAGCTTTAAAGTATCAGGGCAGGCATGCTTCTGATTTCAGCCTGTATCCAAAGAAAAGAAAGAAAGGAATGAAAAGTTATGTGCTCTCTGAGTTAGGACTCAGAAAACCTCACGTAGACAGTGAAGGTCTGTGAGTGACTGCACTGAGGGAGTAGCTTTTGGGGTTACATTATATTGTTTCACTAAGGCCATAACATTCCTCCCACCTCCTTAGAATGTCTGCACTTGAGGAGTGATCTGAGTTGGATTTGCTCTTAAAAGGGGACCAGTAATCTTATGTTCTGGTTAACTTAGAATGTCATGTTACTGCTCAAGGCCAGAGGTAAATCACAAAGTAGCTTTCCTTCAACAACTGCCTTGATATTTTCATCTTTTTTCCTTTCATATAGTATTTTACATACTATGTAGGAGCAGTTATTCGGTTTCCTTTCCTAATGTTATTAGGAAACAGGATGTTGGGGTTGTCCTTCAATGACCTCTAAGCCTATTATCAGTTTACCTCACAACCAACAGCTGCTTAAAGGTAAAATTTGAAATTCTTTACATGGTGTACAAGACATGCCAGTGATTGCAATCCTAAATTCACCCACTGTAATCTTCATCCAAGAGGTCTGATTATATCCCTAGATTATAGTGGATAGAAAATTATATTTTTAAAAAAATATTTTATTTGCAAACAGAGAGATACAGACATAAACAGACAGACAGAGACAGACAGAGACAGAGACAGAGAATAAGTATGGGTGTACCAGGGCCTCTAGTCAGTGCAAACAAACCCCAGATGCATGTGTCACTTACACGGGTACTAGGGAATTGAACCCAGGTCATTAGGCTTTGCAGGCAAGCACCTTTAACCCCTGAGCTATCCCTCCTGCCCAGGAAGTTATATTTTATTAATCTTCTCATGAGATTACCTTGCATAGTTCACATTCCATACTTAGTCAATAATTATTTATATATTAATATTAGGGCATAGCTGTATAAATTCATATATAAATATATATCAAGTCATGGTAAAATTAGACATAAAAATTTCTGATGCAAGGATTCTAAATCTTCTTGGAAATGCCCTAGAAAGAGGAATGGAATGAGGCTGAAAGCATGAGTGAGTCTGGAAAAATATTACATTCAGTTTCTGACTGGCTGATTAATGCTGGATAAAGTAAACTTTGTCTTATTATACTTCAACTGAAAAAAGTGCTATTACTGGGCATATGATATTATATGGCTCAAATTATTGTATTAGGCTCAAATGAACTTATCTATTTTAAGTACTTAATAGAAAGATTATCTAAATTATTGTGCCTTTCATAATTTATATAATGATTGATTCAGACTTTAATTTACCATATGGTTATTATCTATTCATCATAATGATCTGGAATGCTTCATAATTGGTATTTAGCATTTATTAGTTTTCCTAAGTTCTTAGAAGGCATATGTTGTAGGTAGACTTAAAAAATTTAAGACTACGGGCTGGAGAGATGGCTTAGTAGTTAAGTAACCTGCCTCCTAAGCCTAAAGAACACTGGTTCCAATCTCCAACGGTTCCAATCTCCAGGTCCAACGTTTAGCCAGATGCAAAGTGATGCAAGGGTGCAATGCTGCACTTGACCACAAGGGGGCACACACATCTTGATTTTGTCCACAGCAGCTGAGAGGCTGCTGGCGCACCCATCTCTATCTGTCTTCCTCTCCCTTTCTCTCTCTCTCTCTCCAAAAATAAAATAAAATAAATTATAAAAAATTTAAGACTACAAACAAGTTAGGAGTTTTTGAAGGATTAAAATTGGTTAGGTATGTTGGCAGAGGCCTTAATCCCAGCACTAGGGCGGCATAGGTGGGAGGATTGCCATGAGGTCAAGGCCAGTCTTGGACTATAGAGTGAGTGTCAGGTCAGCTTGGGCTAGAGGAAACCCTACCTCAAAAAAAAAAAAAAAACCTAAATTGGTTCCATAAATTTCCTCACACAGGAAACCATTGTTTTTTTAAATAATATAATAAAATTACATCAGAGGCTCCATATGTACTCTGAATGTGCTTAATTAATCTCTTTTCATAATTCCATTCATACATAATTATAACCTAATTAAAAAACTTATTTTTATTTATTTATTTGAGAGAGGGAAAGAGAGAGAGAGAGAATGAATTGGCACCCCAGGGCTTCCAGCCACTGCAAACTCACTCCAGATGCATGTGCCACCATGTGCATCTGGCTTATGTAGGTCCTGGGGAATTGAACAGAGGTCCTTTGGCTTTGCAGGCAAGCGCCTTAACCTCTAAGCCATCTCTCCAGCCCTATAACCTAATTTTTAACTTTGTTTGATGACTGTTAGAGATTCAAATGTTGCTGTGAAGAGGGTGAAGTGCAAAATGATTTTTGATAAGCCTAATTCATACATCACAATAGGTTTATTCACTCATGTAACAATCATAATAACTTTAAATTATCTCCCTTTTCTATTCCATTTTTCTCCTATCATTTTCATGTTAAAGAAGTTGATCAAGCCAGATCAGTTAATCATTCAGGAATATCTATGAGAATTCAAGTAATCAATATGTCTATACTTTAAAACAAACTGATTACATTTTGAAATATCTTGGCATTCTTCCTGATTTCACGACTCATACTTGATCCTGTTCATTTAAAGAGAGAAAAGTCAAGAAAAGTATAAATTCAGTATTTCTCGGATTCCCAAAGGAGTGCATTTCTTCAGCAGTAAAAGAAAAGCACTTGAAATTGGTGACATTTCCTTTCAGTGTTATCCAGACAGACCCAAGAGCCCAAAATATATTTTCTTCAATTTCTGTGTCATGCTGTCAAGATCCAGTAGGCACAATAAAACTTGTCAAAAACAACATGTTTTAAGGTGGCTCAACTTATGCCATAAATACAACTATTTCTGTTAGTGACTGTAACTGATTCATAGGTGACTTGGGGTCTTAGACAGTTCTGATGACTTCCAATAGAGAAAGAAGGGAGAAATATTTTTATTCTCAGTGGCCCATATTTACTCCTGTAGGAATATGAAAATGTGTGAACTTGTTGGTTATATGAATCTATTTAAGATATGTGAATATAGCAAATTCAATATCCACATGGATACTATGATAATATGTTTCCTGCTGTAGAGGCCATCAATTCATGCTTATGAATACTATGAGGATCCACGCAAAACACAGTTAAATAGTTTATCCAACAAGCTTCTTTCTGCTCTCTCATCTTTATTCTATTTCCTGATGACTGCATTTATTCCTACTGTTGATTTACTCAGATTCACTTTTTTGTTTATTTTACCTTAGGATGTTGTAGCAAACAGCTTCAAGTTCACCGAGATGAACTTCCAGACCAGGTACAGTTGTGGAGGAAGGGGTTTATTGAAGCTTACAGATCCAGGGGAAGTTCCATGATGGCAGAAGAAGCTGGCCTACTTTCACAGGACCAAACATGGAGAGAGAGAAGCCACAAGCCCAAAAGCCAAAAGCCACAGAGCACACATCAGGAATTCCAGCTAGGCATACTTTGCATATTTTTCAATTGGAATTTCAAACCCACCACCACACCTTAGGGCTGGATCCTAAAATCCACCCAGTGACACTGCCTCCAGCCAGGTGGCTGCAGATACAAACTACAAACTAATAAAATGCTGAATATATTGGGGCCATTTATTCAAACTACCACAGATGTCTTTTTTATAAACCATTGAAAATGCAAAGTTAAGATACTTGGAGCTCCAATCCAAGTGGATTGGGAGGTTTTCCATCTTCTTGTGTCTTTCTCACTTTCCATGGCCACTATGGAAATCAGTATGGAGATGCCTCAAAAAGCCAGAAAATAGATTGAACATATGACCAAGCTATCCCACTCTTAGGCATATACCCAGATATAATTGCTCATCCATGCTCATTGCTGCTCTAGTCACATGTAACTGAATGCAGTGGTTTCACATCTTGGTGACTGCACAGCCAAGAACAGAGTGGAAAAAGGTTTGTTACCTGCAGCAGATGGAGAGAGTATTGTGGAATCATCCCCAAAGCACAACTCTCAGGGAAACGGAAGAAGCATAGGGAATTTATTTAGGAGGTCTATACATATGCATATAGTTGTGTGCTAATCAAGCATGCTCAGTTGCAGTCATAATTTTTAAAAGATATTAGACACAGTTTTGTGCTTGCTTAAAGTTATAGAGCACATATAAAAAACAAACAAACTCTAGAAGGACCTCTGGACATGCTCAGTTTGTACCATAAAAGTTTAGCTGAAAGATAAAGGAAAGGATATTTTGAAGTTGTATGAATGAACACAAGATTCGGCCTTTAAAGGTGCATGCCTGGCTTAGTCACTAACAATTTCCCCTAAAACACATCTCTCCTCATGCTTCAGGGGATTGGGATGAAGATTATCTTCTGAATCTATTTTTTGCTGGATGAGGTACTATATATTTCCAATAAGAAGAGTGAAACTCTTGTTGTAAAAGCAAGATAAGTCTTAGGGCAATCTAACAACACACACACACACACACACACACACACACACACACACACACTGTATTTAGTAGTCCTGCCCTCACTGATATGACAAACGCAGACATGGTTTATAGTATTGCACAGGTGTACTTCATCATTTTAGTTGGTAGGAGGGATAGTTCCCTCTGTTTTTCTCCTATGAGTCAGGCCTTCTGGGGCAAGTTTACTACGAGTCTTCTCAGGCTACAGAAACCCCAGGTGGTGTTCACAGACACAAAAGAGTAAGCCATCTTACCACACAGGGAGCCACAACCCTGTGGCAGTGTGAGATGACCCACAATGTATGGGATGCGGAGGTCGTATTGCTTTTCTCTGTCAGATTTTTGACAATTTTTAACATATCTTGTGGAAACAACACATTTTTTAGCAAGGGACACTTGTTAATCTTAAATTAAACATTCCCTTTCTTCTTTTGTTTTGTCACAGAACGTCCTCAGTTACACATATGAGAATAAAGCATAATAATACAGACTTTTGAAGGGTGCCCAGACCCCCTCAAGGTATGATAGTTGTTCAGCATTTGTTCCCCTTTCAAAGCAAAAGTTGGAAATATTTAAAATATTATTATTCAAGTCCTTCCATATCTTGGTTTTTATCTTTGTTATAAGTGTCATGTCCCCCTGGATGATTATAGAGGGCTAATCATCAGTAAAAACACAAATATCTTTTTTTAAAGTTAGTTTTAATTCTGTTTGTTCAGATGTTAGGGATTTTGTAACATCTTCTTTACCCTGGTAAAGCTCCAACAAGCTTTATGGAGGTAGCCATCACCACAAGCACCTTCCATTGTGCAGTACACCTCTCAGTTAAGCTTCTAAAGTTTCTGGTTTTTCAAATTTTTAGTATAACCCTGTCACCTGGTTTGAATTAATACACAGGACCTGTAAGAGCAAAATCTTTAACATTTGCATATTTTTATAAGTTTAAAATCTGTTTAGATAGTACACATAATTTTTTGGGGGGGGTTCGAGGTAGGGTCTCACTCTAGTCCAGGCTGACCTGGAATTCACTATGTAGTCTCAGGGTGGCCTTGAACTCATGGTGATCCTCCTACCTCTGCCTCCCGAGTGCTGGGATTAAAGGCATGCGCCACCACGCCCAGCTAGTACACATAATTTTTAAATGTCTGATCTATTACACCATCACCCATTTTACGCATGGTCTAGAATGTGTAACACATAAAATGTTTCCTGAGGACTCCAGTCAAGCCCATTTCAGGGAGCTACTTTCACTCTCAGCAGGACTTGGTCCCAATGGAGGCATAATTTGGCAATTTCCTTTGTCTAAAGTGTGATTGCTTATTTATTTCTCTTTCTTTAGCAAAAGCTGAGGTCTCTAAGCCATTTGTAGTCTCTGTGTGATTTCGGAACATTATCTTTCTGAATAATGAGGGATAATCTCTGATAGTAGGACTCAGTCTTGGTTATTTCTTTGACAGACTAGATCTGGCCATTGTTCTGTATTACTTTAGGTAGCCCTGGGCATGTAATTCATAGCTTAATGTAATTAATTATAGCACCTCTTCTAAAATAGGTAATTTCTTCACAACTGGATCCACCAAGTATACTGAAAAGAAAAAAGTTTTGCTTTTGTTGTTTTTCTCAGTTATCTGATACAGATTTAGTAAATGGTCAGCTGGTGGCACTTTTCAGTCAGAGACAGAATCATGAGGCTCAGGTTTAGACGAGGCTGTCACTGGAATGAGGGGTGTTGCTCTATGAAATGCAGCAACTATCTTAGCTGCTTTGCTTGTCAAATTGTTTCTTTTAGTAAATTCAGCACTAATCTGTTGGTGGTCCAATCATTGTTCTGTCACCTGTTCAGATACTTATATACTTTTTCATCAGCCTAAGAATCCCTGCCAGGTGTTTGCTTTCTTTTAACTGGAGCCACACAATCCCCTCTTTTGCCTAATAGAACCACAGACTGCAAACCACAAAGGTATAGGTGCAGCCAATGCAAATGTTGGCTTGCTTTCCATTCGCAGTTTAAGGCAAGGGTCAGCAACATGATGAGCTCAACCTTTTGTACAGAGATCTCTGGGAGGAGCACTTCTGTCTTGGTGATTTCTTTTATAGTGACCTCACTATTAGCCCGATAGATACAATTATTCCAGTCCATGTACAGTATTCAGTAAGCTTTTGTGACTGGCCAGTTTATTATCAATAACTGGTTTAAGTATCCATAGTAAGTCAGTTTGCCCCTTCACTGTTAGTTTTACCTAAAGCTCCCTTTATCTCCCTTGGGAGGATGGCGAGTACGGCATGGATGTCTATCCAGGTTGGCAGATGAATAACACAATGGAAGCCACTGGATCAGCCAAGTTCATTGGGTCATCCTGTTAGGATGGCTCTGTATGTCATCTTGTCATTATCATTTTTTTTTATATCCTCAGAGTGTGGAAAGCAGGTTTTTCTGCTAAATATGCTTGGGCTATGGGTCTATGTCTCCCAGCCTGACAAAGTCAGTAGAAAACATAAATGTCTTAAGAAGACATATAATTTTGTTAAGTATACATAGCAAATAGCATACATACCGAACTACCTAAAATATTAATCCAATAACATTATGTCTAAATGTCTTATTAGCAATGACAATAACAAATACACAATTTTGTAACTGAACATAGTTTTTATCTAATTATCTGAATGAGTACAACTTTAAATAAACTGTTACCATTTTTTTTTGTAAATGTAACCCAAAACACATAAATATCTTAAAAGACTATCATGCAAACATGATTTGATTTTAGGTTTATAAGAATGTGCTGAGATTTAATCTTAGGTATTTAAATAATCTTTAATTATAGTCAACTTAGTTATACCCATATTATTTTCTATTATCATTTTTATAATCTTTTATGACATTATTTCATTTTTATTAGTTCTGTTATCTTCCACTATTATTTATTTTTAATTTAGGATAAAATAATTCATAATCTAAAATCTCATCTAAGAACCTTTTAAAAATGTCTTACACATTTATGCCATACTTCTCCCATTTAATTTTTAAGCTCATTTTGTTTATCAAATCTTACTATATGTAAATATATGCATACATAAAGTCAAACAGGAAAATAGGTCAAATTAAATAAAACTCAAATAGACCTTTAATTGATAATTTAACTTTCAAATAGATCTGTAATTTGATTGTTATAGTAATAGCTTAAAGGGTATGTCTCCCCAATCTCTTCTCTCCTTCTCTCCCTCCCCCTCTCTCTTTTAAGAGAGTTATGTATTTTAACTAGCTAATCAAGAGGAAGGTTTCTATTGGACTGATTCATGCCATCTTTAGTTTTGGTGTCTTCTCCCTCTTTTCCTTCACTTACTCTTTTCTGCCCAGACTGTTCCACTCTGTAGTCTGTCCTTCCACTTGCCTACCCATTACTTTCTGCTCTGATCACTCCCTGCTTCTCCTCTCTCCAAGCCATAGTCCAGCTTTCTACCCAGTACTAATGATGCTTACTACAACTTAGAGACAAGTCAAGCTATTTCATGTTAAGATCCACAAATGAGAGGCAGCATGCAATTTTTGTCTCTTTGAGCTTTGGTTACCTCACTTAGCATATTTTTTTCCAGGTCCATCCATTTTCCTACAATTCTCATTATTTTGTTTTCCCTTTTTTGCTGAGTAGAATTCCATTGTGCATATGTACCACATCTTCATTATACATTCAGCAGTTGATGGGCATATGGGCTAATTCCATTTCCTTACTGTTGTGAGTAGAGCAGCAACAAACATGGCTGAGCAGTATCTCTATAGTAAAGGGTGGCATCTTTAGGGCATATGCCCAAAAGTGGTATAGTTTGATCAAATTGTAGATCTATTTTTAAATTTTTGAGGAACATTCAAACTGATATCCATACTGCCCATATGTTTGCACTCCCACAAACAGTTCCTCTTTCTCCACACACTTGCCAGTATTTGTTGTCATCAGATTTTTTGAAGATAAGCCAGTCTGATAACAATGAGATATAGTCTCAAAGTAGTTTTAATTCATATTTCCATAATGGCTAATGTTGATCATCTTTTCATATGCTTATTGGCCATTTGTAGTTCTTTCCTTTGGGAACTCTGTTTTATTGCCAACTTTATTTCTGAGTGGGTTGATTGATTTTCTATTGCTTATTTTATTTTGAGTTCTTTGTATATTCTAGAAATTAGACTTCTGTCAGAAGTATAGCTGGTGAAGATGTTCTCCCACTCTTTAGCTGTGTAGATTTTTCATTTCATGACATTGCATTGGTTTAGTGTTTGTCTTATTCCCTGGGCTACTGGGGGGGGGTCTTTTCCTATGTCTATATTTAGAATGTTCTTCCTACTTTTCACTCTAGCTGCTTCATATTCTCAGGTCTTATATTGAGGTCCTTGATGCATTTGGCATTGAGTTTTGTACAGGGTGAGAGGAGAATATCTAGATTCAGTCTTCCACATGTGTGTATTCTGTTTCTCATCTGGTTACAGAAATGTCAAGTCATACATAGAGTTAATAAACTGACTGTTTTAGAAGGTTGACATTGCTGAAGATAATTTTCTCCTGGACCTGTAACATTTAACTCTCCATAATTCCTGGAGTCAGTTGTTGTTGTGCTAACAACACAGGTGTGGCTTTTGGGAGCCTCTGTTTTTGGTTTCCTTTTGGCTAAGCATATTGTTGCACATTTCTAGCAGCTTACTCCAGGGTCTGCCATGTAAGGCTGAATAGACAGGATGGCATCTCTTCAGGAAAGGGATATAATTAGTCTACAAAGCCTTTATTCAAGAAACTCTTGAGTCACATTAAGTTAGCTATTATGAGCCAGGCATGTGTACTCTCTCTCTTTTTATATATTTTCTGAATCTGCATAACATTTACATGTATCATATCATTTAGGAATATATCCACTGACATTTAAAATACCTAGAATAGCTATTTAATCATGAAAGAGTTTAAGAAACTGTCAAATTTTGTAGCTATTATATTGTTAAAAATAGAAAATCTGGTATTATATCAAAGAAAACCTTATATAATGGGAAAACCTATGAATATAGTATTTAGACATAATTTAATCATAGGGTTTGTTGTTGTTTTTTGTTTGTTTGTTTTCGAGGTAGGGTCTCACTCTAGTTCAGGCTGACCTGGAATTCACTATGTAGTCTCAAAGTGGCCTTGAACTCACAGCGATCCTCCTATCTCTGCCTCCGGAGTGCCACCATGCCTGGCTAATCATAGGTTTTAAATGCCTCATTTAGTAAAAACATAAACATAAGATCCCTGTTTCTAAGCCAGTTTTATAATCATTCCTAGAGCAGAAAAATATTTAAGAAAACCAATTATTGTAAACAGAAAATGGTGTTAGCTTTAGAGTTTAAAATTTTGACCTTAAAAGTTCAATAACCTTTAGTACTATGCTTGACGTAAATAAATTACTCAACAATTTAATAACCTTTAATATAATGTTTTATTTAACTTTTTTTAATTTAACTTTTTAAAAATTTATATGAAAGAGAGAGAGAGAACAGGTGCTCAGGGCCTCCAGCCACTACAAATGAACTCCAGATGCATGTGCTACCTTGTGCATATGGCTTACATAGGTCTTGGGGAATTGAACCTGGGTCCTTTGGCTTTGCAGGCAAATGCCTTAACTGCTAAGCCATCTCTCCAGCCCTTATTGAACATTTAATTAAAGAAATATATATCTTTTATCTCTACTTTTAAATGAAATCCCAAAAAGTTGTCATTAGAAATGCTTTCCAGGGCTGGAGAGATGGCTTAGTGGTTAAGGCACTTGCCTGTAAAGTCTAAGGACCTGGTTTGATTGCCCAGTACCCACTTAAGCCAGATGCACATGGTGGTGTATGTGTCTAAAGTTCATTTGCAGTGGCTGAAGATCCTGGAGTGCCCATTTTCTCCCTCCCTCTCTTTCTGTTTCTCACATAAATAAATCAATAAATGCTTTCCAAATGAAAACATAAGAATGCATATTGTATCTTGTCTGTAATAAGTACAAATAATATGTAGTAATAGTTTTGTATCTTATTAATATATACAAATTAATTGATTTGTTAAATAGTTCCATCTAAAAATCTTAACCTTTTTAATTGAATTGTTCACCCTTAAAATAATCTGTCTACCATTATAGTAGACATGAATAAGCATTTTTCTTTTAAAGCCAAGCAAACATGAACTATTTCAAATACATTGTAAAGTGCCTTTAGCAGTTTAAAACACGTATGTGTAGATGGTGAAACCAGAGTATTTAGTTATGTAATTTCTGACATAAGCACACGAAGACTGGTTAAATGAAAAGAACATGAATACATGACAATGGCTACCTTGTCTTAGACATATGACAAAGACATGTACTATGATTTCAGAGAAAAGATATTTTCTTCTTTTAAAACTCTAGTTAGCAGGGCTTGGTGGCGCATGCCTGTAATCAAGCACTCGGGAGGCAGAGATAGGAAGATCACTATGAGTTTGAGGCCACCCTGAGACTACATAATGAATTCCAGGTCAGCCTGGGATAGAGGGAAACCCTACCTCAAAAAACAACAAACAAACAAACAAAACTAGTAATACTATGAACTGAAAGGGACTCGAGATAATTTAGTAATTTTAATTTATGAGTACTCACTTATCAGCCAATAGATTTTAAAACTGACAGTTTTCATCTCAGCCCAGGCAGTGGAAATTTGGGTGACATCCTCAGGAGTAGGTCTAAAGGATTGCTGGAATGCCCCCTCTTTCCTCCTCCCATCCATGGACTTTACTTGGCAGGTCAGTCCACATGGCAGACACCATTATGATCAGCAAATATACAAATTTGGAAGAGGAAAACAACTCTGTGACCTACGGGGGAAAGCTGGGGATCTTGTTATATGTTCAGAGTAGGGTGGAAGCTATCTATGCCAGGCACCTGGCTCCCACCAGGAGAAGAATCCCATGACAGCAGAAGATTTGTAAGTTTGGAATTGGGAATTGGGGTGGATAAAAATGCTGGCAATGTGATTTGGAACAGAAGAATCATAGTAAGAAGAAAAGAAGATGGAGGAGGAGGAAGGAGGGAACAGGAGAGAGAAGGAAGAGGGGAAGAGAGGGAGGGAGACGCAAAAGGGGAGGGGAGGGACAGTGCCACCTCTTGTGCTGTGGAGAGCCAATTGGGGACACCTGGTGGGGAAGGTCTGGCAGTATACAGAATGGAGAGAAACGTTTCTTTATATCTCTTGAGTTAGAAAAAACCTACAGAGTAGAAAAACATGCCTTTGTATCTCTACTGGGTTTGGGGCAGTGGAGAGATGTCCCAAACCCCATGCTGAAGGGATACCTGACTGAGTGCCGAGTTTTTCCAAGATGGCAAGTGCCCCAAGAAGACTAGATAAGTTTGCTAGCCTGTGTAGTGTGGGCAAAGAGGCTGATGCCACAGCAGAGGTAAAATAAGGAAACAGAGAGAAGTAGGGCAAGAAAGCAGTTTGTCTGGGTGGTAACTCTATTCCTGGCCAGGAAACCATCTGTTAGATTTTGGGGTCAGGATAGAGGCACAAAGACAAATGACTTTTTAGTTTAAGACATTATTTTGACCAGTGAGAAAAGAGGGAGAGGGAAATGGAGGAGAGAGGAGAGGAAAGAAGAAAAAGAAAGAAAGAAAGAAAGAAAGAAAGAAAGAAAGAGAGAGAAGAGAGAAAGAAAGAAAAGGAACAAAAAGAAAAGAAAAGAAAAAAGAAAAGAAGGGGACCCTCATACCAAGAAGCAAGAAAGCCAAAGAGAAAGTGAGAAAAGGCTAGAGAGAGGGTTTTATGGGAAAAGGAGGGAAACTTCCTCCCCTGAAGGAGAGGCCTTGGTTGATGTGCTGAGGCAGGGGCTGCTGGGGACTTGGCATTCCCTCTTCTCAGCCCAGAGGTAATCTCAATTTCCACAACAGACAATGACGTCAGAATCCAAGACCTAGTTTAGGCATGGCTAGGTGGGAAGAAGAGAAAAGGGGATGTGTAGAGAGCTCTGGGATTCTTACTACAACCAGTTATTTTCAGGATATGACCATAATTATTTTTATAGTTCAAAGTAATTCTTAGTCTTAAATCTACTTTTTAAAATTTTGTATTTCTTTGCAAGGAGAGAGAGACAGAGACAAAGAGAGAGAGCAAGTGCAAGCCTCTAGCCACTACAAATGAACTCCAGATACATGTGCCGTTCTGTCCATCTGGTCTTATGTGGGCCCTGGGGAACTGAACCCTGGTTGTTAGGCTTTGCAGGCAATTAACAACTGAGCCATTGCTGCAGCCCCAAATCTGTTTTTTTGTAAAATCTATCAAAATGAAGCAAAGTAAAAATATGTATCTCTGTAGATAGAACCTAAATGTGATGATTTTTATGTCATTTTAAGCTCAGTAAAAGCAAAGGTGAGGTTTGTTATGTAGACTTAATGTAATATAGAAATCGGCAGAAAGAGGGAGATGGCCTTATGAATGAAAATTTCTTTTAAAGTTAAGTTTTAAACATGTTTTTAAATCACACATACACATTTACCTTCTGTTTCCATTTAACCTTTTATTTTTAAAATTCCTGTTATTTTGTTTTCATTATTGGGCCAATGCCAGGGAAATTATTTTAAGAATGTTAGAGTGCATAAGGTCCTATGTGACCCAACACATCAAAGTAGCCTCCGAAAGAAAAATTAGCAACAGATTGTTCCTGGAGTAATGTGATAGAAAAACATCAAAAGGATTTCAGATGTAAAGTTTTTAATAAATTCCAGACACACATGAACACACACACACACACACACACACACACACACACACACACACACACACTTCTCTAGCCTGAGTATTTATAAGGGCCTTTTCTCTCCCCCAGCTGCCATCCCTTCTGTCTTCTCCCTTACATCTGTCAAGGATTAGAATAAAGAGCTGAGGATCCTCAAAGGGCAAGAGAACAAACAACAGAAAGTTCTCAAGCAGAAGAAACATCATCAAAATATGTAAATTAATACAATGGCTAAACATATCCATTACTGATCCTAGATTCTGATGTAAGAACATTTCCAGGAAGGTCATCATGGGACCATTAGCTTCTAAGCCCCTGTGAAGACCAAGGTTTACCGAACAGATTTCTGACCATTTTCTGAAAGCAAAACCCTGAGTGAAGGGAGGGGAGAGTGCTGGAAGGAATGGTTAGTTGAAATGCAAACTTTTTATTCAGATAACTTTTTACTCAGATGACTTTGATGGTATATTAGAGTACTGAGTTTCAAAATTAAACATCTGGACTTACTGGAGAATAAATACAAAACCAACCAGACAGATAGACAAACAAACCCCACATTTTCCATTGGGGGTCCTTTATCTTATTTATACCTTTAGGATGAGAAATTGCAAATTTACCAGATGTTCCTTTAGTTGGCTAGCACAAATTCTCTTAAGATTATCTTTGTAAGGCTTTGAGAGCCAAACATCTTTGACTAGCCTCCTGACCCAGATGGAGATTCTTGTCAGTCTCCCCATAGTCAGCCTGTCCAGGGATGTCTTTCGACCCCCACCCCCTCGCAAGATGCAGGTTCGAGACGCAATCTCAAATGTGTACTTGACCCTCTGCATGCTTCTATGATCCATCCAGTCCTTTGCCACTCTCCTGTCAGGCTTTATTAGCTGATTCAAGAGTCCTGGCATCATCCATTAGTTTTGATATGGATTAGGAGCAAGGCAGCCTTCTCTCAGAGGTAGTTAGCTACAGTCTGTCCCAAAGAAACATGAAGAGATCAGAACTTGCATCTGATTCAGTCTCATCTAAGATGTCTGTAAGCAGCAACCTCCTAATCCATCTTCAGTAACAGCAACAGCTTTCTGTTTCTTCAATTTTGCTAACTTAGCCTCCATGGATGGGCCCTTCCTAAATCAGTGTTCTTCCTTTCTTCCTGGGTGAACCAACTAGTCAGGTTCCTCTCTACACACTGGAGCCTGGGGATGAGGGTCATTCTAGTTGGATGACTGCTTCATCTAAATTGGCCTGAGCCACTGTGTGTCAGTCCGCTTTTTTTTTTCTTAACCCTTTCCCCAGAGGTTTCTTAATTTCTTCTCCCCCTTCTGACCAAGTTGGAAAGGTGGGAACTTCTTTTGGCTTTCCCTCTTACCTCAACTTTCCCTAAAATAAACCTCATAATTTATAGCCTTCTCTGAACCCACATTTTTCAGTGCTTTGCTAACATGGACAAGAACTTGAGACTTGAAAGCTCCTGATGTGGGAGTTCTAATCCCACCCAGAGCTCTCTCCCACATCAGTCTGGAAGGAAAAATTTACTAACAAAGGGTTGAAGCTACTTCAGTTTTCTTAAAACCAGATGAGTATGAATGAATGGCCCCAAGATGTCTCCCTTTCCCAGCTTGGGACCCATTTCCAGCAATTCAGGAGGGCTTACCTGAGACAGGACCCTTTTGTTTAGCCATCAAGGAAAACATCATATCTGGGTCACTGATTTTTAGCCCAATGTAATGTTTTCACAACCTGTTGATTGCAAAGCCAAAATAAGCACAGCCAAGACATAAGAGAGTGGAAAAATATTTGTTAGCTATAGCAGAGGAGGAGAGTTTTGTGGAGTCATCCCCAAAGCACAACTCTCAGGGAAACAAAGGGAGCAGGGGTCATAATTTTAAAAAGATGGTAGACACATTTCTGTGCATGCTTAAGCTCAAAGTTATGGAGCACATATGAAAAAAATTAGAAATGTCTCTGGACACACTCAGCTTGTACCATAAAACTTTAGCTGAAAATAAAGAAAAGGATATTTTGAATATGTATTCATATAGGATTTTGCCCTTAGAGGCAAATGCCTTGCTCAATAACTAATAACAATAGCTAGGAAGTGGAATCAGCTATAGAACACTGGCCAGAGCCTGCCCCTCAACGGTAGTTTACCACTCCTACCACCTTGGGAAGTGGTCATGTGACCTTTTAAGTTTCAGTTCTCCCAGACATATTGACCTCTTGACTACCTCCAAGAAGGAATATTTCAATTCAGAGGAAATTGCTACACAAGGGGGGGGGAAGCATTTTACATTCAAGCCACCACAGGAGCTGAGGGTAGTTAATGGTTAATGGAGGACAGGATGTCCTTCTCTTCATTGTTTTATCCTCTAGTGAGTGAGAAGAAGAGGAAGGGCTCAGTAGGAATGGGAGGGAGACAAGAGAGAGTAATAGGGAGTTCTATATGATCAAAATACTATATATATATACATATAGTCAGGAGAGTAAAATGTTGTATTTCTCTACATTTCTTTATATCAACCTTAGAGAAATTAGAAGTCACTTCCTTGTAGGAGCTCATAAAAGAATGGAATGAAGCACTTGCTTAAGCAGATGGGGATGGTATATAAACAGGATGCTCTGCAGGTCTGAATAGCATTACCCGGCCTGCAGTGTTGAACAAAATCCTCAAGGGCAGATAAGTGAGACATTTGGAGACTCTTGGTGAGCAGGCCTACTTCACACTCCCAAGCCCTACAGACCTGTTCACAAGTTCATTTTGTTTTTTTCTTCCCTATAATCTTCTAAGAATGTTTGAAATTACTTTTATGGCTGTAACTGTAACATGTGAGTTGTGATTTATGGTTTAACTCCCATCCTGTTTTTGCAATAAACCTTTTGTAGTTTTTCCAATAAAAGCTGACACTCTGAGCAGTTCGAGCAGTTCAGGGCTGCTCTCAGAGAACTCGCCCTCTAAGCCTCCCAGGCGTGTGTCGGTTCACACCCAGCACGTTGTGTGTCAGTGGTCTTACTTGTGCGACACTGGACCCCACTACTATATATGAACTTGGCAAATGACATATAAAAACAAGGGGTTCCTAGTACCCTGAGTAAATAATGCTTTGAACTAGTCAATTCCTCTCAGAATGTATATTCCTATTTACACTATCAGGTAGTCATCCCTTCTCTCATTTTCAGAAAGAACCTACACATTTAGCACGGTTCTTTCCACATAGTTATCTACCCTCCTAAACCCTTTGTAAATTTCACTCAACTGATGTAGAACTAGTCTTCTGTTGTACATCAGATCCACCTCAGGTCCAGCTGTTTGGGAGAATGAAAAATGTGAGAAGATTCTAGTAATGTTTCTCCTCCCATCCTCTGTGTCTATCATTCATCCTGGCATCCTTGACTTTCAGTCTGGCTTTGTTTTGTCACCAGTTACATTTTTCTGTGTTGTTTTTCTTTTCTTACATCAAAACTCTATTTTAAGGGATAATGTTGGTTTGACTTATTTTGCTTAGTTAGTCTTGATTAGATTTAAGTTCATATTGTACTGTGCAATTTTTAAGTTAATGTAGTAAGAGTTAGATCAAAAGATATTAGTCCAAAATTAACCAGAATGTGTGAAAACTGCAGTTTATCTTTGCCTTTGTATAAATGCTCAGAGAAGACAAATCAAGAAAGAAAAAAGGAGAGGCTTGTTTTCCTAGATCTGAGGTTTGACTTTTTGAGGCAATGGAAAATTTTGAAAGTATTATTTTGTTATTAATGTAATTAATGTGTGTGCAAGGGGGGAATATGGGCGGGCCAGAGCCTCTTGCCATTGCAAACAAACTCCAGGCACACGTGTCAGTTTCTGCATTTGGCTATACATGGGTACTGGGTGTGGATTTTAATCCTGGACAGCAGGCTTTGCAAGCAAGTTGATATGGCAATTAAAAAAAACACCTTATTATTGAAATAAACAGTTGCATTCCTGTATAAATTTACCAGAAGCAGTAACTAAAATGAGATAATTTTATGACATGAAAATTATACTTTAAATATCCAGAAACAGAAGGGCTTTGGGAGAGTGTGATAACTCAGTTTTGTTGTTAACTTGATCTGTTTAGTAATCCAAAAACATTCCTCTAGAATGGGTCTCTGATGTTGCTTCCAGGAAGGATTAACTGAAGGAGGAAGTCCTTCCCCCAGAGTGAGCCCTTCCCCAGAGTGTGTGGCCCCTTTTGGAGGGGGCTTTATCTAAGGAAGCTCTGGAAGAAAAGAATACCTTCCTCCCACCTGGCTGTAGTGCTGCTTGCTGCCCTCCACTGTGGACTGAAGACCAGCAGCTTTTCAGGAAGCCTCCAGGACTGCAGTGCTGGATTGGGACTGCTGAGGCAACTAGCCTCATAGACTGAGCAGCTACTAGGTTCCTTGACTCTTGGGCCTGCAAACTGCTATTGTTGGACTGCCATAAGGTAACTCAATAAATTCCCTTTTAATTCAATTCATTCTATCGGTTCTGTTCCTCTAGAGAACACTGACTAATACAGATTGTGGTACCAGGAGTGGTTTTAGAGAAACAGAATTGTAAGAATGGATTTCTCTAGTGGGCTTGGTGCTATCTGGAGTTGGCTATCCAACTACAGTGCCACTAAAGCTTTTATTGGTAATAAGGAGAACACTGCTTTTACTGGTAATAAGGAGGACACTAATAATCCATGGTGTGAACTATTTAAAGACTTCCATGAGATAAATGTATATGGTGATCCTAAGTCATGAGGAGCAAGGAATTTAGTGACTCTGTATTTAAAACTTTTGAATATCTGTGAAAAGTGAAAGGAATGATGATGTTGGTTGGTTGCTTCTAGCATCTCTGGAAAACTATTAAGAGAAAAGCAGAAGCTCAGAAAGCAAAATTCTAAGCTTAACACCCACATACATGATCTGAAGATTTCTAATAGTGCCCTGGAGGAGAGTACAAGGTTCGGGAGTGATCACAACCACGCAAACCACTCTGAAGCAAAGATGAAAACTATTCGGGAAAATCATGAGCTGTCAGGGCTGGCTCACTAGAGGAGTAGAGACCACCTGAGTTCCTCTGGTAGTGGGCTTTATAGGGCTTTCAGATGGGGGAAGGAAGAGCTGAGGGTAGGTCTGAGATAGCCAAAGTATGACACCAGTACAGTGAACAGGTGATTTACACAATAAAGGGGGCAGGAAACTATGACCTGGGGGCATTGCAGGAAAATGGCTGGGCAGTTTCTTGAGGAATATGAATAATCCACTTCCTTATATCTCTGTTGCCATCCTCTGTCCTTGGTGACTCCCTATTGGGACATGTCAGACCTAACATTCCAGCCTTTTGCTAATGATAAGAGACAAAGGTTAATTTCTTCATGCTGATCTTAGGGGTGGTGAGTTCTTAGATGAGTTTTTATGGGAGAGGCTGGATAATATGGTCCATGGGTCTCCCTTCAGGGCAGGTGATGAGGAGGCAGTTCTGTGGTGGCTGTTACAACTTGGTACTGAATGAAACAGAGACTTCTCTGTTCCATCTCTGTATATTGAGCTGGCTTTGGGGCAGTCACTGGCGACATCTGTTATAGGAAAGGTGAGGGAGATGAGCTCTGTACACCCCGTGACAGGACAGAAGGAAGAATTAAGGAGTTATTTTAGAGGAGCATTTGGGAATCAGAGGAAGAGTAGGAACACAAGAGAGTTTAAGTTTGAGAGTGCCCGTTGGGGTGGCTGTGTACTTATTCCTGGATGAGATAGGGTAAGGGCTAAGGAAGGAGGGAGCCGAGCAATAGTTCTGATTTTGGCTAATGCAAGTGGGAGGAGCTGGGGTCAGGGTAGGTGAAGTTAATCAGGGACAGGCAGAGGCAGAAGGCATAAGTTAATGTCAGAGTTTAGTATTGTAAGTCAGCATCAGATGGTAAGTCTATTAGTCTATTGTAGTTATATTTTGTAAGACCATGTAGGCTGCCAGAATTAACTGTATACTTTGGAGGTCAATAATGGCACTGTGGGAGAGACTTTTAGGGGCCTGTGAGGAGTTCTGTGACTCTCAGCATTGTCATCTGCTAGTATAATCCAAGGCTGTGCTGACCAAGTGGCCCTCCCTCTTTTGGAATGCCTGGAGGACTGATTTTCCTCATATGTGACTCTCCTGTTGCAGATACACTGACTTGGAGTTTATCTCTGGGTTTCCATATCCTCTCTGATTGTGAAGGTAGGCAACTTACCAGAAGCTAGAAGTTGGCACTGTCCCATTATCTCCTATGGCCTTTTGACATGGGAGCAGGAAATAAAATATTGGTTATCCTTTTAACTTCAATGTTTCCAATTGATTTTGGCTTCTATATATGGTTACTAATCACTCAGAGAGACTATACATCTGATTAGCAAAACAGATTAGTTAAAAAGGTGTAAAACATATCTGGTTAGCAAAGCAGATCTGGTTAAAGAATGACAGAATAAGTTTAGTTTCAGGTGACAGTGTGAGCTGTAAGGACAGTGTAGGGGAAAAGCAAGAAAGAACACCTAGAAAATGACACAATATTTAAAATCATTTTGATTAATATTTAAGTTTAGTTGTCAGGTGACAAGGTAAGCTATATCTGGGACATAAAAGCATACACATTCTAGCTTTTAAGTATCTGTCAGCTATAAGTATAGGCAGAACATTTTAGTAGCCCTGAAAACAATATTTTATCAATTATTTTATCAATAACTTCAAGTAATTTCAAGGCAATTAATTTAATCTAGAAACTGTATGTCAGGAAAAAGACAAGACATTATAAAGACTTGGCATCTTTGTTTGAAAACAACTTTGGGTAGTCTGTATACCAATGTAAGTATCAATTACCCTCAAAACTGGAAACAACAGCAATTTAAGATTATTTTTCTAGAGCAGGAAACATGTCTTAAGTATCAATATTTTTATAAACAATGAACTTAAGATACCAGAAATGACACAATTAATTAAGTGAAACCTTGACTGAGATTGATTATACATAGTTTATGAATAAAATAAAAAAAGAATAAAATAAAACTTTGTTATTGTTGAGTTAAGCAAGCCCAATTAACGTACATTAGAGATAATATAAAACTTGGTTATTGTTGAGTTAAGGAAGTCTGATTATAACATCCATTAGAGACAATATAAAACTTGGTTATTGTTGAATTAAGCAAGTCCAATCTTAACATACATTAGAGACAATATGACAGACATAAAGTAAATTTTTAAATAAGTGCCTTTACCATTGAACAATTTTAAGGCTTAACTAAAGAAATATTTATGACTGTTATATGAACATTGTTATATTAACATTGTTCATACATAGTGGATTTCCCCTAAGACATGGGGAGCTTCCTTAGTTTTCCTAAGAACAAGATTGTAATAAGTTACTTTTTATAAGACTTAGATTATAACCTCAGTGATAATCATCCAGCAAAACTAGCATGAACGAGACAACAACCATCATAAAATTACAGAGTTTTAGCCAGGCATGGTGATGTATGCTTGTTGATAGCCAAAACATCATGTACTTTGTATAAACCAAATTACAATATTCTGATATCTGGAAAAGTTTGATATTAACAAAAAGTAGAGTTCACATATTTAAGGCACATGAGGCTACAGAGAGTAAACTATGAACAAAAGATCTGCTAGCAAAATTTAAAACAACAAAACAACAAGAAATCTATATTATGTAGTAACATTTTTGGCTTAAATATAGACATGAAAACTTTTACAATTTATAATATGTATATATATTTTTAATGAGGAGATTTAGCACTTTTAAAAGTTAAATAAGATGTCTATCTAATTTATAAGTCAGTTTCTGAAATTAATTCAGCTATATCTAACATATCCAAAGAATAGACAAAATGGATGAGTCTGCCATGATGTAATGAAAAAGGAGACAAATTGCATGGAAAGAGAGGGGATGGGCATGCCAGGGCCATTTGTCACTGCAAACAATCTCCAAATGCATGCTCTACTATGTGCATCTGGCTTTACAAACAAGCACCTTTAACTATTGAGCCAAAAAGAAATATTTTCAATTTCCTCTAAATCATACATAAAATATACACAAAACATATAAAATTTCATGACACAATCTATAACTTCTCAAACCTTAATCAATTATAATTTTGTCTGTGGCACTTTGGTAAACTTGTTCAGTAATGATGTAAGTTAAATCTAAAGTGTTAAGATTGATTGTTGAGGAATTGAGGAATTACATCTTAAATCGCAATATAACTTTGTTTAGAATTTTTTTGAGACAGGTGATGTAATATAATAACATTAGGAGAGAATTAAATATTAACGAGTCAATTTTAACCATAAGATTTAGTTAAAAGGTTGACAAATAGAGGAACCTAGCTAAATTGGTTGGGTACTCTAAATTCAGTCTTTCATGACCATTATGACCAGATTAACATCAATGAGTTAAAGTTAAGTTTACAACCTGAATACCATAGCAACCTGCTATCAGCCAGGACCATACTTTGTTAGTCTGATGTAAGCCCTAGGCTAATAGTCACTTTATATCTCAAGAAGTCTGTAATCTGCTTAAGTATCTTTAACCTTCTGTTTAAGCTTACTCATACCTTCATCCACACCCTTTACTCATACCTTCATCTACATGTTTTCCAACATTTATCTTACTTTACCCTCATGTACATTACTTTACAATCTATGTAACCACTCTGTAACAATCTTTTTCATCAAACACTTAACATTCAACATTTAAAGTTTTCTCTCCAGTTTATCTTTTTTTTAGTCAGTTCATCTTATAACTATCAGCAAAGCTTTTATTGTCCTTACCATGAGACTTTTAATATGGCCATTTAAGTTTTCTTTTTTTAAAAAAGAGTAGATCAGACTTGACTTATATTATTTATCTAGAATAAACATTGACTTTATCATTTGTTGATTTTGGAACTTTGTTTCTTATAACTTTCCTGAAACACACTTTTTAAAAAATATATGAAAGCAGATTCAAACATTATTAGAAATTTTCTTACAAATTCAGTATCAAGCACATCTAAATTTAAACATAAATTTTGAGACTGCTTTTCTGTTAGTGGCTCCACAGAAACATAGAGAGATAAGGTAGGCTTAAAACAGTTGCAAATTCTTATAAGAAGTCCCCATCTATTCACAGTAATTTGGCATTCACCCAATATGTTATTGGGGTCAGGATCTTGAGATTTCATGTGCTTGCAGGCCCCAGGCTCTGCAAGCCAGGGAAGCTAAGAAAGGGTTTTTTTCTTTCCTAAATTCCAGGGAGGGTTTTGGACTTCCCTCAGGCTACCAGGCAGCCTTCTGATTTTTCCATTTTACAATCCTTTAAGAGTAGGAGAATTTTTGCCTATGATCTTAATTACTTCTGGGGGACACTCAACAGTAAAAATTGGCTATACCATCTAGTACAGTGGGCTTGGTGGAGAACATCACCCACAATGAAATGTCACTGTTCAGGACAGAAATCATTCTACAGCCTTAAGGATGTAAGCCACATACATATTCGTATACTCACATTCATTCATTTCAAGTGCACTTTTCATATAGACTTCAGACAATCATTACCCTCTCACACATTCATTCATTTAGAAGTTGTGCATTTTTATTTTAAATTTCTATTTTATTTACAGCTCCCAAGACAAAAAAACAAACCTTGCTAGTGGGAGCAATGCAAGCAGAGTAAAAAATTTCAGACTATTTGCCTGTAAGTTGGCAGAAGTTTTCTAAGTCAGTGAGAATTTGGACCTCAAAGATACTATATTTAGGCCATTTGGATCCATTGTCTAGCTTAGATTGTGGCCAGGTAGAGTTGCAGAGAAAGATCAGACAACAAGGTTTAAATTATTGAGGAGACAGGGAAACAGCAAAACAAGGGTGAAAGAAAGAAACCAGGGCTTAAGCTGGGTTTACACAGAGCACCAATATGACCCCCTGGCCCAATAGGGTGAATGGGGACTGCACCTCCCACATGGGCAGAGGCTGTATAGGTTGCAACTGTCTGCTTTTTAGCCTGTTAGTGGGCAAGGCAGGTGACTGTGCTCCCAATGGCGAAAGTGGCTGGCAGAGAAAGATGAGACCTCAGGAGGGAGAGGAAAAAGGGGGAGAGGTCCCAAGATGGTGCAGCCAAACCAAAAGGCACCCCTTAGGGTACAGCAGACCAGAGTGACAGACCTGAGGTGTTGAGAGTGCATCTTTCTCAAGAACTTGGGTTGGGGCCCAGAAATGGCCAAGGGGTGTAGCCTGGGGTGCTGGCACGGCCTCCACATGGAGGGATTAAACCTGAGAGCAGGCCAACCTGATAGGGACACTTAATGAGAAGGAGGGAGGAGACAAAGAGAAGGGCAAGGCCGAATTATGGTGGATGTGAAAAGCCAGTATCAGGCAGAGATGGTCCGAAGCTTCAGAAGGTAAATGGCAGCTTGGTGGTCTGGTCAGGGGAAAGGAGGTCTGGCAACCCAAGATGGCAACCAGATGCCTCCTATCTGAGTTACTGCACCAGATGTAAGGTTTGGGAGTGACCACTACCACACAAACCACTCTGAGGCAAAGATGAAAGCTTTATTGAGTAAAAGCATGAGCTGCCAGGGCTGGCTTATGAGAGGAGCTCAGGCCACCTGAGTTCCTCAGGTAGTGGGCTTTATAGGGCTTTCAGTTGGGGAAAGAAGAGCTGAGGGTAGATCTGAGATAGCCAAGGTGTGACACCAGAACAGTGACCAGGTGATTTACAAAATAAAGGGGGCAGGAAACCATGACTTGGGGGCATTGCAGTCAAATGGCTGGGCAGTTTCTTGAGGAATGTGAATAATCCACTTCCTTATGTCTCTGTTGCCATCCTGCTGTCCTTGGTGACTCCCTATTGGGACATGTCAGACCTAACAGAGTATTATT
This sequence comes from Orientallactaga sibirica, assembly GCA_036365145.1. Taxonomy (NCBI): domain Eukaryota; kingdom Metazoa; phylum Chordata; class Mammalia; order Rodentia; family Dipodidae; genus Orientallactaga; species Orientallactaga sibirica. Next base: position 35,439,710 of record JAEOAD010000015.1, on the reverse strand, counting down.
CTCTGTAGTGAGAAGAGGGCTCCAATTGAAAAAAAAAAAAAAAAAAAAAACTCATTGAAAAAAATTGCACCATAAACTCAAATCCCAGGCTCAGAGGCTAAAGAAGTTAAAGTGAGGGCACGGGCACAGAGGATTGGAAAAGAGTGGGATTCTATGTCTTGTGATGGTCCTGTGTGGGAAGACCTTGAAGAATCTGGGGACACTGAACTCTCAGATTCTGAAGAAGTTGTTTTGCATGAGAATGTGACTTCCCCTCCCTTAGCATCAGTTGCAACCCCACCTCCACCCTTGCCTGAGGGAATTAATCCTTCTTTGTCTGAGGAACCAGTAATGACACACCTGCCGCAGGTGTTGATACTCCTCAGTGCCCATCCACCTTCTCATCTAGGCCTGTAACCAGACATAAAGCTAGGCAGGCCTCTAAAGGTGAGGTAGAAAACATGACTCATAAGGAGGGGAGGTACACCCCTAAAGAACTTCAGGACCTTTCTAACTTGTACAGGCAGAAGCATGGGAAATATGTGTGGGAATGGATTTTAAGGTGTGGGATGATGGAGGAAAGAATATAAGATTATATCAGGCTAGATTTATTGAAATGGGCCCACTGGGCAGAGATCTTAGAGTTAATACTGCTGCTTTGCAGTTGGACAAAGTTCATGGACTGTGGCTAATGTATTGGCTGTGTGGTGTGGGACTTGGAAGGAGCTCGATTGGAAAATTGGTGAGAAAGACATTTGGGAAGGTGTATGTGGATAAACCTCTCTGAATGGGCACTGGATATAAAGATATTTGAGTCCCGTGTTAATGCTCATCAGAAGGTGACCTCATCAGGACATGACTTTAATAATTAAGTAGATAAGCTGACCTGTTCTGTGGATAGTGATCAACCTCTTTCTTCAACCATCCCTGTAATTGCCCAATGGGCCCATGAACAAAGTGGCTATGGTGGCAGGGATGCAGGTTATTCATGGGCCCAACAACATGGACTTCCACTAACTAAGGCTGACCTGGCTATGGCTGCTGCTGAGTGCCAAATCTGCCAGCAGCAGAAACCAACTCTGAGCCCCTGATATGGTAACATGCCTTGGGGTGACTAGCCAAAAACTTGGTTGCAGGTTGACTATATTGAACCACTTCCATCATGGAAATGACAGCATTTTGGCCTTATTGGAATAAACACTTATTCTGGGTATGGATTTGCTTTACCTGCACACAGTGCTTCTGCCAAAACTGCCATCCATGGGCTGACACAATGCATTATCCACTATCATGATATTCCACACAGCATTGCTTCTAACCAAAGAACTCACTTCACAGCCAAGGAAGTGCAGCAGTGGGCTCACGATCATAGAATTCACTGGTCTTACCATATGCCTCACCACCCAAAGCAGCTGGCTGGGTAGAACGGATGGAATGGCTTTTTAAAAATTATTTTATTTATTTTTATTTATTTTGAGAGAGAGAAAAAAAGTGGCAGATAGAGAGAGAAAGAATAGACATGTCAGGGTCTTCAGCCATTGCAAACGAACTCCAGACACATGTGCATCTGGCTTATATGGGTCCTGGGGAATTGAACCTGGGTCCTTTGGCTTTGCAGGCAAATGCTTTAACCACTAAGCCATCTCTCCAGCCCTGGATGGCTTTTTAAAGAACAAGTTATTGTGTCAACTAGGTAGCAATAGCTTGGAGGACTGGAGGAGTAGATGCTCTGAATCAGTGTCCTATACATGGTGCTATTTCTCTATAGCCAGGATTCACAGATCCAGTAATCCAGGGGAGGAAATGGGAACCATCACCCCAAGTGACCCATTAGCCAAATTTTTGCTTCCTATTCCTATAACCTTATACTCTGCTTGCCTAGAGGTCTTGGTTCCAGAAAGGGGAGTGCTTTTGCCAGGAGGCACAAAAAACATTCCATTGAACTGGAAGCTAAGACTTCCCCCTGGCCACTATGGACTCCTGATGCCCTACAGTGAACAAACAGGCTAAGAAAGGAGTTACAGTGTTAGCAGGGGTGATTGATCCAGACTACCAGGGGGAAATGGGACTGCTCCTCCATAATGGAGGTAAGAAAGAGCATGTCTGGAGTCCTTAGGGCGTCTCTTGGTGTTACCATGCCCTGTTAACAAAGTCAATGGACAACTGCAACAACCCAATCAAGGCAGTGTGATAAATGGCCCAGATCCTTCAGGAATGGAGGTATGGGTCACCCCTCTAGGTAAAGAACAAAAACCTGCTGAGGTGCTTGCTGAAGGTGGAGGAAATACAGAATGGATAGTAGAAGAAGGTAGTTACAAATACCAGCTAAGACCACATTACCACTTGCAAAAACAAAGACTAATTGCCATGAGTGTTTCTATCCTACCTTGTTACAAGTGTTTGTACATATATACACCCATATTAAGATGCTTTTGTTCTTCATCTATTTCTCTATTAAGTAATTAATATTGATTAAGATTATATTACTAGTTAACTCTTATTGATTTTATACTTAACCTATTATATTAGAAACTAAGCATTCTTCAAGGGACCCTGCTTTGTGTTAGGCGGAAGATTGTTCATTTCTGGTTGTAAATGGGATGGTTTTATTATGTTAAACAAATTATGACCTTGTTACTCTCTTCATTTTGAAATTAAGTATGATGTAAGGAGATATGGTTTTGTGTCAAGTTGACAAGGGGGTAATGTGTGATATTTTATCATAGTTTTATTGTCAACTTTGTCTGTTTATGAATCCACAGGCATTCCTCTTGAGTGGATCTCTGACATTGCTTCCAGGAAGGATTAACTGAAGGAGGAAGTGCTTTCCCCAGAGTAAGCTCTTCCCCCATAGTGGGTGTAGCAGACAGCTTCAGGTTCGCTGAGATGAACTTTCAGACCAGGCACAGTTATGGAGGAAGGGATATTATTTATTGAAGCTTACAGATCCAGGGGAAGTTCCACAAAGGCAGGAGAAGCAGCCTGCTCTCCACAGGACCAGGCAAGAGAGCAGAGAAAACCAACCAGCCACCACAGCACACAGAGCAAAACTACAGCCAAAAGGTCACACAGCACACTTCAGGAACTCCTGCTAGGCACATTTGCATATCTTTACAATGGAATCTCAGACCCACACCATTAACACCTTAAGACCGGCCCCCAGTGACATTGCCTCTAGGAAGGTGATTGCAGATGCAACCTATAACTAAAAAAAAACCTGAATATATTGGGGGACATATACTCAAACTACCACAGTGGGCAACCCCTCTCAGAGGGAGACTTTATATAGAAGTTCTGGGAGAAAAGAATCTCTTCCTACCACCTGGCTGCCTGTGTTGCTTGCTGCCTTCTAGCATGGACTGAAGATCAGCATGGACTGAAGACCAGCGGTTCTCCAAAAAGTTTTCAGGCCTTCAGTGCTGGATTGGGACTGCTGAGGCATCTAACCTCATGGACTGAGCCTCTACCAGGTTCCTTGACTCTGCAATCAGCCATTGTTGCATTGCTATAAGATAATCCAATAAATTCTCTTTTATTAAATTCATTCTATCAGTTCTGTTTCTCTAGAGAACCCTGACTAATACAGAGATGTAGACCAAGTATGACTGTTAATATGCTGATAACAGTTGATGTTGAGTCATAGGAAATAGAATTTATTATACTGCTTTTCCTACTTCTATATACATATGTTTGAATTTTCAGTGTAAGAAAAGAAAACTGATACATTAGCTTCAGTCCAAACCCTTAATTTTAGTCAACTACAAATCAGCAATATTAAGGGATTTAATCAAGTTTATCGACTGACATTTTCTTATAAGGTTTCCACAATTCTATTGTCCATAATTTTAGATTGTAATACTTGGTATTTTACAATTATGTATATTTTACATTTGAACATAAAGAAAACACAGATAAAAGTACATAAGAGGTCTAGAGAAATGCTTAGCAGATAAGATGCTTGCCTGTGAGCTTAAGGTCCCAGGTTAGATTCCCTAGTACCCACATAAGCCAGATGAACAAGGTGGCACATTTGTCTAGAGTTTGTTTGCTGTGGATAGAAGCCCTGGCACACCCATTCTTTATCTCTGTCTCTCTCAAAAAAGAAAAGAAACAGATAGCTGGGCATGGTGGTGCACACCTTTAATCCCAGAGCTCACGAGGCAGAGGTAGAACTGATGTGAGTTCAAGGCCATCCTTAGATTACAGTGAATTCAGGTTAGCCTGGGCTACAGCAAAACTCTACCTGGAAAAAACAAAAAACAAAACAAAAAATAAAGAAAAGAAAAGAAAGAAAAAAAAATACATAAAATACAACAAAATATCTATCTGGATATTTTACCCGTATTTGTTCACTAATGTGCTTTATATAGGTTTGATATAAAAATTTATTTTCAAGTGATTTCTTATTTATTCCCTCATTATTCATAGTTCACTATTAATGTATACTTCTAGTTACATTTCAGAATTTTTCTCTTTGTCTCACCAGTTGACCAATACCTCCACTTTTCTTCTTCAGTGCTTCACTTGTAGGTCATTCTTTGGTCTGACATCAAATTGAACTCTTTTGGATTCAAGTTGGGAGCAGAGAAGCATGGACACCTGCAGTGAAAGCATCCATTGACATAGGCATGCTGGGATTAAAGAAGCTTCTGGCTTCTATGTGGGTTCTCAGGATACAGTCTCAGGTGCTTAGGCTTATATAGCAAACACTCTATTTACAGAATCTAGTTTTTGTTTTCTATTTCTGTGAAGAATAGTACTAGAATTTTGATTTGGATTGCATTGAATCTATAGATTACTTTAGCCATTTTCACAATATTCATTCTTCCAATCCATTTTTTTTTTTAGGGCCTTTTCCAAGTAATTATTAAGGCTATTCTGAATGGAATTGTTCTTCTGATTTACCTGTATGTTTGTAGATGTGAAGGCTACATATTTTTGCATGTCAATTTTCTACTTTTCTACTTTGATGAAAGTGTTTATCAGGTTTAAGAATTTTTTGGTGGAAATTTTAGTCTTTTTTTGTATGGCATTGTGACACCTGCAAATAAGATATTTTGACTTTTTTCTTTCTCACTTGTAATTTTTCTTTTTATATAAATGTATTTTTTTATGAAGTTGAAATTTTGTATCAAGACATTAACTGTTGGTACCATCATTCCCCTCTTTCCTGCACCACTCCAGTGAAGGTCCCCCTTAGTGGGATTGCTGGTATTCACCATGCAGTTGTGGGTTATGAGTCTTGAGAGCAGCAATCAGTTATGGGAGCAGGCAATGCCTCTGGCTATTCTCTCCCACCCTGTGGCTCTTACATTCTTTCCATCCCTTCTTCTCCTGCAAAATTCCCCCAGCCTTGGTAGGTGTGCTTTAACTCTACTTTAATGTTGAGTTCTCAGCAGCTTTTGGATTTCTGATTTGCTGCATTTTGAGTATCCACAGTGTCTGTTTCCATCACCCTGGCTCAGGTTTTCAGGCTCACTGTGGAAGCAGCACTTTTGCTCATCTTGCCAATACCTTTATATTTTCATCTGGGCCCTAGCTGATTTTTTACTTGCTTCTCTTGTTATCTCTACCTAAGACTTCAAGAATTATACTGGATAGAATAGAAAGTGGATATCATTGTCCTGTTTGTGATATTAGACTGTTTTAAGTCTTTCTTTAGTTAGCATAATGTTGTTTGTCATACATAATCTTTATTATGTTTAGATGTCAACATACCTAGTCTATCTAGAATTTTTATTATAAAGGGATATTAGATTTTTTGAAAGTCATAATTTCTGTCCTGTGTCCACTTACGTAACGACTTCCATCTATTGACTTATGTATGTTGAACCTTCCCTGCATCTCTTCACGAAAACAGTTTGATCATGAAGAATGATTTTTTTTTTTGTTTGTTTTTGAAGGTAGGGTTTCACTCTACTCCAGGCTGACTTGGAATTCACTATGTAGTTTCAGAGTGGCCTGGAACTTAGGGTGATCCTTCTACCTCTGCCTCCTGAGTCCGGGGATTAAAGGCGTGTGTCACCATGCCCAGCAAGAATGATCTTTTTGATGTGTTCTTGAATTTGGTTTAGAAGTGTCTTACTGAGAATTTTTGTGTCTGTATTCATCAGGGATATTGGGGATATCTTGCTTTGATATCTGTAAAATGATGGTTTTGTAGAAAGAGTTTGAAAGCATTCATTCCTCTTCTATTTCATAGTATAATTTGATATGTATTTGTTTTGTTCTTCTTTAGGGGTCTGGTAGAATTCTGCAGTGACTCCATCAGAACCTGGACTTTTGTTATTTGGAAGAGTGTTTAAAATCCCTGCTTCAATCTTATGGCTTGTTATAGATCTGTCTAAATTATTTACTTAATCTTGGTTTATCTAATCTTTGTCAAGTCATATACATTTAGATATTCATCCATTTCTTTTAGATCTTCCTATGTAGTAGAATAAAGGGTTTTAAGGTCTGTCCTTACATAACTGAGAATGACCGTGATGTCCTGATCCTCCTGTCTCCATCTCCCAAGTGTTGAAATTGAATGCTTGTGCAATTTCAGGCTCCGCTTACATGCACATGTAAATGCTTGTATTATTTTTATTTTGGTTTGTTTAAATCCAATCAGAGTTCATTTTAAAGATGAGATTTATCTATATTGAAGTCACAGATATGTTTACCATTATCTGATTTCTTACTGAATGTTATAATTCCATGCTGTTTATATTTTTTGCATGTTTTTATTTTTGTAGTGTATATTTATGTTTGCACACACATGCACAAGTGTGTGCATGTATGTGTGTGTGTGTGTGTGTGTGTGTGTGTGTGTGTGCAAGGCAGAGGTTGAAGTCAGATGTTTTCCATAATTACTCTCCATTGTATTTATGGAGTCAGGGTCTCTCCCTCGAATGAATCTAGATCTTGCTGATTCATCTAGTCTAGGTAGCCAGCTTGCTCCAGGGATCTACTGTCTCTTTCCTGATCACAGAGATTACAGGTATGCTGCCACAGCCATCCTGCATTTGTGTGAGTTCTGGGGATCCCAACTCAGGTCTTCACACTTCTGTGGCAAGTACTTTACCAACTAAGCCACCTCATGTGCCCTTTGTTTCTATTTTTAATATTTATTCTAAATGCTTCTTTCATCTAAATGTTTTATAATATTTATGTTCTTTTATGTGTTTGTTTTATTTCAGAAATATTTGATCTTATTAATGTTTATGAGGGCTGGAGACATGGCTCAGTGGATAAGTGTGTTTCCTATGCAAGTACAAGGGCTTGAAGGAGCCTGAGATCACCCAAGTTCAAATCTCCAGAACCCATATACACAGCTGTGCATGGCCAAGTACATCTGTTTTCTCTAGTCTTGTGAGCAGAGGAGACCGTAGAATCAGTGGGGCTTGTAAACAGTGGATAAGTGTGTTTCCTATGCAAGTACAAGGACTTGAAGGAGCCTGAGATCACCCAAGTTCAAATCTCCAGAACCCATATACACAGCTGTGCATGGCCAAGTACATCTGTTTTCTCTAGTCTTGTGAGCAGAGGAGACCGTAGAATCAGTGGGGCTTGTAAACAGCAAGCTATAGAATCAGTCAGAGACTCCATCACAAGCTAAACAAAAGGGCAGGTGAATAATGGAAGGCTGTTATAGGCAAGCCCAAGGGATGCCATAAGCAAGTCACAGGGTACTGCATCTGCACATACATGTGCATAACCCACTCACATCACATATATGCCACACATGCTACATGTATCACACCATAATACAATTCATACATAAAAAATTATGTTTTAAATTTGCATGGGTTCTCCAATTATAAATTTTAATTAGCTTGTAACTTGATAATTTTACATTTAAGCAAAATGTATTGTTTTTGCATATCCCACTCTGAAGAGGAAAATAGTATTTATGGGCAATTTATAACTTTCAATCTCCATCTTCTACATCTCCAATTTTATTACTTATATTGTAAATTCTACAGTATTAATGTTTGTGGATATTCTGCTCAATCACTACAATTTTCAGTAATTTCTCCTTTGTTCATATTTCAACAGATTAGATTTACCACCTGTCTTTATAACAATTTCTCCATTCATCTGTCAGTACAATTTCATCAGTAGGTGGGTTTTTCAAAAGCAAGCTAATATTGTCCTTTCTTTTTATATTTAAAAATATGCATGAGTCTCTATCCTGTTCACAGAAGAACATTTGGGATAAAGCTTGGGAAAATGTACCCAGTAGTTGGCACATTAGACTTAGATGTCATATTCCCTTTCTCAAATTTCACATTGTATCATTGCCTTTACAATATCTTTACTTGCAAGAAAGATCTTTGTATTTCAAGGCATTCAGTGAGACTTATATTAACATCCTTTACTGAGATTAGGAGATACAGAGCTTTATGGAGAATTATTTCTCATTCTGTTCTGTCCCCTTTGTTCAGTGCTTCTGCACTTAAATTTTTGAACTTCCAAATATGACATCAAACATGTGAGTCCCAAGGATTAGTCTGATTGTTGTCTCTGAGCCGTGTTGTTTTCAAGAACTCACAATATTTAATATAGATTTTGTTTCTTATGTTAAAATTTTGAATTTTGGCTGTTGCTTCAGTTCAGTGAAGTTGGATCAATTTTGAAGTTTAAAATTGGCTTCAGAAAGGAACAGGTAGAAACTGCTTTAATTTGCCACATTTTATCTGGAAATCTCCAGATTGTTTCTTAAATAAGAATAAGATAGTTGCTTGGGAACAATTTAATTATGTACTTTATATAAACTAGTAACTGGATTTTCTTTGGAGATAATATAATTAATCGAAAGCACAACATACCAATTTCAAATTAGCTTTGTTAATTTTAACCTTTTCATGCAAGGATATATGTTGTTTAGCCTAAGAAACAAGGTTTACCTCTTAGTTCAGCTATCTTGATCCATCTTCAGTCGACTGTGTTTTCATAGACTTGACTTTTATCCTCTGTTGTTTTTGTAGGATTCAGATAGTTTGCAATTTCAGTAAATCTGTGTCTGATCCAGGAGTCAAAATCAAATGTGTGTAAGGGTCAGAAAGAAAATGTCAACATGCAGTGTTTGAAGCTTAGGAAGAAACAAGAGTTCACTGTGACAAACTAAAGTTGGCACCCCACATTAAATGAAATAGTTGAAGTCAGTGTCACCTAGTTGTTCACAGGTAAGGCACATGACCTGTGCCAGATTACTAGATTTTTTTTTCCAGTAAATGTAAAATTAGTTGCTAATTTTACAGTTATAAAATGTTGTATCAAATAAAGTTTTAAAAATATAACATCTGTGAACTGAACCTTTTACTTGTGAGGTACTTGTGTCCTTCTCTGGAATAGTCATGGTTATTTCTTCCAGGGTTTTGGTGCTTCTGAAACCCTTTGCATACACAGGTCACACACAAGATTCCCTGTGTGCTCTCAGCTTAGGCACAAGTTTAGGCACTCACTTTACAGTCCATCTTCTCTTCTGCAGATGTGCTCTCTCCAACTGGTTGTGACAGTTCATATTATAAACAACTCCTGCCTCTAAGCATGCAAACAGACCTTACACTTATATGCTCTGGAGCTCCTTTTGTGACTACTGCTTAGACTAGTTACTTCAGGCATTGTTGTGACAAAATACCTGAAATATTTAGTAAATGGCATTCATGACTACTGTAGAGTTCAGAATGTTAAAACATACAGTATCTAATTTTATTATTTATATTTGAGTTTATTTTTAGGTAGATTTAATGGCAAATATATTGATAGGGAAGTTTTCAATTTTATTCAAATATGATGGGGACAGGTAAAGCCACACAGCTGTGGATGGTAGTGACTATTGGGGAGAACTAAGACTCATTAAGGTGTTGAGAAGTGGGTTCTTGACACTGGATGGGTCATCTCTACCATACCCACTAGGGCTCAGGGAACATTGCAGAGGAGGTGGCAGAAAGAATATTGTGCTTTTCTTACCATTGGCCAGAGAAGCTTCTTTTTGAAGATGGCTGTGGATAGTGGGTGACTCAGAACTTGTGAAAGTGCTGAGAATAAAAGGCTGTTGAGAGCTTAGCACTAAATGAAGCATCTCTACCATGTCCTTCAAGGCTCAGGGAACATCACAGAGAAGGGGATGGAAAGAATGTAGGAGTCAGAGAGTGGAGAGGAGTGTTTTGAGAAAACATCCTCTGAAGATGAAGTTCCAAGGGATTGGCGCACTCATGACCTCATAGCAACTCTAGGCTGTCATTATCTGCATAAGACTTGCACAATATTGAATCCATTGACATTTTGTCCTCAATGATAGAAGAGGACAAAAAGGAAGAGACATCTACATAGAAGGAATAGTTGAAAAGAGAAACTTGTCAGTGGAATAGGAGCAGGGGCATGAGAAGGCAATGTGGGGATTATCATCAGACCACAATATGTTTGTGTTGCAGTCAGGTTCGCATTGCTGGCAGAAATCACCCGACTAAGAGCAGCTTGTGGGAAAAAAAGAGGTTTATTTTGGCTTACAGGCTCGAGGGGGAAGCTCCATGATGGCAGGGAAAACGATAGTATGAGCAGAGGGTGGACATCACTCTCTGGTCAACATAAGGTGGACAACAGCAACAGGAGAGTGTGCCAAACACTGGCAAGGGGAAGCTGGCTATAATACCCATAAGCCCGCCCCCAACAATACTCTGCCTCCAGGAGGTGTTAATTCCCAAATTGCCATCAGCTGGGAACCTAGCATTCAGAACACTTGAAGTTTATGGGGGACACCTGAATCAAACCACCACAGTTTGTATATTAAAATTCTCAATAAAGGGCTGGAGAGATGGCTTAGTGGTTAAGCACTTGCCTGTGAAGCCTAAGGACCCTGGTTCAAGGCTCAAATCCCCAGTACCCACATAAGCCAGATGCACAAGGTGGTACATGCATCTGGAATTCGTTTGCAGTGGCTAGAGGCCCTGGTGTGCCCATTCTCCATTCTCTCTATCTCTATCTATTGCTCTCAAATAAATAAATAAATAAATAAATAAATAAATTTTTAAAATTCTCAATAAAAATAGGAAAAAAATAAAATTACATTTCTAAAGATAATTTGGGGTTCGAATCTTCCCAATTTCATGTCTTATTTTTAAAAAAATGAGATAGACTCTGTTTTAACTGTGAATAGATACAATAAATATAAATGTAATAGATATAAATAAGAGATTAAAAATTCTGAATAAATAAAAATATGTTATAAATATTGTAATATTTGAATATTAGAAATACATACATGGTATGAGTTATCTCCAAAAGATCTACTCTGGCAGAATGATACACACATGGAGAACCCTGAAATGATTTAGATAATATATGAGCACTGAAATGATATAGTAAACTATTTATCCCTCTATATACTGTTGGACAGATAGGAAATTAGAGAAGGTTATTTTATAAATAAATCTGAAATATGTATTAATAAACCAAAATATCTCATTTTGCCTAGTTTATTCTATTTGAAGAATTGATAATGACAATCACGTGTAAAATATGGTTATGAAACTTGCTTTAAACACCTTAAAAAGTATCATTAAAACATTAAGAAAAAGAAACTCAGCTTTATTCCAGAGATGCAGGGATGGTTAAACACACATAAATCAATAAATGTAACATATCACATAAATAGATGCAAGGACAGAAATCCCATGATCCTCTCAATAAATGCAGAAAAAGCCCATGACAAAAATGCAATACCCATTCATTATAAAAAATACGGGAGAGACTCAGGATCATGTCTTAACATAATAAAGACTACATATAACAAACCTATAGCAAACATCACACTAAATAGAGAAAGTACAAAGCATTCCCACTAAGATCTGGAATAAGACAAGGATGTTTACTTTCTGAACTGCTGCTTAAAATTATGCTTAAAGTCCTACTGGACCAGTAAGACAAGAAAGAAACAAAAGGATACAGATTTGAAAGGAATGTCGAGCTAGCATCATTTACATAGGATATGACTTTATATATGTGACCCTGAAGACCTCACCAGAAAATTCCTAGAGCTGACAAATACTTTCAGCAATGTAACAAGATACAAAATTAACACAAAATCAGCAATCTTCTTATATACCAATGACAAACATATTGAGAAAGAATTCAGGGACACAGGTCTATTTATAATAGCCACAAATTAAGTAATTTGGAATATCCCTAGCTAAGGAAGTGAAAGATCTCTACAATGAAAACTGTAAAACACAGAAGGAAATTGAGGAAGATACCAGAAAATGGAAAGATCTTCTGTGCTCATGGATTTGAAGCATTAATATCACAAAACAGCCATCCTACCAAAAGCAATCTAGATGCAATGGAATCCTAAACAAAATTCAGGTACTGTTCTTTACAGAAATAAAAAGAAAACTTAAAAATTCATATGGAAGTGCAAAAGAACCTCAATAGCCACAACTATCCTCAGTAAAACAAATATTATTGAGAGTATCATCACACCTTACTTCAAGTCATACTACAGAGCCATGGTAATAAAAACAGCATGGTACTCTCACAGTTAGAGCCAGGAAGATCACTGAATTAGAATACAAGCTGCAAGTATAGGTTCATGTCAATACAAACAGCTAATTTTTGACAAAGAGATGAAAAACACACATTGGAGAAATGATAGCATTTTCAACAAATCAAACTGAGAAAACTGGATATCTACAGGTAAAAGAATGACCCTCATTTCTCTGTGTGCATAAAAATCAACTCCCATGGGTCAAGGGCTTCAACTTAAGACCTGAATTCCTAAGTTTACTAGAGGAAAAAGTAGGGAGAATACTTTGAGATATAGGTATAGAGAAGTACTTTCTAAACAGGAACCCAGTTGCCTAGGAAATTAAATAGAAAAAAATCCAAAAAAAATGAGACCTCATGAACCAAAAGGCTACTGTACAGCTAAGGAAACTGTCAACTAAGTCAAGGGACAACCTACTAACTAGAGATAAACTTTGCTAGCTATACATCTGACAGAGGATTAATATCCAGGATATACAATGAACTAAGAACAAAAACAAAAACAAAAAAAAAAAAAATCAAACCATCCAAAAAAAATGGGCTTTGTAACTGAACAGAGAATCATCAAAAAAAGTAATACAAATGGCCAATAAATATATTTTTTTAATGTTCATCATAGGGCAGGAGAGATGGATTAGTAGTTAAGGTGCTTGCCTGCAAAGCCTAAGGACCCAGATTGATTCCCCAGAATCCATCTAAGCAAGATTCACATTGTGGTAGTTTGAATAGATGTCCCCCAATATATTCAGTGTTTTATTAGTTGTAGTTTGATCTGCAGCCACCTGGCTGGAGGCAGAGTCACTGGGCAGATCTTAGGGTCCAGCCCTAAGGTGTGGTGGTGGGTTTAGGATTTCCATCTAAAGATATGCAAAGTGTGCCTAGCTGGAGTTCCTGAGGTGTGCTCTGCTGTGTGGCTTTTGGCTTGTGGCTTGTGGCTTGGGGATTTGCTCTCTGTGTTTGGTCCAGTGAAGGCAGGCCAGCTTCTTCTGCCATTATGGAACTACCCCTGGATCTGTAACCTTTAATAAATATCCTTTCCTCCATAACTGTGCCTGGTCTGGAAGTTCATCTCAGCGAACCTGAAGCTGTCTGCTACACACATGGTGGCCCATGCATCTGGGTTTGTTTACAGTGGGTAGAGGCCCAAGCATTCCCATCCTCTCCCTCTCTCTCTCTCTCTCTCTCTCTCTCTGTGTGTGTGTGTGTGTGTGTGTGTGTGTGTCTTTTTCTTTCTCTCATAAATGAATGAATGAACGAATGAATGAATAAATAAATATTTTAATGTTCAGCATATTTAGCCATTAGGGAAATGCAAATTAAGACTATTTTGCAATTCCATTTCACTCTGGTCAAATGGCTATCATCAAAGTATCTAATAACAACAAATGCAAGTGAGGGTGTAGGGGAACAGGAATACTTATTTATTTATTTGGTTTTTTGAGGTTGGGTCTCCCTCTAGCCCAGGCTGACCTGGAATTCATTATGTAGTCTCAGAGTAGCCTTGAACTCATGGTGATCCTTCTACCTCTGCCTCCTGAGTACTGGGATTAAAGGCATGCACCACCATGCCCAGCTAGGAATCCTTATTTATTGTTGGTGGAATTATAAAGCAGTGCAGCCATTATGGAAATCAGTGTGGAAGTTTCTCAAAAAACTAATAATAGATGTACCATATGACCCAGTTATCCCACTTTTTGGCCTGTGCCCTTAGGACTCTGTACTTTACCACAGTTATTTGCTCCTTCATAATTTTTGCTGCTCTATTCACAATAGCAAGAAAATGAATTCAGCATATGTTCCTGTGAGATGATGAATGGATAATAAAAATGTTTACATAAGGTAATTGTTTTCAACTATAAAAAATGAGATAAGAATAGAAAAATAGCTTATTGGTTAAGGCGCTTGCCCATGATATCTAAGGACCAAAGTTTGATTCTCCAGAACCCACATCAGCCAGATGTGCAAGGTGGTAAATGCATCTGGAGTTTGTAGTGGCCTGAGGCTCTGACATGCCCAGTCTTTGTCTATCTGCCCCCTTATCTCATAAATAAATAAGTAATGAGATGAAATTCATAGGAAAATGGATGGATCTGGAAAAACATTATACTAAGTGTGGTAACCAAGGCTTAAAAAGACAAATGCTGCATATTCTTATATGTGGACCTTAACTTTAAATTCTTAGTTTCTATGCATGTTGGAGTAAGATATAGTAGAGGCTGGGAAGCTAGAAAAGATATTTTCAGGGGATTAAAGAGGAGGGTTTAATAGGAGGGGACAGAAGAGATGTAAGTAGAATGGTGGAATACTCGGGGTGGATCTGTTTAATTGGGGTCAGGGACAGATTATGGAGGAGAGGAGAGGTGGGAGACAACCAAAACTAAAAACAGTATGAAAAATAAGCCAGATTGATATGTGTTTCTTTGTTAGTTAATGAAAAATATTATTATGATTAAAAAAAGAGGACGCAAATTTAGGCAAAACTTCTAGTGGGGATAAATAAGGCTGTTTTTCTGAGCCATAAATTGTAGGAAATTTCCATTACCAGGGATAGGACACCTCCATTTGAGGTGTTGGTCAGGGAGATCTCTAAGGTCCCCAAAATTATACAGGGTGTTGTTACAACTCTTGGTTGTCCATCAGAAGCAGATTATAAGACCCTGTTGCTGAAAAAAACCACATGTGTCAGTTGCTGAGAAATAATTAATCTGGAACTGAAGTGGAAGCTTCCTTCCTGCTGGCTAGCTGTCTTAGTGCTGGAAAGTATTATGCAGGCTGCTGAGGGAGAAAAGTCACCAACAGTGTCAGCCAATAGTGGATCTACCCTGCATGCTGTAAAACTGGCCAGCCAAGCAAGATGAATCTACTAGAGAAATAGCAACATGACTATTATGGAGATAACCAACTGCTCTCTTGGTTTAATCTGAAGCCTGGGCCATAGGAGGAAGAGAATTCATGCCAGGTACTGAAAACTTAATCAAAAGCCTATGACAAGGTACACAATTTGATCTTGAGGGGTGGAGGGGTGTTGTTTGACTAAATGTATATGTTGCACCCATCAGGTTGCCTTCTAAATATTTGTATCATATTTATGTCCACAAATTTGTGCTTCTATCACCTGTTTTGTAAACATTTTATTTATTTATTTATTTATTTATTTATTTATTTATTTATAAACAGATAAACAGAGGTACACACACACAGAGAGAGAGAGAGAGAGAGAGAGAGAGAGAGAGAGAGACAGTGAGCATGCCAGGGCCCCTAGCCACTGCAAACAAACTCCAGCTCCATGCACCATTTTGTGTTTCTGGCTTTACGTGGGTATTGAGGAATCAAACCCAAATCCTCAGACTTTTGCAGGCAGGTGCCTTAACTGCTCAGCCATCTCTTCAACCCCTTCTCGTTCAGAGAAGCTTCTCTTTGCAACTGGTGAGGGATGCTGGGAGACTTAAAACTCCTCATAGTGCTGAATACAAGTGATGTTGAGAGCTCAGCAATAAATGAGATCTCTATCATGGCTTCCAAGAACCAGGGGACATTGTGGAAGAGGGGTGGAATGAATGTAAGAGTCAGAGGGCAGGAAGTTATTTGGAACACTATCATCTAGCCATGAAGTGATTGTTGCATTTGTACCTCATTGTAGTCATCATTTCCAGCACAAGACCTATACAATATTGATCCCGTGAGTACTTCTACGTGAACAATGGAAGAAGGCAAAAAAAGATCATCAAATGGAAGAGGGAATATATGGAAAGAAAATGTTCAGTGGAAACACTCAGAGAGAGGGAACAAAAGACAATAATGGGAGAGTATTATGATCAAGTTATATAGTATGTTCATATATGAAAATTATCATTAAAAAGACAAAAATAATAGTTTATTCAAAATGGTATATAAACATTTGCTTACATATGTATACATATGACTTGAATTATATGCTGCAGAAACATTAATTTGCAAATATTTAGAAAGTGAAATGTTATTACATATATTTATCTTAGGTTTGAAATAAATTTTCTATCCTCTTTTTATAATTTCAATACTGGAATATTTCTTGAATAATTAGGAAATAGATTCCCTAGTTAAGATAGTATGGTTTCTTTGTACACTTTCTATAGGCCTTTCCTTATTGTTTTAGTAATAGTAACCTAGTAAAGGACTCTTTACTTTCTTATGTGTTATTTTCTTGCCCAAGATCCATGAAACTAGGAGAACAATTGTTTATTATTATATGATATCTTCTATCAAGAGTATGCATCATTTCATCTGCTAGAACCAATAAAAAGATATATTGACCAACACAAATTTTGTTTCTTTATGGGCGAGAAAACATATAACATTGTGTGCTTTACAAACTGATTGTTTAGATTTTGTTTGATTGCTTGCTTCATTATTGATTTATATAAAGTTCCCCACACAATTCATGCACTTTAATACTTTCCATATTTTCTAATAGAATTGGTTGTGAAATACCTTTTATTCTGTCAGATTTAAATTTCCTGTACTAAAAGTTGCTATTACATAATTATAGAAAACAAGTGACTTTTAGCTAGCAAAAAAGAAAAAAAAACTTAGAACTCAGGTCAGTTTTAATTTCAGTTATCACAAAAACAGTATTTCTCAATAATTCTATTGTATTGTAACTTTAGCAAATTTTATTCATTCAATCAGATTTGTTCTCCAGGTAATGTATTATCTTTGTTTGTTTGTTTGTTTGTTTTTTGTTTTTCGAGGTAGGGTCACACTCTAGCTCAGGCTGACCTGGAATTCACCATGTAGTCTCAGGGTGGCCTCGAACTTGTGGCGATTCTCCTACCTCTGCCTCCCGAGCGCTGGGATTAAAGATGTGCACCACCATGCCTGGCTATGTACTATCTTTAATTCAAAGAATCTATACATCAGTCACAATTACACTTATTAAGTGAAGAAAGGATAGTCCTTTTGTGACTTTAGCTTCTTTGAAAAATATATTTCAGTAAATATTAACTTTTTAAAGTGCACACAATAAATAAAAGTGGGAAAATTGTAGTGTTTATCCCTTTGTGATGAAAATGGTTATAAATACATAAAATAATTTCATGCTGTCCAGTATGCAGTATAATTTCAAAGTAATAACATAATTAGATAATCATGATATGAAACTATTAGTGTGATATTTTTCTAAAGCCACATTGTTTATATAATTTCTTTTTCCTGTTTTTATATTACTATTATGTCCAGGTGGAAAATGTGTATCTAGAAGCATTCTCAGAAATCTCTTTAGTAGGCAAGGCTACTTTCTGCACCCATCTCCTACTCTTTTGGTTCAATCGTGTCATCTCCTTCAACTTGCTTATACCTCTGGCAAGGAGCTGAACCCAATTCTACACATGGGGCACCATGGTATACTAAATAAGTTATGGTGGAGGAAATATGCAAGGTCTGACCTTTCTCTGCTCCTCTTTCTCCCATAAAAACTAGGAAGATCATTCTGGCCTCTAACTATCTTCTCTTCCCAAAACTTTCTTGTGACAAGTTTTCTGTCCTAAATATGAGAGTGTCTTTCAGAGACATAGAAAATTAGTAAGAATAGAAAAATAGGGAAAAGTAAGGTCACATGACAGGGTGTTGGAGATCACTGTCATATCTCAATGTTGCTGACAGCATAATTGTACAAAAGTAAACATGCTGATGCAAGTTGAGGAATGCAGCTGCTCCTACCTCAAATTAGATGAAATAAGTTAAATCTTAACCACAGACCCCGTGCTGTTTACCTGAGCCAGATACCTTCCTAGCAAACAAACCTGTTAATTTATAACCACATGCTATAAAATCAAGGAAGTTCCCTCAAGACAATCTGTATTATGTAAAAATCATTATTTGTGATGCATACATAAGCTATTTGTGATACATGCATAAGCCTAAAAATAAAAACACTGTGGGCCAAGATCTAGTGCCTCTAATCCCAGCTGGGACAGAGTCCCCTGGGTCCCTCACTTCTGTATGTCTAATTTAGTGTTGTGAGTTTCTTTGTTTATGGGTTGCAGTTCCTTTCTATGACCTGAAACCTGAAGCTCTGCTTTTAGCAACAAGGCATAGAAACTGCTCATGCTGAGATATAGATTATATTTCCTAATGACTGAGTCAAGATAAAATTGATAAAGCCAAAACTGGCTATAGAGATAACCCATATTTTCTCAAAGAAAATCAACAAATAAACTATAAGTATTTAAGGCCAAAATGTTCATAACCTTATGTTTTTTCATATTACATTCTATTTTTATTTTTGACACTTTCATACATGTATATATTGTATTTTAATCTTGTTCCCCCCAGTTTTCCTCTCTTATCCCCTTTCAGTCCCACAAAACTCTTCTTTTTTCCAAATTAATCCCAATCTTACTTTTATTCCTTTTATTTATTTTTTCTCACACAAAGAGTTAAATTGTGGTTGCTTACATTATCATGAGGAGAGGTTTTATACTGGAGTATGAGTAAATTACTGAAGGAGCCGGGAGTGGTGGCGCACGCCTTTAATCCCAGCACTCGGGAGGCACCCTGAGACTACATAGCTAATTCCAGGTCAGCCTGGACCAGAGTGAAACCCTACCTAGAACCCACCCCCCCACCAAAAAAAAAATTACTGAAGGAGACTCAGGAGAAAGCTAGCTTCTTTTAGGCAGTTTCCAGAAGATGCAACCCCACCTTGGCAGGAATGGAACTCTGATCCAGATTTCTCCACAACAGCTGCAGTGCCTCCAGCTACCCACAGTCTAGCACATTACCTAAGTGGGCTGGCCTCTGGGGTCCATCATTTAAATCTGCAAACCAATCAGGTCTTCCCCTTACATACCTAAATTTGATGAAGAATCTATTTTCCATCAACTATAAAGGCTTGTGTGTAGTGTTTCCAGCTCTCTCTGTCTTGTGATCTCTGCCTGGATACAAATAAGTCTGGCTTTACTCTCAAACAGCCTGGCTCATTGTGGGAGGAGGGGCTGGCAGCAGAGCATTGTTTCTTGGACTTGGTAATTTTCTGCTTTTTGCTTTGGGATAACTTCTCACTTTAATTACATGTATGATTTTCCTCTGATCTCTGAGTCTACCACATGGGTGTCTCCTCTAAACTCTGCGCCTGCAACCTGTATAATTTCTCTAAATTGAGGGCAACCAGGGGAATAGCTCTCTTTATTATTGCCTTTCTCACTGCCTTGGCACTCTCTCTCCCATTTTCAAACCATCAGCACTTACTCTTCACTTTCTTCCATGTGGAGGCTCAGGGCAGATGCTGTGCTTTCCACACAAGTGAGTGTTTCTCTAAATCTCCCTACATAAGCGAGTAGGTTCTATCAAGTGCTTGTGGCTCTACTTCACCCTCTTCTTAGACCTCCATTTCTCTTAAATTAACCTTATGAACTGTGCTGTGCCTTCCACATGAGTGTGTGTTTCTGCGTTTCCTACGTTCCACATGCTTGTGACTCTGCTCCAGGCTTTTCCTAGACCCCAATTTCCCCTAAGTAAACGCCACAATTCTTGATTTCTCCCTAAATAAACTCAATAGTTCATAATTTATCTTTCTTGTGTTCATTTTTATCAAATTTTTGTTAAAAATAGGATAAAATACAATATTGGGGTTCTTAAGTTTGGGAGACCCCTCTGGAACCCCCAAAATACTGCATCATTATCAGTGTTTACAACAATGAAGAATGCAACACCCCCTTCATTGGAAACTGTTAGCTGCTAATAGAGACTCTGGGAGGTGTGGGATCATATGAGCTCTTCCTCCATACATGAGGAAATATTGACATTATAAATCATGTGCAGGAAACCAAAGGCACTATGAGGTCATGAGTGTCATTACCATGTCATATCCAGAAGACATTCCACAACTTTCTTTCCTATCTTTCTGCTCTTAGCTCCTTTTCACCCCACTTCCAAGAGACTCCCTCAGCCTTGGAGAGGGTGGTTTAGAACTGAACACACAATTTATTCTTGGCAATTAATATCTGCTCAATGCAGAAAGAAACTTATGTGGTCAAGGCTAACAGCAGCACTAATTTATAGGAACAAACTTAAATATATAGGAGGCAGTTTGAAATACTGTGTTTAGCAAAGCAGCAATAGTAGCTTCCTCCCACCCCAGGACCTATGTCCCTAGCCATAGTATTTTGTCGAGGTTTACAGTATCAGCCATGAATCCCCTCCTGTACAATGGATGGACTTCAAATGCAATCTGAAATCCAATAGCAGTTATGCCACTATTGCACCAGTAGGTACCTCTTGCCTGGCAGCTTATTTCTGGAGCACACAGAATCCATAGCTGAATAGGGACTGTTGATGGCTTTTCTCACTTAGCAACTTCCAAGACTATGAAAGCTAGCCAGAAGGGAGAAGGTACCCAGCTTAGTTTCAGCTTGATTTCAGCATTCTACAACTGAAGCATATGGAATCTTCAGCAGTGGTGGCTTATCATCCAATTTAAAATTTTATTTTTAAAGGTGGTAGGAGACCTAGGCTCAAACACCTTTAAAAATTAAAATTTAGGGCTGGAGAGATGGCTTAGCAGTTAAAGCACATGCCTGTGAAGCCTAAGGACCCTGGTTTGATTCACCAGGTCCCACATAAACCAGATGCACAAGGGGGTGCATGCATCTGGAGTTTGTTTGCAGTGGCTAGAGGTCCTGGCACACCCATTCTCACTTTCTCTCAGTGTCCCTCTCTCCCTCTCTCTCTGTCTCTAATAAATAAAAATAAATCTTAAAAAAATTAAATTTAAATTGGCTTACCAAATAGCAGGTTTTTATATGGCTTATTCGTACATCCTTAGCTTTGATTAATCTGTCACACTCCCTGAGTGCCCCATTCACCCATCCCTGTTTAAACCTTTCACTCCGCTATTTATACCCTCCACTTTCATATCACATGTGTTCTACTATTCCCCCAGAAAAAACCTCTTATCCTCCTCCCTTCATATCCTCTTTCTAGCTTCCTGATCTCTACAGACACATTATCTTGGCTCTAGAAAATGAAAGATATGATACTCATATGGGAGAGAACATGTGGCATTGTGATTATGAGCCTGGGTTATCTCACTCAGTATAACTGCTCCCATTTCTGTTCATTTTACTGCAAATTCGATTTCTCTTTAAGGCTAAAGAGAACTCATTATGTGTATGTACCACATCTTCATGATCCATTATCCATTAACAGACATTTAGCTGGTTTCATTTCCTACCTATTGGTAGCAACAATAAACATGTATGAACAAGTATCTTTATAAAAGAGTACTTAGGTTAAATGCCTAGGAATGAAATAGGTGTGTCATATGGTACATCTATTTTGAGCTTTCTGAGAAAATCCCTCATTGATGTTCATAAATGCTGCACCAGTTTTTACCCCCACCAATAGTGAGAGTCCCTTTTTTCCACAACCTCACAAGATTTGTCATCTTTTTTTTCCCCTTAATGATAGCCTTTCTGACCAGGGTGACATGGAATCTCAAAATAATTTTAATATGTATTTCTCTAATAGGTAAGGATGTTGAACATTTAAAGCATATTTATTTGTATTTCTTCTTTTGATCATTCTGTTTAATTTTATAGCTCCCTTTCTGATTGGGTTGTTTTATTTTTTATTGTTTAATTTTTGAGTTCTTTGTATATTTCTGATGATAATTTTCTGTTATATGGATAGTTGTCAAGATTTCCTTCCATTCTGTAAGCTGCCTCTATAGTCAATTGAGTTTCTGATATGATATAAAAGAGTTTAAATTTTTGTATGTGCCAATTGTTGACCTTATTTCCTGAGCAAATGGAATACTATTCAAAAAGTCTTTTTTTTTTTTTTTCTCTCTTATGCCTATTCTCACTACCATTTCCTTGAGTGGCTTCAGAGTTTCAGGTCATACATTTGAGGTCTTTGTTTCATTTGGATTTGAATTGTGGAGGGTGAGAGAGAAAGTTTTAGCTTCATTCTTCACATATATATCCATTTTTACCAGCATCATTTGTTGAAGATGCTGCCTCTACTCCTGCATGTACTTTTGGCATCTTTGTCAAAAACCAGGTCACTGTCATTACATAAAGTGATAGATGGGCATATATTCTATTGCATTGATCTGTATGTTTTGTGCCAATACTATATTGGCTATATTGCTATAGTTCTGTATCATAAGTCCTCATTAAACTACTTGAACTCTGCTGTGGTATCTTTTTGTACATAGATTTTTCTGTAACCTACATATATACACATACATATATACAGATTCAGAAGTGGCATATGTATGACAGATGTATAGTTTATAAATAGATATAATTACTATGTAATGTGTATTATTTGATCTTAAATATTAGTAAGATTAGAATAAAAGAACCAAATGAATTTGTCAATGGCAAACTCTTAAGGAAAATAGGACTACTTAATAGATTACAGTAAATACATTTATTGTTACTTAAATTCCAACATTGCAGACACCATTGTGTTAATCTATGTTTCTGTCAAATTATGATCATGACAATAATGTTGAAATTTATAAAATCTCAGGGGTAACATGATGACAAGGTGGATTATATGAAATACTTATTTGAAATGACTTCAGCATGGAGACAGATTTAAATCTGAGTTTAGATATTTCCTTTTGCATCATAGTAACAGCAGTTACCCTACTCAAAGATTCACACTCTGGAGGTGGTCTGCTGTCCTTTAATCTAAAAGGCCATGCCCACAGACAGTTTCTCCTGATGTCTTTTACCTTATAGCACTACCTGGAGCTACACTAATTATCACTATGAGTTAGAATGTTTGTACATTGGTACAATTCGTGGTTTGTCAATTATCATCCAAGACCTTTGGTAGGAGAGTTTATTTGAAAAGTTGATAAACTATTAGTTAAATAACTTTGTATTCTTACCACTGACTGAGGACATCTGTCTACAGAAAATGGTCAGAAGAATGTAATGGTTATAACATTGTTGCATTTGTTTCAGATGAACTTTAAAAAATATATTCTTTAGCTATTTGAGAGTGGGCAGGAGGGGCATGCCAGGGCTTCCTGCCACTTCAGGACAAACTCCAAATGCATGAGCCATTTTGTATATGTGGCTTTATGTGGGTATTGGGGAATTGACCCCAGGTTGTCAGGCTTTGCAAGCAAGTGCCTTTAACTGCTGAGCCATCTCTCCAACTCCTCAGATGAACTTTTTTTTTTTTCTTTTTTGGTTTTCAAGGTAGGGTCTCACTCTGGTCCAGGCTGACCTGGAATTAACTATGTAGTCTCAGGGTGGCCTCGAACTCCTGGCCATCCTCCTATCTCTGCCTCCCGAGTGCTAAGATTAAAGGCGTGCACCACCACGCCCAGCTCAGATGAACTTTTTATTGTAGGCTTTCCTAGAATCCGAAACTGATGAAGAACTTGGACCTTAGTCAATTTATTGCAAGACAGATTGCAATTTAGTTTTTTTCTCACTTGATAATAAATGCCAACTTGCATGGCAGAGTTTATTTTGAGGCTTATCTTCTTTTTTTATTTATTTGAGAGAGGGAGAGAGACACAGAGAGAGAATGGATACACCAGGGTCTCCAATCAGTGCAAATGAACACCAGACGCATGTGCCGCCTTGTGCATCTGGCTTACACGGGTCCTGGAGAATCGAACCGGGATCCTTTGACTTTGCAGGCAAACACCTTAACCACTAAGCTATCTCTCCAGCCCAAGGCTTATTTTCTTTAGGTGCTGGTTATCAAAGTACTAGAGAGAATAATAAGGGAGAAGAAAGGAAAAAGAAAAGGGAAAAGAAAAATATCTGAATAAATATATATTTCTTTTCTTTCTTTTTTTTTTTTTTTTTTTTTTTTTTTTTTTTTGGTTTCTTCATTTTTCAGTTTTTCAAGGTAGGGTCTCACTCTAGCCCAGGCTGACCTGTAATTCACTATGTAATTTCAGGGTGGCCTCAAACTCATGACGATCCTCCTATCTTTGACTTCCAAATGCTCTGATTAAAGGCATGTGCCACCATACCTGGCAAATTTATATTTCTTAATTGAATTCAGCTGGTTTACAAAAATCAGTTTGCAAATTCAGAAGTCTGGTTGACCTGAATGGAGGACCCTCTATGGACATGGCAGGATGTTCAGTGCTGACAAAGCACTCAGCAAACTTCTTGCATTTTTATAACAAGAGTTTTGGAGCAAAGGACCTTCAGAGGTTAAGCTCCTACCCTATTACAGAACTTTGTAAATATGGGTGACATTTTCCTGAATAGTTGTATTTACATATAATGATTATTCTAAGTCCTTGAAAGCTATACTTGGGTTTTATCATTGGCAAATGGCTTATTTTTCTTTTTAAAAAAAGTTGACAAATTTCAAAGAGACAGAGAAATAATTTACAATTTTAGTTTTCAAAGCTAGATTTTTCTCTAAAAAGGGAAGGAAAATATTTTATTTTTACAGGCAAGTGCTTTAATCACTGAGCAATCTCTCTGGCCCTTCCATTTATTTATTTATTTATTTATTTATTTATTTATTTATTTATTTATTTATTTATTAGAGACAAAGTCAAACACAGAAAGAGATTGATCAAGAGAGAGAGGAAATGAGAATAGATGTGCCATGGCCTCCAGCCACTGCAAACAAGCTCCAGATCCATGCGCCACCTTGTGCATGTGGCTTATGTGGGTTCTGGGGAATTGAACTTGGGTCCTTTGGTTTTGTGGACAAGCACCTTAACTGCTAAACCATCCCTCCAGCCTGCTTCCCTTTATTTTTAAATGTCTATAATTCTCAAGCAGATGAAAACCTAAGAGCTAGTTATCTAAAATATTAGGTAGCTAGACAGATACTAACAGGGTTAGAAGCCCTTGATGATGGATTCTTTCTTTATAATCAGCCTTGAATCCTACATCATCTTTCTCTGGTAGTATGAGAAATGGGAGCATTCACAGTTTCCTCCTCCTTAAGATTTAAAATGCTATATTTCTAGAGAGAAGATGGGGGCAAAAGATGGTAATAGGAGAGGATTTTGATCAATTTTCATTATGTTTATATTTAAAGTTATAAGTAAATTGCTTAAAAATGAAATAGAGTTAATTAAATGTTTTTCAATCTGTTTTTCAAGGAAAACATGATTCAAATTTTTGCATTGAATATTAGTTTTTATAGCTTAAGACCACAATGAATGTTGTCTTCTGTACACAAGTAACATTTTTGATTTCATGAAACATTTAGTAGATCCAAAGAAGTCATTTCAAATCATCTCAAAAAGTTAAATGGATCTAAGGTTATGATACATAATTTCCAGGTCTTTTGCCATATCCCTAACACTTGTATTCACACATCTGAAATTGACCTACCAAGAAATAAAATAAAATAACATAATATAAATGATAGTGCATAATATAATTGAATGGAAAATATTAATGTAGCCACAAATTTTGTTACTCAGTTACTTTAGGAATTTTAGGAGGCTGACTGAGGTTTTTTTAATGTCTGTACAATTATATAAAGTCAGTCATGAACATACATGACAATTACATAGACAAGTAAAATGATATTTACCCATGTGCAATCTACAGCATTTATCTGAAACAAGTGTCCAAAGAAAACACTCTAACAGAAATTGTGAAAACAAATGCTATACACAATTTAACATGAAAACTCAGAACCCTAGAAATGGAACCAGATGAGGAGAGTCAAAAAGAAGGGTGTCCCATCCTTTCATATTTCTTTCACCTTAGGTGGTACAGAATGAAACCTGAAAGCAACCCCATGTCACAGAGGGAGAACGCCTGATTGGAAGGTGGATGTGCCCCTTTGGGAGGAAGGAGGTAGCCTGGCTGGTGAGGCCTGCAGACTGACGATATGCAAAAGCCCATCCTATTCCCTCAGACTTCCCTGTATTTTGTATTCCTATCACCCCACATGTGCTAGATAGCCTTACATACTTTGCCTTTTAGCGG
The DNA here is from genome assembly GCA_036365145.1 of Orientallactaga sibirica. Classification (NCBI taxonomy): domain Eukaryota; kingdom Metazoa; phylum Chordata; class Mammalia; order Rodentia; family Dipodidae; genus Orientallactaga; species Orientallactaga sibirica. The sequence continues at coordinate 35,413,272 of JAEOAD010000015.1, read as the reverse complement.
GTAGAGTTGCTAGGACACCATTTATTTTCCTTCCCCTTCAGCTTCACCTGTGGCCAAACCTGTCCATATGATTACTGTCTTGATGACCAGTAATGTGAGTGCTGTCAGGGAGACACAGGTGTGTGCATTTTTATCTCACCAGTATGGCAGAGTAGAAGGTCCAGGTCTAGAGTCTATACTCTCCTATAGCACAATTTGGTAAGCCTGTTATGTACAAGAACTTTCAAACAACTGATTATTCCCCTGTGGCTCTTAATTGTATCACTCAAGCTACACGGGATAGCAGACAAAGGAGAAAAGGAAATGCAGAGCGGCCAAGGGACCATCTCCCATGGTCAGAGTTTGTCATATATGAGGGCAGTCAGTCAAGTCATTTATAAATAAAGCTGTCAAAGCAGTAAACCTTAATTTAAAGTCTCAACAGTCTTGTGTGGCAGTTTACCCACTTAGAAAAGCAACTCTCTGGGGGCCCTTTGTAATCCAAGGTTGCCAAATTTGTCATTGGTCTATGCACCTAACTCGCTAGTGCCAAAATAGAGCAGGCTTTAGATATTTTGTTCTATTCACTTTTCTTCAATTTTACTTGAGGCATTTCAGGCTCTGAGAGAAGGACAGTGGTGAAAGAAAGAAGACTTCTGCTGGCTAGGAGAGACAAGAGTTAAAGTTAATGCCATTTATATCTCACCATCTGGTAAAACAGCTCAATAAAAGAAAACTATTAGAAATGAACTTCATAAAAGCAGAATAGATTTATCTTAGGAGCTTAGAACAAAATGGGCAACAGAATAGAGGTGCAGAGATAAGCAAAAATATTGAAAACATGATTTGGAACATTGGAACAGAAGGGCAGAGCAGAAGTTTAACAAGAATTATGCAAAGTAGGTTAAGCTTAATCATCTCTTCTCTCAATATCTCAGTGGGAACTCCAAAATATTGTAGATTTTCATACTGTCAGGTTTTGAAAAATTAGGCACATGAATGAAGAGGAGTAAATAAAACAAAGGAAGTTTATTGAGAAAAAGCTGGAAAAGCCCCAAAGTGTCAGAGCAAGCAGGCTTGGAATTTTGACGACTGTCTAAAGAAGAAAAAGAAGTTAAAAATGAGAAACAGGCCTGTAGAGATGGTTTAGCTATTAAGGTGCTTGCTATGAAACCTAAGGACCCACGTTTGACTCTCCAGATCCCATGTAAGCCAGATGCACAAAGGTGAGGCAAGGGCAAGGTTGCACATGCCCACTAGGTGGCACAAGCATCTGGAGTTTGATTGCAGAGGCTGAGGTCCTGGCAAGCCAGTTGTGTCTCCTCTCCTCTCCCCCCAGAGCAAACAGTGAAAAGAGAAATAAAAGACATTGTAGCATCAAAGGAATAATCAAAATATCCCTGTTTACTGAAGACATGATTGCATACAGAGAAAAATTCATAGACTTCTTCAAAAGACTTAGAACTTAGCTCTTTTCTAGTTATCCAAAAGTAGGAATTGGTACTTTACATTACAACAATTTGAGATCAGATGGTAGAGAGTTTATTTGACTGAAACTTGTATTAAGTCGAGTCTCTGTACTTTTCAAAGTGCTCACCAGACATTGAGAAGCAATTGGTAATTGGATTCACTATTATAAATTCTAGGATATTTATATCATGAATGTCACTATTACAGGCCATTTAAGACCATTAATTCTCTTCCACATAACATTATAGATGCTATAAAATTAATAATTTAACTATAAATGATTTCATGTATTGAACATCTCTATTTTCTCTTAAATAAGATTTTTACAACAAAATTTAAATGAACACTATTCTCCCCATCTTATAGGTGGGATAGCTAAGACTTGATACTAATTAAGTTACAGGAAACAACAAAGCTTCTGAGAGATGCAGTGAAATCAGAACCTAACCCTCTGCATGTTGGTGCTTTAATGCGTGGTAGTTTCTCTCTGCTGTTATTAGCACATTAGGCTTTCCTAGAATCCGAAACTGATGAAGAACTTGGACCTTAGTCAATTTATTGCAAGACAGATTGCAATTTAGTTTTTTCTCACTTGATAATAAATGCCAACTTGCATGGCAGAGTTTATTTTGAGGCTTATCTTCTTTTTTTATTTATTTGAGAGAGGGAGAGAGACACAGAGAGAGAATGGATACACCAGGGTCTCCAATCAGTGCAAATGAACACCAGACGCATGTGCCGCCTTGTGCATCTGGCTTACACGGGTCCTGGAGAATCGAACCGGGATCCTTTGACTTTGCAGGCAAACACCTTAACCACTAAGCTATCTCTCCAGCCCAAGGCTTATTTTCTTTAGGTGCTGGTTATCAAAGTACTAGAGAGAATAATAAGGGAGAAGAAAGGAAAAAGAAAAGGGAAAAGAAAAATATCTGAATAAATATATATTTCTTTTCTTTCTTTTTCTTTCTTTTTTTTTTTTTTTTTTTTTGGTTTCTTCATTTTTCAGTTTTTTCAAGGTAGGGTCTCACTCTAGCCCAGGCTGACCTGTAATTCACTATGTAATTTCAGGGTGGCCTCAAACTCATGACGATCCTCCTATCTTTGACTTCCAAATGCTCTGATTAAAGGCATGTGCCACTATACCTGGCAAATTTATATTTCTTAATTGAATTCAGCTGGTTTACAAAAATCAGTTTGCAAATTCAGAAGTCTGGTTGACCTGAATGGAGGACCCTCTATGGACATGGCAGGATGTTCAGTGCTGACAAAGCACTCAGCAAACTTCTTGCATTTTTATAACAAGAGTTTTGGAGCAAAGGACCTTCAGAGGTTAAGCTCCTACCCTATTACAGAACTTTGTAAATATGGGTGACATTTTCCTGAATAGTTGTATTTACATATAATGATTATTCTAAGTCCTTGAAAGCTATACTTGGGTTTTATCATTGGCAAATGGCTTATTTTTCTTTTTAAAAAAGTTGACAAATTTCAAAGAGACAGAGAAATAATTTTACAATTTTAGTTTTCAAAGCTAGATTTTTTCTCTAAAAAGGAAGGAAAATATTTTATTTTTACAGGCAAGTGCTTTAATCACTGAGCAATCTCTCTGGCCCTTCCATTTATTTATTTATTTATTTATTTATTTATTTATTTATTTATTTATTAGAGACAAAGTCAAACACAGAAAGAGATTGATCAAGAGAGAGAGGAAATGAGAATAGATGTGCCATGGCCTCCAGCCACTGCAAACAAGCTCCAGATCCATGCGCCACCTTGTGCATGTGGCTTATGTGGGTTCTGGGGAATTGAACTTGGGTCCTTTGGTTTTGTGGACAAGCACCTTAACTGCTAAACCATCCCTCCAGCCTGCTTCCCTTTATTTTTAAATGTCTATAATTCTCAAGCAGATGAAAACCTAAGAGCTAGTTATCTAAAATATTAGGTAGCTAGACAGATACTAACAGGGTTAGAAGCCCTTGATGATGGATTCTTTCTTTATAATCAGCCTTGAATCCTACATCATCTTTCTCTGGTAGTATGAGAAATGGGAGCATTCACAGTTTCCTCCTCCTTAAGATTTAAAATGCTATATTTCTAGAGTGAAGATGGGGGCAAAAGATGGTAATAGGAGGGGATTTTGATCAATTTTCATTATGTTTATATTTAAAGTTATAAGTAAATTGCTTAAAAATGAAATAGAGTTAATTAAATGTTTTCAATCTGTTTTTCAAGGAAAACATGATTCAAATTTTTGCATTGAATATTAGTTTTTATAGCTTAAGACCACAATGAATGTTGTCTTCTGTACACAAGTAACATTTTTGATTTCATGAAACATTTAGTAGATCCAAAGACGTCATTTCAAATGATCTCAAAAAGTTAAATGGATCTAAGGTTATGATACATAATTTCCAGGTCTTTTGCCATATCCCTAACACTTGTATTCACACATCTGAAATTGACCTACCAAGAAATAAAATAAAATAACATAATATAAATGATAGTGCATAATATAAATGAATGGAAAATATTAATGTAGCCACAAATTTTGTTACTCAGTTACTTTAGGAATTTTAGGAGGCTGACTGAGGTTTTTTTAATGTCTGTACAATTATATAAAGTCAGTCATGAACATACATGACAATTACATAGACAAGTAAAATGATATTTACCCATGTGCAATCTACAGCATTTAATCTGAAACAAGTGTCCAAAGAAAACACTCTAACAGAAATTGTGAAAACAAATGCTAAACACAATTTAACATGAAAACTCAGAACCCTAGAAATGGAACCAGATGAGGAGAGTCAAAAGGAAGGGTGTCCCATCCTTTCATATTTCTTTCACCTTAGGTGGTACAGAATGAAACCTGAAAGCAACCCCATGTCACAGAGGGAGAACGCCTGATTGGAAGGTGGATGTGCCCCTTTGGGAGGAAGGAGGTAGCCTGGCTGGTGAGGCCTGCAGACTGACGATATGCAAAAGCCCATCCTATTCCCTCAGACTTCCCTGTATTTTGTATTCCTATCACCCCACATGTGCTAGATAGCCTTACATACTTTGCCTTTTAGCGGGTAGAGTTGCTAGGACACCATTTATTTTCCTTCCCCGTCAGCTTCACCTGTGGCCAAACCTGTCCATATGATTACTGTCTTGATGACCAGTAATGTGAGTGCTGTCAGGGAGACACAGGTGTGTGCATTTTTATCTCACCAGTATGGCAGAGTAGAAGGTCCAGGTCTAGAGTCTATACTCTCCTATAGCACAATTTGGTAAGCCTGTTATGTACAAGAACTTTCAAACAACTGATTATTCCCCTGTGGCTCTTAATTGTATCACTCAAGCTACACGGGATAGCAGACAAAGGAGAAAAGGAAATGCAGAGCGGCCAAGGGACCATCTCCCATGGTCAGAGTTTGTCATATATGAGGGCAGTCAGTCAAGTCATTTATAAATAAAGCTGTCAAAGCAGTAAACCTTAATTTAAAGTCTCAACAGTCTTGTGTGGCAGTTTACCCACTTAGAAAAGCAACTCTCTGGGGGCCCTTTGTAATCCAAGGTTGCCAAATTTGTCATTGGTCTATGCACCTAACTCGCTAGTGCCAAATAGAGCAGGCTTTAGATATTTTGTTCTATTCACTTTTCTTCAATTTTACTTGAGGCATTTCAGGCTCTGAGAGAAGGACAGTGGTGAAAGAAAGAAGACTTCTGCTGGCTAGGGAGAGACAAGAGTTAAAGTTAATGCCATTTATATCTCACCATCTGGTAAAACAGCTCAATAAAAGAAAACTATTAGAAATGAACTTCATAAAAGCAGAATAGATTTATCTTAGGAGCTTAGAACAAAATGGGCAACAGAATAGAGGTGCAGAGATAAGCAAAAATATTGAAAACATGATTTGGAACATTGGAACAGAAGGGCAGAGCAGAAGTTTAACAAGAATTATGCAAAGTAGGTTCGCTTAATCATCTCTTCTCTCAATATCTCAGTGGGAACTCCAAAATATTGTAGATTTTCATACTGTCAGGTTTGAAAAATTAGGCACATGAATGAAGAGGAGTAAATAAAACAAAGGAAGTTTATTGAGAAAAAGCTGGAAAAGCCCCAAAGTGTCAGAGCAAGCAGGCTTGGAATTTTGACGACTGTCTAAAGAAGAAAAAGAAGTTAAAAATGAGAAACAGGCCTGTAGAGATGGTTTAGCTATTAAGGTGCTTGCTATGAAACCTAAGGACCCACGTTTGACTCTCCAGATCCCATGTAAGCCAGATGCACAAAGGTGAGGCAAGGGCAAGGTTGCACATGCCCACTAGGTGGCACAAGCATCTGGAGTTTGATTGCAGAGGCTGAGGTCCTGGCAAGCCAGTTGTGTCTCCTCTCCTCTCCCCAGAGCAAACAGTGAAAAGAGAAATAAAAGACATTGTAGCATCAAAGGAATAATCAAAATATCCCTGTTTACTGAAGACATGATTGCATACAGAGAAAAATTCATAGACTTCTTCAAAAGACTTAGAACTTAGCTCTTTTCTAGTTATCCAAAAGTAGGAATTGGTACTTTACATTACAACAATTTGAGATCAGATGGTAGAGAGTTTATTTGACTGAAACTTGTATTAAGTCGAGTCTCTGTACTTTTCAAAGTGCTCACCAGACATTGAGAAGCAATTGGTAATTGGATTCACTATTATAAATTCTAGGATATTTATATCATGAATGTCACTATTACAGGCCATTTAAGACCATTAATTCTCTTCCACATAACATTATAGATGCTATAAAATTAATAATTTAACTATAAATGATTTCATGTATTGAACATCTCTATTTTCTCTTAAATAAGATTTTTTACAACAAAATTTAAATGAACACTATTCTCCCCATCTTATAGGTGGGATAGCTAAGACTTGATACTAATTAAGTTACAGGAAACAACAAAGCTTCTGAGAGATGCAGTGAAATCAGAACCTAACCCTCTGCATGTTGGTGCTTTAATGCGTGGTAGTTTCTCTCTGCTGTTATTAGCACATTTTCCTACTAAGATTTTGTCGTAATGTTACTCTACTAATGTAAATGGAGTGAGCCAGAAGTAAACTGCTAACATAGAAGACAGAGATTTTTAATATGCCCATGCCTCCACTAGCTTGCTAACTTCTATTTAATTTTCATCTTAATCTTGGCTTTACAATTTTATAATGCTATGCAATGATACTTGTTATAGGCCTCTGGGTGTTTTAATGCTAGTGTTTTTATTTTTATTTATTTATTTATTTATTTTTGTTTTTTTTTTTCATTTTTCGGTTTTTCCAGGTAGGGTCTCACTCTAGCCCAGGCTGACCTGGAATTTGCTATGTAATCTCAGGGTGGCCTCGAACTCATGGCGATCTTCTACCTCTGCCTCCCGAATGCTAGTATTAAAGGCGTGCGCCACCACGCCCAGCAAGTGTTTTTATTTTTTAAAGATGTTCTTTAACTTAGTATACATTTTATTTTTTTTGAAGCCAGTAATATATTTTTCTCTAGTAAATGTCAACATGTATGATTTAATGTAAAATAAATCAGTAACAATTTATTATGCCACTTACCCTTTTTATCATTAATATAGCTTAGATCATGATCTCCCAGAGGGTGAGCAATATAATGGTAATTTATGATGTCATCTCAATATGGCAAATTTGATTCATTTCCTAAGCTTTCAATGCTATAAATTAGCATAATTGTCCTATCATACAAAAATAATTTGATAACTAAAGAACAGGATTATTTGATTAAAGTACTTGTCAGTTACTGTTCTTATGTACTAGATCATGTGCATATTTTAAATAGTATTGTTCAAAGGACTAGTCTTTGGACCATGAGTCATATTGCAGGGATAGAAAATGGTCTCATTTATATTTCTCCTTTAATCATAGTTGTATCTTAGACTGGACCAAATTGAATGACTAGAAAGGTCTGGTTCAAATTCCAGCACTTGTCAAGCATGTATATTCTTCCTTCATTAAAAACATTAATGATAGCTGGGCGAGGTGGCGCATGTCTTTAATCCCAGCACTCAGGAGGCAGAGGTAGGAGGATCACAGTGAGTTCGAGACCACCCTGAGACTACATAAGACTACATAGTGAATTCCAGGTCAGCCTGGACTAGAGTGAGACCCTACCTTGAAAAACCAAAACAACAACAACAACAACAAAAAACCCCATTAATGATGACTGGGCATGCTAGTACAAGCCTTTAATCCTACTACTCGGGAGGCTGAGGTAGGAGGATTGCAGTGAACTTGAGGCTAACCTGGGGCTACAGAGTGAGTCCTAGGTCAGCCTGGTCTAGAGTAAGATCCTGCCTCAAAAATAAACATTAATTAAAATATGAATAGATAACGTAGTTAAAAAATAAAACTAATATCAAGGAGAAATAAGATACTTAAAAACTATGGGATATTATTTTCTCCAAAAATGCAGGCAAAAGAGAAAAAATAAATCAAAAAAGACAAATTTAAATATTGAATTAATATACTGAACATTCAAGGGAATAGTGCATTAACAAGTCAAGAGTAGGAACTGGGGGTGCAGTTAGGTGGTAGAGTGTTTGTCTAGCATGCATGAAGCCATGGGTTCAGTCTCTAGCATCACATAATCTGGGTATGTAGTACATATCTGTTAACCTAGCACTTGGGAGGCAAAAGCAGGAAGATCAGAAGTTAAAGGTCATACATGAAACCTTGTCTTTAAAAACAAAGAAACAAAGAAAAATGAGCCAAGAATAGCTAATCATGAAGAAATAAGAGAATGTAAAATTCAAAGGGAAACGCTACAGAAATGTAAAGCTTAATTTTGGTGATAAATACCATAAGGAACAGTAAAAAAAAAAAAGATTCTCATCGGAAAACGGATTTAATAAAAGAGAATATATGCTTGAGTAGCTTTATTTTACAGACCTCCAAGAACAAAAAGAAGAGAAAGTGAATAAAAGAGAAAACATAATCCACATAAGCCAGATGCACAAGGTGGCACATGTGTCTGGAGTTCTTTTGCAGCGGCCAGAGGCCCTGGCACACCTGCCCCCTCTCGCTCTTTTTCTCCCTGCCTCTTTCTCTCTCTCACTCTCTCTTAAATAAATAAATAAAATACTTAAAAATATTTGAGGTTTTACTCTGTAGTTCATGCTGGCCTCTAATTAACAACCCTCCTGCCTTAGCACCTAGAGTGCTAGGATTATAGGGATTTGCCCCAAATCCTTCCAAAAACATAATATTATGTGAATCTACTTGCAAAAGGAGATAAAGGAGAGAAATATAAACAACAACAAAAACTAAGTAATTTTAGTGATAAAATTATTAATGAAATTTATGTTTGCATTCAATAAATTTTAGACACTGGAAATAAAATAATGTTGAAAAACACTGTCCTCTACCTTTATTAAATTTAAGGAAGATTTAAAGCAAAATAATTGATTTAAAATGTTTATATTCAGTCTCTGAGAGACTGATATGTAGCATGCTGTGAGGCATGAGCGAGACTCAAGGCAGCAGCTGGAAAGTATCCCTGGTATTTGAGCGACAGTGATGAGCAAAGGAGGATGGAATAAGCAGAGTAAGTATTATAAGCAGAGGAAGGGAAGGAAGCCAAACCTGAAGTACACAGGCTGGAGCTCCAATGTGAAAGGAACACAGAAGGGAGACTTCCAGTTAAGATGGCGGCATAGGAACCACACCAAAACAGTCTAGGGAAAAAAAAAAAAAAACTCAGCAAAAAAGTGAGGTATATAGTAAATTATCAACCATAGCAGAGAAATAGGAGAGATCCAGACCATCTACAGCCCACAGAAACAGGCAGAAGTGGCTCCAGCAGCAGTGGTGAGTTCCACGCAGCCATAGCCACCAGGCTCAGCCTGAGAGACAGGGGAAAAAAAGCAGGTAAGAGGTTTTTGCATTCCCACTGGCCTCCTCGCAAACTCAAGATATGTGGAAGGAGGATGGCAAAGACCAACGGAACAGCTTGTGAAGAAGAAGATCATAAGGACCAGTGGGATGACTTCAGCCTCCATCCACAGCCTCCCCTCCCCCACCACCAGCACAAGAGCCAGCAAGCACCAGAGACCTGGGGAAGGGAGCTCACCTACACAGCACCCAGCACAGGTGATCCACAGACCCAGCCAGCCTCCCTGAGCCCACAGCACAGCAAAGAGCGACCCAAGCGGCCGTTTAGCATAGCTGAGACCAAAGCCATCCCATAAGGTAACTGGGATTACACCAGGTCAGTACCCACCAAATAAGCCTGATATATAGGCTTGCATCAGAAGGGCTAATTGCACCATCCATGTCAGGGTAAATTATATATTAAATCTGATGGATGATTGGATTTGACCTTCTTAAATAAGCTATATTTTGCAGTCCCACCCCCGAGAAGGGATACAGCCCAGCAAGCCAGTGTCCCTGCCCTAGCCTTTCTAAGCCCCTTTCGTGTCCTGGGTCCCACTCCATGGCTCTACCCCTGAACAGGGGATACAGGCTAGCAGGCCAGTGTCCCCACGCTGGCCTTTGTGAGCCCCTGTGTGTCTGCAGTCCCACCCCCAAGCAGGGATACAGGCCAGCAGGCCAGTGTCCCCACCCTAGTCATTCTGAGCCCTGTGTGGGACCACAAGCCCTAATACCCAGTCCTTCCCGGGAACAGGGACCTAGGCCAGCAGGCCAGTGTCCCCACCCTACCCTTCTTGAGATGCGTGCATGATTGCCTGTATTGCCGCTGACTCCTCCCACCCATGAACAGGGACCCAGGCCAGCAGGCCACTGTCCCTGCCCTAGCATTTCTTAGGCCTACGTGCACTCACCATTGACCCCTCCCATCCCAGAACAGGGATTCAGGCCCCACCCTAGCCTGGCATAAAAACAGGATGATAGACTAATGGAACAGAATCAAGGATCCAGACTTTGGGTCAAGTAAATACAGCTACTTGATATTTGACAAAGGCCCCAACAATGTCGACTGATAAAAAGATAGCATCTTTAACAAATGGTGCTGGACAAACTATATAACTATATGGACCAAAATGAAACTTGATCCACACATTTTGCCATGCACAAAAATCAAATCCAAATGGATCAAAGACCTCAATGTAAGACTGGAAACACTGCTACTATTTGAAGAAAAAGTAGGAGGAACTTTCCATGATATAGGAGTGGGAAAAGACTTCCTGAACAAAACCCCAGTAGCTTAGGAAATTAAACAATCATTCAACCATTGGGATAAAGCTGAAAAGCTTTTTAACTGACAAACATACAAGCAGAGCCACTAGATTACCCATAGAGTGGGAGAAAATTTTTTGCTGGATACACATCGGACAGAGGCCTAATTTCTAAAATCTATAAGGAACTCAAAAACCTAAACAATACAAAAAAAAAAAAAATCAAACAACCCACTCACAAAATGGTGCAGAGAACTGCACAGGGAATTCTCAGAGGAAGAAACACAAATGGCAAACACACTTAAGAAAATGTTCAACGTGCCTAATCATCAGGGAAATGCAAATTAAAACAGCTATGAGATTCCACCTTACCCCAGTAAGGACAGCAAACATTAAAAAATCTAATGACAACAAATGCTGGTGAGGGTGTGGAGAAATAGGAACCCTCATTCACTGTTGGTGGGAATGTAAGCTGGTACAAACATTATGGAAAGCAATATGGAGACTCCTACAAAGGATGACTATAGAGTTACCAACCGACCACATTATCCCTTTACTGGGCATTTACCCTAAAAGCTCCAAGCCTCAGTTCAGAGATATTTGCTCAACCATGTTTATAGCTGCTCAATTCATAATAGCTAAGAACTGGAATCAACCCAGATGTCCATCATTAGATGAATGGATAACTAAGATGTGGTATATCTACACAATGGAATTCTACATAGCAGTAAGGAAAAATGACATAAAGCAATTTGAAGAAAAATGGTCAAACATGGAACAGATCATTCTTAGTGAGCTCACCCAATGACATAAAGATAAGTGTTGCATTGTTTCACTCATCTGTGGCACCTAATTTGTATTTTCCTGAGATGTTGACATACCTAATAAACATCTCAAGGACTAGACAATAGGGATGGTGGGGTGGAAGGGCAGGGGAGGGGTGGGGGGGACAAAAAATTGGACCCAAATGGAAATGGTACCATAAAATCCTATATCCTGAAAGATGTACTAAAAGGTGGAACCTGCATCAGGTGCTTGGAGAGAACACCTGAATCACAGGGGCCTGGAGAGGGTATGATGAAGACTAACCTCAATCTTCTCCTCTTTCTCTCTCTATCACTCCTTCTTCTCTCTCTTCTCTCTTTTTCTTTCATATTACCTATAGTCTTTCTTCCTTCTTTTCCCTTAGCACTGACCTGTAACTCCCAATACCAGTAAATGGCTAACATCCACAATGAGCTGTTGATCAGTGAGACCTACAAGATTTCCCAAAGAAAACAGATTTCCGTCAGAGTACTTGATGACTTGATTGGTAAGACCCTACTGCTGAAGACACCATATGTTGTTTCGACAGAATATGGAGTGACCTGGCTGGAATCAGGAAGAGACTCAGTCTCCAGACAGTTAGCTTGTCTAGTACCAGAAGGTGCTACATAAGTGACTGGGGGAAAATGACCAACATCTGTCTAAGCAACTTGTGGTCTAAGGTACTCAGCAGCAAACAACCTGACGTGATGCTCACATAAGTGCAGTAGTGGGACACAGCCATGGTGGGTTACCAACTGCTATAGATTTGGCTAATGGATCTGCTCAGTGGAACAGAACCATTATCTGGAAACAGGAAATAAGTTAGAACCATATCCAAAAACGAGCCCACTCTCCAATATCAAGCTCCAACCAATAGTGGGATACAAGAGGGCCTCCACCTATTAAATTCTCTCTAAAATAATAATAGTTATTAATGTATCTTGCACTGATCTCATTCTCTGTTGGAGAATCTGCTTCTCTCAGATGGACGCAGAACCTGAGGATAGAATCAGCCCATCACACCTCAACAGGGCACCAGCTGAAGCCATAGACTTATAGGGGTGAGCAAGAGTGCTGCTTTACCAGTGAACCTCGTACCAGCACAAGGGCGACGGAGATAGACACAAAGAACACTCAACTCCTACCAAATCAGATATCCAGGGACACAGAGACTCACAAAATCTTGTCACTGAAATAGATCTAAAATGAACCTAACATGGTTCAGGGAAATTTGCAGAAGAGGGGGCGGAAAGATTGTTAGAGCCATAAGTTGGGTCGTTATACACAGAGTCATTGCCTCTCCCGCATAACTGATGGCTACCCCCATAAGGCAAGACCCATATTACCCATGGGGGGAGGACAGGGAGAAGGCTAATGATGGCACCATCATGGCTGTGTATATACTATATACATAACTAATAAAAAATATATTAAAAAAAGAAATTGACCTTGATATCCATGACCTCACAGTGCCTAGCAATACCTTCACAAGACCCTCATAATAGGCAAAAAAGATGATGACATCAAATTAAAAGAGAGACTGATGGAGAGAGGGAGGGGATATGATGAAGAGTGGAGTTGTGAAAGTGAAAGGGGGCGGGGAGAGAAATATCATGGTTTATTGTCTGTAAGCATAGAAGTTGTCAATATAAATAAATAAATAAATAAATAAATAAATAAATAAATAAAATGTCAATGTGCAAAAAAAAAAAAAAAAAAAAAAAGAAAAAGAAAACTAGAGAAAAATCCATTAAAACAAACTAACACCTTGCCAGGCATGATGGGAGACACCTATAATCCAAGGACTTGATAGGTGGAGACAAGTTGAGGCCAGCCTACTTTGTTTCACCAAAACAAACCAAAACGCCATAATATTTGAAAAAATATTTGAATATCATTGGATTTGAAAGCAGTGCATATATTTAAAATTAAGATGTTCCTGATTTCAGATGTCTTCTTACTTCAACAGTCTATGGAACAATTATGGAATATTTGAAAGTTTTAAGGGAGAAAAATCTACAGTCCCATCCTTCATTTCTGTAACTCCTTATCCTGTTCTTACACCTTACTAGAAGTGTAAGCCACAATCCTGGGTCATTCTTTGTAAACTTTTTTTCTGTGCTTGATCTACTGGATATGTACAAACCTTTACTATATAGTTCACATTTGTCCTCATTTGTGAACTTCATAAGATAGTATCATATCATATAGTCTCTTTTAAAAATTTTTAAATATTTAAGTTTCATACATACTGTTCTCTGTGGACTGAGACATAGCATTTGTGTTTCACAATCCCTTTACCTCTTTTCTTCAGTTTGGGATATAAAAGAAAGCTGTCATGAATATTCTTGTATACTCATCCTAATGCATAAAGTTTAACTTTCAAAATGTCATAGTCTATGATAAATGAATGTCACTCCTTCTGTTCATTGCTTTCAATTAAGAGCTGCAAGTGCTTTTTCTAGAACTGAAACACATGTTGCCTGAGTTAGAGCTTGTTTCCCGTTGTGGTTCTAAATGTTCACCTAATCTCACCTACAATATGGCAAGTGACTGAGAATGATGTTTGATTCTTTGTTCCTTGCAGTACAATGTATTATATTATACATTGCTCAAAAACTTCATTGATGGCAGGGCAGGTGTGGTGACCTTCAATTCCAGCACTCAGGAGGCAGAGGTAGGAGGATGATTGTGAGTTTGAGGTCAGCCTGAGACTACAGAGTGAGTTTCAGGTAAGCCTGGGCTAGAGTGAGACCCTACCTTGAAACAGCAATAAATAAATTCTTTAATGAATTGAATATTGAATAGTGCATGTAATATTTTAAGATCAATCACTTTTAGCTTTAAAATTTGTTTTTCTAACAAAAGATTTATTACTTTTTTTTTCTCTGAATTTTCAGGGCATTACTTTGGACTCCCCATCTCTTTGCCTAAAGAAGCCATTTCAGTGTTGGGTCAGTGGTTCATTTGGTAAAAGCACTTGCCATGCAAGCATTAGGGCCTAAGTTCAGGTTCCCAGCACACATGTATAAGCTGAGTGCACACCTGTAATCCCAACAGTGGGGAGGCAGACATGAAAAGATCCCTCAGGGCTTGCTGGTTAGCTAGATTAGCCAAATCCATGAGCTCTGAGTTTGGTGAGAGAACATGTCTCAATAAATAAAGTGAAGAATGATTGAGGGAGACACCTAATGCATGTGTACACACATCTGCACACACTTCCCCAACACACATATGCACAATAACACACCATATATGCATACAGAAAGAAAAAACATTTCAGAGGACTTTTTCTGCCAGGCTCAGTTTCATTGCTACAGCTGTTGTTCCTGTTATTGGTCATGCATTATTTGAGAGGTGAAAGGGAAGTACAGTTTGTCATTCTCATCTTGACATTCATATTTAATATAGCAAACACTTTGTAACCACTGTGTTACTTTCTTTTTTTTTTTTTGGTTTTTCAAGGTAGGGTCTCACTTTAGCTCAGGCTGACCTGGAATTAACTATGTAGTCTCAGGCTGGCCTCGAACTCACAGCGATCCTCCCTGTGTTACTTTCAATCATTACATTTTGTCTTTTCCTTGGCCATCAAGAAACTTTCTTTTTCTATTTTTCTACTCACAATGAAAACCAACACTCTCGTCTAAGATAAAATATTGCCTAGTCTTTCTCATTCCAATTGGATTTAAGGGACAATAATATGTTTTTGTATAATTATAAAAGTCAAGAAACTCCGAAAAACTGCTGCTTTATTCTGGGATAATTGTTGGATAGATTTATGGTTGTTTTTAGGAGATTATAGAAAATCAGGAGAAAATATTTCACCAAAATAAATTTCTGGAAGTTTTCTCAGGGCATTGTGTTATATCACCTCATTTTAAACATGAACATTAATAATTATTAATAACAGTAATAATTAATAGAGTTTTAAATAACTATTTTCTTAGCATGTGGTATAAAAATTAAGAACTATATGGTTTTAAAATTATATCAATTTCCTGGGATAGAGCTAGACCCTACCTCAAAAAAACAAAAAAAGTGAGCTGTAGAAGGAAGAACAGAATAAAGCATGAACAAAAGCACAAAGCTTAGAAGATACAAGAGAATAGAATAATTTAAAGTGTTTGTAAAAAGAAATTAGATGAGCAATTGATTTGAATAAGAGGCAATCATAAATATAAACTGTTCATGAAATGTTAGAAACATAAAAAATCACTTTATGATTTATCTATATAAGGTCATGCTCTAATTAAATTTTAAATATTAATAGTCAATTTACCCATATTTTGGTCAAATAAAAGCTACAGAATATTGAAAGAAGGACTCAAAAGTATTCAATTGTCAAATTATAAGAATAGGAAAGAAGTCTAAGATTCAGAGGGTAAAGTTACATTGTTTGAATAAGACTGAACCAGAGGTAGATTAATTTCTATCCCATTATATTTTCACTGAAACAATTTCATAACTACATCCAAGTAAGCCAAAGTATGCATCCATGTGTGTGCACCGGCACGCACACACACACACATACACACACACACACACATGCACTATTGTCTCAGAAAATCCAAACAATGTATTCAGTTAGGTTTTGGCCTAAATTACCTGAGTACTCAATAATCAACATTCTAGCGTGGAACTGAGAAGATTTACAACTTGCTTATAACCTATACTGAACTAACACAAATTTCACAGAACGTTAATTGCCACAAGATGTTAAAAACTGATGTGTAGATTGGTAAGATCAATGCTAGTGTTTTCTGAAGTTCTCAGAAAGAAAACTACACTACATTGAATATTCTACAGGTTCACTTACAGTCAGAGCATTAATGATTGTGAAGAGTTAGAATGTTACAAATTAAGAGCCAACTTATCTTGGGCTATCTTAGCTCTGTAAATTGCCTATCTTTGTGAGTGGCCTAATATACATGTGACTTTTAGAATGTACAGACTCCTAGCTTCCATCAACCCAAATGCTAAGAATATAATCAGATAGCACCTGAGGCCTTTTCACAAACGTATCTGAAAAATCGGATTTATAACTTTCTTTTAGTACTATAAGAAAGCATCAGTTACTTTCTCATTACCGAGACAAAATATACCCTACCAGAAGCAGCTTAAGGAAGAAAAAGGTTTCTCTTTGCCTTGCAGTTTCAAGGGAAATCTATCATGGTGAGTAAGTCGTGGTAGAAGTTGAACTCACACTGTCACTCTAGCAAGCAGGAAGCAGAGAGACAGTTAGCTAAATGTGGCAAGTGAGGCTGGTCTATAAAACTTCAAGGCCTGCCCCCAGTGACAGACTTTTTCCAGCAAAATGTCACCTCCCAAATGGTAAACAATATTCCAGAACAGTGCAACCAACTGGGGATAAAGTATTCAAACAAGCATTCAGGTGTCATTTTACATTCCAACCACTACAAAGAACTTCATGAAACTGTTACCAAGTCGGAAGATGGCCTTTGGGACAAAAAGAATCTGTATTCCTGGGCTCCAGGAATTGTGTTAAGTACATTTAACACACCCAATTTTGTATTCAAGTACCCAGAAATATTTGGGGAGCTTGCATGTTTTTACACACCCCTACAGCTCTTTTAATACAACACAGAAGTATTTGTATGTGTATTTGTATGTGATGATTTTTCTCAGATTGTACCAATGTATCACATGTTAATAAATTGATCTGTTATTAAAATCAGTTTTCCAGGCCATATTGTAGCTGATATAGCAAAATATTAGCCATTCAGCCATAATGTGGGAAGACTTTTAAATTGCTTATCCAAAGGGTGATTTTAGCCACTGAGCTTAAAATTCATGAATAAAATTGACTGTGGATTTCACAGGATTCAGCTTCAAGTCTCAATTTCTTATGGAATCTTTTAAAAAATTACTTTAATTTACTTGAGAGAAAATCAATTTGTCTTCAAGACATTTACATTCTGTTTTGTTTTATTTAGGGAAGGAAAGTTAAAATCAGGTCATCATTGAAATGGGTGGCTATGTAGTAAGGATTTGATTACAGTTGTTTTACTTGCTTTGAATGTGCAAACTAGAAGTTGTGATTTTTTTTAAAGTGATGCTATCACCCTTCTGCTGTGTATTAGCCTCCTTAGGGTATTTGAAACAACACTGGGCTCTAGCAGAATGATTTCTGAGTTTACTGTAAGTAGAATTAGATTTTTTATGCTGAATGGAGCAAAGAGGTAGTATTTCTGGCTCTTCTCCATCAAGAATCATGTATGTTGTTTCAGGATAAGATTTGATTCATAGAGTGAGTATAGAGTACCAAGAAAAAGGTAGATAGATGCAGCATATGACAATATTTTACTTAGATCAGGTATAGTTCATAAGGGACCCTTGGGCCCTCTCTGAAAAGTAAGAACCACTGTGAAGGTGCAATAGCTCTTACTAAGGTGGAATCCTCAACATGAAAACAGATAGAATTCAAATGAACAAATTATTAGTTGGAGGGATTGAGCTGTGTGCTCAATTGATATCAACAATGTTCTGTATCAGTGAATGAGAGCTTAAGATCTAAGGTGGGAATACTGCACAATCTAAAACACAATATCTAATACTCTTTTTCCAACTGCTTTAAAAAATTCCTTTGTTCCAGCCAGGTGTGGTGGCCCATGCCTTTAATCCCAGCACTTGGGAGGCAGAGGTAGGAGGATCACTGTGAGTTTGAAGCCACCCTGAGACTATGTATGACTCCAGGACAGCCTGGGCTAGAGTGAGACCCTACCTTGAAAAACCCAAATAAATAAATAAATAAATAAATAAATAAATAAATAAATAAAAATTAAAAATTAAAAAAATCCACTCCTTTGTTTCACTCTGATATTACAAACCACCAAGCAAAGAAAAAACCATGTTATAATTTAAAGACACTGTCTTTGTTATGTCTTAATGTATAACTAATTTCCCCCAAAATTAGAAACAGAAGTATACTTATCACCCAACACATTGTGTAAGTCATTAATGCTACTTAAAGTAACTTAGCTTGAAACATCTGGCTCAAGTTCACTCATGATATTTTAGTCAAAATACTGGCCAGGCTTTGATCTCATCTAAAAACTTTCCTGTAAGAGTACTCATTCAGGTTCATTCAAATGCCTGTGGACTGGACTCGGGTCCTTATAGGTTGCTCAATAGAAGACTTCAACTCTTCATCCATTGAGGTCTTCCTTAGTTTCTTGCCAAATGTGTCTTCTTATGGTCTTGTTCCAATAAATTCACATGATGTTTCCCTAACCCCAAATACCACAAAATGTAACTGTGTTTCAAAAGTAACACCTTTACATCCAAGTTGAAATCTCAAGTACCCATGTAAAGCCCAATGCACATAGTGGCACACATATCTGGAGTTTATTTTCAGTGGCAGGATATCCTTGTATGCCCATTCCTTCTCTCTCTCTTCTTGAACATAAATAAATAACATTAATATGTTAGTCTATTGCTATTGCAATTTTGTAACAATGATACCAGAGTGTAGTGTTGTCTTTCACTTTAATTGTATAAGAAAGAGATGGAAATTAAATCTTTGAAAACTACTCTTTATTCAGAGAGATGGCAATCTGAGAAAATAGGGAACCAACATCCTAAAAAAAACTGTCTTCTCAAAATTAAAATTCAATTAAAAGATACAGACAATTAAGTAGTAGTTTATGTAGTTAAGCAAAAGAAATTCTCCAATAAGAGATTGGAGTGGGCTGTTCCAAAGGTTAGGGCAGGACAAATGGACTCTTCACTGTGGGTTTTAAAGGAATTTTATAAATATTTATTAATAGGTAGCATAATCATGGGGCAAAGCCTTCTTCCTAAATCATGGTGGACTTTATATCCCCTTTAAGGATATATGAGCCCCTGGAAAAGTATAGAGGGGGTTGCCAAAACGAATGCAGGTGATATTAGAATGGCATTGGTGTCTTTTGAGGTTGCAAAACCTGTGTTAGTCCTGATGCATGTGAGAGTGTCCTGGAGTCTTAGTTTCTGATATAGCAGGAACAAGCTACTTGCAGGGTCTGGAAACACAGCTACCAAGATGACATTGTGGTTTTCTTTTCTTTTTTATCTGTAATTTTCTTTTATTATTCTGTCTTTGTCCATTTTTGGTATCAGAGTGAGGCTGGCTTCATAGAAGGAGTTTGTATAATTCCTTCTTATTCTATTTGATGAAAAGTTTTGAGAAGCATTGGTGTTAATTTTTTCCATGAAGGTCTGGGCCTGGATTTTTTTTTTAGTTGGGAGATTTTTTTTTTATTAGTTACTTTTTTTTATTGACAACTTCCTTAATTGTAGACAATATCCCATAGTACTTCCCTCCCTCCCCCAACTTTCCTCTTTGAAACTCCACTCTACATCATATTCCCTCCCCCCTCTCAATCAGTCTCTCTTTTCATTTTGATGTCATCATCTTTTCCTCCTATTATGATGGTCTTGTGTAGGTAGTGTCAGGCACTGTGAGGTCATGGATATTCAGGCCATTTTATGTCTGGAGGAGCACGTTGTAAGGAGTCCTACTCTTCCTTTGGCTCTTACATTCTTTCTGCCTCCTCTTCCACAATGGACCATGAGCCTTGGAAGGTAGGTTTGAGATGTTTCAGTGCTGAACACTCCTCTATCCCTTCTTCTCAGCCCTATGGTGCCTTCTGAGTTATACCAAGGTCCCACTATCTGAAAAGAGAAGCTTCTCTAACCAAAAGTGAGAATAGCATTAATATATGGGTGTGGACATTAAGAGAAGTGCTTACTGGGCAGTTTGGTGAGCATAGTATATACATTTAGCCAGACACCAGGTGACATTATACCCCTAGGGCTCATGACTACCCCTGTTGTAGGTTTTCAGTATCAGGGATGTATTCCCTTCCAAGGAGCAGGCCTCCGGTCCAATTAGAGAGTGGTTGGTTCCCCTCATAACAGACATGCCACTATTGCACCTGTTGGCTCATTTGGCCTGGCTGGCCAAATTTAAAGCTTGCAGTGTTCACTGTTGAGTATCTTCACTGGTGATTTCTCTCTCTCCCATTGAACTGCATGCAGCATAGCTTTTTCCAATTTTCTGTCAGCTGGTTCACATGGAGGAGGCTTTCAGCTCAGCTCCAGTAGGATTTCTCAGTGATCTTGCCACCCAAGTATGTGGAGCCTTCAGCAATAGGGTCTTACCATCTATTCCTGGTGGAAAACCAAGGGCCTCAGCAATGGCCTATAATGTTTTGGGGGTATCTGTGACCTCCCTGGTCAACAACTCACTGGAAGGTATCTCATCCCTGGCACTGAAAATTTTCTAATAGCAATCTATTGCTTCTGTGTGTTCCATTGTCCAGAAAAGTAGGTTTCCATATGACTTATTTATATCCTCGTAGATTTTGATTAGCCCTCCCTCCACCTTTCCTTTACTCAATCTCTCCTGACCTCACTTAGGCCTTTTCACCTCCTTTAATCTGTTCTTCTACTTAAATATATACAATATCTTCCTATTAAGTACCCCCTTCCTCCCTTTCTATTCCCTTTATATCCCCTTTCTAGCTTACTGGCTTCTGCTACTGAGTTTTATTCCCACTCACAAAGAAGTCCAATCATTAGTAGCTAGGATACACATATGAGAGAGCACATATGAGAGAGAACATGCGATGTTTGGCTTTCTGGGCCTGGTGTGGTTTTCTTTAGTTACCTCACCTAGCCAGTGTTAACCTAAACTATTTCCTTTTAAGAAGATGGGATTTGGAAACAAAAGGATGTATCTAAGGGTATACCTGTCTTGTCTGAACACCAAGGAAGATGGCCTCAGGACACACCAACCTCACTTCCTTGCAACTTTATCTTTTGTGAGAAATAAATTGCTGCTGTTTAAGTCATGCAGTCTGTGGTATTTTGTTCTGGTGGTTCTAGCAAACTAATACAAGCCTCTTACCTAGGGCCACTGACAAGTCAGTAATTGGCTTTCCTCAGAATAGGATAATAACAGAGTACATGCAAAATGAAAGCCACGGCTTTTTGATAACCTTATCTCAGAAGTCACACCAAAATATTCTTATTGTATCCTAGTCTCTGGAGAATAGTAAGTCCAGCTCAAACTGAAAGGGAGGGGATGAGGTGGAGGTCCAAACATCTTAAGGTAGAGAACATTAACCCTGAAATAGTGTGAGTAATGTCAAGGAACATGGAAATGGAATATTACACGATGAAAGAAGTATCCAGAATCTGGGATAAATGACCCATATGAATATCTGAATGGAGCTTGAAATAAAAAATTTTAATATATCTACAACAATTTTTTATCACATGGTGTTTCATGAAAATAAATGTTGAACCCTAACAATCATCATATTGACTATAATAGCTATACCATTTTTTTTCTGTATTAACACCTACATCTACTGTTTTTCTTACAGATAAGGATACAACACAAATAGCAATTCTTATTAGGTAACTGTCATCCATTGCCCTTGTTCTTCTGCTTTGGATTCAGTGTTACCTCCACCCCTCACCAGTTTCCATACTTGGCTTCATTATACCTCTTCATGAAGAAAGGTTGCCATCAATTCTTACATGACAGTACCAACTATTCCTCCTAAATATATTTTCAAATTAAGGGTTACAGAATGGGCATTTCTAAAGCAGAACATTCGTTTACAACAAACAAAACCCAAGCCAGCTGGATGGTTATTTTGGGTACATCGTCCTGTCTCTGGACCATTATTAGTTGTTCAGGACTTGTTTCCAAAAATTTAGGGGACAAAAAAAGGTAGATTTACTCATCATCAAACAAGTTAAATATATGCTATCGAGGACAAGGAATGGGTGCTAATAATTTCAGTCTTTCTTTTACAAAAAAAAGTTTACACATATTTTTGATAATCAAAAAGACATCTGAGGCATATTTATCATTGCTTCTTTCTACAAAAACTATATCAAAGTAATGATAAAAATGTGGAGATCATAAATTTTGTGCAGATACCATTTAAAAAAAATAAGTGGAACAAATGTATACATTTAAGTACTACATTACTTGGTTATTTAAAATATGCTTACACAAAAGACATTCATACTTGGAGCCTGACATACTAGGGATTGCAACCTCTGATGCTGAAATACAAATTGCATTGGTAAGTGATCATGTGCTGTTTAAACTTGCTGAGAGCTGACTCTAGGAAGAGGGTAAAGCTGCCCTCAGACCCAAATGTGTTTATCTCAAAGTATCCTCTGAGGCCCCCTGGCTACATGACAAGAAGAAAGAACAAACAGTCAGAAGGTTAAAAACACTACCCTTGAGAATAGTGGTAAGGTAAACCATTGCCCACACTGTTTGGAGCTCCCACCCCATTATATCTTAATACTTGAGCAGAGGTCACTATCATTTATACCATGATATAAAAATGGCTGTGGTGGGAACAGTTAATTAGAGTCCTCACCTAAAAAGACTTTCTGCTTGGGACCCTGGATAGGGAACTCCAGATGACTATTTCAAAGGGCTTTCTCAGTCACTTCTGCTGGATGCTGTGGGTGCCCAATTTGATGTTCTGCTATTTGCTGCTTGCTACCCTCAGTCAGAACTCTAGCTATTTCTGCTGGATATTATAAATCCCTGATTTGCTGTTCTGTTATTTATCCTCTGCTTACCACTTGTTCATTCATGCTTCACCAGGCCTACTCCAGCCATTTCTATTGGATGTTGTTAAGTGCCTGGCTTGATGTTTTGTTGTGCCTACTATTTGACCTTCCAACTCACAGCAGAGCTTCTCCAATCTTCTCTGCTGGATATTTCAAGTGCCTCGTTTAATGTTCTGTTATTTATCTGCTACTTGCAAGTTGTTTTTTTTTTTAACTAGATACTTAATAAATTCACTCATTAAAGACTGAAGTGTAGCTCTCTCTATGTCTCCAAAATAAAATAAAAAATAAAATAAAATAAAATAATTTTTATAAAAAGGGCTGGAGAGATGGCTTAGCTGTTAAGGCGCCTGCCTGCTAAGCCTAAGAACGCTGGTTCCAATCTCCAGGTCTCATGTTTAGCCAGACACAGTGATGCAAGGGTTAGATGCTTCACTTGCCCACAAGGGGGCACATGCATCTGGAGTTCGTTCACAGTGGCCGAGAGGCTGCTGGCATGCCCATTCTCTATCTGTCTTCCTCTCCCTCTCTCTCTGTCTTTCTCTGTGTCTCCAAAATAAAAAATAAAAAAAATTTTAAAGACTGAAGTGTAGCTCTCATAGCTCATTTTATGGACAGAACAGGTGTCTAAAGTTGGTGAGACTTCCAAAGGACCTAGACCATTTCATCCTCACTCCCATTACATTCTGTGCCATCTCAGTGGCAGA
Source organism: Orientallactaga sibirica (assembly GCA_036365145.1). NCBI lineage: Eukaryota > Metazoa > Chordata > Mammalia > Rodentia > Dipodidae > Orientallactaga > Orientallactaga sibirica. Next base: position 35,389,523 of record JAEOAD010000015.1, on the reverse strand, counting down.
ATGGTTAAAAAAAAATTAAGCATGGAGATGGGCTGGCTGAGTTTGAATACTGACTCAATATTCCATTAACTATAACATATTTCTATGACTCAATTCCTTAACCTGAAGTGGAAGAACAATAATGGCATCATAGGAGACTCATGATGGATCAAAGAGGAACTTTTTAAATCCTGCTTGGCAGATAATAAGCATTCCAACCATGTCTATTATTAAGAAATTTAGTTCATCTGAACTGTCATTATGTAAGTGATATTTGGAAGACTAGACAGAGCAAAATTCATTCTTCATATTTAGCCACAGCCATCATTGAGCAATGCAGTTATTGATATCTTTCTCAAGGTTGATGGAACAGCAATACCCATTCATCCATAGCTTGGTTTCAATACATCATTACTCTCTGCTTTCACATCTTTCATAAGGATATCACAACATCTAAGCTTTACTACCTTCTAGTATGACCTTTAATGATACACTTTCTAATTAAATTTTCATTTCTATATCATTTCAATTTTCAGTACTTGTTAAAACCCTGACTAGGTGCTTTCCATATTAACATCATTTTTCAGTGTAAACAAGATTCTTAACTGAATGAAAGATTTTGAACTTTAAAAATAATTCAATTATTTGAAAGTGCTTTTATTACAGCATTCAATTATCAGTATATATTACAGTATGAACACTGAACTTTCACTTATTAGCATATAACAATTTTTAGTGACTTATACTGTCAAAACTGGTTATATTATATATAGAACTCATATAATTAGATATTAAAGAATCTGGCCTGCATGGTGAGTACAGCAAATAAGAAATTTTGAATTCATTTTCTCACCTGATGGCAGATGAATTTATTATCCTCAGTTCATTCAGTAGGGCTTATGCAAGTATAGCAGACTGAACTTCAAAAATAATCTAAATTCTTAAAGTTCAAGCTCCAAAATTTGATTCATTTTTTATTTTTATGGCTAGAAATCCCCATTTTTTTTTGTTTTTATCAAGTTAGGGTCTTGTTATAGTCCATACTGACCTGGAATTCAATATTTAGTCTCAGGGTAGCCTTGAACTCATGACAATACTCTTACCTCTGCCTCCTGAGTGCTGGTATTAAAGCCATGTGCCACCATGCCTGGACAAGAAATCCCTATTTCTTATAAAAACAATTGAAGAATAAATATAAATTGTATCACTTTTATACTCATTGTCTTTTTCATATACCTTTCATCAGGACTCTGTCACATTCATATTTTGTTCTTCTAATGAAAGAGGTAAATGTTTTTATTTCTTTTAATCCATGAACAAGGTAACCATAATTGACAAAGAAAGCATGGAGTCTAGGGGAGTTGAGTGGAGGTTTTCTCTACTTGAAAACATATTTAAACTTACCACAAGTGCAAAAACACCTTTTGTTGCCTTAGAGATAACTTTTATGAATAATGAGGTCTTATGGAACAATCCGGGTGAAGTCCAACAAGTAATTTAAATATATTTTAAAGGCTTGATGATCTTCGAGTTCAAATTAGATACATTATGTCTCCTTTAATAGGATGTCTTTGAGTTGAGGTACGGTGTTGTCTTCTGAAATCTTTGCATAAGGCATAACGACATCAACACTAGTAACGTGAATAGCAAGAGTGTTTAGGAGTTTGGGGACATGGGCACCAGTGAGACAAACAGCAAGCATAAGCAGGAATGAGGATGTAGGGCTTCCTCTGAGCCCCACATGGTGTGGCAGAGGTAATGTCCAGACTCTGCTCATGCCATGGTTTCCCCTGCCATTATGAAGATTCCCTTTGAGACTATAAACTAAAATAAAAACTTTCCTCCTATCAGCTGCTTTTGGTTGGGTGTTTTTTCCCAGCAACACCAAGGTAACTACAATAAAACTTATAGGATATAATGAAGTAAGTCCTAAGAAGGAAATTTATACCTATAAGTGGCTGTATTAATTAGAGAGAAGTCAAATAACCTAATTATACAACCTTTAGACCTTGGAAAAAGAACAAGCCAAGCTAAAAATAAATGGAGGGAAAGTGATAATTAATATCAGAGCAAGAACTAATGAGACACAAAGAAACAAAATAATATTTTAAAAAATCAATGAACAAAGAGTTGGTTCTTTGAAAGAATAATAAAAAAAAAGATTGACATGTTTTTAGTAACACTAACCAAAAGAGAGAAAAGACCTTAATTGATAAAATTATAGTTGAAAATAGAGTTACGAAAACTTTCAAACTCTCAAAGGAGAAATTAAAGATGACATTAAGAAATAAAAGGCATTCCATGCTAGGGATTGGAAAAATCAACATTGTGAAATGGTGTGGTTGTTTGAATTAGTAGTCCTCTATAAACTCATGTGTTCTCAATGATAGGTCACCAGCTGATGGCAATTTGGGATTTATAGGCTCCTAGACGAGATGTGTTGTTGGTGACAGGCTTATGGGTGTTATAACCAACTTCCCCTTGCCAGTGCTTAGCACACTCTCCTGCTGCTGTCCAGCCTCTGTTAATGCCACATTTTCCCCTGATATCATGGAGCCTCTAGTCTGTAAGCCAAAATAAACCCTTTCCTTCTATCAGCTGTTTTTGTTCAGGTGACTCGTGCCACATCTGATTTCGAGGCATTTCAGAGTATGAATACAGAGCAGCATGGTCTGGCACAAATCAGCCATGCAAGTCAATGGAACACAAGAGAAGATTCAGATAGAAGCCCATGCAGCTACAGTCTTATGATTTTTGACAAAAATGTCCAAAGGACTCTCCTCCAGTCCAAAAAGAAAAACAGGGTCTCCTTGAATTCATAACCCATGAACTAACGTTAACTTAAGCCACCCATAAATAACAAAGAAAACAATCCATATCTTGACCCACATACAAACCCTAACCACATTGAAACTTTCTGAATGATACAACCTCAGCAATCATACTCCCCGAATCACTTCCTGGAAAATACCCTCAACAGCCCCTCGACTCCCACTCACACCTGCTCCTTTGATGTGTAGGTTTATAAGCTTCACTGCAGCTCTGGTGAGATACAGAGAGCCTCTAACCCATACAGGGGTCTCTGCCCCTCACCATTTATTGTGCCTGCAAAAAACGGTTTCCTTCTGTTGTAGTTCAAGTCTATTGTTTCTCTCTTCAACTTTCCTTACATTTGTTGGTGCAGTGACTTGAATCCCTCCACTGGGGGGTTTTGGAGGCTGAAACCCCCTCCCCTCCTTGCCACCAATGGCTTACTCCTTTGGGAGCCTAAACAACCGGCAGTTATGACCTGTAAGAACTCTGCCCACATGGGAGGTGCAGTTTCCATTCACCCTTATGGGCCAGGGGATCATATTAGTGTTTCCATGTAAACCCAGCCTGAGCTCTGACTCTTTCCCTTTGTTTTCACTTTCCATCTCCCTCCACTTTCCTGCTTCCCCCAGACTCTTGTACTCCAGAGAGAAGGCTACTTACCCTTTGATTGCATCCACTCCCTCCAAACCTCCAAGCCTTCAGGACAAAGTAAAATTCATTCAGTTTGTGGTGGAGTTGCCCTAACCCAACCTCCAAAAGTCTCCCATGTTGTACTCTGCCTGTCAGTCTCAAAAGAGGCACCAGGAGCCTGCCCTCTTTGCTAATCCACAGTCACCCCGAAAATTATAAGTGTTGGCAATGCCCTCTCCTAATGTGTATCTCTTTCCTTTACACAGCCCACCCTAAGCCTGGGAGACATCCCTGGTGGCAGGATGGGTCACGTCTTCCTAGCTCAACCTTAGTTTAAAATGGGTTCCAAATAGTCAGTTCCAAAGGACAAGCCTTTGACTTTCTTCAGGGCTAACCTCAAAGAGCTCAGATCATTAGAGCTACAGACTTTAAAACTAATTCAGCTCCCCACTCAGATATGGCCTCAATGGCAATCACTGGTCAGGATTTAGCACTTTCAATTTCAATATACTCGCTGACCTTCACAATTATCTCTGACAGAACGAAGTGTTCTGAGGCGTGTACCTGTAATGTTTGTCCTGGGCTCCAATCCCTTTGTTCCCCTGCCCAGCTTCCCAAATCTTGCTATGTTAGATGGGTGCCTCTAAGACCCCCTGCCCCCAAAACCATCTAAACCTCCTTCTTTGATCCTGCCCTCGAATCTCCCCCCCCCATACAACACTCACAACTCCCTTGGCTCCACACCTTCCGCACCCTTTGACTGTCTTTCTGCTGTAACTTCCATCCTTAGCTCTCCCCATTCCACCTCAACTGCCCCTTCATCCTCTTTCAAATCCTCTGCCTCTTTCTCAAGCACTCACCCCACTTCAATACTCTACCTTAGTTTACCTCCCTCTCCTTCATTTTCCTCTCTGGCCCCCCTCCTTATACTGGATCTGGTAAAAACGTCACACCCGAGGCTGGAATGTTTCCTTTGCTTGAGGTAGAAGAGTGGGAGAGACCAACTCGAGTTCATGTTCCATTTACATTGCATTAAATGGTCCTCATTGAACAAAAATTAGGTTCTTTTTTTGGAAAACCCCCAATATTTCAGAAAACAATTCACATGCCTGAACTAAAATTTATTCTTTATTTTGGAGTGATATCTATCACAGCCTTAACTCCACTCTCACTCCTGATGAATGAGAACATATTTGAAAAGCCATCTGGGCTCATGCCAACCGGCTTAATGAATAAGATTACCAATCTTCCCCAGGACGAATAGCAGTCCCTGATACAGACCCTAATTGGGGCTACCAAACAGATTCAAATGATCTTAGGCACCCCCAGCTTATGGTCACTTGTTTATCTGAGGGGAGGCACGAACAAACACATGGCAGAATTAATTTCAACAGGCTCCAGGAAATAACTCAAGGTCCTGATGACAACCCATTCCTTTTCGTTAACCATCTATCTGAGGCCATTACAAAACATACAAATGTGGATGTTAATTCTAGGGAAGGCAGACTCCTCCTCCATGTTCATTTCCCAGGTCATTCAGCCCCAGATATTAGACAAACACTACAGAGACAAGAAAAGAGCCTGTTGACCCACCTAATCCCCCAAGGAGATTTTAGACCTTGCCTTCAAAGTTTTAATGGTAGAGAAGGAAGGGCAAGCAAGGAAAAACAGAGAGAAAATGACCGACAAAGGAGAGAATGCAGGGCTGATTATCAGCTTTTGACCACAAACCTCCAACAGCCCCAGCCCAAATCCTTGCCCTCACCATCCATTGCCTGGAAAAGGGGGTCAGCCCCCCTCATCCATGTTTCAGGTATAGCCAGTTGGGCCACTGGACAAAAGAATGCCCTAATCCTCCACCCCCTTCCAAATCTTGCCCAGCTGTGGGTAATAGGTGGACTGCCTGACAAACTGCTCTGGTGACTTGCCTGCCACCCATCACCAGGTCTCTTCACATACCTTGGTCAAATAGGTGGTCCCAAGTTCCTGGCCACAAACCAGTCTACAGCCTGGATGAAAGGAACTCAGAGTTCAAGAAATAGTGACTGGCAAGAGTTTCTCTTCTGTTAAATACTGAGGCCTCTTATTCTCCGCTTGCCTCTTGGCAAGGACCTACTTTACCCACCAACATCACCATCGGGGGGGGGGGATCTCTGGAACCCCTTACAACCCCTTCTGTACCACCCTCTCCTTTGCCAATTTGGTGATCTAACTCTCATACATTATTTTACTATAATGCCCCAATGCCCCTCTCCCCTTTTAGGAAGAGATCTTCTCTCCAAACTCAAAGTATCTCTCTACATACCCCCTTTAAAAGCCACCTTTATTTTCTTATTACATCTAGATTATGACTTGGGAAAGTCTCTTTCCCCAACCTACTCTTCCACCTACCATAATGCCACCTCCCTTCTACCTACCCTAGACTCCCTAATATGGGACACCTCTAATCCTGCTATAGCTTCCCACCAATCCACAGTTCTTATCTTTCTCCAAGACCCCTCTTCCCATGTATCACAGGACCAAAACCCTTTGTCTCCAGTTACCCACCATGGTTTAAAACTTATTATCCAATGCCTCCTTTGTGCCACACTCTTCACCCCCACCTCCTCACCCCACACCACTCCCATCCTGGGAATTAAAAAACCTAATGGTGAGGTGTGGTTAGCTGATCCTCCCTTCAGGTTCATTGTCCACTTGAAAAAAGATAAGCAAATTCTCCAATGGAGAGCAAAGTTAGTACTAGATAGAAGGGATGACCATCTATGTTTTGGAGGGAATTTTATATGCGTTGGCTCTCTTCTAGCCCACTATTGGTGGTATCTTGCTCTTGGAGACTGAGCTCATTTTTTGTACCTGGTTTTGACTTATTTCCCAGTTCCAGCAATGAGTTCCATTCCACTGAGTGGATCTATTAGCCAAATCAAGAGCAGTTGGTTACCCACCATGGCTGTTTACCACTACTGCACTTGTATGAGCATTATGTCAAGTTGTTTCCTGCTGGGTATCTTAGACTGCAAGTTGTTTGGACCAATGTCGGACATTTTCCCCCAGTTGCTCGTGTAGCACCCTCTGGTACTAGACTAGCTAACTGTCTGGGGACTGACCAATTCTGGCCAGGTCTCTCTGTGTTTGGTCTCACACACGTATGCTATCTTCGACAGTAGGGTCTTACCATTAACCTTTGGTGGGTCACCAAAACCTCTGACACAAGAGTTCAGCGTTCATGGTGATCATGACACCAGAAAAAGTCTGAAGGAGATAAACACAGAGAACATCCAACTCCAACTGAGCCAGATATCCAGAGACACAGAGGCTCCCAAAACCTCATTACTGAAACAGAACTAAAATGACCCCAATGTGGCTCAGGGAAACTCGCGGAAGAGGGGGTGGAAAGATTGTTAGAGTCACAAGTTGGGGCATTATGTACAGAGACTGGGGCCTACCCCCCAGAATTCTTGACTAACCTCACAATGCACGACCCACATTTCCCATTGATGAGGGTCCCTTTGAAAGTGGGAGGACAGGGAGGAGGACAATGGAACCAATACTATGAATGTAAAATTAAAATTATATATATATATATATATATATATATATATATATATATATATATCCTAATGGCACTTACCGCCTAGTTCAGGACCTCTGCAAAATTAATCAAGCTACTATTCCCACTTTCCTGGTTGTAGCTAATGCCTAAACACTACTCTCCTCCATGCCTCCTACCTCAACCTTCTTTCCTGTCTTTGATCTATAAGATGCCTTCTTCACCATCCTACTGCACCCTCAATCCAGGCCACTTTTTGCTTCACATGGGAGGACCCCAACACTCTCCAAGCCCAGCAACTCACACGGACATCTCTACTCCAAAGGTTTCATGGATAACCCCCACTATTTCGGACAAGCCCTACAAAAGGACGTGGCTTCCCTGGATCTTAAACCCAGCTTCCCTCTCCAATATGTATATGATCACCTCCACTGCAACTCCATTGCTGAACTTAACATAAAACACAACAACTATCCTCCTTAATTCTTTCACTGTTTGGGGCTACTGAGCCTCTCAAGACAAAGCCCAAATCTGTAAGACCTGTGTTCTCTACCTCAGCCTTTCCATCTCCAAGGAGGGCAAAGCTATCCCACCTTCCAGAATTCAAGACCTCCTGTACTACCCTCCACCTCAAAGTAGATGAGAGTTACTTGTCCTACTTGGTCTCTTCAATTTCTTCTGCATCTGGATTCCAAACTTCTCCCTTATTGCTCATTCCCTATATGAAGCCACCAGAGGAAACTTAGTTGAGTCTCTCCTAACCCCACATTCAAGCCCCCATCAATCTCTTTGTCTACTGCCTCCACCCTCTTGCTGCCAGACATTAACAAATCTTTCCTCTTTCTGCACATTACTAAGGATTAAGCTTTAGCCATCATCTGCCAAAAAGGAGGTGACACTTATTGTCCCCTGGCATACTTCTCCAAACAATGAGATATGGTAACTCACGGATGGTCCTCATGCCTCCAAGCCCTTGCAGCTGTATCCTTCCTTGTCTCCAAGGCCAATACAATCTCCCTTCTTAGCCCTCTACACATCTTGTCCACACACTCGCTCAAGGACCTACTCAGTCATTGGGCTTTTATTTCTCTCCCAGAGTCCCAAATACAAACTGTCCATGCCTGTCTTCTCAATCCCAACTTTACCTTTGAACATCCTTTCACCCCCATATAATACTTTCTCACACTCATTCTCAGAAGTCCTCAATCTCTACCTAAATATGTTCTCATGCATCCAGGATACCCCCTTGCCGGGTACCCCTGACAGTGCCCTCAAACAAGAGCCCTTCACCTCTGGGTATGCTATCCTTCAGGGAGATAGGGAGACTCCACTTACTCACATACCCACCATGTAATAGAATCCAAATTCCTATCACCCCATACCACTTCCCAACAGGCTGAACTCAGAGCCCTAACCAGGGCCCAAACCCGGGCTGCCAACCACCATGTCAACATCTATACTGACCCAAAATATGCTTATAATATCATCCACTCCAACCTCTTGATTTGGAGAGAAAGTGGCTTCCTCACCCAAAAGGCTTTCCCATCATTAATTTCTTCTACAATCAGGAACTTTTGGATGCAGCACTACTCCCCACTCAAGCTGCCATCCTCCACTGTAAAGGTCATCAAAGGGACAAAAAAAAAATACATTTCCATACTTAACAACTTTGTTAACACCAAAGCACATGACACAGCCCTCCTATATCCCCAATGCTCCCTACACAAATCTCTCTCTATTCTACCTAAGGGACATGCAGATGCTAACTCATTCCTCTTGGCCAACAAGCCTTTCACTCCCTGAGACTCACCATCTACCCAAGATATCCTCTCCTACCTTCACTCTATACTCCATCCTTCCACCCATACCTTACTTTCCTTTCTCAAAACTCTTATAACCTCACACCTGATGAAAAACTGTTCTTTTTTAAAAACTTTTTATTTTTTATTATTCTTTTGGAGAGAGACACACACACAGAGAGAGAGAGAGAGAGAGAGAGAGAGAGAGAGAGAGAGAGAGAAAGACAGAGATGGGCGCGCGAGCAGTGTCTCAGCTGCTGCGAACGAAATCTAGATGTGTGTGCCCCCTTGTGGTCAAGTGCGGCATTGCGCCCTTGCATCACTTTGCATCTGGCTAAACGTGGGACCTGGAGATTGGAACCGCTGGAGATTGGAACCAGTGTTCTTAGGGTTAGGAGGCAGGCGCCTTAACCCCTAAGCCATCTCTCCAGCCCGAAAAACTGTTCTTAAAGAACTTAAGCTCTTCCTGTACCACCTGCCAAAAAACCAATCCCAACAACCATACTCACCCTTCCCAGTTTCCAACCCACCAAATGAGGGTCGCCACTCCTGCCTCAGATGGGCAGATTAATTCCACTCACATGCCTCCTGTACGATGCTTAAATACCTTCTGGTCCTTGTAGATACTTTTTCATGATGAACAGGAGCCTTTCCCACCACTAACAAAAGGGCTTCCACCATAGCCCATCTCCTACTAACCGAACTAGTCCCCAGGTTTGGCCTGCCTTCCTCCTTACAGTCGGACAATGGCTCTGAGTTGTCTTGGCCATCACTCAACACATAAACTCCACCTTCCATATCCCCTGGAAATTTCACATTCCTTACCATCCCCAATCCTCAGGGAAAGTGGAAAGAACTAACCGAACTCTCCAAGGAATGCTAACTAAACTAATCCTAGAACTAAAGCTAGATTGGGTAAGACTCCTACCCCTAGCTCTCCCCCGCCTCTGCACTCTTCCTCAAAAAATCAACAAACATAAGTCCATCCAAACTGATGTACAGCTGACCTATTGTTCTTCTGGATTTCCTCTCTTTTATTAGGACACAGCTATGGAAAACAACTGATACCAGCCTCCCTGCACTGGTCCCAAACACCATTCTACCAGCTCTTAATATGGGAGACCTTGCCTATACCTTCTCTGGTACCCACCCCTCCTTACAACATAAATACAAGATCCTCATAAAAGTCATTCTTCTCACTCCCACTGCTGCCAAACTTCAAAACCTCACTCCTTTGTTTCATCTTCCTTTCCTCAAAAAGGCACCTTCTATTCTCTCTTCCACTGCCTTGGGACCCACGAAACTTAAAATCTCATGCCTCCCACCCATCCCTAAAAAGCCAACAGTTCATACCATTAACCTATCGTCACCTATTCCAGATTCTTTGGATGTTACTGGACCTCCATCAATTTCATCCCTTCCTGGAGTATCTACTGAAAGACTCATGGTTAACACCACAACCTATTTACAGCTTTGACCAGCTGTTGAATGCCATTGAGATCCTAACAATACCCACACAAAAAGGGATTCTTGTCTAGATGGGCCCCCTGTTCCAGTCACTTGTAAACCACAATGTATCATCTCACACCCCCTTCCCAATTGCACCCATATACTCATTAGTTCTAAGGCCTCAGAAGGGGCATATTTGTCCTGTTCTGACAGGAGCCACACCTGTTATCCAGGGGGCCAACATGATAATATTTTCCTAGCCCCAGATCTAGACATTTTCCTGGGCCATGAAGTTAGGCAATATCTGACACACTTAGGAGAAAAACAAACCCCATTTTACTTCCAGTACTACTGGGAATGGCTTTTGTTAGGGCCCCAGTCACAGGGGCTACAGCTATAGACCTTCAACAAATCCAAAACAGTCAACACACATACTAAGTCAAGAAGGACCTCTCTGTGTTCCAACAGAGCATAATCATCCTCCAAAACCAACCTGACTCTCTAGCTGAAATGGTATTACAGAACAAGAGAGGACTTGATCTCATGACAGCAGAAAAAGGGGGAATTTGTGCTTTTCTCAATGAGGAATGTTGTTTCTATACCAACCAATTGGGCATGGTCAGAGAGAATGATAGATAAATTTTAGAAAGTAGAAAAACCAAATACAGTTTCTCCTGGAATATGGGTCTCCCGAAGCCCATGGTAAGGACCTGTCGTCATAATCCTGCTAATTGTCTCCTTCTTTCCATTTTTTTCAAATGTCTCTCATATTTTCTGTAGGAAAGAATTCATGATTTAACATCACAAAGAGCGACAGAATTCTTCATAGCTGGCCAATAGCAGCTGCTTGACAACTTTGCCCCCCACTCCCCATTGAACCTTACTTATCTCTCTCCCTAGAAGGCTAGGACCCCTCTCAGCAGGAAGTCATGCCCCATGAACTTCACCACTTTCCCTTTTGGTCCAATTTCTTATATCCCTTCAGAGTCTGAATATGAAGGACTCTCTTCTGGCCCCAAAAGAAAAACAGGGTCTCCCTGAATTCATGACCCATGAACAAACATTGACTTAGGCCACTCATAAACTACAGAGAAACAATCAATCCATATTCTTCTCCATAAACAACCCCTAACCACATTGAAACTTCTGGGGCATTACAACCTCAGCAACCATACTCCCTGAATCACTTCTTGGAAAATACCCTCAATATCCCCTAGACTCCCACTCATACCTGCTCCTTTGATCTGTACATTTTTAAACTTCACTTCAGCTCTGATGAGATGCAGAGATCTTTTAGCCCATACAGAGGTCTCTGTCCTTTACCATTTATCATGTTTGCAATAAACAGTTTTCTTCTGTTGCAGTTCAAGTCCAGCGTCTTTCTCATCAACTTTCCTTACAATGCCAAGGACACTCACTAGAGAAAAGGCAGCCCCTATACCAAACGATACAGGAAAAACTTCTTATCTATTTGTAGATAACAAAACTACACTCTTATCTCACACAAAAACAACTCCAAATAGATTTTTTTAAAAAAAAAAATCTTTAACTTAGGACATGAAACAGTGAAATTTTTAGAAGAAATAGGGAAAACACTTCAAGTTATAAGGATAGGTAAGGACTTTCTGAATAGGACCCAAGTCACTCAGGAAATTAAGCCAATAACTATTAAATCATGAAATTAAAAACAAATCTTTTGTAAAGCAAAGGAAACTAACCCAAGGGAAGAGGCAGTGTACAGAATGTGGACTAAAATCTAGAATATACAAAACACTCAAAAAACTAAACAATAAGCAATCAAATAACCTAATCAAAATACAGATTGTGGTGGAACTGAACAGTGAATTCTAAAAAGAAGAAGTGCAAATGGTCAATAAACATTTTAAAAACTGTTCAACATCCTTAACTATCAGGGAAATACAAATTACAATAACTGTGAGATTGCATCTTACCCTCACCAGAATGGCTATCATCAAGGAGTCAAATGACAACAAATGCTGGTGAGGGGTGTGGGGAAAGAGAAACCCTTATTGACTATTGTTGGGAGTGCAAACTAGTGAGTCATATGGAAATTATTGTAGATATTTCTCAGAAAGCTAAAAGTAGATCTATACCCAGGTACATTGCCTATATCCAAAGACTCTATACTTTACTACCCATCCATATTTATTAACACTGTATTCATAATACCTAGGAAATAGAATCAGCCTAGATGTCCATCATCTGATGAATGGATTATGAAGATGTGGTAGATGATCACAATGGACTTTTATTCACCTGTAAAGAAAATGAAATTATGAAAAATTTCAGGAAAATGTATGACTGATTCAAATAACAAGAAGCTTTAAGTAGAGTCAAAGTGTGTACTAGGACACTATGCATATGTTAATTTCTAGAACATTTAAGTAATTATTAGATATGTACAGTGTTCTAGATATGATATGATATGAAAAATATATGAACAAGCTTTTCTTATCTTTTGCTTCTTGGCAGTGATGACCTCATGCTTTCAAGGCAGGCACTTTATAGGCTAAGGTAACTCTATCCACTTGAGAGTCTTTAGCTTGACCCTCAGCTCTGAGGAGATCTGTGTATCAGAAAGCCTTTGATTCATCCTACATATGTGGGAAGTTATGCATCTTGAGAGTTTTCTGGCCCACTTTTCATTTCTGAAGACCTTTGCCCACCCCAAATCCTTGGGCCTGCCCTTCATTTCCAGGGAATTTGCATAAAGGGGCTTTTGGAGTGCACTTTATCTCCAGGAAGCTTTGTGCACCAGAGTCTTCAGTATGACCCTTCATCTCCTGGGATCGCTGTGTATTCCAGAATGTTTGCCCTCACCCTTCATCTCTGAGAGTTTTGTGCACCCAAGAGCCTTCAGCTCTGCTCTTCATTTCCTGTGAGCTCTTGCACCAAAGACATTTTAGCCTGCCCTTCATCTCTAGGGAGTGCTGTACATATGAGAGTTTTTGGACCATCCTTCATCCCTGGGAAGCTGGATGCACCTAAGAGGTTCTAGCTTGCTCTTCACCACTGGGACACTGGATGCACTGAGAGCCTATATTAGTCAGGGTTCTCTAGAGGAACAGAATGGATAGAATGAATTGTATTAAAAGGGAATTTATTGGATTAGCTTACACAGTCCAGCAATAGCAGGTTGCAGGTCTGAGAGTCAAGAAACCCGGTAGCTGCTCAGTCCACGAGGCTGGAGGCCTCAGCAGTCCCAATCTGGCACTGAAGGCCTGGAGGCTTCCTGGAGAGATGCTGCTCTTCAAGTCCACCCTGGTCTTCAGTCCACACTGGAGAGCAGCAACACCAAGCAGCAAGTACCAAGTGGAAAACACCAAGCAGCAAGCACTCAGTGGCAAGCAGCTATCAGCACCGGCAGCCAGGTGGAAGAGAGAGCCTTTCTTCCCAGAGCTCCTTTTTATCAACCAGCCCCCTCCTCCAAGAGGGGCCGCCCACTCTGGGGGACGGGCTCACCCCTAGGGGAAGGATTCTTCCTTTAGTTAATCCTTCCTAGAGGCAACCTCAGAGACACACTTATGAGGAATGTCTGTGGATTCCTAAACAAATCAAGTTGACACAACTTAACCATTACAAGTCCACCCCTTGTCAACTTGACACCAAACCATATATCTTTACATTCTACTTAATTTCCAAATGAAGACAGTAACAAGGTCATAATTCCGCCTAACATGATATAACTATCCCTCGTACAACCGGAAACGCACAATCATTCCCCCCCCAACACACAAAGCAAGTTCCTTGAGGAAGGCTTAGTCTCATATAATAAGTCAAATATAAATTAAACAGTGGTTAACTAGCAATATGAGGAAGAGGAAGAACAAATAGAGGAAGAACAAAACATCTTAATATTGGTGTACATATATACAAACACTCTTAACAAGGTAAGACAGGAACACTCATGGCAATTACAGTCCACGTTTTTGTAACTGGTCCCGTGGCCTTAGCTGGTATTTGTTACTGCCTTCTTCTACTACCCATTCAGAATTTCCTCCACCTTCACCAAGCACCTCAGCAGGTCTTGGTTCTTTACCTGGAGGGGTGACCCATACCTTCATTCCTGAAGGATCTGGGCCATTTATCACATTGCCTTGATTGGGTTGTTGCAGTTGTCCATTGACTTTGATAACAGGGCATGGTAACACCAAGAGATGCCCTAGAGAATCTCCAGCACTCCAGACATACTCTTCCTTGCCTCCATTGTGGAGGAGCAGTCCAATTTCCCCCTGGTAGTCTGGCGCAATCACCCCTGCTAACATTGTAACTCCTTTCTCAGCCTGTGCACTCAAGGGCATCAGGAGCCCAAAGTGGCCAGGGGGAAATCTTAGCTTCCAGTTCAATGGAATGTTCTTTGTGCCTCCTGGCGAAAGCACTCCCCCCTCTGGAACCAAGACCTCTAGGCCAGCAGAGCGTAAGGTTGCAGGAACAGGAAGCAAAAATTTGGCTAATGGGTCACTTGGGGTGATGGTAAGTGGTACCATTCCCATTTCCACCCCTTGATTCCTGGACCCATGAATCCGGGCTATAAGAGAAACAGCACCATATATAGGATGCTGATTCAGAGCATATACAGCCTGCTGGAGGACACTCCCCCAGCCCTCCAAGCTATTGCCACCTAGTTGGCACTGCAGCTGTTTCTTAAAAGGCCATTCCACCGCTCTATCAAGCCAGCTGCTTCAGGGTGGTGGGGCACATGGTAAGACCAGTGAATTCCATGATCATGAGCCCACTGCTGTACTTCCTTGGCTGTGAAGTGAGCTCCTTGGTCAGAAGCAATGCTGTGTGGAATTCCATGACGGTGGATAAGGCATTCTGTAAGGCCACGGATAGTAGTTTTGGCAGAAGCATTACGTGTAGGAAAAGCAAATGCATACCCAGAATAAGTGTCTATTCCAGTAAGGACAAAACGCTGCCCTTTCCATGATGGAAGAGGTCCAATATGGTTGACTTGCCACCAAGTTGCTGGCTGGTCACCCCGTGGAATACTACCATATCAGGGGCTCAGAGTTGGTCTCTGCTGCTGGCAGATTTGGCACTCAGCAGCAGCCATAGCCAGGTCAGCCTTAGTTAGTGGAAGTCCGTGTTGTTGGGCCCATGCATAACCTGCATCCCTGCCACCATGGCCACTTTGTTCATGGGCCCATTGGGCAATGACAGGGGTGGCTGAGGAAAGAGGTTGACCACTGTCCACAGAATGTGTCAGCTTATCTACTTGATTATTAAAGTCCTCCTCTGATGAGGTCACCTTCTGATGAGCATTAACATGGGACACAAGTATCTTTATATCCTTTGCCCATTCAGAAAGCTCTATCCACATACATCTTCCCCAAATGTCCTTTTCACCAATTTTCCAATCATGCTCCTTCCATGTCCCAGACCATCCTGCCAAACCATTGGCCACAGCCCATGAATCAGTGTATAACCACACATCTGGCCATTTTTCTTTCCAAGCAAAATGCACAACCATGTGTACTGCCCGTAGTTCTGCCCATTGTGAAGACTTCCCTTCACCACAGTCCTTCAGAGTTGTCCCAGAAAGGGGCTGTAATGCTGCAGCTGTCCACTTCTGGGACATGCCCACATAGCGTGCTGAACCATCTGTAAACCATGCCCTGGTCTTCTCCTCTTCAGTCAACTGATCATAGGGCACACCCCATGATGCCATAGGTGCATGCTTGGGGACAGAAGGCATTGAAACAGGAGTAGCAACCATAGGCATTTGGGCAACCTCCTCATGTAACTTACTTGTGCCTTCAGGGCCTGCTCGAGCCCGATCACGGATATACCACTTCCACCTGATGATGGACTGCTGCTGTGCACGTCCAACTTTATGGCCTGGTGGGTCAGATAACACCCAGCTCATAATGGGCAGCTCAGGTCACATAATAACTTGATGGCCCATTGTCAAGCGTTCAGCTTCTATTAAGGCCCAATAGCAAGCCAAGAGCTGTCTCTCAAAGGGAGAATAATTGTCCGCAGATGATGGCAGGGCCTTGCTCCAGAATTCCAAGGGCCTCCCATGTGATTCACCTATGGGGGCCTGCCAAAGGCTCCAAATGGCATCCCTATCTGCCACTGACACCTTAAGTATCATTGGATCTGCTGGATCATATGGCCCAAGTGGCAAAGCCACCTGCACAGCAGCCTGGACCTGTTGAAGAGCCTTATCTTGTTCTGGGCCCCACTGAAAACTAGTAGCTTTCCGAGTCACTTGGTATATGGGATGGAGTAACATACCCAAGTGAGGAATGTGCTGTCTCCAAAATCCAAATAGGCCCACTAGATGTTGTGCTTCTTTCTTAGTGGTAGGAGGGGCCAGGTGCAACAACTTATCCTTCACCTTAGAAGGAATATCCCTGCATGCCCCACACCACTGAACTCCTAGAAATTTCACAGAGGTGGAAGGTCCTTGAATTTTGGATGGATTTATTTCCCATCCCCTGATGTGCATATGCTGTACCAGCAACTCCAGAGTGGCTGCCACCTCCTGCTCATTCAATCCAATCAGCATAATGTCATCGATATAATGGACCAATGTGACACCTTGTGGAAAGCACAGACAATCCCTGCGAACTAAGCTATGACACAGGGCGGAGAGTTAATATAACCTTGAGGTAACACAGTAAATGTGTACTGCTGACCTTGCCAGCTGAAGGCAAATTGCTTCTGATGGTCCTTATGGACAGGTATGGAGAAGAAGGCATTCACAAGATCAATAGCTGCATACCAGGTACCAGGAGATGTGTTAATCTGCTCAAGTAAAGAAACCACATCTGGTACAGCAGCTGCAATTGGAGTCACCACCTGATTAAGTTTCCGATAATCCACTGTCATTCTCCAGGATCTGTCTGTCTTCTGAACAGGCCAAATAGGGGAGTAAAAGGGGGATGTGGTGGGAACCACCACCCCTGCATCCTTCAAGTCCTTTATAGTGGCATTAATCTCTGAAATTCCTCCAGGGATGCAATACTGTTTCTGGTTCACCATTTTCCTTGGTAGAGGGAGCTCCAATGGCTTCCATTTGGCCTTTCCAACCATAATGGCCCTCACCCCACAAGTCAAAGAACCAATGTGGGGGTTTTGCCAGCTCCTAAGTATATCTATCCCAATTATGCATTCTGGGACTGGGGAAATAACCACAGGATGAGTTCGGGGACCCACTGGACCTACTGTCAGTCTAACATTCGCCAAAACTCCATTGATCACCTGACCTCCATAAGCACCTACTTTAACTGGAGGGCCACGATGCCGGTTAGGGTCTCCTGGAATCAATGTCAATTCAGAGCCAGTGTCCAGTAAGCCCCGAAAAGTCTGATTATTTCCTTTTCCCCAGTGTACAGTTACCCTAGCAAAAAAGGCCGATTAGGTCCCTCTGAGGAAGGATAGGACTAAGCTTAATATTGAAACTTTTGGGGATTATGGGAGGGTCCTTCCTCAAAGGGACCCGGCCACCCCTTCAATCAAGGGGTTCAGGATCTGTAAACTGGCTCAAGTCTGGAAACTGGTTAAGAGGCCTTGATTCTCTGTTGCTATAATTCAAAGTGGCCTTTGGGTTCTTTGCTCTGGAACTTTTCTGCTTATACAGATCAAGCAGGAACTTAGTAGGCTTTTTATCTATTTCACTTCTGGGAACACCATGATTAAGCAGCCAGTACCAAAGGTCCACACGAGTCATACTGTTACAAGTATTGTTTTGCCTGCGCTGTCCATTACGGTAAACATGCTCATCTTGCCTTTGGCGATTAAGTGCTGATACTTGGCCCTTGTTACCCCCAAGAGCCAGTTAGACCCATTGCATCTAAGTCACCTAATGCAGCAACTGCGGCTCCCACTGTGATGTCTTCTTTACATAAAAGACCAATGATTGGGGACTTTAAGTGTGCTGGTGCTCCCCTCACAAATCTGTTTCTTATAGTCTTAGTGAAGGGCACATCTTCTGCACACTCCCATTGCGGGCTTAAAGATGAGTTTACATGGTAAATCCACTCCAGCATTCCAAGTTCTCTGAGCCTTTTAATCCCTTCATCAACATTAAGCCACGGGATATCAGGCAGCTCAAGCTCATTCACAGTAGGCCATCTTTGGATCCATACTTCAACCAACCAATCAAATAAACTCTTGGCACCTCTTCCAACTGCATGAGCTGCAGTGTTAAATCTAAAATCTCTGGTCAGTGGGTCCATTTCAATAAATACAGCTTGATCTAATTTTATATTCCTTCCTCCATCATCCCACACTCTTAAAATCCATTCCCACATATATTCCCCATGCTTCTGCCTGTACAAGTTAGAAAGCTCCTGAAGTTCTTTAGGGGTGTATCTCACTTCCTCTTGAGTCACGCTTTCTAACTCCCCTTTAGGGGCATGCCTAGCCTTACACCTAGTTATAGGCCTCGAGGCAAAGATGGGTGGGCTCTGAGAAGCATCAGCACATCCTGCAGGGAGGGTCATTACTGCTTCCTCAGACAAAGAAGGAGTGATTCCTTTAGGAAGTGGGGGTGGGGATGCACTTGCAGCTAAAGGAGGGGAAGCCACATTCTCATGCAAAACAACTTCTTCAGAATCTGAGAGTTCAGTGTCCCCAGATTCTTCAGGTTCTTCCCATACATCCCCATCCCAAGTCATGGGATCCCACTCTTTTCCAACCAATGCCCTCACTTTAACTTCTGATAGCTTGTGAGGCTGGGAATTGAGCTTACGCTGCAAGTTAGCTAATCTTACAATGAGAGCTTGAGTTTGGTTTACTGCAATTCGAGCCCTGTTCTGACTAGACAGGAGATTTTCCTCCAGGGCACCCTTAGAAACCTTCAGATCATGTACGTGGATCTTAAGCTCGGAAATTTCCTTTTGGAGCTTCTGCTTTTCTCCCAACAGTTTATCTAGAGATGCCAGAAGAAACCATCCAGCATCATCATTCGTCTTACTTTTCCACAAATATTCAAAAGTGCTAGAGACAGAGTCACTAAATTCCTTGCTCCTCACAAGATATGACTCAGAATCACTAAATACATCTATCTCACGGAGTTCATTAAATAGTTCACACCATGGATTATTAGTATCCTCCTTATTACCACTTAAAGTGCTCTCCTTATTACCAGCAGAGCCTTTAGTGGTACTGAAGTTAGAGAACCAACTCCACAGAGCACCAAGCCTACTAGGGAAATCCATCCTTACAATTCTGTTTCTCTAGAACCACTCCTGATACCACAATCTGTATTAGTCAGGGTTCTCTAGAGGAACAGAATGGATAGAATGAATTGTATTAAAAGGGAAGTTATTGGATTAGCTTACACAGTCCAGCAATAGCAGGTTGCAGGTCCAAGAGTCAAGAAACCCGGTAGCTGCTCAGTCCACGAGGCTGGAGGCCTCAGCAGTCCCAATCTGGCACTGAAGGCCTGGAGGCTTCCTGGAGAGATGCTGCTCTTCAGTCCACCCTGGTCGTCAGTCCACACTGGAGAGCAGCAACACCAAGCAGCAGGTACCAAGCAGAAAACACCAAGCAGCAAGCACCCAGTGGCAAGCAGCTATCAGCACCGGCAGCCAGGTGGGAGAGAGAGCCTTTCTTCCCAGAGCTCCTTTTTATTAACCAGCCCCCTCCTCCAAGAGGGGCCGCCCACTCTGGGCCACCCACTCTGGGGGGAAGGGCTCACCCTGGGGGAAGGATTCTTCCTTTAGTTAATCCTTCCTAGAGGCAGCCTCAGAGACACACTTATGAGGAATGTCTGTGGGTTCCTAAACAAATCAAGTTGACACAACTTAACCATCACAGAGCCTTTAGCCTGTTTTTCAACTATGATATCTGGATGTACCTGAGGACCTTCAGCCTGCTCTTACATTTCAGGAGTTCTGCACACCTACGAAACTTTAGTTTGCTCATTTCTGTTGAGAGGGGAACACCAAAGATCCTTTGTTCTCATCTCAGACCAGGTAGGAAGTAAATACAGAAAATACTGGGGCTCAAGTCTGCTCTCCTGAACACCAGTTTATCAGAAGTAAACAACATTGTAAACCCATACCAAATATATTTCTGTTGATCAGTGTGAATCTTCTATTCTAAATGAATATGGGCAAATAAAAAGAAGTAAAATTTTAAGAAAGAAAAAACTTAAAAAAAAAAAAAAAAAAAGCTGCAGATGGGTAGGTCACGACCCCCAAAATACAAGTAATATGAAAAACCAAGGTAACATAGCCACATCAAAAATTAATTACCCAGTAAAGGCCTTCATTTAGACTAAAACTGAAGAAATTCCAGAAACAGAAAGATTATAAGTGCATTCAATGAATCAGAGAAGAAAACAAACTCTTGAATGAATCTAATTAGAACATAAAAAACAGTTGATCAAAATGAAGACGGTATAAAATATGAAAAGGAGCAGGGCATTGTGGTGCATGCCTTTAATCCTAGCACTAGAGAAGGTGAGCTAGGTGGATTGCTGTGAGCTTGAGGCCAGCCTGAGACTAATTCCAGATCAGCATGGGCTAGAGCAAAACCCAATCTTGAAAACAAAAAAAAAAAGCTATGAAAAAGAAATTCAGTTAGGAGATGGAAATACTGATGAAATAATCTGAAATATGGGAAAGGCAAATCATAGTAAGTCAAATAAAAGCATCATGGAAACTTTCCAATAGAAAGAATCAAGGGGAAATAGTTGATCTGTGTTGGAAGAAAAGCTGAAAGAATTGCAGCATTCCAACATGGAAAAAAGATAAATTAATAAGAAGATATAAGTGAGAATTTCAAGATGTTTGGGAGTTTATGAAATGAAAAAATTTAAGAAGCAAGGGTACAAAAGGTTAATAGTTACACAGACTGGCTGATTGGATTAAAAATCTGGATCCATCTATGTGTTGTCTTCTAGAAACCCACCTGACTGTAAAAGATAGACCTTAGAGTGAAAGGAAGGAAAAATATTTCCCAAATGAATGGAACTAGGAAACAGGCAGGTGTCACTGTTTTAATATATGACAAAACTGGGTTAAACACAAAATAGTCAGAAGAGATAAAGAGGGTTATTTCATACTGGTTAAGAGAACAATCCAACTGGAGGACACTGTAATTCTAAACATATATGTATCAAACACAGGCACACTAATGTCATTAAACTAATACTACTAGAGGGAAAGCCATAGATGCAGCCCAGCACAATGGTAATAGATAACTTTAGTAACACACTGTCACGAATTGAAAGATCATCCAGGTAGCAAATAAAGGAAAAACACCTGAATAAAATGACATCATAGATTGATGCAATAATAAAAGTTCTCCTAACTAAAAAGGCCCAGGCCCAGAAGGATTCACTGTGGCATTCTACCAGATTTCCAAAGACTTAACACTATTGCTTCTCAAAATTCTTCAGAAAATAGGAAAGGAAGGAATGCTACTAAACTCCTTTGATGAAGCCAGTATTATCCTAATACCAAGACTTGTATTATCCTGATAAAATGCAAAATAAAAAAATTATACCCCAATATCCCTAGTAAATACAGATGCAAAAATTCTCAATAAAATACTTGCAAACAGGGATGGAGAGATTGTTTAGTGATTAAGTTGCTTGCCTGCAAAGCCAAAAGACCCAGGTTTGATTCCCCAGGACCTACATAAATCAGATGCACAAGGTGGCATATGCATCTGGAGTTTGTTTTCAATGGCTGGAGGCCCTGCAGCACCCATTGTCTCCCTCTCTCTCTCCCTCTCTTTCGCTCTCTTTCTCTTAAATAAATAAATATTTTTTTAATTCTTGCAAACAGAATGCAAAAGTACATCAAAAAGATCATCAACCACAATCAAGGTGTATTTTTCCAGAGAAGCAGGAATGGTTCAACCTATGTAAAGCAATATATATAATAAATTACTTAAGTAGGCTTATATACAAAAACCATATAATCATTTTGACAGAGGCAAGAAAGGCTTTTGACAAAATCCAACTTGCCTTCATGATAAAATTTCTGGAGAAACTGCATTAGAATGAACATATCTCAAAATAATAAAAGTTTTATATGTAAACCTACATCTAACATTTTACTGAGGGAAAACTCAAAGTGTTTCCGCTAAAACTAGGAAAAAGGACAAGAGTATATACTTTCTCTGCCTTTATTCAATATAGTGCTGGACATCTTAGCTACAGAAATGTGATGAGAACTTGCAAAGGGATTCATATAGAAGAGGAAGAAGTCAAATTATCTTTATTTGCAGATGATATAATTCTATACCTAAGAGACCCTTATGACTCCACAGTCTTTGGAATAAAAGGCAGGATCCACTTATCTGCTGTCTTCAAGAAACCCACCTCATTATAAAAAAGAGAGACCATAGGGTGAACAGGGTAAAGAAATCTTTTTCCAAGTGAATGGATCTAGAGAGGCTACAGGCAGCACAGCTTGAGGGGTGCAGTTACTCAAGCCCTTGGGAATCCAGAGGATTTTGTCAGGAGTCTTAGATCCCAGACACAGAACTTCAGGCTTTGGTGTTTTCCCTACTGGGTTTCAATCTTATTTTGGTTCATTTTTTCCTTGTACTGCCTCCATTACTGCCTTTTGGAATGGGAATGTCTATTCTATGCCATTATAAGTTAGAAGTATATAACTTATGTTTGGATTTTACAGAGCTCACAGTAAATAGACTATCTTTGAGCCTTAGACTTTGGACTTTTCAACATTATTGAAACTTTTAAAGACTATGGGTATGTTTAAGTTGTACTGAATGTATTTTTTTTTTAATTTGAGAGAGACAGAGACAGATAGAGAATGGGCGCACCAGCTGCTTCTCAGACGCTATGAACAAACTCCAGACACATGCACCCCCTTGTGTGCATGTGCGACATTGCGCACCTGTGTCACTTTAGTGTCTGGCTAAATGTGGGACCTGGAGAATTGAACGAGTATTCTTAGGCTTCACAGGCAGGCACCTTCACCGCTAAGCCATCTCTCCAGCCTTTGAATGTATTTTGCATCATGACATGGTCACGGGGTCTATGGGAATCTGGGGCAAAATGTGGTGGTTTAAATATAAAAATGACTCTTATAGACTTAGGTGTTCCAATTCTTAGTATCCAGTTGGTGGAACTGCTCAGGAAGTTGGTGGAATATTTAGAAGGTACAACTGTGAGGAGGTAGGGTTTCATTGGGAGATGAGTTTTGAGGTGTCACAGCCTGAATCTGCTTGCTGTCCCCTCTCTCTCCCTCTCTCTGTTTGTTCCCTGCTGATCTGAGATATGATCCTGGCTTACCACTCTATCCTGCCTGACCTTCATCATCATGATGGATGCTACCCTCTGGAACAGTAAGCTGAATTGAATTATTTTCTTCCCATAAGCTCCTTTGGGTGGGGTAGTTGCTCAATGAGAAAATAACTGATACACTTGTCATCTGTGTTTCTCATCTTTGCTTTCTGGTTATCTTAACCTCTCATACTCTCATGTATCAACTGAGTTTTACCCCATTGCTGATCCAAAGTAATAAGTTGTACTGTCAGTAAATGAAAAAATATGACAACTACACTGTGAAGAATTTAATGTAGACATTAGAATTGGTAAGCTATTTAACTAATTATGAACATATTTCTACATCAGCTAATGTTTGTGTTTTGCATTGATATTTGCCTTTGGACATCTAGTCTATTTAATGATACAATGTAATCAAAAAGCAAAAGACATATTTTAATAAACTTAAGATTATTTTGTCATTGATATGGATACACCTTTTGAATTACCTGCAATTTTAACCAAAAAGTATGTGTGTGTATACCTGTCTGTATGTGGTTAGTCTGCCAGACAGTATAATATAACATTAAACAAAATGAGACAGAGTATCATCATACCATTTGACCTATCATTAGCCAAAGGATCACCCAAAAGAATGTATATGCATACAGCTTTGTATTAACGAAAAGACAAATAGTCATAAAAGAATGTATGTTGGCAGGAACTATGACTTCCTTTATAACCACCATGACAAAGTAATAAGCATAAATATCACATCTTCAAAAACACACACACACAAGCACATGCACACACTCTAACCCCAAATAAATGAAGCTTTGATTGCCTTTTCAGAAAATTGCTCGCTTTTTAATGAAAACACTTTTATCGATATCTTTCCATTTTTTAACATTTATGAAAACATTGGCTTTTGTGGATATAATAGTCATGATGGATTGTTGTTTGGGGAATGATATAACTACCTATCAATATAATATTTTTTCAATATGTTCTATCTATTTCTTCTAAAGGTTGTATTCTCCTACAAAAAAACACTACAAAGAACAAACTTCTTTAAAAATATTTTATTTATCTGAGAAACAGAGAGCCAGATAGTGAGAAAGAGAATGGGCAAGCCAGGTCCTCCACCCACTGCAAACAAACTCCAGACACATGCACCATCTTGTGCACCTGCTTATGTGGGTTCTGGGGAATTGAACCTAGGTCCTTTGGGTTTGCAAGCAAGTGCCAAACAAACTTCTTTTATCAAGACTCGTAATAATCTCTGAGGTTTCTTTTACATAATATGATTAGAAATGTTAGGTAGGTCTTTCTGTCTCAACAGTGATTGCACTAATAGCTGAAGGAGAAGCAAGAGCTAGCTCTCAGAAAAGTGGTGTGGGGAAAATGTGGGCAAGCTATATTTAAAGGCAAATATGTAAAGTATATATAAAACATTTTTATTGGAAGTGTTCTATTTTGGAAATTGATTATATAAAAATTTATGTATCTGCTTCTAGATACATTGTATAAATTAAAAAAAAATTGGTTCACCAGGGGAAATACGTATTCTGAATGTCTTTCAGGTTAAATAAATCAATGTAGTAAGAATAAAAAATTTCTCCTCAGTAGGGTAGAAAGATTTTTTTCTTTGCCCTCATAATATTTACACATACAAGTACAACTATTGGTAAACAAACTTTAAGTAAGATTGATTTATTTGGGCACCCATATTTGTACTTGAAGATTTACTTCAAATTCAGTATTAAGGACATTATAGTACTTTATAGTGAAGAGTTGATAAAGGCACTGAAGAACTGTCTCTTATTTACTGACAAACACCTATCTTGCCAGAGGGATTCTTAGTGCTTTCAGCAAGAAATAGCTTTTAACATAGTCATATACATATGTAAATAGGAATATAAAGATTTATACTTGATTATACTAATATGCCTATGTATGTCAAATAGATACATATGACTGCAAGAGGAAATTAGTGTATGTGCATTTGTATATAAATGCTATTTTTTCTATTGAGAATTTTATCATATAAATATATTACATGTTGGTCATATTCCCATTTGGATATACTCTTATGTTCCTTCTGCCCTGCCCCTGTTCCACAGAGGGCCATCCTCAGTCAGGTTATCAGTATTCACTGTAGGACCATGAGTGAACCATTCAGTCTGTGTGGGAGGCAGATAATGCCTCAGAATACACCTGCCCACCCTGTGGATCTTATATTATTTCTACCCCCTCTTCTGCAGTGTTCCCTGAGCCTTAAAGAGCATGATATGTCTATTTTAGTGTTGAGCCCTCAGCAGCCTCTGATTTTCTGCTTTCATGAGATTTGAGTTTCCTTAGTTTTTACCATCATCTCCTGGAGGAGATTCTCAGGCTAGCAGTGACAGCAGCACTTATATTTAATCAGCCACTTCTACAGTAATGTTTCCTGGGCCCTGGCAGATGTGACAGAGATGACTCCCTCATGCTAGGCAGTTTGGTTTTCTTTTCTTGTCATATTGATGAATCCGGGGTCTCTCCAGCAGATTCTCTAGCCAAGAGTAAGAGCAGCATGCATTAAAGGGGATAAATATGGACACTTAGGAGATCTTGGTGGGTATAGCTTCTCTTTTAACCAAAGAACCGATGATGATTTCCTCCATGGTCTATGACCTTCCAAGCCATAGATGTCCATCTTGGCTCTCAGTACCAGGTATGAAGTCCCACTCACTGAGCAGGACTCATATCCAATCAGAGAGCAGTTTATTACCCCCATAAGCCTATGTGCCACCATTGCAATGGTGTGTACATCTTGCAGGATCCATTCCTTTTTCATATTGTTGGTGACCTTTATCTCCCAGAAGCTCACATATAAGTTTCCAGCACTATGAGAGCTTGCTAGCAATGGGCTGGCTTTCATCTCGGTTCCAGCGTGATCTCTCAATGTCCAGTAAATGAAGCCTGTGGTATCTTCAGTGATAGGGTCTTACCATTTAGATCTGGTGGGTAACCAAGAGCTTTGGCTAGGGCCCACAGTGATTTTGGGGGGGTGGTTCATGGGCCTCTTTGACCAACCGCTCACTGTGGGGGTGTGACTCAGTTCTGGAACTGGAATTTACCAGCTAATGACTCAAACACACACACACTATCTTAAATATTTTGTTTCAACTTATATATTTATGTGTGTGTGTGTGTGTGTGAGAGAGAGAGAGAGAGAGAAAACGAGAGAGAGAGAGAGAGAAAGGAATGGGCTCATCACAGACTCCTGCCACTGCAAACAAACTCTAGACACATGCTACTTTGTGTATCTGGCTTCATGTGAGTACTGGGGAATAGAACCTAGGTTTGGCAAGCAAATGCCTTTAACTGCTGAGCCATGTCTCCAACCCTCTCTCTCTATTTTTTTTTTTTTTTTATTTATCGGTAGGGTCTCACTCTGGCCCAGGCTGACCTGGAATTAACTATGTGGTCTCAGAGTGGCCTTGAACTCACAGCTATCCTCCTACCTCTGTCTCCCGAGTGCTGGGATTAAAGGCATGCGCCACCATGCCCAGCTTCCTCTCTCTATATTTTTAAGAGAGTTCTATCTTTCATTTAGTTAACAAAGAAAAAGTTTTCATGCAGTCCTTTATTTTGTGTTTCCCTCCCACTCCCCTCCCTTCTTTTCCCCCACCAAACCTTATATCCCACCTTAAATTCCATGTGACACTGGTCCTATAACTTTACCCTTCATGAATGTTTATTTTATTGTATAACATCATTTCCTCCTCTTATACTTTAAGTATTATTTTCCCTTAATTTTCAAAATAAGCTCTAAAGCCAATTTGTCTTTCCTTTTCCTTTGAACTTATCAAGTTGTTAATGGAAAAATTTCCACTTCACTGTCGTCGTCATGAAAAATTTCCCAGGGAGCTCACATTCTTAATTTAAATCTGTTTGGTTATACACTGCAGTATTTTTCATTTATTATCACATTTTTCCTATCACTCCTTCTGCTAATACTGGAATCTGTTTTCATTTACACAGCCTAGGGCTGGAGAGATGGCAGCCTGGGCAAGGTACACAATGAGCAGTAAACTAATATGTCTGATAAGAATAAATGAGGTAATGAAGAATTCCTTAAACAAGAAACAGAAACAAAGCCTTTATTTTATACTATGAATTTCTTTCAAGATGAAGACTAAGGTACTTGGAGCTTCCACCGTCTGGGAGCTTCTACTGAAGTAACTTAATTTTCTAAAGAAATATTGTATTTAAGGTGAAATAGCTATAAATATTCATGTAAATGCAAAAAACCTGGTTACTATAATGTTAATTCTTTTTCTTGAAATAATAGATATAGAGTGAATTTTTGCCAGAAGATCATTTTGATATTTAGCTTTAGTGATTGTCAAAACTGCAGATTTTCAAATCATACTCACAAAGATTCTCACTTAGAAATTTTGAGATGAGGCTCAGTGGTCAACAGTTTAAATAAGCAGCATATTCATCAACAACAACAAAACAGAAAATAATGTTTGTCATAGCAGCTCCATGCTCCTGGGATGGACCTCCAAATCAGACACTGTTTATGGGAGGAATGGCATTTATTTCAGGCTTCCAGATTCAGGGGAATGTTTCATAATGGTGGAAGAAGCTGGTCCCCTTTACCAAATCCAGAGAGAGAGAGAGAGAGAGAAAGAGAGAGAGAGAGAGAGAGAGAGAGAGAAACCACCATCAGCACCACTAAAAGCAAGCACCAAAGCAAGAGAAGGGAACCCTGGGCAGAGCTCAAGCCTCTGCATACCTTTAGGCTAGAAACAGATCTGCCCCTAGTAACACTTTAAGGCTGGACCCCAGGATCCAGTCACAGTAATACCTTTTTTGGCCTGGGTGCTGGAAATTCAAGTTGCAAGCTTTAACAAACTATTTGAGTCTATTGGGGGAAATAAATTCAAACTACCACAATGTTATTGTTCAATGTGTTCTAGACATTATTGAGACTGATACACCCCAAATGAGGTACCATTGTAATCCAGATATGATTGTGACTGGCATGCATATGTAGCAGCACCCAGATTCACCTGAGGATTTCATTATTCTTCACCCTAGCATGAGCACACATTGTGTGATTGGGAACTGTTTGAGATCAATGCATGTAAGTTCCAACACCTGGATTCCCTTTATAAATCCTTTTCCCCACACTACAACAGGCACATATGACCTGACATTTTGACTAAGTCCATAATTCAACTTCCAACACACAAAGAAAGTTCCAACACCTGGATTCCCTTTATAAATCCTTTTCCCCACACTACAACAGGTGCACATGACCTGACATTTTGACTAAGTCCGTAATTCAACTTCCAACACACAAAGTATCCTCGGGAAAGAAATATATATTATCACATAAAAATTAAGCCCATCAGAATAATAGCCAATTTTTCAATAGAAACCAGAGGGCATAGGATGTTGTATTTCAAGTATTGAAAGACCATAGCTTCCAGGAGAAAGAAAAACTATTCATCATAAAAACAGGTTAAAGGAATGTATAAGCACTAAGCAGATGATGCTAGATAGAATCCTTTTCATTGAAGTAAGAATTATCATTTTTAAGAAATTACAGGATGAAAAAATAATCACCAGTGAAAAAACACCAATTAAGCAAATCAAGACCAAGAGAACACCTAACTCCACAAAATCATTAACATGACTCACTTTTCAATGATAATATTAATAGTGTCAACTCCCAAGTCAAAGAAAACAATGAACACTGTAGTGGGAAACATAATTTATCATTTTTATGCCTTCAAGAAACTCATCTTATTGTCTATCATAGGATAAAAGAAATAAAGGATATTCCAAGCAAATGGAACTAGGAAAGAATTAAGTGTGGTTAATCTAATATCTGACAAAATTGACTTTAAGCCAAAATTCATCAGAAGAGATAAAGGTCATTTCATACTGATCAAGGGAACAATTCATTAAGAGGGCATTATCATTCTAAATATAAATGCACCAAACATGGATGTATGTAATTTCATAAAACAAAATCTACTAGATATAAAGTCAGACATAAATCCCAACACAGTAACAATGGGCCACCAATAGACACCAATAGACAGGTCATGTAGACACAAAACAAACAGATAAACAATGACATTAAATGACAATATAGGTCAAATGGACCTAACAGATATTTTCAGAACATTCTAACCAAACACCAATATATTTCTCTTAACAGCCCATTGAACTTTCCCTAAAATATAGCTAGTAAGAATGCAAATTCTTTTGAAACAAAGGGGTCTAAAGGAAGAATGCTGAAGGAATTTCCTTCTCTTTAAGATCAAGCTTAAGCACTTTTGGATTGACAAGTTTGATGGGGACATCCACCTGCTAAGAGTTTTGGAAGTATGACAAATGCAAGAAGTGGGGTCATGAAGTGCAACCATGGTACCAGGAGCTACTGGGATGTGGCAAGGTGAAGCAGGGTCATATCCCTACATGGAAGCCCTGCAAGGCCATTGTGTAAAGCTGTGAAGATGAGCCATGGGTTGCTATGGAAACCCCAAGAATTTGGAAGTACGGCTATGAGATGGCCACGAAGGAAAGCTTCTGGTTCAGGCTCAGGTACATTTTTCCAAGTTAGCAAGCAGCACAGCTGGGGGGAGCCCAGACGGTTTCATGAGTGCCAAATGCCAGACATGGGACTTCAAGATTTGATGATTGTTCTGGGGTGCTTGACCTTGGTGCAATATTTCCTCTATATGCCTTCTGTTTACAATAGGAATGTTAACACTGAGCCATTATGTATTGGAAGCATATAACTTGTGTTTTGATTTTACAGGGCTCATCATTTAGAGATTGCCTTGAGTCTCAGATGAGATGTTAGACTTTGGACTTTTGAATAGTGTTAAAACTGACAAAAACCATGAGGACTCTTACAGTTGAGCTGAATGCATTTTGCATCATGAGATGACCTTGAGTCTATAGGGGCCAGAGGAAGAATGTAATGGTTTGAATATGAAATGTTCTCAACAACCTCATGTGTTTTGAATACTTGGTCCCGAAATGGTGACAATTTGGGAAGGTGTTAGAGCTTTTGGGAGATGGATCCTAGCTGGAGAAGGTGTATCACTGAGTGTGGGTCTTGAGGTTTAGTAGTCCAGCATATTGGGTGTTCAGAGCTATCTTGAACACCTTCTCACTGATATGACAAGATGGCTCATGTCCTTCTCACTGGGATTACATCTAAAAAGAAAGAAAAAGAAAGAGAGAAGTATAAACCAGATACCAGACACTAGACAGACAGAATATCTCCAACTCAAAGGAGACCCCCGCCTTGATCCAAACCCGAGAGAGGAGACTGCCAGCCCCAACTTGTCCCATTGGTCATCAGGAAATAGTCAGAAACTTTTATCAACCCCACCCCCATTTTCTTGTCTTCAGGGTCTGGAATGGAGGCTTTATGAATCACTGACCTTGATGGAATAACTCTTTAGGAACAAAAAACTTACAAGTGCAAAGATACCCAGATTCTGGGAGTTATAAGGCCACATAGGAAACAGCCCTAATCCCCTCTCAACAAGTGATCAATAAACAAAAGAAGAGGCTCTATTTTCCCATTATCTGTTTTCATTAGTTATGTATGTAGTGTGTATACAGCCATAATGGTACCATTGTTAGCCTTCCCCCTGTCCTCCCCTCATGGGTATTGTGGGGGTAGCCATCAGTTATGGGGGAGAGGCAATGTCTCTGTGCATGATGACTGAACTTATGGCTTTAACAATCTTTCCCAAGGAAAAGTAAACAGCAGATAGAGACAACCAAAAGGTTGTTCATCTCTACGCTCTCTTCCCCCATCTCATCTTGGGCTGCTCTGAAGCCTAACTCCTTAAAATCCACAGTTACCTACTCAAGGGGGCTACCATTATCATTTCCCATTGGAGAAGTCTGTCCTTCCATATACACCAGTAAAATCAGTGCTGTTGAGGTTGGCTTTCTTCTCTCTTTCCCTTGTACTCCTCGCATCACTCTGGTCAATCCCAAATTCTAACAATATATGAAAAATGTTTTTATACTCCAGTTTTAAAAATAATTTAGAAGATAAATTCTTTTGAAAAGTAGCTAATTTTAGTCTTGAAAAAATGCTAAAGCTTCTGACAAAATCAATAGCCATCAATTATATAAATAGATTAAGAAACTAAAATAATAAATCAAGAAAATTAAAACTGCTAATTTTTTGGTCATCAGAAGATTTGATGTCATGATGAAAGAGATCACATTGTAGGGAAATAAGTATCAAGGCAAAGGTCAAGAGACTGAATTCTGATCCTGTCAATGTCTATGGTCTTGAGTAAGTCATTTCCAGATTCTACATTTACTATTGTCATTGACATCAACATTCCAAATCAAGAAGTAGACAAAAAAGGGAAAACATTAAACATGTCCAAGATCATAAATATACTATGGAAGAACCTTGTTCATCTGCACAGACAATGTACTTTTATCTGTTTTTTATTATGAATATACTTTTGATTATGAATATACATCATGTGTTGGAACCATCATTTCCCTCATCCCTGCCCCCATTCCACTGAGGGCACTCCTTAGTGGTTTGTTGGTTTCCCCCATAGGATTGTGGGTTATAAACTGTGAGAGCAGCAGTCATTGGGGAGGGGGGCAATGTACTTCTTTCTTAAGAAAATTTATTCTGCGATGTAACTGAAGATTGTTCTTTATCTGTACAAATCAATTGAATAATTTTTGGTGATGATATATAATTGGGCTCTTAAATGGTTCCTATAATTAATTATAGCATCAACTGGAAGGATGAAGTGGCACTGCTTCCAAACCACAGCAGAATAGACTATGCCATGGCATATCCAGTATCTATAAAAACATTGGTTTAAGGAAGACTTAGGAAAAGCTCAAGATCTAGCAAACTGTGCAACTTTGACTATTAGAAGATAGATTCAAATATTTCTGAGAGGGTGGTGGCAGCAAGTCCACTCTGAGAGTTTCCTACCTGTTTCTCAAATTGAGGAGGTTTAAGGAGATCTGCATGTGCAAGGGAATATTTATAAAAATAGTGTAGTCATAATATGATAATATAATCATCTGTATACAGTAATATAATGACCATAACATAATATAATAATCACAATATAGTAATTTAATAATCATCTATACTGCAATCAAACGCCAGATATTTGAGCCACCTAGTGGACATGTGTGACCTTTCATTTACCTCACCTTTGTGCATCTGGCTTACTTGGGATCTGGAGAGTTGAACATGGGTCCTTAGGCTTTGCAGTCAAGTGCCCTAACTGCTAAGCCATCTCTCCAGCCCTAATGTTTTAAAAGTATAAATAATATAAAAACATTTCTCTACAGTAATAATTATTTCATTAAAGAATATTACTTGTAATGAAATTACTGACAAAAGAAAACAGATATGCTCCAGTCTTTCTATTTAGTTGCCAAGATTTTTGCTTATTTTCCTTTCATGAAATATAAAATGTAGTATGTATTTCATCATTTTATTAGAATAAATTCATAAATATTGAGGGGAGGACATGAATGAAGTAGAGAGAAATCTTTTTTTTTTTGAGGTAGAGTCTCACTCTAGCCCAGGCTGACCTGAAATTCACTGCATAGTCTCAAGATAGTCTTGAACTCATGGTGATCCTTCTACCTCTGCCTCCCAAGTGCTGGGATTAAAGGTGTGTGCCACTATCCCTTGCTGAAAGAAATCTTAGACAGCATTCCTGCCTAAAAAATTAAAAGAGAGGAAGTATTGACTATGAAGTGTGGTCTTTACAAACAAAAGCAGCTTGCAAGGAGGAATTAATGTGGTGTATCAGAAATCAGATTATGAGAGGCAAAATTGAACAGATATGTGTATGGAAATCCTTTCATAAGATTCAAGAGAAGATAGAGCTTAGGGAGATAGCAAGAAGGAATGTTTTACAGAATTCAGACTTCAACTTATTTTTGGAAAAAGCAAGAGTGTTAAGGCCATAAAAGAATGTAAAGTATAATAACAGGACCTAATAAAAATTCTAAGACTACCTAAGCAGAATTCTGTAAAAAGTTGATATTGATTTTAAAATATTTATAAGTATAAATTTATGCTTTGAAAAGACACTCATTTGGTTCTCTTCCATTTTCATATTTCTTTGGTTATATTTTGCATGTTCTTAAGGTTAACATGTTTAAACTTCTATAATTAATTGTTCTATCATTTTTGAATAGACTGTGTTTTCAATTGGAGATATTTGGGAGAAGATACTAAGTTATTGGACATGTAGAGTTTTTAAGACATTGCTTATACCATAAAGAGCACTATTGGTTATTTGGAAAGTCAACTATCATTTCCCAACATATGTTGGAAAAATATGAAATAGAATTTGAGTTTTGAAATATTTTAATTAATTAACTTATTTATGAGAAAGACAGAGAATGGGCATGCCAGGGCCTCCAGCAACTGCAAAGGAACTCCAGATACATGTGCCACCATGTGCATCTGGCTTACATGAGTTCTGGGGAATTGAAGTTGGGTCCTTAGGCTTCACAGGCAAATTCCTTAACCACTAAGCTATCTTTCCACCCTGAATTATTAGTTTTGACTAGTGATTTTAAATAAGAAAGGAAGTTAAGTGATCATTTTTAAGTAACTAATTTTAAACTACTTACCCAAACAATTGCTTAATTTAATTAATTTTTCTAGTGAAGAACAGAAATACTGACAATTTCTAAATTAGCTATTTAAGAATTTTAAATAGAATATTATTCTTAGACTGTATGATAGAGGTTAGAAGCAACATAACCTTATTTTCTCAGGTTATCTGCCAGGGAGAAGGCCCAAAAGAACATAGATGCAACCATGCCATTGCAAGACTCCCACCTGGAGAGTTTCCCAGAACCCATGTAAGCCAGATGCACAAGGTGGTACATACACCTAAGATGGAACATGCATCTGGAGTTCGATGGCTAGAGGCCCTGGCATGTCAATTTCTCTCTCCCTCTCTCTCTGCTCTCTCATAACTAAAATAAATAAAAAATACCTAAATAAAATAAAAAAATAAATCATTGATAATTTACTCTTGTGTTTATGTTTTCTAATTTTATTTTATTTTTTGCTAATCATAAGACAAAAGAACTTGCAACTTGAGTCACTGGGTTGGGGACTCTAAGCCTATCCAGACTCCAGATTTTTCTATGGAAATTCAAAAAGCCAGAAGGAATGGAGTATTTCAAATTTGGGAAGACCACAGCTACCAACCAAAACTAATATACCCAGCAAAATTATTCTTCATAGGAGAAGGTGAAAGAAAAACTCTCCATAATAAAAGCTGGCATTATGAATATATGAGCACTAAGCCAGCCCTACAAAGAATACTGGGTGGAGCACTATGCACTGAAGAAAATAACAAACATACTCAAGAGGCTACTGGAGGAAAAAACATAATCAAAATCAAAACTAGAACAGATGTGAAAGCAAATAATGATTAACCAAACACCAAACTCCACAAAGATTTCACCTTGATAGGGATTAATTTACACTTCCTAATTATAATGCTAACATCAGTGGATTCAACTTCTGAAACAAAAGACAAAGGTTAACAGGCAGGATCAGAAAACTGGCTCCATTCATTTGCTGTCTTTAAGAAACCCATATTAGCATTAAAGATGATACCACTGGGCTTGAGAGATGGCTTGGCGGTTAAGGCCCCTGCCTGCCAAGCAAGCCTAAGAACTGTTCCAATCTCCAGGTTCCCCATTTAGCCAAATACAAAAAGTGATGCAAGGGTGCAATGCCACACTTGCCCACAAGGAAGCACATATGTCTGGAGTTCATTCACAGCAGCTGAGAGGCTGCTGGCATGCCCATTCTCTCTGTGTCTCTACCTCTCTCTTTCTCTCTCTCTAAAAAAAAAAAAAATAGATACCACCTCAAGATGAAAGGACAGAAAAAGATAATCCAAGCAAATTTTAAAAGGAAACAAACAGATGTGCCTATATCAATAGTCAAACAAAATAGACTGAAGCCTAAATTTATCAAAAGAGACAAAGAAGGCCACAATTTAACAAAAGAATATTACAATCATAAACATACATAACCAAGCATAGGTGTGCCAAATTCATAAAGAAAATTCTGGTGAACATTAAATTTGAAATAAATTACAACATAATAATGATAACTAACTTTAATACTCCACTGTCATCAATAGGCATATCATCTAAACAGAAAATAAATCGAGAAACAATGGAGCTGAACAACACCATAGATCAAGTGGACTTAAGATATCTACTAAACATTCCACACAAACTCTACAAAATAAGTATTCTTTCAACAGCTCATTGAACCATCTCTAAAATAGAACATATGTTAGGACATAAAGTAAGTCTCCACAAATTTAGGAAAATTGACATTAGTCCCTGTATTATATCTGACCACAATGCAATGAAGATAGAAATCAACAAGAGAAACAACAAAAAATATACCAACCCCTAGAAATACAGCAACACACTATTGAATAATGAATGGGTCATCAAAGAAATCCAAAAAGGAATAAAAAAATTCTTGAACTGAATGACAATGAAAATACAACATACCAGGCTAGAGAGATGGCTTAGCAGTTAAGCATTTGCCTGGGAAGCCTAAGGACTCCGGTTTGAGGCTCGATTCCCCAGAATCCATGTAAGCCAGATGTACAAGGAGGCACATGCATCTGGAGTTTGTTTGCAGTGGCTAGAGGCCATGGTGTGCCCATTCTCTCTCTCTCTCCTCCTTTCTCTCTCTCTAATAAGTAAATAAATAAAAATAAAATTTTTTATGAAAATACAACATCCCAAAACCTACAGAACACAATGAAAGCTATCTAAAGAGGGAAGTTTCTAGCTCTAAATGCCAATGTTATAAAAATAGATCTTAAATCATTAACTAAATGACTTATCTGAAAGATTGGAAAAACAGGAACAGTCCAAATCCAAAAGTACTACACAGAAAGAGGTAATCAAGATCAGGGAAGAAATCAATAAATTAGAAATGAAAACAATTTAAAATATTGAAACAAAGAGTTGTTTCTTTGAAAGAAATATACAAAATTGGTAAATCCCTGGGCAAATTTATCAAAAGAAAAAGAGAGAACACACCAATGAACAAGATTAGGGGTGAAAAAAGAGGTATTACAATGGATATGAATAAAATTAGGAGAATCATTAGAATCATTTATGAAATAATCTGGAGACCATCTCTGGTACTCAGGAAATGTAAAAAAAGTGAGAAAATGACATGAGAAGTCTGTGAGGCAGGGAGGGAGTGATTGCTGACTAGTGCTGGGAGATGAGAGAAAGAGAGAGAGAGAGGGAGAGACAGTGGCCTGTGGAACTGCACAGGAGGGAGCAAGTGCTCCTTAGCTGGCACAGGAGATGGGAGAGAGGGAGTGAAGAGGTGGGACAGGGATCTGTGAAGGAGGAATTGACCAAAAGTGTGGAAGCCACAAGCCATCTGTAGGGGAGTGGGGGAGGAAATGGAGGAAGTGTGGATGCACATGAGTAGGGCATTCAAGTCCAGGAGAGCTTTCTCCCCTGTGCTTTCCATGTCCAACAACTTCTGTGAACTGGGAGGCAACACACTAGTGTCTAACATCCATCTTGCCAAACCTGTGGCTGCAGACTTAATGCCCACAGGGTCCTAGGGCTGATTGCACAGCAACTACCAACTACTGTGCAAGGCTGGCAGGTCAATTCCAGAAGACCATACCACCCTGTGAATCTGGATGTTGCTGTGAACAGGCAGCTTCCACACTGCCTCAGCACATAGCACCCTTTCAGGCTGGGGGCATCAGTCCTTTCCCCACAGGGTCCCAAGTGCTGATCACACTCCAAAGTTCTCAGGCAGTAAAAAACACTGGAGAACAGAGCCCCGACTGGACAGCAAGCAGGCCAAGCAGGCTTGAGCCACAGCCAGACCTGCCTGAAGCCTGCACATGCAAGAAAGACCCTTGTCAGACCCAAGAATGTTGATAAAATGAGATGGAAAGTTTGCCTATGAAGAACATAATGAGAAATTTTAAGAACTGCTGGTTCTCATGAATTGAGACAATGAAAAACAAAACAAAACAAAAAGATAATTTAAATGACTTTAGCCTACCTAATGACATTACTGTTAAGACAAAAAGGGAAAACTGAACTGTAAAAGAATAGAAATTTAGACTATATTTGCTGAGTTTCCACTGGCAGATATATGTCTAAGGAATGCCTTTGTGTGCATATACACATATATAATATGAACATAACTCATTTTATTGTAATTTTCTTTTTAGTACTTTGTAGATATTGTGGTTTTTACAACTTGAAAGTTTTGGAGACTCCTCATCATGCACATATGTGGTGCCATTTTTTTTTCCCAAAAGCTTGAATAATTATTAAACATTTTTTTAGCAATTAGGTAATTTTTAACTAAGAATAACATATTGAACATTTTTTAGTCTAAATGCTATTACATGTAAATAGACAATAGTATAATGTAAACAACTTTAAAAAATATTTTATACTTTATTATATTTATTTATTTGAGAGGAAAGAGACAGAGAGAGACAGAGAGAATGGGTGTCAGGGCCTACAGCCACTGCTAATGAATTCCAGCTGCATGTGCCACCTTGTGCATCTGGTTTACATGGGTCCTGGGGAATTGAACGTGGGTCCTTTGGCTTTACAGGCAAGTGCCTTGACTGCTAAGCCATCCCTCCAGCTCAAACATAACTTTATATACACTGAAAAACCAAAATTTTGTGTGACTTTTATTATAGTACGTTATTTCAGTGCTCGAGAACAGAACCTACAACTTGTCTGAGATATGCTTGCAAGCATATAATTTTAATTAAATTTAACTTTAAGACTACTTCCTCTAGGGAAGATTACAAAACTGTAGAAAATAGATGATACCCACAAAAGCAAAAACCTGATTGGAGTAGAGGCTATGTATACTCTATCTAATATACCTTTAGTGTTTTCCTCTCATATTAGAAAGCAATCCAACATCCCTTCTCCCAATCATAAATGAAGTTGGTAAACCAGATTAAGCCAAGTATCGTGTCCCTGTTGACTGACTTATTGAGTCTAAGAATAACCAGTGTATAGAGGATACCTCAACAATATTTCTTTGTTATAATCTCTGAGTACTAGTTACAAATGGTTTGTACAGTCCAGTTTCTTTTTAACCAATAGCAAATATCACACCCAGAGATTCCTAGGAGGTATAAAGCACCCCATATTGAAATGGTAGTCATTTCATGATTGAGTGATCATGGAGAGATAAAATCCTGGACCAAATGCCTTAAGTAGGAAAATGTTACCATACCATGAACCATAATTGCTTTGGCTTGGACTAGGCTTTAACTGAGTCCACACATGCTTCTTCCTTTCTCACGGGATTACATTGCCTGCAGAAGTGATCTCCTCACCCTTAGTAGCAAATGTATCTGCCCTAATCCCAATTCACCTCAATAAATTTATAGGGTGGCACCCTTTTTACTCCAAGAAATACAACATTTATTGGTCCATGTTGTGTGCGTTGTGCAAGATACTTGTAGCTGTTCACATGTCTGCCCAGGTAGAGAGTCATCCTCCCACTCAAAATGGAAATGCCTATTAAATGGAGTCTTTCAGGGCAACTAGAGAAACAGTACTTAGCCTGCTACTGGTCCTCAGTGGAAAATGAGCATTTGATGATGAGCCACTAAGTTACCAAGTGACCAGAGCTGTCCATCATGAGCTGTATTTTATATGAACTACCAAGCCACAATTATGAACTTGAAGATCAGCAGTCCATCATCAAACAGAAATGTTTGTTATTGGGTTCAAGTAGGTCCTAAAGGCACAATTAAGTTACACAAAGGAGTTACCCAAATACCTGTGGTTCCTACTCATGCATCAATCCTATCCTATCCCCAAGCATGCACATAAGACACTATATGGATTGATTGAGGAGGGGAACACTAGAGCCTGGTTTATAGATGATTCTACATGCTATGCAAGCAACACTCAGAATAGGACAGCCAAGCATTGCAGTCCCTTTCTGGGACAACCTTGAAAGACTGGCGGAGGTAAATCTTCACACTGGACAGAACTTAAGGCAGTGTACATGGTTGTGCATTTTGACTGAACAGAAAAATGGCCAGGTTTGCAGTTATGTACTAATCATGGGCCATGACCAATGGGTTAGCTGGATGATCAGGGACTTGGAAAGAGCCCAAGTATAAAGGGATATGTAGATAGATATCTTTCTATCCATTCAGCCCATGAATGGGCAAGAAATATAAAGGCACTAGGGTCCCATGTAAATGTTCACTAAAAGGTGATCTCTGGAGAGGATGACTTTAATAATCATGTAGATAAGGTGATTTGTTTTCTGGATATCAGTCAAACTCTTTCCCCAGCCATCTCTGTCCTTGCCTGAATGGGTCCATGAACAAAATGGCACTGGTGGCAGAAATGGAGGTTATATATGGGCTAAAAAGCATAGAATTCAGCTTCTGTTGGCTTGGAGCTGCCTGGACCCTGCAAGTTTGCTTTTGAAGCAGGCTCTTTGCTCTGCCTTTCTGATTGAATGGCCCCTGTATCCCCAACTCCTGGATCCCCTGCTCTGTAGGGTGTGTGGTGGAGTAAGTAGGACAGATCTCCCAGTTCATTCTCCACCTCCCAGTTCCCTGGCCCAAGTACCTCTGCTGCTGGCTTGGGACAGCCTGGTCCCTGTGTGTGGGCTGTGGAAGCAGGCCTTTTGCTCAGGTTTCCTGATCAACTGGCCCCTGGGTACCCAAATCCCTATTCCCCTGAACCAGAAGGTATACAGGCCACTGTAGGAGCTGGCCCTCCAGTTTCCTGGCTCCTGGGTCCCCAACCCCTGACACCCATATGCTGAAGAGTGTGTGTAAGTGCAGTGAATAGGCCAAAGCTCCCAGTTCCCCACCTCTCAGTTCCCCAGGTACCTTTGATGTACTTGCAATCTCCACGATCTGTGCATCTGCAGTTATAACACTTTTGCACACCAATTCAGTTCACATTTAAAACAAAACATAAAACTTTCCCCAAGATGGATAGACCACAGTGCAAAAAATTTTAAAAAGTCAGAAAACTGAGAGATCTCCACAAAGGCTGCCTAGACTAACAATGGAAGCCTCTGATGAAATCATATAGAAAATAAAAGAACTTGAATCCCAAAATTAAAAGACAACAAGCAATGTGGCCTATCAAAAGCATTGCTGAACTGGAAGCAAGCCATCAAACAACCAACAATTTCATAAATGAAATTAAGCAGAATCATCTCTTAGAGCACTCAGCTTTTGTCACTAGGCTTAACTTAATTGAAGAAAACCATTGAAGCCTAAAAATAGATATAAATGAATTAAAGGTGAGTCAACAAATGGAAGATCTCAATAGCCAACTTATTAAGCTTAATGAAGACTTGATCAAATGCAAACATGAATTCCAGGAGGCATAAAGACAATCAGACCTCAAACTAAAATTGTACCTCAAAAAAGAGATGGGCACAATGTAAAACAACACAACAGAAAACAAAAATCAAATAGAGCTTTTAAAAAATCTCTCTAGAACCCCTCACTAACGAAGTCACTCATGTGGAAGACATAACCTCTGACCTGGAAGACAAGATAGAAGAAATTGATAGGGGCCCAAAAAATTTGCTAAGTTCAAAAACTCATGTGAACAGAATACAGGAAATCTGTGGGATACCCTAAAACAACCAAACATCCAGATCATTGGCATACCAGAAGGAGAGTAAATCAAGGCCAGAGTCATAGAGAACATATTCAACAACATTATTGAGGAAAAATTTTCTAATCTCTTAAAAGACAGGACCATCCAGATATAAGAACACCAAAGAGACAGGACCAAAGAAGAAACTCTCCAAGGCACATCATAGTTAAAACTTATAACAATGAAAAGAGGGCTACAGGCAGCAAGAGAGGAACAACTCACTATATACAAAAGCAATCCCATCAGAATAAACTAATATTTCTCAATGGAAACCCTGAAAGCCAGAAAAACCTAGAATAGAACACTTCTATGTCTAAATATCTATGGCTTCCAATCTAAGCTACTGTGCCCAGCAAAAGTATCCCACATAATAGATAGTGAAAGGAAAACGTTCCATGAAAAAAGTCAACTCTATGATTATATGAACACAAAGCCAAACCTACAGAGAATAATTCAGGGAATGCTCCACACAGAAGAGCCAAACAATCAGTCTCAAGAGCCTACAAGAAGAAGATCACAATAACGGAAACTAGAGCACTTTCAAAAAAGGACAAAGCCCAAGAAAGCACTAAACCCATAAAGTACCCCATCATGGCTGGAATTAAATTAACTCGAACCTCACAGTTATAACCTTAAACATTAATGGTCTTAACTCACCCATCAAAAGACACAAGTTAATATGGCAGATCAGATAAATGGACCCTTCTATCTGCTGTCTCAAAGAAACCCACCTCACCACTAAAGACAGACACCTCCTTAGGGTAAAAGGATGAAAATGATGTTCCAAGCAAATGGAAATAAGAAATAAGCAGGTGTTGCTATGTTAATATCTGATGAAATAGACTTCAACCCAAAAGTTATCAAAAAAGAACAAAGAAGGCCACATCTTACTCATCAAGGGAATGATCCAACATAAGCACATCACAATCATAAATCTGCATGCACCAAACATAGACACACCACAGTTTATAAAACAAAACCTACTTGACAACAAAATAGAAATCAACACCAACACCATCATAACTGGGGACTTTAATACTGCACTATCATCAATAAACAGATGATCCAAGCAGAAAATCAACAGGGAAATAACAGAGCTCAACAATATCATAGATCAGCTAGACTTAACAGACATCTGCAGAACTTTCCACCCCAATTCTTCAGAACAAACATTCTTCTCAGCA
Organism: Orientallactaga sibirica; assembly: GCA_036365145.1. NCBI lineage: Eukaryota > Metazoa > Chordata > Mammalia > Rodentia > Dipodidae > Orientallactaga > Orientallactaga sibirica. The sequence continues at coordinate 35,347,133 of JAEOAD010000015.1, read as the reverse complement.
ATCCACAGAACTTTCCCCAACATAGACTGACCATATATTAGGCCATAAAGCATGCCTCCATAAATTTAGGAAAATTGAAATAACTTACTTCATCATATCAGATCACAATGCTTTAAAGCTAGAGATTAACAATAAGAGATACATCAGGAACTCCATCAGTTCCTTGAGACTGAACAACACTCTTAAACAATGAACGGGCTGTGGAAGAAATTAAAAAAGAAATTGTAAAATTCCTAGAATTGAATGATAATGAAAATACAACTTACCAAAACTTATGGGACACAATGAGGGCAGTCATAAGGGGAAAATTCATGGTGCTAAATGCCTTGATAACAAAGACAGAGAGATCCCAAATTAATGACCTAACTGTCCACCTGAAGGTGTTGGAAAAACAAGAAGAGTACAACCCCGATTCCAGAAGGAAAGAAATAATCAAGATTAAAGCAGAAATTAATGAATTGCAAAATAAGATAACAATTTAAGAAATCAATGAAATGAAGAGTTGATTCTTTGAGAAAAAACAATGTTGATAAATCCCAGGCAAATTTAATCAAGAGAAAAAAAGAGAACAAACAAAACAAAAAAAGGAGAACAAACAAAAAAGAGAAGTCTCAAATCAACAAAATCAGAAATGAAAAAGAAGGGGTCACAACAGACATCAATGAAATTGGGAGAATCATCAGGACATACTTCCAAAACCTCTACTCCACAAAATTGAATAATCTTGAAGAAATGGATGAATGAATGCCTAGCCACATACCACCTATCAAAACTAAACTCAGAGCAGATTAATCTCCTAAAAAAACCCTGTTACATCCATTGAGATTGAAAACATAATCAAAAACTTCCCCCAAAAGAAAAGTCCAGGACCAGATGGCTTCTCAGATGAATTCTATCAAACCTGCATTAAAGAACTGAAACCAATTTTTCTCAAACTGATTCACATATTCAGACAGCAGGGAACCCTCCCCAAGTCCTTTTATGAATCCAGTATCACCCTAATACCAAAACCAGACAGAGATACAACAAGAATAGAAAACTATAGGTCTATATCCCTGATGAACTTAGATGCAAAGATCCTGAACAAAATATGTGCAAACTGATTTCAACAACATATAAAAACTGTTATCCACTGTGATCAAGTAGGCTTAATCCCAGGGACACAGGGATGATTCAACATATGGTAATTTGTCAATGTAATACTCCACAGAAATAAACTTAACCATGAGAACCACATGATCATCTCAATTGATACAGAGAAGGTCTTTAGCAAAATACAATACCACTTCATGATCAAAAGGCTGGAAAGAATAGGCATGGAGGGTTTATATCTCAACACAATAACAATTAAGGTTATATATATATAAAGCACATAAAGGCCAAATAATATTTAATGGGGAAAGATGCAAGGAGTTCCCATTGAGATGAAGAATAAGGCAGTGGTGCCCACTCTCACCACTGCTCTTCAACATAGTACTAAGAGCTCTAGCCTAAGCATTAAGACAGGAGAAAGAAATAAAAGTTTTTGCCCATTCTGTAAAAGCTGTCTCTTCTCTTGCTCATTTACTTTGTTCTGTAGATGCTTTTGAAATACATAAAATTCTATTTTTCAATTCCTGGCATTATTTTTCAAGCAATTGGAGAACTCTTCAAAAAGTTCTTGCCCATATCTATGTATTGGTGTATTTTCTCAGTTTTCTTCTAATAATTTCTAAGTTTCATGTTTTACATTAAGGTCGTTGATCTACTTAGAATTGACAATGTTATGGAAATATAGAGATCTATTTTCATTCTTCTACATGTAGATATACAGCTTTCCAGCACCTTTTATTGGAGAGGCTATCTTCCTCCAACGTATGTTTTGGGTATATTTGCCAATAGTCAGGTGATTGTAGCATGTGTGTTTACATCTAGGTCTCCTATTCTGTTCCAGTGATTCACATATCTGTTTTTGTGCCGATACTATGGGGTTTTTTTTTTTTTTCTTATTTGGCTCTGTAGTATAACTTGAATCAAGTGTTATGACACTTCTAGCATTACTCTTTTTGCTCATGAGTATTTGACTATCAGATGTCTTTGGAGCTTTCATATGAATTTTATAGTTTTCCTCTATTTAAGGGAAACATTTTGAATGAACAAAAAATTTTAGCTTCTCAATCTTTGTGGAAGATCTGAATCTGGATTTGGAATGGGATATACAGATTTTTGATAGTATGCCTGTTTTTAACCAGAATAGATGTTAGTCATGTATTATTTTCATGAGAAGAAAAATATGACCAGGTCAGAGACTTCAAAAAGTTTATGATAGAGATTTTCAAACTCTCATTATCATTCACTGGTATGTACTTGCTTATGTGCTTGTTATTTATATTTTTTGTTGCCAATTCTAGACTTTTCTTAATCCTCAAACACTCTTGTGTGTACCTTTTTTAAAAATGTTATTTATTTACTTGATAGAGAGGTTAAGAAGCAGAAAGAGGACAGAGAGAGAGAGAGAAAGAGAGAGAGATAAAGAGTAGAGAGAGAGAATGGGCACACCAGGGCCTCCAGCCATTTTAAATGAACCCCAGATGCATTGTGAGTCTGGCTTATGTTGGTACTAGGGAATTGAACCTGGGTCCTTAGGCTTCACAGGCAAGTGTCCTAACCACTAAGCATTCTCTCCAGCCTTCTTGTGCATTCTTTAAGTTATAACTGAACTCTATGATACACCATCTTTCTTGGAAGCTTTAATAACTGGTTCATTTCACATTGACCTTTCTCTTGAAGTTAATAAGTATTGAGCATTTTCTCATTGATTTTTATCAGTCAGTCAGAAGTATAGTATTGCATATTATTTAATATGGCATATATTTCAGAATAAGCCCTTTGCTTTGTGTTTGTTCTGTGTCTTTTGTAATAATAATAAATGTAATAAATATAATATATACATAGTAAATTCAAAGGGAAACTATATTAGAAATGGAAAGTGAACAAAGGAATTTCAAAAGGAATTAAAGACTTAAACAAAAACATTTATAGCCCAAGTATGTTCTAATAATAAATTGTGTGTGTAATTCTCAAGTTTTATGGTTCATGATTATCATTTGAATGTTAAAAATTTATTCTCAAAGCTACCCAAGGGTAGGATTCATTAGTAATCTGATCACTATCCTACATTTTAAAAAATATTGACCTAAATTTTAGTTTAACTTAAACTAGCACTTATACTACAATACAAGGTATCAAAATCTATCAGCAACTTGATGTCAAAGTAAAACTATGGTTTCAGTTTCTAGCCATTACAGGTAAGTAATTATTTTCAAAACAGAAGGAAGGTTGGTGATATTGTTCATTGTACACATCCCTTGAGGAAGAAATAAAAGTACGTAATAGCTTCTTCCATCTCACCATAAATTATTAGTAAATCCACATTTGGGATACATTATAGGTTTTTAAGTATATGGTGAGTTTCAAATCATTTTAAATTATTATTCAGGATAAATCATCATACACACACACACACCAAAGTCACTTTTTTCAAATAATACTCAGAAGCATGAGATCTACTTTCTGGTAAAAGTTTGGAAGACAGATTGCAGAAAGGAAGGCCTACAGGCTGAGAGGTCAGGTACCAGGATGTTAAAATAGACAATGCCTGAAAAGTAACCAGTAGATCTAGATATGGCAAAAATAAGGTGATTATGAGAAATTCTAAATAAGGAAAGTGAATAGGACACAGTGGCTGACTATGGGTAGGAAATATAACAGAGATTATCAGGCTTGGCATTAGACATTTGATAGTAGATAACCCAAAAGATTCCATAAAAAAGGGAGAAAAAATAAGGCTGGAGAGATTGCTTAGTGGTTAATGAAGTTGCTTGCCTAGCCTGCCTAGCCTGAGGACTCAGGTTTGACTCCTCAGTACCCATTTAAGCCAAATGTATAAGGTGGCACAGGCATCTGGAGTTTGTATGCAATAGCTAGAGACCCTGACATGCTCGCTCTCTTTCTCTCTCAAATAAATAAATAAATAAATTTTAAAAAGAAGAGAAAAAGTAAAAAAATTCAGTTTGAACATATGTTTAGTTGTTTATGGAACAGAAGCTAAAAAGTATTCAGTAAAATTTAAGGCTGTAGATGTGCAGCATATGTGGAAAATCTAATTTTTATATAGGTGCAGAAGTTTTAAGTAAATGTACAGAAATGAAAAACTGGAAAGTCAATATCTGACACAGGTAGTCAAGAAGAGAAGAAAGTTACTGTATTGTTAATGATGATTATTTTACTTTCTCCTTGCTGAGATAAACTGCACAACCAGAAGCAGTTTATGGAAGGAACAGTGTTACTTTGGCTTACAGTTTATTTATTTATTTTTTTATTAGCAAGCAGAGATGGATTTCAAACCACTGCAAATGAACTCCAGAGGCATGCGTCACTTTGTGCATCTGGCTTTACATGGGTACTGGGGAATTGAACCCAGGTCATTAGGCTTTGTAGGTAAACGCCTTAACTGCTGGGACACCTCTCCAGCCCTAGCTTACAGTTTTGAAGGGAAGTTTCATCATGGCAAGAAAAGCAAGGCAGGAGCAGGAAGCTAGAGTAAAACTTTCATATCAGCTGGGAGGAAGTAGGTGTGCAAACTGGTGAGCAGAGAGGTCTGCAAAATCTCAAGGTCCATCTCTGGTGACACACTTCCTCTGGCAATGCTCCTCCTCCTAAAGGCTCAACAACCTTCCAAAATGGCACCATCAGATGGATATTAACTATCCAAATATATGACTTCATGGGGAACTTTTTACATTCAGACCAACATAATTAAGTTAAAGGCATTATATATACTGTTTGTTAAGTTATAGGTTAACTGGGAGTTTGTTGTTTGGGGAAAAACTATTATTTGATTTAATATTGCTTAATGAAAAATATTACTAAGTAGAATACAAATATATAGAATGTAATAACTTTATAAAATGTAGCATTATTCAGAGTGTGGCCACATATTTAGGTATAAAAATGCCCAGTGTACATTATATGGAATTCTATGTTTACTGGAAAATCTCCCAGTGGGTGATATTCTTCCTTTCAAAAAGTATAATTGGATTTTGATTAATTTGTTTGTTCAAACTATTTATTGACAACTAGCTTTGATTTAAAAATGATATGCATACTACTTAATTCAGCTGAATTGTATATAGCTTTAAAAAGATGTTAAAACATGGTAAGTAATGCATAAATATGTATCATTACTGCAAACAAAAATAATTTAAAGCTATTAAAGCTTTTTCTATTTTGATCTTATTTAAAATATCACTTAGAAACATATACTAAAATAAAATAAAAAGGGAAGAATCACAAAGGAAATTTACTACAAAAACATTCTCAATTAATGTTCTTATATAGCAGTACAATTTATACATCAGAAGAAGGTCATGTCTTGTCACATTTTCATTCTAGCTGACAAGCTGAAAATAATTTCTTAGAAAGAAAAGAAATTGCAAATGTCAAATTTTCCTCTCATCAAATTAATAGGAGACAGTGCATTTGATAGTGAAATTCTGTCTGAAAAATGATGAACAGATTAGTTTGTAAGTAAGGTACAACTTCCTTTGCATAGAAATGTAAGATTGCATACATATTAAACATTAGTGTAATATATCATAGGGGAGTTGAATGATCTTCTAGAGATTTCTTGAGAATGCTTACAGAATAACAATGCTGTATTAATAGGTCAGTGTTTTAGATGTATAGCATCACATGTATTTTACCCCTTTGTAAAATGCTAGTTTAAAGATTTAAGGTGAACCAGCCTATATGAGGAAAAGAGAGTGATTCCCTAACCAAAGATTTATAAACTCAGTCTTGAATCTTGTGCTATTACTAATAAAAAAAACTTTGTATGACTTAACTTTTCTCCATTTAACACACTAGCCATATTTGCTTCAACTCCTGTGTAAATTTATTCTCAAAAAATCAAGGAAGATAGGTTTTTTCCTACCTGTCCCTATTCCTTCCCTGACATTTGCCTTCACATCATGGTTGGCAAGCTGGAGAACTAGAAAACTACTTGTTGTTCATTACTCTCTGTGGGTTCATGTTTTGTTTATTGTGTACAGCACATCATGCTTGGATATAGTTATCAAGAAATTCCAATCAATTTTAGTGAAAAATCTATCATTTCCCAAGCTAGCTATATTATTTTTCTCTGCATAAATTAAAAAAAATGTAAATGAGGGATAGCTGTGAAAATATCCAAAATAAGATAATATCATAAGAGCCCTTAAAAGGTCATTGTAAATCATTTTGAGGATATGAAGAAGGGCTCCAAGTACACCTGACCTTAGTATGTCCATTACAAAACTTTTAAAAGTACTGGGTATTCTTCTCTTTTGGATTCTCCAATTCTAATAAAATTAAACATAATAAAAAGTAACCACATTCCACTAAACTTTCAGTAGTCATTTGGGAAAATGAATATTTTTAGAAGTATGTATATTATAAACCAATAAAGTGTAATGAACAAAACATGCCAACATATAGAGAATGAGAAGCTGCATATATAAGAGAGTACTTAGAAATTATTTTAAAAGGGAATGTATTTTTGTATAGCTTGAGGAAAATGATAGTTTTTGAGCAAGGCTCAGCATTTGTGAAGAGACTGAAGAGAAGGCAGAAGTGGTGCCAAGACAGGAAGTGTTTAGAGATCTAAGCACTGGAAAAGTTATCAGAAAGGGTAATTGGCTAAAGAAGGATGTAGCTACCTTTGTTTTCTTCTTTTTCATTAAAAGGTCTACTTCAAAATAGTTAAGAGTATAATATTAACTGGTGTACAAGGTAAGGATAAGATAAAGAATATAGGGTCATGAAAGAAAAAATGTCATTCTTAGCAGGACCTTTGGTTTCATGAACTGTATCAGCCAAAGTTCTCTAGAGGAACATAGAAGATAGAGGATTTATTCAATTTGATAACACTTGTGTGGCTGGATTGTTGGCCATCTGCATGGTGGAGAAGCAGAGAGCTCCTCAGTCCATGAATCTGGTTCCCTCTGCAGTTCCAATGTGGCCTTGAAAGCCTATAGGATTGCTGGTGGTTTTGAGTCCACCCAAAAATCTAGGTGAGAATCCAAGGTGAATAAGCAAGCAGCAGCGCTTTGCCCTTGAAAAGGTTTATACCAGGGCTGCCTCAACAGAGCATTGCTCACTCTGTGGTAAGTTCTTCTCCCTTCAGTAAATTCTTTCTGGAAATGCCTTCATAGACCTGGTCTCAGATGTGTCTCTTAGTTAATTCCTGCCACAATTGAATTAACAATCAAGATTAACCGTAAGATGTTCCAATATATCACTATTGTAATGAGTGGGAGTTTGTAAGTATTACTTGGAAAAGGTGATAGAACATTCCCTGCAGAATCCCAGAGAAGAAAATGTTTCTAGAATGTACTCAATGCAAGAGAGAATTTGTACCTACAAATCTTCCTTTACATTGTACCCTAGTGATCAATCCCACACCACCACTGGTTCTGAACCAACTCCATCTAAACTTTGTTCTGAAGACCAGAGAATCTTATCATCCTCTCTTCTAGCTTGATTTATGCAACTGTTCTGAGGCAAAGCTTTGCCTCCATGGTGTTTCACAAAATCACCAAAAAGCCCATGTGGCTGATTTTCAATAGAAGAATAATCTTATTGTCACGAGAAAAACCTTTTTGAGGTACAACTGTCTTTCTCCAAGTAAGATTGCAGCCTTTACAATTCGTTTTGATTAGCTTAGACCTATATAGCATGCATGTGGTGTTCTTCACAATTCAAACTAGAGCAGCAATCAGTGTTTCTAATCAAAACAGCTTTCTTCCAGGGCTTCCCACTATTGTTGCCTTCAGATTACCAAATTATTCAGATTCTGTAGTCAAAATGTGGAAAACTAAAACCCATTAGCTTGAAGTCACCCCTGGAGTCTAATTCTGACTTTGACATTAAAGCTGTTTTTAAGTCTCCGTTTTCTTTTCTTAACATTGGAAAGAAAGTATGTTGCTATCTAGAACTCCACTTTCCAGGCTTATTATGATTAGATGAATTGTTGGTTTTATGTTGAACTTAGAAGACACACTATAAATAGCATTCATTTTAAAGAATACCTATGCGAAAGAGATTTTGTAAATTTGTATGCTTAATAACAACCACTTGGGTTTCTATAAAATTATTAGTATGAGATCTTTGCTTTTAACATTCAGTCTCTCTCAAAAGGAATGTGCAAGGCATTGTATTTTATTAGCAATCCAGTCATAATTCTTGTCCTATATAGAAGTAATGTTGCAGGCTAAGCACTCTGGCTGACATAGCTGAAAGGCACTGTTCTCCTTGCTGCAGTTCTCAGCGTTATAAGCCTTTACTCAGCTACTCAGACAATGCCTTTCATTGTAGCTATGCTTCTGCTTGTATGATAACTGGGAAAGATGTGGAAGCAGGACGAACTTCCAGAAATTTATACTGTTTCCTTACCAAATTCATGTAACTTTAAAAAACCATTTATATGAATTTTGAAGTGTTATTCTAAGAAATGTAAATAAATTAGTTCCATCAGTTTTATTAACACATCCTTTGTAACAGTAATTGTAGAGTATTTTGGGAGTGAAAAGTTCATAAAACATTATCTACTTCACAGTTTCTGTCAATTATTAATATTATAGTACAAGTCAGAACAACCTTCAGAGGTTAAAACATCTCCAAATAGGATGCAATGCAGAGGAAATAAATCAAATAATTAGTTAGATTTTATATCAAACGACTGTGCAAACTTTCTTTCAAAGCTTGAAAACAACTGCAGCTCTTAATATCAGCTAATTTCCAAACCATCTCCCATGTACTTTTCTGTTAATTGGAACATATTTTAAGTGATTGAAATTTGTACTTTCAATTGCAATTGTACAATAATGCACATGCTGGATGTACATTTTTTATTTTCCATATTCAAACTGTGAGAATTTTGTTATTAAATATTTGAAGATACTAAATTGCAAAGCTGTCCTTAAGAAGAGATAGATTAGATAGTTGAGATTTTTTTGTCTGGGACATGCCACATGGTATGAGGACCACATACCCTTTTCTCAGTCTCTTTCTTATAAATCACAAATGATTTCTTTAACACATCAGTGATAGCCTTGGTCTTGAGATCAACTCTATGAATTACTGTGTTATACATGTGATTGATTCTAATTTAGTTAAAAGATGTGTCAGGTAAAAAGGGCTAACATGACAGAAAATGGACCAGAGATAGATTGGTAATCAGCATTTGAGATTCATAAAACAAAATGGACAAATATATTAAGGTATGCTGTCCGAAAGAACATTCTTTATTGTTTAGGCAGGTAAAGTAATTCTGTTGTATAGTTGTGGGAGGTAAAGCCTTACCATGAAAGGTAAAACTTGTTGGCTTCCCATTGACAATAAAGTGACATACAGATTGAAGGAGAATTGTAAGGACTTTTATTGAGACTAATGGGGAAAATATGAGGTGTGTATCTATCAGCCATGAATATTTATGAAAATGTATTATGCACAGTTTTTATAATTTTGCTGTCCATAATAATATAGATTGTTTTGTTTTGCTTCTTTCATAAATTCTAGTGAATACTGTTTCTAAGAACAGACACAAGATACTTTGGTTTTATTGGATGAATCATATTTTACTGGCTTTTAGTTTTTCATTAGTCATTCTTGACATGACATGGAAGCATAAGTTGTTATTTTATTTTGAAAAACAGCATGCAAAAATAAAACACTATTTAAACCTTTTGTCATTTGGGCTCTAGGAAGATAGCAGATGACATAGAGGCATGGTGTGCTAGAGTCTCCAGGGAATAAACTGGGGAAATTTAGATAACAGCGATCAGAAGAGCTGGGTGAAGCCCAAATATCTCTAGTTTTGTAACAAAGTAAAACAGGTAAGTTTATAAAGCAAGATAAAAAGTATAGAGTCCATTCCAGAGGGCTTGCAAAGTTTGTGGAACTCTACCAGCCTAGTAAGAGGGAGTACCAAGAGAAGACAGTAAGAGCCATGCCTTAATACAGTAAACCTTGGAAAATCTGCACTGTACTTTTAGCAATGGACATTTTGAATAGAAGACACAGAAGAGACAGCCAAACAAAATTTAATGTTGGGAAAACTGCTATTTTACATAAGCTAATAAAAAAAAGTTCAGTACAATTTTTATCAAAATTCCAATGTCATTCTTCTTAGAAATAGAAAATACAGTCCTAAAATTTATATATAGTCATACTCTCCCATGCCCACACCACTGCTGCCTGTGAGTCTGAGCACATTATCACCCTCTGAGGAACCTGCCCTGCCTGAACAACTAATATTGCTGTGTGTGAGTATAGACATACTTCTCACTTGATGGAACCCTCCCTCACTGAGGACTGCTGTTTACAAGGCACTTACCTTACTATCAAAGATGGACACAACCTGCTGGTGGAAGGAGAGAGAGATATTCCAAGCAAATAGAACCAAGGTGTTACTATTCTAATATCTGACAAAATAGACTTGAAACTAATACTAGTCAGAAAAGAAAAAGAAGGACATTTCATACTGGTTAAGGAAACAATTTACTATGGTGACATTACAGTACAAAATAAATGTTCACAAAACATGTAAGTACAAACTTCATAAAACAAGTACTAGACATGAAGTCATAGATTAACCAAAATACAGTTATAGTAGATGATTCCAGCACATTAATTTCTTAAATAGGTCATCTGGACACATATAAAAAATAGAGAAACACTGGAGTTAAATGACATCATAGACCAAATGGACTGAACAGATATGTAAAGAACAATCCACCCTCAAACTATGAAATATGTGCAACTTATTCTAAAATAGATCACATGTTAGGACACAAAGCAAGTCTCAACAAGTTGATGAAAATTAAAACAACTCTTATTTTATCTGACCACAAGCCCACAAAGCTAAAAGTTAACTATAGAAAATATTCAAACTCTAAGAGATTAAAAACTATAGTATTTAAAGCTGAAAGGGTCATTAAGGAAATTGTGAAGAAAAATCAACAGTTTTTAAAAATGAGTGAAAATGAAAATACAATAAACTAAAATGGATGGCATATAATGAAGGCCAGCCAGGCAAAATGTGTACTCTAGTGCAGCAGTGCGATGTCTGTTATGAGGCTTCTCTGGATGAATTTGAGGCCTGTTACATGGGAGAGACTTCCTGCCTAATACTGAAAGCCTAGTCAAAAGCCTGCAGCTGGGAAGGATCATAAGCCCTAAGGGGGAAGATAACTGCTGCTGTTTGGCTAAATGGACATATTATGTCCACCAGATTGCTCTCTAAATATTTATGTCCATGCCCATATAGCAATGCTGCTCTCAGTTTTGGTTAAAGAAGCTTATCTTTTGAGATATTGGTGAGTACTAGGGAGACTCAAAACTTACCAAAGTGCTGAGAAGTGCTACGAGTTGACAGATGAGAGTTCAACACTAAAAGAGACATTGCTATCACATTCTTCAAGACTCAGGTGCCACAGAGGTAAGGGTGACTGAAAGTACCTAAGAGCTAAAGGATGGGAATGTGTGCTTTGGAATGCTGTCTTCCAAACACAAGGTGGAGATTGCATTTGTGCTCTCACCATGGCTGTTGATACCTCACAAAACATGCATCACATGAGAGCAAACATGACATCAAAATAGAAGAACAAGTTGGAAAGAAGACGGGGGTTTAGTTAAAGGAAGTAGAGGAGGTAGGGACAAAGGAGGATGGCCGGAGGGGCATATAATCAGGGTACATTTTATATATTTCTATGGAGATTGTCAAATGTTTAAAAAAAATACTTGCAAACTAAATTCAAGAATATGATCATCTCAATAGATGCAGAAAAGTTCTTAGATAAAATTCAAGGTACCTTCAGGATAAAACCACTAGAGAGACTAGGGATGGAGAGAACATATCTCAATAAAATAAAGGTTATATAGAACAAATCTATCTTCAACATCATGCTGAAGGGAGAAAAACTCAAAGCATTCCACTAAAATCAGGAACAAGAAAAGGATGACCACTCTTTCCACTTCTAGTTAATATGGAGCTTAAAGTATTAGTAAGACAAGAGAATCAAATAAAATATAAGCAAATTGGAAAAGAATGTCAAACTATCATTTTTTGCAAATGATATGATTCTACATATGAGACCCTAATGATTATATCAGAAAACTCCTAGAGCTGAAAAACGCTTTCAGCAAAGTGGCAAAATACAAAATTAACCCAGATAAGTCAATAGCCTTCTTATACACCAATGACAAGGCAGTCAGAGAAACTGTCCCTTTCATAATAGACACAAAAAGTTAAATGTCAGATGATCAAGGAAGTAAAAGACCTCTACAATGTAAATTTTTTGTTTGTTTTTTTGAGGTAGGGTCTCACTCTAGCCCAGGCTGACCTGGAATTCACTATATCGTCTCAGGGTGACTTTGAACTCACAGCAATCCTCTTACCTCTGCCTCACAAGTGCTGAGATTAAAGGCATGCGCCACCACATCCCACTTGACCTGGAATTTACTATGTATTCTTAGACTGGCCTCAAACTCATAACAATTCTGCTAAGTCTACCTCTTTAGTTCTGGGATTAAAGGCATATTCTACCATGCAAACTTTTAAACACTAAAGAAAAAAGTGGAGCAAAACACCAGAAGACAGAAAGATCTTTCATGTTTATGGACGAGAATAATTAATGCTGTGAAAATGATTATTCTTTTTTTTTAAAAAAATCTTTATTTATTTGTAAGCAGAGAAAGAGATGAGAGAGAGATGGAGATGATAGATAGATAGATAGATAGATAGATAGATAGATAGATAGATAGATAGATGATAGATAGATAGATGATAGACAGAGCATGCCATAGTTTCCAGCAGCTGCAAACAAATTCCAGATGTATGCACCCCACACAGCATCTGGCTTTACATGAGTACTCAGGGATCAAACCTATGTCATTAGACTTTGAAGACAAGCACCTTAACCTCTGAGCCATCTCTCCAGCCAAAAAGTATTATTCTTTTAAAAAGCAATATGCAGATTCAATACAATTTCAATCAAAATTCCAGTACCACTCTTTACAGAAATAGAAGAAACAATCACAAATTTATATGTTATTTTCATTTTAGTATTTATCTTACATTTATAAATTTTATATGGAAACACAAAATACTGTATAGTCAAGGACACCCTTGGCAAAAGATTTCGCTATACCTGATTTCAAGTTATACTCTAGAGCCATAGTAAAAACAAACAAACAAAAGAAACCCAGCGTGACACTGGCACAAGAAGAAAAAAGCAGACATAGATATCAGTGGAATAGAACAGAAGATTCAGGTATAAGTTCATGTAACCGAATCCACCTGATTTTTGAAAAAGATGTCAAATATAGACATTGGGAGAAATTAACATTATTTTCAATAGGTGGTTATGAGAAACTGGCATCTGCAGGTAGAAGAACAGCATTTGACCTTCATTGAATGTGTATATTGTTCCAAATGGATCAAGGATATTAATGTATTACCTGCAACTCTGAAATGGACTCATAAAAAAGAAAGAGAAGCACTCCAAGATATAGGTAAGGACTTTCTGGTTTGGAATTTAGTTACTCGGGGAATAAGGTTACTAACCAACAAATAGGTCCTCATGAAATTAAAAAGCTTTTGGATAGCAAAGAAAACTGATTCAAGTGAAGAAGCAGCCTATAGAATAGGAGAAAATCTGCCAGCTATCCATCTGACAGAGGATTAATATGTAAACCATACAAAGAACTGAAATAAATTAAACAAAAGGCAATCAAACAACCCAGTCAAAAATGGGTTATCACATTGAGCTGTTGATCAGAGAGACATACGAGGTCCCCCAAACAAGACAGGCTTCTGTGAAAGTACCTGATTACCCGCCTGAGGTAAAAGGTATGACCCTATTGCTGAAGACACCATATGCTGCCAACACAGAACACTGAGAGACCCGGCTGGAATTTGGAAGAGGCCCAGTCCCCTGACAGTTAGCCTATCTAGTGCTGGAAAGCACTACATGAGCTACTGGGGGAAAGTGGCCAACAATGATGTGAACAAGAGGGGTGTAAGCTACTCAGAAGCAAACACCCTGACAAGACACACACACCAGTGCAATGGTGGCACACAGCCTTGGTGGGTAACCAATGGCTGTCTGATTGGCTAAAAGATCCATTTAGTGGAAAGAAAACCATAGCTGGAACTGGAAACCAGGTCAGAATCTTAGGGAGAACAAGATTATAGTCTCCAAAAACAAGCTCCCTCTAATCTTTGGCTGCATCCATTAAAATCTCCCTAAATTAGCAATGCTTATCCCATTTAACCTATGCTGACTTTATTTCTCTGTTGGAGAATTTGTTTTTCTTTTTCAGAGGGTAGCAAGACCTGAGGAGATAAACCACCCCTCACACTTCAGCCAAGGCCAGGTGAAACCACAGAGGAAATGGGGAGATGAGCAAGAGTGCTGCTTCTAAGGTGAGCCTGACAATCAGTGCCAGGGTGAAGGAGACAGACATTGAGGATACTCAACACATAACAAAGCAGAAATTCAGAGGCTATGAAAAGCTTATCACTGAAGCAGACTTAAAACACACCCACCATGGCTTAGGGAATTTTATGGAAGAGGGGGCAGAAAGATTGTAAGAGCTACAGGTTGAGACATCATGCCCAGAGGCATTGCCTCCCATCAATAACTGACTTCTATTCCTACATGCATAACCCATAATCCCATCGAGAAGAATACCAGCAACCCACTGAGGACCCCCCCCCCAGTGGAGTGATGGCAGAGAGTAGGGAAAATATGGTACCAAAACATAATGTATCCATAAAAAGTATGTTCTTAATTTAAAAAATGGGTTATGGGCTGGGCATGGTGGCATAGATCAGCCTGGTGGTGCATGCCTTTAACCCCAGCACTCAGAAGGCATAGGTAGGAGAGTTCCAGGCCAGCCTGGGACTTCAGAGTGAGTGCCAGATTATCCTGGGCTTGAGTGAGATCCAACCTTGAAAAAAACCAAGATAAAAGCATAGGTTATGGAACTGAACAGAAAGTTCTCAAAAGAAGAAATTCAAATGGTCAACAAATTTAAGAGAACTTTCAATATTCTTAGACATCATGGAGATTCCAATTAAATCTATTTTGAGATTACATCTCACTCCTGTCAGAATAACAACATCAAGAAAACAGAAGACAACAAAATGTTGATGAGCATGTAGGAAAAAGGGAACCCTTATGCACTGATGGTGGAAAGTGTAAATTAGAATAGCCACTTTGGAAATCAGCGTGGGGATTCCTCATAAAGCTAAAAATAGATCTACCAAATAACCTAGCTATACCACTATGGGGTTTATACCCAAAGTACTCTATGGCCTACTATATAGGCCCTTATACATCCATGATCATTGCTGTTCTATTAACCATAGCTAGAAAATGGAAGCAACTTAGATGTCCATCTGCTGATGACTGGGCAATGAAAATGTATACACATCCATAATAGAAGTTTATTTTGCTGTAAAGAAAAAGAAATTATAAAATATACAGAAAAGTGATGCAATTGGGAAAAATTGTATTAAATGAGGTAACTCAGTGTGGTGGTTTGAATCAGATGTTCCTCAAAACTAATGTGTTTTAAATTCTTTGTCCCAAGATGATGGCAATTTGAGAGGTGGAGCTGTGCAAAAGAAGGTGTGTCGTTGGAAGTGGGATTAGGGATGTGACAGCCAGTTACCCTTTGCCAGAGTTCAACTCACTTGCTACTATTCACCATGAAATCTAAGCAGACTGAGTACTGTCATAGCTTGTGACCAGTGATGCCATTTCAGTACATTTCAGTCTGCCATGAGAGTTGGGAGAGCTTTAACATTGACGCCACACCTTAGTTCATGTAGAACTGATCCAGGGAGGACACGATATCTGTGTAGGAACGTTGACCATAGACTCTAAAGGTTTAGTTGTGCATACTAATCAACTTCACTCTGCACAAATAGGACAGCTTCCCTCCTATGACAAGGGCATCAAAAAAATAGACTGCAATACCTCTGCAAGACCCTCAAAATAGAAGAAAAAGATGATGACATCAAATTAAAAGAGAGACTAATGGAGAGAGGGAGGGGATATGATGGAGACTGAAGTTCTAAAGGGAATGGGGGGAGGGGAGGGAAATATCAGGTGGGTTTTTTTGTAT
The DNA here is from genome assembly GCA_036365145.1 of Orientallactaga sibirica. Classification (NCBI taxonomy): domain Eukaryota; kingdom Metazoa; phylum Chordata; class Mammalia; order Rodentia; family Dipodidae; genus Orientallactaga; species Orientallactaga sibirica. The sequence goes on along the minus strand of JAEOAD010000015.1, from coordinate 35,330,918 downwards.
GTAAGTATAAAAGTTGTCAATAAAAATAATAATTAAAAAAACCAATTCAGAGAGTGGTTAGAAAACAAAGCAAAATAAATAAATGAATGAATGAATGATTAAAGAAAGAAAGAAAGAAAGAAAGAAAGAAAGAAAGAAAAAAAAAAGAGACTGGACCTCTTCCAGATCTGCTACAACAGATATAAGGATAGCATTTCTATCCCAATGTCCTAGATGGATGCTCTTCCCAACAGCAGTTGCCTGCAATGATAGGATTGTTCCTTAAATGCAGTAGTAAGGACTATAGTGATGATGGACTTGCTTAGGATCTGTTATGGGATGTGGCTGGATTTTCCCAATTTTCTCCCTGGGACAGATATGCATACCTCTGAGCAGAGGTGGTTACTGGTGATCACACCATAAAGCCTCAGGCAGATAGATGATTCCTGGGCTATAAAATATGCACAGGTCTCCCTCTGCATCCTTTTATCAACAATGAGAAGCTAGTACCACAGCTAAGGTGTGAATAGTAGCTTTCAGTTCCACTTTCAAAACAAATGTCAATAGACAGATGAGCGCTTATGTCAAGGCTCTTTTGTACATGTCTTGGGACCTTTTGGCAAAGTGTTTGTCCATAGTAATAAGATGAAATAGGGAAGTAAACAGACTTTGGGGAGAAAAATGGGACTATTTCTGAACTTGAACTCAGATTTGAATAGCAATTGGTTCTGCAACTTGAGTTCTAGTCTGCATACAATTAAACAACCTTCCTAAGTTTTGGGCCCCACCTGAATATTCCAGTCTCACACCTGAGTTTCTGAGAGGCTCCTGAAGTGACTTTTCAGTGGATAAGAGTACAGTTCTTCATGTTGGGAGGCATGGGTGGGGAATACCTAGCTGATCTACCTTTGTAAAATATTTTCCATTTCATTACTAACATTGGAGTCTTTCCTTTTACTCATAAAATAGTCAAAACTTTTTTTTTTTTTTTTTTTTTTTTGGTTTTTGAGGTAGGGTTTCATTGTGGTCCAGGCTGACCTGGAATTCACTATGTAGTCTCAGGGTGGCCTCGAACTCACAGCAATCCTCCTACCTCTGCCTCCAAAGTGCTGGGATTAAAGGCATGCGCCACCACACCCAGCTAAATTTTTTTTTAATGTATAATTTTTTATTGACAACTTCTATACTTACAGACAATAAACCATGATATTCCCCCCCCCACATTTCCCCTTCACAACTCCACTGTCCATCATATAACTTCCCACTCTTCATTAGTCTTTCTTTTATTTTGATGTCATCATCTTTTCCTCCCATTATGAGGGTCTTGTGAAGTTATTGCTAGGTACTGCGAGGTCATGGATATTGAGGCCAATTTCTGTCTGGACATTTTCATTGTAAGGAGTCATTCCCTTCCTTTGGCTCTTACATTAGTTTTGCTCCCTCTTCCACAATGGTCCCTGAGCCTTGGACAGTGTGATAAAAATGTTTCAGTGCTGACACTCCTCCATCACTTCTCCTCAGCGCTATGTTGCCTTTGGGGTCATTCCAGTGGTCACTGCCATCTGAACAAAGAAGCTTCTCTAATCAAAAGTGAGAGTAGCATTAATATATGAATATGAACATTAAGTATATAGTGCTTACATGGCAGTTTAGTGAGCATAATGTATGCATTTTACCAGACAAGAGCAGGCTTTACACCCCTAAGGCTCATGACCTCCTCTGCCATAGGCTATTGATTAGGTTTTCAGTACCAGGCATGTATTCCCTACCACAGACCAGGCCCCCAGTCCAATTAGCAGTTGGTTTCCCCCAGAACAGACATGCCACTATTGTACTATTCAAAGTTTTTTGTATTTCCAAATCAATTTTAGGATTTTTTTTTTGTATTTCTATGAAGAATGCTATTGGGATTTTAATAGGGATCACATTAAATGTGTAGATTGCTTTTGGTAAGATTGATATTTTCACAATATTGATTCTTCCAATCCAAGAACATGGGATGTCTTTCCATTTCTAGCATCTTCTGCAATTTCTGTTGTGACTGTTTTAAAGTTTTCATTGTAGACATACTTTACTTCCTTGGTTAGGTTTATCCCAAGGTACTTTTTTTTGAGGCAATTTTGAATCAGAGAGATTCTCTGATTTCATCCTCCGCATGTTTGTTGTTAGTATATGGGAAAGCTACTGATTTCTGTGTGTTTAATTTGTATCCTGCTATATTGCTAAAAGTGTTTATCAGCTCAGTTTGCTCAGAGTCTTTAGGGTTGCTTATGTATGTATAGAATCATATCATCTGCAAATAATTTGATCTCTTTCTTTCCAATTTGTATCCCTTTTATGTGTGTCTCTTGCCTTATTGCTATAACCAAGACTTCCAGTACTATATTTGGTTTTTGCAAGGTAGGGTCTCACTCTGGTCCAGGCTGACCTGGAATTAACTATGTAGTCTCAGGGTGGCCTCGAACTCTCAGTGATCCTCCTACTTCTGCCTCCCGAGTGCTGGGATTAAAGGCGTGCGCCACCACGCCCGGCCCAGTACTATATTAAATAAAAGTGGAGACAATGGAAACCCTTGTCTTGGTCCTGAATTTACTGGTAGAGCTTCAAGTTTTTCCCCATTTCGTATTATGTTGATTGTAGGTTTGTCATAAATAGCCTCCATTATGTTGAGATATGTTCCTTCTATTCCCAGTTTGTGTAGGACTTTTACCATGAAGGGATGTTGGATTTTGTCAAATGCCTTTTCTGCATCTATTGAGATGATCATGTGATTTTTGTCTTTCAGTCCATTTATATAGTGTATTACATTTATTGATTTGCGTATGTTGAACCATCCCTGCATCTCTGGGATAAAGCTTACTTGGTTGGGGTGAATGATCTTTCTGATATATTCTTGAATTCTATTTGCCAATATTTTGTTCAGAATTTTTTCATCTATGTTCATGAGGGCGATTGGTCTGTAATTTTCTTTCTTTATCCTGTCTGTCTGGTTTTGGTATCAGGGTGATGCTGGCTTCATAGAAGGAGTTTGGTAGAATTCCTTCCTTTTCTATTTCATGGAAAAGTTTGAGAATCAGAGGTTAGTTCTTTCATGAAAGTCTAGTAAAACTCACCAGTGAATCCATCTGGGCCTGGACTTATTTTAGTTTGGATATTTATTTATAACTGCTTGGATCTCCATACTTGTTATAGGTCTATTTAAATGGTTAATCTCATCTTGATTTAATTTTAGTAGGCCATATAAATCAAGGAAATTATTCATTTCTTTCAGATTTTCAAACCCAGAGGCACATATATTCTTAAAGTATGTCCTTATGACTTTCTGTATTTCTTTGTTATCTGTTGTAATGGTGCCTTTTTCATCCCTAATTTTATTAATTTCTGTCTCTTCTTTCTTTTGGTCAAATTTGCTAAGGGTTTATCAATCTTGTTTACCCTTGCAAAGAACCAACTCTTTGTTTCATTGAGTCTTTGCACTCTTTTTTTGTGGGGGGATCTATTTCATTAATCTCTGCCCTAATCTTTGTTATTTCTTCCCATTTACTGATTTTTGGTTTGCCTTGTTCTTCTTTTTCCAGGGCCTCAAGTGAAGCATTAAGTTGTTTATGTGCAACCTTTCTAATTTCTTAATATAGGCACTTAAATCTATAAACTTTCTCTTAGGACTGCCTTCATTGTGTCTCAAAATTTTGGTATGTTGTTTTCTCATTAGCACTTGATTCTATGAATCTTTTGATTTCCTGTTTGATTTCTTCAATGACTCAATTGTCATTCAGTATTGTACTTCTTAGTCTCCATGATTTTATATATGCTCTGTAGTTTATTTTTGTTGCTGATTTGTAGTTTAATCCCATTGTGGTCAGATAGAGTACAAGGAATTATTTCAATTTTCCTGTATTTGTTAAGATTTGCTTTGTCTACTGCTATATGGCCTATTTTAGAGAATGTTCATGTGCTTCTGAGAAAAATGTATATTCTGTAGCATTTGTATGGAATGTTCTGTAGATATCTGTTAGGTCCATTTGTTTTAAGACATCATTTAATACTATTTTTTTTTTTTTGGTCAGGATGATCTGTCAATAGATGAGAGTGGGGTATTGAAGTCACCCATTACAATTGTGCTTGGTGTTATCTATAACCTTAAGTCTCATAGTGTTTGTTTAATGACATTGGGAGCACCCATGCTAGGTGCATGTATGTTTAGAATTGTAATGTCTTCCTGTTGAATTTTTCCTTTTATCAATATAAAGTTGCCTTCTTTATCTTTCTTCACAATATTGGTTTGAAGTCTATCCTGTCAGATATTAGGATAGCAACACCTTTTTTGCTTCCTAGGCCCATTTGCTTGGAATACTGTTTTCCATCCTTTCACCCTAAGATATTGTCTGTCTTGTATGTAGAAATGAATTTCTTGGAGGCAATTGTATGGAGAAATGAATTTCTTGGAGGCAACAAACAAAAGGATCCTGACTTTTCATTCAATCTGCAAGCCTGTCTTTTGGTTGGGACATTGAGGCCATTGATATTAAGAGTTATTATTGAAAGGAATATATTTGTATTTGCTATTCTTCTTGCTTTGCAGTGCTTCATTTTTTCTCTTTACTCTCTTGTATTAAGTGTATTTTGAGTATGATTTATTTTCCATTTCCTTATATGTGTGCTTTTCTTTCTCTTCAGCATGGAGGATCCCTTCAAGCATTTTCTGTACAGCTGGCTTAATTGTCATATGTTCCTTTGGCCTGTGTGTGTGTGTGTGTGTGTGTGTGTGTGTGTGTGTGTGTGTGTGTAATGTCCTTATTTCTCCATCAATTTGGATGGATAGATTTGCTGGGTAAAGTATTCTTTGTTGACAGTTGTTTTTCAGAACTTGGAATGTATCATTCCAAGCCCTTTTGGTTTTTAAAGTTTATGTTGAGTAATCTGATGTTATCCTGATGGGCTTGCCTTTCACTTTATAAGTGACTTGCCTTTTGTCTCTAACTGCTTTCAATATATTTTCTTTGGTTTATTTGTTTGGTAGTTTAATTTTAATATGGTGAAGAGAGGTTCTTTCCAGGTTTTGACTGTTTGGTGTTCTAAAGGCTTCCTGTATCTGCATTGGAATCTCTTTCCCAATTTTGGGGAAATATTTTTCTATGATCTTGTTAAAAATGCCTACTATGCCTTTGGACTGAAATTATTCTCCTACTATATCATGAATTCTTTATTTTTCTTTTTTTTTAAATTAGATATTAACTTATTTAGGATGTAAACGATACATGCTGGTACCATCCTTTCCCTCCTCCCTGCCCCTTTTCTGAAGAGGGTTCCTCATTGGGGATGCAGGTCAATCCCATGGGGATTATGAGTCATGCATTATGGGGGGGGCAATGTCTCTATGCAAAATGTTCCAACTTGTGGCTCTAACAATCTTTCCACCCCCTCTTCTGCAAAATTCCCTGAGCCATGCTGGGAGCATTTTAAATCTACTTCAATGATGGGCACTTAAGAGCCTCTGGATTTCTGGTTTGGTAGGTGTTGAGTGTCCTGAGTGTCTATCTCCTTCACCCTTGTGCTGATATCAGATTCACTAAGAAAGCAGCACTCTTGCTCATTTCCTCAGTTCCTAAGTGGTTTCAGCTGGAGCCCAGGTGGAGTGCACTGGGTCATTTATCTCCTCAGGTCCAGCTCCCATCTGAAAAAGAGAAACAGATTCTCCAACGGAGAGTGAAGTCAGCACCATATACCATGAATTCTTATGTTTGATCTTTTTATAGTGTCCTGAATATCTTGAAGTTCTTATTCATGCCTTCCTATTAGCTTACCTTTCTGTTTGTTGGATTATATTAGATGTGCCATCTGCTCTTCTAGTTTAGATACTCTGTTCTGCCCTGCATTCATTCTTTCTACAATGTTTTTTGTGTGACTTACTGTGTTTTTCATTGCTAGTATCTCTGACTGTTTTTTCTTTATTATTTCTATTTCCTTATTCATGTCTTGTATTGAACTCCTTATTTCATTAAATTGGTTTCCTGTGTCTTCTTTGATTCCTTTGATTTCCTCTTTGATTTTTTTAAGCATATTTATAATCATTCTTTTGAAATCTTTCTTAGGAATTTCCTCTAAATCAGACTGGAATCATTTCTGATAGATTTATAATTTTGATGGAATTATATTCTCTTGATTTTTTTGTGTTTTTTGTATTATAATGTAGAGAGTTTTGTAACTTATATTAATTTGATACTAGGTTTTCTAATTACCTGAAGTATTCTTAGATGTATCAATCAATCTGATGTTATATATTTTCAGGATAGGAGCTTAAGGTGCTAGGTATGGCTCTTAAAAGACTCTCAGAGTAACCTCAAAAGTGACCCTTGGTGTTGGGTTGCCTGCTATGTGAGTATTCTAGTAGGTTGGGTGGAACAAAATACAAGAAAATTCTAAACTTTAACTGAACAATATATACACTCAATGAAAACCACTACACAGTATTTATGCAAGAGTAGATATTAAGACAAACAGATCCTCTAACAAAGTCAAAGTCCCTAAGGATGTGTGTCACCCCACACCCTTCATCCTGTCAACTGGGAAGCTGAGATTTCTGGTCTGTAGAAGGTTCCAAGGTAGCTTGTGACTGAGTGAGACCCTGCCCCAACAAACAACAGGAGACAAAGGCACTATAAATCAGGAAGCAACAAATGACAAGCCCAAAATATAGCTTATTTAAGAATGGCAAATTCAACCATCCCTCAGATTTAACACATAATTTAATCTGACATGGAAGGTGTAATTAGCACTTCCAATGCAAGCCTATGTAAGCTTTTTGGGTGGGTACTGACCTGGTGTAAGCCAAGTTACCTTTTGGGATGGCTTTGGTCTCAGCTATGCTATGTGCCTACTTGGGTCCCTCTTTGCTGTACTGTGGGCTCAGGTAGGCTGGCTGGGTCTATGGGTCACTGCTCTGATTGCCTGTGCTGGGTGCTGTGTAGGTGAGTTCTCTTTCCCAGGTCTCAGGTGCTTGCTGGTGCTTGTGCTAATGGTAGGGGGAAGGGAGGTTGTGGATGTTGGCTGAAGTTGTTCTGCTGGTTCTCACCATCCTCTTCCTCACAAGCTGCTCCACTGGACCCTGCTGCCCTCCCCTTCATGTTTCTTGAGTTTGCAACGAGGCAGGTGTGCATGGAAAATCCCCTCACCTGGCTGCTCCTGTGGCTCAGGCAGAGCCTGGTGACTATGGCCATGCAGACCTGGTATTGCTGCTGCTGGAGCCACTTCTGCCTGCTTCTGTGGTCTGCAGACCTACTTCAATGCTGTGGTTGATAATTTGTTTTACACCTTCACTTTTTAGTAGAAGAGTGTATTTTGCTGTTTTTTTTTTTTCCTTCCCTAGGCTGCTTTGGTGTGGTTCCTTGCCTGCCATCTTAACTGGAAGTCCCCCAGTCAAAACTTTTAATGTCCTTTTCTATCTGTATTAATTTCAATTAAATAATGCTTTTAATTCATCATGGATCAAATATATTTGCATGTTAATTTACCTTGTTATACACTGGATATTTTTGCATTACTATAAATAGTCTTGAACCTTGTTTTGGAAAGAATGAAGTTACTTGGAAATATTTTAACCCCTTGCTTTCCAAAGTAATTAATGTTGGCCTCATATAGTGAATTAGTTTTTCTACCCCCACCATTGTGATGCCATCCATCTTGAAGCCCTTATCAGATGTCAAATAACTGAGCTGTTGAATCTTAGACTTTCATTCTGTAAGACTGTAAGTTAAATAAAGTAGCATTGTAAAGTAGTTTCTAGTATTCTGATATAGGACTGGAAAATGGATTCACAAAACCAATGTAAGGCTGAATTGAATTTTTTATATTGTACCAGAACAGCACTAACTCTACAGATAATTTTTATCTGGCACTGAGATATCCTTCTGACTCATCTAACTAATGATTTTTGAATTAGAAAGTTTTGTCCTCCAATAGTGGAGACAAATTATTCCTTCTGCTATGAAAAATATTGAACAATTTTTTAAATTTTATGGTAGCTTTCTTAAATCACAAAGTTTTCTTTGATCACTACTTAAAAATATTTTTTTCTCTGTAAGTTTCTCAATTTTTTTTCACAATGCAGTATTCTCTATTTTTGTGGGCATTTTGGATTTATCTGACTCTGAAATTTATTTCCTTAACTCATAAAAACCAATGTATGTTGTCTTAATTTCATATCTTGTTCATGCCACAGAAACCCACACAAGACAGTAACATAGAATATTGTTAAGGCTCATTACATTTCTTTTCTGAATTTTAAAGATCATGTTGCAACATTATCTAACATACACTGTCTTAAAAACAATTGTTTAATTTTTTTCATTCTAGGTTTTCTTAGTTGTTTCAGATAAGAAAGTAAGTATGATTCTTCTTGTTCTAGTTTAGTGATAAGCAGAGTACAAGGCAAGCTATTTTTAGTAAATATTTGTTAGATTTAAATATTTGTTAAATTTACATATGTCATTGCACATAAAAATTGCTTTTGTTTAAAATATCCAAACCAAAAAACTCAGACTTAGAAAACATAATAAATGATGATGACTTGTAAATCCTTTAGCGACTGAAATCAAGAAACAAAAAATTACATTTTATTATGCCTCTAGTTTTAATTCCATGGAATACTTTTTCTCTTTTTTCCAGATGCTATTATAAATGAACTTTGATGTGGATAAATGCCATCTTATTTTGTGGAAAAAACTTTGAGGATCTTTTTAATGTAAGCATTTCTTATAGCCATAAAATTCCTTTGTGGTGTCTAAGATATCATGAGGGCTTTGCTGCTCTCCTAAAATGTATTTTCATTATTTGATTTAAGCATTTGAAGTGTTAGTTGCAGAATGTTGCCAGAACTGACAGAGTCTTGTTGCTTGGTAACAGGTGTTGGTAGGCTAGAAAGTTCCAGTTCTGTCCTTTGGAAATCATACTTTGGAGAAAAAAGTTCACCTACCAAAAGAAAAATGATAAAAAGTTATTGGTGGACATAACGTAATTTTTATGCTTCTCTATAATGCTGTCTCATGAACACATTGTAGAAATTGTAAACAAGTATCTACATGAATTAGATATTATTCCAGGCATGCCAGAGAAGAAAGTTAGATAAGATACCTTGTTCTTGAGTTTGCTGTCTAAATAAAGCTTATGGAATCCTGTAATAGCAACTCCAACAGTTATGATGTTTTAATTTAATTATTTATTTTATTTATTTATTTTTAAATATTTTAATTATTTATTTATTAGAGAGAAGAGAGAGAGAGAGAGAGAGAGAGAATGAGTGCACCAGGACCTCTAGCCACTGCAAACTCATATGCTACTTTGTGCATCTGGCTTTATGTGGGTACTCGAGAATAGAACCTGGGTCCTTAGGCTTTGCAAGTAAGTCCCTTTACCACTAAAATATATCCCCAACCCTTACTTTATTTTTAATTACAGGTATTTTTTAATACTAGTTCCCTTTCCCTGCAGACTTTCATATTTATCCATACAAAGCATCCTCGGTAAATGTCCCCAAGATCAAAATTAAACTGTGTATGTATCTCAATCAGAATAAAACATACTGAAAAAGCGATCCAGTTCACTATTATACCAAAGTTAAATCTTTCCAATTTTAACCCCCAAACAGTTTCAGTTTACTAATTTAAGCTATCTTCATTTGTTCAATTTGATCTGTACAGAGAATTTTTTTAGTTAGCTTTTCATCTTCATGATAAAATGTCTGAAATAAACTATTCCTAAGGAAGACAGAGGTTTCATTCTATGATCACTGGACTTTGTTGGCACAGTACAACATGGCAGGTACATGTGGCAGAGGAGACTTTTCTCCCTATGCAAGTTAGAAAACAATGAAACAGATGGGAATTGGTCAGGGTTCCAATATTACCTGAAACCAACTGCCCTTAATGATTTAACTGCCTTTGACTAGGCACCTCTTAAGGACTCAACCACTTGCCAACAGCACTAAAAGTTGTTGATCAAGTTCAGCACATGGATCTTGGGAAATAGTTATCAAAATTGTTGCCATAGGGGTTGGAACAATGGCTCAGTATTTAAGGTGCTTGCCTGTAAAGCCTAATGACCCGAGTTATATTCCCCAGTACCCACATAAAGCCAGATGCATTTGTGCATGCATCTAGAGCTTGTTTGCAGTGGCTGGAGGCCCTGACATGAAATTCTCTCCTTCCCTCTCTCTCTCTCTCTCCATCTATCTATCTCTGCTTGCAAATAAGTAAACAAATAATATTTTTAAAAAATAGTTGCCATAATACATAAATGTGTATATATTTCCATGGCAAAAGTAATACCAAATCATTTAGACTGTCTCACTAACCAAAAGTCAACCAAGAAATTGCATTCCAGAGCTATTTGTTTGCACTCGTAAGCCCCATGGCAACTTTCCTTGTTAACACTTGTACTTAGATGTCTCACAGTCCACTAGATCAAACATAAAGAGAAACTAATATGCATCATCAAACAATCTTATCAAATAAAATGCCATTACATCTATTCTTTCCTAAATCCAGTAAGCCAATGGTTACCTGGTCCCTCCACTATTCTTCTACCCTCAAATAACTTTTCATGCTAAATTTAGTTCACTTTCTCAGATTAACCTCTTTCAAAGACTTTTGAACATACCCTTCCCTTTGTTCATAAGTTGTTTTATCCATGCTTAATTTCTACCCCATATAATTAACTTTTACACATTAATAGTCATACATACCAAAGTTCAATGTCATTTAGTCCAGAAAGCATTACTTTATTTCACAAACTTGCCCAGGACTTGCATTTGTTCCTTTTTCCTGTATTTTTCATGGTTAGAAATTTTATGATGAACTGTGTTATTATTTAAGTTCTCTTATGTCTCAAATAACAATGTAAGTTACAGGTGAAGAGGACCCAGAATACCTGTGGGAACATAAAATGTTGAATGATGACCAAAGGTGGGTGAAAAACTGTCCCTAGGGTGCCCTATGAATATATTCTGGGACAAATTGATGTGCTGGCCTTATCAGCCCTTAATCAACCCACACTGCTGAATTTGCTCCTCAAACATAGATATTGTCCTGGGAATGTAGCAAGAAAGTCCTGAATTGACTGACACTAAGAAGGATTTCTTGCAAACCTTACAAATCCTGCAATTCACATGTACAGTATCTTCATTATAAAAACAACAACAACACAAACCAAGAAGTACATTATACAGGCTGATAATGCTGCTCCCAGAAGCCATAGGTTATTGTAGGATAATCCTAGTGCCAGGGGTAGGATACTATGCAATGAGTTATTGGTCAGAGAGACCCCTGAAGGCCCCAATACAACACATATTACTGACAATACTCTTCCTTACCCACCAGAACTATATGGTAAGACCTTATTGTTGAATATACCACTTGTTTGGGTTGCAGCACTCTGAGAAATCAAGTTGCAATGGAGCTAGAAGCTTCCTCCCTGCTGGCTAGCTGTCACAGTACTATAAGGAGCTATGTAGTTTCCTGGAGAAGGAAATGTATCAACAGTCTTACTTAGTATTGGACCATGAAAAATACACAACTGACAGCCAGGCAGGATGTACCCACCAGTGCAATATTGGCATGACTGTATGGGGGCAACCAATAGCTCTCTGAATGGATACTAGGCCCCCTCCATGGGATTGAATTTATGTCTGGTACTAAAATCCTAGTCAAAAGCCTAGGTATATCATAAGCCCTGAGAGGGAAGCTGCTACTGGTATTTGACTAAATGGCTATGTTGCATGCCCATCAATTTGCCCTCCACATATGTAAATGGCATGGAATAGTGCCATTCTCACCTTTGGATACATGGTGAGAATTACTAAGGAGATTAAAAGCTTGTCATAGTGCTGAGATTAAGTGATTCCAGAGTGCTCGGTGACAAATAAAACATCCGTCATCCCTGTCAAGGCTTGGTGAACAATGTAGAAGAGGGTGGAAAGAAGATAAGAGCAGAGGATAGGGATGATATGACCATTGCATTTAAAACTGTGCAGTGACTGTTCTAACCTGTATGATTCACACAATACTGGACCCATCAATATTATGTCATGGATGCTGGAGGAGAACATTGGACCTACCTCTGACCCTAACTGAGGAGTTATAGACAGTGTGGCAGTTTGAATGTAAAGTGTTCCCAACAGTTTCATGTATTTGTGACTAAGCCTGATAATCAATCTCTAGTTAGTGGAACCTTTGAGAGATGGAGCATTACTGAAGGAGCTATGTCATTGGGATGAAACTTGAGACTTATTATCCCAGCTTGACAGTACTAGCTAGCTCACTCTTGTTGCCACTTCTAGTTGTTGTGGAAAATGTGACATCTAGCCTTTGCTCTACTCTGCTTTACCATCATAATGAAACTTCTTGAAACTAAACCTGAAATAAACCCTTTCTTCCCATCATCTGCTATGGATGAAGTGTTTTGTCTCAGCAATGAAAAGGTAACTAGAACAGGAAGTTAATGGTGAATGGGAGAATGGAGACATTTTCTTCTCAGTAGCATAACTACTGGTAGGAACAACATGTACGGGTAAATGATCCCTTCCCCATATTCATGAAAGCAACCCTAAGGAAATTCAATGGGACACACCCACACCTAAGAAATAAAACAGAAACTTTAAAGTAAAAGAGTGATCTTTCAGCAGAAGGGGAACAGGGAGAGGGGTTAAAAGAAGGTAATGGGAGGGGATTATGATAAAAATACATCATATACATGTGTAAAATTGTCAACAAATAAAAAGCTCACAAAAACAAATCATAATCATTTGAGATACAAAGGAGGGTTTGAGAGATGGTTTAGAAGTTAAGGCATTGCTTGAAAAGCCTAAGGACCCATGTTGGACTCTCTAGATCCCACATAAGCCAGATGCACAAAGGTGAGACAAGTGCAAGGTTGCACATGACCACTATGTGGAACAAGAGTTTGGAGTTCAATTGCAGAGGCTAGGCCTGGGTGCACCAATTCTCTCTCTCAATTTTCTCTCTCTCTCTCTGTCTAAAATTAAAAAATAGATACCAAGGGATAATAAAGCTATATACTAAATTGTACATTTTTCCTCCTACCTATTTTCATCCTTATTTGTTAATTACAGAGGACATAAAAATAGCATTTCTTTAGTCTTGAATTTTTTTAGGGTTGACATCATTATCATCATATAAGTGAAGCATTACTAATTCTTGGTTAGGGAAATGGAAAACAAACAATTTCAGCTCTGACTCCCTCCCACGACATTTAATGAAATCTCTGCTGTATTTAGTTATGTAAATACTGTTATTATAAGTCTGTTGAAGGGCTAGAGATAGGGCTTAGCAGTTAGGGCACTCGCCTGCAAAGCCAAAGGACCCAGGTTTGATTCTCCAGAACACACATGAGCCAGATGCACAAGGTGGTGCATGCATCTGGAGTTCATTTGCAGAGACTAGAGGTTGTAATGTGTCCATTAATATTCTCTCCCGCTCGCTCTCTCATAAAATAATACATAAAAATAAAATTAAAAAGCATAAAGTCCATTGAAGATGGTGGCTGTATTATATATGCAAACACAATATCTTAACAATTGTGTTCAGAGTATTGTGGCTTATTCTTTTTTTGTGTTGTGGTTATTTATATAAAACCCCAAATTATATAGGTTATGGGGGAGATAAAAACTATTTTAAAATACCAGATTTGCAATAATCATTTAATATTTCCAGGCCAACAAAATGGTTAGTAAATAAATTCAACTTTGCTCTATACAGGTAAGATTTATTGAGATCCTGTAATTCTCCTGTGACAGTTTAAAATAGGACAATTATTACTACAATTACATTTTGAGTATAAAATCACTGGGAAAGTTATTTATAGAAAAGCTATTCTTTTCCATGCATTGGTCTATATCCTGAGGATGAAATGGTGAGAAGAAAGAAAATCTAGCTATCTAGAATCTATCTATCTATATCTTGATATATATATCTGACTCAAAACACAGGTGCAACATGTGATTCATACCCTAGTAAAATGCATAGCCATATTTTATAAAATATTTTATTCATTTATTTATAAGAGACAGAGAAGAGAGAGAGAATAGACGTACCATGACTGCTAGCCATTGCACACAAACTCCAGATGCATGCACCACCTAGTGCAGTTGGCTTACTGGGTGACTGGGGAATCAAACCTGGGTTATTAGGCTTCATAGGCAAGCACCTTAACTGCTAAGCCATCTCTCCAGCTCTGCATAGCCTTTTATTGATCTTGGTAGATAATCTTAAATTTCAATTGATTTCCCAAAGAAATGTAAGACTTTGAGATTATTGTACTGATCTTGAACTTTCTAAAAATAAAAACAGTACAAAAACTCACACTTAAAGAAGAGGAGGCAATCATAGCAAGGGTAGTAGATCTTGTCACCCAAACAGAGAAATCCTCAAAGACCATCAAATTAGCCAACTCTTGATTTGAAAAGAAAGAAGCCAAGGTAGTTGGAACTCTTTGGAACTTGAAATAGGATGCTAGATTTTGTAGTAAAATAAAGAGCCTTACAGTCCCAGAGTTGTAGAGTTCTAATTTAACCTTTCAGAGTGCATGGGTGTTAAACAGTATTCTTAGGACCCTGTGATGCAATGATGTCTCTGTGAAAGCATCCTGCAGCTAGCCATGCTGAAGAGACAAGATGATTTAAATAGCTTGAAAAAAATCACTACTGACTCAAACATGCATTCTTTCTCATCAAAAATGTATATCCAGGTCTGGAGAGATGGCTTAGTGGTTAAGGCATTTGCCTGCATAGCCAAAGGATCCTGGTTCTATTCTCCAGGACCCATGTAAGCCAGATGCACAAGGGGGCGCATGCATCTGGAGTTTGTTTATAGTGGCTGGAGGCCCTGGCACACACATTCTCTCTCTCTCTCTCTGCCTCTTTCTCTGTCTCAAATAAATAAATAAAAATAAAATATATATTAAAAACATTTCTTAAAAATGTATATCCATTTGTTTTTTTACTAGATATTATGAAGAAGTCATGAAGACTGCATGATAATGTTTCACAGAAAGAAGTCAGGGCAAGAACAAAGGACAAAGATGTGCTATCATAAGTATTAAGCAAGAGCAAATATAGCAATATTTTTATTCAGGAGCAAGAGAAGCTTATTTCCATACAAGCTATCTCTTTCTCTGATCCTGTGATACAGGGAAAGAGATAAGGGGAAAGTATGAATAAACTTTTGTGGTAAGTAAATAAAAAAGATTTTCCAACTTGCTTAATTCATATATTTGCTTGACAAACTATACGTGGCTCACCTATTCCTTTTCATCTTCTTTTCCACTTGACATTTAATGACATTTAGCTAACCAGATTATATTTCTAGCTATTTCTACTTATGCAACCACAGTTTTCCCAATAGCATATGAGTTGAAAGGATTGTTTAAAATAGCTGCATCCGCTAGAAAAAGTATTGCCTATAATTCCTTCCTGTTTCCTTTTTCCATGAATATAGGTAAATCCACAATACATTTTTAAGAAGGAAAGAAAATACAAAATGTAGTACCAGGAATGATAAAGGCTCCTACATGTTCATTCATTTGTTATAGAGCAGTCCCTGATACAAAAGTAAAACATTTTTTTTCCAAGACATAGTCTCAAGTAGTCCAGGCTGGACACAAGTTGACTATGTGTGTCTGCCACCACACCTGCCTCCAAAGGGTGATTATTTTAACCTAAAACTATTGTGTGAAAAAAAATTAAGTTTTTATTATCATTAATCTACTGAATCCTATGGATGTTGTTAAATAAACTTAGTATTTATTCTAATTAATTTCACTTATGTTATCATATTTTGGGATCCTACAAAGTAAACCATTTCTTTAGCTGTTCAGGAAGGAAATACATATGCAAATGTTTTTATTGGTTTATGTTGATAGGGATTTTTTGCATGTAAAGATGAAAGGATTCCTACTATATCAGGGTGAGCCAAAGTTAAAAGAAAAAAAAACACATCTATGTTAAAGATTGCCCAAGGGTTCTTGTGTGATTATAAATTCAGGATTGGGCTGGAGAGATGGCTTAGCAGTTAAAGGCACCTGCCTGCTAAGCCTAATAACCCGGTTCCAATCTCCAGGTCCCACGTTTAGCCAGATGCAAAGTGACGCAAGGGCGCAATGCCGCACTTGCCCACAAGGGGGTGTGCACATCTGGATTTCGTTCTCAGCAGCTGAGAGACTGCTGGCATGCCCATCTCTATCTGTCTCCCTCTCCCTCTCCATCTGTCTTTCTCTGTGTCTCTCTCCAAAAATAAATAAAATAATAACAAAATTAAAATTCAGGATTGCAGAAAGCTAGAATGTTACACATCAAGAGCCAAATTATCTCTGACTACTTTTAGCTCCCTTAGTAGTCGTTCATTGTTCACCCGTGTTTGACCCAATGTCCTTTCAACTACCAGGCAGAAACTTTCAAAAACATATTAACTTAGGAGACCACTAACTTCACCAACTTCAAAGCTAAGTGTCATCAGATAACATTTGAGACCTAGGACTGAGATTTCCCTGATTCACTATAATCCACCTATCTGATATTCCCATCAATGGATTTGGAAAATGCCTTGATTTATGACTGTCCTTTGTTCTGTAAGTATAAATGCTTTATAAAACCGACTCTACATTAGAACGTGTTATATTTAGCCCAGAATGAATTATTTATTTATTATTTATTATTCCTTATTCCTATTGAGGTGAGAGATGTGTTTTCTGTTGACATTAGCTATGAAGTTACTGTTTATCAGCTTCAATCCAAACCTTGTAGACCCTCCTTTTTCCTTGCTGGCTCTTGCCAAGGTATATGTCTCTTTTGTGTTGGCTTTCCATTGGTCTTCCTGGTAGATTCTGGCAAAGGAGTAGGTTCCTGGGAACATATAGTTCCTTTTGGGGGGTGGGGGGAGGAAGGACAAGTCATTGCTCTGTCCTACCTCTGGCTTTTTTGTTTGTGTCATCTAGCAGTGATTCTTTTTCCTAGATAAGACCTGTTTGTTCCATTGGCTCATGTTAAATTTAGCATGCACTTTTTCCAGTAATTTCCATCCAAAACCATGCCCCTTTTCTTTTAAAGACAACAGTGTCAGAGATCCTATCCTAGCTCCTTGGTACCTCTCTTCTGAGCACAGAGATACTAGCAACTTCTCCCAGAGGTTTGTGCTGGTTGGTTTTCTTCTAAACCTCTAAATATCAATAATCCCAACAATTCCAATGCTTTCCTGTTTTGTTCTACAACCATAAGGAATAAGTAACAATTCCTTGCAGTTGCTAACTTTATAACAATTCCTTGCAGTTGCTAACTTTATGGTATATTGATACTACTCTTTGCCCTTATTA
Organism: Orientallactaga sibirica; assembly: GCA_036365145.1. Taxonomy (NCBI): domain Eukaryota; kingdom Metazoa; phylum Chordata; class Mammalia; order Rodentia; family Dipodidae; genus Orientallactaga; species Orientallactaga sibirica. The sequence goes on along the minus strand of JAEOAD010000015.1, from coordinate 35,313,563 downwards.
TTGTCCAATCCTGATATTTTTTATTTTTAATTTTATGTGTGTATACATATGTTCACATGCAACTACATGTATGTGGAGGTCAGAGGACACTCTCACAGTGTCTGTCTTCTTCTACCTTCATTATTTTTGAGCAGGATCTCCTCTTGTTGTTCTGCTTCTGTGTGCAAAACTAACTGGCCCAAGTGCTTTTAGATTCTCCGGTTCTGCCTTCTCCGGTTGCCATAGATGTGCTGGGATTACACACAGGAACACCACTTTGTGTCTTTTACATGGGTGTTGGAGAGGAGCAAACTAAGGTTGGCAGGCTTAAGTGAGGCTCTTTAACTGTGGGGGCATCTCCCCAGCCCAAATAATTCTGTACCTCATACAACTTCTGCATATTGTGAATTTTCTTTATATAAAAACAACTGGTGTGATTATTGTTTCCTTACTGCCTGATATAACTTAAAAGAAAATGAAAATGTCAAAACTTTATTGATATGACTTGATTTTTCTACGTAGTTCTTATTCCACTTTCTCCATTCTTCCCTTCAGTAATCTATTATGTCCAATGGTTACTGGCTTAGAAAGCAGAACTCATAACAGAAAACAGAGAAGATTAAATAATTGGAAGTTATGTGGAAAATGGAAAAAAACATACAGAATAGATTATGGAGAATATTTATTAATTACAGTTAAACTGATAACTTAAACAAATCAGTAAATTGAAGTCATGAATTCAAATGTTTATACAGTTCAAGCAGGCCAAGTGTAAAACAGGAAAAAAATCAGCAGTAGAGTAAGATTAGATTCCAACTGATACTTCAACATCAAGGACACAATAGAAAGAAAAATAACTATAAATAACTGAGAAAGTCTGTGCATCCAAAGGGATGGGCAACAGCTTGTTGATTAATGCCATGTGAACTTTGAATGTGGAAAAAGATGCTAGAAATTTTAAATGTTACTCGAATCTTGCCATTTGTAAAGGTCACACACTCAACTTTTGGGCAAGTGTGGTAAGGGTTGACAAAAAGTTTGGGGGTTGGTCTGGGACATTGGCTATGATCCCTGAAAAATATTTTTGGATTCTTCCTCAGTGTGGGTCTAATCAAACATAAGACAAGGGTGGAGAAGACCAGAAATTCCTGGGAAATGTGGACTTCTTTAATCTAGAGTGCTATCCTTTACTTCAGTATAGATTCGAAGGTTGCTTTGAATACTGTAGAGTAAAATGTCTGGGTAAAGAATTTAACTAGAATAAAATCCAGAAGCGTCACAGAGATTCCTACTAGTAAGTAAATGGACTCCTGTATCTTTGAGAAATAGTTCAACTGACAAAGGACCCAAAAGACTTCCACAGAGTTGGGGTCCCTGTATGGCCAGAAACAGCAGAGTAACCTGTTTATAAGTTAAAAAGCTGAGGATAATTAAGAATTTTATTAGACCTTGACAACAAGAATGATGGATGGTACAACAATCAATTACCTGGATGGAAAACTGAACGTAAGAAAGAGGTAAACACATATTATTGTATACTATTACACATGACTGACAACATCAAAATGAGGATGCAATCTACTCCTGTTGTTGCTTTCATAAGACTTCCCCCCCCCACACACACACCAAAAAACAAAACAAAACAAAACAAATGAAAACTCAGACGCTGCTCCAGAAACGACAGGGTTTGGGAGATGAATGAGATTGTGCCATCTTTCAGAATGGTAGCTAGTCTAAAATCATTAATGAAGTTAGGAAGTGAAAAGTAGTTGAAAGAAAAAAGTGATGGCATACCTGAGTTGGCATTTTGTGACTCGTATCTGCTATGATAAGGGTGAAGGTTAAAAACCCTGATTCATTTGTTCTTTAAAGGGAAGCGTTTCATTTGTAGACTACTGCTATTCTGCCTACTTTCAAAGTTATATTTCTAGCCTTGACTTCAGAATCTGGATTCTTAGCTCTTATTATCACACTTGACATCTTGACTTGTTTATCGAATAACTCAGTCCCTCTAGGATCAGACCAAACTTTATTCTCTGGCTTATCTTTAAACTCATTCTCACCTCATTATTTTCCTCTTGATCATGAAAAAAGTCACACACTAATTGCCCATGTCAAACATATTCATTTTTCTGCCATTCAACTGTTACCAATTCAGTACAATATCGATTTCTGTCTTATAACCTATATTTGTCATGACTACCCTTAAACAACCCCAAAAGTCTTTATTGGTACAATTAAATTAGTTTCCCAATCAGTGGTGTACTATAACCAGTCTACAAACTCATGGGAACAAATTGTTAAATTTTCAGGAATTTTATGAACCCCTGAATGTCATGTGGGGAGCAGAAATTGTTAGAATTGGAATTATTTGTGTCATTAAAATGAGCAATGAAATCAGTGATTTATTTTCTTCCTCCACCCATGAGGCAAGTTTTTAAACATTATCTGTATATCATGGCCTCTGTTTCCACATCTGTATTCCATCCATTTCATTAACCTCACAGCAGCCTGTGTAACCTTCTGAACAGATGAAGAAACATGGCTTGCCTCTACCACAGTTAAAATCCTCAGACAGTTCCCATGGGATCTATAATCATCCACATTTCTTCCCCAGACCAATAAACTCGACATGGTCTATGTTTCCTCTGTGACCTCAACTCGTATGGTTCTCTGTCGTTTCTATTCTTGATAGGTTGACCTCCATTTTTGTCTCTAGAACATCAAACTATTTATGATTTAGAGACTTTGTACTGGCTGTCATTCTAGGAAGGGCCTTCATTTTGATTTTATGTGGTTTCTTCCTTCACGTCACTCAAGTTTTAGGTACAATGCTTTGAATGGTCTGGTCTAGCTCCTCCTACATTGTGCTCTATCACATTTTATAGTTTTATTTCAACCCTTTGAAACTTGCTTATTTGTCTCATTGGAATATAAGTTCTTTAGATAACTTTTCTCCCATTACTTTTTCCTCAATATCTGACAAATTACTGACAGTTGATAATATGTTTGAACATAATGAAAATAACCTATTTTTATCTCAGATCTTACTGTCAATCAAAAAATCAAAAAAATGTTTAGGTCTTTCTTGTGTGTTTATAATACCACACACACAAAAAAAAAACCTTTATTTGGGTGAAAACAAAACATCCTGGGTAATAAACAATATTCTTCCTCTACAGCATAAAAACCCACTGATGAGAGATCTTTTTAGTTTTATCCCATGTCCTAGGAAATCAGAGCATTGACATATTGAGTCCCTCCAAAAGTGCAATATGGAATAAAATGCAGACAGACGCTAAGAAATATGAATATGGCATTTGCCACATAGTGATTTATGTTTGCTTTTCTGTTCTGTTGTTATTCAGATGCTAAGTCCCTCCACAAATCCATATAGGATAAAAAGCTCATAGAAGCTGGGAGGCATGAATGTGATGTCTGCCACTTTGTAATTTATCTGTTTGCTTTTCTGGTTTTCTTCTGTTGCTACTCTTGGTGGTGGGGATGGCAAGGAGTACATTTTTAAGCATCTTCTGTTCCCATTACTCTCTTCATTTCCCCACACAATAGAGAGCTATATTACTGTTCATGAAATTAAATTGGTATTGTGGTTAAAAATGTTTGTGGGATTTATTCCAGGTGGAAGGAATAATGTACATTTTCTTGTTTTGGAAATAGAGCTACAACCAAGTAGCAAAACAGTGGATAAGAATGATTTAAGCAGTACAAAAACAATTTCTTCATACAAATTGAGATGTATTTATTATAAGACTGAAAATTGAATTCACAAAATTCCTTTTTATGGCTGCTCTGTTTTCCTCCTTGGAACTAAAGGCCTAAAATCTCATTAGTAATAACATAATATTACAAAATTATCTTCTGAGGTGGCTGGATGTGTGGGAGGCTTTCCCCATTTGCTGAGCATTATTATATTCCTTGGGGCTAATGGGTAGTGCTAAATTGGAAGACAAAGGAGACAGCTAGGCTCTATATTTTGGGGTTGGGATAGGTTTTGGAATGGGGGTAAAGAAAAGGTCAAAAGATTCTAGAAACAGAGACTGAGGAGAAACTGATGAAGGGTGCAAGAAGGCTATCCAGTTGTCCTCCACACAAATGAGATGAAAATCCTATGGCAGCTCAATAAGATTTTCAGTGTATTTCTATTGCTCATGGTGGTTTTGAGATGGAGATTATCTGGAAAGGACAAAATCTAGGTTTTATTAATCTTTATGGACTTAGTAATTATAAAGATAAGGTTTTCTTTAGCCACAAACTGAACCATGGGAAATGTTTTCCTTGATTTCCACTTACTTTTCTGTCCTCTTCATAGACAATAATAGCAAGTCTCCAGATCCACAGATATTTTTCAAGACTTTATTCTGACAGTTTTAACTACTGGCTTATGTGCTTCTCTTGCTTTCTTCATCATACTTCATGTGTGTGTGTGTGTCTGTGATTCTGCCCACAATCTTACTCTATTTTTGAGTTCTCTTCGCTGGAAGCTGCCTGTTTGACGAGTATATGTTCCTTTATCATGTTTATAATAACTATGTGAATGTTCAATATGATTAAGGACCTCACTGATCTGGTTCATGACTATCCCTGAAGAACACCTCTGTCCTTCTGCTAGGTTTCTTACTCATACAAAGGTCTTGACCCAAGTTTCTTCTTCTCTGAATACTTTTTCCTCTACTACTCAGCTGCACCTATTTGTTCTTTACTCATTTTATTGTATTCTTTGAGTCATTTTATTACTTTTTACTCCCCTGTTCCTATTGTCCATCTGATGTTGTTGGCCAGGAGGTGATGTCTACCCTCTACTTATGTCATAATTTTCCCCTGCCATCATGGTGCTTCCCTTCAAATCTGTAAGCTATAATAAGTCTTTTTTTTCCCTGAAACCTACTGTTAGTCAGGTGTTTTTCTACCAGCAATGGGAACCTGACTGCAACAGGGTGTAACACCTGCTGGTGTCTAGCTAAATGTATATATTGTGCTCATCAAACTGCCCAGTAAGCACTTTTCTTAATGTTCACACCCATATATTATTGCTACTCTCACGTTTGGTTAGAGAAACTTCTCTTTTCAGATGGCAGTGGCCTCAGGGATGACTCAAAAGGCATCATAGTGCTGAGAAGAAGTAACAGAGGAGTGTTCAGCACTCTCTCACTCCTTCCCAGGCTCAGGGTCCATTGCGGAAGAGGTGGCAGAAAGAACATAAGAGATAAAGGAAGGGTAGGACTGCTTACAATGCATTCTTCCAGACACAAAATGGTCTGGATATCCATGACCTCACAGTGCCTGGCACTACCTACACAAGACCCTCACAATAGGAGGAAAAGATGATGACATCAAAATAAAAGAGAGGCTAATTGAAAGGGAGGGGATATGATGGAGAGTGGAGTTGCGAAGGGGAAAGGGATAGAGGAGGGAATTATCATGGTTTATTTTCTATAATTATGGAAGTTATCAATAAAATATTTTTAAAAAGAAAGAAAATGAACATAGAGAGTGGTTTGCTGACATTGAGGCTCCCCCCCAAACATATTATATCCTTTACCATTGTGATTTATAGAGCATATAGAAATGCTTTCCTATCTCAACAAAATAATTGAGTCATTGGCTGAGAGCAAAGTAAGAGCTTGTCATGGATTAGGAAAGGGTTGGAAAGAAACATCATGCAGAACAAAATAAAATAGATTGGCATTCTGAGGCAGAGTGGTGAGTTAGGAATTCAAGGTCTTACACAATATCTGTGCTGGTTCATACTGAGTGTCATATTTGTAGGACAAGAAGGGCAGATTACATGATAGGTCCACAGCTTGAGTATTTGGACCAGGTATCGAGGGGGCTGATGAGTGAGCCATGTAAGTGGCCTCAGAAAGAAGATGTGGGTTGAGAGACTGGAAAGGTACACAGGAGTTGAAAGAGCAGGAGTGCAGGAGTGTGAGGAAGAAACAGAGCTACAAGGGTAGTGATGTGCTGGGTAGGTACAAGGGTGTGGTGAAGGGATTTGTTAGCTGAGGTTGGGATGTAGGGAATGTTCTGGAGTTGACGTCATCAGGAAAGTGAACCAACCATATTGGATTGAATGATCCCATCCCTTTGACCTTGGCTTCATTGAAAGGGTTTATTCACTTTATGTCAATTCAGTAAATAATTATCTTGTGCAGGGGCTGCATTAGTCATATTTGGTCTGGATAAAGGGATGTTGGAGGGCTGGAGAGATGGCTTAATGGTTAAGGCACTTGCCTATGAAGCCTAAGGACCCAGGTTTGATTCTTTAGTACCCATGTATACCAGATGCAAATGGTGGCTGGTGCCACGTGTCTGGAGTTCGTTTGCAATGGCTAGAAGCCCTGGAATGCCCATTCTCTCTCTCTTTCTCTCCCCTTTCCCTCTCTCAAATAAAAAAAAATGAAATTAATTTTTTTTTTTAACCAGATGTTGGGGTCTGGAAAGACAGTATAAATGTTTGAGCTTTTGAGTGTCCAAGTTCAGTTTTATGGTTAATGTTAATTAATTTCCATCCTGGACTTAGCTATGCTTTAGTAGCCCTAAGTCTGTCCTTCCTCTCTCCCTCCCTCAACTACTTCCTCTCTTCTTTCTCCTCCTCTATTCATACTTAAGCTTCATCTTAAGAAATGACTTAGGAGTGAAGAGCTCCAGTCTAGAATAGCATTCATTCTTAAAGGACTATGCTGATCTCTTTCAGAGAATGGGTCTCATTCTGTAAGTGCACATTTATGAGAAGGACAGTATGCTTAAAGTCTGACTGATCAGTCTAGTCTCTGGTCCTTTTGAGAGAGAACTTGTCAATTGGAATCATCCTTTAATCTTATGAAGTCAAGAAATGAACATAGGGTAGACACTCAATAGAAAACTAAATCAGTACTGTAAAGCCCACTCTTACACGATTTATAAGAAATGTGCACTTGACTTCACATCTCAAATCTCCCTAAAGTCTCACTTTGTCTCATCAACAAGTTCTCTTCTCACTTCTGCCCTTTTTGTCCTACACTTAGGATACTCAAGAAAAAAAAAATCAGGTTCTTTAACCAAGAGTGAGAGGAACACTGGTTAAAGTGGATAAATATATACATTTAGAAGCTTTTTATTTTTATTTACTTACTTCTGAGACAGAAAGAGAGAAGAGAGAAAGAGGCAGATGTTGGGCCCTAAGAGGCCCCGGTGTGAGGCCTAGTAGTTCTGAGCCTAGCTAGAGTTTAGCGACCTGTCCTTGGCCTACTCCCGCTTATGAGGCCTAGTGAAACTTTATGAGCCTGACTAGAGTTTAGCGACCTGTCCTTGGAGTGACTCAGCACAGAAACTGCCTCCGCCCAGCTACTGCTGATGTGGTGAAATAATATTGGCCCTTACACCTTTCTCTCATCCTTTTTCCCACCCTCTTTCTCAAAAAAAAAAATATATATATATATATATATATATATATACCCTCTCATTACAATAAAAGTCGAGTCCCTACTTCGATACGGCTCCCAGCTCAATGTGGTTTTTCTCCCCGGTGTTTTAGGGGGGAGGGGTTTGAGCTGCCGACACCTGCCTTCCTGCTCAGCCTCAAGAGAAGCGGCTGGGCTGGCTCTCTCTCTTCCGCTCTACCTGCTAGCAGAGAAGAACCGGCAGGCAGAGAAATAGAATGTACACCCCAGGGTCCTTCAGCCACTGTGAACAAACTCCAGATGCATGCGCCCCCTTGTGTGCATGTGCAATATTGCATCTTTGCATCACTTTTGCATCTGGCTACTAAATGGACCTGGCAAGTCGAACAAGTGTTCTTAGGCTTCTCAGGCAAGCGCCTCTCCAGCCCTGGAGATGGACACAACCTCTCCAATTGCAGGATTTGTGGCTTGGTCAGATTGTAGATGACTTTTCTCTCCCAGCCTTACTCTTCATAAGATGATATCATTAAATTTAATAGGCTCAATTTCTACCTATACATAGATTATAGTCAACTATAAATTTTAATCCAAACAAGTAACTTGTTTATGCTTTAGATACATTTGTTCAATTACTAACTATAACTTTCTGAGAGACTATCACAATAATAAACCAAATGTCTTGAACCTTGTATTTATCTAATTTTAATAGTCATGAACACATCAACCATGCTTATGGAAGCAAATGCATTTAGTTTGTCCTTGACTTAAATTATAGATGATAAAAGAAGCCAGAGAATGATGTTCAAATTGTTGAAAAAAACCACTTTTGAGTTTATAAAGCATTAGCTAAATGATATCATTGACTTAGCCAAATAAAGAAGGTCACTAAGTCCTCATGTTTTTCTTGCAGATATCTTTTACTGTATGTGTCTGTAGTATACATTAATGATATTTGTCATTTGAACTTATTACATATAAGATATTTATCAGATTCATTGAGCAATGACTCATTATTTATGAAATACTATATTAAAATTCAATGCATTTTTTAAAAATACCTAATTATTGTTGAGAGTATCTCTACATATATTTTTCAGGCACTTTTATATGTAAGATAGGGAAAACAAAATTACCCTCAACTTCTTTGGATCATGAACTATTAGTTAATTAAAAATAGATACTTAGAGCTAGAGAGATAGTTCAGCAGTAAAAGGCACTTGCTTTACAAAGCTTGATGGCCTGGGTTTGAGTCTCAGGTACCCAAGTGAAACTAGATGCATGAAGTGGCACAGGTATCTGGAGTTTGTATGCAGTAGCGGAAGGCTCTGGTGTGCCTATACTCTCTCACTCTCTGTCTGCCTCTTTCTTTTTTCTCTCTCTCTCTGTCTGTCAACTAACAAACAAAATAAATAAGATAGATTTTTCAAAACAGACACTTAGCGCTGAAGAAGTAGAAGCAGGAGGATTAGAAGTTCAAGATCATCCTTGATTACATAGTAAGTTTGGGGTCTGCCTGGGATATGTGAGACTATCTCAAAAATAGACTCTTATTCAAGATAAATATTGAGAATAATATTGATTCATTTAGTTTATACCTTGGGTTTGTATTAGGAGATAGCAATTGCCACCCAATGTTTGAAAGGATAATGTCATTGCATTAAATCAGATCCCTCAAAGAAAGCAAGCAAAGTGAAAGCAGGAAAAGAGTGCAGACTCAAGATATTTGAGTATCTTTACCACATTCCACCTCTTTCCTCACTGCAAAGTAGAATAAGACTGTGCACCATGGTGATGAATATTTCCTACTTATTTCTATGAACCCAGATGAACAGCCCTGCTAAGTTATAAACATGTTCTTTTGTGAACTTTCATCGGTTCAGATGTTTGTGCTTGGAGAAAAGAGGTTTGTTTTGTTCTGCCCTTTGCCAGGTTAATGTCTTTGTCACAGAATTCTTGTTAATCATTATTACAAAGTTTTCCCTGTCTTATAGGAAATAATATTGAATTGGAAAACTCCCAGAAAATAAATTGTTAATGTGATCATGGTGGTTACAAAGTTTCTGAACATTTTCACTAGATTAAAATTAATTAAGGTTTTTGTAAATCTAATTGTGTTTTGGACACAAGGAGAAGCATGTTTTAACATTAATCTGCAGCCTTAAGGAGGCTGATAGAAAGGAGTGAAGCCCAATATAGCTGAATCTACCTGTGGACATTGTTCTGTGGCACAGAGGAAGCAGGTGTTCTCTGTCTGTGTCCTTTGTAGGAAGGGCCCATTACTGACTGCAAAAAATGAGCATAGCTGACACAAGGTGGCATATGACAACTGGAAACTAGAAAAGTCTTCACAGTTCTAAATAGTATATTATTTAAAGAACTATCTTATCTGTGGGCTTGGGCTTATTTGATATTAGTGAATCAGAACATTTAATCAGTATCACTGCTCACGTACTTTCCCTCCTCCTTCCTGCATCGTGGCTTCTCATTTCCATCAGTACCTCTCTTCTTCCTGACTCTGCAATGTTAGTGTGGACACAGAGCCCGGTCTTTGATTTTCTTCTCATCTCTATATCTTCTCATACTCTGTGTGGCCTCATGCAGTCTGAGGAGTTTAAATACCATGTACTATGAATTTACACTCAAGAGCTAGCCCAAACACTAGAGGTTCATTTATTAAACTGCTTACTGAACTGTCCAGATGGGTGTCCCCTAATGCCCATTCTTCCAGCTCTCTGACCATAGCAGACAGATCAGGTTATGATACAGACAGTGTCTCAGTCTAGATTTAAATCTCCACAATGGCTTCCCATATAATGGCGTACTAGGATCTACATCATATCCCTCCACTCTACTTCTGCCTTCAGTTCTAACCAAAATTTCCCCTGGTTATTCTATTCCAAGCCTGATGACATTTTAGTTGTTTCTTAGATGTGTTTTCTGCACTGTTTGTCCCCTTCTCAAATCTTTCTATCTCTCTTGCTCTTCCTCCTTCCACCCCCTCCCTTGCTCCTTTACTCTCTCACTCACTGCAGATTTGCTTTAAACTCACTATGTAGTTCAAGATGAGAATGATCTTGAACTCCTGATATTCCTGCTTCCACCTACCAAGCACTGGGATGACATGTTCGTGCCTCTATGCCTGGCTTAAATGTTTCTTTCTCAATGGGCAGTATTGTGTTCCTGTTTAAGAGAATGACTCACCCCTCCTGCTCCTCTCATCCCTCTCATCCACTGCCCTTCTCCACAACCAGCTCATTGTACACAGTACATTTTATTTTTATAGTCACTCCATTCCTACAGTGAACATTAAACAAATCTCCACAAAGAGAAGTATCATTCTTGACACTACTCTTGCAACTTTTATGTAAATCTCATTTCTTTTTCTTTAAAATAAATGTTAGTAACTCCAAAAAAGAAAAATATCTTCATCATTCTTATTTTATGTACTCTAAGCACAAACTGAGATAATTCTTTAATAGATAGTTGATCAATTTTTGATTTGGAACATTAAATAGTTATGAATTACTTAGAAATCAATCTTATCACTTAATGTCTAATCCTCTCCTAGGATTTACATATTCAATAAAGGAAAATAGTATTTCTGTGTGTTCATTATACCTACATACAGAGCACACCTTCAAATACATAGTAGGCAAAAGCAACTGTTGAATATATAGTCACAAAAGACAGAAATAATAGATATTTTCTGAATTGATGAAAAACTGAATAGAAAGAAGATCAGCATGATGCTGACTATGCTGACTATGCTGACTGTGGAATCCTCTCATTTTCCTAAGGCATGGCATGTTACTCCACAAAAACTACAGGAAGCAAAGATGTCATCTGTTGCCATCATTTACATATTATTCAATCTAGCCATCCATCAATCAAACTTACTGAGTATTTGGACAGCATTTGTAAACTTGTAGTGTCTAGTTCTTTACTCATTGAAATGTATAGACTTTCTTACTGACTATATTATTTACCTGGAAATTACCTCAAACAGGGTTATTGTAATTCTAATTATTGTGTTATTATTAAACTCATTATTTTTTACTTATCTGCATATTTGTGTATTTGTATGTGCATTTTATGCTTCCTTTGTCTAGCTCATAAACTATTTGAGATCAGAACCTACATCATATTTTTTTGAATTCTAATTACAAATATTATGGATTGTATAGCATTTTTACCCCTTAGTTTCTTATGATCCTAGGTTCAGAAGTAATTGAATGTCTAAAAATCCTATCTCAAGCTGGCACAAAAATATAACCAAATGAGTTACCAAGTATTTCCAAATGTTCCAATTATTAAGAAGGACCTAGAACAATATAGATCAAAATGGTTTGCATTAATTTTACTAGAATTATAAAACTTTCAAAAAGCAAGATTCCAAAGATTCTCTGTCCATATCTCCAGAATTGGGTGTCAAAGGAAATAAGGTTTCATCTACACAAACCAAAAGTCACAAAAGTCAAAGACCCGTGGCTTCAGCAAAATACATAGCAATTAGGCAAAAACAAAGGTTTAGGCTTTAGTTAGGTTAGCATAACAAATGCCTTGGAAAACTGAGTTGTAGATGGTAGAATTTTAAGGATATATGTTAAAATGTTCTGGTTTAAATCTAAGTTTCCAAGAATACCTGCTAATCAGATACTCAGCTACATTGAGGAAAAAGTGAGTGATATGATGATGCTTGTAAAATTCACCTACAAGCACCATGCATTCTCATTCTTTTCTTTCTGAGAGACATAGGAAGAAATATCAGCTTTGAAAGAAACAGAAGCCTGGAAGGGGTATTGGATAAAGATTCATTTTCCAAAGACCTAAAGACCAGCAAGTCACTGCTGATCTAATCTGAAATAATAACTTAAGAGTGAAAAATCATGTTAGTGTCTTAAACTTGTCACCAAATTATTCTTGAAGATGTTATGATTATTTCCTAGTAATGACTTTGTAAATTAATGTGTAAGTAACACAAACAAAAAAGGTGGTATTTCAGAGTGAAATTTCATCTTCAATTACCTGTGTGATAGACATGATTATAGGATAATGTTTTCTAACTCTATAGTAGTATTAATGAGCCATTAGCATTTCATTTCAAACAAGAAGCTGTTTGCCTCTGTGAGCATGCAGTTTGATTCAGGTCTTTCTGCTGTTGTAGCAGAAACAAGTCTTCCATAGTCTAAATAGAAACCTTTCAAGGTATCCTGGCTGCATGTTTCTGAGTTGCTTTTTGCTGGTTAAGGATGATGAGTCCTGCCTCACCCCCATCCAGGGTGTTATCTAGGGCACACCCACATATACCATGAAAATATACGTTAAAAGCTAGGATCCAGGCTGGAGAAATGCTTAGCGGTTAAGGTGCTTGCCTGCAAAGCCTAACTCTCCAGGTTTGATTCCCCAGTACTCACATAAGGCCAGCTATAGTGGCACATGCATCTGAAGTTTATACGCAGTGGCTGGCGGCCCCGGCATAACCATATTCTCTCTCTGTGTATCTCTTTTTTCTCTCTATCTCTGTCTACTTACAAATAAATAAATCACTATTTTTAAAAAATATTTTTATTTATTTATTTGAGAGAGAGAGAGAAAGAGAGGAGAGGCAGAGAGAAAGAGAGAATGGGTGCACCAGGTCCTCCAGCCACTGCAAGCGAACTCCAGACACATGTGCCCCCTTGTGCATCATGCTTACATGAGTCCTGGGGAATCAAACCCAGGTCCTTAGGCTTTGCAGGCAAATGCCTTAACCACTAAGCCATTTCCCCAGCCCCAATATAATCCATAAATGAGAGGGAAAATGTGACGTTTGTTTCTCTGAGTCTGGGTGTGATGGTTTATATTGTCAACTCTGCAAGACCTGTGAAGGATTATGTAGATTAGGATAGACTCCATGGAGGTCTGTGAGTGATTATTTTGAGTTGGTTAATTGATGTGGGAACACAATTCCATCCTAAGTTGTAGGATATTATTCTTTTACAATCAATGCCTTCACTCTAACTGTAGACACCCTTTGAGACCTAGAATTGAACTTGCATTAAGTCAGCCACTCATATGATGAAGGTTTCAGTTTGATTTGGCAACTTGAGCTCTAAGGCTGAAGAGAAGATTTTTCTAAACCTGTAGATTACTTATGTACATCTGGAGCTGGAAATTTCATCTTTGAGTTTATTTTTTTCCTTTGTTACTTTATTCAGAGTTACTAAAAGCAATGAGCCAGCAACATTATATTCCTTAATTTTGCTCAGTCAAAAAGTTTATGTCACTAAATTCCTTACTTCTCATAAGAAATGAATCATTATCAAATTATCTCTCATGTAGTTCTTTAAATAGTGCACACCATGGATCATCAGTATTCTCCTTGCTACCAGAGTGTTTAGTAACCACAGGCTTAGCTGAGTTGGAGAGCCAGCTCCAGATACCATCTAGCCCAAAGGACAAATTCACCCCTGCAATTTTGTTTCTCTAGAAGCACTTCTGACAGGGTTCTATAGAGGAAGAAAACCAATAAAATGAAGACGTGTGCATATGTGTGTATTCTAAAGGTGGAGCTTTGAGATTGGCTTACATAATGTGGCTGGACAATCCAACAATGGGTATCTGCAGACTGGAGAGTCTGAGAATCTAGGAGCTGCTTAGTGCATGAGGCCGAATAGTCCCTAGGTGGCACTGAAGGCCTGGAGAGTTCCTGGAGAGCTTGCTTACCCGCAGTCCAGATTTGAAGGCCAAAGAAGCTGTGTTCCAATGTCAGTGAAGACAGAAGCAACTGGGTAGATGCACTCACTAGTGAGGGGCAAAGGCCAGCAAAGAGAAAAGATGGATTTTTTTTTCCTGGCACTTTTTATGCATAGGTGACCACCAAAAGGCATGCCCAAGGTGGAGGAAGTCCTCAGCTCTCCTTTCTGATGTGCCCTCGCAGACCTGCCCATGAGGCATGTCTCAGATTTGATTCCTGATCCAATAAAGTGGACAACAAAAATTAGTTATCACACCAGTGTTGCAGGTTTTTCCTTTCCAGTATTTCTCTCTCTTCACTGGATCCTAGTTTCGTATCTCATGTTGACTTCCTTATTACGTTAAGGTGTTTCTGTTCTCTAGTGATTTATTCAGGAGTTTATTTTTGTTCTCTTTGTTTTTCTTCTCTTTAAATTCTTTGAACATATTCATAACATTCTTTTGAATTCTTTGGCATTTCATCTAATTCACCCTCATTGGAGAATGCTACTGTGGGATTAGTAATTTTTAGGAGTCATGTTACCTTAGTTTCTCATATTTCTTGGTTTTTATTTCTTGGCTCTTGTACATCTACGGTTGAATCATTGGTTGAATATTATTTTAAATCACTTTTCATTATTTCAGTGCAAGTATTTACAATGCTCATGAGGAACTAGGTTATGGTAAGGCTCTGGTGTTATTATTCTATGCTACAGTGATATCCAGGATATCACACATCATCTGAATTACTCTTTTGAAAGTAAATTATTTTATATGAAAAACAATCACTATCAAAGGGTGAATTGTGAACATATGACAATAGCCAAATGAGAATCACCTCTTAGACTTTAGTTATTTTAGGAAGTACAGAAACACTGATAGTATGGTATTCACTAAGATATTATTTACTATGAGTATGAGCAAATGGGAAAAAAAACAAATAGGGAAATAGAAGTAGAGCAATAGGGAAAAAGGGGTAGGAAGCACTTTTGGCTAAAAGTAGAATGAAAAGAAAGAGGTAAAGAAATGCAATCAAATCACCTAAATGAGGCCCAGGTCTCAGGAGTTTGAGGCCCCACAGGCCCCACAAACCAGGCTAGCCAACATTTTGGAAAACTATATCAACATAAAAGCAAATAAAGAAAGGTATACAGGAAAAGAGAAGAAAATAAGAAGAGAGAAAGAGGTCAAGAACCAGTAGGCCAGAACTGATCTGCTAAATTAACTTTAGACAGTAAGTAAAAGAGGAAAAATGTGAAGGGGAGTCATGGATTGTCAACTTGGTAAGATTTAGAATCACCATGGAAACAAATCTCTGAGTATATCTGTGAGGGATTTTGTAAATTAGATTAAGTGAGGTGGAGAGACTGACATAAATGTAGGTGGCACCATTTTACAGCTGAGCATCCTGGACTCCACAGAAAAGAGAGAGCTGTGTGAGCATAGCATTCATCTCTTTCTGTTTCCTGACTGCAGACTGAATGCTATCACTTGCTTCAGGCTTCTACCACCACCCCTTCACTGCCGTGGTGGATTGCATCCCATCATACTCCAGCTAAAAAGTAACTAATAAAAGGAAATACCTGAATGGTAGTATAGAGTGTGAGTGCAGTCAATCCTGGCATTCTTTCCTGGTCTCCCAGATATTTGGTAAACCCTGGACAGCACTTTTTGAGGTCAGTTCACAGATGCCGGTCTTGTCAGTGAGTGGTCCTTTACTGATTGGATCACAGATGCTGGTCATACCTGTGGGTGGTCATTCAGGAATCCAGAAGATCACACCCCTGGTCTTCCCCACGTTCCCCATGCTTGGAACCTGTGTCTATGCTCCTTGCACACTATCTCTGATGAGTTTTTCATATTGCTGTGGTTCTGAAGCAAAGGGTCTTCCCTGCCACCTAGAGACTTTCTGCTAGTGGGAATTCAGTATATAATTCTGGCACACCTGCTCTGAATTACCTAAGAGTGCGGCTCACTATGTATCTGGGGTTGTGATGCCTTTGACTCAGCAGGAGTCTTATTTTATTTTTTTGTTAGCATACAGAGAATTGCATTTCATTGTGGTATTCTTCAAGCAAAATTTTTGTTTCCTTTCCCTCTCTCTCCTCTATCCCTTTTGCTCTCTAGCCACACAGCTCTAGTTGAGGATTTTCTGGTGTCTCTTCTTCATCTGATGCTGTCTGCCACATGTACCTTTGTGTCCTCTGTCTCCTTCCTTTTTTCCTCTTCAAAATGCCTGCCACTGAGAATACAGTGTCTATATTCTGTCTATAACTGGGCTCCAGTCACTTCCCTCCACTGAGAGCTGTCTAGACTGTGCCAATCCCTCTGGGACAGACTATATTTTTCCTATTCTGTTTTATAAAGTTTCTTATTTTACTTTGTCAGTAGACGAGAGATTTTATTCCTCAATAGCAACTTCTGATAATTTTCCCAATTTCCTCCAGTTTAGCAGATCATGCCAACATGACATCAGCTACATTAGATCTCTTTATTCTTTTTTTTAAACAACTTAATGAGGTTTTATTTAGGTCTTCACAATTGTGTGGCAGTTAGGAA
Source organism: Orientallactaga sibirica (assembly GCA_036365145.1). NCBI lineage: Eukaryota > Metazoa > Chordata > Mammalia > Rodentia > Dipodidae > Orientallactaga > Orientallactaga sibirica. The sequence goes on along the minus strand of JAEOAD010000015.1, from coordinate 35,296,911 downwards.
AGTCAATTTGTACAACCCTCCCCAAAATACCCTGTGCTCAATATGCATCACTCCTTGCCCTCTCTCCCCATTCCCTCCATTAGCCCTAAGCAACCATGGTCTTTCTTCCTCCCTTCCTTCCTTCCTTCCTTCCTCCCCTCCCTCCCCCTCCCCTCCCCTCCCTCCCCTCCCCCCCCTCCCTCCCCCCTCCCCCCCCCTCCCTCCCCTCCCTCCCCCCCTCCCCCCCCCCCCCCTCCCCCCCCCCCCCCTCCCCTCCCCCTCCTCCCTCCCTCCCTCCCCCCTCCCTCCCTCCCTCCTCCTCCTCCCTCCCTTTCTTTCTTTCTTTCTTTCTTTCTTTCTTTCTTTCTTTCTTTCTTTCTTTCTTTCTGTATTTATATTATTCTAATGTTACATTCATGATGGTGACTCCAGTAGCCTCTTCCCTGTCCTCCCCCCTCCGAAGGGACCCTCATCATCAGGTAATGTGGGTCATGCATTGTGGGGGTAGTCAACAATTATGGGGGATAGGCAAAGTCTCTGTGCGTAATGACCCAACTTGTGGCTCTAATAATCTTTTCGACCCCTCTTTGGCGAATTTCCCTGAGCTACTCTTTATTCTTAAGAAAAAGAGGGAGGGGATATGATGGAGAGTGGGGTTGTGAAGGGGAGTGAGGGTAGAGGAGGGAAATATCATGGTTTATTGTCTGTAAGTATAGAAGTTGTCAATTAAAAAAAAAAAACCACTTGTTAAACTGGGCGTGGTGGTACATGCTTTTAATCCCAGTACTTGGGAGGCAGAGGTAGGAGGATCGCTGTGAGTTCAAGGCCACCCTGAGAATACAGAGTGAATTCCAGGTCAGCTTGGGCTAGAGTGAGACTGTACTTTGAAAAAACAAAAACAAAACAAAAACACTTGTTAGATGTAAATGCAATAATTCATAAGGTTTTAATACACATTGTAACTTTTAAATTAATAAAGGTGATGCTAGAAAATTTGATAAAAGAAAGGAATTCTAAATTTATGTGATGAAAAAGAATAAGAAAAATAAAATGAGGTTTTACAACCCCAGAACCACAGTGCACCACACTCTCATAAAATTTAATAGGATTCTATATTATACTGCATATGATGTGTACATAGACAGTGGTGATGAAAGAGTTTGCTTTTATTCCACTGAGTATTTCACATTTTTAATATTTATTATTTCAAGTAAGATGTTCCATTTTACTAAAGTCCAGATTATATGAAATATACTACCTTTGAACTTCTGATATAGAAAATGTGTAACCCCTGATGTATCATATTTCTACATGTTCAAATATATTAAATTAAGTACCTCATCAATTATTTTCTATTTGAAGTTTTCCCATCATTGGCTCAATGCAAAATTTACCACTATTAAAAAAAAAACTACACATTGTGTTTATTATATAAAAAGAGCCACAAGTTATGTTATCTTTGAGCTTCAAGTTCAGAAAATGATACACATGTGGGATGTTTTATGTTTCATGTTGGTAAAGCTAAGTTAATAATGTGAACGTTCCTCTCTCTTTGCAGTGTGTAAGTTCTTTTACTGATACATAGCAGACAACACTTAACTGATGCCTTTGATCCACCACGGGGGTTTGCAATAAGGACTGAAAATTATTTTATATAGGAAATGTTCTGTAGTCCATATTTCTGCTCAGTCATAAAAGAAACCTAATGGTTTAAAAAGTAACATAACACACCTCTCAAATTTTCATAGAAGTACAGACATTATCATACCAACATATGATCAGAAGTGCTCAGATTAAAACAAAGTGGAGCACAGTAATTTCAGAGGCAATAACTATAAAGGCAGCAAGCATTTATAAAAGTATTAGTTTTTTTAAGCTTTACAGAGATAGATTTTTTTCTCTGCATGTTTCCCTTTAAACTAACATTTACATTTTCACAGTTCTCTCCTTTTGTAACATAAGGTAGATGAAGAAAACTATGAATCTATACATAAAATGTTTGTAGTTGTTAATGTTCAAAATAAGCATTGGTGTGATGGTATTTAACAATGCAATTTACTGAAATTTTCCTCAAGACATGTGTGGCACTATATAAATCACAAATAAGTAGACTTCGTTGCTTAATCATCAGTAAGCACACAAATGAATGGACTTTAAAAAGTTTAGTTCTGTTTACCTTTAAAACTTCTCCTTTTGCTGACATTCTTGACAGAGAATCTTAACTCACTCTTCTGCATGTCTGTTTTCTATAAAGGGTTCTTTTGTGTTTGCTTTGGATCCATGACTAAACTTGTCATATTCATACCTTCAGTTCTCTTTTTATGTTAATAAGAAAAGTCTTTCCTTTTGAAGGGTTTGTGTGAAGTAAACACTTTCTGTTATGTTGATATTGTAGATATTCTGATTCAAATAGTGCTACTACCAAAAGTCAAGACCTGTAATGTAAAGAGATAATAGACTAAAAATTAATACACAATAATGTAAGATAAGTGTGAAAGATTTTTAAGTATTTGGTAAAATATAGATCCAAGTACACTATAGTAATTCTTGATCAAGGCAAATTCCTGAATAAATAAGAATTAGCTAATAACTTTGGTTTTAACTTTTATTTATTCATTTGCAAGGAGAGAGTTAGAAGAGAAACAGAGAATGGGCATACCAAAGCTTCCAGCTGCTGCAAATGAACTCCAGATGCATGTGCCCCTTTGTGCACCTGGATTTATATTGCTACTTGGGAATGGAACCCAGGTTGTTAGCCTTTGCAGGCAAGCCTTAAACTCTGAGCTATCTCTCCAGACCTAAAACAAAGCAATTATAACTCGTCTTTCATTTTGTCAAAGTGTATATACATATCCATGTGCCATTTCATTTTACATAATTTTTGTTTTCTCATTGAAGTCCTAATTAATTTAAATATAAAAATTTCCACAATAGTTGTACAAATCATAATTGTTATTATTTTTAGAAATGTTAAAAGTATAATGGAAGTATATGCAGTTCATTTATTGAAATATAATGTATTTAAAAATATTAATATTTATGAACTTCAAACATTACTGTATTATTTATATTTTTATCTCTTTTACAACACTTTTCATTTTATAAAATTTATAAAAATACTCTTTCACTCTCACACCTGACATCTCCATAACTGGATGCAAATTAAGCCTGATTGAAGAAAAAAGAGACATAACTACGGGACCTGGCATGCTTTTTACTTGTTTATTTATGAGTGCTAGAATGAAACAATCCAAGTATATGAGAAAAGAATATCTTATAGCCTGAAAAGGATAGAACTGATAAGACACTAATATTTTTCTGACTTTCAAAGAATCATCACAGGCAATCTCATTATTGAAAATATTAGTGTTTTTCTTCTGAAACATTGCTTTGTATTTAGTTGATTGACACTATTTGTGACCACTATTTGTGATTTCTTTTAAACTAATGAAGAAATCTGCCACAGGTAACAAAGGACTACTCTTGTTCCTCAATATAGAAACTTATAGTAAAATCCACCTGTCCCTCCAGAATAGGCTATTAAAATTGATTTATTCTATTCTTCTAGTTGTATCCAGATTACTGGAAGGCCTGGGTGAGCTTAACGGAGTTCGCCATTTCTGCTGAATTTGATAGCACTTCCTTTATATGATGTGTGAGAACAACTAAATGGATCTGTTTTTAACCTCTGTTAGATGGATCACAGCCACCAACAGAGTAGCATGATCATGAAATATGTATTCAGAAGCAAGGACAGTACAGAAAAATTAGGTGTGTCTTATACATAACCAATACTCTATTTATCTTTTACCTTTCTGAACAGCTTTAAAGTGAGGTAGTTCCTCGCTTTTTTTATTCTGGACCATTTTTTTAAGAATATTGCATTATGAACAAACTTGGATGATAGTGCCACCTTGTAGATCTGTTTAAAGTCCTTGAAGACAGAAATCATCTGTTTCTCTGAAATTAAGAGTAGACGTACCTACTTACTAGGGTAGTAAAAATTCTTTTGTTATTCCTATGCAGGAAATTAGTAGCAGGTCTTCTTTCCACTCATTATAAAAGGTTTGGGTTTCTTGAGTTCAGTGTGTCCCTCATATAACATAATTTATCATTCATTCAGGTCCATTTTTGTTGGTCCTATGAAATTTCAGTAAGTTTTCATCACATAAGTCAATTATTCAATGTGGCCTCCACATGTAATCAAAAGACATGTTAAACATGAAATGCATAACACAGATATCACAATCACATAGTACTATGGTTTGAATTTGAAATATTTCCCATAGGCTCATGTGCTTGAGCACTATGTCCATACCTGGGTACACCGTTTGGGGAGGTTGTGGAACCTTTAGGAGGCAGAGCCTTGCTGAAGGAAGTGGATCACAGAGGGTGGGTCTTGAGGTTTTATAAGCCAACCCCACTTCTGCTTCCCAACTATGGATATAATGTGACCAGCTGGCCTTTTGCTCCTGCCACCATGCTTTCCTGGCCATAATGAACTACACCCCTGGACATATAGGCCAATATAAATCCTTTCCTTCCTTTAGCTGCTTCTTGATGGGTATTTGGTCTCAGCAACAAGTCAAGTAATGAATATACATAGCATACTGTTGTACAGTAAAAGTATGATAAGCAGGAGTATATCTTAAAGATAACAAAAGATAGAGCACTAAACACATAAACCAGTAGCTTGATCATGTGTTGTCATTAGTAAATATTGTTACATGAGCATCAACAGAAACATGCAATGCCTTGACATTGCGACAGCTACAACATCACTAACTGATATGAATTTTCTGTTCCATTATAATTTTATGAGGCTACAATTGTAAATATAGTCAGTTGTTGAATAAAATATTATACATTGCATGAACACATGTGGGTGAGCACATGTGCATATCAATCTAAAAATACCAAAGAGATGAGTGTATAGTTTTACTCTTCACTTATCTATTAAAAGTCTAGAATCAGCCAGGCGTGCTGGTGCACGCCTTTAATCCCAGCACTCGGGAGGCAGAGGTAGGAGGATCGCCGGGAGTTCGAGGCCACCCTGAGACTACATAGTTAATTCCAGGTCAGCCTGGACCAGAGTGAGACCCTACCTCGCAAAGCCAAAAAAAAAAAAAAAAAAAAAAAAAAAAAAAAAAAAAAAAAGTCTAGAATCATTCTTTAATATATCACAAAATCTTAGCACCCTAATATGCTTTATTCATTTCAGGAGACAACATCATTACAATTCACTATGCAGACAAGCAGGCATGCTCTGTTCTTCTGAACCTAATTATCTAAATCCTCATTAATATGGTTGCACAAAGGGAGAAGCAGTATTCAATTAAAATAATTATGAAGCCTACAGATTCCCCTGCTAGAACACAAATAATCATATTTACAGAGGGCTTTCTGTGTCATTAACAAAAGCATCCCCATCATAAGTTGGAAAAACACAATACAAATTGTACAAAGTCTGGTAAATCTAGGCACAAAATATTACCACCACAAAGATATATAGGCTTGAAGCTCTATAACCCTTTTGAATAATTCTTAATAATGATGGCCCCAGAATTACTCAAGTTATTGCTTAGTGACTTCTATTTTTCAGTAGCAAGGGTTTGAGATCACTCTGTCTGAAAAACAAAGTAAGGTTTAAAGAAGTCAGATTTGGGCTGAAATATGGCTTAGTGGTTAAGCGCTTGTCTGTGAAGCCTAAGGACCCCGGTTCAAGGCTCGATTCCCCAGGACCCACGTAAGCCAGATGCACAAGGTGGTGCATGCATCTGGAGTTTGTTTGCAGTGGCTGGAGGCCACCCATTTTCTCTCTCTCTCTCTCTCTCTCTCTCTCCTTCCCTGCTTGTTTCTGTATCTCTCTTGCAAATAAATGAATGAAAAGCAGAAAAAAAATTTTAAAAAAGAAGTCCGATTTATGTAGAGGTCATTCAGAAAATAGAATCTTCCCACTCTAAGCTACAGTTTGGCCTTCATTCTTCCTTACTTTCTTTAATTTTTTTCTACAACTAGAGAGTCTAAAAGCAGTTGATACAAATATGAGTTGATACAAATACTGAGTTCAAAAATAATTCTGGGCCGGGCATGGTGGTGTACACCTTTAATCCCACTTGGGAGGCAGAGGTAGGAGGATCGCTGTGAGTTCAAGGCCACCCTGAGACTACTTAGTGAATTCCAGGTCAGCCTGGGCTAGAGTGAGACCCTACCTCAAAAAAACAAAAAAAAAAAAATTCTGGAAAATTTATTTTCCTTAAGTTTATGCCTTAAGAAGTGATACATTCTATTATCTTCCCTGCTGGTTTTTAAAAAGTAGTACAAAAACTTTTACTTGTGGAAAACAAAGAAAAATAAAGTACCACTTTCCCCCCATAATTTTTCCCGATTGAAGCTGCAATGAATACTGGCTATCCATAATCCTTTAAGCATCTTGGACATAAATTTCTATGTTATAGCAAATGTGGACAGATATTCTATTAAAATGTCTTTCAACTCTTTTTTCTTATATTAAACAGCACCAAAAGAAGTGACATTATAACCTATGAAAATGGTCTTTGACTATACCTTTCATTTGTACCCTGTGATGATGAGTATGTATACTGAAAGAGGAAGAAAGAAAGGATAAGCCAAAGGGTGCTGCTAATTGTTGAGTTCCTTTCATGTTATAAACAATTTATGAATACTACCTATGTGTAATTCAAAACAATTATGAAAGGCACAATTATATGTTTTTAAAACAGTGAAAAAATTAAATAATTCTATATTTGTACCCAATCATTAATGTTATTTATTGCATGTACTTCTTTAAGGCCCCACAAGAAGAAAATAGCAGTTAACAAATATATAAAAATTGAATTGTATGTTCCAGGAATCCCATTCCTGGGTTTATTTGACGAAAAAGGCGTATCTTCATATGTATGTTTTATTGAGACACTTCACAATACTGTGATGGGAAATCAGCAGGAAGCCTGTTAGTAAGTGAATGAATAAAAAATAGTATATGAGCACTACAGAATATTATTCAACCATAAAGAAATGAAAGTGTATCATTTGGAGAATGGAGCTGGAGGATATTATGCTAAGTAAAAAAAAAAATGACTTAGTCAAGATTGGGTACTTGCTCTCATCTGTGGAAATTAAAAAAGAAAAGATCTGAATACAAAGAGGAACAATTAGGGAAGAACAGAAAGAGAACCAGTAGGAGGAAGGACAGGAGAAAGCAATAGAGGGTAGAAGAGAGGGTCGATCTTATTAAAGTACAATATATGTTTGTACAGAAATATCAAGGTGAGAATCACTAATCTGCACAATTAATATGCATCAGTAATCATAATTTACAAAGAAAATGGCTGAGTTAAGATTTGCACCAGGATGAATGAACTAAGGAAATCATTGAAAACCTTGATAAGGCAGTATCAAAGTGAATGTTACTGTTAGTAAATTGGTATGGAAAGTCCAAAATATGGAGGACAAAATCAGTAAGGAAATTGAAACACTGAAAAATAACCAAACTGGAATTTTGGAAATAAAAAAAAATCACTCAAATAAAGATCACAATACAGGGTATCATCAATAGACCATTCATAATGTCAAATTTCAGAGATGGAGGACAAAGTTGACATAATAAAACACACTGACACATATAAAGTGAAGAACATCAGGAATATGGACAATATTTCCAAGAAGTCTAGGATGTATTCAAGAGAAGAAATATTCAGGCCATGTAGTAGAAGGAGTTGAAGTAACATCTAAAGAACTGAAGAATTATTTAATGAAATCATAGCATGGAATTCCCAAATTTAGAAAGAAAAGTCAGTATGCAATAGCAAGAGTCATTCACTACCCCAAACAGACATGACCAGAAAAGAACCTCTCCATGACACATCACAGTCAAGACGTGGAAAATTCAAAGTAAAGAAACAGAACATACACAGGTGAGTACATCAAAATACCTTCAGATCTTTTATTAGCATCCCTAAAACCCCCCAAAAAGCATACAGTGTATAGCTTAGGTTGTGAAAGTAAACAGTTGCCAATGAAGAGTGCTTGTACCCAGCAAAATTATCTTTTAAAATTTATGAAGAATTAAGAATATTCTAAGAGAAATACAAATTAAGCCAATTCATAACAACCAAACCAGAAATATAGAAAATTCTTTAAGGAATACCATATAGGGAGGAAGGAGACAGTCTCATCCATGAGAATTAATGTGAGAATATACACCAAGAGAGGAGCAGAGGAACAAAGACCTGGAAATAAATCAGCAATGTTCAATGTAACAAGCCAAATATTCCTCCAAATTAACAGGGCCTCCTCTGAAAATATATGTAATTGTAAAATAAATATAAATAACACAGCCAATGAGAATATCATTAACAAAATCATAGCGAATGTATTCTCAGAATAACTTTAATGTGAATAGCTTCAATTCCCCAATAAAATCTGAATTTAAGAACAAATCCAATTAATGTGCTGCCTCTAAGAAGCTCACTTAGCGAAAATAGTTCTCTGGGTGACTTCAATACCCAGCTCTCACCAATTGACAGGTCATCACAACAAAGAAATAGAGAAGCCTTTGGGTTAAATCAAAGCAAATGGTCCTAAAAGATATCTGCATAGTATTCTATCCAAATACATATATATTCTACCAAAATTAAACCAAAATGAAATAAACCAGTTAAACAAACCTATGACAACTCACTAACATCCACCTGTGGAGGCAACATGAATGACTGGGCAAAAGGCCATTGCTGATAGCTGATGTTAATCTGGGTGACTCTGCTGTTGAATGTGGATCATCCTTGTGGCAGACAAACACAGGGAATAGCTTAGCAACCCACAGCAAACACATTCTTTTCCTAACAATGCACTTAACTATCTGGAAATGCCACCTGTATAAAACTGCATGAATAGCTAGCTGCTTTAAACAATAGGACTAAGTTACTCCCCTTGACAAACCCTTAGTAATGTTCCATTTCTATTCAAACATGCTCCAAAATATATCTGGGATTGGAAGACAGAAGGTTGCTCTGGCCTGGACTGATGATGCATACATTCTCAGTAAGACAAACTCTAAATGAAAATTTAAGGAACATTTCAATTTACCATCTTATTCCTATGTATGACATGTCTGTATTTATACATTTATATGATGTACATTAGATGAATCATGGGAAGGTAAATCCACATAAAGAAAAGCTTATGCAACTCAAGTCTGTCAATCAAAATAGAACACCACCCAAATTACACCCTTTAACAACTGTTGTGGTATGAAAGTAAAGTATTTCCCATAGGTTCATAAATTTGAACATTTGGGTCCCTGTTGGTGGCACGGTTTTGGAAGGTTGTGAAACCCCTGAGGCAGTTGAGTCTTTCTGGAGGAAGCGGGTCACTGGGGCTGGTTTGGTAACCCAGCCCCCACTGTTGTTTGTTCTCTGCTTCCTGCCTGTTGATTCGATAACCATCTCTCTGTTCTTGTTATGCTGCCCCTTGAACTGTAAACTGAATTAAACCCATTTCCTTCAATGCACTGCTTTGGGTCAGATATTTTATCAGAACAAGAAAGTAACTGATACAGAAAACTGGTTCTGAGAAGTGTGTCTGTTGCTGAGATAAATCTGACCATGCAGTTCCTAGTCTTTAGGATTATAGAGCTCAAGAGAAGGATAGAAAGAAAATAGCAATTGCAGTTTATATTCTGTAGCATGAATAAGTTGTAAAAGCAGCTCAGATCATTTATAAAAAAGTCATTTGTTCTAAAACCATAAAAAAGTTATTTTTTTATTTTTATTTATTTTTTTTGTGGAGAGAGACAAAGAGAGAGAGAGAGGGAGAGGAAGACAGATAGAGATGGGCGTGCCAGCAGTCTCTCAGCTACTGCAAACGAAATCCAGATGCGTGTGCCCCCTTGTGGTCAAGTGTGGCATTGTGCCCTTGCGTCACTTTGCATCTGGCTAAACGTGGGACCTGGAGATTGGAACACCTGGAGATTGGAACCAGCGTTCTTAGGCTTAGGAGGCAGGTGCCTTAACCACTAAGCCATCTCTCCAGCCCAAAGTTTTCATTTTTGTACAATCAAATTAAGAATATCACTTCGTTCTAACTACAAATAAACAAAAAAAGACACAAAATTGAGATTTATTGAGCTATTTTCTACTAATAGCCATGAGAAACTAATCACAATATTTTTCTCAATATTTTAATATTTATCACTGGTACCTTTCATATTCTATCCTGGTCATTTGTCTCTCTGTCCACATCACTAAGTGCTACTAGCTCACAGTTAGCAAATAATTTTACTTCATTATTAAAAGGGAAAATAAATGTCATAGTACTCATCCTACTTTCTGCCCCAGACATCTATCTGTTAAGACGACTCACCTCCTGCTTTCGTGGCTATACCCCTGCCTCCTAACTCAACCCTGCCCCATCATGGATGCTGATTTCCTGGCTGTATGTTCATTGGCTTTGTTATGTTGTATGTATGCATGTCACTTATACGCTTAAAGATGTAGTTTATTATATACTAGGTATTCCTGAATGAAGCTATTTGAAGACAAAATACAATAAAATATATTAAAAATAGTAGATACTTTCTTTCTTCTGTCATCATGGAGCTTCTCCTTAAGACTATAAGCCAAAATAAACAACTTTTCTCCCATCAGCTGCTTTTGTTTGGGTGCTTTGAGCAGTAATGAGAAGGTAATTATATTAAATACAGATTTATCCTTCTAAAGCTAAGAGTGCATCAAACTATAGGAAACACTTTGAGATAATGCATACACTGGACAGCCAAGCCAAACAGAGTATCCAACAGCAAACACTCGTAAGCAGAGAAGACTAGGGAAGTCTTCTATAGCTTATGTAGAAATGCTCTGAAAGTGGCTAAGTTCAAGCCACAATTGCACCTTCCTACCTCTTTACCACAACCATCACTGGAAACTCCAATTGTATGCTAGTTACTGCATACAACTTTAGGTGTGTATATGAGATTGAAGAATCCCTCCTTACACGAGACTGACTCCTTCATAATGAAGACCTTAGGGAAATATGAGGTATTTGGAGGAGTTTGGGAAAAGGTGCTTTACTGAATTGCATGGGATAGGAATCTCTATAATGAAGCATGAGGACTTTTGCTAAGGATAGGGAAAAATTCTATAATGACAAGCTACAAAGTGAGACCCTTGTAAAATTTGTTTTTGCTTATTTGAGTCCACATGATACATCTACATGTTACACCTTTTTAGGAAAATCCATAATCTCTAGGTTCAAAGAAAATGTGGTAACTATGAATTAAATTACTGAAAAATATTTTCATGTTGATATTGACTTAGACTCTTGAGTCCTCCTACACAAAGTCTCATTTCTTCATAAATTCTACATTTTATTATGGTAATAGAAAAAACATAGTAAGCTCTGGAGAGAGTAACACTTGCTTTTGCAATACAAATTTAATTTTAGACAGCACATCTTTGTGATCAGCTCTGAATGTAATAAGCCTTAACATATTTTTCTGGAAGCTTGGCTCATGAGAAATCAGTGACCATATTAAAGTAGATGTTTTGGAGTATCAAAATATGCTAAATCAGATTAGAAAAAAAGAAAATATGGGAGACTGAAATGGCCTTCAACTTGGGTTCTGTGGTTAAAATTATCATATGCCTATGGGCATTGAAAAATATTCTTTCATCCAAAGAACTGAAATGAGCTTTGAAATTTTTTTACCTGGTCTTAAGATGTGTTATACCTTAGGTTAGGGTTAGGTGGATCATATAGTAGTTATATTTTTAATTATTTGTGGAGCCTTCATTCTGGTTTTTTATAGTAGCTGCACCAATTTGCATGCCCACCAGCAGTGTAAAACTATTTTTCCCCATATCCTCACCAGCCTTTGACATCATTCTTCTGCATATGTATAACCAGTTTCCCACAATTTGTTGACGAGCCTTTCTGTTTCTAAGGAGGATTCATGATGCCTTCATCCCAGCTGTCTGTATTTATATTTGTGTATTTTATTCTTTCACTGTGTCGACTTGTCTGTTTCTGAATTGTTGCCTTGCTAAGAGGCAAGGCCTATGGTGTAACTTGAGACCAAGTATTAAGATACCTTAAACACTACTCAGTGTACTTGAGACTGTTCTGGCTAATAAGTTCTTGGAGCTTCCATATAATCTCTAGGATGTTCTTTTTTGTGGTTCTGTGAAGGATATCATTGGAATTTTGATGGAATTTCATTGAATCTATATATTATACTTGGTAGTATGCCATTTTTATATTAATTCTGCCAAATCATGAGCAAGCATAGGGAGTCTTTCAATTTTCCAGTTGTCTTCTTTTTTTCTTCAGTCTTTTAAAGTTTTCACTGTAGAAGTCTTTCATATCTTTGGCTGAATTTATTCTAGGTATTTTAAAGCTGATGTAAGTGGAATTTTCCCAGATTTCTTTCTTAACAAATTTGTTGTTAGCATAGAAAAAAGCTACAAGTTTTTGTATACTTATGTTTTATATACTACTGCTTTGCCAAAAGTGTTAATGTGATCTAAGAGTTTTAAAGAAGAATCTTTTTAAATACGTTTATTTATTTATTTGTAAGCAGGGAGAGATAGAGAGAAGACAGGCAGAGAGAATGGGCACACCAGTGCCACCAGCCACTGCAAACTGACTCCAGATGCATGTTCCACTTTGTGCATCAGGCTTTACGTGGGTACTGGAAATCAAACTTGGATTGTTAGGCTTTACAGACAAGTGCCATAACCGCTGAGCCATCTCTTCAGCCCTAGCAGAATATTTAGAGTCTTTCCACTATAGGTTCATGTCATCTAAAAATAAGAATAATTTGACTTCCTCTCTCAAGTTGTAATGTCTTTATTTCTTTCTCCTGTCTTATTGCTCTAGTACAAGCACTATATTGAAGAAAAGAGTATGGAGATAGTAACCACCCTCATTTTGTTCCTGATTTTAAAGGAAAGGCTTTGATGTTTTTCTCATTCAGTATATTTACTAGAGGTTTGTCATATGTATCCATTATTATGTTGAGTTATGTTCAAGCTATTCCCAATATCTTCAGGGATGTTGAACTTTCTTAAAGTTGCCTTTTATGTATCTACTGAGATGATTATGTGATTTTTTTCCCCTTAAATTGATCAATTTGTTTTATTACGTATGTTGATTTACATATGTTGATTCATGTTAATATACTTGCAATAAAATCAATTAGCTCATTATGTATGATTTTTTTTGTTGTTGCTTTGTTTTTGTTTTTTGAGGTAGGGTCTCACTCTAGCTCAGACTGACCTGGAATTCACTATGTCATCTCTGGGTGGTCTTGAACTCACAGTGATCCTCCTACCTTTCCTCCCTAGTGCTGGGATTAAAGGCGTGCACCACCATGCCCAGCTATTATGTATGATCTTAATGTATTATTCAATTAAGTTTGCATATTTTGTTGATAAATTTTGCATTTATGCTTATAAAATAAAATCATATATGGTTTTCATTTTTTGTTTTTTCCATATTTGATTTGGTATCAGCATAAAGCTGACTATGAAGATTGGGTTTTGAACATGCTCTTTACTTTTCTATTTGAAGAAATAGTTTGATTGGTAAAACTCATTTTTTCCAAAATATTTTATTTATTAGACAGGGTGGGGAGCAAGAGATCTTTGAGGTTTTTCATATTTTATTTATTTAAGAGGGGGAGAGGGAAGAAGAAGCTGATAGAGAGAATGGGCACATTCCAGCCACTACAAACGAATTCTAGATGCATGTGCTACCTTGTGCCTGTGGCTTATGTGGGTAGTGGGGAATCAAAACTGGGTCCTTAGGCTTCACAGACAAGTGCCTCAACCACTAAGCAATTTCTCCAGCCCCAAGGGAGAAAGAGAAAGGGAAAGTGAGAGAGAGAGAGAGAGAATGAATGAATGAATGAATGAATGAATGAATGAATGGGGGCACTAAGACCTTCAGCCATTGAAAACAAACTCCAAATATATGCACCACCTTGTGCATCTATCTGGCTTTACATGGTTACTGGGAAATCAAACCTGGGCCATTAGGCTTTGCAGGAAAGCATCTTAACTGTTGAGCCATCTCTCCACCCCATTCGTACAACTCTTACTTAAATGTTTTGTAGAATTTAAAAGTGAATGCCTTTAGTTCTTGGCTTTTCTTTGTTGAGAAGCTTTGTTATTATTGCTTTAACCTTATTGTTTGTTGTGGATTTATTTCAGTAATCCATATTGCCTAGTGGAATATCTTCAAGGCATACACTTGAACCTCACAAAGTTCTTCATCTACTTATACAATCACACTGATTCCTTTGGGATCATCTTTTCCCCAGAAAGCATTCATTCCTGATAACATTTTTGACTTTATCTTTGTTTTAAAATTGTACCTTTCAGCCCTCCAACTAAAACCCTTCTTAGTCCTCATTTCATTTTCATACCTTGGGGTTGTTTTTTTATTTGCTTTGGATCCACTGAGTTAAATTAGAGCTGCTTGCATGATCATAGATGAGAGGTTATTTACTGGAGAATGGGAAATTTACCAATGTAAATTATTGGAGTTATATCGAAACCTTGGGCTAAACTTCATTGAAACTCAAGTCAGTAACTCAAACAAAAAATTTGAAATTTAAATATCCTAACAATATAATCTATACTAACTTGTGATATGTACATGATGAGGAATGATGGAAGGAAAATATTAGTTTTTGTTTTCCATAATGAACCATTATGTTTCTATAAGAGCAAAAATATGTATGTACAAATATAGTAAAACACTGCAATTTAGTATATAATAGTGTCAAATCTGAGCTGAGATGCTTCAGACATCATTCATTAGTGTTATATGGCATGATGAAATGCACAGTGCACATGTGTGTTCAGAACCAAGAGAGCAGTGAAGAGTAATGAAACAGGCAAAAGCTGCCAGAAAAAAAAAAAAAAAAAAAAAAAAACCCTCAGATTCATCACATGTTTGACTTTTTTTCTCATTGTACATTCAGAAACTTTTTCTGCTGTCAAATCTTTTTTGACCCAAACATTCACTTATATGACTCATAAGGGGTCATGACCCACAGTAAAAAGTTGGGAACTAGATTTATTTGATGATATATAGTATAAGAATCGTACAAAAAATACTTCCTAAAACTGTATTTAATAGTCATGTCTCAAATGATTCAAAGACTACCATTAGATTCTTAGCAAACTAAATTTACACACACACACACACACACACACACACACACACACACACATATATATATAAATAAAAAAAACAGATTCCAGAACAAATAATAATTTTCATCTAGAAGTACTTGGAAATAAAAGAATTCTTCTTTAGGTATAATTATGGTGAAGGCAAAGAGAGGTAGAAGAAAGAGAGAATGGGTACACCAGAGCCTCCAGCCACTGCAAACAACTCCAAAAGCATATGCCACTTTATGTACTTGGCTTTACATGGATAGAGCCTTCCCTGGGTGGCTGCCTGGGAAGGCAAGGCCAGCACAAGGTGGGCTGGGAGCAGGGCCGAGCGGCCGGCCATTATGAGTCAGGACTGAGCTGGTGGTTGCTCAACAAGGGTAGAGCTCTTCCTGGGCAGCTGCCTGGGAGGCAAGGCCAGCACAAGAGAAGCTGAGAGCAGGGCCTTTGTGAGTCTAGACTGAGCTTACTCTGCTTCACTGGTCCCTGAGCCTCTGGTCCCTGGGGTCTCCAAGGTGCCCCCACTCTGCACCTGTTCTGCTCCTCCCCAAGACACTGGCCTCTCACCCCTGAGAGACCCAGCCAGCTTCCAGAGGGAGTCAGTACATCCTCCACAACCTGCTCAGTTGCAGCTGGGGCACAGTGAGGTAACAGGGGCAAGTACTATGGTTCCTGAGCCCCAAAGGAAAGGCACTACTGGAATAGTAGCTTCAAGAGATACAACCACAGCTCTTGTATCAGCCACCAGCCCAGAGCTACTGGTGCACTTGAAGCTTCCACAGCCTGTGCATCTGTGGATACAACACCATCCCACTCCAAGCCACTTCAAACCCAAAATAGTACACTTACTAAAGATCGTACAAGGGCAAATTCTTGCTTCCTCCTTAGGGAAAAAAAACGCAGGGGGGGGGTACTTTTACTACCGAGAAGGGTAAACCACAATGCAAAAAGAATGCACAACAACAAACTGAGCGATCGTCACCAAGATGGACTAGTCCCATAATGGAAGTCTCCAATGAAAACATAGAAGAAACAACAGAAATAGAACCCCCAAATGAAAACACAATAAGCTATGTGACCCTAACCAAGCGCATTGCTGAACTGGAAGCAAGCTATCAAAAACCAACAATTGCATAAATGAAATGCAAATACCTTTTGTCACTAGGCTTACCTTAATGGAGACAACCCAGAAAGACAAATGAATTGAAGGTGAGTCAACTAATAGAGGATCTCAATAACCAGCTGAATAAGCTGAATGAGCATATACTCAAATGCAAGAATGAACTCCAGGAAGCAACAAGAAAATCAAACCTCAGGCTGGAGAGATGGCTTTGCAGTGAAGGTATTTCCTGCAAAGCCAAAGGACCCAGGTTTGATACCCAGTTCCCATGTAAGACATATGCACAGAGTGGCACATGTACCTGGAGTTCATTTGCAGTGGCTGGAGACCTGGCATGCCCATTCTCCCTCCCTCCCTCCCTTCTCTCTCTCTCTTTCTACTTCTCTCTCAAATAAATAAATAGAAATAAGAAAATCAAACCTTGACTTGAAATTGGACCTCAAAAAAGAGATAGACATGATGGGGAAAAACACAACAGAAAAAAAAATCAAATAGAGCTTTAAATTTTTTTTTGTTTATTTATTTATTTGAGAGCAACAGACAGACAGAGAAAGAGGCAGATAAAGAAAGAATGGGTGCACCAGGGCCTCCAGCCTCTGCAAATGAACTCCAGATGCATGTGCCACTTTGTGCATCTGGCTTACATGGGTCTTGGAGAGTCAAGCCTCTAACTGGGGTCCTTAGGCTTCACAGGCAAGTGCTTAACTGCTGAGCCATCTCTCCAGCCCCCAAATAGAGCTTTTAAAAGCACCTCTAAAAGCCCTCAATAAACAGAAACATGTGGAGGATAGAACCTTTGGGCTGGAAGACAAGACGAATGAAATTAATCAGAAGTGCCAAAACTTTGGACAAATTCAAAAAGTCATGCAAAAAGAATATGAGGAAAATTTGGGATACCCTAAAACAACTAAACATTCAGATCATGGGTATACCAAAAGGGGAAGAATTTCAGGCCAAAGGCATGGTGAACCTATTCAGAAAAGTTACTAAAGAAAACTTCCCCACTGTCTCAAAAGACACACCCAGACACAAGAAGCTCATAGAACACCAGAGTGACCAAAGAAGAAACTCTCCAAGGCACATCATAATTAAAACCATGAACTAGGAAAACAAAGAGTGCTAAAACCAGCAAGAGGGAAACAACTCATTACATACAAAGGCAATCCCATCAAAATTACTTTAGACTTTTCAATGGAAACCCTGAAAGCCAGAAGGGAGTGGAATGGTATACTTCAAAGGCTAAAAATCTGGGGCTTCCAACCCAAACTATTGTACCCAATGAAAGTATCCCTCATAATAAATGTGAAAGTAAAACCTTCCATGATAAAAGTCGGCTCTACAACCATATGAACACAAAGCCAAACCTATAGATAATTCTTCAGGAAATACTCCACATAGAAGAGTTGAACAACCAACCTCAAGAGCCTACAAGAGGAAGAACAAAACCAAAACTAGAGCAGGCATGAAAATGCATAAAGCCCCCAAAAGCACAAAACTTCATAAAGCCTCCAACATAGTGGAGATTTAATAACAAATCATAATTATAACCTTAAATATTAATGGTCTTAACTTACCCATCAAAAGACAAAAGTTAGCAGATAAGAAAAATGGACCCTTCTATCTGCTGTCTTTGAGAAACCCACTTCACCATTAAGGATAGACACCTCCTCAGGGTGAACGGATGGAAAATGAGTTTCCAAGCAAACGGAAATAAGAAACACATAGATGTGGCCATATTAATATCTGACAAAATAGACTTAAAACCAAAAGTCATCAAAAGGGACTGTGGTGATTTGATTCAGGTGTCCCCCCATAAACTTAGGAGTTTTGAATGCAAGGTTCCCAGCTGATGGAGATTTGGGAATTAACACTTCTTGGAAACAGTGTATTGTTGGGAGTGAGCTTATGGGTGTTATAGCCAGTTTCCCCATGCCATTGTTTAGCACACTCTCCTGTTGCTGTTGTCCACCATATGTTGGCCAGGGGGTGATGTCCACCTTTTGCTTATGCCATCATTTTTCCTGCCATCGTGCAGCTTCCCCTTGAGTCTGTAAGCCAAAATAAACCTTATTCCCCACAAGCTGCTCTCAGTTGGGTGATTCCTGCCAGCAATGTGAACCTGACTACAACAGGGAAGAAGTCCACTTTTTACGCATTAAGGCAAATTATCCAACAGAAAGACATCGCAATCATAAATTTATATGCGCCAAACACAGGTGCACCACATTTTATAAAACACAACGTATTCAATAACAAATCAGAAATAAATACCAATACCATCAGAGTAGGGGACTTCAATACCCCACTATCATCAATAGACAGATCATCCAAGCAGAAAATCAACAAGGAAATAATAGAGCTTAACAACATCATAGATCAACTGAACATAACAGACGTCTACAGAACATTCTACCTCAATTCTACAGCATACACATTCTTCTCAGCAGCCCCCAGAATCTTCTCCAAACTAGATTACTTATTTATCAGGACATAAAGCATACCTCCATAAATTCAGGAAAATTGACATTACTTCCTGTATCATTTTGGACCATAATGCATTAAAGCTAGAAATCAAAAAGAGAAGCAGCATAATTTACACCAGCTCTTGGAGACTGAATAACATGCTATTAAATAATGAATGAGTTGTGAAAGAAATCAAAAAGGAAATTGTAAATTTTCTAGAACTGAATGATTGTGAAAACTCAACATACCAAAACTTACAATGAAGGTAGTACTAGGGAGAAAATTCATAGCACTAAATGGCTTCAAAACGAAGTCAAAGGATCTCAAATTCAATAACCTGACAATCCACCTAAAGGTGTTGAGAAAACAAGAACAATCCAACACTAAGAGTTCAAGGCAGAAAGAAATAATTAAGGTCAGAGCACAAATTAATGAACTGGAAACTAAGAAAACAATTTAAAAAACTGACAAAACAAAGAGCTGATTCTTTGGGAAAAAAAATGATAAGGCCCTGGACAATTTGATCAAATGAAAAAAAAAACAGACATCTCAAACTAACAAAATTAAAAATGAAAATGGAGAGACCATGAGAGACATCAATGAAACTGTAAGAATCATCAGGACATATTTCTAAAACCTCTACTCCATAAAATTGGATAACCTGGAAGAAACGTATGAATTTCTGGACACATACCACCTACCAAAACTAAATTCCCAGACAAACCTATTACATACATTGAGATTGAAAATGTAATCAAAAACCTCCTCAAAAGGAAAAATGTAAGACCTGATGGATTCTCAGCTGAATTCTACCAAACTTTCATTGAAGAACTGTAACCACTTCTTCATAAGCTCTTTCACGTAATCAGAGAACAGGGAATGCTCCCCAAATCCTTCTATAAAGCTAGCATCACCCTAATACCAAAAGCAGACATAGATATAGCAAGAAAAGAAAACTATATACCTATATCCCCAATGAACTTAGATGCAAAAGTCCTGAAAAAAATATCCTCGCAAACCAAATTCCACAACATGTCAAAAGCATCATCCACCTTGACCAAGCAGGTTTCATCCCAGGGATGGAGAGATGGTTCAACATATAGAAATCAATTAACATAACACACCCACCACATAAATAATCTTAAACATAAGAATCACATGATTATTTTAATAGATGCAGAGAGGGCTTTCAATAAAATCAACTTTCAACATCACGTCATGATGAAAATGCTGGAGAGACTAGGTATGGAGGGTTTATATCTAACATAATGAAGGCTATATACAAAGCACCTAAAACCTAAATCATACTTAACAAGGAAAGACTCAAAGAGTTTCCATTGAAATGGGAACAAGACGGGGTGCCCACTCTTACCACTGCTCTCAACATAGTGCTAGAAGTCCTAGTCCTAGCAATAAGATAGGAGAAAGATATAAAAGGAATACAAATCGAAAGGGAAGAAATCAGACTAGCTCTATTTGCAGATGACATGATCCTATGCAAGTCACCCAAAAGACCATACAACTTCTAAAGGTGGTAAACTATTTCAGCAAGTGGCAGGATACAAAATTGATACACAGAAATCAGTAGCCTTCCAATATGCAAAAGACAAATATACAGAGAAAGAAATCATGAGACCATCCCATTTTCAATAGCAACAACAACAAAAAAATTAAATACCTTGGAATAACACTAACCAAAGATGTGAAAGACCTATGTAATGAAAAAATAAAAGCCCTAAAGAAAGAAATTGAGGAGGACATGAGAAGATGGTAAGACCTCCCATGCTCCTGGCTAGATAGAATTAAAATAGTCAGAATGGCAGTTCTACCAAAAGCAATATATAGATTCAACACAATACTAATAAAAATGCAAGCATCATTCTTCACAGAGATTGAAAAAAGTAATCTAAAAATTCATATGGGATGGCAGAAGACCCTGCATATCCAAAAATATCCTCAATAAAAGAAATACCTCTAGAGGTATCACCTTGCCTGATTTAAAGCTATATTACAAAGCTATGTAACAAAAACAGCATGGTACTGGCATAAAAACAGACACATAGACCAATGAAACAGAATTTAAAACCCAGATTAGTTCAATTAATTACAGCTACTTGGTTGCCAACAATGTACACTGGAGAAAAGATAGCATCTTCAACAAATGCTGCTGGACAAATTGGATAACCACAAGTAGAAAAATGAAACTAGACCCACTCCTCTCATCATGTACAAAAATCGACCCCAAATGGATTAAAGGCCTCAATATAAGACCTGAAACTCTCAAACTACTGGATGAAAAAATAGGGGAAATTTTCTCTGATATAGGAGTGGGGTAAGATTTCCTGAACAATACACTAGTTGCCAAGAAATTAAACAAACACTCAACCAGGGGAACTCATGAAGCTAAAAAGCTTTGGTACAGACAAACATACCATAAACAGAGCCAAGACACTACCCACAGAATGGGAGGAAATCTTCACCAGCTATACTACTGACAGATGCCTAATATCTAGAATCTAAAAAAAAATAGTAATTAAAAAAATCAAATAATACATTCAAAACATGGGGCAGAGAACTGAATAAATCTAAAGGAAAAAATGAAAAATAGCTAATACTCAACTAAGAAAATGTTCAACATCCTTAACCATCAGGGAAATGCAAATGAAAACATCTATTAAATTCCATTTTACTCCAGAAAGGATGGCTATCATTAAAAAATTCAATGACAAATGTTGGCAAGGATGCCAGGAAACAGGAGCCCCATTCACTGCTGGTGGGAGTGCAGACTTGTACAATAAGTATACAATAAGTATGGAGACTCCTGAAAAAGATGAAAATTGAGCTACCAAGTGACCCAGGCATTCTTCTACTGGGAAGCTACCCTAAAAGCTCCATTTTTCACTGCAGAGATATTTGCTCAACCATGTTTATAGCTACTCAATTCACAATAGCTAAAAACTGGAATCAACCCAGATGTCTATGTGGTACATATACACAATGGAATTCGACTTAGCACGAATGAAAACTGATATAATAAAATTTGTAATAAAATGGATGGAATTGGATTGGAGAGCTTGCTCAGTGGTTAAGGCACTTGCATGCAAAGCCAAAGCACACATGTTCAATTCTACAGTATACACATAAGCCAGATGCACAAGATCTGGTGTTCACTTGCAGTGGCTAGAGGCCCTGAAGCACCTATTCTCTCTATCTACCTCTCTCTCTCTCTCTCTCTCTCTCTCTCTCTCTCTCTACCTGCCTCTCTCTCAAATAAATAAATAAAAATAAAAACTTTTAGAAGAAACTGGATGGACTTGGAACGGATCATACTAATGAACTCACACAAGCACAGAAAGACAAATGCCACATGTACTTCCTCATCTGCAGTTCCTAAACTGGAACAGCTTGAGTTGCAGGGATACCTGATATATAATTTGAGGGACAGATAAGAGGGATGGAAGGGTTTGGTTTTGGAGGTAGGGGAACGGGAGGAAAGGGGAAGATATACACAAAACCAAATCCAAAATGAACTGGTACCATAGAAACCTTCCTACCACATAGCAGACTAAAAGATATAACCCTCAACAGAAGCATGGAGGGATCATCTGGTTAGAAGGGCCCTGAAAAGTGTGGGATGAAATCTAACCCTAAAAAATTTGGCTCTGGCTTGCAATTCCTAGTACAATCCACATTGAGCTGTTCATCAGAGAGACCTACAAGGTTCCCAAGACAAAACAGGCTTCTGTCAAACCACTTGATTACCTGCCTGAAGTAAAAGGTAAGACCCTATTGCTGAAGACATGTCAAGTTGATGCAGAACATTGAGAGATTCAGCTGAATGTGAAAGGAAATTGGTTCTCAGATGGTTAGCCCATACAGTACTAAAAATTACTACATGAGCTGCTGGGGGAAATGGCCAACAATGTCATGAGCAAGCAGGGACACTGCTATATGAAAACACCCAACCACAGAAGATGCATGCATCTGCACAATAGTGGCACAAAGCCTAGGTGGGTAACTAACGACTTTGATTGGTTATGAGATCTGCTCAGTGGAAAGGAAACCATAACTGAAACTAGGAACCAAGTCAGAACCCTATGGAGACCAAGAAAATGGACTCCAGTGAAAAGCTTCCATTAGCTTTCATCCAAAAGTGAGGCTATGCTCATTAAAATCTGTCTAAATTAATAATGCTTACCCTCTTTCACCTATCCTGATTTCACTCTCCATTAGAGAATGTTTTGTTTTTCAGAAAGCAGCAAGAACTGAGGACAACCATGATCTACCAACAATACAAGAGTAAAAAGCTGGATCCCCGACAGGAAATGAACCACCCCTCACACAGCAGTCCAGATGAAACCACAGAGGAAGTGGCAAGATGAGCAAGAGTGGTACTTCCATGGCAAGCCTGACAACCTGGACCAATGTGATGCAGACAGAGACTAAAGAGATTCAAAATGTACCAAAGCAAAATCAGAACTTGCTGAGAACTCAACACTAAAGTAGATTTAAAGCACACCCACCAAGGCTTAGGGAAAAGTTTGTGGAAGAGGAAAGAATGTAAGAGCCACAGGATGGGAAGGAATATACAGAGACATAGACCTCCCCACAGTGACAGACTGTTGCTCTCATAACTCATAACCTACAACTTCATGGTGAATACCAATGATCCCACAAACGAGGACCCTCAGTGGAGCAGGGGAAGGGAGGAGAGAAATTATGGTACCAATATATGATGTGTCCATACAAAGTTTCTACTTAATAAAAAAATAGAGCAGAAATCAATGAAATTGCAATAAAAAATATTATAGAGAATTTATGAAATTAAAACACCATTTTCTTTTTTTTCAAGGTAAGGACTTATTCTAGCCCAGGCTGATCTGGAATTCACTATGTAGTCTCAGGCTAGCCTTGAACTCACAGCAATTCTCTTATCTCTGCCTCCTGAGTGTTGGAATCAAAGGCATGTGCCACCATGTCTGGCAAGAATTTATGAAATTAAAACTTAGTTCTTTGAAAGTATAAACAAGATTATAATCCCATAGCCCAACGAAAAAAAGATATAGACAAAACACAAACTGACAAAATCATAGATGAAAACAGAGCCATTACAAAAGACACCAATGAAATTCAGAAAATCATGAAGATATAACTTAAAAATATAAACTCTACAAAATTGGAAAATCTAAATGAAATGTATGAATACCTGAAGACATATGATGTATATGGTAGTTTGAATGGATGTCCCCTAATACATTCAGGAGTTTATTAAACTTATAAGTTAGATCTCCAGCTGCCTAGCTGGAGGAGGCATCATTTTGGATGGATCTTAGGGTCCAGCCCTAAGGTGTGTTTGAGGAATTCCAGTCTAAAGATATGCAAAGTGCTTGAGGTGTGCTTGCTTATGGTGATGGTTTTGACCATGTCTCTGCTTTGACCTGTGAAAGGGGGCCCAACTTCTTCTGCCGTTATGAAACTTCCCCTTGATTTGTAAGCTTCAATAAATCCCTTCCTCCTATAAACTGTGTCTGGTCTGGAGGTTCATATTTCACCACCTAATACTGACTGCGACAATGTATTAAACCAAGATAAGATCTATAAATAACACTGAGATTGAAGCACTAATAAAAACCTTCCAACTAAATGAGTTCAGGCCCTGATGAAGTTTATTAGACTCCAAATAAGAGAACCAAATCTTCCCAAACTTTTCCATAAAATAGGAAAGGAAGGAACATTACCAACTCTTTTTATAAGGCCAATTCTACTTTGACACCAAAATCAGGTAAGAACACAACCAAAAATTATAGACCAATTCCCTAACCAATTTAGTTGCAAAAAAATTATTAAGAAAATATTTTAATCTTAAAGATAGGAGCACATCAAAAACTAACCCACTGTATCAATCTAAATCAACTTAATTGCAGGAATAGTTCAAGATAAACAAATTTATATAGTTAAATTATATAACCGTACTCAAGAACAGGAATTGCATGCTCATTTGTATAGATGTTGTAAAGGCAAGTAACACAATGTAATATCCCTTCATGATGAAAGAGCTAAAGAAATTTGGAATAGAAGGAACATACTTGAATATAATAAAGGCTATATATATTAAATATATATATCTAATAAAATATTAAATGGCAAAAATCTCAAAGCATTTCCACTAATATTGTAACAGAAAAGAAGCTAAAAGTTGAACTGATTCACTGAGTAAGTACTGTAAGAGTTAATTGCTGAGGAGCTAAACACATCTTTGTCAGCAGATGGAAAAATCCCAAAGACAGACCTGTCCAGAAAGGGCCCAGATAGGTGATAAGAAGGAAGGACAGTTTAGGCTAAAACAAAGTAAAATGGAGTACATGGTTAGGGTGGCCTGACTGCAGGAATGATTGATATGCAAATTGCCATGTCTTCCTTGCTGGGGTCAAAGCTTCTTTTGGGAGCTATCTCAGATCTTTGGCCCCTGGGTAAATAAACTCTTCTACTTTCACTCATACTGGCATTGGAATTATCTTTCCAGAGAAGTTCCACAACATGGCTGGAGGCCCCGGTTAAATTTTCCTTTGCCATGACCTCCATTAATCAGAAAGGACTGCTGCTCCTGAGCCTCTCAGCCTGCCCAAGGTCCTGGAACTGGGAAGCACTCACCCCTGACATGACTGACTTGTGGGGCCCTCTCCCAGGTGGCCCAAGAAGACTGAGAGGCCCAGGATCACTACCCGGATGGAAGGAGATGAGATTGAGCCAGACATCTGGATCAGGAAAGAACTCTGAATTTAAAATTGAGACTAATCAGTTTTGGAATTATACTCGAAGTAATTTCAAGGTTTGGAATTATACTTGAAGTGATTTCAATATGAAAGAGCCAGCATGGACTGATCACCCGCAGAAGATAGCACCTGAAGCTCTGATGTGTTACTGGCATTGCTCTCTCTCCTTTGATACTCAAAGTAATTTTGAGGTCTGGAATTATGTGCAAAACAATTCAAGGTTTGGTTTTGTTCTCCAGAGCTGTAAATAAAACAAGAATTTAAAATGTAAATGTATGGGTTCTGAATGAATGAATAAATGTGTGAGTGACTTTAATGGTCCCATGGCCCTGTGGCTCTGGAATCTGATTGGGTTTCAACTAGCAATTCCGTTGGAAGTCATTTCACCTTAACAGGCACTCAACCCTCCATAATGGAGGACTCTGACCCAACACAGGGTTTATATGTGTGGCCCTATGATAAGACTTCCTTAAGTCTCCTTCAGGAGGTGAGCCAGCCAAGCATGTTTGAAAGAGAAGTAGTCTTCTCCACCCCTCTCTATACTCCACATGGGGATAAGCACATATACAATTCCCCAAATTCTTGGTTAGAGAATTCCAGGGAGCCTCTTCTATTATGGGGTTACACAATCCTGATATGAGGCCCAAACAATTCTGCAAAGTATGTTTGAAAACTTCAAACAAGGATTCACTGCTGACTATGGAGTGAAGATGACACCAGGAAAGTGAAAGACCTCTGTGAATTAAGTTAGCCAACTTTTAATGCTGAAGCGCCCCAAGAGGAAATATTGAAGGTAACTGTAGCCCTGAGAAAAATCCCAAACTCTCCCTGAAATTAAACACACACAAACATAAACACACACACAGCTGCCTCCAAACACACTCTCCAGTAATGAGTTCCTAGCTGGCAGGGCTGGAAAATGGCTAAACCCAAGGTCACAGAAAAGGGTGGAGGGAGACAGTGCTGTCCAGGCTACGGGGGAGTTTCAACAGTCCAGGGTCTGATACTGAGGAAGAGGTTAAGCAATGGAAGGAGGCAAAGCAAGGTAAAAGTCCCTCTGCAAGGTTTTGCAAAGGCCTCTGAACTAAAGGAACGTGAATGGAAGGCACTCAAGCCCTAAACCCAACCACATACCTACCAGAAGAGGAGGGAGAGCCCCTCCACACTTGCAAAGAAGTGTTATGCTGTCCTGCTGTGTTCATAAGGGACAACAGGTCATTCAGGAATAGCGAAGTCCTGGGGCAAGTCTCAGGCATTCATTCCATAATGCTATACCAGCTTGCATTTCCAAAAACAATGGAGAATGTTCCTCCTTCCAAACACCCTCCCCTGTATTTATATAGTTTGATTTTTGTTGCTAGACATTCTGATTAGAATGGGATGGAATCTCAACGTTGTTTCAGTTTGTATTTCCTTGCTTGCTAAGGAAGTAGAACATATTTTTAAACACATTGGCCATTTATATTTCCTCTTTTGAGAACTCTATTCAGTCTTATAGACCATTTTTTGATTGGATTGTTTTGTTTCTTATTTAGTCTTTTCAGTTCTTTGGGTACCCTAGATATTTAGCCCTCTGTCAGATGTATAGCTTACAAAGATTTTTTTCCCATTCTGTAGACCACCTCTTTGCTTAACCAATAGTGTCCTTTGCTTACAAAAGCTGTGCTTTGTAAAAAATTTCATGAAGTCCTATTACTTGATTAGTGATCTTATTTCCTTAGTGACTGGTGTTTTACTCGCAAAGTTCTTGCCTATGCCTATATGTTGAAGTTTTGCCCCTACTCTTTCCTGTAGAAACTTCAAAGGTTCAGGTCTGATGTTAAGGTCTCAGATTCCTTTGAAGTTGTTTCTTGTGTGTGGAGAGAGACAAAAAAATCTACTTCTATTCTTCTACATATCTACATTTAGATTTTCTTAGCACCATGTATTGAAGGTGATATCTACTTTCAGTGAATCTATTTTATTATTTTTGTCAAAAATCAAATGGCTATAGCTCCCTAAGTTTCTATTTGGGTCTTCTATTCTGTTCCATTGATCAGCACATATGTTTTTGTGCCCATGCCATTTTTTTTATATTATGGCTTCATACTATACCTCAAAATCAGATATTATGATATCTATAGACTTATTTTTGTTGCTCAGGATTGCTTTGGCTATTCAAGTTTTTTTTTTTTTTGTCTTTTTAAATTAATTTTAGGATTTTTTTTTCTATCTCAGTAAAGAATGTCATTGAAATTTTGATGGGCACTGCATTAAATCTTGCTTTTGGTAACATGGCCATGTTTACAATTGATGCTTTCAATCCAAGAATATGTGATGTCTTTACATTTCCTAGTGTCCTGTTTGATTTCTCTCTTTAGCATTTTAAATTTTCTATTGTAGAGTTCTTTCACTTCCTTGGTTAGGTTCATTCCAAGTTTTTTGTTTGTTTGTTTGTTTGTTTGTGTTTTTGTGGTTTGAATGCCTATAGACCCAGGCATTTACATTTTGTTTGTATGTGTATTTATTTGGTTTTGGTATCAGAATAATATGGCTTCATAAAGGAGTTTGATCATTCCTTTACTATTTTATGGAATAGTTGGAGAAGTATTGTTGTTAGTTATCTGAAGGTATAATAAACTTCACCACCAAATACATTTGAGCCTAGACTATTTTTTAGTTGGGATTTAAAAAAAAATATTATTTATTTATTTATTTGAGAGAAAGAGGGAGAGAGAGAGAAAGAGAGAGAGAGGGAGATAATGGGCACACCAGGGCCTCCAGCCACTGCAAATGAACTCCAGGGGCATGCACCCCTTGTGCATCTGGCTTACGTGGATCCTGGAGAGTTGAACCAGGATCCTTTGGCTTTGTAGGCAAATGCCTTAACTGCTAAGCCATCTCTCCAGCCCTGGGATTTTTTTATATATATAACTGCTTCAATTTCATTCCTTCTTACATGTATATTTAAGTGCAATATCTCATCTTGGCTTAATTTTGGTAGATTATATGAATCTAGAAATTCATCCTTTTAGATTTTATAATATATTGGAGTATGTGTTTTCAGTATTTGTACTTAGGATTTCTCTAAATTTGGTCTTCTATATTTCTTTGGTTATTATTTTTTTTTTTGGAGATAGACAGAGAGAGAGGGAGAGGAGAACAGATAGAGATGGGTGTGCAGCAGCCTCTCAGCTGCTGTGAATGAAATCCAGATGTGTGTGCCCCCTTGTGGTCAAGTGTGGCATTGCACCCTTGCATCACTTTGCATCTGGCTAAATGTGGGACCTAGAGATTGGAACCACTGGAGATTGGAACCAGCGTTCTCAGGTTTAGGAGGCAGGCACCTTAACCGCTAAGCCATCTCTCCAGCCCACTTTGGTTAGTTTTTTTTAAATATTTTTATTTATTTGAGAGAGAAAGAGAGCAAGCATTCCAGGGCCTCCAGCCACTGCAAACAAACTCCAGATGCATGCACCAAATTGTGCATCTGGCTTATGTGAGTACTGGGGAATCGAACCTGGGTCCTTAGGCTTCACAGGCAAGCGCCTTAACAACTAAGCCATCTCTCCAGCCTGTCTTTGGTTATTTTTTATGAGGATTTATTGATCTAGTTTATCCTTTCAAAGAATTACCTCTTTGTTTCAATGATTCTTGTAATTTTTTTCTGTGTCATTAATTTCTGCCCTGATTTAGTTGTTTTTTTTTTTTTTCCATCTACTTATAATTATAGCACTTGGAAGGCTGAGATGGAAGAATTGTTATAAGTTTGAAGCTAGCCTGAGTTATAGAGTTGGTGCCAGGTCAACCTGGGCTAGACCAAGACTATTTCTCAATTTTTTTTAAATTGACTGTTTTCATACAAAAGCATTTTATCTAAAATATTTCAATTTTATAAAGAGATAATTTATCTTAATGATCCAAGCTACATGCCTGTATAGAAATGATCAAGATGATTAAATTTTGAGTAATATTATATTTTCAAACAGATTTATTTTACTGTATAAGTAGAGTGTCACATACCTATTTTCATCCCAAGTCCTTGGACACAAATTACTAATATTACCTACAGTGGTAATACATACTCTAAATTCTAAACATATTTATCTAGAGCAAAGATAGGCAAAAACATATTAAAGCATCCCCCAAAATAACTACTGTTTGGTGTCATGGACTATGTGGACATTTTTAATGAGGAAAATGTGCCAGTCTCTACTGAGATTGTTAAACGGCCAGCCAATGCCAGGTAGGAAATATTTGTGAAGTCTTGATTTACTATCAAACTATAGTTTGAACATAGAACTTAATGCGAACATACAATCTTATTTTTAGTTCCAATTTCTTGGAGGCTGTTATAATTTGAATGAGTAATTTTTGAGATCTGTATGTTTTAAAGGTTTAGTCCTCAAGGTGGTGAGGCATTGAGGAGACCCCCAGGTCATTTGGGGAATGTTCTTGAAGGAGATTTTGCTCTCTTTTTTCTTTTGTTTAAAGGGAGTCACTGAAAGATGCAAGAACAAAGTTCTTAACTTGAAAGCCTATCTTATCTTCCCCTAAATATCCCTAGACCTGGTTCTTGCATTTAAAAACATTTGTTTATAAAAATTTTTATTGGACTTTTGAAAGTCATTTGTGTTATCTCTTGTACTCTGTCTATCTCCATATTAAGGCACAAATGTTAGGAGGTCAGAGACCTCATTATACTAATATAGACAAACATAGATTTGTTGAAGAAGGGATCTTTACAAGATCCTAATGGTGCTTTGCTCCTCTAAACCTCTACTTTGTGGAGGAAGAGATAATCTCTCCAATGTCACATATTGTACACCTTGAATGCAGGTCATCAATTCTAGTTGTCACCTATTAAACTGAACATATCTCTTATATGATTATAAGTACTTTTTTGAGGGAATAAGTGAACACATGAACAACCATATTGATGAAGTGCTGAATAAGATGTGACACCCTAAACTCACACAAGACAGAAATTCAGTTCCCATAGAAACAAATTTTTAATAAGCTCCTGAATATTATCAGTCATGATTCTGTCAGTAAATCCTGCTTAATTAGGTATCAACTTACTTTATAAACCGTCGCAGAGGCTATTCTCTCTGAATATCAAAGAAACTTTGCCAATTTTTGATATTTGTTAAGGTTGATTTAAAATATGCTTTAGACTTTTGTAATCTTTCATCCTGCCTGCCTCCTTGTTAGCCTTCAAAATTCTGCTGCACTTCAAAGACAAAAACTAGTTCTGTTACTGCTCAAACTGTATTGTACACTTCTCTGTTTCCTCACCATGCTCAGTGTGACCGGTTGCCTCCAGTTCCTGCCAACATGCCTTCCTCACCATGATGGACTGTACCCCTGGAACTGTAACCCAAAATAAATCTTTTCTTTCCTTAAGTTGCTCTGTGTTAGGTATTTGGTCATAGCAATGAGAAAATTACTGACACAGATATACACATCTAGGTGCATATATAATAAACACTTATAGAAGGTGCATATATAATAAACCCCTTTAGAAAACTTAAAAAATAATTAAGCTACTAAAATTGCAAAATTTCTGTTTAAAATACTTTATTGAGAGGTATTATCAACATATAAAGGGTAAATATCTGTTCTATATTCATGTAAATAAATACACATATGAAACTAAGGCCATATGTATCAGTCACATATTTATGTTTTCTCCTGATTACTTTGTTATTATTTGTTTTAGTAAGAATGTTTAACACAAGATATGCTTTTTCTAAATTTTTGGTATGTCAGGTAGGATTATTAAGTGAAATCCACTATCCTGAGTGACTCTCCAGAATTTAATTAGATTGTATAACTGAAATTATGTACAAATTATCCATTGCCTGCCCATTTATTTCCAACTGATTATGTGTCACAAAAAGAATAGACCTGAAAGACATTATATTAAGTAAATAAGCCATCCAGAGAATTCAAGTATTGCTAATCTCACAGATATGTGTAATATAAATAGTCAAATAAATAAATAGATAAATATATAGATAAATAGTAAGGAGAGTGAAAGAGAGAGAGGACAAGATACACAATGATACTCTGTTTCTGGCCATGCAGTGCCCTTTGCTGCCTCAAGACTCTGGCAGCCAGAAGGGTAGATACAGCTATTCTTCTCTGCTTCCAGAACTCTGAACCCAAATGAAACACTTTTCTTTATAACTTTCTTAGTTTTGAGTATTATATTATTAGCAACATAAAGTGGACTATTGCAAAGCATTGGTACCAACAGTAGAGTCATTGTGATTATATGTCTTGGGCAGTTGACAGGACTTGGATTAACCGAGCTTCCTGCAAACAAGGAGGACAGAGAAGAAGATTTGGCCTGGAAATTATCATAGCTAGTGGAACAGAGCTACCACATTAAAGCCCAAGTTTAAAGTTTCTGTCCAAGGAAAAGAGTTAATTAGAGACTTCATCTCACTTGTCCTGGGCCACTGAACGAACTTGCATATCTTAAATGCATGGAAGCAACAAAGAAGAAGGAAGTAGATTGATAGCATCAATATCTGAGGGTCCAAGAGTATCTTTGGCAAGGATGATTGATGGACATCTTCTCTGGCAGGAAGCCAATCTATGAAGTCTATCAGAGGTGACCTCTTTGCCTAATGTGCAGATACCAACCCAGAGAGTCTAGGGAAATGAATAATCAGGCAAAGATATTCCAAAGAAGAAATAGAACAAATATTCAGAATAATATGTTAACCTAGTGAGAATTTCAAAAAATAACATTTTTGATATAAATATATATAAAACAAAACTGTTATGCAACTGTTTCTACTGGGCTGGTCCATATTGAATCAGACCAGCTGTGATCATCTATATGTGATCATCACAAGTTGCTTGGGAGACTCCAGTGACACAACTTCTATGAGTTTCCCCCTATGTTGCAGGCTTTTTGGTGATATAGTTACTCAAGAATTACAAATACTCCTTTATGGACTATTCTTTTATCTTCCTTGGATATTACCATAATTCATATATTGATTCATTTGATTTTATTTCAGAAGTTGCCTCTCACCAATTCTTCTGTAAGCAACCTAGTAAACTCATTGGTGAATAAATCTATTCACCAATGTGAGCTTAGATAAAATCACTTCTTTGAGCTGGGTGTACATTGGACAGTGAGCCAATAGCTGGATGTACCAGTAGCAGTGAGCCAGGAGTTAGTGTAGAGACAGGAGTTGAAGGGTGATTCTGAAGCACAGGCTCCCTGCATGGCTCCTGATGAGGTCAGTGGGAACCAGAACTGCCAACAACAGCTTCCACACTCTGCCCACCCACAGAGGGGAGATGCACAGGTGAAATTAAGTGTCAATCCTACCGTGAGTGGAGTTCAGCAGAAACTACAAATGGAAGCAGAAGTGTTACATCGAAAGCATCTTGCAGAGTCCTATCACTGCCTTGGCCAGCAATGATGTGGGGACTGGCACCACACTGCTAAAGTAAGTGCAGTTGCACCAGAAACTCAACCTAAAAAGTAAGCTGTTTGAACTCTACTTGTGCTCTGCATACCCCAAATTTTGTTTGATAGGTTTAAACGAATTGCAAACTTTACCTTTCCCACCTTCCCCAACAGTGCACTTTGTTACATGAAACATCACAAGGAATGAAGCATATCAGGAAAGAAAATTGACTACTGCAAATGTTTTTAAGATCTATTGTAATTTTTGTTTCACTTTATCTTTTAAATTTTTTATTTTTATTTATTTTTTGAGGAGAGAGAAAAGAGGCATATAGAGACAGAGAGACAGAGAGAGAATTGGCACACCAGGGCTTCTAGCCATTGCAAAAGAAACCCAGACCTATGTGCCACCTTGCCACCTTGCCACCTTGTTCATTTGGCTTACATAGGTACTGGGGACTCAAACCTGGATCCTTTGGCTTTGCAGGCAAGAGCCTTAACTGCTAAGCCATCTCCCTAGCCCTCACTTTGTCTTTTTGTTATTAGTTTTTACTTTTTGATTTTTTACCCCCACTTTTGTATAAATAGATCTTTTTCAATTTTTTTCCTTTAAAAAAATTATTTTACCCATTTGTAAGCACAGAGAGACAGAGAGAAAATTGGTTGGCCAGGACCTCTAGCCATTGCAAAGGAACTCCAGATGCATGCACATCTGATAGAGCTGAGGGATGTAAACCCCATGCTGACACAAATAAACTGCTTCCTGGAAGCAGTCTGGGATCCTGGTTCTTATTTATTTATTTGTAAGCATAGAGAGACAGACAGACAATGGCTGGGCCAGGACCTCCAGCCATTGCAAAAGAACTCCAGATGCATGTTCCACCTTGTGCACCTGGCTTTACATGGGGTATGGAACCTGGGAGGGCAGCAATTTAACCACAGAGCCATCTCTCCAGCTCAGGTTCTGTTTCTTTCTTTTTAAAAAAAAAAATTATTGACAACTTCCACAATTATAAACAATAAAACATAATAATTCCCTCCTCCCTCACTTTCCTCTTCACAACTCACTCTCCATCATATCCCCTCTCCCTCTCAATTAGCCTTTTTTTCATTTTGATGTTATCATCTTTTCCTATTATGAGGGCCTTGTGTAGGTAGTGCCAGGCATTGCAAGGTCATGGGTATCCAGGCCATTTTGTTCTGGAAGAATGCATTATAAGGAGTGGTACCCTTCCTTTGGCTCTTGTGTTCTTTCCACCACCTCTTCCGCAATAGATCCTGAGCCTTGGAAGGTGTGATAGAGATGTTTCAGTGCTGAGCATTCCTCTGTCACTTCTTCTCAGCACAAGCATTTTTGAAGAAATTGACAGTGAGTCCCCAGCTGGTCCAGTGGAGCCACACAGTGCTGTGGATGGTTGGTGACATCTGGAATGATCTAAGACTAATCAAGTTGCTGAGCATATGGGACCATTGAATGCCTTGACCACATGCCTGAAGCCAAGCCCTCAGGAAGTAGAGGCTGGAGATCAAAAGTTCAAGGTCATCCTCACCTATATGGCAAGTTTCAGGCTAGCCTGGGCTGCATGAGACCCTCTGCTCTTTGTCTCTGCTTCAGCTCCTGCTGCACAGATTTCTGCTTAGCCTTCTCTCCTCTGCTGACAAGCTCTTTAACTGCGTTTTTCTTTACTGGCCGGCGCATCCATGGCTGTGAGGCTTGGATTCCTTCTCGTTGAGCAACGACCTCAGACTTCCGGTCTCCTTGGCTGCAGACCAGGCCTCATTCAGGATTCACCCCGGCCTCGACTTCCCCTTCCGAGGGGCCCTGGGCTCCCAGCCATCAATCCTCGCACTGGGCGGCCACCCCGGCAGATCTTTTTCAATTTAAAAATTTTATTATCACACAAAGAAAAAAACTTTTTTTCTTTATTACAAGGAGAGAGGGAGAAAGAGAATAAATCAATTTGCCAGGGCTTCTAGACACTGCAAACAAATTCCAAATGCATGCACTACTTTGTGCAGCTGGCTTTCTTAGGGTACTGGGGAATTGAACCAAGGACTTTAGGCTTTGTACAGGCAAGTGCCCTAACCGTTGAGCCATCTCTCCAGCCCAAGAAATAGGTTTTATTATAGATTTTTGTGAGGAAAGAGATGCAAAGACAGAGAGGGAGAGAGGGAGTGGAAGAGAGAGAAAAACAGAGAGGATGAATGTATGAATTAATAAATAAATAGGTGTGCACCAGGTCCTTTATCTGCTGAAAACTCCAGAAAACCACTTGTGAATCTGGCTTTAAATGGGTACTGGATAATCTAGCCCCAGACCAGAAGGCTTTACAAGCAAATACTTTTTTTTAAACTTAATCCTTTTTTAAACAATATTTTTATTTATTTGAGGGAGAAAGACAGTGAGAATAGTTACCCCAGGAACACCTACCACTACAAACAAACTCCAGACACACGTTGAACTTTGTGCATCTGGCTTTATGTGGGAACTGGAGACTTGAACCAGGCCATCAGATGTTGCAAGCAAGGGCCTTTAACCACTGAGCCATCTCCCCAGGCTGGTAGGTCTATTTTTAATTTTTGTGAGAAACCTCCTTACTAATTTCCATACTAGTTACACTGCTACATTCCCACCAGCAATGAATAAGTGTTTCTTTTCCCTACATCCTTGCCAGCTATTTGTTTTCTTTATCCAGGGGCATTGTGATTGGAGTGATAGAAAATCTCAAAGTAGTGTTAACTTACATATCCCTTTTGCTAATGGTATTAAGCTTTTTGAAAATATTTCTTGGGAGTTTATGTTTCTTCTCTTGAGAACTGTCTGTTCATTTCTTTAGCCTATCTATTGATTGGCAAGTATTTTGTTATTATTTTTTATTTTTGGTGTTTAATGTTTGCAGTTCTTTTTATAGTCTAAGTGTTACAAACTGTCTGAGGTACAGCTGGAAAAGATTTTCTCTGATTCTGTTAGCTGTCTGCTCTGCTGATTGTTTCCTTTCTGTACAGAAATGTTTTAATGTCATTTAGTCCTAGTTGTCCATGTTATAACTATTTCCTGTGCTATTGAAGCGAGAAGAGGGCCTATGCATATAAAATTCCCTCTAAAATAACTATGGCCATCCCATCTATCTAGTTCTAACGTCTCTCTCCTTTGGAGAATTTTCTTATCTTTTTCAGATGGACAAGGAACCTGAAGGGAGGGAGGATCAGCCTATCACACCTCACCAGGGCCCTAGCTGAAACCATAGAGTAATGTGGGGGAAGGGCAAGAGTACAGGGTTCTTGGGAATCGTGACACCAGAAAAAGACTGAAGGAGATAACACAGAGAACATCTAACTCCTACTAAGCCAGATATCCAGAGACACAGAGGCTCCCAAAACCTCATCAACTAAAATGATCCCAATGTGGCTCAAGGAAATTTGCAGAAGAAGGAGTAGAAAGAATGTTAGAGCCACAAGTTGGGGCATTATGCGTAGATACTTGGCCTATCCCCCATAACTCTTGACTACCCCCACAATGCATGACCCACATTCCCCATTGATGAGGGTCCCTTTGGAATTGGGAGGACAAGGAGGAGGACAATGGAGTCACCATTATGAATGTAAAATTAGAATAATATAAATTAAAAAATTATTTTAAAAAAAAGAATGTTTTTGCCAATACCTATATTTTTTGGTTACCTTCCCGCTGATAGGAAAAACACCCCACCAAAGTAGCTGATGGAAGAAAACAGTTGATTTGGACTTACAGTCTCAATGTGAAGCTTCATGATCCAGGGGAAAGATAGTAAAGCATAGGCTGGACTTCACAATCTGGCCACAACAGCTGGCAAAAAAAGTAGCAAGGGAGTGAGCTGAATTTACACTAGCAAGTGAGGACTAATCAACTTCAAGCTCCAACACCGGTGACACACTTCCTACAGTGAGGCTCCACCTCCCAAGCTGCCAGGAGCTCAGGAGCAAACATTGAAAACATATGAATTTATGGGGAGACATCTGATTCAAATCACCACAAAGTGTATTCCTTTTTCTCTTTGCCAGCTAGATCACTTCCAATTTTAAATTAAGGCCTTTGGTCCATTTTGTATTGATTTTTGGGTAGAGTAAGAGATGTGAATTTACTTTCATTCTTATGTAGAAGGATGTTCAATTTTGCCAGTCCCATTTGTTCTATAGGCTGTTTTTTTCCAATATATGTTTTTGATGCCACTGTTAAAAATTAGGTGTGGTAATTTGAATATATGGCCCCCAATATATTCAGTGTTTTATTAGTTTATAGTTTGCATCTGCAATCACCTTGCTAGAGGCAATGTCACTGGGGGCCAGTCTTAAGGTGTGGTGATGATTTGAGATTCCATTGTAATGATATGCAAATATGTCTAATAGGAGTTCCTGAAGTGTGCTGTGGCTTTTGACTGTAGTTTTGCTCTGTGTGCTATGTGTCTGGTTGGTTTTTTTTCTCTCTTGCCTGGTCCTGTGAGAGCAGGCTGATTCTCCTGCCATTATGGAACTTCCCCTGGATCTGTAAGCTTCAATAAATAATATCCCTTCCTCCATAACTGTGCCTGGTCTGGAAGTTCATCTCAGCGAACCTGAAGCTGTCTGCTGCATTAGGTGACCTTGACCATGACTATGTGGGCTTATTTCTGTGTTCTTATTCTACTTCACTGTCCTACATATCTGTTTTGTGCCAGTACCATACTATCTATGTCACTATAGCTCTGTAGTGCAATTTGAGATCAGATACTGTGATACCTTCAGGTTTCTTTCTGCTTACATTTGCCATATGTATGCATGGTCTTCTTTATTTCCACACAAATTTTTGTATTGACTTTTCTAGTTCTGTAATTTTATTTGGAATTATACTGACTCTGTAGATTTATTTTTACAATATAACCATTTTCACACTATTATTTCTACCAATCCAAAATCATGAAAGGGCTCCCATCCATCTGAAATTTTCTTTAAATTCTTTTATCAGTGTCTTAAAATTTGTGTTGTAGAGGTCATTCATATCATTATATTCCATGTAGAAAGCAATAATGAAAAGGAGTTAGTGTCTTCTCTTCTAGAGAGCATAAGAGCTGAACTAACAAGCAATAAATTTTGAATATCTTTTTGTAAGAAGACATGAAGGTGAAGGTGGAAATTTAAAGCAAAGACTGCCAGATATGAAGAACAATGAAAATTCTAGAGCCAATGCATGTTTGGTTTACATAGTTTATAAAATGTGTATTTCTTCCATACAGTTGTCATTTTCTTGGGTAAAAGTCACAATTTTTCATGTGATCATTTCCTTGTTCTTCTATTGTCCCCAAAATGACCTACAATTAGTTATATTTCTATAAACTTAGTTCTTATAAAATATCTTTTTTTCTAGCACTTTTTAAAGCAAGGTACAATGTGTTAGAAATGTATTATTGAAATACAGAACTATATTCATGAAAT
Source organism: Orientallactaga sibirica (assembly GCA_036365145.1). Classification (NCBI taxonomy): domain Eukaryota; kingdom Metazoa; phylum Chordata; class Mammalia; order Rodentia; family Dipodidae; genus Orientallactaga; species Orientallactaga sibirica. The sequence continues at coordinate 35,258,511 of JAEOAD010000015.1, read as the reverse complement.
GGAAATACAGGTAAAAATATAGAGAACTCATTCAGAGGTCATTTGTAAAGTGGAATCTGTTGAGGAGTGGAGTGGTAGATTTCAAAACACAGTGAACACTTGGGAGGCAGAGGTAGGAGGATCGCCGTGAGTTCAAGGCCACCCTGAGACTACATAGTTAATTCCAGGTCAGCCTGGGTCAGAGTGAGACCCTACCTCAAAAAAAAAAAAAAAAAAAAAAAAAAACACAGTGAACATCAAAGATATTATTTTTGATCTGCATGATCACAGTGTATCCAGAAATCTTTGTCAAAGTATAACCTTTGCTTGGATTTCACTTTTAATTAAGGCTTGAATCTTTTCCAGACTCATCAGTGAAGAAAGAAAGAGCAGTCATATAACTGGTAAGAACCAGCATATCCAGCACACCATGCTCAAAATTAGTGGAGGCAAAGATAATTAACAGATAATGTCAATGCAATGAAGTGTTGTCACAAGATAACGGTCTCCTGCTGCTATATAAATGTTGAAGTGAATCTCATTTTTCAAAAACAAATGTCAAAGTTGATACAGGATCTTTTATACCATAGAATAATAACTCTTTAATGTATTTCTAACACATTATACCTTACTTTAAGAAAATGCTAGAAAAAAGGTAATTATTTTGTAATATGAATGCTGTAATTGTGTCATTTGTTATTTGCTACAATAGTCAATGTTATAGTTGTTCAACTTGGTCAGCATTAAGCTGGTCTTGTTTTTAATAACTTATGAAGTTTTATTCTACTGTACTTTCCAAGGCAGCTGGTTCTCCTCTTCTTGTGTGGGTACTTTGTATAAGCTCTACTTGAAACAGTGATTCGTAGTTAAGAGTTTGATTGGCAGATTATGCTCTTTGTCATTAATAAGCCTGCCTTATTAATAATAAAAATTCAAAATTCACTACATTTAATATTAGCTTCAATTAGATATTATAGTTTAATTTTACAAACCTACAGTTTTACTTCTAAGGAATATATATCTTTCTAATTTCAAGATAATTAGAATATCACAAACCCAGATGACAATAAAGTAATCACATAAATAAATACTGGACTCTGTTATAAGTGTTACAGATCTTGCATCATCTATTTTATCTAAACTCATTTTTAGAATAATCTTGTGCCTCAAAGGTTCACCCTATTTGTGTTTTTCCTCTCTTCTTCTGAGGTTTCATCCTTCATAATTAAAAGTTCTTTTATGTTAAACCTCTTATGTTCAAATTACTATGTGGTTTCTGTTGTCTAGTTGGACTTTATTGAGAAGTTAATTAAGTTAATTATTGAGAAGAAATTAAGTTAATGTACAATTAACCATTTTAAAGTACATAACTTGGTACACTTAATACTTTCACAATGTATGCAATCACACTTACTTCTATCTAGTTCAAAGCATTTTGATTACCCCCAAAGGAAACCCTGTGGTCTTTATGTGGCCACTACCCATTTTCCTTTTGCCCTACATTCTAGAAACTACATTTTACCTTATATGCTTACCTATGCTTCACACAAATGATATGATAGAATATGTGATCTTTAAGATTTGACCTTTTTCACATAAAACAATGTTTTTGATGTTTGTCTGCTGTGTAGTATGCATCAGAACTTTATTTCTTTTTAAAAGATGAATCATATTCTCTTATATATCTTCACACATTTGTCTACTCATTCACCCACTGAAGAACATTAGAGTCACTGCACCTTTTAGTATTGCAAATAGTGATGCTATTAATATTCACATCCAAGTATTGCATAAGTAACTGTCTTCAATTCTTTGGGCTACATAGCCAGGGGTTAAGTTGATAGATCATACAGTAATTCTTGTTTAACATTTGAGGAAACACAAAATTTCTTTTCTATAGTCATTATGCCATTTTATGTTCCATCAGCAAGATTCCAATTTCTCCACATTCTTTTCATTATTTTCCACTTCATTTTATATTACCACCCTAGTGGATGTGAAGTGATACCTTATTGTGGATTTGGTTTGTATTTCTATTTTATCTAATGCCATTGATCAATTTATATATTCAAGAAGTATTTTGTCCATGTTTAATTTGAGTTGCATGTCATTTTGCTGCAAGGCTATAAGTTAAAATATATGTATGATAATGGGCCTTTACTGCATATATACTTTACAGATATTTTGCTTCTATATTTTTTACTTTCTTATTTATGTCATTTGATGAACAAAAGCTTAACATTTTTAAGTAATCTAGTTTATTGTCTCTTTTGTTTTGTTATTTCTCTTTTTTGTTGATCATACTTAAATGTACGCTACTGCTAAATCTAATGAATATTATGAGGATTTACATATAAGTTTTCTAAGAGTTTTATAGTTTTGGTCCTCAGATCATTGACAGACTGATAAATGTTTGCATATAGTGTGGAGAAATTAACATCTTTGTTTTTATGCATATAGATATTAAGTTGTATTAGCATAGTTGGTTGAAGTAATTCTAACATATTGATATGTAACTTTTGTTAAAAGTCAACTAATTGGACAGACTAAGAGTTTTATTTTTGAATATATTATACTTATACTGGTACCACATTTTTCTATTTAACTGTAACATTTATCTTTGAGCATTATCTAATTTCCCTCCAGGTTTCCTCTTTGACCCCTTGGTTTCCTATGAGTGTGATATTTAATTTCCACATTTGTGTTTTCTTTATGTTCTGTCATTGATTTCTAGGTTCATTCTCTGATGATTCTAAAATTGATTAAGACATATTTTGGGATGAGGACATAGCTCAGTGGTAAAGTGCTAGCCTAACATGTTTTAGGCATGGGGTTCAAAGCCTAGCAGACATGTTTTGTGACCTAATTAATGGACTACCATAAAGAATTTTATATGCACTCCAGAAGAGTATGAATTTTGTTATTGTTGGGTAGAATTTTCTACACATACATTAAGTCTACTTGTTTTATAGTATCCTTCAAGTCCTCTACTTTCTTACAGATTTTCTGTGGTTATATTCTACTCATTATTATAACTGTGATATTGAAACCTATTGCTGTTACTTTAGATCTGTATATTGCTCCATCCAATTTTGTTAATTTGCTTCTATTGTACAAAAGCTCTGTATTTAACTAGTACATGCTTTTGATTTTTACATTTTCTTCTCTTGTTTATATTTATTTATTTATTTGAGAGTGACAGACAAAGAGGCAGAGAGAGAGAGAGAGAGAGAGAGAGTGTCACCTTGTGCATCTGGCTTACGTGGGTACTGGGGAATTGAGCCTCGAACCAGGGTCCTTAGGTTTCACAGGCAAGCGCTTAACCACTAAGCCATCTCTCCAGCATGATTTTTAAATTTTCTGATGAATGTACATGTTTATAAACATATAGTGTCATTCCTTGTCTCTTGTAGCAATATCTGCTTCAAAGAATGTATTTCTGTACTGCTTTTGGTTAGAATATGTATCTTTTCCCTTCCTTTCAATCTATTAGAATCTTTAGCCCAAGAGACTAATTTAAAAAGTTATTTTTTATAGTCTAGAGACTTGGAAGTTTATGATCAAGGTGTCATGGTGATATGGTGAGAGCAGCATCCAGTTAACTTCCAAAACAGAACCTCAATACTAGAGGGGATAAACAAATGTCTCCTCATGATGGAAGGGTCATAAGAAATGAACCTTCCTCCTCACACCTACTTCAAAGGTTCATTGATGAGGGATTTGCCTCCTAAATTAATCAACTTCTATAAGCCTTACTTCTTAATATCATCACGTAAGTTAATACCCTTTTTAATTTTTAGTTTTGTTAAGACAGGATCTCACTCCATATCCCAGGCTAGTCTGGAGCTCACTGAGTAGCCTGGGCTGACCTTGAACTCATAGAGGTCCTCCTGCCTCAGCCTCCTAAGTGCTGGGATTACAGGTGTGAGCCACCTCCCCCAGTTCTACTAACTAAGTTTTAAGTGAATTTAAAGAACTATAGCTGTGGTGATGAATCTTGTCAACTTGATGGGATTTGGAATCACAATGGAAACAAACATCTGGACTTGTCTGTTTCTGAGGGAATTTCCAGATTAGGTTGAGGTGGAAGATCCACCCTAAATATAAGTGGCACGATTCCATGGGCTGGTGTAGTGAACTATATAAAAAGAAAAGGTGAGCTGAGTATCAACATTCATTGCTCTCTACTTCCTGATTCCTGGATGCAATGTTTCCCCACCATGATAGATTATATCCCTTGAAATGGAAATAAATCCTTCCTTCTTTAAGTTTCTTTTCTCAGATATTTGTCACAGGAATGAGAAAACCACCTAATACAGATAATTAGTATCTAAAAGTGGGGTAACTGCTGTGATAAACTTGACAGTGTGAGTCAGAAACCTTCAGAACTAGTTTGGGGGAGGAACATGGAAGAGTTTGGAACTTTGGGCTATTAAAGTCCTAGAATGTGGTAAGTGGTCAGTTCTGGTGTTTGGTAGGCCCAAATGCACAGAGAAATTCAAACAGATGAGGTCTGGCTCATAAAGTTTCTGAAGGGAACAGACCTCCATCAGAAACTCAGTTATGGGTAGATCATTGTACCTGCTGGCAAAGAAAATGGCTGCATTCTTCAAACATTCTGAGAACTTGGCTGAATAGCAAAAACTACATTATTAAAAGGTTGGGTTATAGTTCAGTGGTACAGTGTTTGCCTTGCATGCATGAGACTCTGGGTTTGATCCTCAGCACAGCAGCAGCAACAATAACATCATCAATATGGTCAGGAAAGTAAAAGAAGACTTTGCATCCATGAAATGAGAAATAAACAAACAAGATCAGCATATAAAGAAGCATGCAGAGATCTAGGAGCATGACAGCTAAAATTATAGTTGTTTAACAGAAAGATCAAAAGACAAAATTCAAGAAACATTCCCCAAATTAGGGTAGAAGAAGTAGGGGCAATGATGATAGAAAATAAAATTACAGTTTCAATCCTGGTAGTCAAACTTCCAACACTGATGCGTTTCAGGAAAGAGGTTTATACACACACTCACACACACACACACACATACACACGCACACAAATGGAATGTTGGATCTTTTTAAAAGAATAAATGAAAACTGATTTTCAAAACTAAAGGAGTCAACTCTGAATCTCAGATTTAAATGTCCACTAATATCTGCCAGTAGGAATGGACAAAAAGAAAATACCAAACCTTTCACTGATGATACAGGCTGGATTAAAAGGAGTCTGGACTTCTCAGCAGCAATTCCCACCTGTGGGAATTAGTAGTCTGGTTATTATGTCACTGTCAGCCAGGAGTAGCAATGCCATTTTCTGAAATAGAGAATACAGAAGCAGGGCCAAGTGTATACAAGAAGTTAGACTATTTTGAGTCTGAGCTGTGCGTAGAACACATAAAAGAAAACTTTAAGAGTCCCCAATGGAATGGGGGCAGGAATGAGGGGAAAGAGGGTACCAACACATGATGTATCCATATGAAATATGTTGATAATAATAAAAAAAGAAAAAGAAAATTTTGAGAAGTTAAAATTGGTCCCTTACCTCAGATCTTTGTTCAAACTGAAATTTCATTCTCTTAGTTCCCATTTTGGGGTAACATAATATTAGAAGATACACTCTTAGAAATGATACCCCCATATTGTATAACTCTCCCTCCTTAAATATTTGAAAAGGGCATGAGAAGGGGAAGAAGGAAATGGAAGACCACTGAGTAGGTAAATTACAGCACTAAATGTTCAAAATCACCATCCTGCCACTCACAGGAAATGCTTGGTTCACAGAGATTAATTCAGCCTTTACTTGGTGCTGAGACCAAGGAAGCTCTGTCAGAGAACATTACAACCAGCATTTCTGACTAACAATGTTCAGAATGGTTCTTGGCATAGCAAATGATGCTCAGTTGATTATCATCTAACATTTCCCTCTTTTTACTATTTTAGCATTTTCTTCTTGGTGTGAGTGGGGAAGTGAATGTAAGTCTGTATCGCTTTGTCTACATTTAAGTCTCTTGGTAGCTAAAATAGTTGACAAAATATTGTACAAAAAGTGTAATTTTAAGTTCTTATCCTTCAGCACTGAATAAGAAATGACCCTGAATACAGTACTTTCCACAAAAACACTTACCTAAGCTATTAACAAATAACAAGTAAATATGCTTTGATCCACTTATCCCACTATAAGAAGGACTAAAGAACAAAGAAAGATCAGTAGATTATAGAACTCATTTTGGATGAAAGGAAAGTAACTTCATACAAATGAATTTAGAAAAAAAGAATATCCAGGGGCTGGAGAGATGGTTTAGCAGTTAAGGGAGCTTGCCTGCAAAGCCAAAGGACCCAGGTTCAATTGCCCAGGACCCACATAAGCCAGATGCACAAGGTAGCACGTGAGTCTGGAGTTCGTTTGCAATGGCTGGAGGCCCTGGTACATCCATTTTCATTCTCTGTCTCCCTCTGAAATAAAGAAATAAAAAATTTTATAAAAATATCCAAATGAAGTTTGCTCTGCTTGATGTGTAAACATAGCAGTGAGAGTAGCAATAGGATAGGATGGCATAAACACATACCAGGAAAGTCTCTTTTGTATCTGTTTAATACTTAATTCTGAAAGCAAGCATGAGGGTCAATAATTAGTCTGTAGGTTGTAGAAAGAGAAATTACTCATTTGGCCCTCTCACACAACATCTTGTTCATAAACATATGAAAGCACAGAATTGCTCTGCAGGTGAGTTATATTAGAAAAAAGGAGGACAAGGAAGGCTGGAAAGTGTCTTATTAAAGACTGTTGCTTTATTTTATTTAATTTTATTTTTTTGGGAGGTAGGGTCTTGCTCTAGCCCAGGTTGACCTGGAATTCACTATGTAGTCTCAGGGTGACCACAAGATCAATCCACCTACCTCTGCCTCCCAAGTGCTGGGATCAAAGGCATGTACCACCACATCTGACTAGTTGCTTAATTTTAACACAATAGATATCCAATATTTTAAAACCAATAGTGAATTTTTGTAATTAATTTATTGGTAAAACTGATCTAAAATTCATTCAAATCAATGTGCATTAAAAGAAAATCAAATGACTTCCCACTGAGATTGAGAACAAGACTGGGGTGCTCACTCTCACCACTGCTCTTCAACATAGTACTTGAAGTACTAGCCCAAGCAATAAGACAGGAGAAAGAAATGAAACAGATTCAAATTGGAAAGGAAGAAGTCAAGTTAACCCTATATGCAAATAACTTAATCCTATATATAAGTGACCTGAAAGTCTCCAAACTTTTAAAGGTGATAAATTGCTTCAGCAAAGTGTCAGGATACAAAATCAATGCACAAAAATCAGTAGCTTTTCTATATGAAAAAGACAAATATACAGAGAAAGAAATCAATGAAGCTGTCCCATTTTCAATAGCAACAAAAAGAAAATTAAATACTTGGAATAATACTAGCCAAGGATGTGAAAGACCTATATAAAGAAAGCATAAAAACACTCAAGAATGAAATCAAGGAAGACTTGAGATGATGGAAAGACCTCCCATGCTCCTGGTTAGGTAGAATTAATATTGTGAAAATGGCAATTCTACCAAAATTAATATACAGATTAACATAATACCAATAAAAACACCAGCATCCTTCTTCACAGAGATGGAAAAAATGATCTCAAAATTTATATGGAATGACAGAAGGCCTCAGATATCTTCATATCCTCGGGGTGGGGGGAGGAACCCTGGTGGTATCACCATACCTGATCTAAAGCTATATTACAAAGCCATAGTGGCAAAAACAGCACGGTACTGGAATAAAAACAGAAACATAGACCAATGGAACAGCATTGAAGACCCAGACCTTATGTCAAGTAACTACAGCTGCTTGATCTTTGATAAAGGTGCCAAAAATATAGACTAGAGAAAAGACAGCATCTTCAACAAATGGTGTTGGACAAATTGGATGACCATATGTAGAAAAATGACATTAGACCCACTCATTTTTCCACACACAAAAATCAAGTCCATAAGGGGATGGTATTGTATATATGTAAGTAGAAGAACAGATTACAGAGAGTGGAAAGGCCTAAGTGAGGCCCGGGGAAGAGATTGTGTAAAAGAAGGGCAATCGAAATTCAAGATATTCAGAATAAGACATATGAAAACCTACTTTTTTGAATAATGGCATATCCAGAAGCCATAGATTATTACTAGAAAATTTTCAGTGCCAGGGATGGGATACCTTCTAGTGTGTTGTTGGCCAGGGAGATCCCTGTTGCCTCCAAAATATAACAGGCCCTTGGTTTCCTTGAGAAACAGATGGTAAGACCCTATTGCTAAAGACTTCACATGCCTGGGTGGCAAGGTCACTGATAAATCAAGCTGGTGCTGAGTGGAAAACCTTCTCCCTGTAGACCAGCCAACTGAAAGCTGGAAAAAGCTGCACTGATGCAGCCCAATGGGAGAAAAAAGTCATCAGTGGTGAAAACAGTGGACACTGAAAGCCTCATGTTTGGCCAGACAGACCAAGTGACCAAACAACTGGAATACTGGCATGTCTTCTCTGGGAGAAACTAATTGTTTTCTAATTGGACTGGAGGCCCACTCTATGGGAGGGAATACATGACTCGTATGAAAAACCTAATCAAAGCCTTTGGTGCGGGGGGGTGTCCATGAGCCTTAGGGGTATGAAGCCTGCTCTTGTCTGGCTAAATGGATATGTTAGTTTCACCAAGCTTCCCTGAAATCACTACACTTAATGTTCATATTCAGATATTAATGCTACTCTCACTTTTAGTTAGAGAAGCTTCTCTTTTCAGAAGGCAATGACCACTGGGATGACCCAAAAGTCAACATAGTGCTGAGAAGGGATGGAGGAGTGTCCAGCACTGAAACATTTCTATCCACACCCTCCAAGGCTCAGGGTCCATTGTGGAAGAGGTGGCAGAAAGAATGTAAGAGCCAAAGGAAGGGTACCATTCCTTACAATGCAACTGTCCAGACAGAAATGGGTCTCGATATCCATAACCTCACAATGCCTAGTAATACCTTCACAGGACCCTCATAATAGGAGAAAAAGATGATGACATCAAATTAAAAGCGAAACTAATGGAAAGAGGGAGGTGATATGATGGAGAGTGGAGTTGTGAAGAGGAAAGTGGGGGAGGGGAGGGAAATATCATGGGTTATTGTCTGTAAGTATAGAAGTTGTCAATAAAAAATTTAAAATATTAAGTCCAAATGGATTTAAAAAAACCTTAATATAAGACCTGAAACTCTTCAACCACTGGAAGAAAAAATATGAGACACTCTCCATGATATAAGACTGGGAATAGAATTTCTGAACCAAACCCCAGAAGCTCAGGAAATTAAACACTCAAACAATGGGATCTCATGAAGCTCCAAAGCTCTTGCACAGACAAACATGCCATAAGCAGAGCCAATAGATTACCCACTTAATGGGAGAAAATCTTCACCAGCTATACCACTGACAGAAGCTTAATATCTAGAATCTACAAAGAACTCACAAAACTAAATAATAAAAAATCAAACAACCTACTCCAAAAGTGGGACTGAGAACTGAGTAGGGAGTTCTCAGAGGAAGAATTACAAATGGCTAACACACACTTAAGAAAATGTTCAGCATCTCTAACCTTTAGGGAAATGCAAATTAAAACAACTATGAGATTCCACCTTTCCCCAGTAAGGATAGCAAACATTAAAAAAATCAAATGAAAGCAAATGTTGGCAAGGATGTGGAGAAATAGGAACACTCATTTATTGTTGGTGGGAATGTAAACTGTACAACCACTATGGAAATCAATATGGAGATTCCTGAAAAGGATGAACATAGACCTACCAACAGACCCTGTTATTCCCTTACTGGGCATTTACGCTAAAAGCTCCACATCTCAGTTCCGAGATATTTGCTCAACCATGTTTCCAGCTGCTCAATTTATAATAGCTAAGAACTGGAATCAACCCAGGTGCCCATCATTGGTTGTTGGATAACCAAGATTTGGTATATCTACACGATGAAAGTAAGCAGTAAGAAAAAATGACACATTTGAAATTTGTAGAAAAATGGTCGCACTTGGAACAGATCATTCTAAGTGAACTCCCCCAATCATAGAAAGACACTTGTTGCATGGTCTTACTCATCTGCGGTTCCTAACCTGGATTAGCCCTAGATGCTGACATACCTGAATGGCATCTCGAGACTTGGACAATAGGGAGGGTAGGTCTTGAGGGAAGGGGAAGGGGAAGACACAAAACAGAACCCAAATTGAACTGATACCATGGAATCCTATATCCTGGAAGTTAGACTAAAAGTTGAAACCCTCAAGAGGACGTTACAGGGAACACCTGAATCGAAGGGCCCTGTAGAGGGTGAGACGAAGCTTAACCTTAAATTTATCCTGTTTCTCTTTCTTTTCTGTATTTTTCTTTTCTCTTTTCTCTTGGTGCTGGTCTGCAATCCCCTGTAACATGATGTGGTTTACATCCACTTTGAGCTGTTGATCAGAGAGACTTACTAGATCTCCCAAAACAAACAAGACAGACTTTTATCAGAGTACTTGATTACCCACCAGAGGTTAATGGTAATACTCTACTGCTGAAGACACCATACGCTGTAGGCATGGGCTGTGAAAGTCCTGGTTGGAATCTGGAAGAGAGCCAGTCCCCAGACAATTAGCCTATCTAGTGCTGGAAGGTGCTGCAGGAGCTACTGGGGAAAGTAGCCAACATCTGTCCAAGCCACTCAACGTCTAAGCCACTCAAAGTCTAAGCCACTCAGAAGCAAACAACCTGAGGTGATGCTCACCCAAGTGCAACAGTGGCACACAGCCATGGTGGGTAACCAACTGCTCTTGGATTGGCTAACAGATCCTCTCAGTGGAAAGGAAATGATATCTGGAACTGAGAAATAAGTCAGAATCATATCCAGATAACAATTCCACTTTTCATTGTCAAGCTTCCACTAATCTTGGGCTATAAGAGGGTGTACACCCTTAAATTCTTTCTAAATTAATAATGATTATCCCATTTAACTGGTGCTGACTTCACTCTCTGTTGGAGAATCTGCTTCTCTTTTTCAGATGGGAGCTGGACCTGAGGAGATAAACCACCCAGTGCACTCCACCCCAACCCCAGCTGAAACCACAGATGAATTGGGGAAATGAGCAAGAGTGCTGCTTTCTTAGTAAATCTGATATCAACAGAAGGGTGAAGGAGATAGACACTGAGGACACTCAACACCTACCAAACCAGAGATCCAGAGGCTCCTAAATGCCCATCACTGAAATAAACTTAAAATACACCTAACATGGCTCAGGGAATTTTGCAGAAAAGGGGGCAGAAAGATTGTTAGAGCCACAAAGACATTGGGACGTTTTGTACAGAGACATTGCCTCTCCCCCATAACTGTCTGCTGCCCCCATAATGCATGACCCACAATCTCCATGGGGTGGACCTACATCTCCAATGAGGAAGGCTTTTCCAGAAAAGGGCAGGGAGGAGGGAAAGGATGGTACCAACATGTGTTGTTTACATACTAAATATGTCCATATCTAATAAAAAATTAAATGAAGCTTGAAGATTTCAGTTTGTCTTTATTTATAGTAAAAATAGTCCCAGTCAAGCCAATTGTCCTATGAATCAGGATAAATGATTCAACTAATGAATGCTTGCTCACAGGGACACTGTGCCTAGTAGTTATATATACTAAGCTTTACTGTATTGTCTATTTAACGAAAATAATGTACCATCGCCTGCCTAGCAGTTTAAAGAAAAACTACTTATTTTATCGGAATAAACTAACAAGGTTAAGATGTTCCTTTTTAAAAATAAAGACTCACTTAATTCTGGTTAAATCAATCCTCAGGTAATAATAATATGGGATCAAACTGTGTGGAAATAGTTTTAAAAGGGTGTAGATGCATTTATCCTAAGCAGTAGCACACACTTACTCATTTTGTATTTTCTGCTCCATTAGTGGCTTACACCCACTTGAATTAGAGAATTCTAGACAGGAGAGTTCAAGATACCTTAGTAAAGCTCTTCATTTCAGGACAGGCTGATCAAAATAGGTTAAACCCATTTCTTTAAAGATTAAGCTGTTATTAGAGGTTGGTACTGAATGGGGCTCCTTTCATCACTCATGTCTTATCCTCAATGATTAAGTCCCCAGCAGAGGGCTTGATAAAGGAATCAAGCAATAATGTATTCTTAATCTCCAGTTATCATTTAATCAATAAATCCTAGTAGATGACATATTCCACTCTGTACTCTACCTAACAGGGTGAAAAGGCAATGAATTGAAAAGTTCCTATTAATATTTCTCATGGTGAAAACCTGAAGTGCGTCAACAGACAACCTTGTGGTAAGCGTCACTCTCGACAGTAAAGTCCTCTCTGGAGGAATGTTTCCCATCCTTAAGCTGTCATTTTTAGAAATCATTTTAAAAATACATTAAAATTGCCTTTTTCTTTTCATAGACATATAGTTTTATTAACTTTATTTCTCTTTCTCCTTCGCTCCCTCCCTTTTATTCTTTCCTTTTAACCTAACATTTTCAGTTTTTCTGAAATGACTTTTCTAGAGATGTAAAGACAGAGAGACAGGGAGTAGAAAAGTTGGATTGAAGAGAGGTTGAAAAGGATTGAGGAGGAAGAAAAGGGAAAAGAGGTGGAGAAAAGTTTTAGGAAGAAGTGGGCGGGGCATCCTTAACCTCCGCCGGGTACCCGGGCTGGTCCCAGCCCACCTCAGGCTCTTTCTTCTGACCTGGCCTAAAACTGGTTTGCGATTGGACGCGCCGCCTGCACCCTAAAAGCGCACGTGCGCGGGGAGGGGAGGGACGCCTATGAGTGCCGGCTGGCGGTTCTCTCCGCTCGGTGCCGGGCGAGTGCTCGCGGGGCGGGAGAGGCCACCGACCTCCCCCTGCAGCGTTCCTCTCCTGCGCGCTTGGCTCCCATCATGGTGCCAACTCCGGTCTCCTGAAGGGTGCGAGCTCTGGGCGAACCTTGGGTTGGGGCAGTGCATCCTCCTGCTCGAGAACCGCTGGCTGGCTATGGCTTAGGGTGCCGAGCGGTCAGTCCGGGGGGTGACAGAAGCCAGAAAAAGAAGACCTGAGAAGAAGCTACACGATGAGTTTTCGCAAGGAGGACGGAGTGAGCAGCCTGTGCCAAAAGGCGCTGCACATCGTCACCGAGCTGTGCTTTGCTGGCCAGGTGGAGTGGGACAAGTGCTCTGGCATCTTCCCCCGGGACAGGAGCAGCCAGGGCGAAGGCAGCACAGGTAACCACGGGAGGGCTTCACTCGCGTGCTTCGCGGTGCCCCGTAAGTGCCCAGATCCCGGGTTCTGCCTGCTGCGCCTCACCCCTGACTTTAGGCGCATCTTTGGGGTGCCACCTTCCTCCCCCCCATCCTTCCTCCATTCACCTCTCTGGGGACCTCCAAGGTGAGGTCTTCCGGTCGTGGGAGTCTTAGGTCTCTCTTGCTCCAGGGAGGCCTCCTGCCAGCGGCGCCTGTCACCCTGGCTCCCGCCCTTTCTCCGCGGGTGTTCCGCGCTCTTCCAGTTGGAGGGCATCGTTCCTCGCGCTGCTGCTCCAGGGGCCAGCTCGCAGGACTCACTGGGTCTTCCTTGACCAAGGGACCTGGTGTGAGAAACTGCTTGTACAGATGGGGCTACATTGGCCTTAGGAATTGAAAGGATCCCTTAGGAGCGCGCTTGCTTGCTCCAAGTCCCTTTCATAATACGTATATGACATTTTCTAGCGCTTCATGCCAGTGGCAAAAGAAGGGGTGTGATTATTGGCCCCATTTGGGAGGCAATATCTAAGGCTTAAGCCACAATCTAGGAATTGGAAAAGAGACTATAAACACTACCTCTCCTGCGCTCTCGCAAACATTCCCAAAACACAGGTAACCATCCTCTCTACCTAGAAACTTGGAAGAAAATGGTGAGAGGGATGTGGGCAAATGATCCTAAGTCACTTGTTACATGTTTGCTCTGGTTTGGGGATTTTTGGCATCCCTTAGCACTTGCCTTTCCTTCCGTGGGGTCTTGTTTCCATTGCCTTTCTAGGTCATTTTGGTCTGGCGCGTGGCAGTGGCAGGAGAGACTCATAGGTACTTGGCTTGAGGGTAGCCAAGGCAACAGGTAAGCTCAGGGGCGATAGAGAACCCCAGCGTGCTGGCAACGAAGAAACAAAGGCACATTAAGTGACTCCCAGGAGGCCTAGACAAAAAAAGGAGGATGTGGTGGGGATGGATTTGGTCTTAACTTTTACAGCGTTGTTGATATGGAATATCTGGAAACAGAAGCCAAGAGAGGCTTTTGTCCGTGATAGTCATAACCTGGGCTATTGTGGAGGGGACCCTGGAGCAAAATGAAACAGATGCTGGAAAGTGAGACAGGTTTTGAATGTATAAACACAACCACGAGTCTTTTCAGTTTGCTCTGTAGTGTTATGTTCCTAGCAGTTAATGAAAATAAATTGTGGAAGAGGCTGCTAAGACCAAAATAATATCGCCTTAGATGCCTCGGTGAAGTTATGAAATAAGCAGTTTTATATTTAAGTGGCATAAACGGTGAAGACACAAAGGACAGGAAATGAGAGTATTAAGGATATATATTTCAGACACTTAACAGTTGGTGTTGTGGGTGGAACTCCTGATTTCTTCCCTGCTCCGGACCCTGTGTGATCCTCACCATAGTGATTTCCTGGGTTCTCGCTGCCTGGTAATGTAGAAAGTGCATGAATGATACAATCTAAATGCAGTACTCACTTTTAAATCTTTCTAAAATGTATGACTGTGTAAGAGTAAAGTTGTATAGTATATGAACTACAGAAAGGTCCTAAGCACTGTAAGAAGCAGTTTTAGTCCTAATATCTTTTGTTTTTTCATTTGAGAGCAAAATTAGAAAAAATTAGTCTAAAACAATTGTGTGAGCTTTTCTCTCTCCTTAAAGCAAAATATATATGCCAAAGAAGTGATGTACTCAATTTATTATGTGAACATATATATTAAATAGTTATCCCTAGAGAAGATATTTGACTAGCCATATATGACATATGGAGATAAACAAGAAATTTCTGCATTTTCCACTTGGAACTCATGCATGCATTAAAAGAAACTGCCTTAATTTTCAGGATTCCAATATCAATATCTATGAAGTAGATTCATTGATTATTTGTTAAATGCTTACTCAGTCATCCAATTGACTCCATATGCTTATGGAAACTTTCTGATAACTTGTGCCCTTTATTGGTGGTTCCAAAATAAAAATGCTTCCAGTAATTGATCTTTACACTCTCTGTTTAATGAGAAATGCATTGTTGATAGAAGGAAATCAATGACTTATTGGTACAGTAGTTTTTCACTTTGAAAGTAATTACCACTGCCCTCGTGGTGTTAGTTATTCTTACACTGAGGTGACAATTTCAAGATTCAAAATTGCATACATTTTGATTTCTTCTTGAGCACCTCCATCTCCAGAAACAGCAGCAGAGTGGTTCCCATTGAGTGGTCCCAATCAAATTGATCAATTTCATACATTGGGAAAATTGTGAAGACTTACTTGCCAACATCAGTTATTTCACCCTTTAAAGTAGCTTATTAGAGCCATTACATGAATCAACATTACTAAGAAGTTCATCATGTGCAATTTTTAGAATACTAGATTTGGAGGAAATCATATTAAAAAAAATCACTCATTGAATCTCTTCTTCCCCCAGATGGACCTGTCACTCTGTAAATTCATTTTGGCATACAATAGGATATGATATTGGAAAGTTTTTTTAAAATTTTAATTATTTATTTATTTGCCAGCAGGAAGAGAGAGAGAGAGAGAGAGAGAAGAGGTAGACAGAGAATGGGCACACCAGGGCCTCTAGCCACTGCAAACGAACTCCAGATGCATCTGGCTTACATGGATCCTGGAGAATCGAACTGGAATCCTTTGGCTTCGCAGGCAAACGCCTTAACCGCTAAGCCATTTCTCCAGCCCTGGAAAGTTTATTAAGCAAAATGCAAGCAATATTTTGGTCTTGTATATTGTTTTTCAAATATAATGTAACTGAATAATAATAAATAATTTGGGGATGTATTTAAGTTTATTTCTGGTCAGTCTTTAATTGCTGCTCAAATGCTTACCACGTTCAAGAAACCTATGATGCTTGAAAGACAGCTCTTAAAAGACACAGCTAATCAGCTCCACTTAAGTTGACAGCCACATTCCCATCACAGCTTTATAATCTAATCTTAATAGAATTGTTTCAATAAGCATTTAACTTATCAGTGTTTTAATTTTGTATAGTTCTACAATTTTAATTTGAGACTACAAGTTCTAAAATAAAAATTTAAATTCTTCTGAGTTCTCACCTGTAGGCTTTATATTGCTTGGAAGTAGGGGTAATGAAGTAGTTTTATTAGAGTCACTATGTGACTCAGCAAAGAATTTCATTAAAGTATTTTGCTATAAGAAAGACAGCTAAGTAAAAAAAGTTTTTTTAATTATAATATGATTTTTTTCTGCAATTAACATATTTGGAATATACTAAAACTTAAGACAAATAGTGGTACTTGGTAGGTTTATTAACACAAAGCAAATAACAATCCAATTAATTGAACACTCGTTTTTTCATTTCAATAATTCTGAGTTTTATACATCCACATGTTTGTCCAAAGAATTGTGGTCTAAAATATATCATTAAAAATATTCCCACAAGACTTGTAGAACCTGCAAAAGAATAATTGGACCACATTGCTTTCAGACTCAAAGGCTCACTGAAAGAAAGATGCACGAGAGTATTCCTTCTTCTTTCTCTATCATTCCAGTACTACCTTTACAAGTCTGATTATCACATGCTTGTCAGCTCAATATGCAGGGAACTTGATCTCATTGCTTCCAAAGACAAATACAAAACTATCTTCAAGGGCAAGCAGGGAGACATGCTTCCCTAGTTCTGATTTATCAGTATTTTGGCATATTGGAAGGACTTTTTGGCCTTAATCTTTTTATTATTCTTGTGACTAACACCTGCATTTCCTCTTCATATGAGGTAAAGATCTCTGAAATCTGATTATTGTGAAAGGATTTTCACATACAAATCATATAGCTCTAGTTCTACATTTCTTTCAAATCATATTTTCTTTAAGATGATGGTCATATACTTTTGTTTTTATGAAAGAAACCAACATTTTTGGAGATGTATATATATTCATGTACAAGTTTTCTTGAACAATATTTTAGTGAAAGACAAACATTACCATGATTGTTCAATGGGATTTCCAATGCCAGTTAAAATTATCTGTAGTTTCAAAACATAATTAGCTCATCTTGATTTACAATGGCAGAGCTAATGTGCACTTTAAGTCAGTAAAATGTAGGTAGGGTCTTTGAAAGTAGGGGTTTGCTGTTTTATCCGGAACACCTATAAAAAAAATCTATGACACATACTAAAGGCTCAATCAATATTTGCTGAGTGAGTAAAGTGAATTCCTTGTTGTAAAGTGAGTTTTACTTGCTAATTCCAAATGCTTTGTGAAACTGGTGTGTATACTTGTATCTTTGTGTCTCCAGCATCTAATATAATATCCTCTTTAGATAGACATACAGAATATTGGACTTCTGTAATGGTAGAAATTACAGTATTTGAGGCATTTAAAAGCTAGAATTTAAGAGCAAAACTCATGCAAAACCAAATGAACACAGTATATGTACTCAGAGTGTGTTTGGTTAAGTGTTGTGTGGTAAATATACTCAATTTACCAAAGTTCTAGCAAACTGGAAATATCTATGAGTTACACGTGCTCCTTGATTTACGGTGAGGTCATGTCCTCATACACCCATCAGAAATTGACAATAAAATGCTAAAATGCACTTAATAAACTTAGCCTACAGAATATCACAGGTTAACCCAGCCTGTACTAAACATGCTCAGATTCTGACTTTAGTTTTTAGCCATGCATATAGTGCTAGCTCAGGAAAGGTCAACATCAAAATTCAGAGTATAGTTTCTATTTCTTATATTTGCACCATTTTAAATAAAAGAGACATGAATCAGAGGTCATCCATCCAATGCCAATCTAAATTGTCTACAGTTTGGAAACATAATTAGATTTTTTTTCTGATCTACATCACTTTATGTCACCAGCATGTAAGGTTTTTGAGGACAGAGGTTTGATTATTGTTTTATCACCATGCCCAGAAATATCTGACACACACACTAAAGCCTCAACTAATATTTATTGAATTACTAAAATGTTTTCCATATTTTAAAGTAATTGGTTCAGTGTAATAGTCTCCAAGAGCAAAGCATGTTACCTGGCTTAAGTAGAAAGTACTTGTTAACATGATGAATAACTACTTCATTCAGTTTTTGTTAGTTATTACAGCTCAAACTAGGAATAACCATTTCCTTGGGGAAACCAAAACAAAAATCATTTACAACTTACTTCAAAGTCAAAACTAGTTAGTGGAGCTGGGTTGATGATTCAGTCATTAAAGGTACTTGCTTGCAAGCCTGCCAACATGAGTTTGATGCTCCTCACCATCCACATAAAGCCAGATGCAGAGTGGCACACACATCCACAAAGAAATCCCATCTTTCCCACAGCATTGGGAGACAAAACCAGGAGTATCCAAAAGCTGGTAAGCAATAGTGGCAAGGAGAAGGGGAAACTCCCCTAGTGTGTTCTCTGATCATCACACGTGTGCAGTAGCACATATGCACACATAAACACATGCATGCACATAAATAAATACTAAAAAGATAGTGATGCAGCTAGAATAAGACCGTAGGGGTTCTGAGATTCTACCCATAATTACAGAAGGCATGAGAATGAGAAGAGGAGGTCCTGAGACCATCCTTGCCATTAAATGACACTGGAGAAAATATTTTTGAACATAGGTTCTTAACTAATTTTAACTAGCATATAAGAAGGTGTCAACCAATTTTCTGCAATTACAACTCAAAATTCAAATGTTTAAAACTTGTGTGTCTGTGCATGATATGCTTGTGTAAGTGCGCATGTACATGTGTATTCACTCATACATGGGGAGGTGAGAGATTGATGTTAGTGGTCTTCCTCTATCACTCTTCACCTTATTTGTTGAGACAGAATATCTCAATGGACTGAGAGCTCACCAATTCAGTGAGTCTTGCTAGCAAGCTTGCAACAGGGAACCACTGTCTCTGTCTCTGTCTCCCAAGAGCTGAGATTATAGGCATGCATGGCCAGGTTCTATCTGTGTGGGTGCTAGGAATCTGAGCTCTTGTCTTCATGTTGTGTAGCCAGCACTTTCACCAACTGAGTCATCTCCCAAGCCTGAAAACCTCTTTATGTTGGATTTTCAAGCACCCAAATAGAACACACAATGTTATTAGTCATCCGTGAATATGCTCATGTATGTGCACCTAAGTAAGTGTATGTGACTGTTTCTTTACTCATTTCTTGAGTAAATAGAATTGACTTGTATCAACAATAAGATTATGTAAAAGATTTTAGTGTGTTCAAACTGTGAATTTGTAATTATTATAGTTTAAAATGTAGTTCCTTTTATACATTCATAAATAAATTTATAATGAAAACAGGTATTAAAATTTGGAATTATAAAAAAGCCTATTTAAAAATGTCATTTGTGTCAAGGAAACTGGTCTTCCTGATAGGAAATATTATTAATAAAGGTCAGTAAATTACATTTCCTTATCTCTAACTTGTAAGATGTCAATTTCTTTTTAAAAAATTTCAAACTGAACAAGTTTAAAAATATAATCTCTGAGTAAAAAAGTCATTTCTTATTTCTAATAGAATAGATTTATTTTGTTTTATAGTGTAAAGTATATCCTAAGTAGCCACTGAGGCTGTACAAGCTGGGAAAAATATGGCTCATAACATGTATATTACACCACACATGTATGTTATGTAGAGTCAGCCCTTATGTACATTCACAACAGTAGGATGGAAAAAAGATTTGTGTCCATTCTTAACATGCACAGACTTTTCCTCACCTTCATACCCTAAACAATGCAATATAATAATGATTAGAAAGCTTTAATATTAAGTATAAAAATTCTAGAGATGATTTAAAATGGTTGAGTGGCATGTATTATTTTATATAAAGGATTTAAACAGCTATAGATTTTGGTATTTGTAGATTCCTAGAATCGATACTCAGGGAATACTGAGGGAGCACTTCCTCTCCTCCCTCTCCCATCTATGAAATTGTGCTATGATGGCCTTGGAGCCGGAAAGATAGAATCATACTAGGGTAGAAGGAAGAAATAAACTGATATTAGTAATGTTTTCCAGTTCAGGTGAATCCTGAGGTGTGTTATGGTCAATTATACATTTATCAAGACATTATGGAATAGGGAACATTACTGTCAATATTTAAAAGCTTATAAATGTCAATATGCTCATACTACAAAATTGCCTTAAGCGATGACTATTATGTTCTCATCAGTCTTCATAATTTCCTCAATTCTGTTTCAAGACTCACAGAATTAAAATGGACATAATATGCTGAATTTTATCTTTTCCAATCTATTATAATAGGAATTGTTAATATATCTTAAAGAAACCTTCAGCCTCCTGCTGTTATTCAACAAGCATACATTGATACTTACAAATGCCACTAAGTGCATTTGATGATCTCTATGATGGTAACATTGATACAAATATGAGATAGTAGGTTATTTATACAAAATAAGTATATAATTTTAATATGTTTGATAATTTGAGTGCTATATTGATTGGCATGAATTGGATTGAGTCTAAGATGCCATTTATTGTAGGATGCTCTATTATTTTGTACAGCACCAAGAAAATTCAGAGAACATTGCCAATAAATTGTGACAAAGTGCTTTCTTACAACATAACATTTTCTATCTAACATATATGTAAAGATATCCCTTAAATTTAGATGTTGATTTTTCAAAAACCATTTATAACTTTTGTAGAAACATACACAGGAAAATGTAAAAAAAAATTAGTAGGTTGAAGTAATTTTTTTTAGGTTTTTTGAGGTAGGGTCTCACACTAGCCCAGACTGACCTAGAATTCAGTAAATAGTTTCAGGGTGGCCTTGAACTCAATAATCCTCCTACCTCTGCCTTCTGAGTGCAATACCATGCCCTGATGAAATAATTTTACAGCTAAAAATTTCTCTTCTTTTTTTCTTTGCTGTGCTGAGGACTGAATCCAAGACTTTTTGTATGCTTGATGAGATTGGGAATCAAGTAAGAGACACATCTTTAGGGTGTGTCTGTGAGGGCATTTCCAGGAAGGATTGATGGAGGGAGAAAGTCCTTACTCCAAAGTGGGAAGTTCATCCAGTGACTATATGTATGAAGAAGCTCCGAGAGCATACAGTCCCTTTTGACTGGCTGCCCTTAGTACTTGGTGGTGAGTCTATCTACCCTGTTGCTGCTATCCTTCAAGGACATTGGAACTCAGCTTCATCAGCCTTCCAATGTGACTGAATACCAGGGGCTCTCCAAGGATCCCTAGGCCTGCAGTGCCAGATTGGGATTGCTAAGGCATCCAGCCTCATGGATTGAGCAGCTACCAGGTTCTCAGGCTGGCCAACTTGCATGCAGATACTGTTGGAATGCCCAGTCTGTATCCTGTAAGCTAATCTAATTAACCACCTTTACAACACATATTCATTCTATTGTTTCTGTTCCTTTAGGGAACCCTGACTAATCCAGAAGCTGTTGGTTATTGTGCTGTAAAGCTTTCTGTACAGAAAAACAACTTTGAATGTTGACAATGTTGCTAAATACAACTTACTCAATACCTTTCTAACCAATTTCCAACAATAGATTGGCTTATAAGGTTAAAGTGTGTTTCACAATTTTCTGCAGTATTTTTTTCAAACCTCTAAAATATTGCATGAATTTCCATGCTAATTTCTTGTATTGCATACACAAACAATGAAAACTACACTGAGATTACTGTCTGGCTATTAACAATGGTAACAAACCATTAATAGTGATACATAAATGCAATCAAACTAGAATTTGATTAGTTTTAAACCTATTATCTCAGAAGTCTAATATAATTTTTATAAATTTCATTTACTCCTAATCTTACCAAAATATAATATGCTGAATATCATATAATGGATTCTTTTTAATTATATGGACACATTGAAAATCTGAGCCTTGACTTCAAGTTTGCCCATTGACGTTGTTTTCATTTTTAATACTTGCCATACAAAGTACAATGCCAAATACTTTGTATACCTTTCCACATTTAAGCCTTATAACCATCTTATGAACTAAATACTAGTACTCTCATTTGAAAACTTTAAAGCCTAGTTTAATCAGTGTCATGGTGATAGAATTGTTATCTAAACTCAGATGTGAATGGTTCTACAATACAGGTATGTTACGCTATTTCCTTGTAGAATGCCTTTTGCACATTCCCTCCAAATAACCTTTTAGTGATACAGCCACATGTAAAGGCACAGGGAGCTTTCAAATGTTATGGTTTGGCTCAGCAATGTAGCCCAAAGCCTCATGTATTTAACACTCAGTTCCCAGCACTATTTTAGAATGTGGAAGAAACTATAATGGTTGGGGCTTAGCTGGAGGAGATATGTTACTGAAGGTGGGTCATTGGAAGCTGGTTGTGTATGTGTAGGTATGTGTGTGTTTTATCAGATTGCATCTCACTCTAGTGTAGGCTTGCCTCAGACTTTCTATGTAGCCCAGGCCAGCCTTGACCTCATGGACTAGTCCCTCCATAGCCTCCCATGTGCTGGGATTACATTTATCTGCCATCACACCTGGCTTTTGGAGGCTGCATTTTATCATTTTTTCATTTTCTACTTTCCTGTTTGCCATGAAGGGAATACTCTCCCCTGCCACAAGTTCCATTAGCATGATGTTGTACAAGAGTGCCTGGGGGACAAAAAACAATAGACTAAACCCTCTGAAATTGTGACCCCAAATCTTTCCTCCTTTTAAGTTGTTTTGCTAGGTATTTTGTCATGGCAGCAAGAAAACTAGCAATTAAATAACTTCCAAAAATATTTTTTCATTAACTCCTCACACGGTTTCTTACGATTCCATGCCTTAAGGATGATATTGGGATAAGCAAATCAATTGGGAATTTTACAATTCCTCATCCAAAATTATAAAGGCCTCAAACCTCCAACAATTAAAGCTCATTTTATAAGTTATAGCAATCTACACCAGTAATTTACCTGAATTGATGTTAATTACTACTACTGATAAATTGTTGAGACATTTAGAGAACCCATTTGTTGTAACTTATATATTGTTACAGATATAGTGCTGTGTTTCATTACTGGAAAATATCACAATAGTATATACTATATTGCATGCCTTATATCCAAAATAAAATAATATTTTGAAGCACATTATATTTCATGAGTTCCAATTAAAAGTGTTATATTATAGGCTAGTTCATTATTAAAATACTAGAGTTATGTGAGTATGCTTGGGAAGTTCTTAGGAACTGAAAAGCAGGAAGGGATTCAGGGAAGCTGTACTATTGGGTCTAATTAATGAAAGATGAATACAAATATGTCATATGATAGCCAAATAAGAGGAGAAAATATAATGAACTTGCATAACATAACCTTTAAAAAATCACAATAAAATATGGGCTGGAGAGATGGCTTAGCGGTTAAGGTGCCTGCCTCCTAAGCCTAAGAACGCGGGTTCCAATCTCCAGGTCCCACATTTAGCCAGATGCAAAGTGACACAAGGGCTCAATGCCTCACTTGACCACAACAGGGCGGATGCATCTGGATTTTGTTCACAGCAGCTGAGAGATTGCTGGTGCGCCCATCTCTATCTGTCTCCCTCTCCCTCTCTGTGTCTCTCTCCAAAAAAAAAAAAAACAATAAAATAACGTGGTCAGATTAAGAATTATAGATAAGAGGGTGGCAGAAAATGAAGTTGGATCCATAGCCTTGGGTCAGATTACAAAGGTGTTGTGGGTGTCACACACAATGTGTTTTACTCTGGCTTGTCTCAGGGGAGACCTGTGGAAGGACATGAGACTCTGAGAGACAGAATGACTAGAGAGTAGACATCCCAGCTTCCAGAACAGGAGTTGGGGTTTCCTGCCTTCCTGATTTAATTGATGCATAACTTTCACTTTCAGAAGTGTTCTGGATTGGAAGGAATATTATATGCAAATTTCAGAAAAAAATAGCAGCAGGATAAAAATCTAGACTCAATGATTTTCACAGGGCTCTTAACTAAAATGGGAATTTATGAATATCAAAGCATCTCTTAGGAAACGTGAGATTAAGGAATGAATTTGTCTGTCATTATGAACCATGTGAATAAAAAGAGGGGTAGAGGGGTGTTTTCAGGGCCTAGAAACTACTCACATCTTCATTCACCTCACACAGTCTTTCAGTCCCTTATATCTTGGCTTTTGTCTTCAACTTTGAATGGATAACCTGTTAAAAAATTTAAATCCAATATACAAGAAACTATAATGTAAGTAGAGCAGAAAATAAATAAAGAGTAGTAGCTTGATTAGACTGTTTTGTGTTACTGTAAAAATTCCATAGATCACACAGTTTATAAAGAAAAGAAACTTATTTCCCATAGTTCTTGCCTGGGGTGGCAGTGCACACCTTTAATCTCAGCACTCAGGAGGCAGAAGTAGGAGGATCACCATGAGTTCAAGGCCCGCCTGAGACATAATCAATTCCAGGTCAACCTGGGCTAGAGTGAGACGTACCTCAAAAAAAAAAATTTTTTTTTTCATAGGTCTGAAGGCGTGAAGTCCAGTAACAAGGTTCTGTTATCCAGAGAGATCTGTGTGCTGGGAATTCCTATGGCAGGGCAAGAAAGCACAAGATAGTAAGATGAGGCTGACACTGGCATAATGGATTTCCTCTGTCAGTACTAACCCACTCCTGTGATAACAGTGCTCTGTTTATGAAGGTTGGGTCCTCATGACTTGTCCTCATTTCTGAGCACCACTTCCTTGGAGAGGAAGTTTCCAACAAGTGAGCATTATGGAAAATATTAAAAGTGTAACAGAAGCTGTAATTATATTTGTTCATCCATTTTTAAACTACAGTTAATAATAAAGACATACATTCATGTAACTTTTTCTCTTTTCCTCAAGTTATGGTGATAATGAATAATAAAAGAGTAAAAGCTAAACTCTAAAATTAATGAAGTATAATCAATAGAATAAAAATCAATAGAATAAAAATAGGAAGCAATAACTTTTACATAAAGCAACTGGAAATTCAAAGCAAATATTGACATATATCACAACATGTCAAATTAATTTTCATTTCCATGATTAAGTAGCAATAAAAACTTGGGAATGATTCAATTTCTGAATGGATCCCCATTAGCTAGAAATATTATTTTTTTCAACCAGGAAAATTTAAATTAAAACAAAGTACCATTTCCTCAGAAGACTATGATAACTTAAAGTTTGATATTTCTTTGTAATTGTTGAAACTGGTAAAACTATATGATGATTCTGTTACAGAAGCTGTGGGACTTATTTTGAAAATATCTAGTGAAACTAAATATGCATACAACCCAGCAATTCTTTTTTAAGATATTTGCCTTTGAAAAACATTCACAAATATTTGCACAAGGAGAAGGAAGCAAGGATGTTCCTTGTAAGTACACTGTAGACTCAAACTATATTAACAAAAATTCGACCTCATATGTTGTTAAATAAAAGCAAAGAAAATTATTAGACACAATTTCACATGCCTTAAATTCCACCATTCGGATTGAAATAAGAAGTATGTAGTAAACCATTTATATATTATATAGTTATCTAAAGTTTTATAAGATACAGTTTTGTCTATAAAATGCTGGAACTAGACAGACATACATAATATCAATGGTTAATACCAAGAGATGAGACCTACTATATTTAGAATGGTATTTAAAGAAAATTTAAATTATTTAGTATTACTATACTAGGATTACCATAAGAAAGCCTAGAATGGATGGTTAACACAAGAAACTCCTTCACAATCTTAGAGGCTAAAGTCAAGGTTCTGAAGTTGTTCTCCTTGGCTTCCAGACAGCCATCATTGTCCCTGTCTATTCATATGCTTTTCTGTCTGTATTTCCCTGTGTCCTCACCTCCTCTTCCTATAAAAGACATGAGTGGGAATGGATTCAGATCTGCTCATGTAACCTCCTTTTACATTAGTTATTAACAAAAAGTCCCTTTAATTGATATAATCATATTTTGAAGTACTGACTGCTAGTAAGATATACATTCACAGAAGGATAGGAGACAGACCCAATTTGGTTTGTAACATTTTTTACTTAAAACAAATAAACAAAATTGGATTTATATTTGATATTGAGGCTGAAGAAATCTGTAAGAAAAAAGTAATATTAATCAAATCTAGAAAGATTGTCTTTCATTGGGAATGTACTTGGCTTTCAAACATTAATGTTACATTGCCATATTGCTAACAATGGTCACATTAGAAGGATGGAAATGGATAATGGGAATCTTAATTTTTATTTTTAATACTTTACTTTTTCAAAAAGCTTCATATTTACAGAAAAAATAGTAGGATGGTACAAGATTCCAACATATCCTATATTCATTTTCTCCAGATATTTACAACTTATATTAGAATGGTAGATGCATTTTTAATAATTTACATACTAACATTGGTACATTAGCTATAATACCATATTTCATTCAGATTTCCTTAGGCCTTAGTAAATACACTCTTTTTTTTTTTTCTACCATAGGATAATTCCAGGACACACAGTGCATTTAGTGATTATTTCTCCTTAGATGCTCAATGACTGTAACTGTTTCTCAAAACTTTTTTGAAGGCCTTGACAATCTTGAGGAGTGGCTGGTCATGTATTTTAGAATGCCCCTTTCTTGGAATTGGTCTGGTATTTTTTAAATTTTATTTATTTTTATTATTTATTTATTTATTTGCAATAAGAAAGAGATAGAAGAAGAAGGACAAAGAGAGAGAGAGAAATGGGGGCATCAGGCCCTTCAGCTACTGCAAATGAATTCCAGATGTATGTGCCACTTTATGCATCTGGATACTGGGGTATCGAACCTGGGTCATTAGGCTTTGCAGGTACGTGCCTTAACTGCTAAGCCATCCCTCCAGCCCATGTCATGATTACACTCAGGTTATGGGTTTGAGGCATGAGGACCACAGAAATAAAATGGAACTTTCATCACATTATGTCAAAGATTCCTGCTGACATGACAGTCAACAGTGTTCCTGATTACCTTTCTCACCTGAATAAGGTTAGCTTTTGTCAGGGTTCTCCACTCTATATTCCTTCAAACACAGTCTTCCTCCTTGAAAGAAAGCCGCCATGCACTGTGCACAGCTTGTACTTGAGAAGTGAAGACTTATCCATTGCTTACAATTCTCTCAAAAAGAGATTTGTTGCTTCTCGCCAAGTTATTTATTTGGTCTTACTAACTTTTTGACATTATTTCTCAGAGTAATTTTACATAATAAGCATATTTTAATATTATTTTTTGCACGTGTGTTGTGCACAAATATATGTATGCATGTTCATATCTGTGTGGGCATGTGAATGTATGAATGTGTGCATATACATGTGTGCACATAGGTGTGGAGGCCAGAGGACAACCTTGAGTGTCATCTTCAGGTATACTGTGTACCTCTGCTGAGATAGGATCTCTCATTGGTCTGGATCCCACTAATTATGGTAGAGTGCCTGGCCATGGAGCTGCATCTCCCCAGCACCAGAATTACAAATATATGCCGCTATGCCTGGCAGTTACATTGATACTGTAGCTCAAAATCAGACCTTCATGTTTGTGAGGCAAGAACTTTAGAGACTGAACTATCTTCCCAGTCTTATAATTATCTTAATAAGGATATTTTAAAATACTTAGGTATCAATTTGTCATAACACATTCGGATTTCTATAACAAAATATAAATTAGGTAGCTTATATAACAAATAGAAATTGATTTGTCATAGTCTGGAGGCTAGAAGTTCAAGGTCAAGGCACTGGTAGATTCAATGACTAGTAAGGGCTTTTTTTTTTTGCTGTACTGAATACCTGAGTTCAGGTAATCCATGAAGGTAAGATATTTATCTTGATCTACCATTCTGCAGGCTGGGTAAGGCCATGATCATGTGGCCACATCTGGTGAGGGACTCTTGTTGTTTCAACTTGTGATGGAAGGTTGAAGGACAAGAAGTTGTGCTGAAAGGGCAAAACACAAGGAGCAGCCTTATTACAGTCCACTGTCAAGGTCACTGACCCAATCCAGACATAGCTAGAACTCAGGCTAGAGCTAACCCTGAAGAGAGTCTCCTCCCACAGCCCCCAAACACCTTCCACAATGCTCTATCCCCCAACACTGCAGCCTTGAGGAATTAAGGTTCTCACACATGCATTTTGGGGAGTGGTTTAAAACTGTAGCTGTACCTTTTTAGTTCATAGATGGCAACTTCTTGTTGTGTACTCATGTGGCAGAACAAAAGAGCTCCCATGGATCTATATTAAAGGGTCTTAGGTTCCATTCATGAAGACTCTACCCTCATGACCTTCCTCAGAGACTATATCTCCTTTGTATTAATTAGTAACTTTTTCCTTGCAGTGAATAAAATACCTGGGAAAAACAACTTCAAGGAAGTGTTTATTTTGCCTTATGGTTTCAGAGATGTCAGTCTGTCTTGATGGGGAGGATATGTCAGAGCAGAGAAACTCATATCATAGCAAGCCAAAAAGAGAGAAAATCAATGGCAGATATCATCTGCCTTTCTTTTTTTTTTCCCTCTTTTATTCATCGAGGTCCCTGGTCTATGGGATGGTATCATCCACATTCAAGGTTGGTCTGTCCTCTCCAGTCCCCTCTCAAAACCCCTTAGAGATGTGCCAGAAGGTGTCTTTGAAATGTCCTTGATAATTGAGATTAACTATCTCATCCTAATACCATTGCCTTGAGAGTTAATTTTTAAATTTTTATTTATTTATTTGAGAGAGAAAGAGGCAGAGAGAGAGAGAGAGAGAAAATGAGAATGAGAATATGGGCATACCAGGGCTTCCAGTCACTGCAAACAAACTCCAGACACATGTGCCACCATGTGCATCTGGCTTGTGTGGTACTGGGGAATTGCACCTGGGTCCTTAGGCTTTGAAGGCAAGTGGCTTAATTGTTGAGCCATCTCTAAAGCCCAGGAAGTTAGAATTTTAACATATAAGTTTTAGGAGGAAGCAAATACTCAGATCAAAGCACAATTCATTAATGTAAGACATAAAAATTACATACAAAATTAAAAATTACATACAAACAAGATTACTAGAAAGGACTTACAGAGTTTGAAAATATAACTAAGAATGTACCCATTCATAACTAGTACTGTGTTACTTTCACTGATAGAAACAAGACCACTTAAATATTTAAGGCTATTCACTGCTTAGACATTTAGAGGGGCATCTTTCAATCAAAGATGAAGCATACAATATTCTGTTGTGCACAGCTTTAGTTTATCTTTATGGTTTCATAGCAGATTAAAGGTTGGTAACCTTTATACAATATTTAATGCCTTATGGTGTGCTTAGACGTGATATAGGTCATGGTTTTCTTATGTTCAATTAGAAAGGTTTGTGTGGATACGATATCTCAAATATTTTCTATGATCTCTTCATATCTGCTTCTTTATGTACAATAATGACTAATATTTCTTTATATTGTGTTTTTGTTTTTTTAGATATTTCAGTCAGCTTATTAGCAGTTGTTGTCAGCTTCTGTGGCCTGGCGTTGCTGGTTGTCTCACTTTTTGTCTTTTGGAAGTTATGTTGGCCATGCTGGAAGAGCAAACTTGTGACTCCCAATGTCAGTACCCTTCCACAGAGCATCTCAAATGCACCAACTGAAGTTTTTGAGACTGAAGAGAAAAAAGAGGTGAAAGAAAATGGAAAACCAACACTAAAAGCTATTGAGCCTGCAATAAAAATCAGCCACACTTCCCCTGATATTCCAGCAGAAGTACAAACTGCTTTAAAAGAACATTTGATTAAACATGCTCCTGTACAAAGACAAACAACAGAGCCTACGTCTTCATCCCGGTAAGGAGTATCATGTGTAAAATTATGTGTGAGTTTTAGAAAAGCAAATGCATAGGTACGAAGGGAGAATATAGTAGGCTCTTCTGTCTATTAGGGACATGTCCTGACACCCTAGTGGAATCCAGAAAGTGCCAAACTCCACAAATGCTATATTTTTTCTGGGCTTACACACCTATAGTAAAGCTTAATTGATAAATTATATACAGTAAAATATTAGCAACAATGACTACTAATAAAATCTAACAGTGGTATTGTTAAAATTAAAGTTATATGAATATGGTCCCTCAGTCTCAAAGTATCTTATTATATAATCTCTTTTCTTTTCCTTGTGATGTGTGACTATACTGCCTATGTGATCCAAGAAAAACAGATGAATGATAAAGGTGTTGTTGAGGTAATGTTAGGCTGCAAGATTTCATCAGGCTAGTCAGAAGAATACACAATTTAAAATTTTGAATTGTTTATCAGGAATTTTCTATTCAACATTTCCAAACCTCAGTTGACCTCTGGTAACTGAGACACAGTCAATAAAAACCAGTTAATGTGAGCCTGAGGATAAGAGAGGACTACTGTTTTCATAATTGCTATGAATAAATATGAGCTCAGTGTTTAGAGTTATTCAACTCATTTAATTGAAATATATATTTCAAATACAAAAATTCAGTTGGTGAAAAAAGCTGGAGGTAATTTATGTTGTTTTAGAAACATCATAAAAGAAACTTTCTAACTTCATAATATTGTCTGTTGACTACAAGGTGACTATCTGATTACCCCTTGTTACAGGAGGATTAAAAAAAAAAAGAGTACTTAAAGCATATGAAGGCTTGGCTTTGGATGCAGAATGGGCCTCTAGGAACCAAAGCACATCATGTTAGCCCTAAATTACTTAGTAATTTGGTGAGAAGAAAAAAAACAGTAATTCTGCCAGCAAAACATTTTCTCTTGATTTTAAAAGGCATAAAAGTAGGGCTGGAGAGATGGCTTAGCAGTTAGGGCAATTACCTGCAAAGCCAACGGGCCTAGGTTCAATTCCCCAGGACCCACATGAGCCAGATGCACATGATAGTACATGCATCTGGAGTTTTTCTGCAGTGGCTATATGCTCTGGCATATCCATTCTTTCTCTCTGTCTGCCTCTTTCTCGTTCACTTTCAAATAAATGAATAAACATTAAAAAATATTTATAAAAGTGTAATATATACATCTGGTATTTTCTAAGATTAAAAAGTACAATATGCCAGGTGTGGTGGCGCACGCCTTTAATCCCAGCACTCGGGAGGCAGATGTAGGATAATTGGCAAGAATTCGAGGCCACCCTGAGACTACATAGTGAATACCAGGTCAACCTGAGCTAAAGTGAGACCCTACCTCAAAAAAAAAAAAAAAAAAAGAGTACAATAAAATTCATGAATTGGCTGGAACTCTGATATCATTTCAACTTTCTTTTTGAATGCCCATATTTATATGGTTGCTAGAGAAGGAAGAAGAAAATTTATTTTGGAGTACTTGCAACTTAGTCGCTCAGTACTTCTTGCTAAATTTATTTTGGAGTACTTGCAACTTAGTCGCTCACTACTTCTTGCTAATACTTCACTGACCTGCATAAAGTATTCCTAATTGTCCCATTCATGGTGTTAACCTGAAGCTCAGAGAGATCAGAATTTTTCCTGAAGTCATGTAGGTAGTAAAAGAAAGAATACAAATTCTTCCAGATTTCTTGAACACATTTCAGGTTTTAAAGAAAATTTGAGTTTCAGTTGAGAACAAGCACTTGGAAGTTGGAGAATAGAAACATCTTCCCACTCTTTCTATTCAGAGATCTGGAATCTGGTATGACTACTGTGAGTGATCATATTCAGGATTCCAAACCTGTTTGGCATGGGTCTGAATTCTTTATAGAAAATTTGACTATTCCTTCACAAAAACCATCACCTATATTAACTATTTCATCATACTATAAATAATCTTTATATGGAAACAAAGAGGAAATTGCAGTTTATCACACAGTCCACTTGGACACAAAGATGGAGAGTACATTATTATAAATTAAGTTAATCAGCTCAAATGCTAACTTTTCCTTGAGATATGGCAAAAATCAAATTTACTGTGTACTCTTGTATACATAAGCACACAGAATAAATTTAACTTTGTTGCTTGTTTCCTCGTCTTACTAATTCCCATTGTGTTCTGGCATTAGTTCTGCCTTTTGCATGATTCAGGTGAGAGATGATACCTTATTCTTTCAAGTTGTTTCTCTCTCTCTATTGAAATGTCATTCTGATAGGTCCAGAAGTTACTAGCATTTCTGGAAGCTGCCACATTTCCTAATTCATTTCCCTTTAAAATACTTGGACATTTGACCCCATCAACCTGCCAAACAAATAAATTTGCCAGCTGGAATTAATACATTCCCTACTAAGACTCATCTAATGCCCATTTTGATTGTTCATCCAGAAACCTTTTTCAATGTATATCTAGTTATGGATATAGTCAGTGTGATTTTCACTCTCCTCTGTGAAAACTCCAAGGCTCTGTAAAGAAATGTACACCACAGTGTCGAACTAGGACACTGATGTAAAGCAACTCTGATGTAAGGAATTACAAATGTCAACTGTGGTGGGAAATGTAAAATTCAGAGTATAGAGACATTTAAAATTAGCTTATGGAGAGATACTATAAAATTGAGGCAAGGAAAGTAGGAATCTACACACAGTAATAGAAATTAGAAGGGAGTATGCATTCCTGGTAGAAACATTGTATGTGAAAAGACCTAGAATAAAGAGTATTGCTGAGAAAAGAGCAGGTAAGGCTCCTTGATCACAAAATAAAATTGAGTGGTAAAATAATATTAAAATAATATTAAAAGTAATTATTTTAAAATAAATATTATAATTATAAATATTAAAATGAACTGGAATTAAAGTATAGCAAGGCTTTGACATCCTGGCTAATATGCTCAAAGGCCATCCAATGAAAATGTTTGCAGCAGAAGAGTCACTTGGCTAAGAGTTATATTTCAGGATAATTAACTCAGCATTGATTTATGGGACAGGCTATAAGGAAAAAGAAAAAAAATCTATCTATTTTGAAACTAATATAGCATATCAGGCATAACGAAAATCAGAGAACAGAAAACAACAACAAAAAGACACACAAGAAAATTTGTAGAGCAAAAAACATAAGATCACTTATGAAAAAAATTTAAGTACAACTTTAATCACCCCATATCTTGCCAAAACCTTTAGAATCCTGACATTGAAGGCTATTATAATCTAACAATCAAAGTTCTAGATGCTTCCACACTTACAACAACGTTTTCTGGTGTATTCGCTTATTTTGTTGTTTTTGTTTTTGTGCTTAGACAAAGGACTAAAGAAATTCAGGGTAGACACATTGAATTTAAAAGTAAATACCTGAATTTAATCACCTCATTTTGCCTGTCCATATGGCTCTTTCCTTAATGCATATTAGAACAGTGCCTTTCCCTAAGTCACCTACAGATCTTAACTGTTTTTGTTTGCTTTTGCTCATGCACTTTTCCTTGTCCAAATGATACTTTCTATTTTATCTTCTCTAAGACTTTTACAGAAAATGCACCCAAGTCTTCTTTTTCTCCTCAATCATAAGCCATTATCCTTATTATTTAAAAACTATAGTTTTGTCTAACAATTAACTATAATGTCTTAGTAGGGATCAACTGTTTGTTAAACTAAATTCTTAGGAACAAAGTGTATATTCTACTTTTTTATGCCCTGCTCTTTTCCAGCACTGTGTAGATGCATGGTAATTGTCAAGTGAATGCTTTTCAATTGATTGATTAATTGATTGATTATGGTTCCACTTTGTTTTGCTCTGTTAAACACATCAGGTGGTGAGGTGACACTGCTTATGGTGAAAAGAGATAAATCACAGTCTAATCACAAGATGAGAACCAATTTTCTGTGCATTCACTAATGGTGTAAGGTGGTAAAATAATTTGTTGTGGACAAAGAATTATATATGTTTGTCATGATCTGAGGATTGTAAAACTTCTACTGAAAATGATAAGCAAATATAATGGAAAAGCCACCTGAATATGAACAAAAGCAGGGAATGTACTCAGGAAAGATTCTGACCCATGTTCTGATGGATTTATAATTATTTCTGGTTGATAAGAATAGTCATTCCTTCCCAGCACTCAGGAGGCAGAGGTAGGAGGATCGTCGAGAGTTCGAGGCCACCCTGAGACTACATAGTGAATTCTAGGTCAGCCTGAGCCAGGGTGAGACCCTACCTCAAAAACCAACAACAACAAAATAATAATAATAATAATAATAGTCATTCTTGAAATGATCACCCAGTTCCAGAAATAATCCTCAATGTACCTTGTTATAAGAAAGATGAAGAATCGAGTAACAATGTAAGCACAACTACATAACTTTATTTACTGTAAAATTATTTTTTCAAAATTAAATTTCTCTCAAAGAATAGCAAAAATTGAAATTTTTCATTCCAGGCCACTCTGAGGAATAGAAAACAAGATATTACCATGAGGGGAGAATTTAATGTTGCTAGCTAGAATATGAAAAAGCAGTGTGACTCACATTCCCCAATGAGGAGGGTCCCTTCGGAGGGGGGAGGACAGGGAGGAGGCTATCAAAGGCACCAACATGAATGTAAAATTAAAATAAATAATAATAATAAAAAGCAGTGCTTGCCCAGAACAATGGAAGGAACCGTGATCAATCCCCTTGAAATACAAGTTCACAAAACATGTTTTGGTCATGAAAAGGACAATAACCTCCTCTGTGGAAGAAGTGTCTTATGTACGCACATGCTTCTCTTCTCAAGTGGGAAAGTGGGAAGGCTCCCTGGACCAAGACAAAACCTTTCAAAACATATCCAAAAATGAAGTATTTGTTTCCTGGCACAAAAAAAATAGTATTATTTCCACATAAGCTCTAATTGTAAGTTGATTTGCTGTTTCTCCTCTTCCTTCTCCTCCTTCTTCTTTTGTTTTTTTGAGGTAGGGTCTCACTCTAACCCAGGCTGACCTGGATGAATTCACTCTGTATTCTCAGGGTAGCCTCGAACTCATGGTGATCCTCCTACCTCTGCCTCCCAAGTGCTGGGATTAAAAGCGTGAGCCAGCATGCCCGGCAATTTGATGCTTCTTGACAGTGCCAGTCATTCCTGGGAAGTTTGATGTTATCAGTCACAGATGTCAAATAGACATTTCCTCTCGTCCTAGCTTACTTTTATAATGAGATGCATACAAAGATGAATACTACTTAGTTTTTGAAATATTTTATTTTTATTTATTTATTTATTTGACAGAGAAAGAGAGAGAAAGAGAAAGAATGGGTGGGCCAGGGCCTCCAGCTACTGCAAACGAACTCCAGACGCATGCACCCCCTTGTGCATCTGGCTAACATGGGTCTGGGGAATTGAACCTGGGTCCTTTGGCTTTTCAGGCAAATGCCTTAACTGCTAAGCCATCCCTCCAGCCCTTACTTAGTTTTTGAAATTATAAAGACCACAATCTAAGAAAGGGCTGAAAATTGGCAAACAGATAAAAAACAGGTAATTTCAGGAGGTCACTTGTAGTGTCAGAGGACAAAGGTACAAAGAGGTGGTAGGGGGTAGTAAGTCAACTCAGCTGAAAGTCTACAACTATTTTGTCCAAACCTAGCTGAACTTACCAGGGGATAGACTCATGATGGTCACAAATATGTTCCAAAGTAAGGGGATGCCTAAAATGACACACTGCATACAGGAATCAAAAGCGAAAATTCATATATCCAGAAGACTTTCTGAGGTTTAGTAATGCTATTAAATGGTTTAGATTTATCATTTTGAAAAGTATTATTGAGAATTTTTTAAAGATTTAAGCTTTCATTCCATATTTAACTCTTCTCTTGTAATATCAAATAGTATGTTTACAAGACTTATATATAGATCAAAAAAAAAAAAAAGAAATATTTTCCAACCTGAGGATTTTATATGCACTCCTTTAAGTGCATTATTCTTGTCATTATATTTTTACTTTTTCAGTGGAGAAAGACCAGTGCAAGTATTTTTAAAATAAACAGACTTTTATTAGTTACTATCAAGAACATAATGCTTATATATTTTTTGTGGAGAATAAACGTAAATTACTTAGGTAGATTTTAACTATAACATTATAAATTGATAATAAAATCAGTTATTTCTCCAGTTTTCATTGGTAGTTGACTCTTATTTAGTCATATGGCTAAACCATTCAGGGAAAATATTTAACCAATCAACATATTCAATAATATTTATTGAGTACTTTTTATATTCCAAGACTTTTTTTTAACATCTGGTATGCATTAGGGAAGAAAAGTGTCAATAATCTCTACTCATATTCTTTTAAATTGTATGATGTCTTAGAAGGCAATAGTAAATCAACTGGCAAATCTAAATAGGGGTGTGTGTTAGAACCTTGCACATGTTCTAGCAAATATATAGCTTAATAACCAGCAGTTCTCTTTTCCAATAGTGGGATGCCTATATCCTCTACTCTCTCTTTTTTTTTTTTTTTTTTTTTTTTTTTTTTTGCGAGGCAGGGTCTCACTCTGGTCCAGGCTGACCTGGAATTAACTATGTAGTCTCAGGGTGGCCTTGAACTCTCGGCGATCCTCCTACCTCTGCCTCCCGAGTGCTGGGATTAAAGGCATGCGCCACCATGCCCGGCTCCTCTACTCTTATTTGCAGTTTTTTTTTTTTTAATTATCTATTAAGTTCACCTTATATGTTCTGGACCAAATCAGGGTGGAAGAGAAAAGTTATCTTTAGCTTACATATCTATTAGATGTGTTTATATATTGTCTGTATATCATAACATATAGATATAAATATCTATTATAATATAAGAAATGAGTTAGAGTATCTTTTTAGGTCAAAGGTGATCTAGGACATGCCATATATGTATGTGCCATCTCTGCATCCCCAAATAGGACACATTTGAGCTTGTCAAACTACAGAGCTCATTATGACATTTACACATAGGGTCATTGAGTCTTAACTCTAATGGTAATAATGAATGTCAATATAAAAACTGTAGTTTAAAAGCCAAGTATCTCATCATTTTTTTCTTCATGGAAACTCAAAGTTCTGTCAATGAGGAAAATAAATCTTATTCAAGTTGAGTTAAATGTGCAACGTTACTATCCTTATGGAAGATAAGTGAGGCTAAATTGCAGTTCAATTCTAGTCTGGCACTTTCACCAGAGTGCTTGGATGGGGCCCTCCTGGGTTTAAAGTGTAAGAGTGCAATTAGGTTGCAGTGAAATGGTTTGTACTTTGATTGGCCAGACACTTGTTAGCCACTAATCATTGTCATTCTAAGAGAGAGAAAAAAGGAAGAAAAGATCTGTGTTGTCATGGAAATAGTTCAACATTGTAATAATTAAAGCTTTTCTTAACTGACTAGCTAAACTGTGACTTAGAATATGTACTATTTACCCTATAATTAGGACACTGGCTACAAAACAAAATTGTCACTACTTTTTTTTTTTAAATCCCTGTTAGAAGAGGTTTTACATCTTTGATTCCAATCAGCAGAAGCTTTTAGCTGTACAAATAACATTCAGAAGCAGAGAATAATTTTTCTGAGTTTTAAGGGTAGGATATAAGATTCAATTTTTATAATATTTGAAGGCACTCACTTGTAAAATAGAGAACTTAATGGTAAACACATCATAAGGTTGCATGAGGAGCAAACAAAAATTTACATCTGTGCCCAACACATCATAAGTACTCATGATCTTAGCCTTTGTTAGAAAAATCCAACAAGAGTGGTGTACTTTATTTTTTATTGTGCAAATGTGAGAGTATATGTTTCTTCATTTTATTAGTCTCTTGTCCCAAACTGTTATTGGATATTATTTTAATTCTTATATTCTGTAGCCTAATCTGACATTGAAATATTATTTTTTCTGAAGTCATTTTTCCTCATCCATATGAGAGGAGATATCACACAAATGGCAAGGTTAAGCTGAATAATGAACAAGAAATATTTGCAAATGCTGCACTGGGTTTTCACTTGTAGAACTCCCCCTCCCCTTTACCAGTTTCAGTCTTTATTTCAAGCTACGGTTCATTTCTGTTCCTTTTGTTCAGAGAAATTGGTGAATAGTACTGTACCAATTCTAGTTTATCTTCCTCATCTGTGCCAAAGGAAGCTGTACACAGAGTATTAAAGTGCTCCGACATTTAACTGTTCTTAAACACTGTTGGAGAGAGAACTGATTTGAGAACAAAAGGGAAAAATGATGCTTTCACTTAGAATTAGGATATCTGTTTAGAAATCTTGGAGACTTAAAAGACATGAGATTAGAACGTGGACATTGATATTTTTTCATTATTCTAGAAGACAGAGAAAGTTTATACTATCACCATCAGAAATGACTGACCTTTAAATGATTTTGTGTATATGTATGTGTATGCATGTATGTATGTGTGTGTGTATATGTGTGTATGCAGCCACAATTCCTTCAGGAGACACCTACCAAGGCAAATGCAGGTCTCCAGTGTTGACTTTAGCATGGGCACTGAGCCTGCTTTACAAAGAGGAGAAACAACAACCAGCATTGGGAGGATAAAGCCGGAGCTCTATAAGCAGAAGTCAGTTGACTCTGAAGGCAACAGAAAAGAAGATGTAAAGACTTGTGGGACACTGAACTTTACCCTTCAGTATGATTATGAAAATGAGCTTCTAGTTGTGAAAATTATCAAAGCCTTAGATCTCCCTGCTAAAGACTTCACAGGAACTTCTGACCCTTATGTGAAGATATATCTTCTTCCAGACAGGAAAAGGAAATTTCAGACCCGTGTTCACAGAAAGACTCTAAATCCTCTGTTTGATGAAACTTTTCAGTTTCCTGTTGCATATGATCAACTAAGCAACCGAAAACTGCATTTCAGTGTATATGATTTTGACAGATTTTCCAGACATGACATGATTGGAGAAGTGATTCTTGATAATTTGTTTGAAGTCTCTGATCTCTCCAGGGAAGCCACAGTGTGGAAAGATATTCATTGTGCTACCACAGTAAGTAATAATTTCACTAATATATATTTTTAAGTTGCTCTATGCTGATAGTTAAAACAACTTATCCACCAACTTGTTAAATTCTATAGTTATAGAACTTAAATTCCTAATAATATATAAAGGTAAGATTTGATTATATAGGATTATCATGTGGGCACCTAATACAATATAACAGTAATTATTGTGTAACCAAACATCTTTTATAAATTACCCTAAATAATATGCCTTTTCTCATATAAAATATTTGTGTGTCTTATTCTCAGCACCCACTTATTCATGGTTAATGTTGACTTTCATTATTTAATGTGTTTTGTTTGACAGTTCTAAGTGAAAATATACTTTGGTGCAATTTAGTGTGATCGACATTACTTCAAAAGCTTTCATGGAATATACATGATTACAGTATATGGAATGTTGAAGGAGCAAGAAATGACTATTCAAATGCCAGGTGGGAGGGTATAAATAGATTAGGGTTGAAAGAGATGGGGTAAAGGAGGAGGAGGGGAAGGGTTAACCAAAATGAAGTATGTGTATTGATAAAGAATAAAGATGAGGCTGGAAGATGGCTCAGTGGATAAAAGTACATTTCACACAAGCCTAAGGGCCTGAGAGAGCCTTAGATGGCCTGAGTTTGATCTTCAGTATGTATGTAAAATGTGGGCATAGCCTTGAAGCTAGTCTTGTGAAGGACAGAGATCAGAGAATCACTGGGGCTTGGAGGTCAGACAGTCTGACCAAAAAAAAAAAAAACAAAAAAAATCCTACAAAAAAACACTGCAGCTCCAGGTTTAGTGAATAACTGACTTCTTCCCAAGGAAATACCTGGTCAGAGCAATTAAGAACACCCAACATTATTGCCTGGTTTTCATATGTGTGTGCTGGGGCACATGCATCTGTACACACATATGCACACATTATACATATATACATACCACAACACACACTGAAACATATACCTGTTCATATAAGAATTCTTTTTCATTAAAAAATGTGTCTTTAACTATAAAATATCAATTATAGTATTGAAAACTTGGAAAATAGTAAACCAATTAAATAATAAACATTGTTAACAATTATATAAGTATTTGGGAATATTACTGTCCAGTTTTTTTGCTATGAATACATTAATAATAATTAAGATCACATCCAATTTAAATTTATTCACATTAGCTATCTTCTCAATGTTCCTATTAACATATGTTAATCATCCATAATAATTAGTTCCATCATAACATTTTCATATACATAAGCAATGTATTTTGATCATGTGGTGGTATACATCAGATGTCTCCCATAAACTCGTGTGCTCTGAACGCTTAGCCCCTGACTGATGACAATTTGGGAGGTGGAGCTTTGCTGGAGAAGGTGTGTTTGGGGGGACAGGCTTAGGGGTGTTATAGCCAGCTTACTGTTGCTAGAGTTGGGTTCATTGTCTTGATACTATTTTCCACCTGTTGTGGCCAGGAGGTGATGTCCAGCCTCTACTTATGTCATGCTTTCCCCTGCCATCATGAAGCTATAAGGAATCATCATGAAGCTACCAGACTCTAAACCCAATATAAAAACCTTCCTCCCATCAGCTGCTTTTGGTTGGGTGCTTGTCCCAGCAATGAGAAGTAACTGCAACTTTACCCCTCCCTCCTATCTTCTCTGTACCCCTCCCAATTCCACCTATCGTCTTCTTCTTCCAGACTTGCTAAACCCTTCTAACTTTGGATTTTTTTTTTTTTTATAACTCACTGAGTGTCATGAGGGCTGCTTGTGTAGGCATCACTGAGGGCTTGTTTACAAGAGCATGGACACCTTACCTTTCACCACTAAAGAAAATCTCTCTCTCTTCCTCATTGACCATTAACTGCATATAACTCCTCAGGGAGTGCGGGAGCCCTGTGAGCGCCTCTCCCTTCCATGACAAGATGCTGATAAGAATTATAGAAGCTGGGCTGGAGAGGTGGCTTAGTGGTTAAATGCTTGCCTATGAAGCCTAAGGACCCCGGTTCGAGGCTCGATTCTCCAGGACCCACGTAAGCCAGATGCACAAGGGGGTGCATGCATCTGGAGTTCGTTTGCAGTGGCTGGAGGCCCTGGTGCACCCATTCTCTCACTCTCTCTCTCTCTCTACCTACCTATTTCTGTATCTCTCTCTCTCAAATAAATAAATAAATAATAAAATATTTTAAAAAAGAATTATAGAAGCTAAATTAGAGAACTGGTCTCAGGTCAAATTGCTAACTTGTTCTGATTTATTAGTTTTACACTGAGACCACTTCACTTTTCATCATCAGGTTTTCTATATATATATATATATTTATTCCCTATTGTCAAAGTTTTACTAAAATCGAGAAGCCCAAAATGTTAATGATGACTAGAGATAACTAATTATTAACAAATAAAAAACAATTATTTGTGTTCAAAATAACTCCTTTTGTATTGTTTTCGCTTTATCAATATTTTATGAAGTATAGTCAGTATCTGGAATGATTCTGTTATTATAAATTATGTATATAATAACAGAGTTATACTGGCAATCTCATATTGTATTATACCATCACATTTCCAATTACTGGGTTATTAGTTCCTCAGCTTATGGCCTATTCCTTGTTATTAGGAAAAAAAAAGGAAACTGTGAAGCTGGATCCTGCTTCACAGGCATAAACTGGGGTCCTTAGATATAGCATTGACTTTTCACCTTATTGCTGATTCCCTATAGGAAAAAAGGTAGTGAGAAATGATTTGATGCTTTTAAAACTGTAGCACCATCTATAAATCTGCAAAGTAGATTATAAACGGATGGTTGGTTATTTCCTTGGACTTTTAAGTCTTGTATTATTATTATTGTAATATTATTATTGCTTCTTTATTTGTTCAACAAGTATTTATTAAGTGCTTACCGTATTTTAGTATGTATGCTTTAAGTATTAGAGCTGTAATAATATTTGTAGCAAAATATATTGCTGGGCTGGAGAGATGGCTTAGCAGTTAAGGCACTTGCCTGTGAAGCCTAAGGACCCAGGTTCATTTCCTCATTACCCACATAAGCCAGATGAACACGGTGACACATGCTTTTGGAGTTTGTTTGCAGTGGCTGGAGGCCCTGGCATCCCATTCTCTCTTGCTCGCTCTCTTTCTCTGTCTCTCTTGCTCTCTTAAATAAATAAATAACAAAAATACCTTGAAAATATTGCTGTAAAGTATGTTCTGTTTTTATGTTCAGATTCAAGGTAAGTAATCCATAAATAAAGTTTAATGGTTAGTGTGATTTTCTAAGAGATTGGTAGTGGTTTTGTTTGCTTTGGTTTGCTCAATTTTGTTATAGTCATATTTTGTATCTAAACTAGTCCTTAGAAAAATTAGGCATTGCTTGTGAAAATTTAAGCTTTGACTGCTAATACATACTTATTTTTAGTAAATATTAATACATTCTTTGTTTTTATTTCAACTCTCCCATATTGGTGGCATAATAACTTCCTGTGCTTATCATAAAAAAATTCAAAAAAATTATAATTTGGTTTGTGTGATAGTCCCTTCCAGAAGCCATTAGAGAAATCAACCCCTTTTACTTTCCAGCTTCTAGAGACCACAGACATTCCTTGATTTAGATTATAGCCCTTCCTATCTCCATGTCTCCAGCCATAACCACATTTGCAAAGCCCTGTGTGAGTGACAGAATTGTAGAATCAGAGATTAAGGTATGGCCATTCTAGGAGTGCCTTTACTTTGTTTACGACAATTACAGTTCCAGTTCTGAATATCAAAACAAGTAGGCAGAAAATAAAATTTATTATTAAATTACTCCAGTTAAAGGACATTTTCCTTTAAAGGGAACATTAAGCAAGATGTGCAAGATGATGCTTATGGCTTCTGAGGTAGTAACAGAGTTATAAAATCTAAATTTCGCTGGGCGTGGTGGCGCACACCTTTAATCCCAGCACTCTGGAGGCAGAGGTAGGAGGATCGCTGTGAGTTCAAGGCCACCCTGAGACTACAGAGTGAATTCCAGGTCAGCCTGAGCTAGAGTGAGACCCTACCTCGAAAAACCAAAAAAAAAAAAAAAAATAAATAAATAAATAAATAAAATCTAAATTTCTAGACTATTTAATCATTTTATTGATCATTGTATGCACATATATACTTAGCTACAACTTCTGTTCAACTTTTGAAATATCATCACAGAGTTTTACATGATTATTTTCTGTTTTCTTTTTCAGTATTTTGAAACAAAATCTCATTATACATTTTGAGATTAGCCTAAAACTCACTAGATAGCCCAGGCTAGACTCAAACTCACAATATTCCTGACACTGCTTTCCAGCTGTTGAAACTACATGCCTCTTTATTAAGCAATTTCATTATATATATATTCATATCTAAAAGAAACACAAAATGTTTGAAATTTGAATGTTTCATATTTATTAATTTATTACTAGCAAATAATTTTTATTTTAAAAAGATTAATATTTTATCAGGAATTAGCATGTTTTCTTTTAAATTTTAACACTACATGGCAAAGGAAACCATAGAAATATGTGTTTACTCTTGTGGGTCATCCCACTGCATATCACAAATGTGGTAAGTCAGCCACCTCTCCTGTTAAGACAGAAAAATTGACAACATAAGGGAAAATCACACTGAAGAACAATGTGTGTCCTACACCAGTATTTCTGTGATAGGAAGGACACCCACATATTCATATCAAGTTATACATACAAAGAAATCCACCTAACAATGCACAAGAATTTAATAATAGTTGTGATTTATTGGTAAAAGCCATAAAAACCATATAAATGAATATAAAAAAAGCAGTGACTTGCAATGTATTGCCTTATGTATTTTCATTTTTTAACCATGAGCATTATATTACTCAGGTGTCTAATTAGCTCTTAAAAATTCAATTACCATGAAGACTAGCATATATTGAATATTTAAATGTTTTTTTATGAGTATGTAAGAAGCCATTGGAAATGAAAGTGAAGAAGACAATTCCTTTTTTTAATTTTTTTTTATTTTTCGAGGTAAGGTTTCACTCTAGTCCAGGCTGACCTGGAATTCACTATATAGTCTCAGGGTAGCCTTGAATGCATGGTGATCCTCCTACCTCTGCCTCCTGAGTACTGGAATTAAAGGCATGCACCACCACACCCGGCCAATTCCATTTTTTTAAATT
Organism: Orientallactaga sibirica; assembly: GCA_036365145.1. Lineage (NCBI taxonomy): Eukaryota > Metazoa > Chordata > Mammalia > Rodentia > Dipodidae > Orientallactaga > Orientallactaga sibirica. Next base: position 35,214,240 of record JAEOAD010000015.1, on the reverse strand, counting down.
TATTTTTGGAGAGAGACACAGACAGAGACAGACAGAGAGGGAGAGGGAGACAGATAGAGATGGGCGTGCCAGCAGTCTCTCAGCTGCTTTGAACGAAATCCAGATGTGTGTGCCCCCTTGTGGTCAAGTGCATCATTGCGCCCTTGCATCACTTTGCATCTGGCTAAACGTGAGACCTGGAGATTGAAACCAGGTTCTTAGGCTTAGCAGGCAGGCACCTTAACTGCTAAGCCATCTCTCCAGCCCCAATTCCATTTTTTAATCAAAACTTCATTTTGCATATTACTTGGTTAATAATTTATTTAACAAACTTTTAAAACCAACAATGGCTCTAGGCACATAAAAATTCTCACAAGAAAGAGAGGTTCATGTGCATATCACATTGTTTGTGGGTATAAGTATATGAATCTGTTAAGCTCTGCTTCTAAAAGGAGACCTTATTATGACAAATGCCAAGGAATGTCCTGTTCATGGTACCAACCATTCAGAATACTAAAAGTTATGCTGATCCTTGACTTAAAGAAATGAATCTTATTTCTTCTTATTAAAGGTTATAGTGACTGAAATTAAATCACTTAAACCTAAGTGATTAAACCTAGTGATGACCACTGGATAGAATTAACATAAATAAAACAGGAGCTATCTTTAAAGCCACAATGTCTTTAGGTATGAGTACCTCATCATGGGAAATTAATCATTTATATGTGAACCTTTATCTTAAGACTTAGTTTTACCAACAGTTAAAACCTTGACAAACAAAGGAAACTAATTTGTTTTATAGAGAATTTTAAAGCCATTTTTATAACCTTAAACCATAACAAATTAGCATTAGTGAGCTGTTAATGAATGAAGCCTTAACCATAAGACTCAGTTTTTTACTGTTTAAAACCTTTGCATTAAGTAAACATAGTTTAGATTTTATTTAATTAAATGTTTAATGAAGGGGCCTGTGGTAGTGTGAATATATGTCCCCCAATATATTCAGTGTTTTACTTTTATAGTTTGCATCTGCAATCACCTTGCTAGAGGCAAGGTCACTGGGGGCCGGTCTTAAGGTGTGGTGATGGTTTTTGTATTTAATTAAATGTTTAATGAAGGCTGGTTGGCTTTGCTCTCTCTGCTTGGCCCTTGGAGAGCAGGCCGTTTCTCTTGCCATTATGGAACTTCCCTGGATCTGTAAGCTTCAATAAATAATATCCCTTCATTTATTTCATCATTATGCATCTTTGTGGACCCTGACTTTTGGATTTGTCTTTTTGTCTTTTTTAGGTGTTCTGTTTTTGATGTGTAATTTTTATTGACAAAGAAAGACTTTTGTTGGAACTTACAGACAACAAACCATGATACTTTCCTCCCTGAGATTTTAAGATTTTGAGTTGGAAACTTTCCCTTCACAACTCCACTCTTAAGGAAGGTGGAAGGAAGGTGGCCTGACTTGGAGAGGATGCCATCTCTCTCCATTAGTCTCTCTTTTATTTTGATGTCATCATCTTTTCCTCCTATTATGATGTCTTGTGCTGAGATGGTATTGCTGGAAGGCCACTGCAATGTTTTGGATATACCAGTAATGGAAAGTTTTCCTTGCTGGAGGCCAATTTCTGTCTGGACTTGTTCCATGATAGTTGAGTCATTATTCTAGTCCTTTTGCTTTTTACTTTGGCTCTTACATTTGAAAGTATTTAACTTGTTTGATTTTACATTTCACCACCTCTTCAAATTGGACTGAGACCCAATGAGCCTTGGAGGGTGTGATAGAGAGTTTTACTTTTATAGTGCAATAAGTACTCCTGGTTTGAGAGTCCATTGTAAAGATATCAAATTCTCAGCACTATGTTGCCTTTTGTAGTTTTGCTCTGTGGTGGCTGGCTGGCTGGTTGGCTTTGCTTCCTGGCCCTGGTCACTGTTATCTGAAAAGAGAAGCCTCTCCATAAACAACAAAAAGTAAGAGTAGGGCTGGAGAGATTTATTATCATTATGATCTTTTGGTGACATTTGGGGTTTTTTATGTGTAATTTTTATTGACAACTGCCTACTTAGAGACAACAAACCATGAACCCTAAGAACACTGGTTCTCTTTTATTTTGATGTCATCATCTTTTCCTCCTATTATGAGAGTCTTGTGTTGCCAATCTCCAGGTCCCACGTTTAGCCAGATGCAAGGGTGTGATAGTGATGTTTCAGTGCTGAGTACTCCTCCGTCACTTGACCACACTATGGGGGTCATCCCTGTGGTCACTGCTATCTGATCTGGAGAGATTTCCTGCCTCCTAACCCTAAGAACACTGGTTCCAATCTGAGACACTGCTGGCCAGATGCAGTGCCCATCTCTGTCTTGAGACTCTCTCTGTCTTCTCTCCCTCTCTCTCTCTCTCTCTCTCCAAAAAAAAAGTAATAAAAAAATTAAAAAAATAAAAGTAAGAGTAGCATTAATATATGAATATGAACATTAAGTGTACTGCTTACAGGGCAGTTTGGTGAACATAATATATGCATTTAACCAAACAAGAGCAGGCTTTACACCCCTAAGGCTCATGTCCTCCCTTGTTACAGGCTTCTGATTAGGTTTCAGTACCAGGCATATTCCCTCCAATAGAGTGGGTCTCCAGTCAAATTAGCAGTTGGTTTTCTCCAGAGCAGACATGCCACTATTACACCCTGTTCGGTCATTTGGCCTGTTTGGCCAAACTTGAGACTTCCAGTGTCCACTGTTTTCACCACTATGACTTTTGTCTCTCATAGGGCTGCATGCAGTGCAGTGTTTTCCAGCTTTCAGTTGGCTGGTCTACAGGGAGGTTTTCAGCTCAGCCCCAGCTTGATTTCTCAGTGGCCTTGCTGCCCAAGAATGTGGAGTCTTCAGCAATAGGGTCTTACCATCTGTTTCTGGAGGGAAACCAAGAGCACTGGCAATAGCTTGCAATGTTTTGGAGGCATCAGGGACCTCCCTGGCCAACAACTGGAAGGTATCCTAGCCCTAGCACTGAAAATTTTCTAGTAACACTCTTTGGCTTCAGGAAGTGCCATTATCCAAAAAAAGTAGGCTTTCATATATATCATTCAGAATATCTTGAATTTTGATTAACCTTCCCCCCACCTTTCTTGTACTCAGTCTCTTCCCCTAGCCTCACTTAGGCCATTCCACTCCTTGTAATGTTTTTCCACTTATATATATATACAATACCATCCCCTTAAGTCCTTCCCTCTCCTCCCTCCCTTATAGCCTTTTTCTAGCTTACTGCCCTCTGCTACTGATTTTTGTTTCCAGCTCACACATAAGTCTAAACATTTGTAGCTAGGTTCCACATATGAGAGAGAACATGTGACATTTGGCTTTCTGTGCCAGGGTTACCTCACTTACTACGATCCTTTCCAGATTCATCCATTTCCCTGCAATTTTATAATTTTATTTTTCTTTACTGATGAGTGGAACTCCATTGTGTATATATACCACATCTTCATTATCTACTCATCAGTTGAGGGACATCTAGTCTGGTTCCAGTTTCTAGCTATTGAGAATAGAGCAGCAATAAATATGGTTGTGCAAGTATCTCTAAGGTAGTGAGAAGAGTCATTAGTGTTATAGCTGGATCATATGGTAAATCTATTTTTAGCTGTCTCAAGAACCTCCACACTAATTTCCACAATGGCTGGACTAGACTAAGTTCCCACCAACAGTGTAGAAGGGTTCCACTTTTTCTGCATTCTCAGCAACACTTATTGTCATTTGTTTTCTTGATGATAGCCATTCTAACAGGAGTGAGATGGAATCTCAAGGTAGTTTTAATTTGCATTTCCCTGATGGCTAAAGATGTAGAACACTTTTTAAAATGTTTATATGCCATCTGTGTTTCTTCTTTTAAGAACTCTCTACTTAGTTCCATAGTCCATTTTTAATTGGGTTGTTTCTTATTGTTTTGCTTTTTGAGTTCTTTGTATATTCTGGATATTAATCCTCTGTCAGATGTATAGTTGGCAAAGATTTTCTCCCATTCTCTAGGATGTCTCTTTGCTCTATTCAAAGTATCCTTTGCTGTACAAAAGCTTTGTAACTACATGAGATCCCAGTGGTTGATTAGTGGTTTTATTCTCTGAGCTATTGGGGTTATATCCAGAAAGTCATTGCCTATGCCAATATGTTGAAGGGTGTCCCCTACCTTTTCTTCTAGCAGTTTCAGAGTTTCAGGTCTGATATTAAGGTCCCTGATCCATTTGGACTTGATTCTTGTATATGGAGAGAGACAAGGATCTATTTGCATACTTCTCTATATAGATATCCAGTTTTCCCAGCACCACTTGTTGAGGAGGCTATCTTTTCTCTAAGGAATTTTTTTTTTTTTTTGCATTTTTGTCTAAAATCAGATGGCTGTTGCTGCCTGGATTAACATCAGGGTCCTCTATTCTGTTCCATTGATCTACATGTCTGTCTTTATGCCAGTACCATGCTGTTTTTGTTACTATGGCTTTGTAATATAGCTTAGTGTTGGCTATTGTGATACAACCAGCCCCTTTTTTATTGCTCAAAATTGTTTGAGGTTTTTTTTGTGTGTGTGTTTCCAAATGAATTTTAGGATTAATTTTTTCTATTTCCATGAAGAATACCATTGGTATTTTATGGGGATTGCATTTAATGTGCAAATTGCTTTTGGTAAGATTGACATTTTAGGGCTGGAGAGATGGCTTAGCGGCTAAGGCGCCTGCCTGCTAAGCCTAAGAACGCTGGTTCCAATGTCCAGCAGTTCCAATCTCCAGGTCCCACGTTTAGCCAGATGCAAAGTGAGGCAAGGGTGCAATGCCGCACTTGCCCACAAGGGGGCACATGCATCTGGATTTCATTCCCAGCAGCTGAGAGACTGCTGGCACGCCCATTTCTGTCTCCCTCTCCCTGACTGTCTATTTCTCTCTGTCTCTCTCTCCAAAAATAAATTTAAAAAATTTTTTTAAAAGATTGACATTTTAACAATATTGATTCTTCCAATCCAAGAACATGGATGTCTTTCCATTTCCCAGTGTCTTCTCTCTTGAGTGTTTTAAAGTTTTCATTGCATAGATACTTCACTTCCTTGGTTAGATTTATTCCAAGGAACTCTCTCTTTTTTTTTTTAAGCAAATGTGAATGGGAGTGATTCTCACATTTCATCCTCTGCATATTTATTGTTAGTATATAGGAAAGCTACTGATTTCTATGTATTTATTTTATATCCTGCTACATTGCTAAAATTGTTTATTAGCTCTAATAGTTTGCTGGTTCAGTATTTAGGGTCCTTTATGTATAGAATCATATCAGCTGCAAATAATGATAATTTAATCTCTTACTTTCCAACTTTATCAGTTTTATGAGTGTCTCTTGTCTTACAGCTATAGCTAAGACTTCTAGTACTATATTAAATAAAATTGGGGACAGTGGACACCCTTGTCTTGTTCCTGATTTTAGTGGTAAAGCTCCAAGTTCTTCCTCATTTAGTATTATATTGGCTGTAGGTTTGTCATATATAGCCTTTATTATCTTGAGATATGCTCCTTCTGTTCACAGTTTCTGAAGGAATTTTACCATGAAGGGATGTTGGATTTTGTCAAATGCCTTTTCTGTATCTATTAAGATGATAATGAGATTTTGGTCCATCAGCCCACTTATGTAGTGTGTTACATTTATCAATTTGAATATGTTGATCCATCCCTGCATCTCTGGGATGAAGCCCAGCTGGTCAGGGTAAATGATCTTTTTGATATATTCTCCTATCCTTTTTGCCAATATTTTGTTGAGAATTCTTGTATCTATGTTCATGAGGGAGATTGATCTGGAATTTTCTTTTTTTTTGTTCTGTCTTTGTCTGGTTTTGGTATCAGGGTGATGCTGGCTTCATAGAAAGAGTTCTGTATAATCCCTTCCTTTTCTATTTTATGGAAAAGTTTGAGAAGCAGTGGTATTAGTTCTTCTACAAAGGTCTCATAAAATTCACCAGTGAATCCATCTGGGCCTGGACTTTTTTTGCTTGGGAGACTTTTTATACATATTTGGATCTCTATACTTGTTATAGGTCTATTTAAATGATTTATCTCCTCTTGATTTAATTTTGGTAGGTCATATGAATCCAGGAACTCATCCATTTCTTTCAGATTTTCAATTTAGAGGTGTATATATTCTTAACGTATGTCCATATGATTGTATGAATTTCTTTCATATCTGTTGTAATGGTGCCATTTTCATATCTAATTTTATTAATTTTTGTCTCTTCTCTGTTTTTTCTAGTCAGATTTGCTAAGGGTTTATCAATCATGTTTATCCTTTCAAAGAACCAACTCTTTGTTTCATTGATTCTTTGAATTTTTTTTTTTTTTTTGGGGGGTGTTTCTATTTCATTAATTTCTGCCCTAATCTTTATTATTTCTTCCCATCTACTGACTTTTGGTTTGACTTGTTCTTTTTCAAAGGCCTTAAGGTGATGCATTAAGCTGTTTACTTGTGACCTTTCTAATTTCTTAATATAGGCACTAAGAGCTATAAATTTCCTTCTTAGGACTGCCTTCATTGTGTCCCAGAGCTTTTGGTATGTTGTAGTCTTGTAATCATTTGATTCCATGAATTTATTGATTTCCTTTCTAATTTTTTCAATGAGTCATTCATCATTCAATAATATACTATTTAGTCTCCATGAATTTCTGTATGCTCTGCAGTTTTTCCTGTTGCCAATTTGTAGTTTAATCCCGTTGTGGTCAGATAGAGTACAAGGTATTATTTCCATTTTCCTGTATTTGTTAAGATTTGCTTTGTGTCCTAATATATTGTCTATTTTAGAGAATGTTCCATGTGCTGCTGAGAAAAATGTATATTATGCAGAATTTGGATGGAATGTTCTATAGATATCTGATAGGTCCATTTGTTCCATGACATCATTTAATCCAGATGTCTCTCTGTTTGTTTTTTGCTGGGATAACCTGTCAGTTGATGAGAGTGGGGAACTGAAGTCACCCACTACAAATGTGTTTGGTGTTATCTGTGACCTTAATAGTATTTGTTTGATGAAATTGGGAGCCCCCATGTTAGGTGTATATATGCTTAGGATTATAATGTCCTCCTGTTGGAGTATTTCTTTAATCAGTATAAGGTGACTGTGGTAGTTTGAATATATGTCCCCCAATATATTCAGTGTTTTATTAGTTATAGTTTGCATCTGCAATCACCTTGCTAGAGGCAATGTCACTGGGGGCTGGTCTTAAGGTGTTAATGGTGGGTTTGAGATTCCATTGTAAAGATATGCAAATGTGCCTAGCAGGAGTTCCTGAAGTGTGCTGTGTGACCTTTTGGCTGTAGTTTTGCTCTGTGTGCTGTGGTGGCTGGTTGGTTTCTCTCTTTCTCTGCTTGGCCCTGTGGAGAGCAGGCCACTTCTCTTGCCATTATGGAACTTCCCCTGGATCTGTAAGCTTCAATAAATAATATCCCTTCCTCCATAACTGTGCCCGGTCTGGAAGTTCATCTCAGCGAACCTGAAGTTGTCTGCTACAGTGACCTTCTTTATCTTTCCTCACTAATGTTGGTTTGATGTCTACCTTGTCAGATATTAAGATAGCAACCCCTGCTTGTTTCCAAGACCCTTTTGTTTGAAATACCATTTTCCATCCTTCTACCCTAAGATAGTGTCTATCTTTTTTTGAGAGATAAGTTCCCTGGAGGCAACAAACAGCAGGGTCCTGCTCTTCAATCCAGTCTGTGAGCCTGTGTCTTTTTCTTAGGGCATTGAGGCCATTGATATTAAGAGTTTTATTGAAAGGTGTGTGTTTATTCCTGCCGTTCTTCTTGTTTTTTACTGCTTCTCTGTTTTCCCTTTACTCTTCTTTTAAACTGTTTTTTGAGTATGGTTTGGTTTTTCCTGTTTCCTAATGTGTGTGTTTTGCTTTCTTTTTAGTGTGAAGGATTCCTTTAAGTATTTTCTGTAGAGCTGGCTTAGTTGTCATAAATTCCTTTAGCATGTTTTTGTTGTGGGATGTCCTCATTTCTCCTTCAATTTGGATAGATAGCTTTGCATTATAAAGTCATCTTGAAGAAAGTTGTAATCTTTCACGCTTGGAATACATCATTCCATGCCCTTCTAGCTTTTACAGTTTGTGTTGAGTAATCTGCTGTTATCCTGATAGGCTTACCTTTATAGGTGAGTTGCTTTTTCTCTCTGCTTTCAATATATTTTCTTTGGTTTGCATGTTTAGTAGTCTAATTATAATGTGGCAAAGAGAGGTTATTTCTAGGTTTTGTCTGTTTGGTGTCCTAAAAGTTTCTTGTATCTGCATTGACATTTCTTTCCCAATTTGGGGAAATTTTTGTTCTGTGATTTTGTTGATGATGCTTACTCTGTCTTTGGAATGAAATTCTTCTCCTTCTACTATACCCTGAATTCTTATGTTTGATCTTTTCATAGTATCCCGAATATCTTGAAATTTCCATTCATACCTTCCTATTAGCTTGTCTTTCTCTTTGTTAAACTGTATTAAATCTGCTACCTGGTCTTCTAATTTACATATTCTGTTCTCACCTTCATCCAGTCTACTGGTGAGACTTTCCACAGAGTTTCTTATTTGGCTTACTGTGTTTTTCAGTGCTAGTATTTATGCCTGACTTTTCTTCAGTATTTCTATTTCCTTACTCATGTCTTGTAATGACCTCCTTATTTCATTAAGCTGGTTTCCTGTGTTCTCTTGGAATTCCTTCAGGGAATTTGTTTTCTTCTTTGATTCCTTTGTTTTCTTCTTTGATTCCTTTGATTTCTTTGAGTATAGATAAAATCATTTTTTTAAGTCTTCGTCAGGCATTACATCTAAAACAGTCTCATTTGGAGGTCATTTCTTATGGATTTATAATTTTGGTTGTATTGTACTGTCTTGGCTATTTATGTTTATTGTATTATAATGAAACAATTTTTGCATACTGGGCTAATTTGATGCTTGTGTTTTCTAATTATCTGCAGTGCTCTTATACTTGGAAATCCAACTTTATGTGCCTTCAGAGTAAGGGTTTAAGGTGCCAAGTATAGCTCTTGTACTCCAACTCAACCACAGAAGTAATCCTGGGTGTTGAGTTTGCCTGCTGTTCAAGCATTCTAGTAGGCTGGGTGGAGCAATTTAGTGGCAAATTCTAAAATTCAACTGAGCAATATACACATTCAATAAATCCAGCACAGAGTATGCAAGTGTAGGGATTGAAACAAACAGATAGTCTTATAAGGCCAAAATCCCTAATGATGTGTGTTGCTCTATACCCTTGATCCTGTCTGCTAGGTAGTTGAGATTTCTGTTCTGAAGCAAGTTCCAGGTCAGCCTAGGTCTGTATCTGACCCTAATGACAGAAGAAAAAGACAAAGGCCCTATGAATCTGAAAGCATCAAAGGCAACAATAGTCAATCCCCCAGAAGCAGCTTAATTGAGATTGGGAAAGCCAACCATGAATATATAACCCATAAACTGCCCTGACATGCAAAGAGAGATTAGTACTTCCAGTGCAGGCCTATCTACCTGCTATTTTGTCAGTCAGCCTTGTTACCTTTTGGGGTGGCTTCCAATATCACCAGTGCTGATTGCCCACCTCAATCCCTCTGTGTTGTGCTGTAGATCTGGTGTTCTGATCAGCTGTCCTGGATGCCTTGCCACTGGGGGCTGAATGAGTTCTCTGGAGGTTCATGGTTTGACAATTGGGGGATGGGAGAGTGCAGAAAGCCTGGAGTTGTACTGGAACTTCTCAGCTGGTCCCACCTGTATACCTTTCAGGTGGTCTCTGCTCTCTCCCCTTCAGGTTTCTTGACTTTGCAAGGAGGCTCGTGAGGTGGGAAAAGCCCCTTGTTTGATCTCTGCTCCTGCAGCTCAGCACCAGGCTGGGTGGGTGTAGGGATCCATGCAGATTGGGGCTGTAAAGCCTCAGCAGGATTCTGGCCTATTTCCTCCTTTCTTGTAGACTGTGGTCTCTCCTGCTTCTCCTGTTTGGCGGATAAAAACCTATACACTTTCACTTTTTGGAAGAATGTATTTTGCTGTGGCTTTGTTTAAAGTCCTTCTAGGCTGGTTTGGTTTGACTCCTATGCTGCCATCTTACCTGGAAGACCTTTGAGGTGTTTGTTTGTTTGTTGCTATTTATTTATTTGAAAGAGAGGCAGAGAGAGGGAGAATGGGTGAGCCAAGGACCTCTAGCCGCTGCAAACAAACTCCAGACACATGTGCCACCTTGTGCATCTGGCTTATGTGGGTCCTAGGGAACTGAACCGAGGTCCTTTGGCTTTGCAGGCAAGTGGCTTAACCGCTAAACCATCTTTCCAGCCCCCCCTTTTTTTTTTTGCTTTTTGATCATAATAAACAGAAGTTGCCACCTGGAGCAACTGTTTTAAGCTCTTATCTGGGTTGGCTACCAATTTTGTAAATTTTTATGAATATCAGGTATTGAAGGAGTCAAAAATTTATCTTTAAGAAGAATTTTTTTTCCGCTAAGGTATCTGGAGTTATATTAGTATTTTTTCTAATTGTCTTCTTAAGTCTCTGCAGAAAAGTAATGGGCAAGCTTTGTTTTCCCTGTGTTAGATAAACAAGCCAAGTTTTCAAGGAGACAAGTAAGGAGAGACTTTTGGGGTATCTTGGAAGCTGATTGTCCCATCTGAAATGAAGTGAAGGAAACTGAAGAGTCTAGAGTCAGGTGTTATGCTTAATCATGGCTCGCATCCTTTAGTAGAAGGTGGGCATCCCTCTGACCAGATGTGGGAGAAGAAATTAGGGGGGGCATGCTGTGTGTAGGGGGGTAAGGTTTTGCTCTAGCCAAGGCTGACCTGGATTTTACTATGTAGTCTCAGGTAACCTTGAACTCAAGGGAATCTTCCTACCTCAGCTTCCTGAGTGTTGGGATCAAAGTCATGTATCACTGCACCCAGCTGAAATTAGAGTTTGTTTAATCTCCTTTTTACAGGAGTTTTAACCCATTTTTTTTTTGTTTCCCCAATCAAACAGGGACACATAGCATGGTCTATGTGCCTGCTGGAGCAAGGAACATTCAAGATAAGATATACGTGTTCATCCTGCAAGGATAGCTCCCAACCCTGAGTACCTCCAGCATTCCCCCAGTCCTGCACATTATACATCATGGCATATAAGCAGTACCACTGGCAAGATAGGCCCAAGTGTGAAGATTCCCAGAGTTACTATGGTCTTGACAGCCTAAATGCCCATCTGGGAGGGGGGATCTGGAACCACTTTCCCTTTTCCACTCGTTGGGAGTCTGGGATATGAGTCCCTTCCCCATTTGTGAATGTTTCAGAATGGCCTAGAGCTAAAAAGTATTATTTTAAAGGTAATCTTTGGTTTTATTACCTTAAATATAGGGATCCTACCCTTTGTTGATAGGAAAGAAAGAGAGAGAGAGAGATGAGAGAGATCATTTATTTGTGTCTTTTTATCATATGTTTTAGATAAGCCTGATGTTTGTCTTACATAAGAAGGTTATGACCTGATCAAATACTGTTTGCATTGCTGGCAGAAATCACATTACCAAGAGCATCTTTTGGAAAAGAAAAAAGGGTTTATTTTGGCTTATACACTTGAGGGGAAGCTCCATGATGGCAGGGGAAAACTATGGCATGAGTAGAGGGTGGACATCACCTCCTAGCCAACATCAGATAGACAATAGCAACAAGGGAGTGTGTCAAACACTGGCAAGGGAAGCTGGCTATAACACTCATAATCCCACCCCAACAATACACTGCCTCCAGGAGGCTTTAATTCCCAAATTGCCATTAGCTGAGGACCTAGCATTCAAAACACCTAAGTTTATGGGGGGCACATGAATCAAGCCACCACATTCCACCCCTGGCACCCACAAACTGATAACCATCCATGATGTAAAATGCAATACATTCAGTCCAACTTTAAAAGACCCCATAGTTTTTATCAATCCTAATGATGTTCAAACATCCCTATAATCTAAGATCTTTTAACTGACCCACTGCAACAGCTGGGTATCTAATATTCAAAAAAATCTAAGTTTAGGGGGGACACCTGAATCAAACTACCAGAAACTTTGACTCAGTTTACCCATTTGACCTTTTTGTCTAGTGAGAAATTTTATCTGACTGAGTTGACTTTAGGTGTTCAAAAGAGAGGAACTATAAAAAGAACTAAAGTTATATGCTGTTTGTCATTTCCTTTTTCTTGTTAGAGACAAGTGACGATTTTGTCTCTGGACAGGGTCTGGGGGACACATGGCTTAAACCTGTTTGAGATCTAAGATAAAGGTGTGCCATCTCTTTTTCTAGAGTCTAGCTTGTTATGACTTTAAAAATAGTGTTTAACAGTAAGAAAAAGCAAAAGGAAATGACAGAGCAGAAAGCTAAGCATCCTGACAGTTCTTGTCCTATTTTTTTTTTTTTTTTTTTTTTTGTGGTTTTGCAAGGTAGCTCACTCTGGTCCAGGCTGACCTGGAATTAACATCTGGCCTCGAACAGTTCTTGTGCCTCCCATTTTTACCAGTTGTTTGTTTTTGTTTGTTTTTACCTACAAACTTTATTTTACCCATTAGTAATACACAAGGTGATAGATCTTGTCTATGTCTAACTTGGTTAGACCTCCAAAGAATGTGAATTACATCTGTGTTTATGACTGTTACCCACTGAGGACAGGATATTGCCTGTGTCTAGTGTAAGCTCAATTTAGATTAAGTCTGTGTCCCTTTGTAAAATTTTTAGACCATTCTTAAGAGTCTGTAAACAGTTGAAGAATCTTTAATTTTAGACATGGTGCTTATCTGTTTAGCCTGAAAGTTAGCTTTTTGTTTCTTGTAAAAGGAAATTAATTTTTAGGCAAATTTTGGTCCTTTTAGATCTCCTACATCTTTTTTACATATACACATCTTCATCCACATATTTTAACATTCTGATCTAAGTTCCACTCAAAAAAGCATTTGGGGGGTAGAGAGATGGCTTAGTGGTTAAGGTACTTGCCTGCAAAGCCAAAGGACCTGGGTTCAACTCCCCAGGACCCACATAAATCAGATGGACAGAGGGGGTCATGCATCTGGAGTTCATTTGCAGAATCTGAAGGCCCTGGCATGCCCATTCTCTCTCTGTCTCCCTCCCCCTGCCTATTTCTTGCTCTCAAATAAATAAAAATAAAGTATATAAAAAGCATTATTTTGGAGAGAGTCAAAGAGAGAAAGAGAGAGAGAGAGAGGGACAGATAGAGAATGGGCATGCCCGCAGCCTCTCAGCCACTGTGAATGAACTCCAGATGCATGTGCCCCCTTCTGGGCAAGTGTGGTATTATGCCCTTGCATGACTTTGCGTCTGGCTAAACATGGGACCTGTAGTTCTTAGGCTTAGGAGGCAGGCCCCTTAACCCCTAAGCCATCTCTCCATCCCTAAAAAGCATTTTTAACAAGCATTCTATGTCCAACATTGAAAGATTTCTTATGAGTTTTTTCAATCATTTCATCTCAACTCATAATTAATCACCTTTCTCATAATACTTTAGAGAATCTACACCAAATTGATTAATGTTATTACCCACTGAAAAGAAGAAAGTAGTCTAGCCTCAAAGGGTTAATTAACCATCTTATTACTAGAAATTTGTGAAGAAACAGCCTTATCAGATAAACTTAAAATCTCTTCAGTATTTATGTCACTAAAAATCTCTACCTGACAACCAGATTTGTCTTATAATACCAATATATATACCTATAAATTTTATATAAGCCGTTGATTTGAGATATCTCCTATTAATAAGTTCCATGAAATACATTTTTAAAAGCTATAAGCCTGTGAATACAGGCAAAGTATGACAACTGTTTTAGAGATAATTGTTATCAATATCTCTAACATACTTGGAAATGATTTTATTAAAAGTAAATAAGGCAAATTTTTATTTTTGTCATGGGGCAGACTGGCCTGAAATTCAGGCCAGTTGTTTATTCCTTTTAAGTGACAGAACCATTATAATCTCTTAAAATGCCTGGAAAATTATAAGCAACCAACTCAGGGAGAATTTTGTTATTTTCATTAATCCTCTATGTAGTTTGAAATTGACCTAGAACATAAACTCAGTAATTATACTTATGATATCATGTAACAAAGTATGGCCTGTTTATATAGAATTTTAGCTCACTGTAGACTTCAGTTAAATCTGATCTTTTAAAAACAAAATCTGAAAAAAGAAAAGAGAAGAGAAGAAAAAGAAAAACTTTGAAATAAATCAAATGTCAATAAAAACTTGAAGAATGTTTGGATCAATAAAGAAACCAAAGGTGTCTATAAATAATATCTTATTTGTTTAAAGTCTAAACAAAAGAGAAAATTTCAGGTACAAGACTAATGACTTATTTTTAATCATTAAGTAATTTGGAAAAATCAATTAAAATTATGTACTTATTTTAACCAACCAGTTTAAAAGTCACATGGTTGGGCTGGAGGGGTAGCTTAGCAGTTAAGGAACTTGCCTACAAAGCCAAAGGACCCAGGTTTGATTTCCCAGGACCCATGTAAGCCAGATGCACAAGATGGTACATGCATCTGGAGTTGATCTGCAGTGGCTGGAGGCTCTGGCACACCCATTCTCTCTATATATATCTGCTTCTTTCTCTCTCTCTTTCAAATAAATAAATAAATATTAAAAATATTTTTAAAAACATAAAAGTGTATTGCACACATCTGGTATTTTCTAAGATTAAAAAGTACAATATAATTCATGAATTGGCTGGAACTCTGATATCATTTCGACTTTCTTTTTGGATGCCCATATTCATATGGTTACTACTTCACTGACCTGCATGAAGTATTCCTAATTATCCCATTAAAATGGTGTTAAACTGAAGCTCAGAGCGATCAGAATTTTCCTTGAAGTCATATAGCTGGTAAAAGAGATAATACAGGACTGGAGAGATGGCTTAGCGGTTAAGGCGCCTGCCTCCTAACCCTAAGAACGCTGGTTCCCAATCTCCAGCGGTTCCAATCTCCAGGTCCCACGTTTAGCCAGATGCAAAGTGACGCAAGGGCTCAATGCCACACTTGACCACAAGGGGGCACATGCATCTGGATTTCGTTTGCAGCAGCTGAGAGGCTGCTAGCGCTCCCATCTCTGTCTGTCTTCCTCTTCCTCTCCCTCTCTCTCTGTCTCTCTGTCTCAAAAAAATATATATTTGGGGGGCTGAAGAAATGGCTTAGCAGTTAAGTTTTCTTGCTTGCAAAGCCTGATGTCTTCCTCTCCCTCTCTCTCTGTCTCTCTCCAAAAAAAAAAGAGAGAGAGATAATACAAATTCTTCCAGATTTCTTGACCACATTTCAGGTTTTAAAGAAAATGTGAGTTTCAGTTGAGAACAAGCACTTGGATGTTGGAGAATAGAAACATCTTCCCACTCTTTCTATTCAGAGATCTGGAATCTGGTATGACTATTGTGAGTGATCATATTCAGGATTCCAAACCTGCTTGGCATGGGGCTAAATTCCTTATAGAAAATTTGACTATTCCTTCACAAAACCATCACCTATATTATGTATTTATTTTCACCAAGCAATTTGAAAGTCACATGGTTGGGCTGGAGGGATAGCTTAGCAGTTAAGGCACTTGCCTGCAAAGCCAAAGGACCCAGGTTCAATTCCCCAGGATCCACATAAGCCAGATATACATGATGGCGCATACCTCTGGAATTCATCTGCAGTGGCTGGAGGCTCTGGAGCATCTATTTTCTCTCTTCCTCTTTCTATCTGTCAAATAAATAATATTTTTTAAGAGTCACATGGTTTTTAAATGTGTGGTCAGGCTATCACATTGAAGCTTTTAATTGGAGATCTTGTCTCAGTTTCCCAAGTAGCTAGGATAATAGGCCTGTGCCCTCAGGCCTAGTTCATTTTACTTTTTATATTACCTGTATAAATAAATGACTTACAGTTATGTAAAGATATATTTGTCATAGAGCACTTTGCAGAAAAGCACAGCAGTTAGCAAGCACCATCAGGCATGTCTTTCCCATTGTGTCTCTGCCTTTTCTGAGAGACAGCGTGGTTACCTCCCCACCCCGTTGACACAGCCACAAGCCTCAACTCCACGGTGGGGAGGAAGCCTGTCTGCCTGCCTGGCCGCTGCCAAAGCCACGCATTATTCATTTCCCCTCAGCTTAGTCAGACATAGTGATCTTAACCTCCAGCAAGAAGAGAAAGCAAGTCAGTTTTTCTGCAAGTGGAGAGAAACAGTAGAAATACCCCAAGCTGTGCTCACAGTCAGAAAGTGTGTTTTCCATTTTTCCCATAGTATAATAATCATAATACTCCTTCTCAGGCTAGTCTTTCCAGAGTCACCAATGAGGTATTAGAGGTCTAGGAAAGTCTTTTAACCCTAAACCCTAGGTTTGTTTTTAATTTAATCAAAGTATTGAATTTAAAAAACGAAAAAAGATAATTATTAAATTATTACATTTATTGAAAAAAAGCACAGAGCCCAGGAAAGATACCCATGGGGCTAGAGATCCCACATGGAGGGCCTAAGAAAAAAAGAGAAAGAAAAAAGTCAAGGAGCTCCTGCCATGTGGGGAGCTAGAGGAGATAAAAAATAAAACAAAACATGTGGAAGGAAAGGACGAGGGGATGAGGGGGCCCTTCCTGCTGGACCTGGGCAAAGCCAGCCCAGGCACAGCCAAGGAAAAAACTCACCCACAGCTAGAAGTTTCCAAGTGATCAGAGATGCCCTCCCCTTATAAAGGATTTATAACCTAACAGTAGTAGGCTGTCTTCCAGATATGGTGAACCACAGGGACAACTGTTGGTTTAGGGGTAGGGGCTATCTCAAGAAGAGGCTAGTGGGCTGGAGAGATGGCTTAGTGGTTAAGGTGCTTGCCTGCAAAGCCAAAGAACCTCGGTTCAATTCTCCAGGACCCACATAAGCCAGATGCACAAGGTAGTGTATGCATCTGGAGTTCATTTGCAGCAGCTAGAGGCCCTGGCATGCCCATTCTCTCTCTCTCTCTCTCTCTCTCTCTCTCTCTCTCTCTCTCTGCCTCTTTCCCTTTCTCAAATAAATAAATAAATAATTTTTTAAAAAAATTTAAAAAAGAAGAGGCTAGCTCTGAGTTCATGGAGCTAAACTTAACCAGCCACAATGTTTAAATCCTATGAAAGACCTCCCTCCTGGGAGAGATCCTGGTTGTTTATAAAAAAAAAAGTCAAGGAAACTAGACAAGAGATAAAAAGTCAGATTATCTTTGATTTCTAACAAATACAGACTTTTCTGTCTTTTTCTTACTTCCAGGGGTCCAGTCACCCTAATTGTACCCCCCCCCCCAAGTGGAAGGCAGGAAAACAGGATACCATACAGTTATTGTTACCTTCTTATTGCTGGGACAAACACTTGATCAAAAGCAGCTGATGGGAGGAAAGTTGCTTATTTTGGCTTGCAGTCTCAAGGAGAAGCTTCATGATAGCAGGGGAAAACATGGCATGAGCAGAGGTTGGGCATCATCTCTGCCACAGCAGGTGGAAAACAGCAGCAAGAGAGTGAGCCAACTAACACTGGTAAACTGAGAGTCAATAAACCTCAAGGTCCACTCCCAGTGACATACCTCCTCCAGCAAAGCTCCACCCCCCAAATTACCATGAACTAGGAACTGAGCATTCAAAACACATGAGTTTATGAGGGACACCTAAACCACCACACTTACTTTGTTATCAGTGTTTCTCATTTATTTCCCCTTGATGTGTCTGTCCCAGGTGAAATTAGTGACAGAGGGGTCATTGCCACTGCTATTCCCTACTCTTCATGAATTAGGCAAGTGGAGAGTGGAGTTGCACCCCAAAGGCCCCTTGCCCAAGCTGAGTATTTCACCTGGTGTTCAGCCACAGATATTATAATGAAAAGGACTGGAGAGTCATGAGCATGTTAGAAAGAGCAGTTCAGAAACACTTAGTGTTCTCTTGAGTTAAAGTTCTTAAAATTTAATAACTTTTGCCTACTAGGTAGCTGTCCAAATAATATGTTACCAGTGGTCCCTGGATATTTCTAGGTTCTTGGTGTGTTACTCAAAGAATTGAAGAAAGGTGTACCCAGGTAGTTAGGCAGTAAAACACTTTAAGAGCAAGGTGAAATTAAAGGTTTGAATGCATTGCCAAAAGGACAACAGGCCATACTGAAGTGCCCCAGAAAATGGTGTGGAGCTTTTCTCTATAAGATTTTTAGGCACAAATGGATTGGTTGCTTTGGGCATAGTTTAGGTGGTACTGTGGTTTGAATGACAGGTTTGGGTTATATAACATTTCTTCTACTGTGCATGTCCCTTCAAATGATGCATCTGATTTTAATCATATGTATGTCTAGTTGTACATAGGCAAAAGCTGATAAGTAGCTGTTTCTCCCTAAAAGTTCACTTAGAGGACAGCTTGCCTTATGGCACATATACCCAAAACTGGTTCAGGTTAGATGGTCCTCTGCCATTCTGATCCCAGAATATATTTGAATAGGTACTTGAGTAGGTACTGACCATGAATAATGGTCATTATCAGCAAATGAAAACCATATTATTTGGTGCTAAGAGTGTGTGTGGCTTTGTACAGGTTGGTTGGCCGGGTTGAGGGGGTGGGTTCCAGCTTCCCAGCAGGTTTGTAAGTCATTGTGTAGAACGGTGTGTTTACTCTTCAAACCAAACAGTGTCCTGGGTGGTTAAACTATGCCTTGTGTTTGCCTGCCCCAGTTTCACTTAGAATCAATAAGATCCCTGGATATTTTTTGAGGAGAATAAACCCCAAGAGGCAGGACTGAGACCATGTAAATCAATTTCAGATAGACCCAAAACAATGAACCCAGGTTTATCCAGTACAGAGATTGAAATACTTAGAGAGATTCTTTTAGTTGGGAATCTTTTTAGGAGAGTTAAAAATATTTGTCATGTATATAAGCATTTTTACAAAAACACTTCAAAGAAAGCTGTATACACTTTATTGTATGAGTACATTGATGGTGATTAAAGAATAAGAATGCATTTTCTTTCACCAAGAAGGTTGCATCTCTTAACTAACCTGATGAGAGAAGAGGTTTTATCAAATTTGAATTCTGGTTTTATGCTTAACATTGCATTTGTCACAGTATCTATATTGGACTATTTCCTTGTTACTTCAGCAACCATAGTACACTGGTAGCTATGAGATTTGATTCATTATGTCAGGGGATTATTTTAAGGCCTCAGTTGTCTCAACTTCCTAGATTTGGTTCAAGTCAAAGACCATGGCTGTGTTGGACAAGAAAGGAGTAAACACTTGGCAAGTATGGCTATTTATCACTGCAAATGTATCCCTCATCAAGAAGAAACACTGGTTCTATTCATCCTCAGCAACAGTAGCTCTGGTTTTGTACCATTGGCTCTGGAATGCCCTATAGGAGTTATAACCACTCTGTTTTGAACACTGCTATTTTCTTCCCAGTTTTACTGACTCTGACCAAGGATTCCAACTGTACTCACCAAACACAATAGTTCAGATTGTGTGCTCACTTCCCTACCTATATAAGATAACCATTTTATTTCTTTATATTTCCCATATCATTACGTTCTAAATTTCAAATATATGTAACTTAAAAAATAGTTGTGAAAGGGAAAAAAATCTATGATCATGTGCTTAGTATATGATGTGTCCCTTCCTTCATGCAGAAGTGCCAGGAAATCCTTTTGAGGGGCATCTGTTGATTGCTTCCTGTGTCTTTAAGTGGAGAGGGTAGGAGAGAGTAAATGGTGGAATAATGATGCAAAAACTCTAAGTTCTACCTCAGTTTTGTGGATTGAGGCCCCATTTTTCCAGCCTTTCCCCCACCTCAACTAAACCTAATGAAATTTAATTTGATCAAAATTCCTGGTGAAAAGAGAAAGAAATTCTGTGTGAGCATTGTGGTTCCTTGAAAGAAAAGGGGAGAAGCAAGTTCTAAACTAGAGAAGGGTTAAATGTAAATCACATTTAACTGGACTCCACACACAACTTCCTCTTCCTGCTCATTTGCCATCTAGTATCATTATTTTGTGCTGACTAAAGGGATTAGCCAGATGTTCAGTGAAAGAAAAACCAGTTTATAGACCTTAAGAATATATTTGGTTTTCAAGTTTTAATTCATTGTAGAATCATAGATAACATGTTTCAATAAAACTACTAGATATCCCAGCACTCGGGAGGCAGAGGTAGGAGGATCACCGTGAGTTCGAGGCCACCCTGAGACTACATAGCTAATTCCAGGTCAGCCTGGGCTAGAGTGAGACCCTACCTCGAAAAAAAGAAAAAAAAAAAAGTAAAAAAAAAACTACTAGATAAACATCCTCTCAATGTTACTTCCCAAACTGCATGCATCTGTGGACAGCTCAAAACTGCAATGATCATTAGTTTATTGTATTCTATACATGGACCCTTGACAAGTGGAAGCACCATCAGGCATATCTCTGCTCTCTGCTTACTTTACTAAGTAGTGTTTACTCCTTCACACAACAGATGACCCACTGCACATGAAGCCATGGCCTGGCCTGATGCTTTTATAATGTTTTTATTAAATAAACACTTCATTGGCCAACAATTTTATTTTAGTCATTGAACCCAGAAAAAAATATGAGCAAGAAAAACAGAGTGATTTTTGTTCTATTCTGTGTCAGGTTGCAACTATATTACTTCTAAATATAATTGCACTAAATATAATGGCATTATATTACTTCTAAATATAATTGCAAACCCTCAAAATGATTTTTACTAGCTGTGTAAACAGAACTCTTCCTGACTGCAGAAAAAAAATTGAGTTGGTCAGATTAAGTATTCCTGAGAAGGAGCAATTTTTAGAAATAAGACCACTGTGTTGTCATTGAAATGATACTTCAGCATTGCCAGAGCCATACTTCCTGTCTGACCTTTCAGTCACTGTCAGACACTCCAGGCTGCACTGCATGGCTTCTGTAGACACTGCTTTTACTGCCACAGTTCACAAATGCCTTTGCTTTTCCTCAGTTGGCAAGGATCAGATTATTCGTCATCTGCATTTGAAACCTAGACATCCTAGAAAGAATTAGGTTCTGTTCATCATTGTTCCTACAATTAAAACCCAACAGTCCCTCTCAACAATATTTACAACACTGAATCTGAAAAGAAAAAAAAGTACACATATATCATATGTATCATATATATTTCATGTGCTTGTTATATGTGATGTGGTATGTGTTGTGTGTAGTGAATATGTGTGGTGTACACATATGTATGTGCTGATGTGGCACTCCATGTGCTCACCTGCAGCACCCCATGGTTTTACATGGCTGAAGGAGAATGTCAGGAGTCCCCCTCCTTCAGTCACCCATCAATCTATGTTTCCTTGTCACAGAATCTCCTACTGATTCCATAACTTGCCATTTGCAAACCCCAGAGATTCTCCGGTCCCCTCTTGCCACAGCGCTGGGGTTGGAGAGGTGCATGAACATGCCTAGCTGTTGACATGTGTGCTGGAGTCTCAAACTCACAAAGGATGTGATGACTTTTATCACCACAGAAACCAATTGTTTAAGTTTTTTTTTTTTTTTTTGCAGTAAGTCTTCACGAGTCCTATGTCCCAATATATCCCTGAATTCAAACCTTTCTTCAGCCAACACCTCCCACTCCTGCATCACTTCATCTGCCTCTCCTCTGTCTTTCCATCCTAATCTAGTCTACAAAAGATACAGAAGTGCCTTCTAAGAAGTATTTACATTACTGTTGCAGTCAGTTCTGCGTTGCTGGAACAAACAACCAGAAGCAGCATATGAGAAGAAAGAGGTTTATTTGAGGTTTACAGATTCCAAGGGAACACCATCAATGGCAGAAGAAGCTGGCTCCCTTCCCTAAATCAATGGCAGAGAGACACCATGAAACAGCCAGCAAATGCAAACAGCCGGAACTCCAACTGCTCTCCACACACCTTAGGGCTGAACTCAAGATCCTCCCCCAGTGACAAGTCTTCTATAGCTGGGATTGGCTTTCTAGGCCCTCAATTTTAATAAAACACCTGAGTTTATGGGGCCAAACATTCAAAGTATCACATTCAAACTACCACAATTACTCTCATTATTTTATGAATGTGTCTACAGCAGGTACTTTATTTACCAGATACTTTGTACGATAAATATTATTTCATTTTACTTGCAATTAAACCAAGTTCAAGGAGGCCAAGTATTTTTGCCTTGGTCTTGGGAAGTAGAAGATTTATAATTTTAACTCCAGCACTTCTGACTAGAAACCTGCACCTATCTACTCTGTCAAGCTTCTGTGTCACCAACACTTGTATTCCTGTTTCCCTTAGCAACCATCAGTCTCCACCTAACCTGAACTTCCTCTCACGAGTCACTATTTCCCACACATACTGCTCATCTTTATATCTCAAAATGTTCCTCCTCTTATGCTCTGTGAACTCTCATGGCTTTAATTCTTTAGACCTCAACAGAATGATGCTGGAGACAGGGAAAAAAATCAAGTGTATAAGCCCCAGCCCAGCCTCAGGGTTGCCTTGCCCTCAGAAGCCCCCTTTCCAAGTATAGTCTCAAAATTGTCACTGTACATGCTCAACCAACTAAATTAGCACATATAACAATGGATTAAAAATCTTACCTGGAAGGAAATATATGGAATGCTGGACCTTAGTCATTTTGGTGTGCTTTCAAGTGGTTATTTTTCCAAAGATATGAGAGCTTCTTTAATGGATAATGTGGGAAATTCACAATCAGGATTGTAGAAAGTAAGATAGCCATGAGCAAATTTCGAGACACTCAAAGCCTTTTTCATTTTAAGCTGAAATTACCACTTTAAACACTGTAAGCATTTTGGATTAACACAATGTGAAAATAATAGTGAATAAGTCTCTATCTCCTTAAATAGAATAGAAGCTATTTTCTTGATGACTCAGATCATCATTTTAATATTATTTTTGTTCACATTTATAATGAAACACTAAGAGATTAAATTACTGAGACTTGTTTATGGCCATACCACTCTGAACATAGCTGATCGTAGAAGCTAAGCAGGGTCAGACCTGATGAGTATTTGGATGGGCAACTTTATTATTAGGTTAGCTCCTGTTGAAGTTATCTGCATGTTGCTGGGACTAAGCACCTGACCAAAAGCAACTGATAGGAAGAATGTCTTTATTTTGGCTTACAGTTTCAAAGAGGAGCTCTGTGATGGTAGGGAAAAGATGGTAGAGCAGAGGCTGGACATCACCTTCTGGCCAATATCAGGTGGACAACAGAATCAGGAAAATGAGCCATACTAACACTGGCAAGCAAGGGTTAATAAACCATCAAGGTCCACTCCTAGCAACATACCTCCTCCTTCAAGGGTCTACCTCCTACACTGCCATCAGCTGGGCATCAAGCATTCAAAACACATGAGTATATGGTAGACACCTAATTCAGACTACCACAGCTCCTTTTAATACAAAATTAGTGTAGATTGTTATTTTTTAGAATATTTGCTTTATTTTAAATTATGTTTTGTTTTTATATCTAGGTTTTATTGCTGCTATCAATTTCTTATCTTCATATTTCATATGAGTTTTGACCTGATATAGACTGTATAGCAAGTAAACATTCTTGTGGGAATTTTCTCTAAATAATAATAATTTTTTATACAATTTCCTTGTATTTATGCTGTATGTTTAGAAACTTTCCAACTTGACTAGTTTTGGGTTTTTTTTTGTATTGGGTGCTAAGGAATTCAAATTATAGTTTGTGAACGTGTATTAATAAATTACAATAGTATTGAGCAGGATGAGAAGAGACAGCAATTATAACTGTATCTACTTATTGTAGTCAGAGTGTCTCATGGGGACTCATGGGGCACTAAGAGTTAGTACATTCAGCAACTCAGAGCACTGCAGACACATCTGTAGTTTGCCTTACATCAGATATAGTATCTTTCTTAAAGTCATACAGCCATTTAGTTTCCTTAAGTTCATTTTCTCATTATTTCTCTTACATCACTTCCAGATTTAAAAAGTTTCAGAACACAAATATTTACATTAGGGAGTACTCTGCTCTTTGTTCATTGATTGATATCCATGCTTCCTGAATGAAAAAAAAAGTTTCAAAAAGGATCAAGTTTCTGTGCAGTTATTATGTGTGTGTGCTACATGCTAAATTTTTACTACCTAATTCATTCCAATTTCCTTAAAACTCCATACATGGACTTTGGGTATTTCAGTAAAATTCTTAACTGCATAAAACGTAGGATCACTAGCTAAAGATCAGGTCTGCTGATGGATATACTTTCCTTGTGTTTTTTGCTTTCTCCTTAATTGGCTTCATGTTTTGGTCAATTCCCAGGTTTAACCTCTCTACATTTATTAGTATCTTTAAGTAACTGTCAACATTATGTTGCTCCCAAAACCATAGGAAATATCTTTAACAGGTGAGGCCTACATGCCAATAAACTCTTATCTTGAGAAGTAGGGAAATACTTTCATAGATTGTTCAATGTGTAAAAGAAAACCATGTCAGTCAGACATGTTTATATATTTTTTATTGTTTAAGCCCTGTAAATTGGTATTTTTGTACTTTTTCCAGTTTTATGTGGCACAAGTCATTTGGATTCTATGCATTTCATGCCTGAGATCAGGCCTCCTATTTATTTCTGAGCTTCTCCTTGATGACCTGTGCTGTGTTTCTTGGTGGAATGTAGTATCAGATTGTTCAATATACCTAGAGAAATCTCTTAATTTGAGCAGCTGGCAATAAAATATTCCATTGTTATTGATAGCAACTGAAAGGAAAAGAAAAACACTTAACAAGGGAAATGGGGACAGCTGTCAGAAAATTTTAGCTGAATCTAAATAACATCTAAATAAAGAAACAAGGAGAGAATCATTGGATAAAATGCTCAGACCTTTTAACAATATTTTATTTTTATTTATTTGAGAGAGCAAGAGGCATAGAGAGATACAGAGAGAGAGAGAGAGAGAGAGAGAATAGGCACACCAAGGCCTCCAGCCACTGTGAGCAAACTCCAGACACATGCTCCACATTGTGCATTTGGCTTACATGGGTCCTGGGGAATCAAACTGAGGTCTTTTGGCTTTGCAGGCAAGTGCTTTAACCACTAAGCAATCTCTCCAGCCTGAGACTTTTTTCTTACCCCTTTATAAGCCCATCTCCTTTTTCTCAGACCTTCAAGGGCAAAATCATGCCCGTTTCATCTTTGTATACATAGCAACTTACACTGTGCCTGGCTTAATATTTTTTAGGTCATAAATAGAATGAACTTCCTTCTTAGCAGAAGATTGTGCTCTACTCATCCCTCTTCTGTGGGACCTTGGTCATTATTTGGTCTGTAGTGATATAATAGCTCAGAAGGTTCCTGGGTGCACATATGCACCTCTGTTTTAGGATATGTGATACTACAAAGGTATGTTTTTAGAAGACAATAATTGCAGCTTAATTTGAGCAGCTGGCAATAAAATATTCCATTGTTATTGATAGCAACTGAAAGGAAAAGAAAAACACTTAACAAGGGAAATGGGGACAGCTGTCAGAAAATTTTAGCTGAATCTAAATAACATCTAAGTAAAGAAACAAGGAGAGAATCATTGGATAAAATGCTCAGACCTTTTAAAAATATTTTATTTTTATTTATTTGAGAGAGCAAGAGGCATAGAGAGATACAGAGAGAGTGAATTTTGCCCTCTTCCATCATCCATGTTAAAATTTTGATGGACTCAATTGTTTGTGCATGACCAGGGTGGTAATGACAGGGGCTATGTCATGAATACAATGGTTACTTCATGCCCAGTGGTTAGTGTCCTAAAGCACTCCTTCTCACCCTATGGTTCTTAAATTCTTTCTTCCCCCCTCTTCTGCAATGTTATCCAAACCGTGAAGAACATGGTAGAGATATTTTATTTAGCACTCAGCCCTCAACAGTCACTTTATTTCAGGACCTTCATAAGTTTTGAGTCTCCCAGTGTCTCATCAGCAAAATGAAGCTTCTCTGACCAAAAGTAAGAGCAGCACTAGTCTATGGGAACAACCTTAAATATACAGAGGACAATTTTATTGACACAACACATGAAAAAAAACAGTAGTTCCTTCCCCACTAGGGTAGATGGCTTTCCCCAGCCATGGGCTTTTGGTGCTTTCACTAAAAGGCATAAATTCTCTGCTATTGAACAGGCTTCAGATCTAATCAAGAAAGCAGTTGATTACCCTAGTAACAGTCATTCCACTATGTCACCAGTAGGTACATCTTGCCTGGCTGGTCAACAGTGTAGCATGGACTATTGATGGCTATTCTCTGACTTCAGCTTACGTAGCATTCTCCAGCACTACAAGAGAAAACCAACAGGTAAAGTGTTCCATCTCTGTTCCAGTTTGATTATTCATGTCCTGGAACTGATAAAGGTGTTTTCAGCAATAAGGTCTTACTATCTAGTTCTGGTGGGAAAGCAAGAACTATGGCAATAGCCTGTGTTATAGTAGAGAGCTCAGCAGGCTCCCTAACCAGCCACCACCTCCAGTTATCCTTGGATACACTGGAACTGGGGCTTTCTTGCCACCTCTGCTAATCCACTCTTTTACTTTCATAAGTATACCCCCTCTCATTAGGAACTCCCTCTCAAAGCTGCATTCTAGCTCTCTGGTCTCTACTGTCCTTTATTCCAACTTGCATACAAATCGAAAAATTCAATGTTGGGATCCATGTATGCTACGTTTGTCTTTCTGAATCTCACACCTCACATAGTATAAAATCTTCCTGCAAAAGTTTTCCTTTTACTTTTTCTTATAGCTGAATGAAACTATTGTGTACTGCATTTTCATTATCCATTAATCAGTTGTCAGGCATCTACACTGATTCCCTTTCCTAGGTATTGTGGAAAGAGCAGCAGCAAACATGCATGAGACGTATCTCTATAGTAAAATATATTTTCCTTAGGGTATATACTCAGGAATGGTTTAACTATGTAACATAATAGACTTCTTTTTGGTTTATTGAGAACCATCCACACTGACTTCCATATGGCTACACCAGTTTACTCTCCCAACTGTAGGGTTTCACTTTTCCCATACCTTCAAAAGCATTTGTTGTCAGTTACTTTTTGATGATAACCATTCTAACCAGGTGGAATGAAATCTCAAAGTCTTCATTTGCATTTCTATCAATATTTTTATAAATATTTATTGACCATCTCTACATTTCATCTTTTGAAAACTCAATGCTCAGTTCCACAGCCCATTTTTTTTAAATTGGGCTAATTGTTTTTATATTGCTTAGTTTTTTGAGTTCATTGTTTATTTTAGATATTAATCCTCTGTCAAATGTAGAGCTGGCAAAGATTTGCTTCCATTTTTTACATTGCCTCTTGACTTGGAGCAATAGCTTTTAAGCTTAATGAGACCCGACTTGTTGATGGTTTGCCTTATTTTCTGGACAACTGGGGTCCTATGCAGAAAGTCTTTCATTATGCCTACATATCTTTAAGTGGTTGCCTTACTGTTTCCTCTAGTGACTTCAGGGTTTCAGGCATGTTGAGGTCCATTTGGAATTGATTTTTCTTCAGGGTGCAAGATAAAGGCCAAGGTTCATTTCTCTACATGCAGACGTCCAGGTTTCTCAGCATCATTTTTGAAAATGCTGTCTTTTCCTCAATGCGTATTTTTGTTAACTATCTGGTGGCTGTAGTTACATGGACTCATGTCTTTATCCTCTATTCCATTGCCCAGATCTACATGTCTGTTTGTGACAATATCATGTTGTTATTACTATGGCTCTAGTAGTCAGATGTGGTCGACCCTCCAGCAGTATCTTTCTTGCTGAGGATAGGGGTCATTATATGAGCTTTAGGATTATTTTTTTCTATTTCAGTGAAGAATGGTATTTGAGTTGTGATTTCAATTGTACTGAATCTGTATATTGCTTTATTAGAATGGCCATTTTCACAATATTTTTCTGAATCAGGAGCATGGGAGATCTTTCCACATTCTTGTGTCTCAATTTCCTTTTTCAGTGTTTTAAAGTTTCCATTGTATAGGTCTGTTACTTCCTTGGTTAGTGACATTCTGAGATATTTAAATTTTATGGCTATAGTGATTGGAGTATTTTCTCCAAATTTCTTTCTTATAAGTTTGCCATTCATGTATAAAAAAGCTACTGACTTTTGTGTGTGAATTTTGTTTTCAACTTTGCTGAAAGTATATATCAAGTGTAGGTGTTCTATGGTGTAATCATTAGAGTCTCCTATACATAGAATTATATCATCTGTAAATAAGAAAAATTTGACTTTTTTCTTTCCAATTGTTATCCCTTTTATTTATTTCGTTTGTCTTATCACTCTCGCCAAAACTTCAAACTCTATATTATATAGAAGTGAGAGAGTGGGCACTCTTATCTTGTTCTAGATCTTAGTGGGAATGCTTCGAAGTTTTCTCCATTTCAGATGATATTGGCTACAATTTTGTTACATATAGCACTATATCTCTCTCCATTGTTGTTATCATGAAGGTATGTTAGATTTTGTCCAAGGCCATTTCCAAGTCTATTAAGATGATTATGTGATTTTTATACTTGAGTTTATTTATGTGGCATATTACATTTATGGATTTATTTATGTTGAACCATCCTTGCCTCTCAAATAAAGCCTACTTTATTAAGGTGGATGATATTTTTTATATGTTCTTGAATTTTTAAATTATGTTCGTCAGGGATAATATTGCTCAGGAGTTTTGTTCTTATTGTGTGTTTATCTGGATTTACTATTGGTGTAATGCTGGCTTTGTAAAAGAGTGAACATTCCCTCTTTTTCAAGTTTATGAAATTATGTGAGAATCAGAGGCTTTAATTCTTCTTTAAAGGTTGTATACATGGGTTCTGCAGTGAACCCATCTAGACTTGCACTGTTTGGGGGTTGGAAGATATTTTTATTACTACTATCTTTTTGCTTATTGTACATATATTTAAATTATTTATTTCATTCTAGCTTAACTTTAGTAGGTCATGTAAATCTAGAATTTTGTCCCTTTCAGATATTCCAACTTGCTAGAATATGTTTTTGAAGCTTCTCCTTATGATTCTCCCAATTTTATTGGCATTTGTTGTAACTTGTCCTTTTTATGTCTAATAATATTGATTTATGTATATTTTTGTTAATTTGTTTCTTTTCATTTCCAAAAAACCAAGTCTTAGTTTCATGAGTTCTTTAAATTTTTTTGTGATATTTTATTGACTTCTTCCCTGATCTTAATTGTTTCTTTTCATCTGGTATATTGGGATTTGGTTTTTTCTTGTTTCCAAGGCCTATTGGTTCATCATTAAGTAATTTATTTGAGATCTTTCTATTTATGTTATGTGGACATTTAGAGCTATTAACTTCCTTTTTAGGACTGCTTTCATTGTTTCTCATAAGTTTTGGTATGTTGTGTTTTCAGTTTCATTCAGTTCTCATAACTTTTATTTCCTTCTTGATTTATTCATTGATTCATTCATTATTCAGTAGTGTGATGTTTAATCTCCAATAGTTTGTATATTTTAACTTTATCACTTAGGATACATGAAGTTATTTTGTTGTGTCCTAAGATGTGGCTTATTTTGTAGAAAGTTCAATGTGCTGCTGAGAATAATGTGTATTCTACAGTGTTGATGTGGACTGTTCTATCATGTCTGTTAGCTTAACTTGATCTATGATATCCTTTAACTCCACTGTTTCTTGGGTTTTCTGCTTGTTTTGTTCATAGTACCTGTCTACTAGTGATTGTCTTTGCTGTGTTTGGTGCTGCTTCATAATTGGGGTAAATGAGATGAATTTACTTGCAGTTGTGACTAAACTCACATGTGAATCCTCTTCTCTAATGTCAAAAATGTGAGTTTCCTGAAGTGGAAGAAGGGATAGGCCACTATGGGGGTTCTGAGTGCCTGCCCTCATGCATGGGTCCCAGCCCACATAGTGGATTGTACGTGCCCATAATGTTAGAAGAGATGAGTGCGAGGGACATTCGGAGCACCAGAACTCACACATGGGTCCTATCGAAATGGCAGTTTGTGTTCAGTCACAAAGTTTTTGTTCAGTGGAAGAAGAGAGAGGTGCTGGGAGAATCTGAGTACCTGCATTATTATGTAGGTCCTAGCCCAAATGCCAGATCATTGGCACCTATGGTGAAGAAATGAAGAAGTAATAGAAGGAATCTGAGTCCCCAAACTTATGAGTGGTTCTTTTCCAAATGCTGGATTGTTGGTGTCCCTGTTGGAGGAAGGGAAGCATGCAAGGGGATCTGAATCCCAAACTCACTGAGTCCTAGGCCAAATGGCTGATCAGATAGTCAGCACCCATGGTGGAGGAAGGGAAGATCAGAAATTAGAAATGTTTGAGAACTTTGTGGTTCTGAGTACATAATCAGCAATATCCTTTTCAAAGTGGAACCTACCTCAGATCATTTCATCAAGAATGATTTCATGGGGCTGGAGAGATAGCTTAATGGTTAAGAATGATTTCATGGAATCCTGTAAACAGTTTATAGAGAATCCTCAGCTATCCATTGTCAACATTTGTTTCCACTTGTCTACCACCTATGCAGCAAAGAAAGTATATAAACCTGCATCAGGGTACTGCTGGCTATTTTATTTAGTCAGTGAAATAATTCAGGTCAGTTTTCATCCCCAATAACTGAATCACTTATTCATTCTTTCTAAAAGTAGGTGCTAAATGTCTGGAGATGTAGCCCAGTGGTTAGATATTTTCCTAGCTTTCTTAAAGCCTTGAGTTCAATCCTCAGCACTGTAATTATTTTTAAGTACTGAAAATTGGAATGCCTTTCTCTATGACATAGAAAATAAGACAGTAAACAACACTAGTATCCTGGGCATTCTGTATGGGAGCCAGGGAAACACACTAAAAATGGATTGAGGAGATGGTTCCAGGCAGTGACTAGTGTTTTGAAAAACTGAAGAATCTGGGAGAATGATGGTAAGGAATCTGCAGAGGTGCTGGCTTAGAATGAATGACAGGGAACTGACTCACTGCTTGGTCAGACTTCTAATTGATAAGTCAGCCAGATGAACACATGAGAGGAACAGGTGCCATCAAAAGGATAAAAAGTTGTAACAGCTCCAAAGCAGAAGCAAGCCTCATTCACTTGACTAGCAAGAAAATAGGCTACTAATTCTATAACAGAGCTAGGGTTGGATATCTAGAAAGGAAATTTAAAAGGTAGGATCCTGATGAAATGTATCTTATGTGCAGGGACTTGTAGTATATTTTCCAAACTAATTCATATATAAGAATGGAAGGGAAGATCTTAATAATTGCACCAAGAAATTAGGGGCAAACTGAGAATTTTCCAAGTGCATCAAGGCTTATATTTACTTCATCTCTACATCAGGGTAAGGAGATTGAATTTTACTCTAGTACAGTGATGAGTTTTGTGATGTTTTTAAGCAGGCAAGTCCTATATAATTTGCTTTTCATAATTTTTTTCATAAATGATCACTGATATATGAATCTTAATTTCTGGAATAGATGGTCAGGTTTTAGAAACCAATCAAGTAATCCTGATGTGATGGTGGTGGCTTCGATGGAAAGAAAGCTGAAAAGAGTCATTGATACATGGTATATTTTGAGCTAGAGTAGATAAGACCTGACTCAGGGATGGCTGCGTATAGAGAGAAGAGTAAGAGAAGAATCAAAGTGACTGCTAGGTTTCACTCTAGCCCTTGGCAAATCATGAAGTCATTTGTTCACTGTGGAAAAGCTAAGAAGATGATGGTAAAGGGGTGGAACCAGTACTGGGTTTTGATCGTTAAGTTTGAGGTTCTTGTCACAAATACAAATAGAAATGTCAAGTAGTCAACTGGCTTATGCTTTTTCTTCTTACTTCATTCAGAACAGCTTTCGTAAAATGCATCTGTATCCTCAATAAAACTACTTAAAATTTCCCACTATTCTATTATAGTGATTTTTCTCATTTACCATCATCCATTTTACTTTGTTTTCACAATTTAGTACTTGAAATTGCTAACATTGCTAATTGCCTTTCTAGGAAAGTATAGACCTGGGTGAGATCATGTTTTCCCTTTGCTATTTGCCAACTGCTGGGCGTATGACCTTGACAGTCATCAAGTGCAGAAATCTAAAGGCAATGGATATTACTGGTTCATCAGGTATGTATGCAATACAGTCACTGGCAAATTCTCGTGATTATTTCATGTGTCTAAAAACATATGTGGCCTTTATTTGTCTGCTGTGGAATACAATCAGAGGTGAAAGATATCGCAAATTAAAATGTTGTAAATTACACTTTATATGATAAATAAATATACATCTTAAAATATTAGATCTTTAAAAGTCATTATCAGGCCGGGTGTGGTGGTGCACACCTTTAATCCCAGCACTTGGGAGGCAGAGGTAGGAGGATCACTGTGAGTTCGAGGCCACCCTGAGACTACAAAGTTAATTCCAGGTCAGCCTGGGCCAGAGTGGTGAGAGCCTACCTCGAAAAACCAAAAAAAAAAAAAAAAAAAAAAAGTCATTATCAGCTGGGTATGGTGGTGCACACCTTTAATCCCAGTACTTGGAAGGCAAATGTAGGAGGATCACCATGAGTTCAAGGCCACTGTTGAATTCCAGGTTAGCCTGACCTAGAAGAGACCCCTAACATTGAAAAACCAAAGAAAAGAAAGTCAGTATCAAATAGACTTTAAACTTGGGTTTTTGTTTTTCTGTCTTTATGGACCTAATAATATATCTAAAAAATACCTAATTTACTTTCCACTACCCAATTTCAGCTAAGGGAAGAATCTTACTTTCAGCTGTGAAGGAGGACCATATAAAGACATTTTCAATTGAATTTATTTATTTTAAAAAATATTTTTATCGGGCTGGAGGGATGGCTTAGTGGTTAAGGAGTTTGCCTGCAAAGCCAAAGGACCCAGGTTCGATTCCCCAGGACCCACATTAGCCAGATGCACAAGGGGGCACACACATCTGGAGTTTGTTTGCAGTGGCTGGAGGCCCTGGCACACCCATTCTCTCTCTCTCTCTCTCTCTCTCTCTCTCTCTCTCTCTCTTTCTCTCTCCATCTCTCACCCTCTCTCTCTGTCAAATAAATAAATAAACATAAAATATTAAAAATATATTTTTATTTATTAGCAAGCAAAGAGAGATAGAAGAGAGACAGAGAAAATGGGTGCACCATAGCCTCTAGCCATTGCAAATGAACTCCAGATGCATGTGTCACTTGGTGCATCTGGCTTTACATGGATACTGGGGAATTAAACCTGGGTTGTTAGGCTTTGCAGGCAAGCACATTAATCGCTGAGCCATTTCTCCAGCCCTGGATTTATTTCTTTTACACTGTCTGTAGAGAAGCAACCATATTCAATACCACTATTTGCAGTCACATTCTTCCCACCTGCCCAACCAAATTTTTTGAAATTTATAGATGTTATAAAACAATAATAATTAATACTTATTGAAGCTCTTAACTTCTTGAGGGAAATATATCTTATGTTAAACTTTGGTAAAGAGGTGAAAATACACAAAGTTTCAGTACTCCTTCCACTGAGAGTTAGTGATAACTTAATATGTGAAAACTGGCCCGGCAGTATGGAGGCAAGTGGTAAGGGAAGGATAGAAAAGTCAGAAGCTATTTGTTAAGCAGAAATTAACAACAGTGGAAATAGAGAAAAAGATGTTATTAATTCGAGAATCTATACATCTGTGGTTCTATAGAACAACAAAATAAGCTAAATTCATATCAAAAAGAACATAAGAGAACTTGAAACATTTTGTATGAAATGAGCTCCAGGACATACAAGAAAAATATATTTCCTGTTCACTTTTGTGTAAGAATGGGGAGTTTTAGAGCAGAAATTCATGTTGCCAATCCTTGCATGAGAAAATAATGAAATGATAAAAGCCAACAGGATTGGGGGGAGAATTCTTTTGAACATATTCCTGTAACATCTTAATTTTGAACCTACCTCATAAATTACTTATTTTTAAAAACTTTACAAAATGTAATATGTAGAAAAAAGAACAACAACTAAATTCAACATTTATTTTGGTTAAAAAAATCTTGGGTCAGTACATGTTGTAGAACTGAAGATAAAGATTTTACTCGGCAAATTATTGTTTATTCTTTTCTCATGTATTTTGAGCCAAGCAAACTAGCACTGAACTTATAATTAAGTGCAAGCTTACTCTTTATTTATATGAAGTTTTTCACCAGAGGTTCCGGTGCTTTGAGAGAACTACTTTGTCTTCACAAAAGGATTGTGAGTAAACTCAGGAGCCAGTAAATTATCCATGACAGAAGCAGAGAAATGTAGTAGCAGATGTGAGGGGGGGAGCAGAGGACACACTATGCCTCATTCCCATATCAACAGGCCTGTAGCTCATACAGAAGTGAGCTTTTTTCTTGAGAAAAACTTCTTAGTAATCAACAGGTAATTCTCAACAGGAACCAGATATTGATATGCTCTGTTGCCTTGTCCATTGCATATGCCAGACACAAAATAACTTTTGTTCCATGATGGACTATTATTTTAATATAAGGATTTAAAATGTACACATCTGCTTGGACTCAATATAGCTAACTGGATAAAGCACTTGCTGTGCAAGTGTGAAGACAGGAGTTCGGTCCCCCAGCTGAGTGGTTTATCAATCTGCCTTTAATCCCAGTGCTTGGATAACAGACACAAGGAACCCCCAAGCAATCTGGCTAGTTAGACTAGATGAATTGGCTATATCTGGGTTCAGTGGGAGACCTTGCCTCATTAAGTAGAGAATAGTCAAGGAAGACACCTGATGTCAACCTCTGGTCTCCACACAAACATGTGCACATGCATCCACACACATGAATCCACATACACATAGCACTGATATACACATGTAAAATAAAATCCAAGTAAATACCTACTGAATAAATTACTGTTGCTTTATTCCAAGGAAATAAAGTCTATGACTACAGAAAAGTTGTTTTTTTTTTTTCCACCCAAAGGGTGGCTGTAAATAAAATTAAAGAAGAATAGCCACTGATTGTCTTAACTGTCTATCATGTTCACCCAATGTCAACCCCCACCCCTGAAGACATAAGTCAGTTTGTATAATGTTATATAATTTTCTGTAATACTGTTAAGATTTTTTTATTTATTTAAGGCAGTAAGGGTGAGAAGGTAATATTTAAAACAGTTAAGGAAGAACTTGTTAACAATTATTCAATATCTCAAGCCCATAAAAATTTAGTCAACTAAAATTTTCTTACCAATTAGCATCATATAGAAAACATCATGTCAATGTCATTCGTGGGACCATCTTAAAATAGGTATCATCTTTTTCATAATATGTTGTAGTAAATTTAATAAATGACTTGCAGCGATTGTTATTTCATTCCAAATTTTTTATCATGCACCAACACTATGGGTAAGATGATAATTCCAATTTTTATATCTTATTGGCTGAAGAAAATTCAAATTATAGTTTATGATTCCTTTCTCATTTATATTCATTGTGATGATATAAACTTGTCAAGATGTAATTTATTGTCTTAAAATTTAGTTTTCTTATTCTTAATCATTCTGAGAAAAAGAATCTTGAAAGCAATAATTTTTCCTGGAACTACATCCCCTGTAAATCACTTCAAAAAAAGAATAAGAAGTCATAAAATGCTGTGTCTGAAAGGTGCATTCCATTCTGGATTAGTTCCTGGTAAACTCTTGAGTTTTGTCACCTGTATTAAAAACAGCAAGATTAAATTAATTTTTAAGTATTCAAGATAAATTGCTTACCTTTAAAATGAGATATCTTAGAGATTCTATTACCCCACAATAAGTTTAAAACTGTTTATACAAAAGGATTCATACACATTTTTAGCATTTAGTTAAAATGAACTACAGGTGTTTTTTCATTTGTAGTATGAATACCCTTGTTTAATAAAATTATATTTCCATTCCAGATCCTTATGTCAAAGTGTCACTGATGTGTGAGGGCCGAAGATTAAAAAAACGGAAAACAACTACAAAGAAAAATACTCTCAACCCTGTGTACAATGAAGCTATTATTTTCGACATCCCTCCAGAGAATGTGGACCAGGTCAGCCTGTGCATAGCGGTCATGGATTATGACAGGTAACTCTTCGTATGGAAACAGAGTTGCAGCCAGTCCTAGACAGGTCAAATTCACCTTGTAGGGTTATTTACTGCCACTGCATCTTTAATTTAAAGTAGATAAAGGAAATATTCATTTGAAACTATGTTATATTTTTGTTTCCCCTCTCCCAAAGAAATTGTTCTTAAAATTCACCTGAAGCTCAGAGAGAATGGGTCTAGAAAAACAAACTATCCTGACTTGGTTTCTCCCATAGGGCTGGAGTATGACGATCATGGTGCTTTCTCGAGTTCTAACAGACACCACATATGGATATGGCAGGGCCAGGAACATCATCTTTTGGGGAGTTGCTCTTCCCACTGGTAGAACACTAACATGATATGGAACTATGAGCAATGATTCTTCAGAATAGAAGGTGGCCATAGGGAGACAGCATTGATGCTTAAACATCTATCTTAAAATATTGTTTTGGGGGCTGGAGAGAGATCTCAGCTGTCAAAGGCACTTGCTTTCAAAGCCTGACAGCCAGGGTTTGATGCCCCAGCACTCAGGTAAAGTCAGATACACAAAGTAGTGCATGTATATGGAGTTCATTGCTGTGGCAAAAGGGCCTGGTGAGCCCATTCTTTCCCTCCCTCTCCCCTTTCCTTCTTCCCCCATCCTCTCACTCTCTCTTTGTGTCTCTGCCTCTCTCTCTTAAAATATAAAAATATAACATTATTTTGTTGATAATTCTTCCAACTAACACTCTTTAGGTTACTTCTTTATAAAATAAATTGCAGGCTCCTCAGTATAGCTACAAAGGGCTCTTCTTGTCATAGGACCAACCTCCCCCTTCCCATTCCTTTTTTTTCTAAAATGTCCTTCCCCATGAGCCTTTCCTTACCTGTGCTGCATGGCTCTGCTCATATCAGAACCCTGCAAGTCTTTCATGCATAACCAGCCTCCTTTACATTAGTTTCACTAAAGGTTCATATCTCTTATTTAGTCCTTACTATATACTTTTGATCATTTTAACTTTTGTTATTGAGAACTTTGGACCTATTGCAAACTGGTCATATTCCCATCAGGTTATACCCTTATGTTCCTCTCCCCAGCCCCATTCCATTGAGGGCCCAGAGTGATCTTATCAGTATTCATTGTGGGGTCAGGAATGCATCTGTCAGTCTGTATTAGAAGAACAATGCCTCAGAGTATACCTTACTGCCCCATTGTTTTTACATTCTTTCCACTCCCTCTTTCACAAAGTTTCCTAAGCTTTGCAGGGTGTGTCAGAAGTCTTTTAGTGTTGAGCTCTCAGAAGCCTCTAATTTTCTGCTTTGATGAGGTTTGAGCTCCTCAGCATCTACTGTGATCTCCCTAGAGGAGGTTCTTGGGCTAGCAGTGACAGCAACACCCAAACTTAATCCACCACTTCCTCTGTTATGTTTCTTGAGCCATTACCATATGCCTTTTATTATTTTTCTTTTTATGCTTACAAGATTTTTTTTTAAAAGTACTGTGTCTTTAACCAACAAAACTATCAACACATAGTGTCTGTGTGTTCTCTTAAGAATGCACATTCTAGAGCATGCATACAAAATGCACACAAAGAATGCCCATTTTATACTATTAGGAAAATGGTAGTAACCAAGATCCTAGAACCTGTAATAGGAAAATTAATGTGCCACTCTTGCTCAAAGCTATCCCCACCTGAAATGAATGAATGAATGAATGAATGAATAAATAAATAAATAAATAAATAAATAAATAAATAAATAAAATTATTTGCAGGATTTATTTGAATTTATATAAAAGGGAAATATGATAATTAACTTAGAAGGAAAGAAGTCTTTAATTATCTCACTTTAAAATTCTAAACATTAAGCATTTTCATCAACTACCCTATTTTGCTTTATCAGTTAACCTTTCAGACTTCTCACAGCAATGAGTATAGGTAAATAAAAAAGAGCATCCAGCTAACTTCAGGGAGATGGATCCCAGTGTTATATAAAACAAGGAAGTAAGCACATTTCCACAAATATGCTTCTTGGGAAACTTCAAATTGAAGGAAATTTACATGGGAAGAAATAACAAAGCAATGAAATGTCTTAAAATCATCTCAAAAGCCTCTTTAGACATGTTTGTCAAAGTAACCCTATAGAAAATATTTGTTTTAAATTATATTCTGTCTCAAGAAGCAGCTTATCAAGCCTGTCATGGCAATGCACTCCTATGTTCCTACCACTTAGAAGGTCAGAACAGGAGGATCAGGAGATTGGGTTGTCCTCAGCTACACAGTAAGTTCAGAGTCAGCCCAAACTACAAGAGACCTTGCTGAAAAGGAAAGAGAAGGAAAGGAGAGAAGTAAGAGAAAGAAAGATAAAGAGAGAGAGGAAGGAAGGAAGGAAGGAAGGAAGGAAGGGGAAGGAAGGAAGGAAGGGAGGAAAGAGGGAAGGAAGGAAAGAGGGAAGGAAGGAAAGAGGGAAGGAAGGAAAGAGGGAAGGAAGGAAAGAGGGAAGGAAGGGAAGGAGGGAAGGAGGGAAGGAAGGAAAGAGGGAAGGAAGGGAAGGAGGGAAGGAGGGAAGAAGGAAGGGAAGAATGGAAGGAGGGAAGGAGGGAGAGAGGGAAGAATGGAGGGAGGAAGGGGGGGAAGGATAGAGGGAGGAAGGGCGAGGGGGAAGGATAGAGGGATGGCAGCATCTCATTGGTTCTCCTGAGTGAGCTTTTCTGATTCAGCTCCTGCCTCTACTTCTTATGAAGTGCTTAAGGTCAAGTTCCTAATCTGGATGTCTAGTTTATTTACTTTCATAATGAGATGATAATTACTATCATGGATAATTATATTCATGGCTACAGGTAGGGATTAAATGGGTCAGTGCATTCAAATTACTTAGATCTCAATTTGTACATAATAAGGTCTCAAAAA
This sequence comes from Orientallactaga sibirica, assembly GCA_036365145.1. Taxonomy (NCBI): domain Eukaryota; kingdom Metazoa; phylum Chordata; class Mammalia; order Rodentia; family Dipodidae; genus Orientallactaga; species Orientallactaga sibirica. The sequence goes on along the minus strand of JAEOAD010000015.1, from coordinate 35,175,278 downwards.
TATTAACTACCATTATTTTTGATTTGTTGCTGTGAAAGAAAGAATACATCAAAAATAGGAATGTAATACAGTGTTTGATGTTATGCAATAATAAATTAAAATTGTGGAACTGAACATAACCCTGTCTTACTGAATTATCATGCCAGCCATGATGGACACTAGCATATTTACTCAATTAAATGTGGACTTTTATTCAAGATAGTACTACTTTTAGTGTGCAGCCTGTGAAATGCACATAATTATCTTTACATCACTTACATTTACTAATGAAAGAAACATGTCATGAAGGTAAAAAGCCTGCTAGCATTTTCCATTCACAGTATTTTCATTGTTGTCAAATGTACTCAAGTGGCTGAGTTCTAAAAAGTTTTTAAAGTATTTCTTATACAGATTCATTTTTGGGTGCTGATAATATTTAGTTTTTGACTTTGCTTTTACACAAGGTGTCATATAACCCATGCTGGCTTCACACTTTGTAGCCAAGAATGACCTTGAAGTTCTGATCTTCCTGGTTCTACCTCCCCAAATGCTCAGATTTCAGGCAATGCCACCATACTTGGCCTAGCTGATTTTTCATTTGATCAGTAGTGGTATGCAATAATCCCTTGAGGATTTATTCTAATATGTTCCATAGATGACAGAAACCAAAAATAGCAGTGAGTCCTATATATACTGCTTTTGCTTATGTATACATGTCTTTCACAAAGCTTACTTTAGAAGTTCGGTATAGCCAGAGATTAACAACAGCTAATCACAAAATAGAACAGTTATAACAATATACAGAATTAAATTTTATTTAAAACAGATGAGTTATTTCTGGAGTTTTCCATTTGATATTTTCAGACCATGATTGACCAAGGGTTACTAAAACTGCAGAAAGTAAAACCATGGATTAGGAGAACTACTGGAATCTGCAAAATCACAGAATGGTGTTTTGATGACATGTTTAAAACAATGTTAAGACATAGGAAATTCCATTTAACTTCTGAATGTTGAAAGTGAACTTATAATATTTTGTATATCACAGGGTGGGACACAATGAGGTCATTGGAGTATGTAGAACAGGATTGGATGCTGAGGGTCTTGGGCGAGACCACTGGAATGAAATGCTGGCCTACCACCGGAAGCCAATAACACACTGGCACCCCTTACTAGAGGTAAGCCTTTGACTTCACAACCTCTGTCCACTCACTTTTGTTTTTTGCATAAATATTATTCATCTGATAGCCCTTACTTGGTATTTTAAATATTCACCTTTTTGTTTTTGTTCCAGCATCTTTACCATTATGTATATATTGTTTTATGTGCCCTGTGGAAATTTTCTGAGTTTTATATTTAACAAGCCCATACACACTGAAAATCTGTTATTTCCTTTGCATAACTTGAAAGCTTATTCACTGAGCAGGAGAGCAATCTAGTAAGTTCATAACAAACTGGAAACTAAATTTAATGCTTCTCTTTTGCGAAAAGAGGTACTGTCACATGATACTATGCTTCTATGTGAGAAAACAGGGAGATCCTGGCCAGCCCTGACCCAGAAGAACCTACAGAGCTTTCCAATATCAAGGTTTCAGTTTATCCGGGTGAGTGCTAAGCCCAGCTGTGTTATATGCATACTTAACACAGACTAGGACTCAAGCAGCATTCACTCTCATAGACTTTGTTAAGTTATAGCAATAGGAAGTAACGATGCAGGTGTTCATCAGGACTTTTAGTCATAATTATTTGTCTGTCTCCTGGATACATGGACCACTGCTTGGCTGAATGACATTCTTTCCCCAAAACAATTGTTGGAACCTCCAGAAGAGTCACTAAGTATATAATATAAAGTATATAATTTATAGAAACTTTACAAAAGAACATGAATAACTGTATTTCAGTAATATGAGTAGTTATAATAGCCACATAATAAATGAATAATAATTGCCTTCTTCCTATGCATAAGATCTGGCTTCTCTGTGGCACTAGGCACCAGTTTAAACAACAGGAGAGGCTTTACTTTCACCCTGTTAAATATGCCAGTGGGACCAGGTTTTAATCTCAGCTTAGTTACAAAATGAGATCTTGGGCTGGAGAGATGGCTTAGCGGTTAAGACGTTTATCTGCAAAGCCAAAAGATCCTGGTTCAATTCTCCAAGACCCACATAAACCAGAAACACAAGAGGGCATATGCATCTGGAGTTTATTTGCAGTGGCTGGAGGCCCTAGCATGCCCATTCTCTCTCTCTCTCTCACTCTCTCCCCCTCTCTCTCCCTCTTTCTCTCTCTCAATAAGTAAATAAAATATATTTTTAAATGACATCTTGAATGTATTACTGCAGACATTTTGTGGAGAAATTATATTTGTTCTTGTCAGAGAATGGGGTGATTGGAAAATGAATAATTATTCAAAAGCTCTATAAATTGGTGGAACATATACTGAAGTATTATCTAGAAAATCTAGTTACTTCTACCTAGATAATCAAATGTTTATTCTGTTCTAATTAAACTTTTTAAACACACATATATATTAAGGGTCATGTGAAATTATTCAGGGCTCTCAGTTGCCAAACTCAGTCCTTTTCATCTCATTACTTGCTCTGTCAAAAATCACCTAATACTTAAGAGCAAGTGGAATACTGGTCTTATACCTAGGACCTCTTATTACTCTTTTTAACTCTTACCCAGTACTAAGGCAATAAATCATTATATTATAAAAAGAACAAAAAAGTCTGCCATTGAGCCGGGCATGGTGGTGCACGCCTTTAATTCCAGCACTCAGGAGGCAGAGGTGGGAGGATCGCTGTGAGTTCGAGGCCAGCCTGAGACTACATAGTGAATTCCAGGTCAGCCTGAGCTAGAGTGAGACCCTACCTCGAAAAACCAAAAAAAAAAAAACCAGTCTGCCATAAGGTGTGAAATTATTCTACTGACATAAAGGTTGCTGGCCAGTACCACTCTGTGTCCTCTGTGTACCAAGTTTTCTGTATACATGTCTCTGAAACATTATACTTGATGTTAGAAGTATTACAACTTTCACATTTAATGAAAATAAATTCTAAAGGACCCAACATCCAGTCCCTTCATGAAAGGCATTTCATTCTACCTGGGAAGGTAAGTTCTGAAAAACAGGGTATTTACATAAATATTCTCTAGAAACTGGCATAGTGTGTATGAATGTTCACTATTAAAAGGGAGAAAGATTTAATCATTATATTATTTTGCTTCAGTAGATCATATGTTCTTATTATATGTATTATGTAATTATTCTTATATATTTTATATTATTGTCTTTCAGTTACCTGGCCGGGCAACCAGTTTTGATAGTCAAGGATCCTGTTCTTCTCCCAAACTCCCTTCCACACCATAATGTCTTCATTATTGATCTATTTGAAAAAAGCTATGATGTCCCCATTTAAAATATATCCATGGTAATGAACAAACTTGATATAAAATGTTCTTTTCTCCTGGTCTTATTTTCAACTTTGAATACATTTAATTTAATACATTTTACTTGACTACTAATAATACTTAGCTACAAAAGAGGTTTTAGTTTTCATGTTATCTGTCAGTACAACATTTTCCTGAATTGTAATTCTTTGCACAGCAAAGAATTGCTCATTTCAAAAAATGAGCCCATATGTATCTAAAATAAAAAATAATTTTTGGTATTGTATAAAGCAGTGTATCACATATATATGGTTTTGATCTTACTACATCTATGTTCATTTCCAGTTGTGTATATGGCTCTATATAAATTTAAATGCACATTTTAAAATTAACTGCAGAACATCCAGTCCTAATCCATTCAGATTAATGTTACTTAATCTGATAGTAACTTTTTGTTCATGCTCAGCAACTTGTTTTTCTTGGTGGAGTTTGGCCTGGCCGGACTCAAAACTTTGTCTCTCAAGCTTCTTCTTTAAAACATGTGAATGTAAAGCATCATTTTAAATATAAATTTAAGAAGAGACACTTAGTATCTGATGACTGGACATTGAACCATTTATATTATTTCACTGTCATAGTAGTTCACATATCTGTTATGTTGTTTAGGTGACATTTTAAAAATTCTAACAATCTCACAATCTTTTAAGTCTAATTAAATGTAATAATTTTTTAATTCTAGTAATAGTAATCTTCGTTTCAGGTTTGGCATTGGTATTCCTGAGTGAATAGAATCAGAAATTTATCTTTTAACTGTCTGTAAGGTTCTCACGTATTGTGACATGTATTTTTATGGCTTGAGCTATCATATAGATCCTGTGCTTCTGACCAGACAACCTTTAGCAGACACTAAACTATCTGTGTCCTTGTCATTTGAGTCACACAGTAGTGATGACTCACCCACTCAGAAGCCCATCGTTGCAACTGGGTACTTTCTTACGATAAGCATAACTTGTTTTCCAGCAAAATAGTGAAGAGTTCTATATGTAATGTAATGTAACTTTCACGCTTAATAAAATAAACAAATTCTAAAGGACCAAACATCTAGTCCTTTCATAAAAGTATTTATTTAATAAGGATCCAGGATCAGGCCACTAAATGTAAAAACTATGCAAATGTTTTTACAAGACTGATCTTTCTTTGAAAGCAGGTCAGCTTTCTATTGTCTCATTTTATTGGAAGGCATTTGTAATTTGTATTAAATTATCTCAACCTTTCTTTTGAGATATGCATATTTTGAGTTTATTTCAAAATAGGTTTTAAAAAAACAAGGACCAAAAAGATAAGAACATTCATGCATGGAATTTAAAAATAAATGCATCAGGATGAGGTGATTTTGTCACTAATTATGAAATTTTTATATTCATAAAATCTCTTATTTCAAATATCAAAAAAATGAATTTCAAAAATCTTAAAATTTTGTTAGCAGGTATCTCTCATAAGGGTGGAATTATGTATTAAAATGTAAATATTTTGCATATTGGAATTTCAAAACAAACAGTTCTGCCTAAAAGTTTTTCAAAACTGCTTATTTCATCCTAATGGAAACAAGTATTGTGAGCTAGCATTTTTCTTATAGAAAATGAGAAGAGAAATCTTAGGAAAAAAAATAGTTACCTTGTCAAACCTATAAAGAACAACTTGTTACAGACAAAATGACTAAAAGTGACAATCTTTAAGTCTATTTTATTGGAAAATGAAAATTGTCAAATGGGAGAAAAAGAAACTTATCCTCTTAATTTTTTGACATGGTGGAGATAATTTACTAAACTGATAATAACAGATACTACTCTTGATCTTAGTCAAAAGTCCAAGAAGCAATAGAGATGATTTGTTAATAGATAGAGCCACTGCTATGATGTAAAATAGCCACTACATTCACTAAACTATCATACTATGCATTTCTACACAAAAAGGTACTTTACAGACTTATTCATCATTTGAAATTTGTACTTTTCCTGATATCCTAAGGATGAGTAGCAGTTAATGCTTATGGGGGAAAAATGAACTATCAGCTACTTCAGAGGCTTTCAATATGAGGCTAATAGACTAAAATAAAACTTTAAGGGGCCAAAAGCTAGCTCAGCAGTCAAGAGCATTTCCTGTGCAAGCATAAGGGCCTGAGGAGGCATGAGAGACCCCGAAATTCAATCCTCCAGGACCCATTTAAAAAGCTAGACGTGGCCATGCAAGTCTGTAACTCTAGGCTTTTGGAGCAGAGACCCAAGAATCTTGAAGTTTATGAAAAACAGAAAACTTCAGGATCAGTAAGAGACTAACTCGAATAAAAGCAGGCAGAAGAGCAATGGAGCAGGACACCCAGTGATGAGCTCTGGCCACTGCAAACTAGCACACCACACTACAGGGGAGCATATGGGGCACCCCATGAGCACATACACTTGTATACACCCCATACATACATACATACATACATACATACATACATACATACATACATACATATTACATCAAGCAGAAAATAAATAAAATTAAAACTTTTAAAATTATCATTACATTAGAATAAAATAATGCCAGGGGACTTGCTCATTCTGTGTAAAAGATTAAGAGGTGAAAATTCACAACTAATCTTTCAGGTAATATAAGAGGAAATTTTACCATCAGAGTGATAAGTGATGAGGCATGATCATTAAAACATGATAGTTACTTTAAAAGGGGGAATTTTGGCTGGGGGGAGATAGCTCAGTGCTTGAAGGCACTTGCTTGCAAAGGCTGCTAGCCTAGATTCGATTCCCAGGACCCACACAGAGCCATTCATTTGCAGTGGCAAGAAACCCTAGTGTGCCACCAGTGTCATTAGTGTGCCACCACCCACCCACCCACCCACACACACACTGCTGCAGTTATTGTCTCACTGCTGGGACAAAACATGGGACCCGTAGTAACATAGGCGAGGAAGAGGTTTGTTTTAGGCTTAGCATCTCCAGAGAAAGCTTCATCTTGATGGGGAAAGCATGACAGAAAGCAAGAGTGAGCTAGCTAGCACTGGCAAGCTAGACTAAAACAACCTCAAAGCCCACTCTCAGCAACACACCTCCTCCAGCAAAGCTCCATCTCTCAACTTGCCATCCACTAGGGATTGAATATGAGGATTAATTACAAACACATGAGGCTATGGGGGCGGCATTTGACATTCAAACTAACACAAACACAGATGAAAATAATAATAAATAAATAGAATCCTAGTACATTCTCATTCTACATATCTAAACACTTTAACTTTTTCTGCTTGTTACAAAAGATGAAATATTTTTAGCTTCAGTATTTAAAATAAGGTTTGATGTTACAAATATCCTCCAGTAATTTGCGGGATAGCACCTTTAAATGCAGTATTGACACGTTATGGATTTGTAGTTTAGGAATATGAGAAATTCTGAATTTCAGGGATTTATTCAGGGATTATGACTAGGGAAAGGATTCAGCATTGCTTCTTTAGATAACAACACTGATGCTCTTTGTAGATTTTTTTGTTTTTTTATGTTTTCACCTGATTCACCAACAACTAATCAAAAGAATAAATACATTGAATGTGAAGGAAACACTAATATAGGTTTATTATATAACATCTTTGCAAAACTGAACAGTTAATATATTGTTCCATTTTCTCACTACTTTTCTATGCTTGGTCTTAGTAAAAAGGCCAATGAATGATCACTGGTTTCCTAATACATTTTTCTTAAGTTTCAATTGTCTTTATCAGGCCAGTCCATGTTTCTGGTACTTTTTTTTTTTAACATGTAAAAATCACCATACTTATATGTGCATGGTTCAGTAACAAAGGCCATTAAGATTAGTTCCAGGGAAATAATGATAGGAAGACAAAGCCAAGCACACATTTCTTGTGCAGGTGTGCGGGGTGTGTGCGTGTTCTAGTTGCTACAGGGAGATCACAAATGATCAATACTAATACCAGCTCAGGTTTTATATTAAAGCAAATATTTTTGAAATGTTTGGTTGTGATATTTAACTGATATTTACAACTGTGTTTATTCTCCTATAGTGTTTCTGATTTAAGAATTTTGCAGGCTCAGTAAACAACTAACTCTTGAAGCTTTCATTTAATAATTGCTTCAGAAGTGAAAAATCTAAAATTCCACTACTATGTCATTTTACCCTCCATAAAACAAAACACAATTTTACCCAAAAAGCTAAGGACCATTATAAATAAGGAAATACAAAACCAATACTGAATACATATCTATTTCTTTATAATGTCTTCAAAAATGCTCCTTGATAATATTAATAAAAGAATATTTTCATAGAATATAATTGTTCTGTTTTGGGGGGAGGTGACATGTTGGTTGTGATTTTAAATTATCCAATTTAGTTACCTGGTAATTAAAAGAGAAAACTTGTATTTCTAATAATATAAATGTAGTTCTGAGAAAGTCATTGAACTTATATAAAATATAAAGAAAATCTGTTTTACAACTTGCTCTGATTGCTCTTAACTTTTATAATCTTTAGGCTAAAATATATATTGCTATAAAGAAGTAATGATTCAAAAATAACCTGAAGATAATTTAAAGAATTCAAATAATACTAGAAAAAATAATTGCAAATAAGTAAAAGATGTTTAAGTGAAACAATAAGCTTGTTCATGCCTTAGATGGTTTAAATATTCTCCTCCAAGGAGGAACTGATTATATTGATCATAATATTAACTATATTACTACACTACAAATGATTGTTATTGATAAGTATATTTGTATGAAATATTTTAATCTCAAACCTATAATAATTTTCACCTATACCATAAGAACCTTTTCTAAAGAAAAAATATATGCCTGATCTTGTCACAAGAGAATTAAACTAAGTCATTTTCTTCTGAAATTTTGTTAAATTGCAATATGCTAGGCACTACATGGGATGCTGTATTTAAATTCAATTCCACAGAGGTTTTTGTTGTTTTATAAAAATAATTTATAGAGTATCAGTGCATTTTATAGATATGAGTAAAAATTGTTAAGTAAATGCTGATGTTCAAAGGGTAATGCAGATGGTAAGCTTTATCATGGCTTTCAATTTGTTTTCTTGTATGTCACAATTGAATGTTAATATAGGGATTTAGATGTGGCTGTGATTTTACCATAGAGTAAAATTTGTAGATATCAAAACAACACATCCTACAGATATGTAAAACTACCCAAATAATCATTCTCTATGAAAACTGCATGGTTTAATATATTTATATTAATGTAATTCATTTCATGGTTTTCATTATTTTTCTGTTTATGATCATTTAAACCTTCCATGTAAAGAATGTAAGCATCTCCAGCATCAAGAGCTTCATGGATTTTACCACTGCATAAGTAAGAAGTAGATGGAACTCTAAATATGAAATACTTGCATTTCCAGTTTTTTTAATTCCAAGTTAATGTTGACGTTCTTGCTCCTTCAAACTGAAAGAAACAACTGAGTTCACCTATAAACTTGTAAACTTCCAGAATGCAACAAAGTGAAAGCTTCGTTTCAGAATTAAGAATAAAGCCAAGTAGAAAACTGCCTCACGCTACAAATGTGACAATTACTCTAAATCCACAAACAGATATTGTCATTTATTCTATGCTGATAGGAACTACTAAAATTCTTCCTCTCACACATGACACAGACAATTCAGATGCATCGTGTTTGGTCTTTTTTTGGTACCTTTCAGTTGTGTTCTTAAGGTGACTTTTTACTGAAGTTTGTGATTTAATACTTAGCCATTGTTCAAATCAATAGCTTTGACTTTCATATTATAGAGCAGAACCTAAAATCTTTTGGAATTTGTGTTTCTGGCTTTTGTACATTGTGACCAGCAATTTGTGAAACTTGATAGCATATATTATTGTATTACTTAGGACAAATGTTTTTCCAACCACCTTTAAAAGATGTTACACATTGCAGTATTTTTACAACGTCTTCTTTAGAATGTGAGAACATATTTTTAAGGTTCAGATGAATTATGTAACAATGAAACCTCAAAGCTGTTATGAAGTAAAGTTTATGATTAATTTTGTAAGAGAAAATGGAAAAGCACTTGAAATATTATTTTATTGTTTCATATTCATTTTGAAAAAAATAAAGTGACTATAAAATGATCTTGTGTCATTAAGGAAAATATTTTCCATATTTATTTATGGCAGCTCCATGTTGTTTTCTTTAATATACACTAGTGTTATTGTCATTCATTAATAGTAGTCATTTATTTATCAATAATTCAATAACACATAACTAAATATAGTTTCCAGCCTCTTTTATGTACAATATGGTAGGGACAAAAATATGTGACACTTTTCCATCCCATCATAGGGATTAAATTGAGCAAGATTAAAAAGAACTTTTAGGTCAGTCTGAGCTACAGTGAGCCCCCAACTTGAAAAACCAAAAAAAAAAAAAAAAAAAAAAAAAACTTTTAGAAAATGATTTTGAAAGAAGATATTCTATGTTAATGCCACACTGTAAGTTAGTTTAAAACATAGACTTAAAAAAAAAAGTCTTACTTTCATGTATGTGTGTGGGGGTGGTGTGTGTGCACACATGAGGTGGGGGAAGCATGCCAGAGCCTCTTGCCACTGCAAACAAAAGCCAGAAGCTTGCACAACTTTTTGTGTCTAAGTTATGTAAGCAACTTGGGAAATGAACTCAGGTTGACAGAGTCTGCAAGAAAGGACCTTTAACCTCTGAACCATCTTCCAAGCTTCTATAGCCATTTTTATTACATATAAACATGATTATTGAGATTTTGAATGGACTATATTTTTGAATTGTAACATATGCAATTTTTATTGTCAAAGGATATTTAGCATAAAGTTCTTTAACAAGTATATAAAATAAAACATTGAATTTGATACTTGTATGTTAATACTAAAAAGAAATCTATAGCAATTAATCTAATACAAGGATTTCTAATGTACATTAGTTAGAGGTATTTTGATTAGTATAAAGTAATGATATGTTACCCATGACTATTTTAAAAAATAGAGTTGAATGTTTTAAAGCCTGTTTTGGAAGGAAGTCATTATTAAACCAGTAGCATTTTAAGGTTCTATGAATGTTCAGTAGACCAAAGATATCATTTTACCAGGTTTCAATAAGTTAAATAGGCATAAGTTTATAAGACAGTGCATTTCAGTCCTTTTAATATATTTCCAACACACTTGTTCACATCCATTCACAAATCTTGTTCCATTAACAAGAAATAAAAATGATAATGGCACCCAATAGAAATACATGGAAAATAGATGAAAACAAATATTTTGTTATTCAGTTATTTGAGGAATTTTAATGGTAGACTGAGTTTTGTTTCATGTTTTAACATAGAATCACATGAAGATAATTCTAAACAAACATGACACAATTACATCAACAAGGAAAAAATCAAGGTAAAAAACTGTCTTTGTTATCTTCTGAGGGAACAAGGTTAACTCTTGAGGACTCTGTTGGACTACCTTTTGTTTTTATTTCTTTGCTCAGTCTGTCTGGTGGTTACTGTTGCAATCACCTTCTTGTTGCTGGCCCAAAACACCCAACCAAAAGTAGCCGATGGAAGGAAAGTTGCTCATTTTGGCTTACAGTTTTGAGAAACTCCATGATGGCAGGGGAAAGATGGAAGAGCAGAGGCTGGACATGACCTCCTTGCTACAGCAGGTGGTGAACAGTAGTTAGCAGAATAGTGGGCCAAACACTAGAAAAAGGAAGCTGGATCAAAAACCCATAAAACCACCCCCAACAACACACCTCCTTTGAAATGTTCCAATTCTCACATTACCAGCAGCTTTGGACCTAGCATTCAGAACAGATGAGTTTATGGGTGAACACCTGAATCAAACCACCACAGTTATCTTTAGTCCTGTAGAAGAGTCAGGGGTGCCATGTCATTTCTTTATGTCCAGTAGCTGAGTTTGTGAAGCTTTAAAGTTCCTTTGTTACTAAGGAATCTTAGCATAGATATTTTGTGTTTGCAAATCTGAAGAATAGACTTTGAATAGTAAAAAAAAACAGCAGCAGTGGGTATGGTATGAGGGAAGATGCATTGACCTATATCTCAGGGCAAAGACATAGACTGTACTGTGGCTTGCCCTGTGTTGCAGTCAGGTTCACATTGCTGGCAGAAATCACCTGACCAAGAGCACCTTGTGGGAAAAAAGGTTTATTATGGCTTACAGACTAGAGGGGGAAATGACATGAGCAGAGGGTGGGCATCACCCCCTTGCCAACATCAGGTGGACAACAGCAATGGGAGAGTGTGCCAAACACTGACATGGAGAAACTGGCTATAAAACCCATAAGCCTGCCCCCACAATACACCACCTCCAGAAGGCTTTAATTTCCAATTGCCATCAGCTGGGGAGACTAGCATTCAGAATACCTAAGTTTATGGGAGACACCTGAATCAAACCACCACATTCCACCCCTGGCCCCCATAAATTGATATCCATACATAATCTAAAGTACAATGCATTCAGTATGACTTTAAGAGTCCCCATAATTTTTATCCATCCTAATGATGTTCAAACATCCCTATAATCCAAAGTCTTTTAACCGAACCATAATACCAAAAAAATCCCCCTCAATAAACCATAATGACACAGAGTAAACATTCACACTGCAAAAAATGGCAATGGACATAGCAAAGACATATTCAACCAATAAAAGTTTTAAGACAACCAGTACAAACATCAAACTCTGTAGCTCCAAGTCCACCAACTCTAGCTAGTGACAAGTCTCCTAGTCCAATAATTCTAACCAGCAACAAGTCTCTGGAGTTCCAATTCCGCCCCTCTAGGTAGGCTACTCACAGCCCTGGAAAACTTCATCCAGGAGGGGCAGCTCTCCTTGGCAGCCATCTCATAGTCCCGGCATCTCTATTGGGTCTCCACTGCAACCCACAGTTCATCCTCATGCCTCCACTGGGTCTCCATGCAGGCATCCAGCAAACCTGCTTCACACTACCCATGACCATTTCCAAAACACAAGACCATGTTGCAAATTCAATGACCCTCTCTTTCCTGCATTTCTCATACTACATAATACCAGGTAAGGTACCAATTTGTTAATCCAAGGGGGGAATAAGCAGACTTTGAAGAACAGGATACTTTGAGCATTCAGGACTTTTCAAAAGAATCTACATTTTTCCTATTGTCCCAGTCTCAAAGGTTGTAATCTCTCATACAATTACAGCTGAACAGGCAGCAGTTTTGGCCCAAAGATTTCTTTCTGTGCCATATCCACTATGCACAGCAACCCTATACAAGTTCTCAGGACACAGGCATAACAGCAAGCCTCTCATATAAATTGCTTCTAGCCCAGTCCAGACATAGTTCCTTTTCACCCTCAAAAGAAAACCCTCACAGCCCATAGTTCTTACTTCATTCAGGTCTTGCATCTCTGACCAGAATAGTCCGGCAAGCTATACTTACAGCACTGCAAGGTGTCTTTTATGCCAAGGTTTCAAATCCTTCATGTTCCTCTTGAAAATCAGCTCCAAAAGGCCAAAACTGCACAGTCAGGTGTCTATCAGCAATCCCACTCCTCTGGTACCAACTGCACTGTTGCAATCAGGTTCACATTTGCTGGCAGACATCATCCAACCAAGTGCAGCTTGTGGGGAAAAAAGGTTTATTTTGGCTTTCAGGTTGTGGGGAAAAAAGGTTTATTTTGGCCTACAGACTCAAGGGGATGCTCCATGATGACAGGGTAAAATGACAACATGAGCAGAGGGTAGACATCACCTCCTCACCAACATGAGGTGAACAACAGCAATAAGAGAGTGTGCCAAACACTGACATGAGGAAACTGGCTATAACTCCCATAAGCCTGCCCCTACAATACACTACCTCCAGGGGGCTTTAATTTCCAATTGCCATCACTTGGGGAGACTAGCATTCAGAATACCTAAGTTTACCACACTCTGGAACAAAAAGATCAGCTGGTTCTTTTGAAAACTTTGGGGGTTAGACTGATTCTTACTCTTAGGGAATATAAGCTGCCAGAGCATCTGTTACTCATATGAAAAGGAGAAGAGAGGGGCTGGAGAGATGGCTTAGCAGTTAAAGCAATTGCCTGCAAAGCCTAAGAACCCCAGTTAGATTCTCCAGGTCCCACATAAGCCAGATGCACAAGGGGATACACACATCTGAAGTTCATTTGCATTGGCTAAAGGCCCTGGCGCACCCATTCTCACTCTCACTCTCTCTTTCCCTCTGTATCTAATAAATAAATAAATAATTTTTTTTAAAAAAAAAGAAAAGGAGAAAAGCATGCCAGTGCCTTTGTTTTTTCTTTGATGATATTGCCAGCAATGTCTAGCTAGCATATCTAGCCCCCCAAAATGGCTGGAGTTCTGGAGCTTGAAGCTACTTGTTAGAGAACAGAAGAGGCCAGGTTGGTAGGTATATTAAAGTTTATCTCTTTGAATGTATTTCTTCTAAACAAGACCCCTGTTAAAGGAGGAGAAACACCTAGTGAACAGTACACAAACTTATCTATACTTTACATCCTGAGGTACACCCAAAGATCACATGGTTTATTTGAGCTATCAGTGTTCAACCTGGAATCTTCCTTGTCTTTCTTTAGACCTCCCTAGAAAAAAATTAGTTCAAACTGTTTTTGCTTTCATACTACTTGTCTTATTGGCATGCTTACCAAAAATCTGTTAATACCCTGTGTCCTATTTTTTCTGCTTCTAAGTTGGCACCTATGTCATATTGATCTCTCATTTTTAAGGGTTTTCTTTTTTTAAGCTTTAGTGGGTTTTTTTTTTTTTTTTTTTTTTTGCCAATTTAGCTCTTAGTATTTACCATTTCTGCTATTTATCTTTGGTAATTTGCTTTTATTTTTCAGAGAGAGAGACAAAAAAATAGACACAGAGAGAGAGAGAGAATTGGTGCACCAGGGCCTCAGCCACTACAATCAAACTCCAGACACTTGCATCACCTAGTGGGCATATGTGATCTTGTCCTTGCCTCACCTTTGTGTATCTGGCTAAAGTGGGATTTGGAGAGTAGAACATGGGTCCTAAGGCTTCCCAGGCAAGCATCTTAACCACTAAGCCATCTCTCCAGCCCAGGCTTTGCTTCTTGAACCCACTGTAAATACACTATTTAGTTTTCTGTTTTTCTATGCACACATATACACACATGTGTATATGAATATAGATATATATATATACATACCTACATATATATATACATACATACACAAAATCTTTATGTTTCACAAACTTTGTGCAACTTACTCTGACCTTTTGCAGCATGCAAAAGTACTCTAGTTTTATCTTAATCTTTCTTTTGTTCTGTTTTGGAAAAATCTAGTCATTTTATCTTAATGCAAAGTCATGTCATCTAAATATCCTTCTTTACCAAATATATATTCTCATATCCTTATGAATATTGCTTTTCTATTGTCTTACTATTTTGTTAATTTTCTTTCCATTCCATTAAAAATGATTTTTACAAAATTTTACAGTCTAGCATGCACCACTTAAAATTTTCTATCATTTTATGTCATCAAGAGTGCCTTTTAAAGAAATTTACCATCTGCCCCCTGGGTAGATGGAGAAAGGAATGACAGTAAGATATGTTTACCATCAGCCTACCTCAGGAGAGGGTGTCTTTTCTTCCAATTACTGATTGGTTTTTTTAATGGCAGCCCAAAGAGATGACAGACTTGATTCTAATGTGTACCACATATAAACAAATTTTCAACTTTACCCTTATTGTCTTCTGAACAATATTTCCCACGGTGAAATCTAAAGCATTTATTGGAAACATGACTCCAAAGAAAACACTTTAACAAAGTCATGAAAATAAAGTAAATTCAACACACAAATAACATGAAAACCTCCGAAATGGCGCTGGAGAAAGAGAGCAAGAGGAAGTATGCCCCATACTTTATTGTTTCCCCAGCCTCAGGTGGTAAAAGAGTGAAACCCCCAAAGCAGCTCTATGTTGTAGAGGGAGAAAGCTTCTGTTCTACAGGCAACAGAACAGATTAGCTTGGGAGGGATTCTCCTGCCCTGGGGCAGGGGGATGGGCTGGCCAGTGGGACCTACAGACTGAGGATCCCAGCAACTATGCAACCTACCCTCAGATGGTGCTTATTTTATCTTCTCAGTGCATCATGTGTGCCAGGTAACTCTTTTGTCTTTTAGCAGCAGAGTTGTTGGGAGGTCATCTCATTTCCTTCTCCATCAACTGCACGGGTAGTATAAATATCAGCCCATAGAACTGCCACCATTTTGGCCAGTAAATCATACCTTAAAAACAATTGCCTTGTCAGACACTTTCACCCAGTTAAGAAAGAAAGTGCCTGGTGACTTGACATCATTCCTCCACCTGCGGACCAGCAGATATGAAGGCAGTCACTTTGTTCAGAGGTCTATGTGCTAACTTGCTTGCACCAATGTGAATCAGGCATTGGACAGTTTGTTCATGACCCTTAAATTTAGTTGAGGTTCCTCTAACTCTGACAGCGGTGAGTGGAGGGAGAGGAAAGGTCCTAGCACTAGGAAGAGAATTAAACTTAAAACAGCCCAAGAAAAAAAGATATTACATGTGAAATCATAAAAAATAGGAAAGATTTGGCATAAAAGCTTAGCGTGGGACTTGAACTGACAGCAAAGGGGCAAAAACAAGTGAAAATGTTGAATTATTTGGAACATTGAAACAGAACTGATTAGAAGAAAGGCAAGAGAAGGTAAGCAGAGTAGGTTTGATGCTCATTCACAATACTGTAAGGTTCAGGAGTGACCACAACCATGCAAACCACTCTGGGGCAAAGATGAAAGCTTTTATTCAGGAAAAGCATGAGCTCCCAGGACTGACTCACAAGAGAGGACCACAGCCAACCGGAATTTCCAGATAGTGGGATTTATAGGGCTTCTTCAGTTGGGGGAAGGTGAGGAAGGGAAAAGAACTCCTTTGTTCTTTACATTAACCATTTCAAAAAGCTAGGGTGTGAAACCAGAACAGTGACCAGACGACTTATGAGATAAGGGGTCAGGAAACCATGACCTAGGGGCATTGTTAGGCAAGGAAGGGATAATGGCTGAGCGGTTTCTTGAGGAATGTGGATCACCTGCTTCCTTGTCTCTGTCGCCATCCTGCTGTTCTTGGTGACTCCAGTTTTGGGGCCTGACGATGGTTAATTTCTTCATGCTGGCTATAGGGACAGATGAGCTCTAATGGGAGAGACTGGATAATGTGGTCAGTGGGTCTTCCTTTTGGGCAGGTGATGAGGAGTCAGTTACCTGGTGGCTGTTACGACTTGGTCCGGAATAAAACAGAGACTTCTCTTTTACCATCCCTGTACTGAAATGGCTTCAGGGCACTTGTTAGCGACATCTGTTATAGAGAAGTTCAGGGAGATGGGCTCTGCACACCCCATGAGAGGACAGAAGGAATAATTAAGGAGCTTGTTATGACATCAAAACACCAGGCGCAAGGGTAGGATGAGCACTCAGAGGGGAGGGACAGAGGGCTTGGGGCAAGAGATAGGAGACAGAGGGGCATCAGTGTATCCAAAAGGAGCATTTGGGGATCAGGGGAAGAGTAGGAACATGAGAGTTTAAGTTTGAGAGTGTCCTTGGGGTGATGGTGTACTTATCCCTGGATGAGGTAGGGTAAGGGCTAAGGCAGGAGGGGGCCTGAGGAATAGCTCTGATTCTGGCTATGGTGAGTGGGAAGAGCTGGGGTCAGGGTAGGTGAAGTTAATGAGGAACAGGCAGATGTTAGAGTTTAGTATTGTAAGTCAGCATCAGATTATTATTATTATTAGTCTTAATCATTGTTTATATAGTAGTTATATTTTGTAGTTATATTTTTTAACTGGGTTATTAATACCATGTAGGCTGCCAGAATTAACTGTATATTTTGTAGGTCAGTAATGGCACTGTAGGAGAGACTTTTAGGGACCTGTGAGGAGTTCTATGACTTTCAACATTGTCATCTGCTGGGATAAGCCAAGGCCGTGCTGACCAAGTGGCCCTTACTCTTTTAGGGGCCTAGAGGACTGATTCTCCTCTGATGTGACTTTCTTGTTGCAGATACAGTAACTTGGAATCCGTCTCTGCATCTCCATATCCTCCCTGATCAAGACGATAGGTAACTTACCAGAGGATAGAACTTAGCAAGTGTCCCATCATCTCCTGTGGCCTTCTGACCTGGGAGCAGGAACCAAAATATCAGTTACCCTTCTAACTCCAATGTTTCCAATTGATTTTGGCTTATACATATAGTTATTAATCACTCAGAGAGACTGTAAGTATCTGATTAGCAAAACAGATTAGTTAAAAAATTGTAGAAAATATCTGGTTAGCAAAGAAGATCTGGTTAGAGAATGACACAATGGTTTAAAATCATTTTGATTAATTTTTAAGTTTAGTTTCCAGGTGACAATGTAAGCTATATCTGGGACATAGAATGCATACACATTCTATCTTTTAAGTATCTATCAGCCATAAGTACAGCAGAACATTTTAGTAGTCCTGAAAACATTTTACCGGGCTGGAGAGATGGCTTAGTGGTTAAGGCACCTGCCTGTGAAGCCTAAGAATGCTTGTTCAAATCTCCAGGTCCCTTGTTTAGCCAGACGGAAAAGTGACACAAGCACACAATGTTGCACCTGTGCACAAGGGGTACACATGTCTAGAATTTGTTCACAGTGGCTGAGAGGCCCTGGTGTGCCCATTCTCTGCCTCTCCTCTCTGCATCTCTCTCTCTCTCTCTTTCTCTTCCTCCCTCTCTCTCTTTCTCTCTCTCTCTCTCTCTCTCTCTCTCTGTCTCTTTCAAAGAAAAAGAAAAAGAAAACATTTTACCAACTATTTTATCAGCAACTTTAAGGCAATTGATTTAATCTAGGAATTGTATGCCAGAAAAAAGACAAGACAGTATAAAAACTTAGCATCTGTGTTTGAAAAGAACATTGGTTAGTCTGTATACCAATGCAAGTACCAATCACCCCCCAAACTGGAAGCAGAACAGCAATTTAAGATTATTTTTCTATGGCAGGAAACATGTCTTAAGTATCAATATCTCTATACACAATGAACTTAAGATACAAGAAATGAGATAATTAATTAAGTGAAACCTTGAGTGAGACTGATTATACATAGCTTTTTTTAAAAAAATTTTATTTTTATTTTATTAGCAACAGAGAGAAAGAGACAGAGCAAGAGAAAGAGAGAGAAAGAATGGGTGCAACAGGGCCTCCAGCCACTGTAAACAAACTCCAGATGCATGCACCACCTTGTGTATCTGGCTTATGTGGGTACTGGGGAATCGAGCCTCAAACCAGGCTCCTTAGGCTTCACAGGCAAGCACTTAACCACTAAGCCATCTCTCCAGTCCCTGATTATACATAGCTTTAAGAGTAAAATAAAACTTGACTCAAACCTGATTTTAACATACATTAGAAACAATATGACAGACATAAAGTAATTTTTAAAATAAGTACCTTTTACTATTGAACAATTTTAAGGCTTAACTAAAGAAATATTTATAACTGTTATATGAAGCTTAGACAAACTATATTAACATTGTTTGTATACAGTGGATTTCCCTAAAATATGAGGAGATTCTTCAGTTTTCCTAAGAACAAAATTACAATAAGTCACTTTTTAAAAAGTTTATTTGAGAAAGAGAGAGATAGACAGAGAGAGAGATAGAATGGGCATGCTAGTGGCCTTTCAGCTGCTGTGAATGAACTCCAGATGCATGCACCCCCTTGTGGGCAAGTGCAGCATTGCGACCTTGCATCACTTTTCGCGCCTGGCTAAACGTGGGTCCTGGAAATTAGAACCAGGGTTCTTAGGTTTGGCAGGCAAGCACCTTAACCACCAAGCCATCTCTCCAGCCTGAAGTCATTTTTTATAAGACTTAGATTATAACCTTAGTGATAATCACCAAGCAAGACCAGCATGAACAGGACAATAACCATCTTAAAATTACAGAAGTTTAGCCAGACACGGTGATGTATGCTGATTGGTATCCAAAAGATCATGTATTTTGTATAAACCAAATTATAATACTTTGATATATGAAAAGTCTGATATTAACAAAATGTAGAGTTCACATATTTAAGGCACATGAGGCTACAGAAAGTAAACTATGAACAAAAGATCTGCTAACAGAATTTAAAATAAACAAATAATGAGGAGATTTAATACTTTTAAAAGATAAAGAAGATGTCCATCCAATCTATAAGTCAATTTCTGAAATTAATTCAGCTATATCTAACATACCCAAAGAATATAAGAACTGGATTAAACTGCCATGATGTAATGAAAAAAGGAGACAAGTCTCAGGGAAAGAGAGGGAATGGGCATGCCAGGGCCACTTGCAACTGCAAACAATCTCCAAATGCATGCTCCACTATGTGCATCTGGCTTTGCAAACAAGCACCTTTAACTGTTGAGCCATAACTGTTGAGAAATATTTTCAATTTCCTCTAAAACATAAATAAAATATACACAACACATACAAAAATTTCATGATACAATCTATAACTACTCAAACCTTAAGCGACTCTATAATTTTGTCTGTGGCACTTTGGTAAACTTGCTCAGTAATGATATAAGTTAAATCTAAAGTATTAAGATTGATTGTTGGAGGAATTGAATCTTACATTTTAATATACTTTGTTTAGATTTTTTTTTCTGCTCACCATGAAGTAAATAGTTTCCAAGTGTATCACAGATAAATACTATTCAGTGTCTCCAAATGTGGTCTATTTACCTTATAAAATAGAAAAAGAGAGTAGATAATTCTTCTGAGGTTTTTTTTTTTTTTTGAGGCAGAGTTTTAGATATAATAACCATATGAGAGAATTAAATACTAATGAGCCAATTTTAACCTTAAGATTTAGTTTAAGGGGTGAATAGAATGGAAGAGCCAAAGGAAAGGTATGACTTCTTACAATGCAACTGCCCAGACAGAAATTGGCCTCGATATCCATGACCTTGCAGTGCCTAGCAATACCTTCACAAGATCCTCAAAATAGAAGGACAAGATGATGACATCAAATTAAAAGAGAGACTAATGGAGAGAGGGAGGGGATATGATGGAGACTGGAGTTCTAAAGTGGAATGGGGAAGGAGGGGAGGGAAATATCATGTGTTTTTTGTATGTAAATATAGAAGTTGTCAATAAAAAAATAATTAATAAAAAAGATTTAGTTTAAAATGTTGACAAATAGAGGAACTTAGCTAATTTGGTTGAGTACTCTAAATTCAGTCTTTCATAACCATTATTATGACCAGATAAACATCAATGAGTTAAAGTTTTTAAGTTTACAACCTGAATACCATAGCAACCTGCTACCAGCCAGGGCCATACTTTGTTAGTCTGATGTAAGCCCTAGGCTAATAGTCATACTCTCACCTTACAATCTATATAATCACTTGGTAACAATCCTTAACAACCAACAATTAAAGTTTCCTCTCCAGTTTTAGTCAGTTCATCTCATAACTACCAGCAAAAAATTTCATTGTCCTTACCATAAAACTTTTAATATGAACATTTAAGTTTTGTTTGTTTGGTCCTCAAAAGGCCTTTTGAAATAACATTTTTGTTAAAAAGTAGACCAGATTTGACTTATACTATTTACCCAGAATAAACATATAGATTTTATCATTTATTGATTTTGGAACTTTGTTTCTTATAACTTTCCTGAAACAATTTTTTTAGAATATGAAAGCAGATTCAAATATTATTAGAAATTTTAGAAATTTTCTTGTAAACTCAGTATCAAGTACTAAATTTAAACATAAATCTTGAGGTTGTTGTCTGTTAATAGTTTCATAGAAGCATAGAAAGACAAAGTAAATGTAAAACAGGTACAAATTTCTTATAAGAAGTCCCCCCATCTTTTCACAGCAACTTGGCATTCACCCATCATCATACTGGGGCCAGGATCCTAGATTCCCTGTGCTTGAAGCCTCCTGGCTCTGTAAGGCAGGGAAGCTAAGAATGAGCCTTTTTATCCCCTAAATTCCAGGGGGAGTTTTGGACTTCCTTCAGGGCTACAAGGCAGTTTTCTGATGCTGCCATTTTACAACTCTTTAAGAGTAGGAGTATCTTGCTTTTTTTTTTTTTTTTTTTTTTTTTTTTTTTTTTTTTTTTTTTGCCTATGATCTTAATTACTTTTAGTATTCCTTCTGGGGAACACTCAACAGTAAAAATTGACTATGTCTCCTAGTACAGTGGGCTTGGTGGAGAACATCACCCACATGAAATGGCACTGTTCAGAACAGAAATCATTCTACAGCCACTAGGAGGGAACCCCAAGAGCAGGCCAACCCAAGAGAGATAGTTACCGACAGGGAGGGAAGAGAGGAGAAGAGAAGAGCCAGGCCAAATTGTGGTGGGTGTGAAGGCTGGTATTAGGCAGAGATGGTCCAAAACCTTTAGACGGTAAATGGCAGTTCAGTGGTCTGGTCAGAGGAAAGGAGGTCTGGCCACCCAGGAGGGCAACCCGAAGCCTCCTATCCAAGTCAGGCACCAGATGTTAAGGTTCAGGAGTGTCCACAACCATGCAAACCACTCTGAGGCAAAGATGAAAGCTTTTGTTCAGGAAAAGCACCTGCTTCCTTGTTTCTGTTGCCATCCTGCTGTCCTTGGTGACTCCATTTTTTGGGAGCCTGTCTGACCTAACAAATGCCTCTTAGTGGGCCCTCCAAAATGTTTCAAGAGTTTTATACTGCCAATTTCTTTTGTCTCCTGACCATAAAATCTTAACAGATGACAAGGTGTATAGCAAAACAGATTTATTGAGAAAAAGGTGAAAAACCCCAATGTGTCAGGACACACATGTTCAGGATTTTGGCTGGCATCCACTGAAGAGAAAGAAAAGCAAAAATAAAAGTTGCATTTTTTGAGTTTGAACTCAGAAAAGCAGAGAGGGTCTATGAAGGTTTGTAAGCAAGTACATTGAGGGAGGAGCTTCTTCAGGGTATAATACATTATTTCATTAAAGGTATAACAATTCCTCCCACATCCTGAGCATGGATGTAGACCTTGACCAGGTAAATTAATGGCAAGTTCTGTGAGATCTAAGAAATTAACATATTGCCTTTAGCTTCTGTAACTCCGCTTGCTAGCGCTCCAGCTTGACAGTAGTACTGC
This sequence comes from Orientallactaga sibirica, assembly GCA_036365145.1. NCBI lineage: Eukaryota > Metazoa > Chordata > Mammalia > Rodentia > Dipodidae > Orientallactaga > Orientallactaga sibirica. The sequence continues at coordinate 35,152,728 of JAEOAD010000015.1, read as the reverse complement.
CATTTTTAAGTAGATAGCCATTATAGTAAAACAGACTGCCATCTGAAATAAAAAAAAGCCCAGGCCTGACTCAGATGAGGAACTTGCGGGCTAATGTACTGACCTTTGCTTCTTTCCCAACCCCCTCCCTCTCTCTTATTGTTCATTCCTGGGAAGTCTTAAGACATCCTGGAGGTAATAAATCACAGAGGCCTCCTATTTCGTACAAAGAAAGGATCTGCAAACAAGCGGCTGATCCTAGATAAGCAGCTCAGAATGTTCCCGCGCGCGCGCTTTTTGAACCAACCATTTCAAATGTTGCAATATGATGTAACTGCTGTATCCCTTCTCTATATAAACCCTTTCCCCCAAGAGTGGGGGCTCTCTCTCACACTCCCACTGCGTTGGTTTGTGTGGACAGAGTCCCAGTCTAGGCTTGGTAATAAAGAATTCCGTGTTATTGCAGTCCAGCTCCTCGGTCTTGTTGTCTCACTGGGTGACTCCCAAGGACCCCAACCCACATTTGGGGGTCCTGGCACTACAGTTCCACCCAGTGATGCAGGATTTGGGGTCCAGGGAGGGATTAAATTCCATAAAGATGCAGGATATCCAAGGACCATGGACCTCAACTTTTGGGTCCTTATCTGAAGTAGCAAAGAATTGAAAACATAGACTCAGAATGGGGTAAATTATGAATTATTAGGTTTATTTTAGGGAGAGTTAGGATCCAGAGGGAGGGCTAGTAGGAATCCCAAGCAAAAATGAGGTTATCCCCTTTCCCAGCCTGGCTGGAAGGAAGTGGGAGATGGAAAAAGTCTCCCTCACATAAGGAAAAGACTGAACACACACACACAGAGAGAGAGAGAGAGAGAAGGCAAAGCATGACCGCTCAAGTCAAAAGATTCCTCTCACATATATACATATGTATATATATTGTAAGAGAAAATTCAAATGTCAAAGCCACTTCTCAATCCTTACTCAAGCTGCATCTTTGAAACAAGGTTTCATGGAATCCACTATAATAAACAACTCAATGTGTTCAACAACTCCACAAACAGTATTGTTATCAGAACTTTTAAAACAAAAGCCCAGGCTCTGGAATCCCTATGAAACTAGGCTTGACCACTCATCCTCCATATACCAATTAAAGAAACAAGTAAATTGCAGAGCACAAAAGAAAGATTTATTCAATGTGACCAAATTGAGAAGATGAACAAAAAAAAGTAGATTACTTTCCCTCCACGTCCATCTTTGGGATCCTGAGATGAGGTTTAGGTTTCAAGGCAAGAGGCATGAATAACTAGATGAATAACTAGGTAGTCTCACCTATCATTTACCCATTATGTTATATCCTTTCCTGCAATTGTCAGCACTGTGTGAAATCTCTTTCCAGGAGTTAAGTTTTCCCTCAGGCTGTACCAGAGCCCCAATCTTTCCCTTCAACAGCAGAAGACTCCAGGGGAAATTCCAATTCCTTGGGCTCTATTATCTCAGTAGTTTGACAGTCATCTCAAGAGAGGGACACTAGTGTCTCTCTTTAGAATATCTTTGGTTCTTCCAGGATAGTTACAATATAATTTCATACTTGTTATACGTTTGCCTTTCTCACAGATACCCTGTGGGGAGGAATACTTCTTATATCTTGGATTCATAGTATCCTACAAAAAAATTTAAGTTTGAAACATTTTCAAATTATCATCTTCCATACAAATCTCACTTCAAATGATAGGTTTCCTGTATCAGTACTCAAAAATGTGTAAATGCTATAAATATGAGCAAAAGTTTTATGCTAATCACCACTTATTTATAAGAACTTCATAATAAGAATCATTTATGTTATCTGTTTCTCTTTTCAACAATAATACAATTCTCTCTCTCTCTCTCTCTCTCTCTCTCTCTCTCTCTCGCTCTCGCTCTCTGCCTTGTTTTGTAAGCCAGTTTGGCCTTGAACTCTTGAGTTTGGGGAGTATAGGAGCAAATCACCATATAGGCTAAATTTATAAATTTCTTTTAAAACTTAAAAAAAAACCTTTGTGTGCAATATGTGTATGTATGTGTGTGCCTGATGGATATGTGTGTTTGTGTGTTAATGCATGTGTGCAGGCAGTAGCTTTTCATGCTGCAGAGTTCCTGATCTCATAACCATAAAAAAAAATGGGCACATGAAGGATAAGGGGTAAGTAAGGCAAAAGAGATTTATTGAGAAAAAGGTGAAAATACCCCAAAGTGTTAGGGCAACCTTGCTTAGCAGTTCAAATGGCATCCAAAGAAGAGAAAGAAAGGACGTCGTGCCTCTCATGCCTCTTGAGTTAAGAGTTCAGGAAGGGCTGGAGAGATGGCTTAGCAGTTAAGGCACCTGCCTCCTAAGCCTAAAGAACACTGGTTCCAATCTCCAGCGGTTCCAATCTCCAGGTCCCACGTTTAGCCAGATGCAAAGTGACGCAAGGGCGCAATGCCGCACTTGACCACAAGGAGGCGCACACATCTGGATTTCGTTCTCAGCAGCTGAGAGACTGCTGGTGCACCCATCTCTGTCTTCCTCTCCCTCTCTCTCTGTCTGTCTCTGTCTCCCGCCCCCACCCCCAAAAAAGTCCAGGGAAACAGGCCTGCTCAGCAGTGAAGATCTGTGAGCAACTGCAATGAGGGAGGGGCTTTTGTAGGTGTACTAAACTGTTTCATTAAGGTTATAACTGTTCCTCCAACCTTCTTAGCATATATGTAGATGAGGGGTGGTCATTTGAACAGGTGATTGCTGGCTATTGGAACAGTTGAAAGATAGAAGGTCCCCAAAAGTAAAAGTGAGGAATATCTTGAGCCTGTTCTAGAGAATTTGTTTTCTGTTGGGTTTTTTTCCTTGTCTTCTTTCACCTAAAACCTCACCAAGTGATGTGAGTAGTTGCCTCTGGTCTTATCTCTTACATTTGTAGAAGAGAAACTTAGATGAGATTGTTAGACTGTTGGGGTTCAAAATTTAGAGGACTAATACCACACTTTTGGGAATACAGAATTTATTGATGGCTCAGAGCAAGAGTTTTAGGCAAGGGGGTTCGTGAAGCCAGGAGAATCACAATTGGTGGTAGATTGTAGCTCTGCCAGCCCAGAAGCAATGGTCTGCTATGGTGGATCAGGAAGGGGAGGGGAGCCTGGAGTGAGCCAAGAAGCAAGGGAAGAGGGAGAGAGAGGAGCAAAAAGGTACATATATAAAAGAAATCAGATGAAAGGCAGATGAGATAGATAGAAAGAGATAGAGTTACAGTATAGAGAAATATGTTTCTTCAGGAAAAAAAAAAAAACAGAAACACATGCACCCCCCCCCCACACACACACAGAATGAATGAGAATGTCACCTGGCCTATATGTCATTGCCCTTGGGTGTGGCTTGTGAGGGTGAGGACCAGTTCTCAGGGAAGGATCCAGGCTAGCTAGATCCACTGTTGAGTCTTGGTCAGGTAGCAAGGGAGTGGAGGATGGGTAGGGAACTCTGAGACTAACAGAGATCACCCCGTTTCCTAAAGACCTGGTAGTACCTAGACACCTGGAATTGGGGGTAGAGTAACCAGTTCACCTGCCTATCCAGAAAACTCCCATAAACCACCCAAATCTGGGTCTTATGATCGGCTTTCCCATTTCCAGAAACCCCCTCCTGTCTCTTGGGCAGGAACTCTTGAGCCTTGTCCTCTTCCTTTGCATTGAGCTCTATAATCTGTATAATAATGCCTTGCTAAACTCTATCTTCTGGTCTTTGGGTTTCATTCATTGAAAATAATGAGACAAAAACCTGGAGTCACTGACGCTGGAAGCGTTAGGTAACTGTGAGTGTCCAGCACCCTAAATCCTGAGTTATTGTCCAACGAAAAGCTGAGAAAAGCTCTGTCACTCTCATAGATATCCTCAAATTCCCATGTCACCCCAATGTGTTAACTTCCAAAGAAAGCAACAATTGGAAAAATCCTTCTCTATACCTTTATCTTTAAATGCTCCTACTTTTCCTCCAGGTTTTCAGGTCTGCTGTTGAGGTCCTTGGTCCATTTGGAGTTGATTTTTATTCATGGTGAAAGATAAGTATCCAGATTCATTATCCTACATACAAATATCCAGTTTCTTACCAACATTTGTTGAAAATTCTCTTTTCTCCAATGTGTGTGTATTGCCTCTGTACTAACTTAGACAAGTACCAGGATTTTATATTCCATCCCATTGATCTAAGTGTCTCTTTCTGTGTCAGCACCATGCTATTTTTATTAGTATGCTTGTGCAGTATATAACATACGATCAGGAATGATGATAGCCATCAGTGTTCATTTTGCTGGAGATCATTTTAGCTATTCAGAGTCTGTTGTGTTTTCACAATATTAATTCTTCCAATACATAAGCATGAGAGCTCTTTCCATCTTCTGGCATCTTTTTCAGTTCCTTTCTTCAGTATTTTAAAGTTTCATCATAGCGGCCTTTCACTTCTTTATCAGGGATATTCTGAAATATTTAACTTTGTGGCTGTATTGAATGGGATTGTTTCTCTGATTTATTTCTAGTATATTTAACATTGTTATATAAGAAGGCTTGTGGGTTTTACATGTGAATTCTGTATCCTTCCACTTTGCTGAAAGTGTTTATCAGCTCTAGGAGTTTTCTGATGGAGTTTTTAGAGTCTCATATATAGAATCATATCATCTGCAAATTAGAATCATTTGACTTGTTCCTTTCCAATTTATATTCCTTTATTCCTTCTCTTGTATTACCACTCTAGCTAAGATTTCAGGTACTATATTAAATAGCAGTGGGGAGCAGGTACATCCTTGTCTTCTTCTAGGTCTTAGTGTAAATGCTTCAGTTTTTTTCTCCATTTGATACGATGTTGGCTGTATATTTGTAACAAATAGCCTTTATTGTACTAAAAGATGTTCCCAGTAACATAAGGGTGGTTTGACATGTACAAGTTCCCAGTTCAACATATCCAAATGAATGTAACACATTATATTAATAAAGACAAAAATTACTTGACCATATCAATACATCCAGAAAAGTTTGTTGACAAAGTCCAACATAACTTTATGATAAAAACCCTAAATAATTTAGGAAAAGAATGAGTGCACTTCAACATGTTAATGATAACAAACCTACTGTCAACATTATGCTTAATGTGGAAAAATTCCAAATATTTACACTAAAATCAAGAATGAAAAAAATAACATTACCTTACCCAACTCTTATGCACTATAGTTCTTAAAGAATGAGATAGGCCAGGCATGGCGGTGCACGCCTTTAATCCCAGCACTTGGGAGGCAGAGGTAGGAGGATTGCCATGAGTTCAAGGCCACCCTGAGATGACATAGTGAATTCCAGGTCAACCTGAGCTAGAGTGAGACCCTACCTCAAAAAAATGAGATAGATCCACAAGATAAGAGAAAGAAACCAAAGAGATACATATGGGAAAGGAAAAGTCATTTTTTTATATACTGTAGATGATATGATCCTATACATAAGAGTGTAAAACTTCTACCAGAAAGCTGTTAGAATTGATAAGCACTTTCAGAAATATAAAGTAAACACATAAAAAGCAATAGCAATAGTTTTTCTATATACCAAAAATGAGCATGCTGGGAAAACCAGGAAAAATAATTGTATTTAAGATAATGTCAATAATAACAAAATAACAAATAGAATACTATCAAAAATAACAATACCTGGAATAAACCTAGCCAAGTATGTGAAACTCTTCTACAAAAAATGTAAATCACTTTAAAGGGAAACTGAAAAAAATACTAAAAAGCAGAAAGACTTCCATGCTCATGAATCAACAATGTTGACATTTTGAAAATGGCTACATTTTCAAAAGTAACTCACATGAAATATAAGAGACCCCAGATACTTAGAACAATCCTGAGCAAAATAACAAGTATTAAAGTAGGTACTTGATTTCAAGGTATACAATAAAGCCATAAAGTAGTGTTATGGTTTGAACATAACATGCAACCCCCACAGAGGCCATGTGTTAAGACTTGGTGTCCAGCTGGGACTATTGGGACTAGATCGTTAGGGTGGTAGCTCCTTCAATGGACTAACCCCGTCACAAGTTCATACTGGATGTTCTGTGAGGAGTTGGAGCCTAACTAGGGTGGAGTGCCAAGGACAGGTGTATCTTATCCTGGATCCCTTTCCATTTGCTTCCTGGCTGCCATGAGGTGGGTTGTTGGGAGGTTCCCATATCCTTCTGCTATGTTGTTTCTACCTTGCCGCAGGCCTCTAAACAATAGAGCTAGTAGACCATGGGCTGAGACATCTGAAAAGGTGAGCTATACAAAATTCTTCTTCCCTTAAGTTATTTTCTTGCATATTTGGTCACAGATATAAATAGTGATTAACACAAGTGGTCAACAGTGAAAACTATTTGTGCAAAAGTCTTAAATAGTGTAAAAATAATAAAGGTTGCTGACTGTGGGTGGAATATAAAACCTGACAAACTGAGGATCAATTTAAGATAAGACAGATGAGATAGATAATAACTATCTGATCACTATTAAGCATTTCGATTTACTAATAGGAAAATGAGGTGCCTCTAGATGAGAACTTCAGACTTACAATTTTAAATATTGAATAAATTGGAGATGTACAAGAATGAAACAGAGAGAACACAAAAGGAGGAGTGTTCCTGATATAGACAGAAGATCCAGAAGAATTTTTTTCCATATACTGGGTGACTGTGACATCTAAATGACTATGACACCTCCAAATCATTTGCTAAGAGTAATGGAAGATAAACAGATAAGGACATTAAACCTAGAAAGGAAAGTTTTGAAACACTTATGAGAAATGTATATGAATTTAGGTTGATGCTGGAAGAGCTGCAGCATAAGAATAAACCATTTGTGCTCACCATCTATAATATGCCAACAAGAATTACCACAAAGTACAATCTTCCAATAAAACATATGCAGGGATGTTTTAAAACAGGACAATTTGGAGTGGGAGAAAGAAAGTACAAGATGAAAGTAAGACTCAGATCAGAAAGAGAAATCCATTTGAGACAATTGGTTCAGGTATTAACAACCACAGTTTCCCATGCTTTTACCTAGAGATTCATGTGATTTGAGAAGATGAGCAATTTCTTATGGTTGAATAATTCTAGGAGGTTTGGTTAAGGAAAATACATGGATATAGCTAAGGCTAACAAAGACTGTTTATCATCTATCAGGAACACAGTGGCACAGTGAAATTGTTTAGAGGAATATAAAAGGAGTGAAAAATTGGATCAGTGGAGGTGAGCCCCAGAACAAGGTGAGATTGTAAATCTAGGAATGATTGGTCTGAGTATAGCAAGAAAACGCAGTCTGTCACCACAGTAGTATGTAGAAGGTGGCAGACTCTCAGTTCTCAAGATTTCCAAAACTAAAATGATGGTTGGTATTTTTTGATGGAGTAGAAGTAACTTCTGGATGTTCTAGAGTAACAGTTATGGAAAGTTCCCAGGAAATTTTCTCTTTATTAGATTGCATCATCCAACACGTGTAATTATACTTCAATTTTCTGAAAATACTAACAGATTTTTAAAAAAGGAAGACTAATAGCTCTTAGTCAGGGTTGGGAGCATGAGTCACTTTATCGTCAAAGGTCAATGCCATACCTGTAGGCCAACTTACAAAGCAAGCTTTCCAATGTAAAAAATATAAAATTTTATTTTCTGCTGTTCAATGGACCTGACCTTACTTTTAAAAAGTTACATGTACTTATACCATAAATGGAGATGTCTGTTGAAATGTGCAACACTGAGCTAATCAATTCTCTTCTTTTAGGTTGTTCTTGACAATTCAGTTTGAGCAACCCATTTTAACTAAATGAATCACTGATACTCTCTTTTAAGTTGTACCTATATCATGAAAGCAATGACTAAATCATTTCAAAAACACTTTACATAATGAGATTTATTCACCCACCCCAGATAAAAAATGTTTTATAAGTTCAGACTATTAGATAACTACTAAGTAGTTGTGGAAAGGAGCATAAGAAAGCAGTACTCTATGCTTTTGAGGGAAGCACACAATAATAAGCTTCATCCCAATACTCACCGTTGGAGTGAACTGTGGCCATGCACTGCCCTCACTTGCACTATGGTGAATAGGTTTGGACAATTTAAGAACACAAAAGGCAGTTTTAAGCTTTTCTTTTCTTTAGTTAAACTTTTTTTTTATTTATTTATGTGTGTGTGGGCATATGTACCATGGTACATCTGTGGTGTTTAGAGGGCCTGTGTCGAGGTGTCTATGCTCCACATTTTTTTGTTGGTGGTGATGTTTTTGTTTTTGCTTTTTTTTTTTTGAGGTAGGGTCTCACTCTAGCCCAGGCTGACCTGGAATTCACTATGTAGTCTCAGGGTGGCTTCAAACTCATGGCAGTCCTCCCACCTCTACCTCCTGAGTGCTGGGATTAAAGGCGTGTACCACCATGCCCGGCTGCTCCACCTCTTTTAACACAAAGCCTATTACCACTGCAAATGAACTTTCTGATTGAAAATGAACAGTAGACTAGGTAGCCTGCAAGCTTTGGATTCTCCCATCATGTGATTGGGATCACAGATGCAAGTACTACTTTACATCCAGCTTCACCTCAGTTCTAGAGAATCAAACCTGTCCTGGCAGGTTTTGCAAGCAAGTACCTTGAACCAGTGAGCCATCTCCCAGCCCCAAGCTTCTTTTTAAATCTGAAAGCTAGGAAGACTCTCAAAAACAAGTTAAACTTCTCCATCTCTGTTCCTGAATCTCCAGCATTCAAAACTTATCTTAGCATGAATTTCTTTAATTAATTGAGAGAAATACTGAGATCAAAGGCCCTCAAAACTCCAGTGTAAAAAGGGAGTGTTTCAGCCGGGTGTGGTGGCATGTGCCTTTAATCCCAGCACTCGGGAGGCAGAGGTAGGAGGATCACTGTGAGTTCGAGGCCACCCTGAGAATACATAGTTAATTCCAGGTCAGCCTGGACCAGAGTAAGACCCTACCTCGAAAAACCAAAAAAAAAAAGTGGGGAGTGTTTCATTAACCTCACAGGGCACAGACAAGAGACCAAAGTAATTATTCCACCAAAGCTCAGCTTGAAAAGCAAATGAGTTTATTGGGCTGACTTGAAGAGCTTGGGTGAGGAGTTACTTACAGGAGTGTGGTTAGCCCCAAAGCAGGTGGCTCGCCAAAAAGGCCCATCTCATTGTAGATGATGACCTCATGGGAAGCTGCATAATGAAGTGTTGGGAACCGTTGGGCACTAGGTAACCAAAAGTGCCTCTATCTTGAGTAGTGATTCTGTCTTGTGATAAGTTGTCAATTCTGAATTTATGCACAGAGAAAGAACAATGTAACTTGAGAATGAGCTTTGTTATCTTATGGCTTTGGGGCTGGGACCTTGTCCTGTCGAAACATCTTATGGCTTTGGGGCTGGGGTCTTATCCCCAACATCTTATGGCAGACCTGACCTGTTGAAACATAATTATAGTAATACCTGAGCTCTGACAAATTCCCTGTTCTCCTGTATAAATGGCACCCTGAGATTAATAAAAATACACAGCTTGATCAGAATTTTGTCTTGCTGTTGGTTCCTTATGTCTCTTGTCCCTTTCATTTCAGGTTCTCTTCCTTGCAGTTAACTGAAGTCTCTCTTTCAGTTAACTTTCCACTTCCTATATACTCTAACAATCTTTTAAGATCCCTTGAGATGGGGACATGGACAGGAGGGAGTAATGCCTGGGATCCCATGTGAGGGTACTAGAGCCCTCCCATCCAATTACTAGAGAAGCCAATAGCTCTGTTATCATTCCATAGACCTTGCTTATGGATCTATTGTTGTAATGGCTATGGAGTCACACGAATCTCTCTCAAGATGGTGATTATGTTATGCTCAAAGGAAACATAACCCATACTATACCAATAACCACCACTCAAAACTTTTAAAAGATGTGGGCTCTTCCTTTGCTTCCTAGGTTTGGTAAGCCCATTTCTTCTCTTCTAATATGATACTAGTAGTATTGATTATTTATCAAGAACCATTGATAAGTATCTGAGTTCTGGTAGCAGCATCAACCCCCTTTAGGAAGAGACAAAGATACATTAGTCATGGAGCTTCTTGGGAGCTTACCCTGGATCACAAACTTTACAAATAACATGGCCCCCTTTTCTTTTATTTAGGAAGCCTAATTTCAGACTGATATTCTGAGTTGAAATGGAATTTGCTCTGTTAAGGAGGTGGAAAGAGAAATTAAAGTGGGAGTCAGTTATCATTCCTCTTAAACTGTATGATATTATTCTGCTAACTCTCAGTCTCTTGTTATGCTTCAATGCAATGATTCTGAATGACTTGTTATTGAAGAGATGGTCAGACCCATGCTCTGGCATGCCTAACAAATTAGTTGTGGTCACCTGTCCTCCATAAGCCAATTTAAAAAGGCAACTTAATAATAAAAAGCAGAAAATAGAGATTTATTCTATGCAGTTACATTGGCCCAGTGCCCCAAACCCCAGTCTTTTTGGAAATTTGAATTCACAATTCTGTTAGCAAAGCAATACATTTTTTGTGTATGCAAAAGTCAGATATTATTTTAAATATTATTTCATTTCACACATCACTAAGAAGTCTGAGCAATAGACAGGAAGCAGTCTTCAGAGGAGACAAATAGCTAGTCAAGCCATTACATCTATAACCATCAGGATATAAAGTTGATCTTTCTATACTCTATATTTGATACAACATTTATGCCTGGCATATAGTAAGAGAGTTATAACTTTAAAGATAATGTAGAACACAGTATGGCCTAAAGAAGTAAAGGTACCAGATGAGGGAAACAGGTATTTAATCAAATAAAATTATATATTTTTAAACTACTTTGCTTGTACATTCTCCCTTGTGTCTTCAGTTATTTGCATTCTATGAAATACTTTTACTTGATGTTTGGAGGATGTAAAACACATTATTAAATTTTTTTTTGGAGAGAGTCAGAAAGAGAAAGACAGACAGAGAGAGATAGAGAATGGGTGTGCCAGCCACCTCTCAGACACTGTGCATGAACTCCGGATGCATGTGCCCCCTTGTGAGCAAGTGCAGCATTGTACCCTTGCATCACTTTGCATCTGGCTAAATATGGGACCCGGAGAATTGAACGGGCATTCTTAGGTTTAGCAGGCAGGCACCTTAACCGCTAAGCTAGCTCTCCAGCCCTTAACTTTTAATTCTAGTTTTCCTTTTGGCCAGTTTGCATCTATAGCTATAATTTCCTGTGGACTGAATAGCTCTTAATTGTAGTAAATATATGATACATAAATTACTGGAACTCTTACTTGAGGCAATAATTTAATCTATTCTGTCATCTTACTGTTGTACCAAATATTAGTTTGGGAATGTAAAAAGAAAATCACATTACAGAAGACATTAGCAAACAATACAGTCTTCACTTTAACTTGTCTTAAGAACATTATATTTTCCTATGTACCAAATATTCTCAGTGACAACTTTAAAAACATAAGGTGAGATATGTCAGGAATTAGATGCTATAGGTTTTAGATGCTAATCCAAATTTTATTATTTATTTTACAGTTAGAGAAATGAGATTGTAGTAGAATTAACTTTGTAAGACCACCCATGTCATTTTTATTAGTAAAACATAAATATTGTTCAATTAATTTTTCATCCAGGTTAATTGTACAATAGGACACCTTAAATATTCATTTACACAAGAAATAACAGCTCATGTATAAAAATAAATATTGTTATTATTAGAGATTGGTGTCTTTCACATAGTTTGGGTAACAAGAGCTAAGACAAAACATTGGGTAGCTCTAACAAAAGTAAATGAAGCAACATTACATTAAGGTATTTTAACATTTTTAAGATCAATAGAAATATAATCCAAAAGGATGGATTCTGTTAATATTCTTCCCTTTTTAATGTAGGAAAGGGATTAGCAGTTAATGTGCTTGCCTGCAAAGCCTAATGACCTGGGTTTAATTCCCCAAGACCCACATAAGCCAGATGCCCAAGGTGGCCCATGGGTCTGGGGTTTGTTTGCAATGGATGGAAGCCCTGGTGTGCCCATTTTCTCTCTATCTCTCTCTGCCTCTTCCTCTATCTCTCTCCCCCTGCTCTTAAATAAATAAAGAAATAATATTAATGTATGAAAAAGTTCATTTTTGACTCAAAGAACTTAGATTTAAAATAGAGATATCCAATCAATGAGGGTTTTTTTTTTTTGAGATTTAAATAAGTCTTTGCTAACTTAAAAACTAGATTTTGGGCTTGAGAGATGGCTCAGTGGTTAAGGTGCTTGCCTGTGAAGCCTAAGGACCCAGGTTCAATTCTCCAGGTCCCAAGTAAGCCTGATGTACAAGGTGATGTATGCATCTAGAGTTTGTTTGCAGCAGCTGAAGGCCCTGGTGCATCCATTCTCTCTCTCTCTCTCTCTCTCTCTCTCTCCTCCCCTCTTTCTCTCTCTCTCTCTCTCTCTCCCCCCTCCCTCCCTCCTTCCTCTCCATATCTCTCAGCTTGCAAATAAATACTTTTTTAAAAAATTGATTTTTTTGTATTCAAATTATACAGAATAATGAAAAAAATTTTAAATCTTTTTTAAACATGAATTATTGGTTTATGTAAGAAGAGAAGTCTCAGCAATCAAATGATTAATGAAAGCATATAATATCCTTTTCATTTATAGCTTCAATAAAATCAAGATTAAAATTATATTCATCACTTAGGAATACCCAAAGTAAATTTCAAAAATCTAGACAAATTTTTAAATACCTAAGTGTAAACTGATTTAGGAAGCATACAAAAGTAAGAGTTAGAAGTGTTGAGTTACTTGGAGTACTTAATTGTTCGTGTAAACTGAGGTTTAGTACCATCCATCAGAAGTACCATTGCTCAGAAGTTTGAGATCAGAAACACAAATCTAAGAGTTCAGATCCTGAAGTGTTGCAGGATAAAAGTCCATGATAGAGTTCTCTTCTTCCAGAGAGAAAGGAGTCTGATATGATTTCACTTTTCTTTCGGTTAAGAAAAGTACCTGGTTTTCTAGGTAGTTTCCAAGAAGCTCACTATGGAATGACTCCAATTCTAAGTGCTTAGTTATCATAATTAAAAGTCCCTTATGGGACTGGAGAAATGGCTAAGATAAGCATTAAGGTACTTGCCTGCAAAGCCTTACAACCTGGTTCAATTCCCAAAACCCAGGTAAAAGTCAGATACACAAAGTGGTCCATGCATCTGGAGTTCGTTTGCAGCAGCTAGAGACCCTGGAACATCCATTCTCTCTTGTTTCTCTTCTATCACTCTTTTACTGCAAATAAATAAATAAATATTTTTATTTTAAATATTTTTATTTATTTATTTATTATTAGTAACAGAGAGAGAGAGAGAGAAAAAAAGAGAATAGGCATGCCATGGCCTCTAGCCACTGCAAACGAACTCCAGACACATGTCCACCATGTGCATCTGGCTAACATGGGACCTGGAGAATCAAACTGAGGTTCTTAGGCTTCACAGGCATGTGCCTTAACCTCTAAATAATCTCTCCAGCCCTAAATAAATATTTTTAAAGTCCATTATTGTCAGACATGGTGACACATGCCTTTAATCTCAGCCCTCAGGATGCATAGGCAGGAGAATTGCCATGAGTTCAAGTCCATCCTGAGACTACATACTGAATTCCAGGTCAACCTGGGCTAGAGTGAAACCCTACCTTGAAAAAAAAAAAAAAAAAAGAAAAGAAAAGAAAAGTCACTTATTATAGTATATTTCTTCCTTTAATAACAATGGCTAATATATTGTCATTTAATTTTTATAGAATTATCAGTATTTGTTTTGTGAGAGATAATGAGTGTTTTCCAAAAGGCTACATCAAAGATTTAGAAGAACTAATACAAATGTCATAAGCTAAGGAAGCCAAAGATTTAGTTACTTTTGACAACTTCTTCACTGTGTTATTTAATTATCACTATGGAGGACTGATGATCATAGGCAAAGTGAAGACTTTTGTATAGGAGGACAAATTTTACAAATAATTTTAAACTTTTGTCCTCTAAAATAAGTTTTATGATTATGTAATTTATCTGGAACTCCCAAAGTAAGAATAATTGTATTAAATAGAATTTAATGCTAAGGCAGTGGCCACACAACAAATGAAGGCTTTACCCATGGAAAAGCAGACACACTTAACATTTGCATAAAATTTAATCATGGGTTTTAAATGTCTCATTTAGTAAAAGGATAAAACACTTGTTTTTAAGTCATTTTTTGTATGAGCAAATCATTTTTCTGTATGAGCAAGTCAGTATTTAAGAAAAACATTGCTGTAAACAGAATCTATCATACTATTATTTCAGGGTATTAAATTATGACCTTAGGAACTTAATAAGAATTAATTATATCAACTTAGTTATAATCATGTCATCTTTCTTCATATTTAACTCTCAAAAACTACTTTGCAAAATACTTTAAACTTGTAGGTTTTTTTCTTTTTTTTCATCTCTTTATTTTGATTTGGAACAATCATTTACCTTAGGAAAAAATCATTTTATAATTGTAGTTTGAATGCAAAATGACACCTATAGCCTTTGGTTTTATTATTTTTTATATATAAATTTTTATTTATTTAGAGAGAGAGAGAGAGGGGGGGGTAGAGCGAAAGAGAGAATGGGTATGCCAGCCACTGCAAACAGACTCCAGATGCACATGCTTCATTGTGCATCTTGCTTACATGGGTCCTGGGGGAATCAAACCAGGGTCCTTTGGCTTTTGCAGCAAACGCCTTAACTGCTAAGCCATCTTCTCCAGCCCTAGCCTTAGGTTTTTGAATATTTAATCCTAGTTGCTGGCCCTGTCTGTGGAATTTGTAGAATCTTTAGGAGGTGGAGACTTGCTGGAGGAAGCACTGGGGACAGGCCTTGAGGTATTACAGCCCAGCCTTGCTTGGTGTTGTTTCTCTTTCCATTTCTACTTCCTCCCTGATGAGGAGACACTGTCTGCTTCTGCCATGCCTTGCGACCATGAAAAATCTCCTCCTCAAAACTTTAAGCTGAAAATAAATCCATTACTTCTTTAAGCTGCTTCTCATTGGGTATTTTGTCCTAGCAAAAAGAAAGTAACTGATCCAACCATAAAAGATCCTTTTTCATCTAAAACCACTTTATTTTCTCCAATATTCTTTACCAGAAATACACTTTATATTTAGTGCCCTTACATCTCTTTTTCTTACTTGATAACCCCTTTCTGTGTTATATTATTATTATTATTATTACTATTGGTATTGTTAGACAATATAAAAACCTTTTTTTTTTGCTTTTTTAAAACTCTTTTTATATATTTGCCAGCAGAAAGAGAGAGAAGACAGACAGACAGACAGAGAAATGGACACACCATGGCCTCCAGCCACTGCAAACAAAGTCCAGATGCATGTGCTCCTTTGCGTATCCAACTTTATGTGAATACTGGGAAATCAACCAAAAAAAAAAAAAAATCAAACTTCACATGCTTAACTTTTCCTTTTCTTTTCCCTTTCTGGATCTTCTTTGGATGACAATTACACTTTGGACTTTTCCCAGCTCCAAGCCCCTGACCCAGCAATATATTCTTTATTTTATTTCTCCCATTTTTTCTCTAGTCTTTTTCTATATTTTCCTTAGTAAAGACTACATTTGCCCTCTTCACCTACTTGTCCTCGTTCCTTAATTCTTTTTCAGCATGTGACACAAACTTGAGAACTTTATTCACATGAGTCTGGAGAGTGATTGGTCCCATCACTCTCAACTCCTATAACATTAAGAGCAAGGCAGCCCCCATTGTGTGTGCAGTCAGAGTCATAGGCCCAAACAACCAATAAATATCTACACACCTTTACAAACACTAGTAACATCCCATGAGAGCATCCTGTTGGGGCATCCTATAGTCAAAACACAGACATCAGACCCCCCCCACACACACACACACTGGAATAACCTGATAAGGATGCCCTTGAGTTGGGTATAACTACCAGTCTCAGAGAAGAAAAGTCTGGAATTAAGATTATTTCAGGCAACAATGGTGAACCACTTCCTCCCATTCAGTGTGATATCTAAATGGGAGAAGGGGGGGGGGAGAAACCCCAGACCTAGTTGAGGTCCCTATCCAGATTGGTGAGCCCTCTTTATGACCAATCAAACTCCTTTCTTTGTTCTCCAACATATAAAAACCCTAAGGTCTCCATCTTGGTAACCCAGTTTCATATTCCCTCCCTGTCACAGGAAGATACTACCTTTCCTTATTCAGTAAAACTTTGCCTGTTTGTCTTTTTTCTGTCTGCATTTGTCATTCTTCATGATTATAAGACAACAAACTCAACCAGAAGCAGAAAAGTGGTCCATGTATTTTTGGAGGTTCCACCAAAATTTGAAGAGGGGTAAGTTAAACTGGCTAAACCTGCAATCTTGCATTTTTTAACCTATTCTTATAGCTGATACCTCTATCACTTTGGGCACCCATCAGCCAGATAAAAATGATTAATGAAGTTTCAGATCTCAAAAGATCCAGGTAAGAGATACCCTGGCATCTTCCCTGTATTCCACTTGGAATCTAAACTATTGGCATTTACACGCCCTGTATATATTTTCCTTAGTAAAGGAAGGGTCTGGAGAGGGTGTAGCTTCCTTTCAAAATGACACCTCCAGATGTGCATTTCTGTGGGAAAACCATGAAGGCAACTTAGGAGCCAGGACTCCTGGCTGAGGCTACTCTTTGGAGGGCAACTAAAGGTCTCTTTGGAATAACACAGACCCTGACTGCTCAATTGGGTATCCAGTTCTGGTACAGGTCCACTTTTCTATCAAACTGGAGTATCTGGAACTCATCAGTTGGGTAAGTTTCTCTCTCCCAAGAGAGCACAGTTACTATTTGGCTTGTGATCTCCATCTAATTAACAGGAGATGCTCTTTATAGAACACAGAGATTGACAAGGGTATTTATGATGGATGGAATATTTTCCCAGACATTATTGTAACTGTGCCCATAACTACCCTCATCTATTCACTTATGATTCCTCTGACTAGATTCTGGGAAATGACTAAGAGAAAAATATGCATTTCACCACCCTATCTGAGAAAAGATTCCCTAGAACAAATATTACCTCTCATTTTCCTAATTGTCAAAAGAAGTGGATGGGTAGGTTCCTCCCTGAGTTTTATTACTATATCTTTAGATACTCATTTATTATGAGACTACACATTGTGTTAGGCATCCTGGTGTCAGAAGATTGATCATGGGCACTGGTTTTGTAAAGGACAAAGGAAGTTTCTGGGCTAGGAAGAAAAGTGTCAGGTAGGAATGAGTCTGGATACTCTGGTTCCACTTTCCTTTCTAAGTTATTGGTGATTTTCAGAAATGAGTTAATCCCCAGCTCTTGGAAATGCCCTGAAGGATGATAGAGGGTAGGGACTAACAAAGAAATGTTTCTTGTTGCCTCCCCCTCTTTTAGAATGTATAACAAGGCCTCAACCACATTCACACCTCCAGAGTGCATCCTGAGAAATGAGAACTCCTTTGATCCCAAGAGCTTAAAGAAAAAACATAATCTTTGTCTGCTCCACTGCATTGCTAGACTACAAATTAGAAGATGAGGAGGTATGGCCACCTATGAAGTACAAATTATGATACTATTTTTTTAACTATACCTTTTTGGTCTTGAGAATGATAAATGGTAAGAAATATCTTCTATACAAACTTTGTTTTACATTGAGGACAAATTCAGGTCTTTGTCAAACCTGCAAGGTAAACTTGGACCTGGTGGCAGCCATGACTGCATCATGTGAATCTTCCTCAAGGGACAGGTTCCCTCTGTCAAAGGGACTAAACATGAATGGGAATCTGCTACAGCTCCAGTACTACCTTGCCCCTACCCAGAAATATAGCCTTCCTCTCTTTCATTAATTCTTCTTTTAGAACACTCAGTCTGCAACCTTGGAGTTTCAAACCTCTCTGTCCACTCTGCAAGAGCTAGCAGGAGGACATGGACTGATCAGAGTTAATGTCCCAATCACATTACAGACCCTTAATCAGATTTAAGAAAGTTATTTGAGGATCTCTCTCATTAGGTTCAGATATGACATATCAGAATTTGACTGATATCAATAGACTAACATGAGAGGACATAACACTACTCCTAAATCAGACCTTAGTGACAAGTGAGAAATAAAGTGCTCTGCAGACAGCTATAAAGTATGGATATGACATCTTTATGTCATGGGGACAAGAACAAGGGTCTGACACAAACGAAACTGGCCCAACTAAACCTCTACTCCCAGGAGGCAAGCCAAAAAAATTGATCTGAACTCAGCAGCCTCTTCCCTCAAGGGGACAAATTGTTTCAATAATTTCCATTTTCCATTTTGCAACAGGTTAAAGCCATTCCAATCAGGTGGATACTGATTGGAAATATGAACCAGAAGGTATAGAAGGGAAAGAAGAACAATGAAGATATAGACATTTTCAAACATGTGTTTTACAAGGGCTACACAGGACCTGTTTCAAGCCCCTTAATGATTCCAAACTTCCATTAGTCATGCAAAAGCTGAATGGACATCCCACTGAATTTATTGAAAAGCTTCAGGCTATTTTGATCAAGTACACTAACCTATTCTGATTCTCCAGCTGGAAGATTTGTAATCAAAGATTGATTTTCCTTCCCACTGAGTAGAATTCCACTGGGTAAATGTACCACATCTTCATTATCCATTCATAAGTTGACAGGCATCTGGTTTGATTAAAATTCCTAGCTATTGTGAGTAGAGCAATGATAAACATAGTTGAGCAAGTATCTCTAAAGTAAAGAGTGGAGTCTTTAGGGTAAATGCTCAGGAGTGGAATGGCTGGGTCAAATGGTAGATCTATTTTCATCTTTTTTCAGGAGTCTCCATACTAATTTCCATAGTGGTTGTACAAGTTTGCACTCCTACCAGCACTGAATAAGTTTCCAACATCCTCACCAACATGTGTTGTTATTTGACTGTTTGATGATTGCCATCCTGACTGGAGTAAGATGGAATCTCAAAGCTGTTTTTTAATTTGCATTTCCCTGATGACTAAGGATGTTGAACATTTCCAAAGAAACAAGTAAAGAAGTGAGTAATGGCCATTTGAATTTCTTCCTTTGAGAGCTGTCTGTTCAGTTCTCTGTCCCATTTTCTGAGTGGATTGATTTTTTTATTGCTTAGTTTTTTGAGTTCTTTGTAGATTCTAGATATTAAGCCTCTGTTTGAGGTATAGAGTTTTCTTCCATTTTATGGGTGGTCTGTTGGCACTGTTTATGGCATGCTTGTCTGTACAATAGTTTTTTTTTTTTTAGTTTTATGACATCCTAATGGTTGAATATTTAATTTCCTGGATGAATGAGATCTTATTTAGGAAGTCTTTCCCCAGTCCTGCTGTCTTGGAGAGCTTTCCAATTTTTTTGTAGTCATTTTAGAGTTTCAGGTCTTATATTTTTAACTCAGTCAGCCTCAGACATCAGGAGAAGGTTACAATGAATAGATGTTATGCCTAAGAGTTCTCTAGATAATTGTATCAAGGTAGCCACTACACTCTTTCATTACCAGGATTTGGAGACCAATCAGATGGAGAGATAAATGACTCAGACTCCGGCTCCTGTATGGCACAATACAGGCCTGGTCCTAGCCAGACCGCATGGCAGAAGACAACAGGAAGTGGCTTCTGTAAAAATGGCATTTTGTTGCAGGCGTGATGTGACAACAGTTACAGCCCCATGCTCACGAGAAGCCTACTACTTGTTCTGTCCAGAGACAAGCTGTCATTGGTCACCAAAGGGACCACCCCATACAAGGATTAACAGCCCCTTAAAACCCATGTGCACTTCCTGAATAAACGAGTTTGTGGATTCTCAGACTCACCCAACTCCCGGAGTCTGTGTCGTGACTCAAATTCGGCAGAGACCCTATCATCCCTCCTGAGCTGGCCTTGGGGGGGACCCCAACAGGCTCCAATAGCAGCTTTACAACAAAAACTCTTGTAAACACAAGAGAAAAATCTCCTAGAGATTACTACATGTATGAGTTGTGGGATACTTTCAAACAGAGCATCCCCAGAGGAAACCACCACCCCAACCCTGTCCTTTATGACAAGGGAACCATTATAGAACTGACTTCCTCAAAGGCAAAGACTTCCAAAGCCACTAACAACTCCATAAAATGTTCCAAGTATAGGGCCTGAGGGTTCTCCTCCACTATGCAAACTATCAAGAACTCTGGGTAACTCTCAGCATAGAAGTGAAGCCCATTAATCTCCTTCTACACAGTGGAGCCTCATGTTTGCTCGTTATCTCTAATCCTGGCCATACTGCTTCCCTAACTGTGACTGTAGTAGACATCTCTGGCAAGCCTGTGGCCAAATGCTTTTCCATGCCTCATAGTTGTAACTGGGGAGAACTGATTTTTCTCTCATGCCTTTCTGATTATTTCAGTGTCTCTTTCTCTATTATTTGAGTGAGATTTTCTTGTTAAATAATAAATTTCCATCCTTTTGGCCCCTGAGCCAGCAGTCTGTTTTCCCCTAATGGAGACAAATGTTAACCCTGAGGTGTGGACACTGAAAAAAATATCAGTTGAGCCAGATAAATCCATATAATTTAACTCAAGGACCTTTCTTCCTTACCCTATCAGAAGCAATATCTTTTAAGATTAGAGGCATGAAAAGACGCGCTACCAGTAACAAAAATTTAAAACATCAAGGTCTTTTAGCACCACACAATATCCCTATATTAGCCATCCAAAAGCCTACTGATTTAAGGAGATTAATACATGACCTCTGTCTCATTGATGAAGTTGTAATGCCTAGTGTTCCAGTAGTACCTAATCTATACACATTATTGGGTCAAATTCTGGACCTGATTGGTATGCAATTCTTGATGTAAAGGATGAATTCTTTTGCACTCCCTTAGAAGCAAACTCATATTATCTATTTGTTTTTCAGGACTACCTAAACCAATCCACTCTATCAATTTGGACTATATCAGAACAAGGATTCAGGGATCATCTTCACTTTCTTGGTCAAGTGTATCAGTTACTTGCTCATTGATGGGACTAAATATCTGACCAGAAGCAGATTATGGATGGAAAAAGGTTTATATCACTTTATAGTTCCAGAGGGTAGACTCCATCATGATAGGGAAGGCATGGCAGGCAGGAAGCCAGCAGCACATCATCACATCAGCAGGGAGGAAGGAGAGCAGAGTAATGAATGCTGAATGCTCAGCTAGCATTCTCCTTTTAAATAAAAATATTTTTATTTTTATTTTCTTATTTGAGAGAGAAAAAGAGGCAGGGGGAGAGAGAGAGAGAGAGAGAGAATGGGCATGCCAGGGCATCCAGCCACTGCAAACCAACTCCAGATGCATGCACCACCTTGTGCATCTGGTTTATGTAGGTCCTGGGGAATCAAACCTGGATCCTTTGGCTTTGTAGGCAACTGCCTTATCAACTAAACAATCTCTCCAGCCCTGCATTCTCCTTTTTATGCAATCCAGGAATCCAGTTCATGGAATGATACCACCCATAATTAAGGTAAGTACCCCCACTTCAACTAATCTAATCTAGAAAATCCCTCACAGACATGATTAGATTTGTTCCCATAGTGATTTTGCATTTTATCAAGTTGACAACCATAGATTAACCATCACACTAAGCCCTCTCATTCTTGTTTATCAAGCAGTTAAAGTTTTACAATACATACATGACATCCTCCTTTGTGCCCAAACTGAATGAAGCTCAAAGAATGGAATCCAGACCCTTCTTAACTACCTTGATAACAGGGTATACACAGTTTTAGTATCTAAAGCCCAACTATGTATGTCCTGTGTTAAGTACCTAGTCTGGTCTAGCTTAAAGGACTAGGAAAATTCTCTGATGATATTTCTGAGTCATCATCTGGTCCTTTAATGTTCACTGATATCAGCTGTGGGATTGTTGTAGTTAGACAGACATTGGCAGCCTTTGATGTAATCAAGTACAGACTTCACCTTCAATTTCTCTGATAGCATTAAAAAGGAAAGCATTACAATTGCCTCACCATGGGAATTAAGATACCATATGAAAGATAAAGGCTATGTCCTCTTTGTCAGAGGAACAAATGTTCTGGCCTTGGATAGAAACATGGCTTTTTTTTTTTTTTTTTTTGAGAGAGAGAGAGAGAGGGAGACATAGAGAATGGGCACACCAGCAGCCTCTCAGCTGCTGTGAATGAACTCCAGATGCGTGCGCCACCTTATGGGCAAGTGCAACATTGCACACTTGCGTCACATGGGACCTGGATATTGGAACTGGTGTTCTTAGGCTTAGCAGGCAGGTGCCTAAACTGCTAAGCCATCTCTCCAGCCTGAAACATGGCATTTTAAACTGCCCAAAACTTAAAATCACAAAGACATATTATGGTCCTTTATCTTAAGAGTTAATCAAAGGAAGCCTGTCAATCACTCACATGGTTAGCTGAGACCACTCCTTAACTAAAGACACCCTGAAGAGGATGGAAGGATAGGGATCCTCTTAATGAAATAATGCATGTATATCCCAAGAAGCTCCTCCTTCTGTGCAGTTGCTTACAGATCCTCAGAGCTTTACTGAGTTCTAACTCACAAAGTGTAACCTTTTCTTTCATCCTCTGTATCTCTTCTTTAGACGTTAGTTAAAATCCTAAGCATGTTTTCCCTGACTCTGGGGACATTTTACCTTCATCTCAACACAAAACAGATAACATGAAAAAACAAGCCAATCCATTTCTCCCACTAAATATCAATCCCATACTAGATGACCCCTATGGGAGCTACTAACAGGAAACTCCAAAGGACCCAAAAGAATAATTATACATACATACAAAGGATTCAAAGAAAACATTGATAAGTAGATGAATGAATTCAGAGGAAAGGAACACCAAATTGAATTCAAAGAGAACATAATATACAGGTAGATGAAATGAGAAATCAAAGCAGGATATCAAAATGGAACTTAATAGAGAGATAGAAATCCTAAAGAAAAATCAAACTGAAATGAAGCTGGCTGGAAGTGAGCCAAACAAAAGGCTCCATGAAAAGCTATACAAACAGTATGGATAAAGTGAAAGACAGACTATCAGGTCTGGAAGACAAGGTAGGCTAATTGGAACAATTATTTATAAACAGTTGAAAAATCTAAAAGACTATATGAGCAGAATGCAAGAGATATGTAGAATACCATGAAAAGACCAATTCAAATAGTTGGAATAAAAGGAGAATAATTTGAGGCCAAGGGCATAGAAAAATACTTTCAATAAAATTACAGAAGAAAATTTCCCAAATCCAGGGAAAGAGATGTTCAGCCAAGTACAGGAGTAAGTAACACCAAAAAATAGCATCAGAAAAGAAACTCCAATGTCATATTACTATCACAATACTAAATGTATAGAACAAATAAGGAGTAGTGAAAGTTTTAAGGGAAAACAATCAAGTCATCTCTATAAAGCCAGGCCTATCAGAATAATAGCCAATTTTCAATGGAAATTCTAAAAGTCAGTAGGGTCTGGAATGATCTATTTCAAGTATTGAAAGGCTATAGCTGCCAGCCAAAAACATTATGCCCAGAAAAATTATTCCTGATACTAGAGGACAAAAGAAAAACCTTGCAAGAAAAATCAGGCTAAAGAAACTTATGAGCACTAAACCAGCAATACAGAGGATATTGCATGGAATATTTCACATCAAATAGAAGAATAAACACAATGGAGAGTATACAGGAGGGAAAATGATAATCAATGCTAGAACAGTTACTACCAAATGAAGAGTAAGAAAATACAAAACACCACAAAAGCATCAACATGAGATGATTTCATTCATATATATCAATAATAACTCTGAATATTAATGGTCTCAATTCCCTAGTCAAAAGACAGGTTAACAGACTGGATTAGAAAATAGGATCCATCTTTTTCTTATCCTCAAGAAACTTACCCTCCATCAAATATGGATACTACTAGAGAGTGAAAGGATGGAAAAATATACCAAACAAATGGAACCAGAAAATAAGTAAATGTTGCTGTTCTAATATCTAACAAAATAAATTCCAAACCAAAACTAATCAAAACAGAAAAAGAAAGCTACTTCATACTGACTAGGGGAACAATTCATCAGAGGAACATTACAAATATATACATACATACATACACAGACAGACACACACACGTGTGCCCAATTTTATAAAATAAACCCTACCACATATAAAATCATAAAATCAAAGATCATTGTCAACCCAGATATAGCGGGTAACTTCAACACCCTACTCTCACCATGTAGACAAAAAAGAAGCAGAGAAACATTGGAGTTAAATGGCACTATGCATATGGACCCAACAGACATTTGAAAACATACCATTGATACACTATAGCATTCACATTCTTCTCAGTAGCCCATGGAATATTGTCTAAAGTAGATCACATGATAGAACATAAAATTAAAATAACTCCTTGTATTTTATCTAACCATAATGCAATAAAGCTATACATTAACAAAATAAAATGCAAAATATACACAAGCTCTTAGGGATTAAACAACACACTTTTATTGAGTAATGAATGGTTAATTGATGAAAACATGAAGGAAATCAAAACTATCCTAGAAGTGAATGAAAATTAAAATACAGCATACTAAGACATATGAAGGACACAATGAAGGCAGTCCTAAGAGGGAAGTCTATAGCTCTAAATGCCTACATTAAAAACAGAGAGATATCAAATAAATAACTTAATGATGTATCTAATAACCTTAGAAAAATAATCAAACCAAACCCAAAAGTATTATATGAAAGTAAGTAATTAAGATAAGGACAGAGCCATGTGATGGTTCCTTTAATACCAGCATTCTGGAGGCAGAGGTAGGAGGACTGTCTTAAGTTCAAGGCAAGCCTGGATCTCCAGAGTGAGTTTCAGATTATCCTGGGCTAGAGTGAGACCCTACTTAAAAACAAATATCAGGGTAGAAATCAACAAAATATAAACTAAAAACCAAAATTTAACAATCAATGAAACAAAGATTTGACTCTGAAAAGCTGAACAAGATGGACAAATCCTTAGGCAATTTAACCAAAAATGACATATAATAGCCAAATCAATAACATTAGACATGAAAAAGGAGACATTACAGGAAATACCAATGAAATTGAGAAACTGATGAGGAGATATTTTTTAAAACATGTATATTCTACCAAAGGAAACAATCAACAGCATCAAGACACAACCTGTTAAAGTGAGGGAACAAAATTGACTAAAAATTAATCTGACAAATGGTTAATATTGAAAATATATTAGGCTCAAAAGTAAATAACAACCCCCTTCAAATAATTCACTTGAATATGGAAAAATCTGAGAAATAAAGGAATCATTATATCAAAAAGAATTCAAAAACTTCATAGAATTGAACAAAAAATGAAAATTCAATATACCAAAACCTATGGATACAATGAAGGCAGCATGAAAGGAAATTTATAGATCTAAGCATCTACATTACAAAATCAGAGAGAGCTCAAATAACTTTCATAATAATTCCTTGGAAAAACAAAAGAAAACCAAAGCCTAAAGTTATAAATGAAAAAAATAAAATAAAATCAGAGCAGAATCAATGAAGTAGCAATCAAAGAAAAAGAAATAGAAGTGATGAGGTCTGGGTTGATGGTTCAGTGGTTAAAGGTACTTGCTTGCAAAGCTGGATGGCCCAGGTTCAATTCCCCAACCCCGTACTAAGCCAGATGCACAATGTGGCACATTTATCTGGATTTCCTCTACCAGGCATGGTGTGCCTATTTTCTCTCTCTCTCACACTCTCTCTCTGTCTCTGTCTCTCTCTCCCTCCTTCTCTCTCCCTCTCTCTCTCTAATGCACACACACACACACACACACACACAAATAAAATTAAAATATTAAAAAAAGAACTGATAAAACAAAGAGCCAGTTCTTAGAGAATGTCAGGAAGGTGAGAAAGAAAGGACAAGGAAAACACCAGACTTGATCTCAAACAGAGATCTCAAACAGACAGTGAGGGGCTGCAACCTTCCTGCAGGATGGAGACTGAAGCACTGAACTAGTCTAGGGTTCAAGCTTATAAGGAGGACCTTATAAGAAAACAGACAGGACCAGGTGCAGATCTAAGGGAAGTTGATAAGTAACTGTAGCTAATTATGGCCATGCTCAGATAGAGTCAGAATAAGCTGTTTCAGTGAGATTGTCTATGGCAGGATGCCCCAGATGGTTTCTGTTCCCTCAAGGCCTTCTGAGTTAAGGAAAGTTCATCAGTCATGGGAGTTATCAGGCTTGTCTGGGACTGAATGTCTCAGATGTTCCCAAGATCTCCTAGTTTCAAGTATAGTCATTATTCCTTCAGAGAAGATGAACAAAATTGAGAAATTCTTAGTTACATTAACCTAATAAAAGGGAGAACAACCCAAATTAATAAGATTAGAGAATAAGAAGACATTATAAAAGACTAAAGAAATCTACTTAATAATTAAGAATATACCTTACAAGCCTATATTTCATCAAATTAAAAAGTCTACTTGAAATGGTGATTTTTTTGATGCATATGGCCTACCACAGTTACAACAAGAAAAGATAAGTTAAATTGATCTAAAAGTCAGTAAGATTGAGATAGTAATAAAAAAAAATCTCCTGATGAAAAAATGTCCAGGTCCACATGGACTTACTACAGAAGTCTACCATACCTTTAAAGAATTACAGCCAGTGCTTTCCATGTTAGCCTATAAAATTGAAAATGAGGGAATTCTTCCAAACTCTTCCTATGAAGCTAGCATTACACTAATATCAAAAGATTGATAGGGTCTAGAGAGATGGATTAGTGATTAAGGTGCTTGCCAGAAAGCCTAAGTACCCATGTTGGACTTTCCAGATCCCAAGTAAGCCAGATACAAGGTGACACAAGTGTGCAAGGTCCCACAAGTGCACAAGGTTGGCACACGTATGGAGTTAGATTGATTGGCTGGAGGTCCCAGTATGACAATTTTATCATCTATCTATCTATCTGTCTATCTATCTATCTATCTATCTATCTATCTATCTCATAAAGAAAAGATAGACAACAAAAAAAGGAAAATTATAAACCAATCTTCCTGACAAACACACATGCAAAAATCCTCAATAAAGTATTTATAGGGGCTGGAGAGATGGCTTAGCAGTTAAGGCACTTGCCTACAAAACCTAAGGACCCAGGTTTGACTCCCCAGAACTTATGTAATCCAGATGCAAAAGGTGATGCATGTGCACAAGGTCATACACATGCACAAGGGGGAACACACATATGGAGTTTGATCGCAATAGCTACAGGCCCTAGTGTGCCAATTCTCTCTCTCTCTCTCTCTCTCTCTCATAAAAATTTTTTGCAAACCAAATCCAAGAAGATATGATGTCTTCTTGACCATTTTCCAAAACTCAATTGGCTTTACTCAACAGATATAAAGGTGGTTTAAAATAAATAAATCAATAAATGGCTGGGCTTTGTGGTGTACGCCTTTAATCCCAGCACTTGGGAGGCAGAGGTAGGAGGATTGCTGTGAGTTCAAGACCAACCTAAGATTACATAGTGAATTCCAGGTCAGCCTGAGCTAGAGTGGGACCCTACCTCAAAAAACCAAAAATAAATAAATAAATAAATGTAATATGTTACATAAATGGACACAAGGAAATAAATCACACAATAATCTTAATAATTCAGCAAAGGCCTATAACAAAATCTAATATCTCTTCATGATAAAAACCCTGGAAAGACTATGGTTGCATGGAACACATTTTAACATAATTAAGGATAAATATAATAAACATATAGCAAATATTTTACTTGTACCTTCTATGATTCTGTAGCAGACAGTTTCAGGTTCGCTGAGATGAACTTCCAGACCAGGCAAAGTTAAGGAGGAAGGGATATTGATTGAAGCTCACAGATCCAGGGGAAGTTCCATAATGGCAGAAGAAGCTGGCCTGCTTTCACAGGACCAAACACAGACAGCAAAAGCCACACAGCCCAGCACACCTCTGGAACTCCAACTAGGCACACTTTGCATATCTTTAGATTGAAATCTCAAACCCACCACCACACCTTAAGATCCACCCAGTGACACTGCCTTCAGCCAGATGGATGCAGATACAAACAACAAACTAATAAAACACTGAATATATTGGGGGCCATATATTCAAACTACCACAGATTCTATACAGAAGAGACCCTAAAGACTCCACCAGAAAACTCCTAGACATGATAAACACTTTCAGCAAAGTGGCAAGGAAGAAAACTAGCATGTAAAATCAGTTGCATTCTTATATGACAATCATAAACATATTGGGAAAGAAATAAGGAAAATCCCATGCACAATAGCTTCAAAAATAGAACCAAAAAAAAAAAAAAAAAAAAAAAAAAAAAAAAAAAACGACCTTGGAACAAACCTAAGAAAGTGAGAAACCTCTACAATGAAAACTTTTTAAAACACTAAAGGAAGAAATGAGAAAGACACTAGAAACTGGAAAGACCTCCCATGTCCATGGATTAGAGGAATTAATATGTAAATGCATTTTTCCCAAATACAGTGGAATCCCAATCAAAATTCCAATGCCATCTCACAAAAACAGAGAAAACAATGTTAAAATTCATGCAGAAACACACAAAAAAAACTACGAATAGCCAAAGCAGTCCTCAGAAAAAGAATACTGCTGGAGGTGGAAAACTGTCTCAGTGGGCAAGTTTTTGCTGTGAAAGCATGAGCACTTGAAAGGAAATGATTGATCTTTAGTTTGATTCCCCAGTACCCATGTAGACAGCTGGTCTTCTGGGGAACAGAGATAAGACAATTGCTGGAGATCACTGGTTAGCCAGTCTGACCAAAAATGGCAAATCTGAGTATAGTAAGAGACTCCATCTCAAAGATGCAGATGACTGATATAGAAGAGAAGACCCAACACTCTCCTCTGGCCTATGCTGGAAGTATCACCATATCTGATTCCAAATTATGCTACAGAGACATAGTGATAAAACTGTATTATTCTGGCAAATAAAAAAACAGACATGTGGATCAATGAAACAGAATTCAGGTATAAGTGCCACGTAGGATTAGGATTATTATTATACATTGTCAAAAATAGATTCTTGTTACGCAGCTTGATACCATTCCTCTTTTTATCCTGCTGAGTGTTAATGAATGTGTACTCATGAGAATTTGTACTGGTAAGTTTTTGCCACAAGAAATTGTAATGCTGCATTTTTTTCTTTCTCCAGAGACCATTTAATGTTCTCTCTAGAAAAGAACTTAGACACAAGAAACCATGACATTTGAATAACAGAAATAAGTTTCACAGCTTGATACCACTACCATGGGGGATGTAGATGTGTTCAAACTAGAAATTGAAGGTATATAATAATGAAGTGACATAAAGTAGCTGACTAGAGATAAGCCACCAGTGATGCTAGGGGGCAACTAGGAGTATGTTTACATTTTGTATTATAAAAGTGCATCCTTACTTCATATTGTAGAGACCAATCTACATGTGCACCTGGTGAATTGCTCAGCCAATACACATTGTTCATGGTTTGTTCAGAGTTAATCCCTAACACAAGTGGTACCTTGAAGGGAAGATTCAAAACTTGGTGGCCTTGGGAGTATGCACACCTAGGTGCACATAGAGGGAGATGATAATGAAGGGAAAATATAGGGGACAATAAGGAGAGAAGTACCAACACCAGGAGAACCCCAGAGACAAGGCTGACCACAGAGACAAGATTAATGTTTGGAATAATTGACTCCTATATCCCCATTCCTTATGAAGTTTGTTAGCTGAAGGAGACTGATGTAAGCAAGATCTCCAGGATATTAATCCACTGTCTTCATAGTTCACTGATTTGTCTGAATAATGTGCAATTTAAAGATTTATTTCCTGGGGCTGGAGAGATGGCTCAGCAATTAAGGTGCTTGCCTACAAAAGCTAGTGACCCAAGTTCAATTCCCCAGTACCCACATAAAGCCAAATGCACAAAGGGGCATATGTATCTGGAAGAGAATTTGTTTGCAGTGACTAGAGGCCTTGTCTCATTCATGCTCTCTCTCTGCTTGCAAATAAATTTTTTTTTTAAAAAAAGATTCATTTCCTGTCCCTGCTCAGTGTGATGTGTGGTAACAGGCAACAAAAACTCTGGTATTGCATCTATACTGGTATTTGGTCTTGCTTTAGATCAGAATTCCTATGGAATTTGGTCTAACAGGATTATAAATATAAAAAAGTGACATTTTTGTTGATCTAAGAAAATGAGAAACTAAATCAATAAGAGGTAAGGTGACTACAGAGTAACTTTCAAGAACTATAAACAAAATAAGGATGCCTAAAATCTTAGATGCTCTTTCTAAATAAGAATCTAAAGTCAAAGTAAATCATAAATGTCATTGTTGTATAGCAAATTCCTCTGAATTTAAGAGAGGAATGACGCTCTGACTTAAGAAGTCAAGTCTGGGAGACCTGAAACTGAAAGGTCACTCAACTACTCGCTAAGAATATTAAGTAGAAACTGAAACATTCCTCCCTGAGAGGGGCCGGAAGTTAGTTCCAGGGACTCTGGAAGTTAAATAGTCTGGGGAATGGCTACAAGATCCTCCCTAAGGCTATATAAAGGGGAAATAAATGATTGGGGACCAGACTCTCCTACTGAGCTGCCTACAAGTGGTACACTGTGTTCCAGAGATGCAGCTTCCCTGAATTGTCACCTATGCTGGGCTTGGCTTTTCTGTGATCCATCTGCCTTTGAATCACCCATGCTCCTGTAATCAACCCCTCACCATGCTCTTTAAGTAATCCCAACAAACTCATTGGTTCACCCAAACTGGTTTTGGTGTGATTGTGCTTTGGTCTGTTGCTTGTGTCCTATGTTCATATCACCACAGGGAAAGGTTTACCCCAATAGTATTTTTCAGTTGAGATTTGTAAGAAAAATTCAAAGCATTATGCATGAAACATATTTAAAAGAACAGTTTAATTAGAACCATTCATTCTTATTTACATGGCTGTGTGTCCAAATGAGGATAGAATAAATTTTACATTAATATAAATTGGAGTAAAAGAATCTATAGTAGTTCTTGAGACAGTAATGGAGGATACAAAAGATAAAGTGGACAGACAGAATAGAAAGCTAGTAAGAAGAAGAGGCTTGACTAAATGTAGATATGCATTAAATTGGGAATCTGGTCATATTGGAAGCAACAACTGATTCAGTATAGGGTGCATATGTAATAGATTCCTAACCTTCTCTTGCTTTAGACAACAGACAAAACCAAGCAGAGGAATACATATTAAGAATGCAGGAAAAGTTTGAAAAAATAATACATACAAACATTTCTAATGAATAAATATCAAGAAACATGTCTAAAACTTTCAAGAGATCTGTCTGAGATATACTTATAAGTACAAATCTTAGAATTAATGGGGGAGAAAAAGCTGAGGTAAATTAAAATGACTTAGACAAGCTATCCAATGAAATTATAGGTGAGAAATTCCCCAAAATAGAAAAGTAATAGGCATTCAAATACAGGAATCATATAGAAACCCAAATAGGCATGACCAGAAAAGACCATCTCAAGGGATATCATAGTGAAGATGTCAAGAATACTGTTGCAGTTACCTTTAATTATTGAGATAAAACACCCCACCAAAAGCAAGGCAAGAAAGGGCTTACTTTGGGTTACAGTCTCAAGGAGAAGCTTCATTGTGGCAGGCAAAGTATGGTAGAGCAGAGGCAGTGACAGAACATCTCATCTTACCATGGAAGCTGGCAGGAAACAGCAAGAGTGAGCTGCTGAGCACTAGCAAGCTAGCTACTAAATCTCAAGGTGTGCCCCCAGTGACACACCCTCTCCAGCAAAGCTCTACTTCCTAAGGTGCTACCAACTTAGGACCAAGTATTCAAAATACATGAGGCTATAGGAACCATCTCATTCAAACTACTACAAACACAAAGCAAAGAAACAATACTCAAAGCTGTAAGAGAAAAACGTCAACTCACCTATAGAGGCAGACACATCAGAAAAATATTGTATTTGTCATCAGCAATCTTAGAAGCCAGGAAAGCATGAAATAATATATTTAAATACTTAAAAATAAACACTAGCAAAGACTTCAATACACAACAAAATTTTCTGTTAATATAGATGGGATAGTAATATTATTTCAAGACAAACATAAGAAAGGCAATTCACGACAACCAGACTTGCACTGCAGAAAACAGACAAGTATGGAATAAATTACAAATTAATAGCAAGAGTAATCTCAGAATATACACAGATACTTGGAGACTGAACAATAATATACTCATGAGGGAAATATGGATTCCTGAAGATAGCAGAAAACAATTTTTTAACAAATCTTAGAATCAAATAAAAATGAGAATGCAACTTGCCAGAACCTCTGGAATACAGCCAAGACAATCCTAATAGGCATTTTTAGAGTTATAAGTGTACACAGGCATGCACATGCACATATTACATAAATAACCTAATGATGTACCTCAAAGCTACAGAAAAACAAGAAGAAACCAAACTCAAATGTGGCAGACAATAAGAAATAGTAAAGATCAGGGCAGAAATCATGAGATAGGCACTAAAAGAGCAATATACAGAATTAATCAGGAGGACTTCTAGGTAAGATAGTGGCATAGGAGCCACCCCAAACCAGCCCAGGGAGGTTTTAAGCAAAACCACAGCAAAATACACTCTTCTTCTGAAAAGTGGAGGAGTATAAGTGTTTCTTAGACACTGCAGAGAAGCCAGAGAGGCCAAGATCCACCAGAAAAGAGGAAAAGAGCCAGAATGTAACTGAGGAGCTTTTGCCCGGATCTGCTTGATCTGTGGGACCAGCACCACTGGCCAGGTGTGCTGAGCAGCAGCAGAGACCAAACAAGGGGACTTTCCTACCTCATCAGCCTCCTAGCAGAGTCAAGAAATCAAAAGGAAAGACAGATGAGATCAACTAAGGAGATACTGAAAGAGACACAAAGGGACTGTGAGCAACTCCAGGTTTCCTGAACTCTCCCATCCCCCAACCATCAGAAATGTGAACCTCCGGCATTCATCCCCCTGCCCCTGCGGCAGTGCATCCAGCACAGCTGAACAGAACTCCAGCTGCATCTCCACAGCACAGTACAGAGAGATAGAGGTGGGCATTCAGCATTGGTGAGATTGGAGCCACATCAAAAGGTAACAAGGCTGACTGACAAAAAAAAAAAAAAAAAAAAAAAAAACAGGTACATAGGCCTGCATTGGAAGTGCTAATCTCTCTTTCCATGTCAGGGCAGGTAATGGATTACAAATTTTTGGTTGGATTTTCCATTTTCAAATAATCTATACTTGGGTGTTGAATATTGTTGCCTTTAATGCTGTCAGATTTATAGGGCCTTTGTCTTTTGCTTCTGTCATTATTGGAGGCAGGGTCTGATCCAGATGCAGGCTGACCTGGAACCCAATTCAGAACAGAATTATCTAACTACTAGCTGACAGAAATAAGGATGTACAGCAACACACACCCTAAGGGATTTTGGCTTTATAAAACCATCTGTTTGTTTTAATCCCCACACTTGTATACTCTGTGCTGGTTTTTATTGAATGTGGATATTACTCAGTTGAAGTTTAGGATTTGCCAGTAAATTTTCCACCCAGTCCACTAGAATACTTGCTTAGCAAGCAAACTCAACACCTAGGATTACTTCTGTGGTTGGATTGGGGTATTAGGGCTACACTTGGCACCTTAAACTCATATTCTGAAAATATATAAAGGTGGATCACCATACCTAAGAACACTGCAGATAAGCAGAAAACCCAAGCATCAAATAAATTCAGGATGCAAAAGTTGCTACATTATAATACAAGAAACACAAAGAATCAAGACAATGCAATCCTACCAAAAATTATAAATGATCAGAAATGATCACCAATGAGACTGTTTTAGATGAAATGAAGAGAAAACAGGAATCACTACAAAATAAGAAGAATGGCGAGAATAAATACATACCTTTCAATAATAACTCTTAATATCAATGGCCTCGATGCCCCAACCAAAAGACATAGGCTTGCAGACTGGATTAAAAGGCAGGGACCTGCCATTTGTTGCCTCCAAGAAACTCATCTCTCAATAAAAGATAGATACCTTCTTATGGTGAAAGGATGGAAAATGGTCTTTCAAGCATATGGGCCTAGGAAACAAGCAGGGGTTGCTATCCTAATATCTGACAGGATAGACTTCAAACCAACATTAGTGAGGAAAGATAAAGATCATTTTATACTGATTAAAGGAACACTCCAACAGGAGGATATTACAATCCTAAATGCATATGCACCTAACATGGGGGCTCCCAATTTCATCTAACAAACACTATTAGACTTAAGGTCACAGGTAACACCAAAAACAATTGTAGTGGGTGACTTCAATACCTCACTCTCATCAATTGACAGGTCATCCCTGCAAAAAAGTAAACAGAGAGACATCTGGATTAAATGATGTCATGGAGCAAATGGACCTAACAGATATATACAGAACATTCCATCCAAATGCTGCAGAATATACATTTTTCTCAGCAGCACATGGGACATTCTCTAAAATATGCTATATTTTAGGACAGGAAGCAAATCTTAACAAATACAGGAAAATTGAAATAATCCTTTATACTCTATCTGACCACAATGGGATTAAACTGCAAATCAGCAACAAGAAAAACTACAGAGAATACAGAAATTTATACAGACTAAACAGTACACTGTTGAATGATGAATGGGTCATTGAAGAAATCAAAAAGGAAATCAAGAAATTCACAGAATCAAATGATGAGAATACAACATACCAAAACCTCTAGGACACAATGAAGGCATTCCTAAGAAGGAAATTTATAGCTCTAAGTGCCTACATTAAGAAATCAGAGCGCTCACAAGTAAACAATTTAATGCTTCACCTTTAAGGCCTTGGAAAAAGAAGAACAAGGCAAACCAAAAACCAGTAGATGGGAAGAAATAGTAACGATTAGGGCAGAAATTAATGAAATAGAAACAAACAAAAAAAAAACCAAAGAATCAATGAAACAAAGAGTTGGTTCCTTGCAAGGATGAAAAAGATTGATAAAACCTTGGCAAATCTGACCAGACAAAAGAGAGAAGAGACAAAAATTAATAAAATTAAAAATGAAAAAGGCACCATTACAAAAGATACCAAAAAGAAATTCAGAAAATCATAACGATTTACTTTAAGAATATATATGCCTCTAAGTTTGAAAATCTGAAAGAAGTGGATGATTTCCTTGATTAATATGATCTACCAAAATTAAATCAAGATGAGATAAACCATTTAAATAGATCTATAACAAGTATGGAGATCCAAGCAGTTTTAAAAAGTCTCCTAACTAAAAAAGTCCAGGCCCAGATGGATTCACTGCTGAATTTTACCAGACCTTCATGGAAGAACTAAACCACTGCTTTTCAATCTTTTCCATAAAATAGAAAAGGAAGGAATTCTATCCAACTCCTATGAAGCCAGCATCACCCTGATACCAAAACCGGTCAAAGACAGAACAAAAAAAAAAAAAAAAAAAAGAAGGAAAATTACAGACCAATCTCCCTCATGAACATAGATGCAAAAATTCTGAACAAAATATTGGCAAACAGAATACAAAAATATATCAGAAATATTATTCACCCCAACCAAGCAGGCTTTATCCCAAAGATGTAGGGATGGTTCAACATACACAAATTGATAAATGTAATACACCATATAAATGGTTTGAAGGACAAAAATCACATGTTCATCTCAATAGATGCAGCAAAGGCATTTGACAAAATCCAACATCCCTTCATGGTAAAAGTATTTCAGAAACTGGGAATAGAAATAATAAATCTCAGCATAATAAAAGCTGCTTATGAGAAACCTACAGCCAACATAATACTTAATGGGGAAAAACTTGAAGCTTTTCCACTAAATTCAAGAACATGGCAAGGGTGGCCACTGTCCCCACTTCTACTTAATATCATACTGGAAGTCTTAGCTATAGCAATAAGGCAAGTGGCACTCATGAAAGGGATACAAATTGGAAGGGAAGAGATCAAATTATCATTATTTGCAGATGATATGATTCTATACATAACAGATCATAAAGACTCTACCCGCAAACTGTTAGAGCTGATAAACACTTTTAGTAATGTAGCAGGATACAAAATAAACACATAGAAATCAGTAGCTTTTCCATACACTAACAACAAACATGCAGAGGATGAAATCATTCAATAATGCCTCCCAAATTCAATAAATAAATGCCTCAAATAAATAAAATAATGAATAAAATAAATAAATAAATAAATAAATAAATAAATAAAGTACCTTGGAATAAACTTAACCAAGGAAGTGAAGGATCTCTGCAATGAGAACCTTAAAATGCTCAATCAAAAAACAAAAAATGCAGAAAAAAGCCGGTGTGGTGGCTCATGCCTTTAATCCCAGCACTCAGGAGGCAGAGGTAGGAGGATCACCATGAGTTCAAGACCATCCTGAGACTACATAGTAAATTCCAGGTCAGCCTGGTCTAGAGTAAGACCCTATCTCGAAAAACCAAAAAAAAAAAAAAAAAAGAAAGAAAGAAAGAGAGAGAGAGAGAGAGAAAGAAAGGAAAAGGAAAAGAAAAGAAAAGAAAAGAAAGAAAAGAAAAGAAAAGAAAGAAGTTGCAGAAGACACAAGGAAATAGAAAGATACCCCATGTTCTTGGATTGGAAGAATCAATATTGTGAAAATTTCAATCTTACCAAAAGCAATCTATACATTTAATGCAATTCCCATAAAAATTCCAATGGCATTCTTCATAGAAATAGAAAAAACAATACTAAAATTCATCTAGAAGCACCAAAAGCCTTGAATAGCCAAAACAATTTTGAGCAACAAAAATCAGGCTGGTAGTATCACCATACCCAATTTTAAGTTATATTACAAAGCCATAGTAACAAAAACAGCATGGTACTGGCACAAAGACAGACATGTAGATCAATGAAACAGAATAGAATACCCAAATATTAATCCAGGCAGCTACAGCCACCTGATTTTTGACAAAAATGCCCAAAAAAAGTTCGTCGGAGAAAAGATAGCCTCTTCAACAAATGGTGTTGGTAAAACTGGATATCTAAATGTAGAAGGATGAAAATAGATCCTTGTAACTCTCCATGTATAAGAATCAAGTCCAAGTGGATCAGGGACCTTAATATTAGACCTGAAACTCTGAAACTGCTATAGGAAAAGGTAGGGGAAACCCTTCAACATATTGGTATACACAATGACTTTCTGAATATAACCCCAATTGCTCAGGAAATAAAACCACTAATCAACCACTGGGATCTCATTTAATTACAAAGCTTTTATACAGCAAAGGATACTGTGAAGAGAACAAAGAAACAACCTACAGAATGGGAGAAAATCTTTGCCAGCTATACATCTGACAGAGGATTAATATCCAGAATATACAAAGAACTCAAAACACAGAACAATAAGAAATCAACAACCCAGTTTAAAAAAAAATGGTCTATGGAACTAAATAGAGAGTTCTCAGAAGAAGAACATCTAAAAAAAAAAAGTGTTCTACATCCTTAGCTTTCAGGGAAATGCAAATTAAAACTACTTTGAGATTCCATCTTACTCCTGTCAGAATGGCTACCATCAAGAAAACAAATGACAATAAGTGTTGGCAAGGATGCAGAAAAAGATGAACCATTCTACACTGTTGACAGGAATGTAATCTAGTCCAGCCATTGTGGAAATCAGTGTGAAGGTCCTTGAGATAGCTAAAAATAGATTTCCAATATGATCCAGCTTTGGCACTCCTAGGCATATATCCAAATGACTGTCTTAATATCTTAGAGATACTTGCACAACCATGTTTATTGCTGTTCTATTCATAATAGCTAGGAAATGGAACCAGCTTAGATGTCCCTCCACAGGTGAATGGATAATAATGATGCAGCCCATTTACACAATGGAGTTCTATTCAGCGGGAAAGAAAAATGAAATTATGAAATTTTCTGGGAAATAGATGATCTGGAAAGGATTATATTAAGTGAGGTAACCCAGGCTCAGAAAGCCAAGTGTCACATGTTCTCTCTCATATGTGAATTCTAGTTATAAATGTATAGACTTGTGTGTGAACTGGAACCAAAAATTGGTAGGAAAGGCCAGTAAGCTAGAAAAAGGTAATAAGGGAGGGAGGAGAGGGAAAGACTTAAGGGGATGGTATTGTATATATGAAAGTTAAAGAACAGATTACAGGCAAGGGAAAGGCCTAAGTGAAGCCAGGGGAAGAGAATGTGTAAAAGAAGGGGGGGGGAGGGTCAACCAAAATTCAAGATATTTTTAATAAGACTTATGTAAACCTACTTTTTTAAATAATGGCCTATCCAGAAGCTATAGATAATTCCTAGAAAATTTTCAGTGCCAGGGATGGAATTCCTTCCAGTGAGCTATTGGTCAGGGAGGTCCCTGTTGCCTCCAAAGCATTACAGGCCATTGCCAAGGCCCTTGGTTTCCCTTGAGACCTCACTTCTTGCCTGAGTGGCAAGGTCACTGAGAAATCAAGCTGGTGCTGAGCAGAAAACCTTTTCCCTATAGACCAGCCAACTGAAGGCTGGAAAAAGCTGCACTGCATGCAGCCCTATGGGAGACAGAAGTCATCAACAGTGAAAACAGTGGACACTGGAAGCCTCAAGTTTGACCAGACAGGCCAAATGACCAAATGAGTGCTATAGTGGTATGTCTGCTCTAGGGGAAACCAACTGCTCTCTAATTGGACTGAAGTCTCACTCTATGGGTGGAAATACATGCGTGGTTCTGAAAACCGAATCAGAAGCCTATGGCAGGGGAGGTCATGAGCCTTAGGAGTATAAAGCCTGCTCTTGTCTGGCTAAATGTATATATTATTCTCACCAAACTGCCCTGAAAGCACTACACTTAATGTTCATATTCATATATTAATGCTACTCTTACTTCTGGTTAGAGAAGCTTCTCTTTTCAGATGGCAATGACCACTGGAATGACCCAAAAGGCAACATAGTGCTGAGAAGAAGGGACGGAGGAGTGTCCAGCACTGAAACATCTTTATCACACTCTCCAAGGCTTGGGGTTCATTGCAGAAGAGGTGGCAGAAAGAATGTAAGAGCCAAAGGAAGGTAACAACTCCTTACAATGCAACTGTCCAGCCAGAAATTGGCCTTGATATCCATGACCTCACAGTGCCTAGAAATACCTTCACAAGATCCCTATAATAGGAGAAAAAGATGATGACATCAAATTAAGAAAGACTAATGGAGAGAGGGTGGGGATATGATGGTGAGTGGAGTTCTGAAGGGGAATGGGGGAGGGAAGGTAAATATCAGGGTTTATTGTCTATAAGTATAGAAGTTGTCAGTAAAAAAAGAAAAAAAATAGAATTAATCAAAGTTGGCCCTTTGAAAAGATTAACAAAATTGACCAACCACTAGCCAAAATAACCAAAGAAAAAGAGAGAAAACCCACCTTAACAAAATTAGCAGTAAAGGGGAAGTAGTTAAAATGGACTCCAACAAAATCCAGAAAATAATCAGGAAATACCTTGAAATTTATATTACAAAAGTTGGAAAAATATAGAAGAAATGGATACATTGCAAGATGACTTGAAAAAATTGAAAATAGAAACAATCTAACCAGACTTAATAACAAGTAATGAGATTGAAAAATAATTATATCTCCGTACAAAAAGATGCTCAGTGAGTGATGAATTAATTTACTGAAAACTTATACCAAACTCAGAAGGAAGATCTAATGATACAGGAAGCTAAGGCACACAGAACTGACACCAGAGACTGATTGGAGAATCTGTTTATTTTTATGCTTTTGTGGGCCCAGGGGAATCTCTTCCAAAGACTGGACCCTGAGCTCTGATGGCTTAGAGTTTATATAGCTTATCTTGAGTTATGTATTATTGTTAGTTCTCTGAGCTCAGAGCCCTAACCTGATGCCAGAGACTTTGAATATGCAGTGGGCAATTTTACAGAAACAGAAAAATAATAGTTAACTAGTGGGCAGATGTGTGCAGCTGCACTATGGAGATAAAAATAAGCATAAGATGAGCTAGAGAGATGGCTTAGTGGCTAAGGCATATGCTTGCAAAGCCTAAGGACCCCAGTTTGATTCTCCAGGTCCCACGTAAGTCAGATGCACATGGTGGCACATGCATCTGGAGTCATTTGCAGTGGCTAGAGGCCCTGGCAAGCCTATTATCACTCTCTCTCATCCTCTCTCTCTGTATCTAATAAATAAATAAAATAAAATAAATCTTTAAAAAAAATTTTTAAAGACTTTTTAAATGCATAAAATAATTTACAGTAGTGGTATAATACAGATCATGGCCTTGAAACATTATAAAAAGTTCAGTGTCAACAAAAAAGAATATGCAGTATAGGACATAAATTTGGGGAAAGGGCTTATAAATTTCCTTACTCAATTTCCAGGATATGGTTAGAATGTAGCCAGTCCCTTTGACAGAAATAATGTTTCCCACGATATCACATGAACTCCCTCTATCCCACTTCCTGATAGAGTCTTTATTCCCCTTTATAACCTCATGAGGCAAGTCTCCAGCGTCCATATTCTTCTTGGCCTTCTTGTCTTCTAAACTCTCACCAAAATGATCCAATAAGCTCTAATTAATGCATCTTAAGGCTTCTCTAATCCAAAATTCCAAATTCTGCCTCATTCCTTCCACACACCAGTTAGCAAAAGTCTATGAGTCATGTATAATGGTCATATTTATTACAGTAATAGCTTAATTCCTCTTTACTAATTTTCTGTATTAGTTACTTTCACTTTTCTGGGACTAAATTCCCAATCAGAAGTAATTTAGCTTTTTCAGAAGGGGAAGTTTTATCTTGGAGGGGGAGAAAGGGAAGGCTACAGTGGGAATCCAGTGCAACAATGTCATACCAGCATACAAGAAGCAGAGGGAGAGAACAACAAGTGGGGCTATGTTATTAAACCTCAAGAACCCACCTTCAGTGACCCATGTCCACCAGAAAGGCTTGACTTTTTAAAGGTTCCAGAACCCTCTCAAAAAGGCTATAGAACAAGTGTTCAAAGACATGAGCCAATGGGGGACCTCTTATGTTCCAATAACAGCAGTCAGAGAGACCCCTCTGTACTCCCAAACCATAAGGCTATTGGAAAGGATCTTGGTTGACCACCACAACTAGATTGTAAGACCCTGTTCTGAAGACCCCATATACTTTGGCTTCAGGACACTAAGAAATCAACTTGGAACTAAACTGGAAGCATCCTCTTTGCTGGCTAGTTGTCATAATGCTGGAAGGTGCTATGCAGGCTGCTAGGGGAGAAAAGTCATGAATACTCTTACTCAGCAGTGGACCCTAAGAGCTGCACAACCAACCAGCAAGGCAAGATGTGACCACTGGTGCAATAATAGCATGATTGCTATGGGGATTCTCAAAAGCTCTCTCATTAGATTTGAGCCCTGCTCCACAGGAGAAAATTCATGCCTGATGATAGAATCCTAGTCAAAAGTTTATGGCTTAGGAGGTCATAGGTCTTAGGAGAGAAAATACTACTGTTTTTTATCTAACTGGGTATGTTGTGTCCCTTGAGTTGCCCTCTACTTATTTACAACTATCTGCATAAATGAGTGTCATGCTCACTTTGGTCAAAGAAGTCTCTTTTTGCAGTTAGCTGTAACTAATGGGAAGATTCGGAACTCTTCAAAGTGCTAAAGATAAGTGAGTATTAAGTGTTCAGCACTAAATGAGACACCTGTATCACTCCCAACAATGCTCATGAAACATGGTGGGAAAGGGGGTGGAAAACTATAAGCACCAAATGATGGAAAGGAGTGCTTTAGAATGCTGTCTTCTCAACATGACTTGGCCACTGCATTCATGACTCACTGCAACTCTGATGACCTCTACAATATTGGGCCTATTACTATTCTGTTATAAATGGTAGAGGAGAACATGAGACCTCCACCCTTCTCCATGGAGTTATTGGAAATTAATGGTTACTAAGGAATCTGGAGACCTTTTCTTCAGTGGTATAGCCCCTGGTAAATTTTATGTGCTGTGGTAAATAATCTCCTACTGATACTAATGCAAGCAATCTTAATTAAACTCAGTGGATCACATGCAAAGATGAGAAAAGAAAAAAAAAATCAAACCAGAATGAGGGATGAATTGGGAAGAAGAAGGGGTCCAGGGGATGGAAAAATGGCTCAGTGGTTAAAGGCACTTGCTTGCAAAGCCTGAAAGCCAGGGTTCAATTCCCTAGTAACCACATAAATCCAGATACAGAAATTGATGCATGTGTCTGGAGTTTCCATGCGGTGGCAAGTTGCCCTGGCATGCTCATACTCACTCTTTTATTTTTTATTTTTTATTTTTTATTTGAGAGAGACACAGAAAGAGAGAGAAAGAGAGAGAGAGAAAGGAAGAGGCAGAGAGAGAATGGACAGCACGCCAGGGCCTTTTCAGGCACTGTGAACGAACTCCAGACACATGTGCCCCCTTGTGCACATGTGCGACATTGCATACTTGCATCACTTTTTTATTTGGCTAAATGTGGGACCTGGAGGTTTGAATAAGTGTTCTTAGGCTTCACAGGCAGGCACCTTAACTGCCAAGCCATCTCTCTAGCCCTCATACTCACTCTTATCTGTCTGACTCTTTCTGTGTCTTTCTCAGCTGAATGAATGAATGAATAAATATAAATAAATAAATAAATAAATAAATAAATAAATACTTGAATTTTAAAAGAGAAAAGAAAGGGTTTAGTAGAACATAAGCATAAGGATAATGGGAAGAAGGACAGGGGAAGGTATTGGAATGGTTACATTCCAAGTAATATATGTGTGTGTGTGTGTGTGTGTGTGTGTGTGTGTGTGTGTGTGGTAAGTACATACAAGACCTGCTATCTGATACTTTCATCTTCACAATGGTAAAGAAAATGGAAATTGATCATCATGCCAACTGAAGTGCTCCTTCCAAGATGAAGAGAGAAGCTGTGGGGACCAGGCACTGGATTTTGCCGGAAAATAATAGCTGGTGGTGCCTGGAGCTATAAACCACTTCACTATCAGGGTCAGTCCACCAGCACAGATAGAAGGAAGGGAAAGCTCAACAGACATTCTACCAGTGCCTACAATAAATGGGTTGTCTTACATGTGAGAGAGAAATGTGCTGAGAGTAGTTACCTCCAAATTAAAGATAACATTTGTATTCCATTTTTATGTCAAGTATTCTGTTATCTTCTGAAAGACCTTGCATGACTTTTAACTCACAGAGTCCTATTTAACCCTGTTTTAGAGGAGAAACTTTGAGAATTACTCCAGAGTACATGGGAGTATTGCTACTTTAGTTAAATTGAGCTCTGTTAAAATAAAGAAATTCAGGCTGGAGAGATGGCTTAGCGGTTAAGGTGCCTGCCTCCTAAGCCTAAGAACGCTAGTTCCAATCTCCAGGTCCCACGTTTAGCCAGATGCAAAGTGACACAAGGGCACAATGCTGCACTTGACCACTGGATTTCGTTCGCAGCAGCTGAGAGACTGCTGGCGTGCCCATCTCTATCTGTCTTCCTCTCCCTCTCCCTCTCCCTGTCTCTGTCTCTCTCCAAATAATAATAAAATAATAATAATAATAATAATAATAACAATAATAACAATAACAATAATAAAGAAATTCAATACCCTTCATGTCTCCTGA
Source organism: Orientallactaga sibirica (assembly GCA_036365145.1). Classification (NCBI taxonomy): domain Eukaryota; kingdom Metazoa; phylum Chordata; class Mammalia; order Rodentia; family Dipodidae; genus Orientallactaga; species Orientallactaga sibirica. Next base: position 35,108,944 of record JAEOAD010000015.1, on the reverse strand, counting down.
CTAAGACAGGTTATACGAATCTCTTGGGCTGAAGAGATAACTCAGTGGTTGAGGTGCTTGCTTGCAAAGTGGCCTGGGTTTGATTCCCCAGTACCTATGTATAGCCAGATGCACAAAGTGGTGCATGAATCTGGAGTTCATTTGCAGTAGCACACCTGCTCTCTCTCTCTCTCACTCTTTCCCTCTCTCTCTCTTTCTCCCTCTCTCTCACCCCTTCAGCTTGCAAATAAATAAAAAATCTGTTGATGCCACATGCTAATATTGTCTATGCCTTTCAAAAATAGTGAAACCAAAAAAAAAATGGTCAAACCTTATTCTTTTGTCTATTTAACTGTTATTGTTCAAGCCAGCAAATTTTTCTTTGTGAGCTTAGTTTTCCCACTAGCATTTTAAAATGATCCTGAAACTTAATATTCATTAAAAACATATATAGACTTTCTATATGATGGCCCACGTCCATATCCCAGATGAGGTAGGAGGATTTCCAAGAGGTCAAAGCCAACCTGAGGTACATAAGAGTGAATTCCAGGTCAGCCTGGTCTACAGTGAGTCCTTGCCTCAAAAAAAAAAAAAAAAAAAAAAAAAAAAAAAAAGAAAGAAAGAAAGAAAGAAAGAAAGAAAGGAGACAAAACAAAAACTCATATAAGGCTTATATTTTTAAAAAATGCAGAGATAAGCTGTATAAAGCAGCCACCCTTCTCAGATAATCATAGCTGTTAACATTGAAACTAATATTTCTTATAATTTTACAAGCCCCAAAAAATATGGAAGCATGAGACTCCAATAAATGTGGCAGCTACAAGAACCCAGAACTGTCTACTGAAATGTCAGCTTCTGGTACCCATCCACACACCACCATATGTATGAGATTTTACAAAGAGGTCATGTAAATGTTTGAATCATCACTGTTTTTAAAGCAGTGTTTATTCTATTATTAATTTATTGAGATGTCAATATTTTCATTCTTTTCATACACAAAGGTCGAAACCTCTAAACTGTGAGAAATGGATACAACACTCTACATGCAGCTATTTCCAGTACAATAGCTCACTGCACACCACCTATTATATGTCAGATGCACTAATTGCTTCCTTGAGTGTGTTTTACATAATGTGCTCTCTCCTAGAACAGCCATTCTTTAGTCAAATGCAGTGTGCACATGTGTTCTTTCTCTCTTAGCTTTTGGCAGCTTAATTGCAACATTGTCAAAAAGATCACAGCAAAAAATCTATTCATTTCTCATCATTCTCAACCAAATCTGTCTTGTCGTTATGGATTTTAATTTGTTAGGTGGAGAAAGAACCTGAAAAATATATTTGTATGATACATAAAATGTTTAGTCTCTGTTTTTATTAAAACCAGAAACAAAAGCACTTTGGATAGAATAAAACATTTAAACTCACACAAAGTAATACAATTTTGATGATTAATAAAACACTGTTCAATGAAATACAAACATACCTCCACCATGTCTATATTTATATATGCATATATATGTATGTGAAGGTATCTATATGTATTTCTTATTTTTTCAAAAATATTTTTCTATTAAATATACCTCTTCACATAAATTCAAGTTCTTAACTTATACTTATGTTTTATATTCTGTATTTATAAAATATATTAAACATCAGATAACTTTCAACCACACAGGGATTCCTTTCATTTATAATTATTTTATTGTCTTTTTAAATATTTATTTACTTGTTTGAGAGAGAGAGGCAGATAGAAATAGAGAGAACGGGCCTCCAGCCACTGCAAATGAACTCCAGACACATGTGCCACCTTGTGCATCTGAATTATGTGGGTCCTGGGGAACCCAACCATGGTCTTTTGACTTTGCAGGTAAGTACCTTAACCACTAAGCCATTTCTCCAGCTTTTATTGTATTGTCTTTAAATAGTAATTCCCAAGTCAATTGGATGGCTATAGCAACTATGGGAAGAGATTGCAACTCTTGGCAAAAATGAGAGATGAGGGCTGGAGAGATGGCTTAACGGTTAAGGCACCTGCCTCCTAAACCTAAGAATGCTGGTTCCAATCTCCAGCGGTTCCAATCTCCAGGTCCCTCGTTTAGCCAGATGCAAAGAGACGCAAGGGCGCAATGCAATGCCGCACTTGACCACAAGGGGGCGCACACATCTGGATTTCATTCGCAGCAGCTGAGAGGCTGCTGGTGCACCCATCTCTATCTGTCTTCCTCTCCCTCTCTCTCCAAAAAAAAGAGAGAGAGAGATGATACATCCATGTGGTCTGACTCCTACATCTCTCTTAGTCAATGGTTAAACAGTAACTAATATCAAAATACAACCTCAGACCATTCTAGCCAGAACTTGGAAATAGGAAATGAGGAAATAGGGTGGTTAAGGCATTTGCCTATGAAGCCTAAGGACCCCGGTTCAAGGCTTGATTCCCCAGGACCTATATAAGCCAAATGTGTCTGGAGTTTGTTTGCAGTGGCTAGAGACCCTGGCATGCCCATTCTCTCTCTCTCTCTCTTAAATAAATAAACTACTTTAAAAAAAGAAATAATAGAACTGAGAAATAATATTAAGCAAATGTATGGGCATTAAGGGGAATCCCAAAATAGACTTCAGGGTTAGTGTTGCCTTGGTCATCATGGCTTCCTTGTATTCTAAGAAATCTATTAGAAAACTAATCATTATTTATTCCTGGCAGAGAAGAATATAAGAAAATACAGTCTCAATGATTTCTGAAAATTTAGAATTTACACATTGGATCAAAAAATTGTAGTGTTTTATGATTTTAATTTTATTTAAATTACAGAAATTATCTGGGATTATTCCATTGACAGATTATGTGCTTTCTAACTTCATGACAAAAGACTTTGTTGTTGCTTTTGAGATAGGGTGACTCTAGCCCAGGCTGACCTGGAACTCACTCTGTAGCCTAGGCTGCCCTCCAACTCACATCAAGCCTCCTACCTTAGCCTCTTAAGTGCTGGGATAATACATGTGTCCCACAATGCCTGATTTAACAAAAGCTTTTTATGGGGTTCAAATAAGCCTTACCATTTACTGCCCATATTTTCTATAATTATTTTGACTGATTTTTTTAAGGTTTTTTTTATTTATTAGGGAGAAAGAGAGAGAATGGGTACTGCTGGGCCTCCAGCCACTGCAAACAAACTCCAGATGCATGTGCCATCTTGTGTATCTGGTTTATGTGGGTTCTGGGGAGTTGAATCTGGATCCTTAGGCTTCACAGGCAAGTACCTTAATCACTAATCCATCTCTCCAGCCCTGATTATTTTTAAAGTCTGAAGAAGTGTTCCAGTTTTTGCCTCTGAGCTCTGGGGCCAACAGTTGCCCGACCAGGAGGCCAGGGCCACAGGCTTATGGATTACCATGAGTTCAGTATCCAACCAATAATGTGGTGGGCTCTTGGAGCCTCTAGGAGGGTAAAGCAGATAGAATTCACCTTCAGGAAGTCTGCTAAGGACCTGGAACACAATTGTGCCACTGGCCCTGGCAGTGTGTTCTCTACTGGGAGTGAGAGACAAAGGGAAGATTCAAAGGAGACAGGCTGTCCAACAGCAGCCATCTAGATAGACCATAATGCTACGGATCGCAAGCTGCCACCCAAGCCCAGTGCAAACTAAAGTTCCCAGAAAAGCACTACAGCTACTTCCAACAAAGTTGGTCACAGACAGTTGCACTGTTGCAAGGTCAGAGTCATGTTACCATGGGCTACTTTTAACCTCTTAGTGGCCGTTTATTGCCCACATCTATGAACTAACATCTTGGTGATGATCAGTTGATCTGATGCTACCTTTCTGGAATATACTAACAGACCTCGAGCTTCCATTAACCCAAGGGCCAAGAATGTCATCAGACAGCATATAAAGCCTATAGAGGAGATTTGCTATAACACTTTGCTATATCCCATCTACCTGATGATCAGCCAATGTATTTGAAAAGTTCCTTGACTTGGAATTTTTTTTTTTGTTCTATAACTATCAAAGCTTCATGAAATTGTTAACATGTTGGAACATGGAATTGGGGTAACCTAACTCTGTGTTCCCAGGCCATTGTCACTCATAATTGGCTCCAGAGTAAACTATCTCTATTTCCTTTGAGGTGAGAGCTGTGTCTTTTGCACTGACACCAGAAAGTTCCACTTCCACCACAGCATAAGCTATATGGTCACTTCATGCCTGCTAAAGGCTCAGCAGGCCTGCTGCTCCCAGGGAAAGCCTGCCTGCTTCCAGGAGTATGTGAAGGAGACCCCCACCACTGCCTTGTTCTTGGAAGCCCAGCACTGAGCCTCCAGAATGGGACTGCTCTTTGGCCATCAGGAAGATTCAAGGTGGAGGCATCAATTGGCAGAGTGGAGAAAGTAGGGATAGGGAGGGTTAGGATAGCTAGGACTGCCATATATCTCAGGATGGGGTTCCCAGCGCCACCCTGTCTTTCCCTGGTGGTAGGGAAGGCATGAGGAAAGAAATTCACCCATGCTCTAACCAAATGCACGTGAAGGCTTTTGAGAGGACCACACCAGAATCTACATGCTTTATCTGAGGATTTCCACCCAAACTTCAAGCTTTTAAAAGTGCTGCGGACAGGGTAGTGTTCCTTTCGAAGAATGCTGTGTGATACTTCCTCTGCTAGGCCAGGTGAGAAATAAGATTGAGTAAGCCAGATGAATGAGCCCAACCCACAGCTATACAGCTATTACATCCTGTGGGAAGAAATCTCAGGGGCAAGCTAGGTTTTTTGTTCTTGTTTTGGGGTTTTTTTTTGTTTTGGGGTTTTTTTGTTTGTTTGTTTTTGTTTTTGTTTTTATGGCCTACATCTTGTTTACTCATAACCCAATCTGAGATATGGTGCTAGAAACTGTTTCAATCAATGTTTGTGATGGCAGGTTAAAAAAAAAAAAAGTGGGCTGGAGAGATGGCTTAGCAGTTAAGCACTTGCCTGCAAAACCAAAGGACCTCAGTTCGATTCCCCTGAATCCACTTAAGCCAGATGCACAAGATGGCGCATGCATCTGGAGTTCGTTTACAGTGGCTGGAGGCCCTGGCATGCCCATTCTCTCCCTCCCTCAAATAAATAAATAAGTGCAAATATTAAAAATATAAATAAAAGAAAGGTAGCTCTGGGAAGAGCTGCAGATCTGTTGTTCCTAGCTCATCCCATCACTTTCTGGGCCAATGTGATTTCAATTTATTTGCTCTGTTGAATAAGTGCACCTTGGGCCCCACTTTTGTTAGGATGCTAACTGCACTAGCTAAGTGTGGATGACATGTTTTTGTGCATTTTAACTTTTTTCTTAATATAAATATTGTGGTTTTGCATTTTTTGAATATTTTATTGATTGATTTATTTATGAGAGAGAGAGAGAGAGAGAGAGAATGGGTATGCCAGGGCCTGTAGCCACTGCCAATGAACTCCAGACACGTGCACCACCTTGTGCATCTGGCTTTATGTGGATACTGGGGAATCGAGCCCTGGTCCTTAGGCTTTGCAGGCAAATATCTCAACCATTTAGCAATCTCTCCAAGCCCTGGTTTTGTATTTTTTTAATCTAAGGCCCTCATTCCTACTCTGTGTTCTCAGGTACATGAACAATCTCAGGGATAAGTTGAGTCTGCACTGGGCTTTGTAAGGCTTCACTGAGAATCTGAGTTGGTGCTTGCTAGGTGGCCTAATTTTGTAAATATAATGTGTTGGTCTTAATGTTCTTTGGAGTTTTATTGTTTATAAAACTTCTTTTCGTATTGAGAAAAATAGTCAAAGCATTTTTGACAAAGGTTCTGCACCAGACAAAAAGGATCTGAAACATAAATTTAGGGCACCTCTTTTCAAAGTGAGGATAATAAACAACGTGTGTTTCTTGTGTGATGTTTTCCATTTCGAACAGCTGAGGTGCTTGCAATGGCTGTAGGAGTTCTAGGAAAAGTGCGAGGGGCAAGGAAAAGGGAAAGTTGCACACACAGTGACACTCTGGGAAAGTACTAGGAGCTGATAAAATGAGGCTCTTGAGCTGGGGGATGGAGGAGGGGGACAACAGGGAGAGAGAAAGAGGAGAGAGAGAGGAGAGAGAGAGAGCAAGGAAAGGTGAGTGTATAAAAGGATAATCAGATGAGAGGTAGGCAGAGACAAAGATAGATACAGTAAGAGATGGAAAACAGCATGCACCTTGGTTCAAAAAAAACCAAAAAACGGCCAGAAAAATGAGAAAGAATGGCATCTGGGGCTTTTATGCCCATGTCCATGACTCATAGCAGCTTGACCAGTTGAGGAGAGAAGCCTTGGGTGGTGTGGGCCTATTCATTGACAGGTGATATGGGAGAGAAGAGTAATGGGTAGAGCTCTGAGACTATGACAGACCCCAGAGACGGGTTTTTATATATTGAGGAAAATGGAGTCTTAAAGAGTCCCTATTTTGATTAAGAAAAGAATGGGCACTCATTCCAAGCCCCTGACAATGCATTGTCTATAAATCCATTCTTTGATGGGTGGGATGGAAGTCTTCTGAATCTCTTGTTTGGAGGTCAGCTTCCCTTCATGAATGCTGCATTTCTAGTAAACACACTAATTTCACCGATAAAAAGTGATGGCAATTTGGTAGTCAAATAGAGGTTACAGCATCTCTCTTTAGCATATCTTCTCTCCTTCCAGGGCTTCAGTATAGGATCACTGTTAATACAGAATATCTCCTCTTTCAGTAAGGCCCCAGCTTGGGATTACAGTCATGGTGGAAGCAAGAAAAACTTCTTTGTCATGTTCATTGACATTTTGGATTTTTCATTATAATTGCAATACAATTGTTATTGTATTCTAACTAATACTATGAGCTGAGCAAAGCTGATTTAGAAAGAAATAGACTATGTCTGAGATTCTCCAGGGAGGCAAGATGTGATTTATCCTCAGGCACTTTGCCAAAATTCTCATTCCATCATTTAGTGTGTGCCCCATAGTGAATAGAATCACAAGGAAATGAATCCTCTATCTAAAAGAACCAAGAGGTAACTTGATAAATTCACCCAAAACTACTTACATTTTCTGGAGCAACTTAGGTTTGTCACTGCCATCTTGGTCTGCACTTTCCTCACATCTCTTGTCTTGGTGCTCTCCAGTGAAAAAATTCAGACAAAACACAGAGATGGTAGTGGAGAAGAAAGGCAGAGTTCATTACAGAGCAAAAGAGTACATGCTCAAGTGATGATACAAGCAATGGCCAGAGACCAGTATTCCAACCTACATTTTAGTCAGGCTTTATATTATCTTTTCAAATCTCAAGCAGCTTTTCCTGAAGGGTTTTTTCTCCCATTTGGGTGATTTATAGACTTCTTTGGGTTATCTCCCATAGGACAGAGCAAAGATTCCTTTGTTCTTTAGCAGAGAAAGCCTCCTGCTATATAGTAACATTTTAGGGCCCCAGATCCAGATTTAGAGCATTATTCATTAATGGCCTTCCTGGAAGCTCAGCATATCACATCTCCTTGTGGGCTAGAGGTATGATTCAGGTCTCGTTCTGACCAGTAATTACTTCTCAGTAATTAAAAATTTTCAGTTTTATTTCTTTTATTTTGAAGGCTACCAAAGTCCAGTTTCAATGTCCTCCAAGCCTGCTAATATCTAACTAGCTATTTAGCAATCCCTGCTCAAGCACTGAGATTTATGATGGTTAATCTCAGTTAACAATTTAGAAGAATTTTAAATCACCACAGAAACAGATCTTTGAGCATTTCTATGAAGAATTTTCTAGATTAGGTTAATTGAGGTGAGAAGACCCATCTTAAATGTGGGCAGTCCCATTCCTTGAGTCAAGGTCTTGGGGTACATTAAAAAGAAAAAGCTAGCTGAGCACAGGTATTCATCTCTCTGTTTCCAAACTGACATTGTAAGTTGACTTGCTGCTTGAAGTCACCACACCTTCATTACTATTCTGGATTATACCCTCAAACTGTGAGCCAAAATAACTCTTCTTTCCTTAAGTTGCTTTTGTCAATTATTTTGTCATAACAATGAGTATAGTAGCTGATGCAAGACCCTGAAATCATGTAAGGCTTCTAGCTAATCTAGCTATTTCTAGTTATAATAGGACATATTTTTTTAGGGGGAGGGGTTCTGAGGTAGGGTTTCACTCTAGTCCAGGCTGACCTGGAATTTACTATGTAGTCTCAGGGTGGCCTCAAACTCACGGTGATCCTCCTACCTCTGCCTGCCAAGTGCTGGGATTAAAGGCATGCGCCACCACGCCCAGCTATAATAGTACATATCTTACACCTGCTGACTTTTAGGACCTGGAGGGTCAATCAAGGGGACCCAGATATAAGGAGTTAAACTCCCATAGGACCATTAGAGGATGAATAAACAGTAATTAAGAAGAGACAGGGGGCTGGAGAGATGGCTCAGTGGTTAAGCACTTGCCTGTGAAGCCTAAAGACCCCAGTTCGAGGCTCAATTCCCCAGGACCCATATAAGCCAGATGCACAAAGTGGCGCATGCATCTGGAGCTTGTTTGCAGTGGCTGGAGGCCCTGGTGTACCCATTCTCTCTCTATCTATCTACCTCTTTCTCTCTCTGTCACTCTCAAATAAATAAATAAACAAACAAAAAATTATAAAATAAAAAAAGAAGAGTCAGAATCAAGACAATTATTCACACAAGGCCCAAAGATTAATAGAATCAGCACTAAGGTTGCAATAAGTATAACTCATTTCCACCATGAGAATTCAGAGACAGATTCCAAAGCTGTTCACCCAAAAGCCTGAACCTAGGGTGGTAGATTAGGCACAGCAGAGAGACACTAACAGAATTATCTGGAATATACACACAACATTCAACCATGATAATGGCACATGTGCTCCCTGAGAAACTGTGAGGCTATCAGATGTGATTTGATTGTTTTGCATAGTTGCTTTTCTCATATTAAGACTTAGCTGTGTTGTTTAAGCGTACTTTGTAAGAATTTCAGTTTAACAAATGAAGATGTAAGGGTGATCTCGCTGCAACATCTGTCACTCCATTGATCCTCAGGGTTGACTTGGCTGATGTGGCTGGCTAGGCAAGTGTCCCTTCCTCCCTCACCACTCCATGTGTGTCCCTCCCAAAGCTGCTTGCTCAATCAAAGAGGACGACCTTCCCCAAACAGAGGAGGATCAGGCTTCTGTCAAGGGTATGTGAGTTGCTGCGCTCCCCTGCTAGAACCTCCAACTAGCTCCCAATATAACAAATGACACCTTACCATTCCATAGATGGAATAGAAATGAAGACTAGATGCCATCTAGCCTTACCATCACTTCGGGTCCAGTTATCTCGGCATAGACAAATTAGCAGTGTGACTTAGAATTTTTACTTACCACCCCTGAATCCAAGAAAATCCTAGAATACATTTTTCAATCTATTCTGGGAATGACTACGGTCAAGTGTAATGCCACAGAGCCATTGTGTGGCACTAAGTTCTGCCCAACATGTTCTCAGCCTCTTGACCCCCTAGTAGCTAACAATTTTGAAAGATTAAAGATAGTAATGTTTAGACACAAATCAGGAGATCTATCCTAGGCACCCAACATCAGTGAGATACAATAAATCCACATAGCTATATAGTTACTAGGAAGATATCTGATTTAAACCAACTTTGGTTGGAGTCATTCATACATATTTATCCCAGACTTGACAATATCAATGCTGATAGTTATGATTACTTTTTCTAACTGTTGGAAAAGAAGTACTGAGAAGGGAAGGATTAACATATCTCTGCAAGGCTGTATTTGTCTCCTCCTTTGAAAACTTCTTTTTGGGTACCCTTTGATGTCTACTTGGATTAATAGACTATTGGAAAACATACCATCTGGTATCAGGCTTCAGATGAAGGACCCACCTCTGGTCTCATTTATGGACTGCACAAAGTACAGAGACCCAGATTCCTGGGGATTATTAATAACAGCACAGAGCAGTGGATTGGGAAATCTGGACAATAGTCTTACAAAGCCACTTGCCAACACCTATCTACTCAGCATGTGCTGCCCTACTAAGAAGGCACAGTCAAACATGTTTAGTTGCCTTTCTGCCTTGGCTAAGTTCCCAAATGCAAGCTAAGGCTATCAATTCAGCCAATGGTGCTGAGGTTGTGGGGTCAGAGAAATGAAAGGGGTCTCCTGTAATGGCTTTTAGGGAGATAGCATATCCTTTGTCAGTTAGGAAATTTAAATCTTCTTCTATGTGATTCTAGGTCTCCTTTAAAGAAGGAGAAAAAAATAGGGTGTTCATATTCATATTGTAAAACAATTCCATTTTCTAAAATTAATTCACAAAAAGTCCCTAGTTATGGCCTGTTCAAAAATATAGCAACTGGCCCTAAAACTCTAGGGAGGAATAATCCAGATGAGTAATTTTTCCAACTTTCCAATTTTGTGAATCAGCCCATTCAAAGGCAAAAAGAAATTGAAAGTCAGAAGAAGCTAAGATACAAAAGAAGGAACTGTTATGATCCAGGACTATGAGCCATTGGGACTAGAAGGTATTGAGGTTGATAAAGCATAAAGGTTATGAACCACAAGATGTATGAGAATAATTGCATATAGCATGAAGGCTTTGTACATTCCAGTAGTCTCCATTAGGCTTTTTAAACTGCCAGTCTGGGGTATTATATGGTGTTTGACAGGAAGTTAAAAGATCATAATGGAAGAACCTTACTGATTAAGGACTGAAGTTTCACCTAAGCTTCAGGAAAAAGGAAATATGAGAGTCATTAAATATGCCTATAGTTGGGGAGGCACTGACTGCCACATTCAGTATGTCTGTGATCCATGATGGGAGAAGTTCAGAGAGGCCTAAGCGTTCCAATTCATTATCCCCCTGTTCAGGAGAGGTGATCATTGTCATTCCTGCAGGATTATTTATGATAAAGAAGACAATTTGGGCTCACATTTTTGTTGATGTACTTTTATCTTAAAAAGGGAGTACACATTTAGAGTACAAATTATTTTTTAGATGAAAGGGTTAAAAAATCAAATTATTCCATAGACAACATAGAAGTGGATAAATGTCAGGTCATGAGGAGTGTCCCACTGGTGCCAATAACCTGACTAGAGTTGGAGACAATTATCTGGAATATGAAGAAAAAAAGGAGCAAAAGATACTGCTATGCAGATGAATTTATGATCCTACTTGCAACTTTGAAATTATCCAAGGCTCCCTCTTATTAATGGTGATAGTTAAGTCAGAAGCCAACTACAGCTGCAGACTTCCTCATTCCAGGAATATTTGAGTGGTATGAGGGTCCCTTGATCCTTAGTGAAATAAGCTTTCTGGTTTCCCGTTTTTTCCTATGTATGGTAAGACTCTTAGAACACCTAAGTCTGCTGAAAGCATGGCATTTATGTATCAGCCCATTTCCTCCAGGAGAACCAGGGAGATTGCTCAGTATAGCTGAGAGATGTCCGTGCATTTTGTTTCCTCTCTAGCTTTAGACTTTCATCACCTTGTCTCCTCCTCAAGATCCCACTTATCTAACAGAGAATTTGCTATACTTATTGGACTATCAATAGGAGTCTTAGGTCCCAATGACATTTTTCTGCTATCAGGAGCATATCGACACTAGAATCTGTCCCAAAGAAGGATTTTACCTTCACAGGAGGAAATATCACTTCAATATATTTTTGTATGGCCTCCTTAAGGCATCCTGAAAAATAAGTAGGGTTTTCACTGGCTCCTGGTCAGTAGTCACCACAAGGAATTGTGGAGAAGGTGTGTTTTCTAATTGACAGTAAAGAAAAATTATGGCAATCCACTTTTACTCTGTAACCATCTTGGAAGGAACGAAGGCATTCGGAAGAGGAGACACCTGTGCTTCTCCCTTTGGCTATCAGACTATAGAAACAATACCCCCAAGAAATTGAAGTTGCCTCAAGAATTTCATGCTAGGAGAAGAGAACAACTGATGTCTAGTGCCACCCCAAGGGGCACTTGTCTCCTGGAAAGAGATTTAAGAATTCTGACTACTTTGTCACACCACCTAGCAAGAGAGATGATCCAAGACAATGATGAGTTACTGATGGACAGGACCACACCCTGACCAAGACAACCTAACTAAGCATACTTCCTGTCCTCAAATTTAAACTTAAATTTCATGTCAGGACCTTGAAGATGGTCTTGAGACCTGTTTATTTGAAAGTCTGATCTTTGGTAAATTTCTACCTGATTGTTAAATCTCAGGCTTTGCCTAACTTTTAGGATGGGGTTCCTTTAGATCTGTTTGGGTCCAATAACCAGTCTGATGCCTGCTGTTTAGTAACTGGCTTTGCAGAGATTTCTAAGCTATTTGAGTTTTGTTGAATTATTGTGGTTTTAGGTTGTTTGTGTGACAGGTCTTGTGAACTCTTTTGAACAAATTCAGAGTTCTATTGAACTATTTGGGGAACTAACGAATGATAGGGAAGATTGAAATGTGTTTGCCCTTGATGCTCCACTGGGCCATTGGAATTCTGTAGAACTATTTTATTTTATTTTTTGTAGAACTGTTTTTGAGACAGAAACAAAGGTGTTGACATGATCTCTATTGGTATTCATATAATAATGGAAAATAGTAAGTTTGTACTAGCTTTGTGCTCCTGAGGGAGAATTCTAGTTGACTATTTTTAATTCTCTGGCTGTTTATTCTTCTTTTAATGTGTGAGCACTTAATCACTCTGTTTAGCATACTAATATAAGATGTGTGTGTGTGTTTGTGGTATGAATATTTGGGGAACAATTTTTGGACTACACTAATATAGGAGTTGTTGCCTATGTTTTTCTCTCTCTTCTTTTGAAAACATGTGTATATAAAATACAGAAATATAATAGTTACATAAAATTCTTCTTATCCCAGACATTACTTCAATCAGGTCTTATTAAAATTTTAATTAATTGAAATGTTAATTTTGAGCTTCCTTCTGGGTGGAATGGTTTGGGTCTGGCATTTTCAAAGGTTAATTCTGGAAACTGAGGCTAGGGAAAAGATCATATTATAAGATTTGCAAGTGAGATAACTAAGAATTTTACACATAGTTGTTTAATTATTAAAATTTTTGTTAAATGTTCAGAAAAATTCTAAATGACTTTTTGTTAGGCAAACTTAAAATATAAATTTGAGATTAATTTTAGGAATGGCCTGAGTCTAGAGTTATATTTTCATAATTTCTGGGTTTTACAAAATATGTAGAATGTACAAAATATGTGTATATTTTGTCAATGTTGAGATGGACTAATTTTACTATTTGAATATTTGCTAAAATTAGATATTTTAATATGTAATTTGATGTGTATATATATATAGTACATTGTAAAATTACCAAGACCTTATGTTTTATTCAGATAATTGCTTATGTTTTTTTACTGATTTTTTTCAGGCTTTTGACTACTTAGGAAACTATCTTAACAAAGTCAAGATTCATATAAATATCTGTTTTTGTTAGTCTTTTCAGTGACCACTTTATAAGTGGTGACTATTTTTTAATGATTTTAATACTTGTTATCCTGCTTGTCTGCAACTAGAAATATGTAGAGCTGAATGTCTAAACTTTATACATTATGCAAAAGATTATAGCATTAAGGACATGAAGACTAATAAGTTCTCTCCTTTATACAAAATGCATTATGATCAATGAATTTTTAAAACCTGCCATTTGGATAGTCCTCCTACTTTGAAACCTTTGCCTATTTCAGTTTACTTTGACAAAATCAATCTTTATTATTTCATATGTGTTAGATGCATATGCAGTCTGTGCTAGTGGCTGGGTACTTAGATGACTACACTATTACTCATAAGGTAGACACTTCAGGATACATATGTACATCAAAAATGAAACTCTTTGTAATCACTAGCACTGTTCTTTAAACTTGTAAGAGGTCCAATGGTTTTATGTGATCAGTGCCATAGGATTATCCTGTTGAGTCAAAGAGCTTAAATTTTGTTTCAAAAGTAGAAGCTGAATTAAATTTATAAAGAACTTCTGTGTCCTTTTTATGATAAATATATTTACTTCCTCTTGTATTATATAAGCTTTCTAAGATGCAAAGCTTAAGAGAACACTTTCCAAGCCTGTGTCTTCCAAACTAGAAACCTTAGTGATTCTAACCATTCCTAGGCCTGTATTCATGTGTTCTTGTGTCATGATTATTCTCTTTGAGCATGGATAATTTACATGCCCTCATACTCAAAGCAGTGCCTCCTAATAATTAAAAGATATTGGATATTGACACCCTAAGGAATATATCTGTAAACAAGCACTAAATTTTCAAACTAATTTTCTTCAAAGATTTGCTTTTGTTATTTGTGCTTTTGTAAAGCTTTATAACTATTGTCTGTTAACATTTTATGGAAGTAAAACTTCTGACAAAAGAATATGAGTAATATTTTTGAGATGCTAGGACATTACACACAAAACAGAAAGAACTATAATTCCAGATTGGACTCTAAGTAGGCCTGGCCTAAAAGCTACTCCTACTATACCTCTTAGTTATTTAAAAATGTTTATAGAGGGTTTTAATGGAGCTAACTCCAACAGTGACCTATCTCATCACAACAATGAGGAATAGTTGACATCTCACCATTAGATTGTTTGTTAGCAATGACATCAAAGGATATTGTTCAGGAACAAGGGGGAAAATCTCAGAATCCCAATAAAATTTATACTAGGTACCCTGGCACTTGCCCATAATCCCAGCACTTGGAAGGTTAAAGCAGGTAAATGGTAAATTTGAGGCCAGTCTAGGCTTCATAGTAAGATCCTGTTTCAAGGTCAAAAACAAAAATAGAGTCATTGGTGTCAATGCTTCCCAAAGCAACTAAAGCTAAGAAGTTATGGAGAGATGGTTCTTATACATGTACCTGACACTAACTGAATGTTTTCAAGCCTTGTCTCCAAGTTGTATTGTTTGTTATATTTGTTTCAGGTACAACCAACCATATTTCATGCTGGAACTGTTCCCACCCCTTTGACCATCAGACTATTCAAACACTTATCTCCAAGTAATTAGAATTTCCCCCAGGAATATCTTGCTGGAAGAATGAAAACTACTGCCTGCTGCAAACCAGAGGAGAAACTTATTTCCTAGAAAAATATTCTTTACAGTGCTGACAACTTGTTAGGCCACCTTGCAGGCACAAGTAAGTGGAGCCAATACAATTATATCTTATTGCTGTTACAAAGAAAGGAAGAAAGAAAGAAAGAAAGAAAGAAAGAAAGAAAGAAAGAAAGAAAGAAAGAAAGAAAGAAAGATTGATTCTGACAAAAGAAGGGTTTATTTTGATTTACAGTTGGAGGACAAACTCCCTCACAGACATACCCAAAGATTTCTTTGCAGAGTGATTCTAAACCTCATCAACTGACACTAAAGATTCACTATCACTACTGGTCAGTGATGGATGGGACCATACCTTCCACCAGGATTGCTCAGTTATGCATGCTTCTTACCCTCTATTTAAATCTAAACCTGCCAGACGTGGTGGCGCATGCCTTTAATCCAAGCATTCAGGGAGGCAGAGGTAGTAGGATTGCCGAGAGTTCAAGGCCACCCTAAGAATACAGAGTGAATTCCAGGTCAGCCTGGGCTAGAGCAAGACCCTACCTCAAAAAAAAAAAAAAAAAATCTAAACCTAGTTTGTCAGAACCCTGAATGGGCTGGGGCCACTGGGCCTCTTTATCTGTACCTCTTTCCAATATGGTCATATTGAATAAATCTTCTTTCTCTGTTTTGCACTCTTACTTATCCATGTAATTGGCCCATTGAAGATTGGTGGCTAGGCACAGCTTGTTAAGGCTTCCAGGGCCCTGGCTCTGGCACTAATATACCTGGTAAAGTACTAAGGAAGCTTGGAATCAGACATAGCATACCTGTCTGATTCTGGAAATGTCTTACCTGATGGTGATAGAGATTGAGAGAAAATTAGCCTTCTTCTGCAGGTAGTTAGCTAAGGACTCAATCCCAATAGAACACAGACATCAGCTTGCAGTAGTGACACTAAAAGGAAATTCTCGTCAGACCCTAAATTTGATGCATCAAAATGGCTGCTACAATAGTTACATTTACATTGCTGGGACAAAAACACCTGACCAAAAGCAGCTGGTGGGAGGAAAGGGTTTATTTTACTCACAGTCTTGAGAATTTTCAGCACAGCCGAGAAATGACAGTAGAACAGAGGCTAGAACATCACTTCTTGTCACAGCAGCTGGCAAAAAAACAGCAAGAGAATGAGATGAACTCTGGCAAGGGGGAAGCTAGACTATAAAGCCCCAAAGCTTGCTCCCAGCAGCATACCTCCTCCAGCAAGGTTTCACATCCCAAATTTGCACCAGCTGGGGACCAAACACTCAAAACATAGGAATTTATTGGGGACATATGATTCAAACCACCACAATGGCAATCAGAAGTAGCCCAGTCTTACTTCTTTTGAGGGCTTTTTCCCCCATCATTGGGCCCATTCTGAGTCCATGCTCTCCTCCTTGACCCACTAACAAGTTAACCAATACTTTTAAACTTAACCATTAAAGCTCATCCCAACTCAATGTCTGATTAACATCCTCAAGGTTATATGAAACCCCAATCCAGGCCACTATGTGGATTATCTGCTAGGGACCCCACTTAACTTGGGAGCTTTCTTCTTTATTTTTTCCTAAAATAATTGTTGTTTAATTTGTCCTTGTGCCATGGTCAATTCTTTGCAATTCACAAGACAAAGAACTCAGAGCTATGGGTTTGAGAGTCTCTATTGCTTTCAAAACAGGTAACAATGGGAACTAAATTCCACATACATTCTTTCATAGTTTTTTTTTTTTTCTCTGTTACTGGTATGGCTTCCTTCCTAGAAATGATGATATGTATTTCCCTCCTAGAAGGATCAGAAGAAATCAGGAGGAACACCCTCCTTCCCTACACACACACACACACACACACACAACACACACAGGGCCACCAATTCCGGACACAATGTATCTGATGTTAATGGAAGCAAGGGAATCTCAAGGATGCTCAAGATGACCCAGTTGGTTATATCATGTAAAAGAAATGACTTAAAATCAGAGGGATCCATCATGTGGGGTCTATTATTAGCTGTTCAACCCTATATAAAACACAAAATGGTCTAACTGTGTGGCAATAGGGAGAGTCCTTCAGCAGTGAAGCGGGAAGTTCATAAGTTAGTAAAAACAATCTTACCAAACTAAGCTTGAAAAAACTCAAATAAAGAAAAACATTTGAGTAGGGAGTGGTGGCACATGCCTTTAATCCCAGCACTCAGAAGGCAGAGGTAGGAGAGTCGCCATGAGTTCAAGGCCGCCCTGAGACTACATAGTGAATTCCAGGTCAGCCTGAGCTAGAGTGAAACCCTACCCTGAAAAAAAAAAATGGGTTCCCCAACATAAGGTCACTTTTTTTTGTGGGGATGTCTTTGAGGTCAAAGTGAATAGCCAGCAATGCACTAACCTGTAAGTATGAAAAGGAAAAATAGATTATCCTACTCAAGGAAATAAATGTGAGTAAAGCAGCATTCAGTCCTTCAACTGGGACTGATACTGACAATGAAAGTAATGTAGGATGGGCTGGAGAGATGGCATAACAGTTAAGGCACTTGCCTGTGAAACCCAAGGACCCAGGTTCGATTCCCTCCCCAGTACCCACATAAGCCAGATGTACAAGGGGGCATATGCAACTGGAGTTCATTTGCAGTGGCTGGAGGCCATGGCATGCCCATTCTCTCTATATATCTATCTGCCTCTCTCTCTCTCAAATAAATAAATTAAATGTTTCTTAAAAAATAAAAAATAAAAATGTAGAAGATACCTAAGTGATGGATGTTCAGAAAAGAACATGAACATAGCCACCTCTGCCAGAAAGAGTATCTGAGATAGGCTAGCACAGATGAGCAGGTGGGTCACTCGAGCAGGCCTTGAGGTTTTATATTTACTATTTGCTCTCTGCTTCCTGACCATGGAGACAATGACATAACCAACTGGCCTCTCACTCATGCTGCTGCTGCTCTGCCTTTCCTACCTTGATCAAATTGCCCCTCAAAACTGTAAGCTGTTATATCCATGGACTTCTAATCTTCCCTACCTGGTTTCTTGAGCTGGCCCTCTAACTCCCACACCCACCTGGGTGATGTAGTCATTACTGTTCTCACACCCTCAGGAAACACAGCCCTGGTCTCAATGTCATGGAAGGAAGGAAGGCACCAAGACCAGAAATCATGGCTCAGCTGTGTTCAACACAGTCGAGTGTGGTTGTAATAAATGAATTCTAGGTCTCAAAAAAAAACACACACACAACTGTAAGCTGAATTAAACCTTCACCTTCCATAAGCTGCATTTGGTCAGGTATTTTGTCCCAGGAATGAGAAAATAAGTGATATGCAAACCATCTCCAGAGCCTCATTCTAATGTTGCTTAAAGAGAGAAAAGGAAAATAATGTTTCTTTGCAACTTTTTGGGATATAGCTTAAAAGCCACCAAAATGGTACACGTGGCTAATACTAAGACTTAAGTCCAACTCTCTCTTGAGGAGCCCATATCCACACTTTGGTATGTCTTTATGTCACTCTCCCTTGGGGAGTATTTTTGGAGTGCCTTTCTTTTTCTAACCCTCATACTTAAGCCTGTATTAAAATATCTTTATAAAACATCCAACTTGGCTTCACACTGGATAGTCTTGAAATTCCTTTCAGCATCAAAGGCACTAATCTTGGGTTTTGCCTGAGATGAGGTTCCTAAAAGTCTAGAGGAACTCTCAGGATTCTGAGGGTGACATTGTGGGTCCATCTTTTAGCCCCTCACTGCTAAAATCCTGTTGAGCTCTTTAATAGATATATGTTTTATTCTGCATCTCAATTTGTTCATCACTTGCATCACTTGGTACTGAATATTAGTCATTAGATCTTTAAAATTATGTGCTTCCTGACTCTACCTTTATCTGTTCTAGTTGACATCCTTAAATGAAAACATCATACCATACATGTTTTATCAATACAAAATACTCAACTTACTTCATGTGGACAAATTAGCACTAATTTGGTTTCCAGTCCTTAAAAAAAAAAATCTAAGCATAGTCAGGTCTATGTCTTTGGTCTCCTTTCCATGGACTCCAATTAATTTCTAGTTCTCTTTTATCCATAACTGAAATGTGTTGTTATTCTTTTTTATAAATTCAGTGATTTTGTTTCATTTTGAGTCTCATAAAACCAAGAGTAACAATATCATCTCACAAGATTCTTTCATATTGCCCAAATGTTGTGGAATGGTCTGGGAAGTATACACACATACCAGGCAAACTTTTGAACTTTTCTGGTATGCTGTGACTGTCCTGTATCTGCCTACTAGTGCTACCCTCACTCTTGAAACTTCTCATTTTGTTATTTGGAGCAATTTTATAGAATTCTCATCAGAATCCCATTTACAGAGGGCATGTACTAAACCCCTTATGCAACCTTAGTGGCTCCTGGTTTTACCTTATCAGATTATAACCCCATCCAAGGGACTCTAGAGACGCTTTATAATCTCACAATAAAAGGAGGAAAGGAGGGTAAGGTTATTAACAATTTTTTAAGATGTAATTTAAGGGCCACCAAAATGGTATGTATGGCTAATGCTAAGACATTTATTTAAGTGCTATTCTCTCTTAAGAAGTCCACACACACACTTGGGTATAACTTACTCTCCTTAGTGATTCTTTCTCAGAAAACCCCACATCCATGCTATAATGTGTGCTTTCGTATAATATTTATATTGTATTAAAAATTACAATTTCCAACCCTTCTTTATTCCAGCTGTTTCTGAAATTCTTTTCTGTGTTGAATCAACAAACCTTGGGTTTACCTGAGTTGAGGTCACTAAAATTCTAGGGGAACTCCTCAGACTTCTGGGAATGACAGTATGGAACTGTGTGTCAGTCCCCTCACCAATGACAGTTTCATTTATCATTGCAACTCCTATTAGACTGTATAATTTTTTTAAATAAAAGAGATGAAAGATAAACACTTCTCTTGTTAGTCACCTGTAGGTTTTTGACAGATTATTGATGGACATCTAAATGATATAATCCTTCACGACTTATTAATAGTCACTCTAACCTTTCTAAATTTTGAAAAGCTCTATGTTCTATTCTTAGGGATTTGGCAATTTTTTTACTTGAGTTACTTGGCTTGTGACAGGCAGTCTTCTATATACAATATATCATTGCATTTCAATGCTGCACCACAATGGAATCTTTTCAAAGACAGTTTAAGCAAAAATTAAGAATTCAGAATTAACTTAAAATTCTATTATCTGTGGAATATTGAGGTGACAATCAAATGAACAGGAATTTTCAAAAAGCTGGTTTTTCACATGTAAAACAATGAAAACCTACTTTTTGCCCAAGTGCACATTTTTTGACATTTATAAACTTCAATTTCAACAAGAAGGTAAAGAAAATGTGCAAATTGGGGAAAAGGATAGAAAAAATCTTACTTCGTGCTTTGCATAGATGATGGGATACTTATTTTACTAATCTCATCTCTCCTAATAATCTGAAACATCAATTTCTCACTAGTCAAATGAAAACAAAAGTAACTTTAAAAAATAACTAACCCAGAGTCACTTACCCTAAAATATGTCAGAGGTACAGGATGCACTTGTAACCAGCCTGGCAGGATGGAAGATATTCTAATTAGACAATTGGGACCTCCCCTTTGGTTATACAGTTATTAAACCAATGAACCCCAAGAAATTGGAGTCTTCCCCGGAATCTCATGCTGTGAGAAAGAAAAGGCTAGTGTCAGTCAAGATTGGAAACTTTTCTCCCCAGAATGAGATTTCACGTAGTGCTGGTAGAAGATTAGGCCACCTACATGGAGTAAGTGGGGCCAAGACAATGGTGGGTGGGACCATACCTTAACTAGGCATATGTCTAGTCCTCAAGTTTTACCTAAATTTCATGTCTAGATGCTGATCATGGAATTGGAATTTGAAAGTGGGGGGAAGATCACTAGGTATCTTTGACTCCTCAATTTGAACACTTGATGTAAGACACAAAGCTCTCATCTCAAAAGGAATGGGAGATGGTTTATTCTGGTCTAAATATATGAGTGACATGGTCAGAAAAATCCAGATTTATTTCACCTCAAATTACATGTACAAATGTGTTAACAATTTATGAAGTTTTTTGTTTGTTTGTTTTCCAGTGCTGAAAACCAAAGCCAGGGCCGTGTGCTTGCTATGCAAGCAGTCGTCCACTGAACTCAATCCCCAACCCCAAGTTTTTATAGTTACAAAACAAAAGAAAGGTATAAACCATGAAAGTTTCAAATACATTTGTGGAAAATCCAGAGTAGTGAAGCAAATGTATGTCCTCATTGATATACTCAGGTGTTTGGGACAAAGCTTGTAATTGAGTTCCAGGGTCAATGGAGGAGGGGTTACTGTGAGTGATCCTGGGTCCAGCTCTAAGGTGTTACTGGGGGCAGATCTGAATTCCAGCGCAAAAATGTGAGCACAGTGTGAGCTCTGGTGTCCTGCTTGCTGCCAGTTTGTGCTAAGGACTTTTTGGTGGTTTTCTCTCTGCTTGAATGTAAAGGGAGCATCTTTCCATCACTGATGGAACTTCCCCCCGTATCTGTAATGTTGAAATAAACCCCTTCCTCCCATAAACTGTGTCTGGTCTGGATGCTCATCCCAGAAACATAAAACTGACTACACTAGCACATTACAGCATAGTAGGGAAATCTTGGCTATAGGCTTCAATGGTTATTGTGATGACATTACTAGTCTTTGGGTTGGTGGAAGCTGATGGTCTGTTTATAACCCAAAAAGGTTTTACTTGATTAACTGATAGTCACAAGGATGTTAAGTCAAACACAGAGATGGGCAATAAATGGCTAACAAGAGGGATAAAGATAACCCAAAATAATTTGGCTCTGAATCTGCAACATTCCATCTCTCCAAAACCACAGTTCTAAATCTGTCAATCAGTCCTATAGGATGTTTAAAGTATGTGCAGCTGTTTCTTGGGAATTTTAGTTCATTGTTCCCTGTGTTGGCTAAACATCACATTTTTGTGCATGCAGAGGCCAAATATTGAATATTAATTTATGTCCCATATTGCTAGGAAGGGTCATTCCTAGAATTTGAGATAGATTAGGTGAGTAGTAGGCAGGAAACTGGTCTTCAGGAGAAAGGAACAGCTGATAAAGCCACTAAGAAACTCTGGCAGGGCATGGTGGTGCACACCTTTAATCCCAGTTCTCAGGAAGCCGGGGTAGGAGGATCACTGTGAGTTCAAGGCTAACCTAAGACTGTTTAGTGAATTCCAGGTCAGCCTGGGCTAGTGCAAGATTCTACCTTGAAACAAAAAAGAAGGAAAGAAACTCCTGGATCATTTCAAATCTATTAGCCATTATGATATGGGTTTGCATATTTTTTCCTTGGTCAACTACATCTAACATAACATTGACATGTGCCAGATAATAAGAATATTATACTTAAAGTTAAAATAATCATGAACACTCTGGTCTAATGAACTGAAAGTATCAGATAAGGGAAGCAGGTATTTTAACTAAGTAAAAATTATATATATACGTGTGTGTGTAATTGACCATATGCTTCTCCCTATTTTTACAGTTATTTGTATACTATAAAATAACACCCATATCACAGCTAACCTATCAGGTCTCATCTCTTGGATTCATTTTTCCAGACAAAAACAAGCACCCAGACTCTCAGAACAGCCCACTCCAGTAATCAAAGCAGATATGGGCACACATTTTGGTCCCAGAACAATTCTCAGAAAGTCATCCTTCATTCAGCCTCCCCTCACTACCTCCACTGTATGACAAGGCAGAGGGCTTTCCTGAGATAACCCTCAATGAACTCTTTCATTGGAAACCAACCCAGAGCTTGAAATTCTTAATTTGCTAGATTTCATAGTGGATTGCCTACTACCAGGAGACCTAGTAAATTTTACTTGGTCTGAAACTGAGATCTTTTGTTCATACCTTTGTTCATCTCATCCTAGTCGACTCTAACTAATAATATGCATCATTTGTTCTGAGCTCCCCTTTCCTCCTCTTGCTTCAGAGATCTGGAGTACCACCTCTAGCTTCCTTTGTTTGGAGTTCCTCTCTCTCCCCTTGCTTTAGAGTGCTGTATTTCCCTACTCCCTCCCTACCACTTCAGTTTCTCCTAGCATTAAAATAAAACTTCTTCAGCCCAAGAAGTAGTTTGTGGTTTTGCTCTATTCCAAACCCCAAATCTGACAGGTAGTACTGTGACTAAGATGGGGTACTCCCTGGACAAATCACCTTCTTGGGTTCCACCTCCTTTGTCTTTCCTCATCTTTCTTCTTCTGCCTCTGTCATTGATTTTTGCATTCCATACCCATCCCCATTATCCTATGGTGAGTCTATTGGGTTGTCAGAGCATATGCCATCTGATTCTAACTTTGAAAAAATAAGGTTTTTTTTTTTAATATTGTTCTGCTCTTGGTGATGTTTAAAAAATGGCTTATAAACAAATATTTTACATTTTATCTTTCTATTAAACGAGACATTTAAAACCTATAACTAATTTATACCCAAATGCTAAGTGTGTATATTTTCCCAGTAGATAAAGATTTTTACTTTTTAGATTAAAAACTTATTCTAATGGATAAAAATTTTAATCTATTTTTTAACTTTGACCTAGTATACAAAGTGATACTGTGCCTATGATCTTTAATCTTCTAGAATGGTCATCAAATAAACAACTAACAATAATAAGTTGCTTGGGTTAACCAAAACTTTTACCTTTTTTAGCCTGACACGCCTTCACTACTCTTTCTAAATCTAAGATTCTCTCTAAAAACCTGTCATTATTGCTATACCCAGTAAGTGCTAAGTATACTATAAGAAAATTAAGTAAAAATTATGAGCATATCTATTAAAGAAACTATAAGGAACTTTTATACCTAAGTAAAGCTTAAAAATTGGTTAATTTAATTTCTTAAATACTTTCAGAGTTGAATAATTTTAAACTGTCAAATATATTTCAAATGTCACTTGCAGTTACACCAGTGATGTGTCACATAGAAATATCATGTCAGATACAGAAAATAGTGTGTATGTATGTGTGTGTGTGTATATATATATATATATCACAATGGCTGATAGACTAACACAAGTCTTGGGACCAAGAAATGGTTTGTCTCTAGCTCCCCTGTATCCTAAACAAGAACCTGACATTTAAAATGTTTGTCTGGGGCTGGAGAAATGGCTTAGGTGCTTCACTGCAAAGCCAAAGGACCCAGGTTTAATTCCCCAGGACCCACATAAGACAGATACAAAAGGTGACACATGTGTTTGGAGTTTGTTTGCAGCAGCTGAAGGCCCTGATGTACCCATTATTTCTCCCACTATCTGCCTCCTTCCCTCTCTCTCTCTCTCTCTCTCTCTCTCTCTCTCATAAATAAAGTTCTTTAAAAATTTTTTTAAAAAAATAATCAGGGTGTGGTGGTGCACACCTTTAATCCCAGTACTTGGGAGCCAGAGGTAGGAAGATTACCAATGAGTTCAAGGCCACCCTGAGACTACATAGTGAATTCCAGGTCAACCTGAGCTAGAGTAAGACGCTACCTTGAAACACCAATAAAAAAAAGTTTGCCTGAATGAAAAAGATGAAAGAATTATGTGGACTCAACTTCTACCTGAATCTGAATATTAGCTAGAGTTTTATCTCCATATTGTATAAAAATATCAGTTCTGTAACAAGCCCTATTCTACTGCCTGTGGGTATGAACCCTCCAGGTAAAATTGCACAGTGAAAATAAACATATTTTAAATCTAAACTGTATGTTCATTCTCTGTCATTTTCCTAGCATGTGTCCCTTAATTCAACTATATGTTACATATTCTTAAAATATGTAAAGAACTTTGCTAAAATAAAAGGGCTGTGGAACAAATTTTATTTATAGAAAATTTCAAGGCAATTGACCTTTGTGAAAGTAAACTTAATGGGAGTTATTAGTCAACTGCCATTAACAAAATTGTTAGACTACAGCTAGTGCTGTCCCACAGAGCAGGATGTGACCAATTGCAGCAGCCTCTCTTTGCCCTCATATCAGCTCCAAAAAAGTGAGAGCAGCCTAAAATTCTTTCACTTTCCCCTGCTGCCTGGGGTCTGAGGCAGCTTGAATTGTAGTCATTCGTTAGTTAGTCCTACTCACCCATCCTGGTGAGTTTTTCCCATAGTATATGTTGTGTATTAACTCAGCCTGCCTTCTCAAGAGGCAGGAACCCCTACCCCTCAGAAACCTTTAAGAAGAGATCCCCTTTATCCTGAGGATATGCCTCATAATTCTGCTACATATGTGTGCATGGCTTTGTTATAGACCTTTTACTTGAAAAAGATGATTTATCTTGACCTCTGTCTAAATTAAATGTCATAAGAATCTAACAAAACTTTTACCCTTTTGTTTTAGGAAGAAGTTGGTCTAGTAACAGATGGAAAATTTTGTCGTTTAATGTATTCTAGAGTGAAAGTCAATCAAAAGAGTGACTTGACCCAAGAAAACAAGGGTAATAAGTCCAAGTTCCACATGTGCCTGAATACTATAACAGGACAGACTAAAAATAACAAAGAGAAAGAAAAATATATTATACTTATATATCTTCAGAGAAGGAACAGCTTTTCTTTTGTTGGACACTGATACAAAAACCAACCTACCTCATGATGCTCTAAGTCCCAGGGAGAGACAGTCATTCATATTTCCTCATCCTTTTGCCTATCACTATTTTTCACTTATGAAATCACTATGTTGATAGGGACACAGGGTGTCAGGACTAAAGAATTTTGTGGGAAAAAATATAGTAAGTCTCCACCCTTAAAAAGAAAAAAAAAAGCTTACCAGAAAACAAAGACCTCAAATGCAGGAATCTTCCACCCCTAACCACCACCCCCCCACACTAGTCCCTGCTCCTGAAAATAGGGAATATTTTCCTGTGAGACACACAGTCTCTGCTCCATTTTCCTAAGCCATGAATTGAATAAAACTTTTTTTCTCCACCAATCTTTAGGTTTGTTTCTGTAGAGGCAATAGGTAGTAGGACCTCTAGCCCCCAATTACATCACATGGCCTTGTGTTGCAGTCAACTCCACATTGCTGGGATGAACTTCCAAACAGACACAGTATATGGGAGGAAAGGATTTATTTAAAGCTTACCAATCCAGGGGAAGTTCCACCAAATGATAGAAGAAGCTGTCTGCCATTCATAAATCCAAGCAGAGAAATACCACCAAACAGCTGGCACCATGAGCAAGCACAAAGCAGCAGGAAGAAAGCAGGGACCCCAGCAGATCTCAAATCTCTCTGCCTACCTGGAATTCAGATCCTCCCCCATTATCACCTTAAGCATGGATCCCAGGATCTACCTCCAGTGATACGTCCTCCAGCCAGACAGCTGGAGACAACCTTTAATAAAACACCTGAGTCTATTGGGCAATATACATTCAAACTGCCATACCTTGTCATTAGCTAATTAGGGCAATTTTTAATATATCACAGTGATGCCAAGCAAAAGAACGTAGGGGAGAGATTGCAAAATCAGCCAGAATTATTTTCAAATTGTAATGTGTTTCACCCCCCCCCCCCCGAGCCATTCCCTCTGTGCTTCGAGAAGGGATAAACTTGAATCTCAGAAAAGGAGAGATGAGCACAGAAAATGGGAAATGGGAGGAGAGATGGGCAGCCATGTGTCCAAGTGTAACAATCCCGCAAGCTCTTCTTTTCACTGTGTCAACCACTATAGTGATCTTGAAGGCCTACCCACCCCCCATTTCTAAGTTATTGCTATGGAGCAGTGACCCTGCATAGAACTTGCTCTGCACATGAGTGTGTGAACTCTAAATGTGACATTTTTATTTATTCCCATTTTTATTGGTTAAAAAATCTCATTCAAGTCATTCAGAAGCCCCTTTTCTTTAAAATCAAGTTGACATCAACATATTCTGCCATGTACAGAATCTAGAATCAACTAGATTTGTAGTTCTATATAACTGACATAGGTATATATGTGGGTCATTAAAGCAGAAGTGGAGCCTATTTAGAAGGGGAATAATAAGACTGATGAGACAGGGAAGAGAAACAGGGAGGGTCTCATTAACCACTATTAATAAAATTTTGTGTTAGTTATTAAAAATATAATATGTATATGTGTATTTCATAAAATATGTTATTATAAAGAATGTGTGCACCATACAATATTTAGAGCAGAAAACTCTAAACTTCACAATTTTTATATCTCCTCATTCTCTCTCAATATTGTTAATATTGCATTTACTTTGAAAGCTTCAGATGTAATCATTTGGTAAATCCTAGAGTTGAATAGGTAGCTGTAGCTGTGGTATGGATTATGAAAAGTTGTGTTCAAACCAGTGTTTTTTGGTTATATAAACAGCTTCAGGTTATACTTTGATCTTTGCAATTATGGTCTTGAGTCCCATGGTTCCAGTTGTCTACAAGAAAAAAAATAATGTTGTGCATTTATATTTCATTTCAACAATTATTAGGAATTAGGGCCATCTACAATGATTAGAATAACTCATTAAATCCAACCAACAAAAAAATATTTCACCTTTGAGGATAAAAGGTGATGAGTTTGAGAGTCAAGACCAGAGACACTAGGCAATAGCATAAGAGCTAAAGCTTTCAATGTTAGAAGTAAGTGATGAGGGCTGGAGAGATGGCTTAGCAGTTAAGGTGCTTGCCTGCAAAGCCAAAGGACCTCGGTTTGATTCCCCAGTATCCACGTAAGCCAGATATACAAGGTAGCACATGCATCTGGAGTTTGTTTGCAGCAGCTAAAGGCTCTGGTGCACCCATTCTTTCTCTCTCTCTCTCTCCCTCTCTCTCTCTCCCTCTCTCAAATAAACAAATAAAAATAAAATATTTTTTAAAAGGAAGTAAGTGATGACATGCACTCAAATCCGTGGGCCATCCGTGTATATTTAGGGAGTTGTAAAGGGGAGAGAATTCCCTTTCTTTATTTTTCTCATTCTTGATGGTTTCAGCTAGCTAACCCAGCAAAGGGACCTTAATATTGCTTGTACTTTGAAAGCTTCAAATGTAATCTTTTGGGAAATCCTAGGATTGAAGACAGTTATAGTCTGTGGTAGGCATTATGTAAAGTTGTGTGCAAACCAGTGTTTGTGGTTACATCCTAACTCTTTTTTCCCCTTCATTCTTCCACATCTCAAGAAACAGTACAAGTGGCTAAGGCCATAAATTCAAGAGTCGTCCTTGGATCTTTTTGTTCTTATATCCTTCGAAGCTCATATATCAACAAATCCTATCAGCTCTTCCTGAACAGTTCATTTTCAGAATGGGTTACTTCTTTCCGTCTACATAAACACCTTTCCTTGTGTAAATCATCATTATCTCTAGCCTGAAAATGGCCAGTCATCCTAGCTGGCTCCATGCTTCTACTGACACACATGCCCAGGTCCTTCCTCCCACATAGCAAGAATGTTCTTTATAAGACATGAATTAAATGAATGTTTCTTTCCCTCTAAGAAACTGGTAACAATAGAGTACTTCAAGGATCTAGGAAACACCAACAGTATATCATATCCTTAAATGATCATGGGGACATGCTTACTTGGACGAACTTCCTGAAGCAATTACTGATTTGTTTTTTATGTACATTCTGAAAGGAGTTATTCCTACACTGTGGTTAGCTGATAAGAAAAGATGGAAGATGGTATGAAACTTGTCCTTAACTCTAAGTTGTATCACTATGGCTCTGGAAGACAGAGTTAAGGTCAGCCTTAACTCACTGGCCAGGGTTGTCATGGATGTCAGAATAGCCTGAATTGTCTGAATATTCTCAAATACATCCTACCGTACTTAGTACAAAGACATAAAGAAAAGGCTATCTTATTTCCTTAGGTGCTTTATTACCTGGTTCTATTTTAAGCACTGAAGGTTAGGATTCAGGTCAGTGTACCTGGGACCACATCTTACTCATTGTAGTTATGTTGACAGAAGACTTAACTGAATATTTTATGAGAAATATAGTGGATTGAGGTCTCACTTTCTGTTAATTAGATTAAACAAACTAGTGAACATAGTTACATACTCAGAAAAATGTCCACATATGAAAACAAAATGAAAAAAATAGAGGTACATACTATGGGGAAATAATTGTCCATGTCTTCTACATTTGTGTATGCCTTGCAAGCAGAGATATCTTTTGTTTTGAATAGTAAGTGTGGTAGTTTGAATAGCTGGCCCCCAATATATTCAGTGTTTTATTAGTTTATAGTTTGCATCTGAATCTATCTGGCTGGAGGCAGTGTCACTGGGTGGATCTTAAGGTATGATGGTGGGTTTTAGGACTTCAATCTAAAGATATGCAAAGTGTGCCTAGCGGGAGTTCCTGAGGTGTGCCGTTCTGTGTGGCTTTTGGCCTTTTCTCCTCTCTGTGTTTGGTCCTATGAAAGCAGGCCAGCTTCTTCTGCCATTATAGAATTTCCCCTGGATCTGTAAGCTGCAATACATAATCCCTTCCTCCATAACTGTGCCTGGTCTGGACGCTTAAGTAACCTTGGAACATAAAGTTACAAAGCAATCCAGAGCAAAGATGAGCAGGCTTTCTAATAGTATTGGAAGATGTGTGGCAAAAAAGAAGCTAAAAGTTGAACTGATTCACTGAGTTACTGTAAATGTTAATTGCTGAGAAGCTAAAACTTATCTTTGTCAGCAGATGGAAAAATCCCAAAGAAAGAACTGTCCAGAAAGGGCCTGAAGGGAAGGTAAGAGGGAAAGAGAGTTTAGGCTAATACAAAGTAAAATGGAGTTCATTGTTAGGGTGGCCTGACTACAGAAGTGATTGATGTTCAAATTGCCACATCTTGTTTGTTCATTTACCCCTCCCCTAGGCTACGAAAACTATAAAATGGAAATAAAATCTCAGCCCTGGGGCCAAAGCTTCTTTGGAGGGCTATCTCAAGCTCCTTGGCCTCTGAGAAATAAATTCCTCTATTTTCACTCAAACTGGCATTGGAGTGATCTTTCTAGAGAATTTCTACAATAGAAGGGGGTAATATCTCTCAGTTTTGTTTGTTTTAGTTGGTTTTCATTCTTGTGTGCTTGTTTTTAAATATGGTCTCACATAGCATAGGCTGGCCTTAAAAATGTGTATGTGTTTTCAAGGATGACCTTGAAGTCAATGTCTCCTTCTAAGAGCTAAGGACCAGAATGCTTATAGAAAAATAAGTTCCCCATTGAGAACAGAAGGCAGGCATGCTTGTTACTCACTAGAAAAGCTTTGATTATTCCAAGTCAGTTTCATCTCCTGTAGTGAAGCCATTGTGCAGGCATCACCCAGCTTATTGAGGTTGTGGGACTCGGGAGCAGGAGAACTGATTAAAGTAAGCTGATGTTCTTCCATGAGGAGTAATGATATTTGTCTGTGACTCATGAATTTTTAGTCCTTCAAAATGAACTTGAAACCATGATAGGCTGTTACCAATTAGGGCATAATCCTTCAGATTTGGCAATGGCATTCTCAACTTAAATGTTTCCATGATTTTTATGTTGCTCTTAAAATAAAGTCCTTACTGTGCTCTGTAAGGGCCATATCATGCTCTCTACCTTTACAAATCCAACTTCAGGTAGGCTGTCAACTTTATCATTGGTTCACCAGCAAGGAGCCCATCCTAATGGACTGACTTCACAGCTGCAGACACTTGGGGAAATTACCATCTTCCGGTCTTAGTGTTGTATGTAGTCAAATATTAGGCTTGATGGCTATTAAACGACAGACCCTACTTCCTGGTTTTGTGGTGACTGATCCTCCATCGGACTTAAAATACTACATGAAAGAGAAGATCCACTTTCTTCTGACCAGAATAAGAAAGTCCTCTGGCCATCGGTGGAGAATAAGTCATTTCTTTTAGGAGTTAATCCAGTGGAGTCTGTCAAGTTCTCCCGCTCACCTAAAGACATGTGGAGGGGGTAGGAGAAGCCATTCCCTTAATGAAATAACACATTGTGTCTCCAAAGTCCTCCACTGATGTAGCTGATCTAAGTTGATCTTTCATGGGGAGGTTGCCCTTCTCTAAGCTCTCACTCAGAAAGCAGAACTTTTTTTTTCCCTTTTTTTCTCCTTTTGGATGCCAGTTGAAATCCTAAGTATCCTTCCTTGACACTCTGGGGGCTTTTCCACTTTCTTCTCAATAAGTCTCCCTTGCCTGACTTACTCCTCATTGTTCATATGACTAATTCTTTGTGATCACATGACAAAGGAAACAACAGTATGAAAATCTGCACCATTTGGAAGGATGTCTATCACGCTCCAGGTAGAATGGCAATAGGATTTGGGCTCCAACCTCTGTGGAAGTCATTTACCCATCTGCATTAATTATGTTTCAGTACTATTATAAATTCTTTAAAAATTTTACCTCACAGGGTGTGGTGGCACATGCCTTTAATTCCAGCACTCAGGAGGCAGAATTAGGAGGATTGCCGTGAGTTCAAGGCCACACTGAGACTACATATCCAGGTCAGCCTGAGCTAGAGTGAAACCCTACCTTGGAAAAAAAAAAAAAAAAAAAAAAATATCACATTTAATTTGCATAAGGCCCATATATAAGAATTCACTATCATCATTTCCATGTCACAGATGAGGAAACAAAACTTAAGCACAGAGCAGTCAGTGAGAACCCATGTTTACAAAGCCAGAAAAACTGAAGGCAGTCTGGCCCAAGTTCATGGCTGTACTGCCCTGGCTTCTACTTCCTGTTACTAGGACAAGGGAGGAGAAAGATGTTATGACAGAACATGGAAAAAGACATCTGATTTACCAAGAAGACTTCAGAGAAGCCTGCCAGGAGGAAGTACATGTGAGTGGAGGCCTTGAGAAGGGGTAGAGGTAAGCCAAGGTTGTTTTGTGACTTTCCTGGGGAAACATAAAGAAACATCTTCTTGTCCCAAAGAAAGATCCCAACAAATCCAACTTAGTGACTAAATGAGTTTACTGGGTTTGTTTATAGAAGCATAATAGACTCGTGAGCAGCTGCACCAGTTGAAAGCCCCACTCCCAATCATTTCTTTTACCCTTTGTATACTCAGATTGTGTACTGCTTGGTGGGGGGGGGGTGATGATAGAATCTCAGGGGAGGGCCTTGTGTGGTCTTTTGACCCTCTCTCCCTCACTCAGGGGTAATGTTAACAGTTCTATTACGACAGACCTAGTTGCATGCTTAGTTTGGGTTATTTTCCTTATTTCCTTGCCGTTACTGGGGACCAAGGACTCCTGAAGGTCAGCTCAGTGGCTCTGTTCCACAATGGCAATGGTCTATCTCTCAAGCCCAGGGGAAACAACTGCATGGCACAAGCGAAAAGAAGGGAGATAGACAGCTTTAGGTAAGATGGGATAGAATTTTCTGAGACCAGGAAAGGCTTGGCTGTATCTACAGACAGAATGTGTGGAGGAAAGTAGTAAGAGAGGAGGCTGCAAAAGGCCCTTATATTTCTTTCCATGAACAGGACAGTTGACTAAGTCCTTAACATACAGTGAATTCCAACACACAGCCTAGGGAGCTAGAGATGGCAGATGAAGATAAATACTCTAATGCAAAAAAAGTACACTGTGTGATGTAAAGTAGAGCAGTGTGCAGGCCAGGCTTTGTACTAGATTTAACAGCTACAAAATATTTGAAAAATGGTACTGCAGTACCATTTCTTCCTATCAGAGACTGATTCCTCAGGATTAACTTTTTTTTTTCAGTTTTAACAGACTTGAGAAAATTAAACCAATAAATTATTACATCTTTGTCATTTGTGAGAGTGTATGTTTTCTTTTGCCCATAACTAGTTACTATCATAAGAATAGAGGAATAAGTAAATATGTTGACAGAAGGAGAGACAATGGACCTTGTTTGAGCCCTCAGTGCCAAGGATGCTTTAAGGTCTCCAGCATCAAATGAAGACTGCTGTGGACCGAGATACTTCAGAAACAGAAGTTGAGAAAAGGCTGAAAATGCTCTTAACCACATAAATAGCAGTATCTAAGTTCATTTTCTGAAGCACACATTTTTAACAGGTTCAAATAAATTTACCTTCGTTCCTTTGTATTTTTTTTTAAATTATACAGGGAACAACATGTGCTGAAAATAGCACAAAGCTCTAAAAATTAAAAAATGAATGGCATTGTCTCTGTGATCAGGGTTACAGGGGTGACAGTATGTGCTGTATTCATAAGCACAAAGGCCTTTGAGAGTTCCTACCTAACTCAAGAACACAGAAAATCAGAAAACCACCCAGCAACAATGCTACATGCTCTGAATTCAGAAAGCAGAGCTGCCACCAGGATTAAAACATTCTGTGATTGATGGCAAGAGTCAGAGGAAAAATTCATAGCCTCAGGAGTGCTAGGAGTAAAATCTGGAAGTATACCTACTGGTGATTTGACTAGTTAATATGTTTGCTAGAGTTCACACAATGTAAGATCAGGTGAGTGGTGTGTAGAGATGCCTGCAAAAGATAGAAGAAGATGGAAGATGGGCAGGTGGAACACTAGAGAGAAACCTTGATAGAATTATGGCATGTCCTGGGAAAAACTAAACATAAAACATTTCATGATGCTCAAAATTATAGAATTAATCCTTCTAGTTGAGAAAGTAACCTTACCTAACATCTATTCCTTATGATTTCTAACAAAGAACTTGCCAGGAACTTACAGGACTTGAAGGAATGATGAGATTATACGGAGGACTTATATGGAATTTTTTTTTTAATTTAAAAACATACATTTCCTTCTACTAATTCCATTAACTAACAGTTAATGCCTAGTCTGAAGACTAGGGTAAAATAGCTCATCAGCACCCTGATCTGTGTTCTATACTGCAGCACTGAGAATGATACTTTGCTGTTTTACTTTGATCCTGACTGGGGCCCTGCTTCACACAGTTCTTCAGTTTCTTTTTGTTCAATCATGAAAACCAAACTTTCCTATTTACCTTACTAAAGAGATTTTGTTAAAGATTTTGTACTTAAAGAAAGTAGGAGGACTGATACTGAAAGTTTTCCTGTTGGTAACATGACTGTGACATACATGCTTGGTCCAGAATTCACACAGCATATCATTAGATAGGTGTTATATAGAGATGACTATATAAGAACAAGCAGATGGTAAACACATGATTGGCAAGACACTAGAGAGAAGCCTAGAGGTAACATACTTACTTATAATTTATAGCTCACTGACCCTACTATAATCGTAAGTGACCTATTGTACAGTTTTCACTGGCAGAACCAGAGGTGAGACCTCCACATTGTTAAATGAATGCATTGTTTCTGCTGCAGGTTCTGCTTGGCTTCTAGATGGGTTACTTCAGGAAGCATGGCCCCTTGTTTCTCTTGCTTAAATGCTGTAGGCTTACGTCCTCTCTCATGCTCTGTGTTACTACTGCCATGCTTCCTTTCCTCCTTTTTTTCCCTTTCCTTTCTTCCTTTTTTTCTTTCTTTCTCTCTCTTTTCTAAGGTTGGCAACAATGTATGTTTTTATGTCCAAAGTTTCAACATCATGTAGATACAACTACTAATATGTATGCCTTCATGAATTTGGTTGTGACAATGGAGAAAGACAACAGGAAAGTGGAAACAAGGTGAGCAGTTGGTTTAAGCATTTGTAAACTTTCCAGTCAATAAATAAGACTAATGAGAAGAGACATAGGGAGGGACAGTGAAGAAAGGCAGAACAAACCATGCTGTGCACAGAAGGCCCATAAATGACCTTGTCCTTGTCATATCACATTATTTTTTATTACTAGTGGAACATTTCCTTGGACACCATGGGTTGAAAGCATCTCCCCTCTGCTGCCCCCATCCTGAGTAAAGCAATAATGCCACCCGTCCTCCTCCTAGAGCTGCACTGTCGCCATATAAATCCCACTATTCCTTCAAGTCCCACATACATTTGTACAACTTCTTTTTTAATACTTATTTATATTTGTTTATCTGGAAGAGGGAGGGACAGAATGAGCAGGCCAGGGCTTCTAGGAACTTTAAACAAACTCCAGACACATGAATCACCCTGTGCATCTGACATTATATGAGTACTCAAAAATAAAACCCGGGTCCTTGGGCTTTGTTGTCAAGTGCCTTAACCCCTCTAAGCTCTCTCTCCAGGCCCCATTTGTAAAACTTCTTATCCTTCCCTATATTACTCCTTCTTTTCATTCCTCAAACCAATACTTGAATTAAAGCCTCCAGCTTCTCATTCTAAACTTTTCACCAATCCTACAGAACCAGAACTCTTCCATACTAAAGCATTCTACAGAATGCTAATGCATAATTTTATGAAAAACAAATCTATGCATTGACTATGTCATTCTCCCACTCCAAAACTTTAGCTGTCCCCTTCTCCCAGACAGATTAAATGCCAAGTTGTCTGCTTATATGTCAGTCTCACACAATCAGGCTCTGACTCACCTCTTACTAGCTTTATTCTGACTCCTCCCCCTTTGTGTACTGAAAGCACATTCAAACAAGATAGTTCAAATTATTCCCTCTAGCTGAAATGTTCCTTTTAATCTTTCTCAAATCTTCTCCAACCACAAAGACCCATCCTCATGGCTTCTGTCCTCCTCGGGCCTCTAGCAGCATTTTGGATTTGTTGTTTGTTTGGTTTTGTTTTTGAGACAGAGTCTCATGTAGCCCAGGCTAGCCTCAAACTCAGTATGTAACCAAAGATTAGTGAAATTTATGTTCTCCTGCTTACATTTCAGTGCTGATATTATAGGCATGTGCCACCTCACCTGGTTCAGAAGTATGTTTAAAGCCATTTTTATGTGGTGCTGGGGACCAATTTACAAACACAACTCCATAAAGTCCACCATCCACTTCATATCTGGGTGGTCTAACGATGCAGCACAAAAATGAAAACAATGCAGTAATGTGCTATGAACAATAAAATTCTATTTATTCAAAAAGACTTTGCATGATTTAAGGCTTGTATATAAATAAACAAGTGACATTCTCAAAGGCAGCTTCATATGTGTGTCTGTAGCAGTATGTAAAAGTGCTGCTTCTAATCAGTGTCTATGATATCAAACATAAATGAGTCTCAGAGGCCAGCAATAATTCAGAAATTTAACATTATGAATGCTGAAAACTTGAAATCGTGTGTTATATATTGCAATTCAAGGAAATAATGACCAAAAAATCTGAAAGATGAAGGAAACAAATAATAAGGAAAAAAAACAAAGAAAATGAAATAAGGATTTTAATATAATTTTACTTGAGAATAGAAGAATAAATCTAGAATAAAATTATCTATCTCTTTAGGATGGAGTATCTAATATTTTGACTTTGTGACTATAATAAAAGTGTAAGAGAAAAGAAAAGAACACCAGACTTGATCTCTACTGACAGACTATTTATTGAAAGAAATAGTCAGGGGCAGCAGCCTTCCCATGGGATAAAGGTGGAAGCACCTTGGGCCAGTCTGGGGTGCAAGTTTATAAGGAGGATCCTAAGAAAACAGACTGTACCAGCTGCAGGTCCAAGGGAAGTAGATAAGGAACTGTAGTTATATGTGTCTTTGTTCAGAATAAGCTTTTTTAGCCAAACTGTTGAGGGAGGATAACCAACCAGATGGTTTCTGTTCCCTCAAGGTTTTCTGAGCTAAGGGAAGTTTATCAATCAGGAGTAGCCTGTGAAGGCTGCATGTCTGTGATTTCTTTAGTTTTAGGGAGAGTTATTAACTCTTTAGTTCCCTCTAGTTTTTAGGGAAGGCTATTAACCCTTCAGGGGCATGACAATTGTTGGGGTCTCAGAGCCTGCTCCCCCTCCCAACAGGCTATAACTGAGGCTTCAATAGTCTCACACTTCCAAAAAAGAGCTCAAGGGGGTAGGGTTCTAGCCAGCCTGGCTCCTTCCCAGACCATCTACCCACACCTCCACACATCTCCCAAGTTCCTTCCCTCACAGGGCAATTTCCCCACCCTCACAAAGGGAACATATATGAGACTTCTCTCTCAGATGCCTCACTCTCTCTCTCTCTCTCTCCTCTCCTCCCTCTCCCTCCCCCCATTTTCCTCGGCTTCTTGAAATTAGGTGCATGTTGTGCCTGCTCTGTCGCAGTCTCTCACTTTGTCTCAGACTTTATGGACATTACAGTTTTGATCAGCATAAATTGGCCATGAGTGTTTTGGTGCTAAGGGAAAGAGAGAGACATTAAAGAAAGGCACCTTAGAAAAAGCACAGTATGAAATGAACTGGAGCCAAAGGTCAAGAGGACAATGAACTCAATCAATATATTTCTCTAACTCTTTTATCCTTCTCTTACTCCCTCCTCTTTCCTTTCTCTTCCCGACTTTTTATTTTTCTTTCTGTTTCTCTCTGTGCTTTACTTTCTATAACTTGACTTCTTTCGTGTAATTATCCCTTAAGCAATCACTCTGGGCCTTACTCATATGTTAGTGCTACAATTCTAAATATTAGAAGAAAACAAATCTGGTCTGTCATCCTATGAAGAAGGTTAAAATAACCAAGGGTGTTTCCCAGCCTACAGATAGCTGTCTCCATGCCTGGGTCTAGAAGTAATCAGATGGTTATATGATACACAGTCTAAATAACTGGACCTAAACCTGAAGATGGAATTTATGAAAAAGAAATGTGGGTGGGACAGTCAGGACTCTCCTGGGGAACAGAATCAAATTGTTCTTTGTTAACTATTTATATATCTATCCTTACACTGACCCACCCATATAGTTGAAAATTCTTCAAGGATGTATTTCTCACATAGAGCAGGACAAGAAGGCCTGGTAGGAAACTCTGGGTGGAGCTGATCAGTCCAGGATTTCAATAAAATCCATACATACCATGTGCAGACATTTTGCTCTACTTTCTAAACCACTGCTGGAGTCCCAATCTTCTTTGGCTCTAACCCTGACAGGCTCCTCATCAGCCTCACTATGTCAGATTTCTATCTTCTCTGATCCTTCGTATCTACTTCCACAAATTCATCATAATTATAAGAATTAATTATTTGGATAAATTATGTCCAAAATAGATTTTTATGTCTATCCCAGCTATCAGTCATGTCTACACAAATAATGAAATAGCTACAAACATGCAAGATCTCAAAAGTTTTACCTCCTTTGCATAAAAAATGGAAATTCCCGCCGGGCGTGGTAGCGCACGCCTTTAATCCTAGCACTTGGGAGGCAGAGGTAGGAGGATTGCTGTGAGTTCGAGGCCACCCTGAGACTACATAGTAAATTCCAGGTCAGCCTGAGCTAGAGTGAGACCTTACCTCGAAAAACCAAAGAAGAAGAAGAAAAAGAAAAAAAGAAAAAAAGAAAAATGGAAATTCCCACACACAGGAACTCTAGAATAATGGAGAAGAAAGAAATCATTGTTCCCAAAGAACAACTAGTATGGAAATGCTAGTACAACTGGAATTTATAGCAGACTAGCATTATGTGGTGGGTATTTAAAATTAAACATGTTTTTTGGAGTTGTTTTTGGAATTAGGTATACATTCTGCTTGTGGAAAGGTTAAAAATATATTGTTATAGTGGTAAGTACAAAGTTAATAAGGTGAATGCTCAATGTGATCAGTACTAACATCCCAAAATGTGTAAAACAACACAAATTGTTCAAAAATGAAAATATAATGACTTAATGTATTTTGTCCCAATATTATAGAATTTGATTATCTTTTATAATTGTGAGAATAAGTGAGAAAGAGGACTAAATACTTCCCTTCCTTATTTTGAAGTAAATTAGCAATGTTGAAAGCAAAAGTATTAAAAACTTATAGCATATGTAGAATATTTGGAAATATTGTGAGCACTTAAAGAAGTACAACTATGAAGTCACTGCCTACTAACAGGCCCAATGAAGTATGTGTGAGGCTGAACGAGAGGTCCTCCTGCTTCCTTTCTCGGTTCCTTTGGGCTGCTATAACAAAATGTCACAGACCGGACAGCTTCTAAACAATGATGTATTTCTCACAGCTCTGGATGCTCATAGTAACAGGATCAGAAATAACATCAGAAAAATTTAGTATATGTTAAAGGACTAATTTGTCATAAATGGTACATTCTCTGCGTCGCCTTCACAGGATAAAAGGGGCATAACAGTTCTTTGGAATCTGTAAGGGCATGAATTCAATTTATGAGGGTTAGGATTTGTTTCTACTAAAAGTATTATTTCTTAAAAACATTACATCTGGTGATTATTTTCAACATATAAATTTTAGGGAAATATATACATTCAGGCCTCTGAATTTTTTCTAAATTATTATTTTTATTATTATTATTATTATTATTATTATTTTAGAGAAAGAGAGAGAATTGGCCCACCAAGACATCAGCCACTGCAATTGAACTCCAGATGCTTGTGCCACCAAGCAGGCATGTGCTACCATGCACTTGCCTCACCTTGGCCTGACTTACATGGGATCTGGAGAGTGGAACATGGGTCCTTAGGCCTTGCAAGCAAGTGCCTTAACCACTAAGCCACCTCTCCAGCTCGGCCTTTGCATTTTCAACATAATGTCATTGGATTTACAAAACAATTATATAGTTAGCATGAAAAAACATGAAAATTAAAGTTAATTTAAAAAGAAGCATGATAAATGCATTTAAATAAATATAATAGCATTGTAAATTAATGTTTATTTTGCTAACATGATTGCATCTACCTACATTTTAACACTTATATCTAATTTATATCCTCAAATATGGTCTAAAGAAACTGTTTGGTAGATCGCAAAACTCTAGACATACATGCCAGGGATCCACAGCTTATGAGTTTAGTAGCATTATCTTCAATGTTAAATTTTAACTCAGTGAAAAGGAGATATAGTGATGTAAGAAAAGACATATTATAAAACATTGTTTATTTTTGTGATTAATAAAACATATAAAATGGTACTTCCTGAGAAGATGGTAATATAGAAAAATCTGTAATAATGGTGATGGTTTTCAGACTGTACATGAAAAATATAAAGCTCTAATCTGTCCTTCTGGAATAATGGAAAATATCTCAGAAAAATAAAGAAAAATATATCCAGACCTGTTTAAAGCTTTTTTTCTCAGTTTATTCAAATAAAAATCCTTAAAAAATCATCTACTTTCTTAAATAGCTAATTATCTATTATGTTGCTAAGGTGCTAATTGTTTAAATCAATGTCATATTTAAAAATCTTGGGAAAATGGAGTACAAATGGTTTAAGAGTAACTGTTACCTTATTTTTCAAACAACAAGGACATACAAGCTTAAATGAAATATGAAAACAAAGAAGCTGGGAGTATTGGTGCATACCTTTAATCACAGCACTTGGAAGGCAAAGGTAAGAGGATCACCATGAGTTCGAGGCCACCCTGGGACTACATAGTGAATTCCATATCAGCCTGGGCCAGAAGAAGACATTACCTCAAAAAAAAAAAAAAAATCAATAAACAAATAAATAAGAAAGAAAGAAAACAATGAAGAATCTAACTCTGCTATTCCTCACAGAGACTATTGCTAAAGATATTAATCCCAGAAATTACTAATGCGTTCTAATAATGAAAAAATATTTCTGTAGAATATTTGTTCTGAAGATTCACCTATATCCTTTAGATCCTCAAAATTGTTCTCACATTTTTCTACTGCATTCTGTTAAAGATATTTATCATGAAAGAGTTTATTATTCGAGTGGGTTAAAGAGTTTATAATATAAAAAGCATTATCCTCTTTGTGACAACTATTGTGGTCAAGTCTACTAAGACAAAAGAAAAGTTTTTCCATGCTTAAAAATCTCTTTATTTAAAAAAAACGAAATATGCAAACAGTTAATTGCCAGGTGCAGTGTGTTCATATAAAAAGTACTATAATTAGGGGGCTGGAGAGATGGCTTAGCAGTTAAGGCATTTGCCTGCAAAGCCAAAGGACCTTGGTTTGATTCCCCAGGACCCATGTAAGCCAGATGTACACGGTAGCACATGAGTCTGGAGTTCGTTTATAGTGGCTGGAGGCCCTGGTGTGCCCATTCTCTCTCTCTCTCTCTCGCTCTCTCTCTCTCTCTCTCTGCCTCTTTCCCTCTCTTGCTGTAATAAAGAAATAAACAAATAAATTACTGTAATTAATTTAATAAATTATGGCTACCCAAAACAACAATGAATCCCTCTGGAACATAAACACTAGTAAGTAAGTAAAAATAGTAAATAAGTAAGAACAGGTAAGTTCCAGAAGATTGGCATGTGTTGCAGTCAAGTTCACATTGCTGGCAGAAATCACCCGACTAAGAGCAGCTTGTGGGAGAAAAAGAGGTTTATTTTGGCTTACAGGCTTGAGGGGGAAGCTCCATGATGGCAGGAAAAATGATGGCATGAGGAGAGGGTGGACATCACTCTCTGGTCCACATAAGGTGAACAACAGGAGAGTGTGCCAAACACTGACAAGGGGAAGCTGGCTATAATACCCATAAGCCCGCCCCCAACAATACTCTGCCTCCAGGAGGTGTTAATTCCCAAATTGTCATCAGCTGGGAACCTAGCGTTCAGAATACCCAAGTTTATGGGGGACACCTGAATCAAATCACCACATTCCGCCCCTGGCCCCCATAAATGATAACCATACATGATGTAAAATGCAATGCATTCATCCAACTTTAAAAGTCCCCCCCCCTTTTTTTAATCAATCCTAATGATGGTCCAACAGTCC
Organism: Orientallactaga sibirica; assembly: GCA_036365145.1. Lineage (NCBI taxonomy): Eukaryota > Metazoa > Chordata > Mammalia > Rodentia > Dipodidae > Orientallactaga > Orientallactaga sibirica. Next base: position 35,067,269 of record JAEOAD010000015.1, on the reverse strand, counting down.
TCATACTCCAAGGTCTTTTAACTGAGCCATAATACCAAAAATAATCCCCCAAAAAACCCATAATGGCACAGAATAAACATTCACACTGCAAAGGATGGCATTGGGCAAAGCAAAGAAATATTCAACCAATACAAGATTTAAAACAACCAGGGCAAATGTCAAACTCTATAATTCCAATCCAACAACTAGTCAGTGACAAATCTCCAAGTCCAATACTTCTGAGCAGCAACAAGGCTCTGGAGTTCCAATTCCACCCCTCCAGCTAGGCTACTCACAGTCCTGGAAAACTTCATCTGGGGCCAGCAGCTTTCCTCAGAAGCTGGCATCTCCACTGGGTCTCCACTGCCACCCACAGTCCATCCTCATGGCCCCATGGGATCTCCATGCAGGCAACCAGCAAACCTGCTTCACACTGCCCATGGCCATTTCCAAAACACAAGACTGCGTTGCAAACTCAATGACCCTCTCTTTCCTGAATTTCTTATACTCCACAATACCAGGTAGAGTGCCAATTTGTTAATTGGGGGGTGGGGGAATAAATCAGACTTTGAAGAACAGGACACTCCTTCAGCATTCAGGCCCCTTCAAAAGAGTCTGCATTCTTCCTGTTGCCCCATTGCAGCTGGCCCAATCTCAAAGGTTGTAATCTCTCAATTGCAGCTGAATGGGAAGAGTTCACCCAAAGATTTCATTTTTTCTGTGCCATATCCCTCTGCTCACACCAGTTCATTTCTACGCAAAGCAACCCTGCACAACTTCTCAGGACACTGGCATAACAGCAAACTTCTCACACAAACTGCTAGCCCAGTCCAAGTAAAGTTCTTTCTCACCCTCATAAGCCAAACCTCATAGTCCATAGTTCTTACTGCATTCAGGTCTTTCAGCTCTGACCAGAATAGTCCATTAAGCTGTACTTACAATACTACAAGCTGTCTCTTAAGCCAAGGTTTCAAATCCTTCCACATTCCTCTTGAAAATCAGCTCCAAAAGGCCAAAGCCACACAGTCAGGTGTCTAGCAGCAATCCCCCTCCTCAGTACCACTTTACTGTTTCAGTCAGGTTCGCATTGCTGGCAGAAATCACCCTACTAAGAGCAGCTTGTGGGAAAAAAAGAGGTTTATTTTGGCTTACAGGCTCGAGGGGGAAGCTCCATGATGGACATCACCTTCTGGTCAACATAAGGTAGACAACAGCAACAGGAGAGTGTGCCAAACACTGGCAAGGGGAAGCTGGCTATAATACTCATAAGCCCGCCCCCAACAATACTCTGCCTCCAGGAGGTGTTAATTCCCAAATTGCCATCAGCTTGGAACCTAGCATTCAGAACACCCAAGTTTATGGGGGACACCTGATTCAAACCACCACAGCATAGTGTGATTCCATTCATATAACATGTTAAAATACACAAAACAGGAGAATCTATTGTTCAAGGATACAAATATAAGTGACTGAATTCTAAAAAGAACTAAGAATATTAAACACAAAATGTACAAAATGACATCCTCTATACACAGACAAAAACCTCCTGCCCAGCAATCTACTACACCTACATTATTCTTATAGGTGTGACAAAAATAACTGAAAGGCAACTTAAGGAAAGAAGGGCTTGGGTTGACAGTCCATCAAGTTGTGGTGGCAGGAGAGGCTCTATCTGTGACAGCAGGAGTGTGAAGCAGCTGGTCACATTATATACCTTCTGTAGGTAGCATTTTCTTCCAGGGGAAAAAAAAAATTGAACCAATTGACTTCCATGTATCCTCCAGTTAATGCTCTTATATCCTTCTCTTCTTTTCTCTCCTGCTTGGCTACAGAGTGCTTTAATTTCTAATCTTCTTGGGACACATTTAAAAAGTACATGCATGTTTTAAATGAAATGACATATTTCTGTGTGTCATCACCTATATCAAACACGAAAACAATTAAATCAGCTGAAGAAACGTTCTATGAGTAAAAATCTTGGTTAATATTCATTGCAGACAATCCCATTGTGATTTGCAGAATATAAATTAATGTACATGATGCTACTATTAAGCTTTGTGCTCTAAAATATTGTATAGCCATGTATCACATGACATTTCAATCAATAACAGGTCATATATGTGACCTGTAAGCATGTAATGGAGCTGAGAAAATTGTTGTCACATGGTGTTTTTAGAATATTTCATCTATGTTTCAATATCTTTAGATGCACTGAAATTCAGGAATAGCTCCTGTGGGAGGGTCTTGCATGGAGCCTGTCATGTTATTACAATTCAGTTCAGATTTGGGCTTATATCACTTGAATGTTCAACTGGACTGAATGACCAAGATGAATTACTTATATGTCTGGTAGATGACGCTGGCTATTGGTTGGAAGTTGACTTATAATTATTAACAGGATCATCTTCATCTGCACATAGCTTTGCTCCCCTGTGATCTCAGAGGAGTTAACCTGAAGTTTAAAAAAGATATTTGTTTCTGATTACAAAGGATATAGTATGAGCTAATACACAGTATTCAACTGCATCTAGTAATGGATAAATTCATGATTTCATTAACTATTAACATACTATTAAAACCTGAAAAACTGGGCTGGAGAGATGGCTTAGCAGTTAAGGCACATGCCTGTGAACCCAAGGACCTCAGTTTGATTTCTCAGTCCCATGTAAGCATGGTGATGCATGCATCTGGAGTTTGTTTGCAGTGGCTAGAGGCCCTGGCACTCCCATTCGCTCTCTCCCTTTCTCTGTCTCTAATAAATAAATAAATAATAAAATCTTTAAAACCTGAAGAACTAAGTGTGGAACGAATAAAAAGATGACACTGTCTTCTAGGCTCTTGGTACAATGGTAATTGTGTTGGGAGCATTAGGATAAAAGCAGAATGTCAAAAACAGAAGGAATTAAAGATGAAAATTCTCCAAATTCTATCTTAGGGAATAGCTACAGACATTGTAACATTTGAATAAGGGAAAATTTTAAAAGTAGTTTAACAAAGAGGCATCATCTGGGGCTCCACTAGGCAATAAGAATCCCAAGTTCTAGTTAGAAACTAGAAGCTAGGAACCCAAATGTTATGTTTTACCACAATAAATCACAGTAGTATTGGCAGCACTTCTGCCTATGTATATGAGCTAGAATCTAACAGTGAACCATCCTTTTGGAGCAGATTCTAAAGGAACTCCTCAGTTCCTCAAAAAAAAAAAAAAAAAAAAAAACTAAGCTGGGCTTGGTGGCATACGCCTTTAATCCCAGCATTCGGGAGGCAGAGGTAGGAGGATCGCCCTGAGTTTGAGGCTACCCTGAGACTACACAGTGAATTCCAAGTCAGCCTGAGCTACAGTGAGACCCTACCTCAAGAAAACAAAAGACAAAACAAGCAAACAAAAAACTAAAACAGAAGTACTATAAGGTCCAAATATACCAATCATGGGTATATACTTAAGAAATCTGTTAGCATACTACAGAGAAACCTATCACCAATGCGTACTGCAACATCAAGCATAATAGCCGAGATATGGAATCAGCTTAGATGCCCATCAATTGATGAATGGATAATGAAAACTTCATGTGTGTGTGTGTGTTTTATATACACTATATATTTATATACACATACACACAATAGAGTTATATTCAGCTGTAAGAATAATGAAATGTTATTGCAGGAAAATGAATGGAATTTATGATCTTGTTAAACAAAATAAGCCAGAGTCAGAAAGAATATATTGTATTTTTTCTCATGTGAAGAATCTAGAGTTTAAAAATATGGAGAAATGGCTCAGCAGTTAAAGGCACTTGCTTGTAAAGCCTAATACCCATGTAAACCCTGATGCACCAAGTGACACATGTGTCTGGGGTTTGTCTGCAGTGGCAGGAGACCCTGGCTTCCCCATTCTCTCTCTCTCTCTCTCTCTTCTGTCTATCTATCCATCCATCCGTCTATCTATTTCTCACTCAGTTGTGTGGGCTGGGACTCAAACCTAACATATCTGAGCACTTAGCTCTCCCTAGTAACCCCTCCTCCCCCCTCCACAGGCACTGATGATTAGCCATTTGGGCTGGGACCCAAGCATGAGTCTCTCAACTCTCCCCTAATACCTTCTGTCTCCTCCAATAATCACCATCTGGGCTGAGACCTGCACAGAAATTCTTGCACTCAGCTTCCTAAAATTACCCTCTCCTCCCTCCACCAAGGTGAATGGCATTCAACCATCAGGGCTCCGACCCAACCAAGCATGTTGCAGGTACAGCTGTAACCAAACAGACCACCTCACCTACCACATCCATGAAGCAGCACCAAGAATCTCCAAGACTGAACACCAAGCATCACAAAGCAAAGTGAACACAAGAAAAATCAAGCACCATTCCAAGTACTCACTTCACTCAGGTGTGTCAGAAAGACCTGACCAGTGCACTATCTCCAGATGGGCAACAGTCTCAATGCAGTACTAGCTCAATGCAAAACAGGTAACACAAAATAAACAAGCCAGTAAGTCTCTCCTGAGAACTACCAATCCCATAATAGAAGACCCATGAGCCCTACTTAACAAGACAAAGAAATCAAGCAAATGGTTATAAAATATGTACAAAGAACTCAAAGAAGACACAGATAAGTTCAAGAGTGAAACCCAGAACAAATTCATAGAGGACACAAATATACACCCATCTGAATTCCAAGAGCACACAAAGAGCTAGATGAAATGAGAAAGTCTGGCAAGGATATGAAAATGGAACTCAGTACATTGATAGAAATCCTGAAGGGAAACCAAACTGAAATAAAGCTTGAAATGAAAAATACATAAAGTTCCATGGAAAGTTACACCAATAGAATGGATCAACTAATAGACAGAATATCAGGTCTTGAAGACAAGATAGAGGAATTGAATCAATTAGTCAGAACAAGTGAGAAGTTAAAAAAACATGATTGGAATATAGAGATATATGGGACAATATGAAAAGATCAAATGTTCAAATAACAGGACTAGAAGAAGGGGAGGAACTTCAAGCCAATGGCTTAAAATTTTTTTAATATATTATTATTTTTATATATTTACTTATGTGTGTGACAGACAGAAAGAGAGAAAGAAGCAGATAGAGAGTGAGAATGAGCACTCCAGGGTTTCTAGCCACAGCAAATGAACTCCAGATATATGTGCCACTTTGTTTATCTGGCTTTACATGGGTACTAAGGAATAGAACCTGGCTTTGTAAGCAAGCACCATAACAGCTAAGCCATCTCTGCAGCCCAAAAATATTTTTAATAAACCTATAGAGTAAAATTTCCCAAATCTGAGGAAAGAGATGTCATCTAGGTATGAGGCATACAAAAACCCAAATAGACCAGACTGGAAATCTAGAGGTTCCCCATGTAATATTTTAGTTAAAATACTAAATGCCTCAAACAAAGAAAGCAGGCCCATAATGATAATAGTTACTTTTTTAATGGAAAGTCTAAAGGCCAGAAGGGCTTGGCATGATTTATTTCAAGTACTGAAAGACAACAAAGTTACCTATTGTAAAAGATGGAGAAAGAAAAACTTTCCATGATAAAAGGAGGTAAAGGAATTTCTGAGCATTAGTCCACTTTGCAGAGGATACTGAACAGAATGCTTTGCATCAAAGAGAAGTATAAGCACAGTCAAAATGATTCAGGAAGGAAAAATAATGACCAAGGTTAGAACAGTTGTTAGCCAAATGGAAGCTAAAAAACACTAAACACTACAAAATCATTCAAAATGAGAGGAATTACTTCACACTTTTCAATATAACTCTGAATATTAATGGTTTCAATTCCCCAAACAAAAGATACACTTACAGGCTGGATCAGAGAAAAGAACCACCCTTTTCCTATCTCACCATCAAAATAAACTCTACCTGAGGATGGAAGGATGGAAAAAGGATATTCCAAGCAAATAGATCCAGGAAATAAGCAGAGGTTGCTATCCTAATATCTGAGAAAGTACACTTCAAAGCAAAACTAATCAGGAGAGATAAAGAGGGTCACCTCATACTGATTAAAGGAACAATCCAACAAGGGAACATCATAATTCTAAGCATATACACATCAAACACAAGTGCACCTAAATTTATAAAACCAATTCCACCAGATATAAAGTCAGAGATGGCCAGGCGTGGTGGCACACACCTTTAATCCCAGCACTCCCGAGGCTGAGGTAGGAAGTTCCATATGAGTTCGAGACCAGCCTGAGATTACATAGTGAATTCCAGGTCAGCTTGGGCTAGAATGAGACCCTACCTCAAAAAAAAAATTAATTAAATAAATGAATAAATAAAGTCAGAGATAACTCCCAACACAATAATAGTGGGTGACCTCAGTACTCCACTATCACCAATAGACAGGTCATCTGGACAGAAAATAAGCACAGAAACAATGGAGTTAAATAACATCATAGATGAAATGAATCTAGCAGGCATTTTCAGAACACTACATCCAAATAACACCTTCTCAACAGCCCATGGAACTTTCCTTGAAACAGGTTACATAGTAGTAGGACATAAAACAAATCTCAACACATTTAGAAAGACTGAAATAAGTCCATGTATTTTATCTGACCACAATTCAAGAAAGCTAGAAATTAATAACTTCAGAAAATGCACAGACTCTTGGAGATTAAGTACACAGTACTGAATGATGAATGAGCCATCGAAGAAATCAAGAAGGAAATAGAAAACATTTCCTAGAGCTGAGTGAAAATGGAAACACAACTCCTCAAGACGTGTGGGACTCAATGAAGGCAGTCCTACGAGGGAGTTTGTAACTCTAACTCACCAACATTACAAAAACACAGAGATCTCAAATAAGCAACTTACTGTTGCACCTGAAGGCCTTGGAAAACAAACCAGAGCAAACCAAACTCAAAAGTACCAGATAAAAGGTAATAATAGAAATCAGGGCAGAAATCAATGAAATAGAAATTTTAAAAGAGAGACTTGATGATCCTAGGAGTTGAATTCTAAACAGATAAACAAGGACCAGAGAGGTGGCTCAGCAGTTAAAGGCACTTACTTGCAAAGTCTGATGGCCTGTATTCAATTCTGCAATGCCTACATAAAGCCAAACACACAAAGTGGCACATGCTTCAGGAGTTGGTTTGTGGTGGCAAGAGGCCCTGGCATGCCTATTAACACCCTCTGTCTCTCTGTCTCTCTGTGTGTATGTGTTTGCAAACAAATAAAAATATTTTTAAAGATAAATAAAAATGAAAAGATAAACAACATTGATAAAGATCCAGAAAACCTTAAAAGATTAGACATGAAAAGACAACATTATGGCAGCTGCCAATGAAATTGACTCTTAAGGACATACATCAAAAGCCATAGGCTGGAAGAATGGCTATTGAAGCTGTGGTACATATGCGCAATGGAGTTATATTTAGCTGGAGTCAAAAAGGTTCTAGAGGGGCTGGAGAAATGGCTTAGTGGTTAAGTGCTTGCCTGTGAAGCCTAAGGACCCCGGTTCGAGGCTCGACTCTCTAGGACCCACGTAAGCCAGATGCACAGGTGGCGCATGCATCTGGAGTTCGTTTGCAGTGGCTGGAGGCCCTGGTGTGCCCATTCTCTCTCTCTCTCTCTCTCTCTCTCTCTCTCTCTCTCTCACACACACACACACACACACACACACACACACACATACTCTCTCTCCCTCTCTCTCTGCCTCTTTCTCTGTCTGTTACTGACAAATAAATAAAAATAAAATAAAATAAATAAAAAGCTCCTAGAGCTGATAGACACTTTCAGCAAAGTGGTAGCCCTAATAAGCTAAGCTAGGTCACCCTAATGTCCTCAATTCACCAATTAAAGAGACCAAACTGAAAAGCAAAGAAAGGAAATATATCAAATGTGGTTACATTGAGAAAAGGTACAAATGAAGAGGTATAGTGCCTCACCTCAAGCCTGTCTTCGGGGTCTTGATATTGGCTTTAGGTTTAAATAAAGTTCAAAACGTATGCATAACTAAGCAATACTGGTCAAGATGTGGACCCATCCGTCAATGACCCATCACTGTCTCAGCTCCAGTCTTTCTTTCAAGGAGATCTGACAAGTTGTCAGCACCGTGTGAAATACTTTTCTGGGAAACAAGCTTCTAGTTATTTTCTTCTTCTAGCGTGAGATTCCTGGGGAATTTCCAGTTTCTTGGGACCTCTGTTTCAATAGTCTGATATAGCCAAAGAAAGGACACAAGTGTCTCTAGAATATCTTCACTCCTGCCAAGACAGTTAAACCTCATAAGGAGAATGTCCCTGCCCTAGGAAGGAGCAATTATCCCATGTTGGGAATCAAACTGCCCACCAGTGATAAGGACTTCCTGAGAACCAGTCTAGAGAGAACAATCAATCAGATCATAGTTTAAGACTGCCTAGCCATGCATAATTCTTCACTCCCCTCTCAGTTTGTCCTTATTTGAACGTGAAGCCCATGACAGCACCCCAAAGACAAGTCTGGGGCCGCTTGGTCCCCCGTGTTTCCTAATATATCTATATTGATTAAATCTCTCTTCTGCTTACCACATCAGTTTTCCTTTTTGATTTCTGGGTTGGGTCTGGTTTATTGGAATTCCCTACATTCAAACCCTTTCCTGCCTAGGGCTCCTGTAACATATTTATGCATGTGGCTTTCCTAAATGTAGACCCAAACAAAGCCTGCCAAAATTCTCTACTTAAAGTATATACAAAACTTAAATGTTTTAATATACCATTTCATAATCTATTCATCCAGAAACCTGATTTCTTCTAACAGTCTCATTGTTCTCCTAGACTCTACTGAAATCTTAAATTTATTCTTGGCTGTTTCTTCTCCCTCCACCATCATGTCTAAACATGGCCAGTCCTGCAGACAACCTCACACTTTGTTTCTAGAATTCTTTTCTATTGTTTTCATTAAGAACCTCATTGGTTCCTACTTATTTAATCTTATAGATGGCCCTCAACTTCAAACATTTCTGCAGTCTGCTAACATATTGCTGCAAAAATTTCTTAATGCATCTGTCCATGTTCCTTCTCTGTTCATATTTGACTTGTCCTACAATACTGAATGTTGTGCTGTAAACCTGGCTTTCTAGATCCAACCACAATCCACCCCTAAACTTCTTCCAGATATCTTTTCCATAACCACACTCACCTAATTAATTGCTTTAATCAAACTAGTTCTCCAAACTTCCAGGTAGTCCCTATAGTTCCTCATTTTCATACTTTTTGCATTTCCTCAACTTTGAAGGACATCAGCCACATAATCTACACATTCAGAATTCCATCTTTGTCCTGAGCTACATCTCTGCAGATGCCTCATTGTGAAGCAAATTAGAAGATTCTAGTTATACTGTAGGCTTGAAGAAAATTCCAGTTTTAGGGCAGGCTTCTTGAATTTGTGGAAAGCATACCCTATCAATAATCACCGAGAAATTTGGTGGGAAAATATGTGTTAATTATATAAAGACCCAGTACTTATAAATGCTCATTGGCACCCCAAAATATTTTTGTTCAGGACAATTCATTACCTTCTGTATTGTTTAAATCTTTATTCTAAGTGACTTCACTGCAGAAAAGTTCTCTGGAGAGTAACTAAGATCCACAAAAACATTATTTACCAAGTTGCCTTTTTAATTCAGAAGCTTTCTAGAATTGGGAAGGGCATAACTCAAAGTTAATGAGCAGTTGAACTCAACTCACCTTTAAATCTTTGGGTTTTGCTTTTAGTAGTTTCTCTGGGCTAGACACATAAAAATGCAAATGAGCTCTCAGGAAGCTCAAAATTTGCAAATAAGAAATACACAGGAAGACAAAAAGAGAAGTAAATGCAAGTGAAATAGCAAATGAGATTATGAATAAATTTAAAATGTCAACTATAAAAAGAATCATGGCTCAAGATCATAAAAAATGCAAGTGAATTTAATCATCTAAAGGCAATGTGAGAGATGGTTGAAAAGAAAACCAAAATAGTGTACCTGAACAAAATATTTTGTTATTGTGGCTGTTTAGAATTGTAATAAAATCTCACCTATCAGAATGTTCTGAGAACTCAAAATCCTACTCTTGCAAAACATACAGGTCTCCAATATACCTGACTTCTTCAAATTTTCTTACGAATATAGCATAAAAATATCTGGTTTATGTATTTTCTCAAAATGATCATATCTTGGAAGATGAAAATATAAGAGATTATTCATGATCCAGTTCTTATTCTAGCATCTTTTTTTGTTGTTGTTTGTTTATTTTGGGTTTTGGGGGGGGTTTTGTTTATTTGTTTGTTTGTTTTGAGGTAGGGTCTCACTCTAGCCCAGGCTTACCTGGAATTCACTATGTAGTCTCAGGGTGGCCTCAAACTCACAGCGATCCTCCTACCTCTGCCTCCCAAATGCTGGGATTAAAGGCGTGCACCACCACACCTGGCCTCTAGCATCAAGTTTTAAAAACTCTCCTTATATCTACAGTAGTAAACTGATACAGATTCACATACCTGCGTACAAGGGAAATATATGCCAAAGACTGTTGCCTTTATTAATATGACTTATTTTTTTCAAATAATTTTGTTATTGCTTACTATCTGGAAAAACTCAGAAATGCATGTTTCTTCATGGAAGTATCTCTCAAATCTCTCAACAAAAGATAGAATTTACTGGATGAGTGTTTCACCACCAAGGATAACATTATTTAATGGAAGAAAACAAAAGAAAGCCTATTAATTTAGAATTACTCTGATTTTTAACATTGTGATATAATAAAAATTAATAGCATATAATGAGCACCCTGGAGTTTAAAAGTGCCAGAATTGGAATCTCAGCCAACACAATCGCTCATGTGCTATGCAAACTGCAGTTTATACCTCTCTTTCTTCTCCTATAAAATGGGAAAAGAAATAAACACTATTCTCCACATAGCTTTATTACAAATATTAAATTATATAAGAGTTTTATAAAGAGCCATTTCTTTGTCTGAAACATTAAAAGCTTCCAATAAATATATGTAATTGTGGTACAGATGTATCACACAGTCTTTAATAATAAAATTGAATCTTCTGGTGAGAGAACATAAGAAATCTGCAATCCTTTCACTTAACCTAGTTGGGCAAAGAACCCCTGAGCTGTTCCAACCTTATGAAGCAAGCACCTCCATGAGTCTTAAATATATCTGCTAGTCAGGGTACCTGTAAGCCCTTGGAATTTTTATGCAATATGCTGCCATCTGCAGAACAAACAATATATTAAATTCTAACTCACATACTTTGAGAACTACCAATTCTACAGAACATGTATATAATTCTACAGCACATGTATGTAATTGAATTGTTTAGACTTACTGGTTGGGGAAGATGCTAAAACTATTCATGTCACATCTTCCAACATTAAAAACAAACACACTAACTATAATAAATTATTGTGAGTTTAACCTCTCCTGATTTTTGTAACAATTAGCTTAAGTACAATACCTTTCCTATTTTCCAGAATAATAAACAGTCAGAGAAGATGAGGAGGTTGCAAAACATAACAGCTTATTCATGGAAACAGACTACAAGCCAAATTTCAAGACATACAATTTGTTCGCTTAACAACTCCTCCCTCTACTTCCATAGAAGACATACATAATCCTCTAATAAAGGAAATTCAAAATGGATAACTAAAAAGGCAATTTTAAAAAGTACAAATACATTGAGTGAATTTTCAAAAAGGCAAGAGAGTAGAGGATGTCCAATTTGGGTAGAACACCAAATGTATCTTGCAACTTTTATATGTGGGTATGGTGTGGGGATCAAATCCAGGACCTTGTGCATGTTGCATGTAAGGTAAGTACTCCATCATCGTTAGCTCCTTGCAAATTTTTATTTATTTATTTGACAGAAAGAAAGAGGGAGAGAGAGAGAATGGGCCCACCAGGGCCTCCAGCCACTGCAAATGAACTCCAGATGCGTGTGCTCCCTTGTGCATCTGGTTAACATGGGTCCTGGGGAATCAAACCTGGGTCCTTTGGCTTTGCAGGCAAACGCCTTATCCACTAAGCCATTCCTCCAGGCCGCTTGCAAATTTTTAATTAAGGAATTTAATAGACCCTTAAACTAATGTGGAGGTAGGTGTGCAAAGCCTTGTCTCCACTGAACAGTTAAAAATCCTTATATAAAGCCGGGCGTGGTGGCTCACGCCTTTAATCCCAGCACTTGGGAGGCAGAGGTAGGAGGATCGCCGAGAGTTCGAGGCCACCCTGAGACTACATAGTGAATTCCAGGTCAGCCTGGACCAGAGTGAGACCCTACCTCGCAAAAACCAAAAAAAAAAAAAAAAAATCCTTATATAAGTTTCTACAAACAGCAACAGGTGGTGGCCACACATTATTCCTATAGTAACAATGTACTGCAGCTAATTTACATAATTATGATGTACCACTGCATCTGTATGTTTGTTTACATTTTTCTACTATAAATGACACCATGTATGACCTGTTTGTGTATGTTTCAACAAATCTATTTTATATAGATTGGATTTTATTGAGGTAAGTAAATGATAAAATAGGCTATAATTTTCATACTTTGTGCAATCATGACATTCCTTATTTGTTCTTATTTTTTCTTTCAAAATGACTAGGTTTATATCATGTGTGTGTGCATATGTGTATGTGGGTGTGAGTATTGGTGTGCCAGATTCTTGCATGTTTTGCATCAGTCTATACTTGGGTGGCTGAACCTCGGCCAGCAAGCTTTACAAGTAAGAGCTTTAACTACTGAGCCATCTCTTCAAGCCCTGCAGTGCAGTTTCTAACGGTTCTTAGTATTCTTTTGCATTATTTTTCACACTTGTAACTGTAATGCCCAGTTCTCGGCACCCCCAGTGACCTCCAAGGATGACCAGACATGCATGCAAAAGCAGAGAGCTTTATTTCGTGCTTTAGCTCAGGCTCTGACTTCACCAACGCAGTGGATCTGTGCAAGAGCCTCAAGAAGCAAGAGAGCAGGCTTTTTATTCTGGTTGTTGCAAGCTTAGGGGGTTTCCAGGTGGGCATACATTTGATTGGTTAACATTTACATCAGTCTGAGATGTTTGCTTGTTTTTGGTGGGCCTTATTGTGACACCCAGCCCAGACCACAAGATGGACCACAAGAACGCTGACCCAATTTTTAGGGGTTTTTAGGTTAGGGGGTTTCTAGGTTATCTCTGATTGGCTCAGTCCAGGTGTTGTTGGCTTGTGGTTTTTCCAATAACTACTTGTTCTGTCCTAGATTCTGAGAACCTGACCTAATAACTGCTTGTTTTGCCCTGGATTCTGAGAACCTGACCTAGTAACTGCTTGTTTTGCCCTAAATTCGGACACCGAGGCCTTCAGGGTGGCTGAGGCATGTCATGGTGTCTCTCCGGCTTGCATTTTAGCTTTTTGGGTCCTTCAGTAACCTTTTTATGACTTAGAAAAGAAACCACCTATATCTTAAAGCAGACTACTAATGGCCCAGTGGCATAAGATCCACCCAATGATTAGGCAGAATCAATTGTTTCTGTGCAGCAAAAATCTACTATTGCAAATAGCTTTCCCTGGGCTGTTTATCATTAGTTAATACAGACTACAGTAGACAATGGAAATAACATTTAGTAAGCCCTTGAATCCTTAGTCATCAAAATAACTTATATTCTATGTGGTTTTGCTCATCACAAAGAAAAAAATTTCCTGCACAACATTGGTTATAGATTTAACAAACACATCCACAATAATTGAGGAATAAGTTGAGCTTACATACTTTCTGCTAGCCAGTTAGAAGAGGTGCCCTGAGACATTGCTCTAGCTTTTGTGTCAAAAGCATTCAGAACTTATTGAGGAGACAAAAGATGGACCCAGGGTTTAGAGTCTATAAGACAACTGCCTGATCAAATAAAAACAAAGTACATATATGATAAATAATCAATTAATTAAACAAGAAAGATAATGTTCTATATTCCAAGAGACAGGAAAAGGTGTAACAAAAAGCTTATGAAACATCATTCAGTTCTTGATTGAAGGACATATATATTCTAGGTAATTCATATCACAAATATGACATTTGGGAACTTGTATAAATTTGAGCATGAATTGTGTATTTGATATTATACAATTACTGTTTTTGCTCATGATAAGTCTATGGTTATATAACAGAGTTATGCTGAAGTCTTCAAGATGCATCTCATGAAGTTCACAACTTATGGTTTCACAAATCAACACAGAGGAACATACATAGCAAGGATAGGGAATAAAACATGTACATATATGAATGGCACAAATGCAGGTTGGGCCCTAGCCAGGCTGCCTGCTAGTATGCATGGCAAAGTGCATGTCAGGCCCTAGCCAGGCCACCTGCTAGAAGGAACCAGGAAGTGGCTTCTGTGGACATGGCATCCTGCACAGGCCTGGCGTGACAACAGCTACAGCCCCATGGCCACAAGCAACCTGCTGCGAGATGATCTGCCCAGAGACAGGCTGTCATTGGTCACAAGAAGGGAACCACCCCAAACAACGATTGGCCAGCCAAACCCTTAAAAACCCCTACATTTCCTTGAATAAATGAGTTTGCAGCAGCTCGCCCTCTGCCTGCTTCCACCCAACTCCCGGTGTCTGTGTCGTGACACCACACCTCTCACCCCCTACCCGGCACAGACCCTATATCCCCTCCTGGGCTGCCCTAGGAGGGACCCCAACACATATATTTTGTGGGGAAACTTTTACACTGGGGTGATGCAAACACATGCCTTATTTAACCCTGATAAGGCATAGATGGCAGACCAAAGTTTTGCTGAACCAATGAGTTTATTGGGGCTACTGGCAGAGCAGGGTGAGAGGTTGTTTTCAGCATCATGGGTGACTCAAAGGCAGCTGCATCACTGAAAAGTCCTCCTCTGCATCACAGAAGATGCATCTCTGGGGCACACTGCACAACCTGCATGCAGCCCTACTGGTTGAAGAGTTTGCAGCACACTACACTACTTGCAGGCAGCTCAGTGTGAGTCTCCTCTCCAAGCAGTTGTTTTTCCTTTATATAGCCTTAAGGAGGGGTCTTGCAATCTTTTCCCAGACTGTTGACTTCCTGGGTCTCCTGAGCTTCCTTCCTCCCACCAGGAGGGAATGTTTAAATTTCTAGTTAACATTGGTCAGAGTCTGCCCTTCAATAATTGTTTATCATTCCTGTAACTTTGGGGAAAGGTTGCATGACCTTTTAAATTTCAGGTCGCTCATACTTGACTTCCTGAATCCCCAGAGCCTCCTTCATGTCTTCAGGAGGGAATATTTCAACTGGAAAGAATCAGCTTCACAACAATATAGATATGCACCTTGTCCTATTTTTTTCCAAATTTTGTGAATATTTGAAACTTCCAGGAATACAGATTGGAACAAAGACGACTTTCCACATTGTTTATGCTTGTTCTGTTTTAAAGTAAAACAACAAACAAAACAACAACAACCACAACAAGAATGAGTCCCAGAGTCCTAGGAAATAGGTACTTAGAGGGAAATCTCATTCCCTCTAGATTTTGTCATTGTCATGGTTATTGTGTCTTTCAGTGTGGGGGGGGGACATTGAGAAGATCATGCATTAAATATAATACACAGATGGTTAGAAAGGAACTATAACTTACTCATTGGCACTTATCATGCATAGTGACATGTATTCAGGCCTTTAAAATTCTACCAATGAAACTGGTTCTCATGAAATATGAAAAGCCAAAGCATAGGGTCTTTTTCTACAGAAGTACTGGCCTACAAGTTCAATGAGATGCATCTGCATTAGCAGGCTCTACTCTCCATGGCTGCTCTATCCTCTGGGTGCATGCAAGGCTGCCCTGGGTAGCAGTGGTAGAAGATAACCACAGCACTTCCATGACCCTGGCATCACAGCTTAAGTGAATTTGTTCTCAAACCAAAAGGCCAATGGAAGCCCTGTGAATTCCACTCCATACAAATGACCTGTGAGTCCTGTTTTTTGCATGAGTCACCTATGCCTGAACTTACTTTTATTCATATATTTGAGAGAGAGAGGCAGATAGAGAATGGGTGTGTTAGGACCTCCAGCCACTGCAAACCAACTCCAGATACATGCACCACCTTGTGCATCTGGCTTATGTGGGTCCTGGGGAATCGAACCTGGCTCCTTTGGCTTTGCACACAAGTTCCTTAACTGCTAAGCCATCTCTCCAGACCCCATCAGAACTTCTTAAAGGTACACTCTACCTCACTGGACCTGGTCTAACACAAGTGCAAATATTAGAGAAACCGAAAAGAACAAACAAAAGATTGTTCTACTAGAGTCTCAAGTATTTTGTAGTGGACAAAATTATTCTACACTTTCAGTTAATGAATGATACACAGAAATATACATAGCAACAATCATAGTCTTAACTTTTCCTCTTCACTCAGTCAGTTGAGGGCTTTTCTATGGGAGAATAGAAAGTTTAAATGCATCCAAATATAACATAAATGTCACTGTCTTCCTTTAAATGTAATTTGTAGTTCTTGGCTCTGTATTTCAAAGGCCAGAACAAATGAGTGAACAATGTAGTGTTACTCAAGTTTTCTATAATTAAATTTCTTTTTTTTCTTTTTTTATTTTTTTTATTTTTTTTTGGTTTTTTCGAGGTAGGGTATCACTCTAGTTCAGGCTGACCTGGAGTTTACTCTGTATTCTCAGGGTGGCCTCGAACTCACGATGATCCTCCTACCTCTGCCTCCCAACTGGCTGGGATTAAAGGCGTGTGCCACCACACCCAGCGTTCAGCAGATTTCTCATATAAAAAGTGATGGGTTGGCTTTCCTATGAAACATGACCACTAGGGTTAAGCAAAACAGTGTAGAACAGGTCACTGAAAGGCTTGACTGACGTGAAGAACCAGATCAGACCAGGTAAACAAAGCTAGTTCAGGTTTATTGGCACAGCTCCTGGGCGAGGTTCACTGGTCTCGAGAGGTGACACCAGGAAGTCGCACCTGGGACCTAAGATGGAGGTCTTTTAAAGGGCCTGGGTGGGGAAAGATGACGTGCCAGCTAGGAGCTGGTCTGTTTCCCTATATGGCCATAACTAATGCCCAGGAGCAAATTGAGGAATGTAACTGTTTCGAGGAAGGGAGGGAGCAGAGGCCTTCTTATAAGGTCACAGTTAAGGTAGGGGAGTTTTGAGACTGCTGGCCTAGATCATACTCGGGAAAGTGGAGGATGGCCATGCTGGGTCTTTGTTCTGAGCATGGCCCCGCCTAACAATCACAAATGTAATGAAAGAGTCAAACCAACACCATGACAGGCTTCAATAAGGTATTTCCTAGCTAGGCCTAAATTTCAGTTTCTCAAGAAGCCTGAACTAAATTCTGGGAGAACAGAACAAAGAACAGTTATTTCCTGGAAGGTTTCAGGGATGTCTAAGGCCGTTCCCCCTTTCTTGGCCCCAGCCAATCAGAAGTAAAAGAATGTGAGATATGCTTACTGGCCACTTTAGGAAGATTTACCTTCCCTAGAGCCCCCCTCCCTTAGCCCCCCTTAGCTCACGTGCGCTGAATTATAACCAGTCAGGAGTGCACAAGTATTATATCTTTCAAAGTAGCCAATTATGTTAGAAGTCTTTGTTTAGCAGTCTATAGAAGAGCCAGGGAGCTTCTTCTCAGGGTCGCCATTTAGTGCAAATGGTGGACCCCTGCATGCTGGACTTCTCTGCACAATGAACGCTCTATGTTTTTACATGCTATATGAGTCTGAGTCTCCCTTCAGCGATTTTTGAACCCTGGCAGTAGCAACTTTAAAACATTCTGCAAAAGTTTTGAGAAAGTCATTTTCAGTGGTGCCCACTTTGCTAAGTTTGCATCTGTCTGAGATTAGTACAAATGCAAGGGAAAAGATGTCATTTTTCTTTCAGAAAATCCAAATATTAGCCATGTGCATATTTCCAAGTTCTAGAATATTTAAGGATCATGATATACTCCTCTAATATCTCAATGTTTTTTATTTATGCCTTGAAGAGTTGAAGATATGGGAATCCTAATGTTTCTTAGAGAATTAGGGAACTGCTTTGTTCCCATATTCCTCTCTCTCTCTCCCTCTCTCTTTCTCTCATTTTTCCTCCCTTATCTGACATTTAGATCACCCTCTCATAATGACTTGCCTCCCATAAACCTGTTTTCCCATCTTGTTAGCCCAGAATAGACATTGGTCCTTTCCTTCATTGCCCCTAGGAGAAAAGAGAATTGTGCTGAAATTTGAGTTAAAAGAAGACAATTTAAAGGTAGAAAAGCCAATGATGTAAAATTTGGTATTATCTATCCTGGTTTCTGATGCTCCTCATTTCTTTCCTCAGGCATTTTACTGACCCTTCCACATTATCCAGGCTGCCACTGTGTGAAGCTTTAGGGTGTTTCTTCTCATACCTCATTTCTGTATCTCTCTTTTCTTATTCCATCTCCCCACAATCCTATTTTTATTTCAAACGTTTCACATTTTATTGTTATTATATAGCAATTTTATTTTTCATGTTACAATCCTAACTTAACAACGTGAGACTTCTGTCCTCATAGTTCCTAATGAAAAAAAAAAAAAAACAGTTTAAAGTGTTTCCAATACTTAAAAAGACACCTGCTCTTGAGGTTTTTCCTTCTTATATGTTTCATTTTCTTTTCATTTCTTCTCTTCTCTATAATTTCCTTCCTTCTTTTCTCTTTCCTGTTCTCCTTTGCATTTTCATGCTTTCTGACACAAAAATGCTATCTATCCTGTTCTTGTTTGCTTTCTAAAACAATCATTTCACTGAGAAATACTTTTCACTGTAGTATTAGAATCCAAGATTTGATGTTGGATATGTTTAGTTTACTGGAGTATCACTGGCTCCTTTGCCTACAGAACAAGGAAATAGACGTGTTCACACTAAGCTGTGTATAGGCAATATATTTGTATGTGCAGTTTGTTTCTTAAATATTAATGACTTTGCACTAATACATCCCAGTTCCATTCCTACAGGAAATGCTATGGTTCCTTCTTGTTACTTCCATTTCAACATTGAGAAATCTGGCTCCTATCACTGGTAACCCATTTACTTCAATTCCAATACATTTACTATATATCAATACCAACTCTGCTATCCTACTTCCCTTTGAAAAACATTGTTACCAATTAGAATGCACGGCTTATTAGGAGATCTGTTTCAGCTTGTATTCTCTCCATATTCATTTGGTTTGAAAGATATTCAGGCTCACATATACCCCTCCCTGCACCTTCTTCAGTGAGGCTGTTTTTGTGTGGATAGAATGATTGTCCCATTCTGCATATCATTTGGCTTGTGATAATGTATGGCTTCTACAATTAAAGTATCACCTAGAATATTCCCAGTGACCCAAACAGTGTCCTTGCCTCACCTATTAAGCCCCTGCACTGAACTTCTTTACAGATCATTTTCCTTTATAGTTAAACAATACAATCCCATCTGGATGAACCATAGGGTTTTTTTAAATACACTAATCTATAGTAGAATGTCTTGTTGACCTCCAGTTTTTGACAATTAAAATATAACTGCTGTATACATTCAAGTACAGGTTTTGATGTAGACATAAATTTTCTAGTAAGGTAAGAAAACTAGTTTTGTGAGAAACTGCCAATCAACCTTCCAAAGAGGTAAGTGTTGGTACCAGTCTGCAAATAGTGAGAGGAAAAGTGCATGATTACTCCTGATCTTTGGGGACTAACATTCAGTTTATTATGAAGAAGGATCTTGGGACTCTGTATACCCATAGAATCATCTCTTCTGGCTCTACAAGACTCAGGATCACAGCCACTCTGCAACTTCCTCTGACCACCTAAGCCATACAGAGAATGCTGAAGGATTCTGGCAGCTAAAAATGGAATATATATAAAAAATGGAATATATTCCCTTCACCCTGGAGAAGTGGGCTTGCTGGATCCTTTACCAAAAGAAACTGTGTATAGCTGGAAGGTGGAAACCCTCAGAAATCTGGGATCTATGTGTAAATAATGTAACAGAATATTGGGATACTGGATGTGACTACCCTGAGAAGTAAAAGAATCATTAGAAAGACAGTTCATGTGGAGAAATTCATCTGGATTCTAGATCCTGTAGTGAGCAGGAAAATTCCTTCTGGAATAAACTCCCGTGAAAGCCACATATGTAGAGAAGTCTTCACAGTCATTCAGACATAAATGCATCCATTATGCAGTTCCCACTGGTCGCAAGTCATATGTCAAGAATATATGGGGAAGCTATATAAATGTAAGGAATGTGAAAAGCTTCCTTCACTTATACACAATGCTTTCTTTCTTTCTTTTTTTAAGAGAGAAGAAAACAGATAGAATTGGCATTCCAGGACCTCAGCCACTGCAATCGAACTCCAGATGCTTCCACCACCTAGTGAGCATGTGTGACCTTATGCTTGCCTCACTTTTGTGCATCTAGCTGATGTGGGATCTGGAGAGTCAAACATGGGTCCTTAGTTTTTGCAGTTGGTCAAGTGCCTTAACCATTTAGCAATCTCTCCAGTTCAGTGCTTTATTTTTTAATATTTATTTGTTTATTTACAAGGGCAGAGAGAAGAGAGAATGGGCACATCAGGGCCTCTAGCCACTGCAAATGAATTCCAGATGCATGTGCCACTTCATGCATCTGGCTTTACGCGGGTAATAGGGAATCAAACTCAGGTTGTTAGGCTTTGCAGGCAAGTGCCTTAACAACTGAGCCATCTCTCCAGCCCACAATGCTTTCTTAACTAGGAAGAAACTCACAGGGGTGAGAAGTATCATTAGTGTTAACAATGTAGGGAAATCTTCAGGAGTCACAGTTGCTAATACTCATAGTACTTCTCTCCCTTATGAGTTTCTTCCTGGTTAGGAAAGAATTGTGAGGGCTAGAGAGATGACATAGCAGTTAAGGGGCTTGACTGCAAAGCCAGGACCAAGGTTCAATTCCCCCAGGACCCATGTAAGCCACAAGGTGTCACATGTGTCTGGAGTTCATTTGCAGTGGCTAGAGCTGCCGTGCACATTCCTCACTCCCCCCTCCATCTTTCTCTCTCACATAATTAAATAAATAAATAATAAAATACTTTTTTAAAAAATGGGGGCTGGAGAGATGGCTTAGCAGTTAAGGTATTTTCCTGTGAAGCTTAAGGACCCTGGTTCGATTCTCCAGGTCCCACATAAGCCATATGCACAAGGTGGTGCATGCGTCTGAAGTTTGTTTGCAGTGGCTAGAGGCCCTGGGGCGCACATTCTCACTCTCTCTGTCTCAAATAAATAAATTAATTTAATTAAATCTTAAAAAAAAAAAAGACTGCTTCACTTTGGGCCTTTCATCAAGGTAGATGTCTGACCCTTAGTTTAAAAAAAAAAAAAAAGAAAAAAAAGAAAAGATAAGAAAAGAAAACATTGTGAGGCTTAAGTCCATGTAAAATATTTCATACTGAAGAGCATGAAAGGCAGTGTGGGAAAGGCTTCATGACTTTTGAAGATATTCAAAGACATATGGTACTGGAGACAAATTCATTGTGTAAGCAATGTGTAAAGCCTTCACTTATCACAGTCTCTGCTCTGAACCATGAAAAGATTCACAGTGGAAATAAATCCTGTGGATGTAAGCATTGTGAGAAAGCCTTCACTACTTTAGATTCCCTTCAAAATATGAATCACCAGAGAGAATCCCTAATGATAGAATATGGGAAGGGCTCATTATTTCATACCCTTTCCAGAAAACACAATACATACTGAAGTTTCAAAGTGGGCTAGAAAACCTCTAGCCATCTTAGTTCAATTTGCAGATACAAAAGAACTAGCAAGAAACCTTGAATAAAAGAGATGTGCAAAAGCCTCCTGTTGGCCTATGTATAAGAAAACACAATGCATCAAAACCTTATAATTATGAAAAGTACAAGAGGCTTGTCAGTTGTAATAAATGTTTTCAAAGTCCTGTGAAAATTCCTCATGTACTGGAATCGGATGCACATAAGAAATACGATGTGTTTGATGCAATGAAATGTCTACAAAATATTCTAGAAAATATAGTACCTAAAAGGAATTTCCTAAAAATTATAAAGTATTATGTTTATCAGTGGCTCTTTTTAAAAAGATATTTTTATTTATTTACTTGCAGAGAGAGAGAGACAGAGAGAAAAAGAGAGAGAGAGAATGAGCACTCCAGGGCCTTCAGCCACTGCAAAGAAACATCAGATGCATAGTCCTCTTTGTGCATCCGGCTTTATGTGGAGACTGGGGAATTGAATCTGGGTCACCAGTCTTTGCAAGCAAGCACCTTAACCACTGAGCCACCTCTCCAGCCCCAATTGCTCATTCTTAAAGTAATCTCTGGATGTGTATTTGTAATTATCACTCTTAAAAATAAGTGACATATTTCTAGTTATTTTATTTTATTATTTTACAAGGAGAGAGACAGAATGGGCATGCCAGAGTCTTCAGCCTCTGCAAATGAACTCCAGATGCATGTGCCACCTTGTACATCTGACTTTATGTGGCCACTGAGGAATCAAACCTAGGTTCTTTGGCTATACAGGCAAGAGCCTCAACCACTAAGCCATCTCTCCAGCTCCCTCAAATTAGATTTTTGTATATTTTGGAAAATTTCTTAACTTCTTAATAAAAGATTACATATTTAAAGATATTATCTTTAGCTGGACATAGTGGCGCACACCTTTAACCCCAGCAGTCTGGAGACAGAGATAGGAGGGTCACTGTGAGTTCGAGGCCAGCCTAAGACTACATAGTGAATTCTAGGTCAGCTTGGGCCAGAGGGAGACGCTACCTCTTATAATAACCAAAAATTAAGTCAAGTTTTCAAAGTGCTTTTTCTCATGGTGAATCATTGTTATTGTTATTTCCCCTCACTTAAATTTTACTTTTTCTTCTATGTTGCAGTCAGATTTGCATTGCTGTCAGAAAATACTCAAGAGCAGTTTGTGGGGAAAAAAAAGGTCTATTTTCGCTTACAGACTCAAGGGAAAGCTCCATGATGGAAGGGGAAAATGATGGCAAGAGATGGCATGAGCAGAGGGTGGACATCTCCTCCTGGCCAACATCAGATGGACAACAGCAACAAGACAGTATGACAAACATTGGCAAGGGGAAGCTGGTTATAATACCCATAAGCCTGATCCCAACAATCTCCAGGAGATCCAATTCCCAAATTGCTACCAGCTGGGGACCTAGCATTCAGAATACATAAGTTTATGAGGGAGACCTGAATCAACCACTACATTGTATTATTACCTTTATTTTGGTGATCATATATGTTCCCTTTACTAACAACACCGTAAGACACACATCATGCTGGTCTGAGTCCCTGCCTGACATGTTGCAGTGATCTTTTAGATTTCCTAGAGGACCTCTGGAAGAGTCATAAAGATCATTTACCCCATAAAATGAGTGGTTCTGGAAGGAATTGGGCTTTTTTGTCATTCTCCATGCAGTCAGAAACTGGAGATGTGTGTACACTGGGATTGAATGCTGATCAAGTCATTATGAAACCATGAGGTACTTTACCCTAAAGTAGAATTTTACCTTTCTCCATTTTGATATTACTGTAACAAGTTAAACACTTTGTCTTATCACTGGGTGGAACTGACTTTCTTCTCACATTTGCTTAGAAGTTCGATTAGAAAGTACTGATAATCAATTACTCTTTTTCTTTGTGGTGCTATGGATCCATCCCAGGGCTTTGTATATGCTCCACCACTGAGCATCATCACAGACCTTCCACTTACTTTTCAGTCTTGTTCTTTTGAGATTTTTCTTCTTTGACTATAGAGATAAATGATTTTTACAGAGGTATAGAACTGACTCAGAATCCATGAGAGCAAGTACTAATTACACAGTCTTAAAAGAATCTAGGAAGGGAAGTTAACTGTAGTTCAAAATTGTTCATAGTAACTATGCACTTTAAGTGTTCTGTTTTCAATAGATACATGAATCCTCTCCTTACTCTGATCTTCAATTAAGTAACCTATGCTTTTTTAACTGAAACAGATCTTCCAAATACTGGCTGATTTTCCTTGTTCTCTGAGAGCTAAGCATCTCCTGAGTCTCAATTTTTATTGTACCATATTATTTTCATGATCTCATTCAGAATCTGTTCTTTTTCTCAGATTTAATTGGACATCCCAGACCATTTGCCTCCTTTTATCAAAAATGAAGGCTCTGTCATTAAGAAAAATTTGTAAAATAAAAAGAGAGAATTTACACTCTAAATGTTGAATCAGTGCCTACCAGGTCTTCCCAAGGAAAGGTGGATGACAGTTCTGTGTCCTGGATTTCACAAGTGGCAAGGAACCTAGTTAGAGGTGTAGGGTTCAGCTCACTGGAAAGACAGAACAAGAAAGACTTCAGCTTGTGGCTACCACCTGTTTCTGCAGCCATGTAAATAATGGAGGGGGAGCAATTTGTTCATTTTGGATCTAGAGTAACACTGGGAGATTACTGACAAGATTTAAAAGTTGGTAAACTTTTTAAAGATAAATTTGTATTAACCAAAGAGATTTTGTGATAGCAGAATGCTAAGAAAAATAAGCAAACAGCAATAACATATGAATATGAAAATAGAATGTGAAATTTTTAGATGGGACTGCCTATCAGGCCTGCCTACAAACTACATAATTCTCTTGACTTGGCTTTGTACTAGTCGATTCACTTCTACACTGTGTGGTGACATGTCAACTTACACTCTCAGTAGAAAAGATAATGTTGTTTTAGTTTTGTTTCCCTTGGGGACACGAATTAGCTTTGCTAGCAACAGAGGGAAGTGTACTGAACATGATAAAGGTGGTCCTTGAGGACCTCACGCATATCAGACTTCTAATATCATTTTTTTCAAATTAAGTTAGAAATTCATATTCAGCCACCACAAACATAATACAATTAAGTAAATTTTTCTTTATTCTTATACATAACATAAAATTGCACCATTTCGGGCTGGAGAGATGGCTTAGTGATTAAGGCGCCTGCCTCCTAAGGCTAAAGAATGCTTGTTCCAATCTCCAGCGGTTCCAATCTCCAGGTCCCACGTTTAGCCAGATGCAGTGACGCAAGGGCGCAATGCCTCACTTGACCACAAGGGGGCGCATGCATCTGCATTTTGTTCGCAGCAGCTGAGAGGCTGCTGGTGCGCACATCTCTGTCTTCCTCTCCCTCTCTCTCTCTGTCTCTCTTTGTGTCTCTTTCAAAAAAAAAAAAAATGCACCATTTCAACAATTTTAAAATGTATAGTTCAACGGTATTGAATTTATTTTAAATATTATGCAACTATCGCCACTGTCCATTTCTAAGCTGTTTTTCTTCCCAAAGACTTTCTACCCTTAAAACCATAACCTCTGGGCTGGGGAAATGGCTGAGCTGTTAACACGTTTGCCTGTGAAACCTAAGGACCCTGGTTTGATTCCCCAGGACCCACATAAGCCAGGTACACAAGGGAGAACATGCACCTGGAGTTTGTTTGCAGTGGCTAGAGGCCCTGGTGTGCCCGTTATCTTTTTCTCTCTATATGCCTCTTCCTCTCTCTCAAATAAATAAATAAAATAATTTTTTAAAAAACATAACTTCTCACCCCAGTAGCCTCTTTTGTCTTCCTGCCTTTATAAGTTTGCACACCCTAAGTGCCATATATATATATATGGCCTTTGAAATAAATAGTAAGTAAATAATGTATCTGACTTGTTGAACATAGCATATTTTTAAGGCTGATATGTTGTGTCAGAATTTCTTTGCTTTTTAAGAATGAATAAAGAGTCCATTTTGTTTATGGACCACCATTTGTTTATTCATTCTTCTACTGATGGAGATTTCAGTTTCTTCCTCTTGGTTCTTGTGACTAATGCTATTACGAGCATTGGTGTTACATGCTTGAGTGCTTGTGCTCCTGTCTTCTAAGCAGACCTGTCAAAAATTGGGGAAGGGAACTGAATAGAGGTCAAAGGACGAAATAAAAATGGCCAATAGACATGTAAAACTGTTCAACATCTTTAGCCATCAGAGAAATGCAAATTAAAATTACTTTGAGATTACATCTCACTCCAGTCAGAACGGGTTTCATCAAAAAATCAAATGACAACAAATACTGGTGAGGGTATGGGAAAAGAGGAATTTTTATTCACTGCTGGTGGGAGTTTAAACCTGTATAGCCACTATGGAAATCAGTATAGAAGTTTCTGAAAAGCATAAAAATAAATCATAAATGAATAAATAAAGCATAAATAAATAAATAAATAAAGCATAAATGACCTAGCTACTCTATTTCTGAGCATATACTTTAAGGACCCTACACTTTACTATAGAATTACTTGCTCAACCATATTTTTTGCTACTCTATTCAAAATAACTAGAAACTGGAGTTAGCTCATATGCCTATCAACATATGGATGTATAATAAAGATGTGGTACATATGCACAATGGAATTTTATTGAGTCATAAAAAAAATAAAATTATGGGGCTGGAGAGATGGCTTAGCAGTTAAGGTGCCTGCCCACTAAGCCTAAGAATGTCAGTTCCAATTTCCAGGCCCCACGTTTAGCCAGATGCAAAGTGATGCAAGGGTGTAATGCTGCACTTGCCCACAAGGGGGCACATGCATCTGGAGTTCGTTCACAGTGGCTGAGAGGCTGCTGGTGAGTCCATTCTCTGTCTGTCTTCCTCTCCCTCTCTCTCTGTCTCTCTATGTCTCTCTCAAAAAAATGAAATTATGAAATTTACAGAAAAATGGATGGATCTGGAAAGTGAAGTAACCCATGTTCAGAATGACAAACATCCATGTTCTCTTTCATATGTGGATCCTAACATGGAATCTTTTGATTTGTTTATAAGTTGTAGTAAGCATCAGTAGTACTAGTTAGGAAGCAAGAATGAGGCTTGGGGAGAAAAGAGCCACATGGTAGGAACTGTCTTCCCTATATAAACCAACCAGTACATTCATCACCTCACAGTGGTTACTGATAACCCTATTAGACCTTACTATTTTAAGCCCATCAACATTTTTTGTGTTTTTTCAAGGTAGGGTCTTTTTCTAGCCCAAGCTGACCTGGAATTCACTCTATAGTCTCAGGGTGGCCTCGAACTCATGGTGATCCTCCTACCTCTGCCTTCCAAAAGCTGGGATTAAAGGCATGCATCAGCACGCCCAGCTCCATCAACAATTTGACAGAGGACAGGCAAGCAAATGGAATGAAAAAGCAAAACAGAAAAAGGACTATCTTGAAAGAAGAGAGCCTCCGTGAAATGGAAATGGGGGAGAGGAATCAAGGGTATAAAATGATAGGAACAATATCAAATCACGATGTTTATATATTAAAGTTCCTAATAAGAGTTTAAAAACGAATTAGAGATCAGAAGCTTTTTTCTTCTTTTGCCTTTTTTTTTTGTTTTTAACTTTCATATTGTATTTTCATTGTGCATGGTAGTACTATATATGCAGACATTTTCATACAAGCACATTGACTTTTTAAAAAATGTGTGTGTATGAGTATGTGTGTGTGTGCGTGTGTGTGTGTGTGGAGTGTGTGCCATGGCATGTATATGGAGGTCAGAGGACAACCTCAGGGATTTTGTCCCCTTCTTCCACTTTCCTTTTGAGACAGGGTCTCTCATTGTCATGGTGCTACATGTGTACCAGTCTAGCTGGCCTGCAAGCTTCCTGACTCTCCTAGTTCTGCCTCCCATTGATGTAGATGCATTGGAATTACAAATGTCAGTGCCACTTTGTATCTGGCTTTACATGGTTGTTGGGGAATCAGACTAGGGCCATTAGGCTTGCAGCTTGCAAGCAAGTGCCTTTACCCACTAAGGCATCTCCCCAGCCCTATACTTTGCCTGTTTGAATGAACAGTGCTATTGAAGATCTTCTCATGTAATTATTGGCCCATTGCAAATCGTCTTTAGAGAATATCCTTGTTTATTTTCTTTGACTATTTTCTAAATTGGGTTGTTTATGTCTTTGTTAATATATTGAGTTCTTAATCTATTTTAGATATTGATACCTCCTTATATACATGACCTGAAAATATTTTTCCCATTCTTTAGGTTTTTCTCTTAACAATGTTCTTTAGTAATACAGACTTTTTATTTTATTTTTATTTGGGGGGGTTTCAAGGTAGGGTCTCACTCTAGCTCAGGCTGATCTGGAATTCACTCTGTAGTCTCAGGGTGGCCTCGAACTCATGGCAATCCTCCTACCTCTGACTCCTGAGTGCTGGGATTAAAGGCGTATGCCTGGCTTAATAATACAGATTTTTATTTTGATGACATATAATTGATTGATCATTGCTTTCATTCCCTGTGCCTTTGGTGTCATACCCAAAAAAAATTGCCAAATTCATGGCAGGAAGATTTCACCATTTCCTTTT
This sequence comes from Orientallactaga sibirica, assembly GCA_036365145.1. Taxonomy (NCBI): domain Eukaryota; kingdom Metazoa; phylum Chordata; class Mammalia; order Rodentia; family Dipodidae; genus Orientallactaga; species Orientallactaga sibirica. The sequence goes on along the minus strand of JAEOAD010000015.1, from coordinate 35,038,954 downwards.
AGGCATTTAAGAATATAGCACTTATTTTTAGATGTGATCATTTTGAGTTAATTTTTTCATATTGTGGAAGATAATACTACTACTTAATTCTTTTGCAAGGAAAATCAGAACCATGTTTTGAAAGATACAGAGCAGTCTAAACTCTAACATAGCTTTCTAAGTTAATATTTGTGTTTTCGATTTTTACCAAAAGCCTATAATTTCTTTCTCAAAATGTTCTTGGAAATAGCTTCCTCCCAAAAGGAGAAACACATCAATATGGATCATTTTATATTTGCGTAAAAGTTTTATTATTAAGCTTTTTAAAAACTTATACTGTGTAAATATCTGCACACTACTATTTTCAAAATTCCCAGCCAGGCATGGTGATGCACACCTTTAGTCTCAGCACTTTGGTGGCAGAGGTAGGAAGATCGCTGTGAGTTCGAGGTCACCCTGAGACAACATAATGAATTCAAGGTCAGCCTGGTCTATATAGCAAGGCGTTACCTAAAAAAACAAATCCTACTTTCAGCAGGCATGGTGGCGCACTGGTTTAATACAAGCACTGAGGAGGTTGAGGTCAGAGGATGGCTGTGTGTTCAAGGCTGGCTTAGAGCTACAAAGTGAGTTCTAGGTCAGCCTTGGCTAGAGTAAGTCTCTACCTCAGAAAAACAACAATAACAAAAAGAATTTCTTATTTTCTTCAAAGAGAACCCATGGATTTTCCAACCACACCCAGACAGGTCAAGTTCAGGCTGCCACTGTCAGTTGGCTGGCAAGGACAGCACAAGAGCACATGGATTTCACACAGCAAAACCAGATCCTCACTGAGCTGACCCACAGGCCTCCTCCTTTGCTGCTCTCTCCAGGAACAGGCCAACACTCCCTGTAATCCTAAATCTTCTTTAAAAGGCCTTTTTCTCACTATGGAGGGTAGCTTGGTGTATCTAAAAGGGGAATTGAAGTTGTTCAGGCACACAGTGAAAGGTGAGTTGACTTCCTGTTCCATGGCAACTTTCCAGACTGGGTTTCCTGGATATTAAAGTTCTCAGGAATGGGAAAACCTCTGTAAACAGTGCCCACCATAGAAGCTCGGTGTTAACCTGAGGGGTTTGATAGGTTTTGTTGATTTTTAAGACATATTTGTGTCACCAAGGCAACTATATGGTGGTGTGTGCTCTCATGGAAAAAAATTTGAAAGGAACATAAAATCCGCAAATACAATAACTTGCAAAAATCTTCTCAAAAGTAAAGTAAAAGTGATTTCCTTAGTATACATCACAATTGGAAAAAAAAAAAAAAAAGTAATCAAAAAGGCCTAACCTTGAGCTGATTACTCCTTTAAGAATGAATTTCCTGGGGTGGAGAAATGACTTAGCAGTTAAGGCACTTGCCTGTAAAGTCTAAGGACCCAAGTTCAATTCCCCAGAACCCACATAAGCCAGAGACACAAGATGGTACATATGTCTGGAGTTCATTTGCAGTGGCTACAGGCCCTGGAGTGCCGATTCTCTCTATATGCCCCTCTCTCGCTCCAAATAAATAAAATATTTTAAAATAAATTTTAAAAAAGAATGCATTTCCCATTGAAATGAGAACATACTATTGAAAAGAAGAGAGATGTACCAAGAATAGCAAAATTGATATAAGAATGATGTTAAAACAAACACAAAGATCAATGAAAAGCCAGAGTAACTACTCAAAATCTGGGTTATGAATTATCTCATTTATCCATCAGAAAACTTAGAAATATAGTTAAGGAACTAACGTCCACGTCTTTAGAAAGGTGAATTGATAATCTATATTTTCAATAATTTTGAAACTGATTCAGTGTTCTTTAAATATTTGCAATAATGTGAAGAACTTATAAAAAATTGCTGTGATTGGCTGGTGAGATGGCTTAGCGGTTAAGGTGCTTGCCTCCTAAGCCTAAGAACACCGGTTCCAGTCTCCAGGTCCCACGTTCAGCCAGATGCAAAGGGCGCAATGCCGCACTTGACCACAAGGGGGCGCACACATCTGAATTTCGTTCGCAGCAGCTGAGAGGCTGCTGATGCACCCATCTCTGTCTTCCTCTCCCTCTCTCTCTGTCTCTCTCAAAAAAAAATTGCTGTTATAATCTTGTTTGCTATTGAATTTTAAATGAAAATTAAAGCCCATTCTTTTGAACAAATACACATATTCTCAGAATTGGAAAAAATAACAGATTGTGAATTGGTTTTTCTCTTTTTCTTCAATCCAAGCTTTAGCCCCAAATGTAAATGGGTAGATGGTAAACCAAGTGAAATTAGAAACAGTATATTATTAACACTAAAGAATGCTACCCACCCACTTGTCTATAGCAGATTATCATGCTCCTGCCTAAAATACAGGTTTATACTACAATTTACATTATCTATCCTTTTACTCTTTAAGCTTTGACATAGATCTTCTGCAGAATTTTAAGCTGAAAGCAGCAACATTTGCCTATATTGCCAAGGTTCTTTAAATTTTTAAAGGCAATTAAACCTCAATAAAAAATACTGCCAACAGTCCTACTTGTCTCCACAGGAAGAAAATGAAATTAATATCTTCCTCTTGTACTTCTCCAAACCTAAAACTTAAACGTAGTTTGTAACACAAGGAGTAGTTAGCACCTTCTTTGCCATGTGTTCTAAATTTACCACCCATTTTAAAAATATTTTATTTATTTACAAACAGAGAGAGAGAGTGTGTGTGTGTGTGTGTGTGTGTGTGTGTATACAGGCGCCAGGATCTCCTGCCACTGTATAGAAACTCCAGAGCATGCATCACTTTGTGCACGTGGCATTCTGTGGGTACTGAGGGATCAAACCGAGGCCATCAGGCTTTGCAAACAAGCACTTTAACCTCTGAGCCATCTCTACAGCCTCCCACCCATTTTCTTAGCCAGTGTTTCCTACAGTTTAAACCATAACAAACACCCAGCAACAAAGACTTACACAACATAAAGCAAAGCAGTAAGATTTTATTCTGAGATTGCTAAGGCATGGTGAAGCAGATAATCTGAGCCATGCATTTAGTTTAAAATATTTTATAAAAGGTTATACTTATATCCCCTCTCCCCTACCTCCATTGCAGTGAGGACCCTCCTCAGTGGGGTTATTGGTATTCACTGTGGGCCTCAATCAGTCTTGGGGGTGAGGTGGGGCTTGGGATGTTCCTACCCAAGCTTTCATCAATAACCCTTGGTTTATAGTCCAGAATCAAATTATCTCTGTGCAAAAATTGCCAGTGTGTGAGTACTCAAAAAGTAGTTGTACTCAGTTACTTGAAGTTCTGGAAAGTGCCATTTTCTTCAACTGTCATCTTATTTCTGAACCTTTAAACTATGTTTACATCTCCCTGTAATCAAACAAAATGAAGTCCTCTGTTGCTGCCTGTTATAGACATGCCAAGAGTCTTTGGGAACAGAAATTTATTATTTTTTTAATACACGATGTAAGAACAACAAAAGACTTGCATATTTGTGCTGTGGCATAAAATGTTAGTCTATGATCAGGTGTAATGAACATAATTTTGGCTGTGATTGGTGGCACAGACCTATAAACCCAGCACTCAAGAAACCGAGGCAGAAAATTCACAAATTAGAGATTACCCTGGAATTTTAAACAAGACCTCTTCTCAAAGAAAATGTATATATGTAAATTGTATATATATAATATTTTTTATTGTAATAATTTAAATGCTGTTTTACAACATTGCATGAAAACAGAGATATCATCTCCATAAACCCAAGCTTTTTCTTCTTTTGGCAAGTGACAAGTAAGGACCAGAAATAAGAGAGAGTTTATACTGTCCAATCTTTGATAATTAATTTAGTAAAAAGCATGGTATCTGATTTTCTTTTTAAAAACTTTTATTTTTATTTATTTACTAGGGGGAGAGACAGAAACAGGTAGAGAGAGGGAGAGAGGAAAAGATACAGAGAATGGGTGTGCCAGGGCATCCAGCCACTGCAAATGAAATCCAGACTCATATGCCACCTTGTGCATCTGGCTTACATGGGTCCTGGGGAATTGAACCTGGGTCCTGTGGCTTTGCAGACAGGTACCTTTAACTTATAAGCCATGTCTCCAGCCTAGTATCTGATTTTCAATGTCATATGGCCAAAAGTGTGCCTATCGATTTGAGTGTCCATTCTGTTTTGTCTTAGGTATTTGTGATGTTTGGTTGTCAACTTGACAGGATTTAGAATCACTGTGGAAATCTGAGTCCTGAGGTAGGGAGCATCCACACAGCAGAAATTCTCAAACCTTCACTGCACTAGAATCACCTGCAGGGCTTATTAAAACAGATGGCTGGACTCAGTACCAGAGATTGACTCATTAGGTCTGGTTTAAGCTGGAAAATCTTTATTTCTGACACGTTCCATGATGCTACTCTTTTGAATTACCTTTGAGACCCAATACATGACATTGCTTGAAGCTTATTTCATCTATTTTCCTTCAGCCTTGAATGTGGGGAAAATAAATAAAATGGAGTGTATTAGGTTTCTTCTTGTTGTGACAAGAAGGAAGGTACAGCTCATATCTGTGGCAGCAGAAGCATCTCAATAGACAAGAAGAATGAGAGCAACAGAATACATGTGTAATAATTTAATAATATAATACACATAGTTCTATGCATGTAGTTAATAATATGTGTGGTTATACATAGGTGTACTATACATGTCTTAGTATAGGAGTTTTGCATATATAATAGGTGTTGCAGTCAGCTTCATGTTGATGGCAGAAAACACCCAACCTAAAGCAGCTTGTGAGAGGAAAGGATTTATTTTGGCTTACAGACTCAAGGGGAAACTCCATGATGGCAGGGAAAACAATGGCATAAGCAAAAGGTTGACATCACCTCCTGGTCAACATCAGATGGACAACAGCAGCAGGAGAATGTGTCAAACAATGGCAAGGGGAAACTGGCTATGACACCCATAATCCTGTCCCCAACACTACAGTGCCTCCAGGAGGCTCCAGTTCAAAAATTGCCACCAACTGGGTCCTAGCATTAAGAACATACAAATTGAAAGGGGACACCTGAATCAAATCACAACAATGGAGAAAGGCATATAATGCATGAAGTTCATAGTGATGAGGTAATTAATTCTAATAAATATACTTAAATCAAGGAATAGTTTAACTTAGAGTATTGATAGTAGAACTATAGCTTTTTCCTTGACATCCCAGGAAGATATTTGTCCTCATTTTTGGTTTAAAGACCAAAATATTAATTTATTTAATTGTTGATCCTAAACTTCTTGAAATATGTATTAAAATTAAGTTAGTCATAAAATAAATAATTGATACTATTTGGCCAATAATAATGAGTGTGTGTTCAAGAGGCTGACCTCCAATGCATGTAAGTGGAAGTAAATAGGTGATGATAATTCATTATAAGCATTAACTAACTGGACAAAATATTATACTTTGTTGTATGGAGTTATGAAGAAATGGAATGATAGCTTAGATTATAAATGAAAGGAATAATGCTATGATACCTTCTTGTTTTATTAGGGGTTGAACAGAGAATTGCAAATGTGAAGAGAAATTATCATACATGTTTGACATGCAGGGAAGTGTTAAGGGTATTAGCAGGAAGATGGTAGCTCCTCAGAGGAATATCTGTCCTCATGGTAGGATCCTAGAAAAGCAGTTGCTCTTTTAATTCTTTTATATGGCTGGAGAGATTGCTCAGTGGTTAAGGCATTTGCCTGCAAAGCATAAGGCCTAGCTTGATTCCCCAGTAGCCACATAAAGTCAGATGCACTAGGTGGCAAATGCCTCTGGAGCTAACTCTCTCCCCCCTCTCTCAAATATATAAAATATTAAAACCACTTGCTACAGAAGTGTGCACTAGCATTACACCAATATTTCAGATCTCTATGAATGTGTAGGAGCCATAACAGAACCCTCATCCCACATGAAGAAATAAGCAGATAAATAGAATAGATGCAGGATCCCCTTTTCTGGAGGGTACAGAGTGAGTAGACCAGAGCTCTCAGCTCCTTGCCCATCTCCCAGTTCCCTGGTCCCAGGACCCAGTGCTGCTGGTTTGAAGCTGCCTGTATCCTACAGGTGTGCTGTGAAAGCAGGGCTCTTGTTCCACCTTCCTAATGGACCTGCCCCAGGTCCCTAAATCCATGTTTCTCTGAGCCAGAGTGTGCATGGGCCACTGTGGGAATTGGCCTCTTGCCCCTGGCTCCCCAGATTCCCAGCTCATGGTCCCCAACCCCTGGTTGCACTATGCTGAAGAGTATGTACAATTGGAGGGAGTAGGCTAGAGCTCCCAGTTCCCCCCTCCCAGATTCCCATGTACCTCTGATGTAATTGCAATCTCTACAATCTGTGCATCTCCGGTTAAAACCCAATCCTACTCCAATACAGTTCATTTTGAGACAGAACACTCACTAAAGATCCTACAAGGACAAATACTTGTTTCTTCCTCAATAAAATAAGACTTTTGTCCCAAGATGGGTAGACCACAATGCAAAAAAAGCAACAACAAAAGTCAGAAAACAGGGAGATCTCCACCAAGGATGGCTGTGGGTCTTTACCATTACTGTTTCCCAGGGTCGTTGGCCACCAACGTCCCGGGCGAGGGAGGGAGGAGGTGGGAAGGAAGCAGGGTCCATCCTGGAGCAGCAGGTGAGTGCGATGATGAAGATGATGGGCAAAGAATACCTGGAAGACTGTCTGATGGACAGCACTCATTTATTCAAAAGGGGAGCGGGTTTATAAACACTTGGGGAGGTTGGGATGGCACATACAGACTATATGATGATTGGATGCATAGATTATGGGCTGCTGTCTAAGTGGCAGAAGAACTAGTAACTTCAAAGCTGTGGGGGAAGGATAAGGGAAGATAAGGGGAAGGGCAGAAGGCTGTGACTTCAAAGGCTTTGGGGGATGAGAGAGAGATGGTGAAAAGGCTACATGACTTCAGCCCCATAAGGATCTCTTGGGAAGCTAGCCACAAGGTCAGGAACTGTGGGGGGCAAAGTCAGATTTATGGAATGGTCAGAGCCTTTTGGGGTCCGGGGGGGGGGGCTCACCAGTTCTGCCCACTCTGGGCGATGACAGGGCACACTACAACCTACAACGTAGGAAAGGTCAGTCACTGTCGCCAGGGACTCCTGATGATAGGGCCAGCTGCAACCCCACAGCCCAGGGTCCCTGGCCATGTCCAATAGTTCAGGCCAGCCTTCTTACAGTCCCAGCCCATTTCTAGCAATGCCCAACAGATGTCTAGTCAAACAATGGAATCCTCCAATGAAATCATAGAGAAATCACCAAAAATTGAATATGAAAATGAAAACACAGCAAGCTATGTGACCCTGATCAAGAGACTTGCTGAACTGGAAGAAAAAAAACCAACAATCACATAAATGAAATTGAGCAGAATCATCTCTTAAAGCACTCAGCTTTTGCCACTAGGCTTGACTTAATTGAAGAAAACCAGAGAAGCATCAAAATGGAGATAAATGAATAGAAGGTGGGTCAACAAATACAGGATTTCAATAACCAGCTGATTAAGCTTAATAAAGACATGGTCAAATATAAGAATGAATTCCAGGAAGCATCATGATAATCAGATCTCAAACTGAAATTGTTCTTCAAAGAAGAAATGGACACGATGCAAAATACAACAGAAAACAAAATCAAATAGAGCTTTTAAAAATCTCTCTAGAACCCCTCACTAACAAAGTCATTCATGTTGAAGACAGAACCTCTGAGTTGGAAGACAAGACAAAGAAATTTTTGGGCAGTTCAAAAACTTTGCTAAATTCAAAAAATCATGACACCAGAAAATGAGGGAACTGTGGGTTACCCTAAAATGACCAAACATTCAGATCATACCAGAGGGAAGAAATCTACACCAGAGACATAGGGAACAAGTTCAAAAAAATTATTGAAGAAAATTTTCCCAATCTCGCAAAAGAGAGGCTCATCCAGATACAAGACACTAACAGAATACCAAACAGACAGAACTCTCTAAGGCACATCATAGTTAAAACCCTTAACAAGGAAAAAGAGACAGTGCTAAAATCAGAAAGAGAGAAACAACTCACCACACACAAAGATAATCCCATCAGAATTACCTCAGATTTCTCACTGGAAACCCTAAAGCCAAAAGGGCCTGGAATGGAACAATTCAATGTCTAAAAAACTATGGCTTCTAACTCAAACTATTGTACCCAGTGAAGATATCCCTCATAATAGATGGAGAAAGGAAAACTTTCCATGAAAAAAAAAGTCAGCCAAACTTACAGAGAATACTTAAGGGAATAATCCATACAGGAGAGTCAAACAACCAATCTCAAGAGGCTACAAGAAGAAGATCACAATAACTGAAACTAGAGCAGGCTCAAAAAAGTACAAAACACAAGAAAGCACCAAACTTCATAAAGAACCCCATCATAGCAGGGATTAAATCGAACCTCACAGTTATAACCTTAAATATTAATGGTCTTAACTAGCCCATCACAAGACAGAAGTTAAGAGAGTGAAACAGAAAAATAGACCCTTCTATATGCTATCTTCACAAAACCCACCTCACTACTAAAGACAGACACCTAATCATGGTGAAAGGATAGAAAATGATATTCCACATAAATGGAAATAACAAACAAATGGGTGTTGCTATATTAGTATCTGATAAAACAGATTTCAACCCAAAAGTAATTACTTCTTATTCATCAAGAGAATGACCCAAGAGGACATCACAATCATAAATCTATATCTACCAAATACAGGTGCACCACAATTTATAAAACAAAACCTACTTGACAACAAAACAGAAATAAACACTAACACCATCATAGCTGGGAACTTTAACACTCCACTGTCATCACTAGACAGATCATCCAAGCAGAAAATCAACAGGGAAATAATAGAGCTCAACAACACTATAGATCAACTAGACCTATGGGACGTCTACAGAACTTTCCATCCCAACTCTACAGACTACATATCCTTCACAGGAATTCACAGAACCTTCTCCAAAATATATCATTTATTAGGCCATAAAGCATGCCTCCATAAATTCAGGAAAATTGAAATAACTTCCTGCATCAGATCATGACACTTTAAAGCTAGAATTTAACAACAAGAGATACATCAGGAATTCCACCAGCTCCTGGAGACTGAACAACACACTTTCAAACAATGAATGGGTAGTGGGAGAAATCAAAAAAGAAACTAAAATTTCTAGAATTAAATGATAATGAAAACAAAACTTATGGGACACAATTAAGGCAGTACAAAGGGGAAAATTCTTAACACTAAATGCCTTCAAAACAAATGCAGAGAGATCCAAAACTAATAACTTAACCATCCATCTAAAGGCATTGAAAAAACAAGAAGAATCCAAACTTAAGCATTCCAGATGGAAAGAAATAATCAAGACCAGAACAGAAGTTAATGAATTGGAAACTAAGAAAATTGATGAAATGAAGACCTGGTTTTTGAAAATTTAAACAAGATTGATAAACCCTTGGCCAACTTGATCAAATGAATAAAATAAAAGTCTCATCTTAAAAAATCAGAGATGAAAAGGTATAGTTCACAACAGACATCAATGAAAATGGAAGAATCATCAGGACATACTTCCAAAACCTCTACTCCACAATATTGGATAATTTGGAAAAAATGGATGAATTCCTAGACACATATCACCTACCAAAACTAAATTCACAGAGGACTGATCACCTAAACAAATCTATTACATACATTAAGATTGAAAAGGTAATCAAAAGCCTCCCCAAGAAGAAAAATCCAAGACCAGATGGCTTCTCAGAAGAATTCTATCAAACCTTCATTAAAGAACTGAAAACAATTTTTCTCAAACTATTTTACGTAATCATAGAACAGGGAATCCCCTCCAACTCCTTCTATGATGCTGGCATCACCCTAATACCAAAATAGGACAGAGATACAACAAGAAAAGAAAACTATAGGCTTATATCCCAGATGAACTTGGATGCAAAGATCCCAAACAAAATCCTCACAAACTGAATTCAACAACACATCAAAAGCATTATCCACCTCAATCAAACAGGATTGATCCAAGTCATGCAGGGATGGTTCAAGATACAAAATTTTTCAGTTTAATACACCACATAAATAAACTTAATCATAAGAACGGGATGATCATTTCGATAGATGCAGAGAAGGCCTTTGACAAAATACAACATCAATTCATGATCAAAACACTGGAGAGAATAGACATGTACAGTTTAGCCTCAACACAATGAAATCCATATATAAAGCACCTAAAGACCATATAATACTTAATGGGGAAAGACTCAAGGAATTTCCATTGAAATTGGGAACAGGACAGGGGTACCCACTCTCACCACTACTCTTCAGCATAATACTAGAAGCCCCAGCCCAAGCAGTAAGACAGGAGAAATAAAGAAAAGGGACAGATTAGAAAAGAAGTCAGGGCTGGAGAGATGGCTTAGTGGTTAAGGCGCCTGCCTCCTAAGCCTAAGAACGCTGGTTCCAATCTCCAGCGGTTCCAGTCTCCAGGTCCCATGTTTAGCCAGATGCAAAGTGACGCAAGGGCGCAATGTGCCCTTGACCACAAGGGGGCGCATGCATCTGGATTTCATTCGCAGCAGCTGAGAGATTGCTGGCATGCCCATCTCTATCTGTCTTCCTCTCCCTCCCTCCCTCTCTCTCTCTCTCTCTCTCTCTCTGTCTCCAAAAAAAAGAGAAAAGAAGTCAAATTAGCTCTATGCAAATGACATGATCCTATATATAAGTGACCCAAAAGTCTCCATCTCAAAACTTCTAAAGGTGTTTAATTCCTTCAGCAAAATGGCAGGATACAAAATCAACACCCAAAAATCAATAGCCTTTCTATATGCAAAGGACAAAATATACACAGAAAGAGATCAGTGAGGTAGTCCCATTTTCAATAGCCTCAAAAAATTAAATACTTTGGAATAACACTAACCAAGGATGTATAAGATCTATATAATGAAAATATTAAAACACTCAAGAAAGAAATTGAGGAGGATTTGAGTAAATGGAAAGACCTCCCATGTTCCTGGATAGGTGGAATTAATATTGTGAAAATTGCAATTCTACTAAAAACAATATGCAGATTCTATGCAATACCAATAAAAATTCCAGCATCATTCTTCACAGCAATAGAAAATATGACCTCAAAATTCATATGGAATGGCAGCAGGACTCAGATATCCAAACATATCCTCAGCAAAAGAAACACCTCTGGATGTGTCACCATACCTGATGTAACCTTTCTCCTTGAAGGTAGACTAGAAGATAAAACCCTCAACAAGCATGTTGCAGGACTGCCCCAAAAGAAGGGCCTTGAAGAGTGTGGAATGAAACCTAACCTTAAAGTTTGGGCTCTGACCTGTAACTCACAGTACCAGAAATAGGTGTTACTCACATGGAGCTATTGATTGGAGAGGCCTGCAAGATCCCCAAAGCAAGACAGACTTCTGTCAAAGTACATGATTAGCCACCTGAGATAAAAGGAAGACCCTATTACTGAAGACACCATATGCTGTCAACACAGATTACAAAGAGACCTGGCTGGATTCCAGAAGAGAGCCAGTTCCTACACAGTCTATCTAGTGCTGGAAAGCATTACATGAGCTACTGGGGGAAAGTAGTCAACAACAGTGTGAGCAAGCAGGGATCTAAGCTACTCAGAAGCAACCAGCCTGACAAAAAGTTCACAACAGTGCAATGGTGACACATAGCATTGGTGAGTAACCAATAGCTTTCTGATTGGCTAAGAGATCTCTCAGGGAAAAAAATATATATATATCTAGAACTGGGATCCAAATCTGAATCCTGTGGAGGCAAAGATTATGCTCTCCAATGGCAATCTTCCACTAGTCTTTGGCTAAAAGATGGGCTACATCCATTAAACTCTTCCTAAATTAATAATGCATATCCAATTTAACCTATGCTTACTTCACTCTCTGTTAGAGAATCTGTTTTTCTTTTTTAGAAGGTAGCAACACCCGAGGAGATAAACCATCCCTCACATCTCAGCCAAGGCTTAGGTGAAATCACAGAGGAAGTGGGGACATGTAGAAGAGTGCTCCTTCCATACTCAGCCTGATAATCAATGCCAGGGTGAAGAGACAGATGCTGAGAATACTCAACACTTACCAAAGCAGAAATCCAAAGGATCCTAAGAGTTTATCACTGAAGCAGACTTAAAACACACCCACCAAGGCTCAGGAAATTTTGTGGAAGAGGGGGTAAGGGGTGGAAAGATTGTAAGATGTTGGGATGTCATGCCTAGAGGCATTGCCTCTCCCAAATAACTGACTGTTGCTCCCACAACACAGAACCCACAACCCCATGGAGACTACCAGCAACTCCACTGAGGAGAGCCCCCAGTGGAATGGGGGCAGGGAGGATGAAAATTATGGTACCAACACATGATGTATCCATACACAGTATGTTCTTAATAAAAATTTAAAAAGAATAGATGCTCCATTTGTGTGTAAGTAATGGATAAGTCAGAGTTTACACGTTGGAAAATATGGATGTCAAATATATAGTGTATACCTAATAACAGTCCAATAACAAATTATAAAATGAAGCAAATTTCTAGTAGGGAGTCAAATTTTGAATAGAAATATTCGATGGGGTTGGGACATAAAAAAAAAAAAAAAAACTGAGTTGTACCAAAAGAAAAAAAAAAAAAGGAAAAGGCTGGACATGGTGGTGCCTTTAGTCCCAGCACTTGGGAGACAGAGGTAGGAGTACCTCTGTGAGTTCAAGGCCAGCCTGGGATGACAGTGAATTACAGGTCAGCCTGAGCTAGAATGAGACCCTACCTTGAAAAAACCAAAACAAAAAGAAAAAGGAAAAGAAAAAAAAAAAAGAAAGAAAACATAGTTGTTAATGACTTTAAGTAGAGTTAAATTTTTCAAATTTGATTCTTTTAAAAAATATTTTTATTAATTTCTTTGCAAGTAGAGAGAAGAGAGACAGACAGAGATAATGGGGCATGCCAGGGCCTCTAGCCACTGCCAACAAACTCCAGACACATGAACCACTTTGTGCAACTGGCTTTATGTGGGGACTGGGGAATTGAATCAAAGTCATTTGGCTTTGCAGGCAAGTGCCTTAACCACTGAGAAACCTCTCCAGCACCTCATATTTGATTAAGTTTCTACAATTAAATAATGATTATTTTTCATGTAATTGGCCACGGCTCATACCATGAAGAAATAATGGAATTATCTACTTATTGACTAAGTGTTTTGTTCATAGCAGGTTTCATGGTGTTTGCTGCAAAAGCTTCATCATCAGTGGTGGAATATGGTGTGGTATTATGTTGGAATATAGAGGGTCCCTTTTAGGACTAATAGTTTCATTAATTTATTTTGGAGGGATATTTGTTGTTTGTGACTATACTACAGCTGCAGAAATGGAGAATTCTCCTGAATCATGGGTGTCTAATTGAGTGGTTACAGCTGATTGATTTTAGATCTTTAATGCAGGTAATGCGAGTAGTTTATCATATATTGATGAAGTTAAAATTATTATTGAATTTAGAAATAAGAGAGAATAATCCATAAAACCTGGCTTACCACTCTGGAAAGGCATCTTCAGTTGCAAGTACCAAGTCCACATCCATTCCCCAAAACAAAAGTTCCAAAAGACCAAAATCCACACAATCAGATTCATCTCAGCAATGACCCCATTTCTCAGCACCAATTTTTGCTATAGTCAGCTCCACACTACTGGGATGAACGACCAACCAGACAAAGTTTATGGAAGGAATAGGGTTATTTCAGGCTTACAGATACAGGGGAAAAACCACCAACAACCAGCCAGCACCACCAATAAACACAAAACCAACAATAAAACAACAGGGAACCCAGGAAGAACTCCCTCTTCTACCTTAAGGTAGAAAATCAGATCCACACACAGTAACACCTTCAGGCTGTACTCCAGGATCCACCCCCTAGTGATACCTCTTCCAACCATGCAGCTAGAAATCCATAATACACACTTTAATAAAACATCTGAGTCTACTGGGGACATACATTCAAACTATCACACTAAATTTATTCATAGTAGGTTAAGAATAATTGTAGTTTGTATTATTCCATACCCATCTAATTTTAGTAAAATATGTGCTAATACTATTGATCTATGAATTGGTACTTTTACACAGGCTTTAAAAAGTCATAAGTGTAGCTCACAGAAGCATATTTTAATACAAATACTTTCATGCATGTTAATCACATTAAATTATTTAATTATGTAGAATTTAGTGAATAATGACATATTATTGAAAGTAAATTTAATGGGCAGGAAGTATTTTGACTAATAATTTAAGCTAAAAATAATGAGAGAGATCCAATCAGCATGTAGAATAAGATACAGATTCATGGCCTGGAGAGATTGCTTAGTGGTAAAGGCGCTTGGTACAAAGCCAAAGGACCCAGGTTCAATTCCCAAGGACCCATCTATACCATATTCACAAGATGGTGCAAGCATCTGGAGCTTATTTTCAGAGGTTAGAGACCCTGGCATACTCATATTCTCTCTCTCTCTCTCTCTCTCTCTATCTATCTATCTATCTCTCTCATAAAATAAAATACAAAGTAAAAGTGAAATTAAAAATATTTTTTAAAAGACATAGATTCCTGAATTTATTTGTTCAGTCTGATTTCCTCATTGGGTGATAATACTTAGTATTGAAATGAGAGTGGATTCAAAGAGGATATAAAAATATTCATTCAATTGCTAAAAATATTATAATTAAAAATACTTGTGGGCTAGAGAGATGACTTAACGGTTAAGGAGCATGCCTGCAAAGCCTAAGGACCCTGGTTCAATTCTCCAGGTCCCACATAAGACAGATGCACAAGGGGGCACATGCATCTGGAGTTCGTTTGCAGTGGCTAGAGGCCCTGGCACACCCATTCTCACTCACCCTCTCTCTTTTCCTTTGTCTGTCTCTAATAAAGAAATAAATAAAATCTATTTTAAAAGATTATTTTTAAAAAAGAATACTTGTTAAAATTCTACCATAGAGATAAAGATTTTTTTCATAGACTGATTCTTTTGCAAAGTGGCTTTGGCTTTCAACAAGTAGAAGAAGCAAGGAAGTTCAGATTAACAGAAGTGTGGATAAAGGGATAAAGGATCTGGGAAAACTAGTAATGAGAAGTTCAAGGTGTTTAGTCAATTATTTAGGGTTAAGAGAATAAGGAAACTAATAAGCTATATAAAGTGGAATTAATTCATAATATTGGTGGTTTGAATTTTTATGTCAGGGTTGAGTAAAATAGAAGGAAAATAATTTTTAGTAAGATTAAGTCATAGACACAATTGATTCCATAAGTATTAGAAATCATTACTGAAAAGACTAATCCTCTAGCTGCTTCACAGGTGGCAAGCACTAGGATAAAAATTGGTATTTTAAAATGTTATAAGAATTAATGAAGCCGGGCGTGGTGGTGCACGCCTTTAATCCCATCACTTGGGAGGCAGAGGTAGGAAGATCGCTGTGAGTTCAAGACCATCCTGACATTCCATAGTGAATTCCAGGTCAGCCTGGGCCAGAGTGATGAGACCCTACCTCGAAAAACCAAAAAAAAAAAAAAAAAAAAGAATTAATGATATTGGTAGACCCATTATGAATATAGACAATATTATGCTTTCTAAACTTAATAGTGATGATATAAGGTGGGATCAGTAAGTTACAGTTCTTAACATAGCTATAATGAATGCTACAATTAATTTGAGATGTGCTGAGGGCATATGGTAATTATGACTTGCTCATGATTTTTTGAATTTATTTATTTATTTATTTATTTATTTAAGAGAAATAGAGAGAATGGTGTGCCAGGGTCTCCAGCTACTGCAAATGAATTCCAGATGCATGCACCACCTTGTGCAGCTGGCTTACATAGGTCCAGAGTTATCAAACCTGGGTCCTTTGGTTTTGCAGGCAAGTGCCATAACTGCTAGGCCATCTCTCCAGCTCCAGACTTGTTCATAATGTAATGAGTTGAAGTTATTTGTTTTTATTAAACTAATTACTAATCAATTTATTCTTCTCATTCTAAATCTTTTTTAATTTGTTCATATGCTATTCACAGTGAGAGAATAGAAATATTAAAGATTCTTATAAGTATAAGCTTAAGGTTACCTATTTGGAAGGCTTAAGAAAGAGTAATTTCAAGGTCAAATAAGAAGTCTGATGGCCACAAGGAAAAAACTTATTAAAAATAAAAGCTATAATGATCCTATGGTGTTGAGCCCACATTCATATCCACAATTTTTTCTGAATATATATTAAGTTGAAAGAATCAGACTACTACAGATATTAGAATTAAGTTAAAATAAGATTATTTTTTTTTTCTGGAATTCACCAAAACTAATTAAGTATGAATCTCTTATACTAATTAATGCTGAGAGAATATGAACCTCAGCAATTGATAGAAACATAAGAATAATCAGGCAACATCAATAATGTGTCAATATCAGGCAGCAGCTTTCATGCCAAAATGGTATAAAGTAAGATGCTAGTTTAGCTATCAGAACAAAATATAAGAAATTTTGAGTCAATATTTACACAAGGCCATGAAATTTGTTGCCATAAAAAAATGTGGACTCATAAATTTTGTCAGAAATTGTAAAAAGCATTTCAAAATATTCTTAGGCTTGAAGAATTATAAAATAAATGCATAATAAAAAGAGTATTAGTAAGACTTGAATTATATGACTTTAGTTATCTTCTATTCAACTATGATGAGCTCATTAATATTCTTGATATATTAAATACAGAAGTATACAACACATTAACATAATTATATTAAATACATACTTAATAGGGTACTTGTAGAGGGCTTAGGGTTTTAATTCCTATAGGGGCTCAGCATTCTCCTAGCTTTTTTTTTTTTTTTTTGGTTTTTTTTTTTTTTTTTTTTTTTTGATTCTCACTAGCTTTTAATTATGAGTCTCAGGGTGGCCTCGTACCAGACTGGAATGATAAAAAGCTCAAAAAAAAGTCTTGAAAAGAAAAATAATTCAAGTACAATGAGTAAGATTATACCATTGAATACTCCTTTTAGGACAATAGATATGATATCCTTGAAATGTTCCTTTTCAAATTACATCACCTCATCATTGGTATATAGTTAGTATATTAGTTAATAATCCAGCTGAGAGTAGAGCTATGCTATTAAAGTGGAATCATATTACTAGACCTGATGTCAGGAGAATAGTAGGAAATGCTCCCATTAGTGACCGTGGGCTGGGTTTAACTATATGGTGGAATGAGTTTGGTGGGTTATTATGTGTTATCATATAAATATAAGCTTATTAAATGTATAAAAATGTAAACTTGAATTAAGACTACAGCAAATTCAAGGACTGGGGAGAATAAGAATAATAAAGGTGATTAGAACTATAAGAATACTATTAATATTAGGATAAACATACTGCCTCCAATTAAGTGAATTCCTGCTATAATATTAGCTGTAGATCAGAGTGCAAGTGCTATTGGTTGAATAAATAGACTACTCATCTTAACAATAATAGGTGTATCTTGCAGAAAATGCACTAATGATGTGTCAAAAATCCTGTTAAGACTGCTCCTGCTCAAAAAGGAGTAGCTGTTCCAAGATTTAAAGATACCTGACTTGTGGTTGTAAAATTATGTAGAAATAAACCTAACAATATTATGTATAATTATTTTTGTTTTAGAATGAGTTGAATAATTCATTATTGAAATTAGGTAACTCAGTTATTAATTAGTCAACTGGATGTTTTGAATAAGATAGTAGGAAAGAAGAAAATAAAAATACAACAGGAGGTTCTATTACTGTAGGTGCAATGAAAGAAGCAAATAGATTTTTCATTAATTTAGATTCTTGAGAATTTGTATATTTTTATGTCACCATGGCTTTTATTATTATAGGTATAGAAAGAAATTGTATGAAGATATTTTAAGTTGAAATAAGATAAAAATAGATAACAACATGTAAATGATAGTTATAAATCATGTGGCTCTATCTAGTGGCATTTCATTGTGGAGAAGTAATTACATTACATCTCTTCTCTAACTTAAAAGGTCAATACTTAATAAGCTTGACAATGATATAGTACACCCTAGTATATGCATCAGATTCCAAAATGTTTCAGAGGTATCATTTGTAGGCAAGTAAGCATAAAGCTGTGGTAAGATCCACAAATTCAGGAGCACTGCCTATAAAATAATCCTGGGCAAGTTGAAGCTTAATCAGCCAGGAATTGCATCTGATTGGATTCCTTATGAAGGGACTTCCATGAGTATAGTGTGAGATGTAATTAATATTTGAATAGAAAGTTGTATAGGAAGAACAACTCAGTTATATAATTCAAGGAGACATAATTCTTCCCAGTTTCAGTCTGTGGTTAGTACTATATAAGAGTCAAATGTTAGGTCTTTATAATCTACTACTCATAACTCACTATCACTGATGGCCTATTGTTTTGAAGATTAAGATTATTAATTTTCTCTATTATATGTGATTCATAGGGATGGTAGTACTTATTATAATTAAAATAATGCCTGAAAGAATCATGCAAATAATTTCTACTTCATGGCACTATAGTGCTTATATAAGTAAGTTTGATTGTTAATATTGATGAGATAGGGAACTAGTGCAATAATAAGAAATACAATTATGAGTGTATCATCATGAAGGTTAATTAGCTGTTCTATAATAGGAGATACTGCATTTTGTAATCCAAAATTGAAATGGATAAGTCTTAAAAAATTTCAGGGTATTAACCTATAATTTAACTTTGAAAAAGTTATGTAATGATTTCATTAATATCTTACAGAGAAAGTCAGGAATTATGGTACTCACTTGAAACCAGTTTTAGGGGTTAATGAGCCTATGGATAAAACAGTGTTTATCTTGTAAGCATCTGGATTATTTGAATATCATCAAGGTATTCCTGATAATCCAAGGAAATATTGTGAGGAAGTAAATTATATTAACTCCATATCTATTACAGTGAAATGGAATTTTGTTCATAAGTATTCTAGCTTGTGGCCTGTAAATAATGGGCATCAGTGAACAAAACCAGCTCTACTGGCAAATACTGCATCCATAAATAGGACATAATGAACATATGCTACAACATAACATTTATGATGATGAACAATGCCTTATGATAAATTAGATAGGATGATGCCAGTAAATCCTCCAACAATAAATGGAAAATAAAGCCTAGCATTCATAATACAGCAGGGAATCTTTCACTATTACCTCCGTGAACAGTGGCTAATCAACTGAATCCTTTAACCCCAGTAGGAATAGCAATTAATGTAGTTACTTATGTAAAATAGACTTGTTTATCTACACTAGATCCTACAATCATTATATGATGGGCTCAAACAATAAATCCTAAAAATTCAATTAATATTATTGCTCAAACTATTACTGTGTAGTTAAAATGTTCTTTTTTCCTGAAGCCTAGGTTACAACATGTGAAATAATTCAATTCAGGAAGAATAAGAATATACACTACTAGATGACTGAAGAATCAGAAATAGTATTGATATTGATAGGATCTCCTCACCAGCTGAGTCAAAAATGTATTAAGTATTATAATGTAGTGGTCAATTATTACCCCTGCCTCATTACAACATTTAATTCCATTGTTTGTCTACCAGTATTAATTACCACTGTCAGATTGCTGCTATCCCTTTAGGTATTCTTGTAATAATACTTTTTTCCTCATGGCAGAGGTAAATTGAAGTCAGTTGATTAGGGGTTTTAGCTGCTAACAAAAGTTTCATGGGGTTGGAGTCCACCAGTCTAGTAAGGATTTAGCTTATAATTGAAAGTTCATTAGATATAAGATAAACTCTTTGTGGTGGTTTAATTCAGGTGTCCCTCATAAACATAAGTGTTCTGAATGCTAGGTTCCCAGCTGATGGAGATTTGGGAATTAACACGTCTTGGAGACAGAGCATTTTTGGAGGAGAGCTTATAGATATTATAGCCAGTTTGCCTTTGCCAGTGTTTGGCACACTCTCCTGCTGTTTTTGTCCACCTGATGTTGGCCAGTGGTGATGTCCACTCTCTGCTAATGCTATCATTTTCCCCTACCATCATGGAGATTCTCCTCAAGCCTGTGAGGCAAAATAAAGCCCTTTTTCCTCACAACTTTCTCTGACTGCAACATTAAAGTTGGTACCAGGAGTGGGATAATTGCTGCTTGAAATCTAACTGAGTGGCTTTGGCCTTTTGGAGCTGATTTTGAAGAGTAATGTGGATGAATTTGAAACCTTGGCCTAAGAGATGCTTTGTAGTGCTGTAAGTAAAGATTGATGGACTATTCTGGTTATCATTGAAAGACCTGATTGCAATAAGAACTATGGACTCTGAGGTTTGGCTTATAAAGGTGAGAAAAAGCTTTGCTTGGATGGGGATAGAAGCAGTTTGTGTGAGAGGCTTGCTATTATGGCTGTGTCCTGAGAAGTTATGCAGGGTTGCATTGCATAAAAATGGACTGGTATGTGCAGAGGGATATGGCACAAAAAGAAATCTTTGGAAGTAATTGCTACCCATTCAGCTGAAATTGAGAGATTCCAACCATTGAGAATGGGAAAGCTGACTTGCATTGGGACGACAGAAAGAATGTAGTCTTTTGAAGGGGCCTAAATGCTGAAGGAGTGTCCTGTTCTTCAAAGTCTGCTTTATTTCCCCCTGGATTAACAAGTTGACACCCCACCTGGTATTATGGACTGTAAGAAATCCAGGAAAAGAGTGTCATTGAATTTGGGACACAGTCTTGTGTTTTAGAAATGGCCATGGACAGTGTAAAGTAGGTTTGCTGGATGCCTGAATGGAAACACAATGGAGCCATAAGGATGGACCATGGGTTGCAGTGGAGACAAAGTGGAGATGCCAGGACCACAATATAGTTGCTAAGGAAGGCTGCCGGCCCCAGATGAAGTTTTCCAGGACTGTGAATAGCCTAGCTGGAAGGGCAGAATTGGAACTCTAAAGATTTATTGCTGATTAGAATTATTAGACTTGGAAACTTGTTATTGGATAGAGTTGTTAGACTTGGAGCTATAGAATTTGATGTTTGCCCTGTTTAAATATTGTATTGGTTGAATATTTCTTTGCTATACCCAATGGCATCTTTTGCAGTGTGTTTATTCTGTGTCATTATGGGTTTTGAGGTTTGTTTGTTTTGTTTTTTGGTATTATGGCTCAGACCTTGGATTATGGGAATGTTTGAACATCATTAGGATTGATAAAAACTATGGGGACTTTTGAATTTGGACTAAATGTGTTGTATTTTATATTATGTATGGATATCACTTTATGGGGCTCAGGGGTGGAATGTGTTGGTTTGATTCAGGTGCCCCCCCCCAGAAACTTAGGTGTTCTGAATGCTAGGTTGGAGGCAGTGTATTTTGTTGGGGGTGGGCTTATGGGTAGAATAGCCAGTTTACCCTTGCCAGTGTTTGGCACACTCTCCTGCTGTTATTGTCCACCTGATGTTGGCCAGGAGGTGATGTACACCCTCTGCTCATGCCATTGTTTTCCCTTGCCATCATGGAGCTTCTACTCAAGCCTGTAAGCCAAAATAAACCCCTTTTCCCCACAAGTTGCTCTTGTTTGGGTGATTTCTGCCAGTAATGTGAACCTGACTACAACACTCTTGCAACCTTGTGGCAGTAATTTTACTTTCTTTGGGCTTTGAAGGCTCTTGGTCTATTTAACCTAAACTTCTAATTTATACTGCCTTCGACTGGGGCTAATGAAATCAGTAATGTGAAAATAACAATTAGAGGGGCTATAAATGTATTTTTATATCATATTGTCTTTTTTATAGTTGGAAGTGGGCTGTAATATTAGGAATGTTGACTTAATTCATAGAATGTAGAAATCTAGATTAAGGCTAAAATTGCTGTGAGGGAAGACATTATAATATTGTCATTTCAGATTATTTCTTGAATAATTGTTCAGTTTTGTATGAATTCTATTAATAAAGGTAGTACTCCTAATGGTAAGAGAACTAATGGGGAGTACAATTTCTGGGAACTTATTTCATATGTGGGATAAAGATACAATTGTAATATTAAAGTTAATGTTTAAAATAATAAATATTAGTAATGTTGACATAATAGAAATTAATGAA
Organism: Orientallactaga sibirica; assembly: GCA_036365145.1. Lineage (NCBI taxonomy): Eukaryota > Metazoa > Chordata > Mammalia > Rodentia > Dipodidae > Orientallactaga > Orientallactaga sibirica. Next base: position 35,016,785 of record JAEOAD010000015.1, on the reverse strand, counting down.
TTTTAAAACACAATTGATAGGTTATAGACAATAATAGCTATTATTATTCATCCTATGTGTGTGATAGATGAATATGCAAAAATTTCTTATTGTTGGGTTTGATTTAGTCTCTCTCACTCACAGGTAATATTAGATAATAGTGTAGGGCTCAAGATTAAGGTCTCATTAATTATTGGTATTATTTGATACATAATGGAGATTAGTGCTCATTTTGGGCAGGTTACTAATAACATTCCAGATAACAAATCTTGGGTAATTTCCAGGATTCAGAACTGAAATAAAGAGCCCTGATTTTATTAATAATGACACTGTGATATGGTAAAATTTTATCATTAGGTTGATGTGAAAGTCATTGTCCTGAATTCTTGAAATTAATTATAATTACCAATAAAAATTATGGAGGCTCTTCCTTGAGTTTAAAAGTACTTTGTTGCTGTTTTTGTGGATCTTGGATTTGCTTTTCTGATTAGTATTAGCAGGTGATCATTCTTTTTTTAGGCAGGATCACACTCTACCCCAGGCTGACCTAGAACTTACTCTGTAGCCCCAGGCTAGCCTCAAACTCACAATGATCCTCTGACCTCAGCCTCCTGAGTGCTGGGTTAAAGACATGTGTCACCACAGCCATCTTTTTCAATTAGAACTGGAATAATCAGAGGCTGGGGAAATGGTGCAGCAGTTAAAGGCATTTGCTTGCTCAAGTTCAATAACCCAGGTTCAATTTCCCAGCCACACACATAAAGCTGGATGAGCATTCATTTGCAGCACCAAGAGACCCTGGTGTGACCATATATGCATACACTACACAACACACACACACACACACACACACACACACACACACGTGTGCATGAACACACACTTCTAAAAATGGAATAGGCCAGGTATGGTGGTGCACACCTTTAATCCTAGCACTTGTGAGGCAGAGGTAAGAGGAGGACTGTGAATCTGAGACCAGTCTGGGACTACAGAGTGAATTCCAGGTCAGCCGCCACTAGAGTGAGACCCTACCTTGAAACCACCCCCCGCCAAAAAAAAAAGTCGAGTAGTACTTGAGAAGAAAAGTGGAGGGACAAAATACAGAGGTTGGCAGGGTCTGTGGGTGGGAAACTAGGCAAGGGAGGATGGGAGAGGGGGAAAAGCAAAAAACTAATGACTGCATGAATCAGTACCATAGAGATCTTCCTCTGGATTAGCTATTTAAAGATGTAACTCTATGGCTGAATAGATGGCTCAGCAGTTAAGTCACTTGCCTACAAAGACTAAGGACCTGGATTCCATTCCCCAGTACCATATAAAGCCAGATGCACAAGGTGGTACATGTGTCTGGAGTTCGTTTGCAGTGGCTAGAAGCCCTGATTTGCCCATTCTCTCTCTATTTTATCTCTCTCCCTCTCTCCCCTTGCAAAGTAAATATTAAAAATATTAAAATATTAAAAAAGAAAAAAGAATGTATGTAAAAAATATATAACTCTTAATAAGAGAGGCTGGGATACTTTGAGCAGAAGTACCCTGAATGGGAAGGACAAAGCTTGATTCTAAAACCATGGGCTTTTGTTGGTAAATCCCAGTGCCAGAACTGGGTTACACCCTCCCACACATACTCACAGTGAGTTATCGATCAGCAAAGCCCATGAGGCCCTCAAAACAATGCTGACCAGTGCCAAAACACTTGGTTACTCATATAAATAGTAAGATCCTATTGCTGATCAGTTTGTGGTGGCAGGACATCAAGAGATCATGCTGAAGCTGAGATGAAAGCTAACTCTCTGCTGGCTAGCCCTCATTGTGCAGAAAGTGCTATGTAAGCTGCTGGAGATAATGGTAACCATCAGCATGAACAGGCAGTGGAACCTGCAAGTTACAAAACCACACAGGTGTACACACAGGTGTAACTGTGGCACACAGGCTATGAGGGTAATCAACTGCTCTCTGTTTGGACATGAGACTTGCTCAATGGGAGGGAATTCATAACTGGTACTGAGAACCAAATCAGAAACCTATGGCTTGGAAAGTCATAGATCCTGGAGGGAACCTCCCACTGTTCTTTAGCTAAAAGAAGGGTTGCCTATCAAAAAATCTCCTACATTTCTATATTTATCCCATTTTATCCAGGCTACTCTCACTATTGATTAGAAAATCTGCTTTTTACAGATGCCAGCAAATACCAGGGAGACCCAAGACCCAACCATATAACAAGAAAAGAAAGCCTACTCCCTATCAGAAGATAAGCCATCTCTGTCACATCTGCCAGGGCCAAGGAACATAAACAAGAAAGTTGTGTATTAAATATAAGTGCTGCTCTCACTGTTAGCCTGAGAATCTCCTCCAGGGAAATAGTGGTAGATACTGAGGAGTCTCAAAACTCATCAAAACAGAAAATCAGAGGCAACTGAGAGCTCAACATTAAAGGAAACTTAGAACATGTGCTGTAAGGCTCAGGGGACATTGCTGAATAGGGTGGAAGGTTTGCAAAAGATTGTAAGAGCCACAGGGTAGGAAGGAGTATCCTGAGGCTTTGTCCCCACCATTCCCATATAGACTTGCTGTTGCATTCATGACTTCACAGTGAATACTGATAACTCCACTGAGGAGGTCCCTCGGTGGAATGGGGTTGGAGAAGAGGGGACATATTCCCACTGGGAATATGACCAATATGCAATATGTTTTAAAAAATCACAAAAAATAACTGGAATAGTTGCTAGTATACTTATTTCAAGGCCTACTCACAATTAAAATATGAGAACTAAACATGGAAATAAGATACTCTGAAAAAGCAACTATAATAATATACATATTGGTTAAAATTTTTATTAGTACAGGAAAACTATAAACCAACATTTTGGAACTGTGGGCCCAGTATCTTAATTAGCTGACCTTACTCAGAATATAGTGTAGTTGGTAGCAAGGAAAGTTTGAATTCTTAAGAATAGGTTCAAATCTCATAATTTTAGAAATAAGACTACTTAAATCTCTGTAATTTACTCTATCAAAATAGCTCAGACATTTATGCATCTAGGGCGAATATAAGCTGTAGTAATAGACAAATAAATGGCATATGCATAGAGCTAGTATTGGGGTGGGAAAATTTTTTCAAAACATGTATTAATTGATTATAATGAATCCTGGGCATTATAAGAATTCAAAAGAATTATGATTTTAAATTAATGCTTCTGTTATTAAGCTTAAGGTAAAATTTTCTGGTATTGAAGACTATACAAGGTTCCAAGAAAGATAATTATGGAGAGTACCTTTATTATAATGATATGTATATACACAGTTCTAAAAACAAGCAATAACAAACCTGTAACATATTCTACATTAAAGCCTGGTACTGATTCTGACTCTCCTTCACTGAAGTCATATGGAGGTGGGTTAGTTTCTGCCAAAGTGGAAATAGGTCATATTACAGGAGAGGGTTGGGTGGGTATGATCAATCAGATAAATTCTTATGTGAAGATTCCTGGGGATAAAGTGAATAAGCCATGAGCTGATAGGATTGAAAGAATAAGAATAGCAAATGAGGCTTCACAGGAGATGGTTTGGGTTACAGTTCACAGATCCAATCAGTGTACACATATTTGATGTTCATCCTGATCATGAGATGGAGTACACAGATCAACTTAATGTAGCTAGAATAAACAGAATACCTAAATGTATTTTTATTATGGGTGAGTGTGTTAGTCAGGTTTCTCTAGATGAACAAAACCAATAGAATGAATTGTATTAGAAGGAAATTTATTGGATTAGCTTATGGCAGTCCAACAATAACACTTGGCAGGCCTGAGCATCAAGGAATCCCATAGCTGCTCAGTAGTCCCAATCTGGCACTGAAGGCCTAGAGGCTTCCTGGAGAGACACTACTCTTCAGTCCACACTGGTCTTCAGTCCACACTGGAAAGCAGCAAGTAGTGAATAGTAAGCAGCGCTGGTATCCAGGTGAAAGGAGGGGATACTTTCCTTCCCAGAGCTTCTTTAGATAAAGCCCCCCATCTGAGAGGGACCACCCACTCTGGGGGAAGGGCTCACCCTGGAGGAAGGATTCCTCCTTTAGTTAATCCTTCCTGGAAGCAACTTCAGAGACACACTTATAAGGAATGTCTGTGGATTCCTAAACCGATCAAGTTGACACAAAGTTAACCATCATAAGTCCACCCATTATCAACTTGATACCAAACCATTTCTCCTTATATCATACTTAATTTCCAAATGAAGACAGTAACAAGGTCATAATTCTGCCTAACATGATATAACTATCCCTCATACAACCAGAAATGCACTATCACCCCCCCCCCAATGCAAAGCAAAGCTCCTTGAGAAATGCTTAGTCTCTAAAATAATAAGTCAAATATAAATTCAGGGGCTGGAAAGATGGCTTAGCAGTTAAGCACTTGCCTGTGAAGCCTAAGGACCCTGGTTTGAGACTCAATTCCCCAGTACCCATGTAAGCAACAAGCACAAGGTAGCACATGTATCTGGAATTCGTTTGCAGTGGGTGGAGGCCCTGGTGTTCCCATTCTCCCCTCCCTCTCTGTCTCTTTGTCTCTCTCTTTCTCTCTGACTCTTTCTCTCTGTGTGTCTGTTGCTAATAAATAAATAAAAATAAAAGCAAAAAATTTAAAAAATATATAACTTCAACAGTGGTTAACTAGCGATATGATCTTAATCAGTATTAATTACCTAGTAGAGAAATAGAGGAAGAACAAAAGCATCATAATATTGGTGTCAATATGTACAAACACTCTTAACAAGGTAAGACAGAAACACTCATGGCAATTACAGTCCACATTTTTGTAACTGGTCACATGGCCTTAGCTGGTATTTGTAACTGCCTTCTTCTACTACCCATTCTGTATTTGCTAACACTATAACTCCTTTCTCAGCCTGCTCACTCAAGGGCATCAGGAGCCCAAAGTTCTTTGAATGTTCTTTGTGACTCCTAGTAACAGCACTGCAACCTCTGGAACCAAGACCTGTAGGCCAGCAGAGTATAAGGTTGTGGGAATAGGAAGCAAAAATTTGCCTAAGGGGTCAGTTGGGGTGATGGTAAGCAGAACAATTCCCATTCCCCCGCCCCTTGATTCCTGGACTATAAATCTGGGATGTAGGAGAAACAGCATCATATATAGGACAGTGATTCAGAGCCTATATAGTCTGCTGGAGAATGCTCTCCCAGCCCTCCAAGTTACTGCCACCTAGTTGGCTCTCTAGCTGTTTATTTAAAAAGCCATTCCAGCTGGGCATGGTGGTGCATGCCTTTAATCCCAGCACTCAGAAGGCAGAAGTAGGAGGATTGTCATGAGTTCAACACCACCTGAGACTACATAGTTAATTCCAGGTCAGCCTGGGCCAGAGTGAGACCCTACCTCTAAAAACAAACAAAAAATAAATAAATATATAAAATAAAAAGCCATTCCACCATTCTATAAAGCCAGTTGCTTTGGGTGGTGGGGCACATGGTAAGACCAGTGAATTCCATGATGATGAGCCCATTGCCATAATTCCTTGGTTGTGAAGTGAGTTCCTTGGTCAGAAGCAATGCTGTGTGGAATACCATGGCAGTGGATAAGGCATTTTGTAAGCCCATAGATGATAGTTTTGGCAGAAGCATTACATGCAGGAAAAGCAAATGCATACCCAGAATAAGTGTCTATTCCAGTAAGGACAAAACTCTGCCCTTTCCATGATGGAAGAGGTCCAATGAAGTCAACTTTCCACCAAGTTGATGGCTGGTCACCCCGAGGAATGCTACTATATCGGGGGCTCAGAGTTGGTCTCTGCTGCTGGCAGATTTGGCACTCAGCATCAGTTGTAGTCAGGTCAGCCATAATGGAAGTCCATGTTGTTGGGCCCATGCATAATTTGCATCCCTGACACCATGGCCACTTTGTTCATGGGCCCATTGGGCAATGATGGGGTAGCTGAGGAAAGAGGTTGACCACTATCCACAGAATGGGTCAGCTTGTCTACTTGATCATTAACGTCATCCTCTGATGAGGTCTCCTTCTGATGAGCATTAACATGGGACACTAGTATCATTATATCCTTTGCCCATTTAGAGAGCTCCATCCACATACACCTTCCCCAAATGTCCTTCTCACCAATTTTCCAATTGTGCTCCTTACAAGTCCCAGACCATCTGGCAAAACCATTGGCTACAGGCCATGAATCGGTATATAACCACATATCTGGCCATTTTTCCTTCCAAGAAAAATGCACAACCATGTGTACTGCCCATAGTTCTGCCCATTGTGAAGACTTCCTTTCACCACAGTCCTTCAGAATTATCCCAGAAAGGGGCTGTAATGCTGCAGCTGACCACTTCTGGGAGGTGCCTGCATAATGTGCTGAACCATCTGTAAACCATGCCCTAGTCTCCTCTTCAGTCAATTGATCATATGGCACACCACATGGATGCCATAGGTGCATGTTTGGGGACAGAAGGCATTGTAACAGGAGTAGCAACCATAGGCATTTGGGCAACTTCCTCATCTAACTTACTTGTATCTTCAGGGCCTGCTTGAGCCTGATCAGGGATATACCACTTCCACTTTATGATGGACTGCTGCTGTGCACGTCCAACTTTATGGTCTGGTGGGACAAATAACACCCAGCTCATAATGGGCAGCTCAGGTCACATAGTAACTTGATGGTGCATTGTCAAGCATTCAGTTTCTACCAAGGCCCAATAGCAGGCCAAGAGATGTCTCTCAAAAGGAGAATTGTCTGCAGATGACAGCAGGGCCTTGCTCCAGAATCACAAGGGCCTCTGATGTGATTGACCTATGGGGGCCTGCCAAAGGCTCCAAGCAGCATCCCTCCCTGCCATTGATACTTCAAGTACCATTGGATCTGCTTGATCATATGGCCCAAGTGGCAGAGCAGCCTGGACCTGTTGAAGAGCCTTCTCTTGTTCTGGGCACCACTGAAAACTAGTAGATTTCCGAGTCACTTGGTATATGGGACGGAGTAACACATCCAAGTGAGGAATGTGCTGTCTCCAAAATCCATATAGGCCCACTAGACGTTGTGCTTCCTTCTTAGTGGTAGGAGGGGCCAGGTGCAACAACTTATCCTTCACCTTAGAAAGAATATCCCTGCATGCCCCACACCACTGAACTCCTAGAAATTTCACCAGGATGGAAGGTCCTTGAATTTTGGATGGATTTATTTCCCATCCCCTGATGTGCATATGCTGTACCAGCAACTCCAGAATGGCTGCCACCTCCTGCTCATTTGATCCAATTAGCATAATGTCATCAATATGATGGACCAATGTGACACCTTGTGGAAGGCACAGGTGATCAAGATCCCTGCGAACTAAGCTATGACACGGGGCAGGAGAGTTAATATAACCTTGAGGTAAAACACTAAACATGTACTGCTGACCTTGCCAGCTGATGGTGGCAAATTGCTTGTTGTGGTCCTTATGGACAGGTATGGAGAAGAAGGCATTGGCAAGATCAATAGCTGCATACCAGGTACCAGAAGATGTGTTAATCTTCTCAAGTAAAGAAACCACATCTGGTACAGAAGCTGCAATTGGAGTCACCACCTGATTAAGTTTCTGATAGTCCACTGTCATTCTCCAGGATCTGTCTGTCTTCTGAACAGGCCAAATAGGAGAGTTACAGGGAGATGTGCTAGGAACCATCACCCCTGCATCCTTCAAGTCCTTTATAGTGGCATTAATTTCTGCAATTCCTCCAGGAATACTATATTGTTTTTGGTTCACTATTTTCCATGGTGGAGGGAGCTCCAATGGCTTCCATTTGGCCTTTCCAACCATAATAGTCCTCACTCCACAAGTAAGGGAACCAATGTGGGGGTTCTGCAAACTCCTCAATATATCTATCCCAATTATACATTCTGGGACTGGGGAGATAACCACAGGATGAGTTCGGGGACCCACTGGACCCATTGTCAGTCTAACATTTGTCAAAACTCTATTGAAAACCTGACCTCCATAAGCACCTACTTTAACTGGAGGGCCACAGTGATGTTTGGGGTTTCCTGGAATCAATGTCTATTCAGAGCCAGTGTCCAGTAAACCACGAAAAGTCTGATTTTTTTTTCCACAGTGTACAGTTACCATAGCAAAAGGCTGCAGGTCCCACTGAGGAAGGATAGGACTAAGCTTAATTTTGAAACTTTTGGGGATTATGCTAGGGTACTTCCTAAAGAGGACTTGGCCACCCCTTCAATCAAGGCCTTGATTCTCTGTTGCTATAATTCAAAGTGGTCTTTTGGTCCTTTGCTCTAGAAATTTTCTGCTTATACAGATCAAGCAGGAACTTAGTAGGCCTTTTATCTATTTCACATCTGGGAACACCATGATTAATCAGCCAGTACCAAAGGTCTACAGGAGCCATACTCTTACGAGCATTGATGGCCTACACTGTCCATTATAGTAAACATGCTCACCTTGCCTTTGGCTATTCAGTGTTGATACTTGGCCCTTAATACCCTGAGATCCAGTTAGATCCATTGCATCTAAGTCACCTAATGCAGCAATTTTGGCTCCCACTGTGATGTCTTCTTTACATATTATGGCAACTATTGGCAACTTTAAGTATGCTGGGAGTCCCTTCACAAATCTGTTTCTTATAGTCTTAGTGAAGGGCACATCTTCTGGATGCTCCCATTGTGGGGGTAAAGATGAGTTTACATGGCAAATCCACTCCAGCATTCCATGTTCTCTGAGCCTTTTAATCCTTTCATCAACATTAAGCCAAGAGATATCAGGCAGCTGGAGCTCGCTCATAGTAGGCCATCTTTGGATCCATACTTCAGCCAACCAATCCAATAAACTCTTGGCACCTCTTCCAACTGCATGAGCTGCAGTGTTAAATCTCAAATCTCTCCTCTGTGGGCCCATTTCAACAAATTCAGCCTGATCTAATGTTATATTCTTTCAGCCATCATCCCACACCCTTAAAATCTATTCCCACACATATTCTCCATGCCTGTACAACTTAGAAAGCTCCTGAAGTTCTTTAGGGGTGTACCTCACTTCTGCTTGAGTCACGCTTTCTATCTCACCTTTAGGGGTATGCCTAGCCTTATGCCTTGTTATAGGCCTAGAGGCAAAGATGGCTGGGCACTGAGAAGCATCAGCACCTCCTGCAGGGAGGATCATTGCTGGTTCTTCAGACAAAGAAGGAGTGATTCCCTTGGAGAAGGGTAGAAAGGGCAATACTTAAGGGTGTGGAGTTGGGGATGCAACTGCCCCTAAATGAGGGGAAGCCATATTCTCATGCAAAACAACTTCAGAATCTGAACGTTCAATGTCCCCATATTCTTCAGGGTCTTCCACACATCCCCAACCCAAGTCATAGGATCCTACTCTTTTCCAATAAGTGCCCTCACTTTAATTTCTGATAGCCTGTGAGGCTAGGATTTGAGTTTATGTTGCAAGTTAGCCAATCTTACAATGAGAGTTTGGGTTTGGTTTTCTGCAATATGAGCCCTATTCTGGCTAGAGAGGAAACTCTTCTCCAGGGCACACTTAGAAACCTTGAGATCATGTATGTCAGTCTTAATCTTGGCAATTTCCTTTATGATCTTTTGCTTTTCTCTTAATAGTTTATCCACAGATGCTAGAAGTAACCATCCAGTATCATCATTCATCTTACTTTTCCACAAATATTCACAAGTTCTAGATACAGAGTCACCAAATTCCTTGATCTTCACAAGATATGAGTCAGGATCACCAAATACATCAATTTCATGGAGTTCTTTAAATAGTTCACACCATGGATTATTAGTGCTCTCCTTATTACCAGTAGAGCAGAGCCTTTAGTGGCACTGAAGTTGGAGAACCAACTCCAGCAAACACCAAGCCCACTAGGGAAATCCATCATTACAATTATGTTCCTCTAGAACCACTCCTGGTACCACAATCTGTATTATTCAGGGTTCTCTAGAGGAACAGAACCCATAGAATGAATTGTATTAAAAGGGAATTTATTGGATTAGTTTATAGCAGTCCAACAATAGCACATTGCAGGCCTGACAGTCAAGGAACCTTGTAGCTGCTCAGTCCGTGAGGCTGGATGCCTCAGCAGTCCCAATCCGGCACTGAAGGCCTGGAGGCATCCTGGAGAGATGATCCTCTTCAGTCCACGCCGGTCTTCAGTCCACACTGGAAAGCAGCAATCAGTGAATAGCAAGCAGCACTGGCAGCCAGGAAGGAGGAGGAGATACTTTCCTTCCCAGAGCTTCCTCAGATAGAGCCTCACCCCCTCTGAGAGGAGCTGCCCACTCTGGGGGAAGGGCTCACCCTGGGGGAAGGATTCCTCCTTTAGTTAATTCTTCCTGGAAACAACTTCAGAGACCCACTTATGAGGAATGTCTGTGGATTCCTAAACAGAACAAGTTGACAGAAACTTAACCATCACAGTGGGGTATAGGCAGGGGATTCATAAAATGAGAGCTACAGTAAGGTCAAGGGCTGGAGCTACTATGAGCAGTGAGGTGGAAGGGTAATTTGGTTGTAGTGGTTCTTTGAATAGTTCTATAGCATCAGAAAATGGTCAAACAAGTCCATAGGGGCCAACACTATTTGGGGCTTTTTGGAATTATATCTATCCTAATAATTTTCATTCAGTTGGAGTAAGAAATGCTATGGCAATAAGAATAGGAATAATTAGGGTTGGAGAGATGAATCAGTGGTTAAAAGCACTTGCTTGCAAAGCCTTATGGCCCCAGGTTTGATTCCCCAGTACTCAGATGCACAAAGTGTTGAATACATGTAGAGTTCATTTGCAAGGTTTTAAGTCTTATGCAATCACTAGGCTCTACCACCTTAACAAATCCTCTTTTTGAAGATGTTGAGCATATTTTCTAGATTTAGATTATTTTGTCTATTATTTTAAGAGCGCTAGTGTTTTAAATAAGCTCCATTTTCTGGTCCTTTCATACTGGGAGAAATTACTAATAGAAAGAAATAAACCTGTATTATTCCAGTATGAACTGAGACTACATAGAACTTAGTCAGTGTACAAGTAAACCATTAATAGTAGCTTTATCATAGGGATGTCCTGATCCAACATCAAGGTCATAAACCTTATTATCAGTATATATTCTAGAACAGGATAAGGGTATTATCTCTAGGGTAACTTGGTCCATTGATCAATGTAATTGGGCCAATTTATGATTTTAATAAATTTGATATTTATGTATTGGTTAAATTCATTCAGATGGTTTTTGGTTCTCTGAAGTCACCCCAACCAAATTATGTTATTCAATAATTTTTGCTTGTTTCCATTAGATTTTTATATTTTAGTTGTGAATAAAATTAAGTAAAAAGTTAAGGCTCCAAGCTGAGCATAGTTGTGCATAACTTCAATTCCAGCACTCAGAAAGCTGAGATAGGAGAATCTCAGTGAGTCTGAAGCTACCATGGGCTATAGTATGGGTTCTAGCTCTAGAGTGAGACCATGCCTCAACACCTCTCAAAATTAAAGCTCCATGGGCTCTTCTTTTCTTATTTATACCATCCTCTTCCCTGGGAGGTCAGTTTCACTGATTGGAAATAAGACAGCTTACCCCTCATTCAGCCACTCATACATATCCCCAATAAAGGAACAAATGATCATATGCTACCTTTGCATGGTCAGGAACTAAAGCCATTTAATAACATACGGCACAGGGCAGGCTGTGCCTCAGATACTTACAAATGCTGGAAGGTTTGTGATTGCCAAGTTCCTTTTACTTTTTTATCTTTCCTATCTTGTATTCCTGTGTTGGATTAACATTAAGAAATTAAAGTAATTGCAGCCGAGCGTGGTGGCACACGCCTTTCATCCCAGTACTCGGGAGGCAGAGGTAGGAGGATTGCCATGAGTTCGAGGCCAACCTGAGAATACAGAGTGAATTCCAGGTCAGCCTGAGCTACAGTGAGACCCTACCTCGAAAAACCAAAAAAAAAATAAATAAATAAATAAATAAATAAAGTAATTTTATTTTTAAATTATAACTTTAAGGCTGTTAGCTATCAGTGAGTATTTGATCTGATATACACTTCTGCAAGGAGAAATGTTTCCTTGTTACTCATATCCACAATGTTTCATCTATAAATTAATAGATTAATCCAGCTTCACATAGGAAATTGTTAATTAAGCCAAAGAATTATGTATATTATAGAATTTTTGAGCTTGAATACTTTCTTAATTGGTGGTTACTTTTAAACCAAGTATGCCAGTTTTTCTCCTACTCTAATTAAAGTTTTACTGTGGTCTAAGAAGTTATTCCTCTTTAACTTTTAAATTTACAGTAGGATTAAAAGTTCTTTATGTAAATTTGAATTTGAACTAAGCTTCTTATCTGGAGAACCAGCTTTCACCAAGCTTGGTAGGTCATCACCACTGCCTATAAATCTCACCATCTTGCCATATAAATGAGTTCATTCATTTAATTGTTCCTCGGTAGCTTCTTTGGTTTGGGGGTCTTTAACTATAATGCTTTAAACTAATATTTTTCTACCTGATTCATTTTGCAAAATGTTTAAAAAAAAAAGTTAAATCTTTGCTTTTTAGAACTTTAATTCTTTCATCTTTCCCTTATAGTTCCACCTCTATTAAGTTTCTTATTAAGTCTCCTGTATTCTTGGTTCCACCTTGACCTAACGCTTTCAATGCACATGCTTCTGCTTACTTCAGTTCCTCACTGGGGTGAATGCTGCATACAGATGAACTATTTATTAAGGGAGGGTAAGATGTAGTCAGGTTTGTCAGTTGTAGAACAGGCTCCTCTATATAGAGTACTGCCAAGTCCTTTGAGTTATAAGCAGGAGCTAGTAGTTCTCTGCTGAGTAGTTTGGGGTTTTTTTGGTTGTTGGTTATTTTTAAAGAGCTAACTTTTTTGTTTAGGGCTAAGATAGTGGGGTATCTAAGATATCATGAGCTACAGTTGTTAGCTTGATACCTACTCCTTTTAATTAATGTTTTAAACTTTTAAGGGCATCCTCTCTGGTTTGGAGAGCCTTGCTTTTGTAAATTGCTAAGAACTAATAAAAAGGCGAGGACTAAACCTTAAATAATGTTTATGGGACTTTAAAAAGTCCATCTAAGCATTTCCAGTGCTTTGCTTTATTAGTAAGCCACATTAACATGGAACAACAATATTGTTTTGTTATTGTAAATTTTGAAATTTACAATAAAAGTGGTACTAATTAAATAATTTTTAGGATATGTTTCTTTTATGATTTTATGTTTTTGAGTTGTTACTAGGTGCAGAAAATTGATTTAATTAGTAAAATAGGCTTTACTATGTCTATAATTCATGATTTCTATAAACTCTTGTTTTGGAGGTATGTCAAGATAATTTATACAAAGGGGGATTATATGAAATGTTTAAGTGTCAACTTCTTACATGTATATGTACATACATGTATGTGTGTATACATGTGTGAACATGAAATATATATATGATGTCCTTAAAGCATGAATGATTAGCACCTTGTGATGGTTTTGTGAGGGGAAAAAACACTAAAGATAGAGAAAGAAATATTAAAGAAATACCAGTGACCCACTTCCTCCAGCGAGGGCCTATTTCCTAAAGATTCTCCTGCCTCCCATAATACTGCCACCATTGGGATCAAGTGTTCAAATACATTATGCAGGACATTTCACACTGAAACTATAACAGCAGCATGTTAGAGGACCCGTATCTGTCCATATACTTTATATACTATCCTAGCATGATACCTTCTCCTCACTGGAGTTCTTTATTCTTTAGACTGACTTACTTTTTCCTCTCTTTCTCTATTAATGAACCAAATAATTTTTTGCTATAGGATTATTTTAATATTTCCTTGTTAGCTTATCCCCACTTGGTCAGCAATAACTCATCCAGTTTGGCCTATTAGGATTTATTCATTGGTAAATCATTCTGTACCTATATTTTTATTTATTATTATAAGTCTGAATAGATTAATAAGATAGGTTTTATGAAATTTTCACAATTACTTTCATCAAAGTGACTTACAGTTTCATTTAAGGGTTTTTTTTGTTTAAAAAAAAAAAGGCATGTCCATTAATCCTGTATTGAGAAGCCCCAATGACCTTCAAGCATGGCTACAAATGACAAAGTGATAATAAACAAGGTTTAAGAAAGCACAGTACAGCAGTGTTTAGCATAAATCAGAGCAGAAGTGCTTGAATCCTCTGGGCTTATAATCTGGAAGGGTAGATGGTAGAAACATCACAAGAAGGAGCTACAATTTTCTGTACCAATAGTGCACAATCTACTGAAGTTTATTTAGACCCTGATGACCCTGACCAAAACCAGGTAAAGTCTACCAAGTATACTACTTTCCTCTCCACCACCTCAGCGTATACTCTTCTGCACAGTTGTGACATTTCTCTTTTTTGTCTTTCATGACAAGCCCTTATTGTTTTTCTTCATATAGTTCCAATGTACAAAATGATTTTTAATTATGCATATTGTTTTTCACCTTCTCTGCCAATGCCCCAAATCTTCCAAATCATTGTGTGTACCTCCACTGTTTACAGGAGGGGAATACCTCCCTGGCTTTCACGGACTCATGGTTTGAAGGTATTATTTCTCATGAGGGAGAAGGCACAGATGGCGCCAGGTGTACCATGCATAAAATTTGTCAATAATTTATTCCAAATTCAAAAAGTATTAAAAGAATATCTGGCCAGGCATGGTGGCTCAGCCTTTAATCCCAGCACATAGGAGGCAGAGGTAGGAGGATCACCATGAGTTCAAGGCCATCTTGAGAATACATAGTGAATTCCAGGTCAGCCTCAGCTAGAGTAAGACCTTGCATCAAAAAAAAAAAAAAAAAAAAAAGGAGCCAGGCGTGGTGGCGCACGCCTTTAATCCCAGCACTCGGGAGGCAGAGGTAGGAGGATCGCTGAGAGTTCAAGGCCACCCTGAGACTACATAGTTAATTCCAGGTCAGCCTGGGCCAGAGTGAGACCCTACCTCACCAAAAAAAAAAAAAAAAAAAAAAAAAAAAAAAAAAAAAAAAAAAAGAAAAGAAAACAAAACAAAACAAAATAAAAAAAACATGACAATATTTCAACCCAGGTGTTAATGAAAGAGGCTACAACTGAAATATATTAGACTCATACCAGTTATACTGTGGTCTTAGATAACATTCCTCCTCTTTGTCCTTTTCCTATAAACAATAACAACAAGAATTAATTAACTAACATTTATTTAGTAATTATTGTATACCATTTATAACATGTTTTTAACATAAGCAAGCTTATAATGGTTCACTGAAATGTATGTCTCTTCCACATATAGATGTGTCTTATCAAACAATAACAAAAAAGTCATTTATAAGCCAGGCATGGTGGCGCACGCCTTTAATCCCAGCACTTAGGAGGCAGAGGTAGGAGGATCGCCGAGAGTTCAAGGCCACCCTGAGACTACATAGTTAATTCCAGGTCAGCCTGGACCAGAGTGAGACCCTACCTTGCAAAACCAAAAAAAAAAAAAAAAAAAAAACACCTGTGGAAATAATATCCAAGTGGAAATATTAGAAAAATTTAGGATTATTATTCAATCATGATCAATTAGAGAATTGAAAGTTTAGTAGCAAATCTTCAAAGATGTTAATGGTGTTTGTTTAAGTCAGTTCTGGCTGCTACAACAAATGCCAAGAGTATAAACCAATAGGAATATGACCAACATGTGACTGTTAATACAGTAAAGCTCGTAATTGAATAAAAATAATGAATAATGGGCTGGAGAGATGGCTTAGCGGCTAAGGCGCCTGCCTCCTAAGCCTAAGAACGCTGGTTCCCAATGTCCAGCGGCTCCATTCTCCAGGTCCCACGTTTAGCCAGATGCAAAGTGAGGCAAGGGTGCAATGCCACACTTGTCCACAAGGGGGCGCACACATCTGGATTTCGTTCACAGCAGCTGAGAAACTGCTGGTGTGCCCATCTCTGTCTTTCTCTCCCTCTGTCTATCTCTGTCTCTCTCTCCAAAAAATAAAAATAATAAAAAAAAATTTTTAAATAATGAATAATTTATTTAAGTGGGCTGAGTAGATAGCTCAGCAGTTAAACGTGCTTGCTTGCAAAGCATTCCAGCCTAGATTCAATTCCCCAATATCGACATAAAGCTATACACACAGAATCTGAAAGTCATTTTCAGTGGCAAGATGCCTTGCTGCACCAATTCTCTTATTGCCTCCATCTCTCCTCTCTCTCTTTCTCATAAATAAAAATAATGTTTTATGTTATCTGTCACAGTTTTAGACATCAGAATTCTAAACTTGGGGGGTAAGGACTCCCTTCTAGGTTACACACTACCCTTTACATTATAGTCTCATTTAATGGAAAGAATCATTACAACACTAATCTTATTCATGAGGCTTCCATTATTAATAACCTTCCATATCCCTACCTCCTAATACCATCACATTATAGGTTAGGATTTCAATATATGAATTTTAGGTGTGACACAAGCATTCAGAACATAATAGCATCTAATTGGTAAGACTTGGGGGAGAAGAAGGGAAGGATGGAAATTTTATCTTTGCTAAGAAACAGGGACAATGTAAACTAAAGTGAAAGATTTCCTATATAGCAGGCAGCTCAATATTAATTGGGCACTCTAAAAAATTCTATTTACTCTTCTGGGAGTTTTAAAACACAAAATGACATCATATTTCAAAATAGGATTCACTGAGGCCCTATCAACAGACAGGCTAAGAGAATAGATGGCCTTCTATGTTCTTTTCCTACACTAATATTTTATCTTTTATAATAGTATTTATATGCATTTGTGGAACAAATTGATTTCTAACAAATGATGTGTCTCCAAAGAGCCATTTTTCATGGCCTTGTATACAATTTTATCAATAGTCTGATCTTGAAAGCCTGCAAAAAGCTCACTTGTAATGAAAATCCTCTGGCTGCTCTCTAGCTATTTGCTTGGTAAGGTTTATACTTCTATAATGTCTTGAAGTTCTGAATTCAGTGTGATGCCAAATCTAACACTGTATGGAATCAGGTTAACAATAAGAGTATCAGACTACAGGGCTGGAGAGAAGGCTTAGAACTTAAGGCACTTGCCAGCAAAGCCAAAGGACTCAGGCTCAATTCCCCAGTACCCATGTAAAGCCAGATGCAGGAGGTGACAAATGTGTCTGGATTTGTTCGCACTAGCTAGAGACCCTGGTGCACCCATTCTCTTTATCTGCCTCTTTCTCTCTCTCTCTCTCAAAATACTTTAGAAAAAAAGTATCAGACTACAGTAATATAAATTAAGAATATGACTTCACCCCACAATATTTAAAAATTCTATCTCTATGATATGTATAATGTGCTTTATTTTTTCTCATAGTAGTGTAATTTTATTCATTGGGCTTTGTAAGGATTAGAAATGCCACAGAGAAAGAAAACTGGATTGACTCTTGGATATTTTTCCATGGCCAAAATATCCAATACTCATGTATGAGATAATAAAAGGAGAAAACAAAACTTGAAGCAAAATAAATAAATAAAAGGATATAATTTTTTTTTCAATCTAGAACTTCCCTTTAGATCTTTTGAGCTTACCAAAATTCTACTGTGCTGTGAAATTCCACTATTCCTCATTATCATAAGATGTACAACCAGTCATATAACCCTTATTTATACCCTACATTTAAACATGTGTTGCAGTCAGGTCACATTGCTGGCATAAATCACCCAACCTAGAGCAGCTTTTGGGAATAAATGGTTTATTTTCACTTACAGACTCAAGGGGAAGCTCCCTGATGGTAGGGGAAAACGATGGCATGAGCAGAGGGTGGACATCACCCCCTGGCCAACATAAGACAATAGCAACAGGAGAATGTGCCAAACAGTAGCAAGGGGACAGTGGCTATAACACCCATAAGCCCACTCCCAACAATACACTGCCTCTAGGAGGTGTTAATTCCCAAATCTCCATCAGCTGGGAACCTAGCATTCAGAACACCTGAGTTTATGGGGGACACTTGAATCAAACCACCACATTCCGTCCCTGGCCCCCATAAACTGATAACCATAAATGATGTGAAATGCAATGCATTCAGTCCAACTTTAAAAGTCCACATATTTTTTATCAATCCTAATGATGTTCAAACAATGTCATAATCCAAGGTCTTTTAACTGAGCCATAAAACCAAAAAATCCCCCCAAAACCCATAATGGCACAGAATAAACACACTGCAAAAGATGGCATTGGACATAGCAAATAAATATTCAACCAATGCAAGATTTAAACAGGGAAAACATCAAACTCTGTAGCTACATGTCCAACAACTCTAGTCAGTGACAAATCTCCAAATGTGATCATTCTAACCAGCAACAAGTCTCCGGAGTTCCAATTCCGCCCCTTCAGCTAAGCTACTCACAGTCCTGGATAACTTCATCCTGGGCTGGCAGATCTCCTTGGCAGCCATCTTGTGGTCCTGGCATCTCCACTGGGTCTGCACTGCAACCCACAGTTCATCCTCAGGGGTCCATTAGGTATCCATGTAAACATCCAGCAAACCTGCTTCACACTGCCCATGGCCATTTCCAAAACACAAGACTGCATTGTAAACCCAATGACCCTCTCTTTCCTGCATTTCTTATACTCCACAATATGAGGGAGGGTGCTAATTTGTTAATCCAGGGGGGGAATAAAGCAGATTTCAAAGAATAGGACACTACTTGAGCATTCATGCCTCTTCAAAAGAGTGAACATTCTTCCTGTTGCCCCAGGTCAGCTGACCTCAAAGGTTGCAATCTCATATAATTGCAACTGAATGGGTAGAAGTTTCAGCCCAAAGATTTCATCTCTGTGTCATATACCTCTACTCATACCAGTCCATTTCTATGCAAAGCAACCCTGCACAACTTCTCAGAACACAACCATAACAGGAAGCCTCTCATATAAACTGCTTCTAGTCCACTCCAGGCAAAGCTCTTTCTCACCCTCCCAAGGCAAACTTCACAGTCCTTAGTTCTTACTGCATTCAGGTCTTTCAACTCTGACCAGAATAGTCCATCACACTATATTTATAACACTGTAAGGCACTCTTAGGCCAAGGTTTCAAATCCTTCTACACTCCTCTTGAGAATCAACTCCAAAAGGCCAAAGCCACACAGTCAGGTGTCCAGCAGCAAATGAGCCCACTCTTAGTACCAACATTACTGTTGCACTCAGGTTCGCATTGCTGGCAGAAATCACCCTACCAAGAGCAACTTGTGGGAAAAAAGGGTTTATTTTGGCTTACAGGCTCAAGGGGAAACTCCATGATGGTAGGGGAAAATGATGGCATGATCAGAGGGGGAACATCACCTCCTGGCCAACATAAGGTGTACAACAGCAACAGGAGAGTGTGCCAAACAGTGGCAAGGGGACATTGCCTATAACACCCATAAGCCTGCCCCCAACAATACACTGCCTCTAGGAAGGGTTGATTCCCAAATCTCCATCAGCTTGGAACCTAGCATTCAGAAGACCTAAATTTATGGGGGACACCTGAATCAAACCACCACAACATTATATATCTTATATTTTGCCTAACATTTTACTTCAAAGAACATCCACCACAGTGTCAGACACTATTTATGAGACATAGTCTCATCCATCAAACTTTCACAATGGATTGCTTTTATACTTATGAGAGAAATCATTTCATTCTTTCTGATAAAACCACTATTGCATATATGTATATATATTGCCAGAGGAGGAGCTAAGACACTTAGAATGTAGAGGTCTAGTTACATGGAAAACCACTGACCTGATCTATTGGGTAAATAGATTGATGGTTACCTCCAAACTGACATGCCCCATAGAAAAAAAGAGTTTAATTCTTTTCCAAGGGTGTGGAAGGGTGACAAGAGAAGAGTCTATTTATGAATGTCTCCACTTTGAAAAGAATGTGTGTGTGTGTGTGTGTGTGTGTGTGTGTGTGTGTGTCCTTAAAATCAAATACTTTGCCCTAAAAATGTGTATTGTTGAATATATCATTCTTAAACACTAACATTCAAACTTTAAGGTTTTAGTGGCATAAAATGCCTGTGATATCCTCCTTCTCTGGCATAAATTTAAGTTCTCAGTGAGCAAAGAAATCATTAGCAAAAACTGAATATCATTTTTAAAAATTTATTGTCATTCCATAACCTGAGTTGATATTGGCACCTTGTGGATGAAAGGGGGTAATAAAAAGTGTTCAGGAGCTAGAGAGATGGTTTAGCAGGTAAGGTGCTTACCTGAAAAGCCCAAAAACCCAGGTTTGACTCCCCAGAATGCACATAAGCCAGACGCACAAGGTCATGCATGCACACAAGGTAGTACATGTGTCTGGAGTTCGATTGCAGTGGCTAGAGGCCCTAGAACACCAATTCTCTCTGCCTTTCTCTGTCTGTCTCTCTCTCTCTCTCTCTCTCTGTCTCTCTCTCTCATAAAAAAAAAGACAGTACTTTGGATTTTCTCTATTAACTTTTTTGAGCAGTTAAGCCTGTAACTATTTGAACAATGAACTTTGGTTCTACAGATTTGTACCAATAAGAAATAATGCAGAAAACTAACTAAATTAAAACAGTAAGACAAATGAGTATCTGCTAGAAGATACCAAGAAGGAAAAACAGGTAATTTCAAGGTGTTTTTTTTTTATTTTATTTTATTTTTTTTTTTTATTTTTGGTGGTGGGATTGTGTATTTTATTTAGTTGTTGGTTTTGTTTTGTGAGACATTTCTCACTATGTCACCCATACTGGCCTGGAACTATCACTCTTCTTGTATCTACCTCCTGGGTACAGGGAGCACAGGCATGTGCCATCTAGTTGCATTTACTTGAACATCTTTTCCCAGTAAGAATATAATTTTCCTGGAGATATCTTCTTCTTGCTGTGTACCTGCCTCAGATAGGTATTCTCAGTTTGAAATCTTTTTTCTTTCATCTATTTGTTCATTTTTGCATGTGGAGAGAGAGAGAGAGAGAGAGTGTGTGTTACTTAGTCCAGAGGATAACTTTGGGTGTTGTTCCTCAGGTAAGCCATCCATTTCTTTTGAGGTAAGGTCTCTCATTGACCTGGAGTTTACCTATTAGGCTAGACTGGCTGGCCAGAAAGCCCCAAGGACCCACCTGTCTCTGCCTCCCTAGCTATGGGATTGCAAACAAGGGACATTATGCTTAGCATTTCACATAAGTAGGTACCAGGGATCAAAAGTTGGATAAATATTCATCAATAAGAGAAAAGACCCCAGGGCTAGTAAAGTATAAGTGTGAAGCACATAACTAAAACCATAAGGGCAGATTTTTTTTTTTTTTTTGAGGGCAGATTTTTTTTTTTGAGGGCAGATTTTTTTACTAGTATCTATGTCTTTTCATGGAGACACCACATGTTTCTATATTTCATGGATACTTACTTCCTTTTTGAAAAATATGAGTCATGTTATATATGGGAAAGAACTATAAGAACAAACTGTAGTAATGAACTGTAAGGTGAAATATGGGAATGGACTATGGGAAAGAACTGCGGGATACTTCTTTTGGATCTTTAAAGTAACTTTTCTGAAAATATTGCTGTGAAATGCTAAATCCTTACTTTAAACTTGCCCTAAAGTTAATCTTACAGCTATGTAATTAACCCATTTAAATCAGCGTGACTAGGTTTTCTCTCTTCATGTACCTTCAGCCTAAATAGCATAGGTGACTCATATTGATAAGCAATGTTTAGAGATGCTAACTGATCATAAGCTATGCACTTCACCCAATTTCCTTAGAGGCCTAGTACTCATCTTAATTAAGAGCAAACATATATGCTGTAAGGAAAGTGAAAGAGAAAAGCAAACAGGACTTGATCTCAACAGACAGAGACTGTTTATTGAAGCACAGTGAGCAGCTACAACCTTCCCACAGGATGGAGGCTGGAGCGCCAGCAAGGGAAGGGGCTCAGCTTATAAGGGAACCTATCTGAGGAAATGGCAGGAACCAGGGTAGACACGTAACTAAATAACAGCAACATCTGGTTTGTTGGATCTTTCACAATGAGTCAGAGGAGCTACCTCAGTGATTTTCTGCAGGGCAAAATGTCTGGAATTGTTTCAGTTCCTCAGAGCTTTCTGACTTAAAGAAAGTTTATCAATCTTTGAGCTGGAGAGATGACTTAGAGATCTTGCAGGTGCTCGCCTGCAAAGCCAAAGGACCCAGGTTCAATTCCCCAGGATATAAGCCAGATGCACAAGGTGGCACATGTGTCTGGAGTTCATTTGCAGTGGCTGGAGGTCCTGGCACACCCATTCTCTCTCTCCCTTCATATGCAAAAGAAGTGGTGATCATAGCTTTGACCGTGAGACCAGTAACTACAGGCCCACAAATCTATTGAAGTCAATATGTGGGCTTAACGTGATTACATTTGTGTCAGAGTGTATGTTTGTTCTGGATCAGCAGAGTTCAATAGGTCATACTTCTAAATCCCTTCTTTTTTTGAGAAAGAGATTGAGAGGGACAGAGAGAGAGAAAAGAGGCAGAGAGAGAATGGGTGCGCAGGGCCATTTCAGCTGCTGTGAATGAACTCCAGATGCATGCAACCCCTTATGGGCAAGTGCAGAATTGTACCCTTGCTTCACTTTTTGTGTTTGGCCAAACATGGGACCTGGAGAATTGAACAGGTGTTCTTAGGCTTGGCAGGCACCTTAACCACTACGCCATCTCTCCAGCCCCTAAATCCCTTCTTTTAATAAATGTTTAAGAATTATTTAAAGTTGAACATTCCTTACCCTTTGCTCATACAATGTGTTACTTGTTCTCATATTCCTGGTGTTTGGCTATTCAAATAAAAGTGCCAATGAGTATTTGTATGCAGAAGCCACAACCATAGTAACATCAGAGCAGCAGTGACAGCAGATGCAACAGGTCTACTAATGGCTTAAACTAAACTTCTCTTCAGTTTCTTTTTTCCTCAGGCTGCTAGAGGCATCTAGCTCACACCTGGGCTAGTTCTCCAACCTCTCAGGATCTGCTCTTAGCAATCACTTCCAGAGGTTAGTTCCAGAGGTTAGTCTTCCCTAAATTCAGGACTGTGCCTCCCAAATGGGGAAGTTATGTAGCTTAGGCTGGCCATGAATTCTAAGATGAAGATTAAGAGGAGGAAGATAACACATACCATCTACCAAAGCTAAGCCCAGAGCAGATTAATCTCCTAAAAAAAAATCCATCACACCCTTCGAGATTGAAGAGGTAATCAAACACCTCTCCAAAAGGAAGAGTCCAGGACCAGATGGTTTCTCAGCAGAATTCTACCAAACCATCATGGAATAACTGAAACCAATTCTTCTCAAACTGTGCCACCCAATTGGAGAACAGGGAGAGATCCCCAACTCCTTCTATGAAGCTAGTATCACCTTAATTCCAAAACCAGGCAGGGATGCCACAAGAAAGGAAAATTATAGGCCCATTTCTCTGATGAACATAGATGCAAAGATCCTGAACAAAATTCTTACAAACCGAATTCAACAGTACATCAAAAGCATTATCCACCTTGATCAAGTAGGCTTCATCCCTGGAATACAGGGGTGGTTCAACATACGGAAATCGGTCAATGTAATACACCACATAAACAAGCTGAAACACAAAGACCACATGATCATTTCGATAGATGCAGAAAAGGCCTTTGACAAAATACAACATCACTTCATGATCAAAACATTGGAGAGAATAAGCATGGATGGCACATATCTCAACATAATAAAGGCTATATATAAAGCACCTAAAGCCCAAGTAATTCTTAATGGGGAGAGACTGAAGGAATTCCCATTGAGGTCAGGAACAAGGCAGGGGTGTCCAGTCTCACCTCTGCTCTTCAACATAGTGCTAGAAGTATTAGCTCAAGCAATAAGACAGGAGAAAGAAATCAAAGGGATACAAATTGGAAAGGAAGAAGTTAAGTTGGCCCTATTTGCAGATGACATGATTCTATACATAAGTGACCCGAGAACTTCCATCTCAAAACTCTTAAAGGTGATTAGCGCCTTCAGCAAAGTAGCAGGATACAAAATCAATGGACAGAAATCAGTAGCCTTTCTGTATGCAAAGGACAAAGAGACAGAAAAAGAAATAACTAACATCGTCCCATTTTCAATTGCAACAAAGAAAATAAAACACCTTGGAATAACATTGACTAAGGAAGTGAAAGACCTATACAATGAAAACATAAAAACTCTCAAAAAAGAATTTGAGGAGGTCCTACAAAAATGGAAAGACCTCCCATGCTCCTGGATTGGTAGAATTAACATTGTGAAAAATGGAAATTTTACCAAAAGCACTTTATAGAATCAATGCAATGCCGATAAAAATCCCAACTTCCTTCTTCAATGAGATAGAAAAAACTATCTCAAAATTCATATGAAAAGGCAGAAGGCCTCAGATATCCAAGCTCATCCTCAGCAAAAGAAATACCTCTGGAGGCATCACCATACCTGATCTAAAGCTATACTACAAAGCCATTGTAATAAAAACAACATGGTACTGGCAAAAAAACAGGAATATAGACCAATGGAACAGAATTAAAGACCCAGATTTTGGGTCAAGTAACTACAGCTACTTAATATTTGACAAAGGCCCTACCAACATAGAATGGAGAAAAGACAGCATCTTCAACAAATGGTGCTGGGCAAACTGGACAACCATATGTAGGAAAAGGAAACTCGACCCACACATCTCTCCATGCACAAAAATTAAGTCCAAATGGATTAAAGACCTTAATATAAAACCAGAAACTCTGCTACTACTGGAAGAAAAAATAGGAGGAAGCTTCCACGACATAGGAGTAGGAAAAGATTTCCTGAACAAACCCCAGCAGCTCAGGAAATTAAACAATCACTCAATCATTGGGATCTCATGAAGCTGAAAAGCTTTTTCACTGACAAACACACTATACCCAAAGCCAGCAGATTCCCAAAGAATGGGAGAAAATTTCACCAGCTATACAACTGACAGAGGCCTAATTTGTAGAATCTACAAAGAACTCCAAAACCTAAACAATAAATCACCAAACAACCCACTCACAAAGTGGGGCAGAAAAATGCAAAGGGAGTTCTCGGAGAAAGAAGTACAAATAGCAAACGCACATTTAAGAAAATGTTCAACATCCCTAATCATCAGGGAAATGCAAATTAAAACAACTATGAGATTCCACCTTACCCCAGTAAGGATGGCTAACATTAAAAAAACAATGAAAACAAATTCTGGCGAGGCTGTGGAGAAATAGGAACAAGTTTTCACTGCTGGTGGGAAGGTAAAATGGTTCAACCATTATGGACAGCTATATGGAGACTCCTGAAAAGGATGACCATAGACCTACCAATGGATCCAGTTATTCCCTTATTGGGCATTTACTGTAAAGGCTCCAAGCCTCAGATCAGAGACATTTGCTCAACCATGTTTATAGCTGCTCAATTCATAATAGCAAAGAGCTGGAATCAACCCAGGTGTCCATCACTAGATGAATGGATAACAAAGATGTGGTATATCTACACTATGGAATTTTACGTAGCAGTAAGGAAAGATGAAATAAGGAAATTTGAAAAAAAAAATGGTCAGACATGGAAAAGATCATCCTCAGTGAGCTCACCCAAGCACAAAAAGATAATCGTCACATGGTCTCATTTATCTGTCGCTCCTAACCTGAATCCATGTGACATGCAGCCAAACCTAATAAACACTCTGAGGGCCAGACAAGAGGGAGGGTGGGATGGAGGGAGGGTAAGGGTGGGAGGGAACAAGAGGGTGTGAGGGAGGACAAGGGGGGGGATACAAATTGGGACCCAAAAGGAAAAGATACTATAAAACCCTTTACTCTGAACAACAGGCTGAAACATTGATCCTTCAGCAGGCCCGCAGAGGGAACACCCGAACCATAGGAATCTGGAGAGAGCATCATGAAGGCTATCCCTAATCTTGTCCTGCTTCTCTTTCTCTTCTCCCAATCTCTCTCTCTCTCTCTTTCTCTTTCCCTCTCCTCTCTATACTCACTTTCTCTTTTATATTATCTATCTTTTTCTTCCCTCACCTTCCTAGGTGCAGACTTATAACTCCCAGTGCCAGCACAGGGTTAACTTCCACAATGAGCTGTTGATCCAAGACACCTACAAGGTTTCCCAAAAAAGACAGACTTCTGGGTGACTCACTAAAGGTTAATGGTAAGACCCTACTGTTGAAGACAGCATACATGTGTGAGACCAAACACAGAGAGACCTGGACAGAATCTGGAAGAGGGTCAGACCCCAGACAGTTAGCTAGTCTAGTACCAGAGGGTGCTACACTAGCAACTGGGGGAAAATGTCTGACATTGGTGCAAATAACTTGCAGATTAAGATACCCAGTAGGTAACAACCTGACGTAATGCTCATACAAGTGCAGTAGTGGCAAACAGCCATGGTGGGTAACCAACTGCTCTTGATTTGGCTAATAGATCCACTCAATGGAATGGAACACATTGCTGGAACTGGGAAATAAGTCAAAAACCAGGTACACAAAATGAGCTCAGTCTCCAAGATCAAGATACCACCAAATGTGGGCTAGAAGAGAGCCAACACATATAAAATTCCCTCCAAAACATATATGGTCATCCCTTCTATCTAGTACTAACTTCTCTCTCCATTGGAGAATTTGCTTATCTTTTTTTCAGATGGACAACGAACCTGATGGGAGGATCAGCTAATCGCACCTCACCAGGGCCCCAGCTGAAACCATAGAACAACGCAGGGAAAGGGCAAGAATACAGCGTTCATGGCAATCACGACACCAGAAAAAGGCTGAAGAAGATAAACACAGAGAACATCCAACTCCAACTAAGCCAGATATCCAGAGACACAGAGGCCCCCAAAACCTCATCACTGAAGTAGAACTAAAATGACCCTGATGTGGCTCAGGGAAACTCGAGGAAGAGGGGGCGGAAAGATTGTTAGAGTCACAAGTTGGGGCATTAAGCACAGAGACTGGGGCCTACCCCCCAGAACTCTTGACGACCCCCACAATGCACGACCCACATTCCCCATTGATGAGGTCCCTTTGGAAGAGGGAGGACAGGGAGGAGGATAATGGAACCAATACTATGAATGTAAAATCAGAATAATAGAAATAAAAAATAAAAAAAGAGGAGGAAGATAAAAGATAGTTTATGAATGCTACCCAATTCTGTCATGGGAATTATGTTTTAGAGATATAAAATCTCTCAACTGCATATTAAAGGTATATAACTGTTACTCCAATTTTGAAAGTACAAAACTGCTAAGCAAATTTGACAAATGCAAATTGTGTTGTTTTGAAAACTGATGTACTTATGGTAAAAAATATATATACAGATTTGACAGACTAATCCACTTATAATCAACCCATTTTCTTATGCTGCAGAAATCAAACATTTAAACTATTAGAATTTAAATTCATTGTTTAGCCTTTAAAAAGCTTTTAGTTTCATACTAATCAAAAATTTATACTTATTTGGTTATTATTATTTTTTGGGGGGTTTTCTGAGGTAGGGTCTCAGTCAAGCTCAGGCTGACTTGGAATTCACTGTGTAGTCTCAGGGTGGCCTCGAACTCACAGCAATCCTCCTACCTCTGCCTCCCCAGTGCTGGGATTAAAGGTGTGTACCACGACATCTGGCTGGTTAACTTTCTAAGCAAACTTGTAAGAAAATAGCTTGCCTGATGAATATGAAACATAAATAGATTGGTTCATCTTGATATCTGAAAATATCACCTTGAAGAGATTTAGAAAACAAAAACCAAGCCGGGCGTAGGCTCATTGGTTCATCTGAGTATCTGAGAAAATAATCCAGGTCAGCCTGAAGAGATTTAAAAAAAAAAAAAAAAAAAACCAAACCAGGGTAATTCTCAAGCTAGAATCACTTAACTGAAATAGTCACAGTTAAAAACACTATGAGCAATGAGGCTTGGATTTAAGGGCTGCTTCTGTCATTTATGATGTATTTATATTTCTGTGAATGCTTATAAATTCAGCCTCAGTTTTAAATCTACAAAATGCAAAATGTAACATCTCTCCATAAGTTTCATCATAAAAATGGCTACACTTACATAAAAAGAGACAAACAAATACTTACCACATACTACTGGAATACCTTACAAGTATGAATGCAAGGTTTTTAGGAGATAAATGAGATAATTGATGAAACACATGTAAAGAGTTCAGCACAGTGAGTTATAAAATGGTAACTTTTCATAGTAGCATTACCTACATATAAACCTCTATCTCTCATCTGTCACCAGGCAAATTCTGATGATGAAAACAAAGGAAACATTATGGATTAGCACAAGCCAAAGAGCTCCCTGTAGGGAGCAATGTTTGTACACTTATACAGATGTAAGCATTGCTAAGGCCTAACACATAAGAAATGCTATATATTCCATCTCTCCAATAAGGGTCTGAGATTCAAATAAAATATTTGAAGATGATTTTTGTAAAATAATGCTTAAATTTAATTTTTTATACTTTCATAAAACTGTCTACAACATCAGTGAAAATGTTGGTGAAAGTAATGGAAGCTATATTCTAAAATGAGCAATGTACTTTTTGTATCCTGTGTAAACTCTTTGTCAACAAACCTTCTGTGTTCATAGTTATATTCTACTACTGGTTTCAAATCTTCTTTATGTAAGAACCAGGAACTCCTTCAGGAGATGGAATGAGGGAAATGAATGTTCTTATTAAAATTCTTTCCTTTCTTCACCCAGAATTTGAATTGTTGGCTAATCTATTCTCTTCCTTCTTACTGTGGTCCCATGCCAGTCTGGAAAAGCACAAGATTAGATGAGGACTTGTAATGCTGATTGCAGACAGTTCATGATAATTCCAACTACGATACCAAGTTCAGGAATTCAAAGGGACAGTTTTAGACTATATTTCTTTACTATAATCTATCAGTACTCCAAGCTGCACAAAGATTTATTCTTCTTAGAGATGGAGATGGGTATTTCCCCTTCTTTTAACAAACACTGCTGAATGTCTACCTTAAGATATGTACCACAAAACACAAGTTTCTGTGCATTTGGACAAGGCAAGCTAGCTTATTTTGGCTTTCCATCTAAGTTTTCATGCATTTTTTAGTACTTCTCTTTTTTAATTTTAATTTTTTTTTTTTTCTGGGGCTGGATTTCATTCTAGCCCAGGCTGGCCTCAAATTCATGGCAATCCTCCTACCTCTGTCTCCCAAGTGTTGAGATTAAAGTTGAGCACCACCATGCTGTTAGTACTTCTTGATTTATTCAATAAGTATGCACTGAGAGCTCACTATGTCTGAGGAAATTCTCTAGGCCTGAGAACACATAACCTGGGAGTAAGACAGAACCCTGCAGCTTTGGGGTTAATTGCCTTTTTAAATGGAGTAAATCCTAACTTGTGAAAAATAAAAATTGCACATTTAGCTATATGTAAAAGACATCTTGGTTTTTAATGTAAAATTCTCATTATTTTTGTAACAAACATCCTTAGAAACTGCAACTCCTCCTCACAACTTCAGCAATTATTACAAAACTGAATGTCAGGAACATCATCTTTTGGAATAAATACACAACTACAATGTAGTAGATGGTGATGAGAACTGTGAAAGGAGCTCTGCAGAGCAAGAACAGTCTTCATACTGAAAAAGATTTGAACAATTAGATTGATTTCACTCAATATGTTTATAAAGCTCCTCCCCTTCATCAAAAGATTTTAAAGGAAAGTTTTTCTAGTTTCAACTCCATTCACCTTAAACATGAATTTATGAGAATAAATAGCTATGTCCACATTTGCTCAGTTACTTCAGTGTCTACTGTTCACTTGTAGTAGAAAGAAGCCTTGACATTTGCATATGAGTGCATACACATACATGCACATGCACACACACATAAATACCTAAATAATTTTAATTGCCTTTATTTTCATTTTTATATTTATTTGAGAGAGAGACAGAAACATGAAGATAGAGAGGGTGAGAATGGGCACACCAGGCCCTTTAGCAAATGAATTCCAAATGCATGTGCTACCTCATGCATCTGGTTTATGTGGGTTCTGGGGAATTGAACCTGGGTCCTTTGGCTTTGCAGGCAACTACCTTAATTGCTAAGCCATCTCTCCAGCCCTAAATAATTTTTTAAAAGAGTCAGTCCAACAGAACTTGTCAATCACTCACCTAGTCCAGAGACCAACCCTCAGTTCCCCTCCCTGAAAGACATGCTAAGGAAGTAGGAGAAATAATTGTCCCTTTAATTAGAAAATGTCTCTAATCCCTAAATGTTCCTCCCTTGGTACAGTTGGTCACAGATCCTCACTGCTAAGTCTGCCTGCTTTTCTGCATTTTAACTTAGAAATTGTAGCTTTTTCCTTTATCCTTTCTATTCCTCCTTGGATGCCAGCCCTAAGCTTGTTTGTGCTGACACTCTTGGGCTTTTTCATTTTTTTCTCAATAAATCTTCTTTGCTTTGCTTACTACTTGTTATCTGTGTGCCTAATTTTTCATGGTCACAAGATAAACAACTTGGCTGTAATAAAATCTGAAACAATATTAGCCTACAAAAATAATGAGTCATTCTCTACCTGCAGACTGCACATTCTAAAGGAAATCTTAAGTACACACTTCTTGTTCAAAGTGAATCCTGATACTATCTACCTGAATGAAGGAGTAATTTAGAAAAATCATAGAACTTCAAGGATGTTGTTCATACTGTCCTGAGCCTAAATTCAGGGTAGTTTTGAATCATCCCACACTTCATTAAGATTAATGCACACCTAAACCAAGCCTTGTACTTTTTGTAATAGACTACCTTTTTTGATAATGGAACAGGACTCTGGATATTTGGGGAGGGTTGTGTTTTGGCAGATACCATGGTTTTGTTTGTTTGTTTTTTGTGATTTTTTTTTTTTTTTTTTTTTTTTTTTTTGGTTTTGCAAGGTAGGGTCTCACTCTGGTCCAGGATGACCTGGAATTAACTATGTAGTCTCAGGGTGGCCTCGAACTCTCAGTGATCCTCCTACCTCTGCCTCCTGAGTGCTGGGATTAAAGGCGTGCGCCACCACGCCTGGCCTGTGATATCTTTAACAGATAACTGAAAATATCTGTCCCCTAGCAACAGCTCTCTTTTTCAAGTTTTTTAATTTATTTTTTTAATTTTTTTTGGAGAGACACAGAGAGAGACAGAGAGAGACAGACAGAGGGAGAGGGAGATAGATAGAGAATGGGAGAGCCAGCAGTCTCTCAGCTGCTGTGAACAAAATCCAGATGCGTGTGCCCCCTTGTGGGCAAGTGCGGCATTGCACCCTTGCGTCACTTTGCATCTGGCTAAACGTGGGACCTGGAGATTGGAACCGGGTTCTTAGGCTTAGCAGGCAGGCGCCTTAACCACTAAGCCATCTCTCCAGCCCACAACAGCTCTCTTTAAACAACACTTACAAATCAAAACAAAGGAATGAACTGGCAGAGAGAGGGTTAAGGGCTCATGGTTGAACATAATTTTAACTTGATATAAGATTCAGTTGATTCAAACTGTTTCTGTGCTAAACTTTCCATTTCTCTGCTTTAACCTGTTTATCTCAGCTTTACACTATAAAGACCCTGATTGCAGTAGGTCACTGAGATTTTCCTGGTACAATTCAGTGATAACAGGCAAATGAATAATGAAGGAAAATCAGATATATATTCAACCTCCTACCCCTCATTACTCATTTGTCTATAGTTAGCAAATGTCCATGATATTCCAAGAATTAAGTGTTTCATGAAAAGGGAACAGACAATAGTTGATTTAAAAATAATTTAGACAGGGCTAGAGATGGCTTAGCAGTTGAGGCGCCTGCCTGCCAAGCCTAAGAACGCCCGTTCAATCTTCAGGTCCCTCATTTAGCCAGACTCAAGTGATGCAAGTGTGCAATACCACGCTTGCTACAAGGGGATGTATGCATCTGGAGTGCATTCACAGCATCTGAAATGGCCCTGGCATGCCTCTTTCTCTCTCTGCCTCTTTCTCTCTCTCTGTTTCTCTCTGTCTCTCTCTCTCAAAAAAAAAAAGTAATATTAATTTAGACAGAAAGAAATGGAGATGCAGTCCAGATTATTTTTTCAATGTGTATACCTAATATAAATTATAATATTAATGCTAAAACATCAAAATTAAAAGTATAAAGTACCTAGAAATATCAATATATGTATATTCTCACTGAAACTATGAGTTACTCAGCTTTTTTCTCCACCATTTAGCAACAAAGAAATTAATAAACTGAATTGGAGTTTCAAGAACATAGCTATCATGAGTGAGTTTTTTGCGTATTCTACACATAGATTCTGCCTGTCAGGGTGCTTTCACATTTGATATTCCCAAACAACCCAGTTAGCATTTAAATCAGAAAGATTAAGAAATGAGACAAAGATTGATTTGTTTAAAGCTACCTGGTTTCAAATGCCTGTTATCCAGTCTAATACTTTTTATTCACAATAAAAAATCTCATCCTTTCAATGTTTTCTAGTATTAGTTCTAATATCAGAGTTGGTTTAATGTTTAACTTTCTCATAAATCTCTAGAAAATAACTTACACTTCTCTCCCTACTTACAGTAAACATCCTTTTCTTGTAAAAAGTCCTATATTAAAGAAACATGAATTTCTTTAATGTAGCAACATAGGAATAAATAGGTATCGAAAAGTCAAAAGCAGCAAACAGTAATAAATGAGAAGTAGCTAAGAGCAAATTTTGCAAGTTGACATCAATTGGAAATATTCATACCCAATGGCATCTCACTTGTGGGAAAATAGTGTACCTAAATTGTTCACTGAAAATCTGTTCCAGATTATTTCATCAAATATGAAGGTGTGTTTCTCAGAGAAAATAGACTTCACCCACTCGCCATTATAAATTTCAACTGGTTAAGCCAAATTATATAATAAAACAATTAATGTATAAGTAAATAAAATGCATAATTTGAAGAACTGTAACATTAAGTTTCATTATTTTCTAAGCTCTAAGAATTCTCAAAATTATATTAATCCACATAATTATGTAATACAGTAAATACTACTTTTGCATTGGAGATAATAAAATTGAAGTTCAAAGAAATCAAATTTCCTCTTTCTCTCGCAAATAAAAATAAATACATAAAATAATGTTTACAAAAAATACTTCTAAGCCGGGCATGGTGGCGCATGCCTTTAATCCCAGCACTTGGGAGGCAGAGGTAGGAGGATCGCTGTGAGTTCAAGGCCACCCTGAGAATACAGAGTGAACTCCAGGTCAGCCTCAACTAGAATGAGACCCTACCTTGAAAAACCAAACCAAAACAAACAAACAAAAAAAAAAACTTCTAAAAAAGGGCTGGAGAGATGGTTTAGCAGTTAAGGCTCTTGCCTGCAAAACCAAGGGGCTCCAGTTTGATTACCCAGGACCTAAATAAGCCAGATGAGCAAGGTAGCACATGTATCTGGAGTTTATTTGCTGTGACTGAAGGCCCTGTTGTGCCCATTCTGTCTCTCTCTATCTGCCTCTTTCTCTCACTCTCAGATAAAAATAAACGAACCCTCAACAGGAGTATGGGGGAGCAACTGAAAAGAAGGGCCCTGGAGAGGGGGGATGAAGCCTAATCTTAAAATCTTTTTAGGCTCTGGCCTGTAACTCCCAGTACCATTAATTGTTTGCTACCCAAAATGAGCTGTTGATTGTAGAGATCTATAAGACAGGATTCTGACAAAACACTTGATCACCCACCTGAGGTGAAAGGTAAAACCTTATTGCTGAAGACACCATATGCTACTGGCACAGAACACGGAGAGACCTGGCTGGAATCCAGAAGAGAGCCAATCCCCAGACTGTTGGCTGTCTAGTGCTGGAAAGTGCTACCTGAGCTACTGGGAGAAAGTGGCCAACAATGGTCTGAACAACCAGAGGTCTAAGCTACTCAAACACAAACACCCTTACAAGATGTCCACACCAATGCAAGAGGAGCACACAGCCTTGGTGGGTAACCAATGGCTTTGAGATTAGCTAAGAGATTTGCTCAGTGGAAGGAACCCATATCTGGAACTAAGAATCAGGTCAGAGTCCTATGGAGACCAAGATTATGCTCTCTAGTGTCAAGTTCCCACCAATCTTTCCACTAAAAGAGGGGCTACATCCATCAAATTCTCCATAAATCAATAATACTTATCCCATGACTCTCTATTTTAGAATTTGTAGTTCTTTTTCAGAAGGTAGAGAGACTCAAGGAGATAAACAACCCCTAGCACTTCAGCCAAGCCCCATCTGAAACCACAGAGGAAATGGGGAGATGAGCAAGAGTAATGCTTCCATGGTGAGCCAGACAATCAGCACCAGGGTGAAGGAGACAGACCCTTAGGATACTCAACACTTACCAAAGCAGAGATCAAGAGGCTAGTAAGAGCTCATCACTAAAGCAGAATTAAAACACACCCACCACAGCACAGGAAATTTGGGGGAAGAGGAAGAGGAATGATTATAAGAGCTACAGGTTGGGGCATCATGCCCAGAGGCATTGCCTCACCCCCAATAACTGAGTGCTTCTCCCACAATACATAACCCACAACCCCATGGGGAATACCTGCAACCCCACTGAGGAGGGTCCTCAGTGGAATGGGGGCAGGGAGGAGGGAAAGGATGGTACCAGCACATGATATATCCATCCAAGTATGTCTGTAATAAAAAATTACATTAAATTTTAAAAAGAATGTTTACGAGAAAAAGAAAGAAGTTAAATTTCGTGCACAAGACCATAGAGCTAATGAATGCAGATCTCTGTGAAATTTACAGTTTTATCTGAGGAATAAAGAAATGTATTACACTTTCTTGATAAAGAACATACAAACGCAAAACACAATTACTAACAAAGTACCTAAATAAGGACCATGTCCATAATTAGATTGAAACAAACAACTACATTGATATTTAATTGTGCTCTAACATAAGTGAAAAAAGTTCCTATGCAATATATTGTGGTTTGAATATACAATATCCCCCCCATAGCCTCATGTGTTTGTGATTAAGCCTCCTACTTAATACCCAGCTGGTAGAACATTTGGTAAGTGGTGCCTTGCTGTAGGAAGTGTGTCACTGGAGGTAGAGTTTGAGGTTTATTAATCCAACCTCACTCAGTGTTCACAGCCTTCTCTTGCTGCTTTCTCCTTGCTGATGGGACAAAATGTGATGCCCAGTTGTCTTTTCCTACTATGGTTTCCCTGACATGATGAAATATCCCCTCAAAACTGTAAGCCCAGGTCAACTTTCCTTCCATAAGCTGCTTCCTATTGGGAGTTGTGTCCTAGCAATGCAGGAAAGTAAACTGCTACATATACATTCAGAAGTTTAATTTTAAAAGGTACATAAAGTTTTGTCAGATGTACATTTTTAACATGGTTAAATATGTAATATAGACTTTAATCTGTATATAAATAATTGCTTCAAGCCTTGAAACAAGACTGTGTAATATGCTTCTTGTGCTAACTTTTCCATAGACAATGTCAACAAATATCTGTTCACCCTAGATAGGGCACTGACAACAGATCAAAGTAACAATTGTACCAAGAGCCAACTTGGTGAAACAATACTTACAGAACATGTAAGGGGTTACTTACAGGAGCATGGATGACTCAATGTGTTTGAATACTTAATCCCTAGTTGGTAGTGCTATTCAGGAAGGTTGTGAAACCTTTAGGCTTGTGGGGAAAATGTAAAAATGTTTGAAACTTGGGACTAGAGAAGCTTTACAATGTTACAAGTAAAGTTGAATAAACCATTCTTATAGGAATTAGGAAGACCAGGATGCTGAGAGAAGCATGTACTATGGAAGCTGGGCTCATGAGGTTTTAGAGGAAAACAAGGACTCTTATCAAGAACTGGAGCTGGCCATGGTGGTTCATGCATTTAATCCCAGCACTCAGAAGACAGAGGTAGGAGGATCGCTGTAAATTCAAGGCCATCCTGGGACTAGTGAGTGAGTTCTAGGTCTGCCTGAGCTAGAGTGGGAACCTACCTTGGAAAATAAAATAAAATAATAATAATAATAACTAGGATAAAGGCAGTTTTGTTGTATTCTGGCAAAGAATCTGATTACCTTCTGTCCGTGTCCTGAGAATGTAAGCAAGATTGAATTAAAGGCAAGGGTAATTGTTTAGTAGAGGAATATTCAACACAGTCTGGTATTCCAGCTGTGTTGTGGTTTCTGTTTACAGTTTTTATGAAAGAGAGCCAAAAAAGTGGAACAGAAAGATAAGAAAAATGTTATGAAATTTAGCAAAGAAGGAAATGTGAGCAAGATTAAAGTTCTGGGCACTACAGCCCACAGTGTGGCTGTAATTGTTAAGGAGATCAGCACCATTAAAGAGAAGCTCTGCTTCTGCACTGGGACAACAGGAAAAAAGCCTGAGGGCAAAATCCAACCCACTAAACTCTAGCTAGTAAGAATTCAAAGTCTTTTAAAAGGAGAAGGACTGAAAGGAGAATGCCAAAGGCGTCCCTTGTTCCCCATATTCAGCATGCAAAGGCTGCTACAAATGTGGTCCAAGGCTTCATCCCAAACTGGCAACAAAACTTGGAAGCATCATCCATGTGGTACTGGATTTACAGTTATGAATAAGGTAAGAATGAGCAGGACATAGTACCTTGCTCCACAGTTTCAGAGAGCTTCTGAGGCTAGGCAATGTGAAGCAGGGTCAGATTTTTCTGCAAGGAGGCCCTAAGAGGGGGCAGATCTGGAATTCCAGCCTAACGGCATGCAGAGTGCTTGAGCTCTGGCTGGAGCTCCTGATGTGTGCTTGCTTATGGTGCTGGTGGTGGTATTTCTCCCTATGTGGACCTATGGAAGGAGGCCAGCTTCTTCTGCCATTATGGAAGTTCCCCTGTATCTGTAAGCTTTGATAAATCCCTTCTTCCCATAAACTGTGCCTGGTTTGGAAGTTCATCCCAGCAATATAAAGATGACTACAACACCCCATTGTGGCATCTATCTGCTATGGCTGTAATCAAGAATGGGTTTCGCATGCTTGGACAGTGTGTAATGTTATCAAAATATTTCATAGAAATTCCAGCAATATTTGCTATTTTCCTGCCTGTGTTGGCTCCTTCATGGGTAGATTTATATCAATCCAGTGAGCAGCCTTCAGGAGTACCTGACAGAAGATGGTCCATATTTAGTAAGGATATCTGCTTCTTGGTTTCCAGAAGGACTCAAAGGGGTAAGGGCTACCACTAGGATAAATTTAGCCTTTTTGACCTGCATAGTTCCATGCCCATATCCACTCACTGCTGCCCATGTCCCTAGTGCTTTGGAGGTTGGTAGGGGAAACACAAATTATGGTACACTTGGTTCCAGAATCCACTAAAGTCTAAGTATTTTGCACCTTAGGGAAGGACCAACAAATCTACAATTAAATGCGGGAACTCTGGTCCTCATTTTACAACCTTGTCCACCACGTCTGAGGAGTAACTGGCTGGGGTGGTATCTACCCCAAGGTATCTCCTTCCACCATAGAAGCGGGTGTACAGGGGACCACTTGTACTTTCCTGTCTTATATTCCTTCTTTCAACCCTCTGGTGAACTACTCCTTAGGCTTTAAAGCCTTCCAAAGGTCCATAAGCATAGCATTTGGATTTCCATCATTTCCTTTCTTTAGTAACTTCAGTTCAATACAAATCTTGATACACTTGCTGTTTGTAAATATTTTATTTTTATTTATTTATTGGAGAGAGAGAAAGGAAAAGACAGAGAGAGAGAATGAGAATGGGCACACAAACTCCAGATGCATGTGACACCATGTGCATCTGGTTTATGTGGGTCCTTGGGGAATCAAACCTGGCTCCTTTGGCTTTGCAGGAAAGCACCTTAACCACTAAGCAATCTCTTCAGCCCTACATTTGGTTTTGAGTAAGCCAGTCAAGACCCATCACCTGTTTTCTTAAAAAAAAAAAAAAAAAAAAAAAAAAACTCGACAATTTTTTGGCATCTTCCAAACTTGAGTGTCTCCCACCTCTTAAAGCTCATGCCCTCCCCCCACCCCACCTGCTACAGGGATCAGCAAAGCCACTAAAGCCCCATACCCATATCAAGGTCCTTTCTAAATCAATCTTCTTAACTCTCCTATTGTTGCAAGTAGTCTTGTGTGAACCAGGTGTTTCCATGCTCTCAGCATGTTGGCATCATACCCAAAGAATTGAAAAAAAATGTACACAGTGAAGCAGCAGGAAGCTTCATCAGAGAGCAAGACAAAAATACAAGTTGGTTACACCACAAAAAAAAAGCAGTGGGCTACTTGAGCTAGATTTCCAAGAGCACTGGTGATTGTTTGGGGCTTCTTTTTAGGGGGTCCAGGAGGAGGCATTTGTTTCTAAGAGACATAGTATGTTTGGCTTTCTGTTTTTATTGACAGGATTAGGTTATTAGATAGCAATTTCCTCCAAATTGAACCATTTCCTTCTGGAGGGGAGGAGGAAAGAAACTCAGGAGACTCAGGAAGTCAACAAGTCTGGGAAAAGGTTGCAAGACTCCTCCCTAAAGATATATAAAGGGAAAGCAACTGCTAGGAAGAGAGACAACCACCAGCCAAACTGCCTGCAGGGTGTGCAATATGCCACAGAGATGCAGCTCTTATGACTCATCACCTATGCTGGGGTGGACTTGTGAGTGATTTAGCTGCCTTTGAGTCATTCATTGGTCTGGTAAGCAACCCCTAACCCTGCTCTGTACATAAATACCATAAACTCATTGGTTCACCAAAACTGGTTTTGGTGCCATGGTACTTTGGTCTGTCATCTGTGCCCTATCTGGGGGTGAAGATGTGTGTTTACATCTCCCCAGGGAAAGTTTGCTGGGAGAATTATGTCAGCCTTTATTCACTGTGCATGTCCTTTCCCAAGACATGTCTGATTTTACTCATATGTATTTATCCAATCATGCCTGGCATAAGAAGGCAAATAAGAGAACTTAAATTCTCTACAAGTTCATTCACAGGACACAGTTTGCCTCACTATACATACACCCAAAACTAGTTCAGGCTTGATTGGCTCCTTGCTTCCAGTTTTGAAATATGTTCCTGTATTAGTTAAGGTTCTCTAGAGGAACAGCACAAATAGAATGAATTGTATTAAAAGGGAATTTATCGGATTAATTTACAGCAGTCCAACAATAGCAGGTTGCAGGCCTGAGAGCCAAGGAACCCAGCAGCTGCTCAGTTCATGAGGCTGTATGCCTCAGCAGTCCCAACTCGCACTGAAGGTCTGGAGGTGTCCTGGAAAGCCGCTGCTCTTCGGTCCACACTGGAAAGCAGCAAGCAGCACTGACAGACATGTGGGGAAGAGGATACTTTCCTTCCCAGAGTTTCCTCAGATAGAGCCCCACCCCCTCTGAGAGGAGCTGCCCACTCTGGGGGAAGGGCACACCCTGGGGGAAGGATTCCTCCTTTAGTTAATCCTTCCTGGAAGCAACTTCAGAGACCCACTTAGGATTGTCTGTGGATTCCTAAACAAACTTAACCATCACAAGTCCACCCCTTGTCAACTTTACACCAAACCATATCTCCTTATGTCATAATTTCCAAATGAATACAATAACAAGGTCATAATTCTGCCTAAAATGACATAACTTTCCCATGTATAACCGAAAATGCACAGTCTTCCGCCCAACATAAAGCAAGGTATTTACATGGCAAATCCATTCCAGCATTCCAAATTCTCTGAGCCTTTTATTCCCTTCATCAACATTAAGCCAAGGGATATCAGGCAGCTCGAGCTCATTCACTGCAGGCATCTTTGGATCCATACTTCAGCCAACCAATCAAATGAACTCTTGGTACCTCTTCCAACTGCATAGCTGCAGTGTTCAATACAAAATCTCTGCTCAGTGGGCTCATTTCAACAAATTCAGCCTGATATAATCTTATATTCCTTCTGCCATCATCACACACCATTAAAATCCATTTCCACACATATTCCCCAAACTTTGGCCTGTACAACTTAGAAAGTTCCTGAAGTTCTGTAGGGGTGTACCTCACCTCCTCTTGAGTTTTTAATCTCACCTTGGAAGATGGATGGTGGGTTTAAGTCTTTCAAGCTGAAATGGGATGGTGAAAGGGGGAGTCTCTACTCCTGTTGACTTTTAGGCCTTGGAGAACCATCAAAAGGGGCCCAGATAGATGGAGTTAGTGTGTTATAGGGCCCTCTGAGGTGAACTGGTAGAACTGTAAAGGTCCAGAAGGTCATTTATATCAATCTCGTAAGAAGAAACACAAGATGATTTTCAGTACAGGTCAGAAGCTGTAAAGCAAATTATGGTCTTGAAACAGTACAAAACCTGCAGTGTCAATACAAAAGACCATGCCGTATGGAACATTATCAATACAAAAGCCGATTGCAATATAGGACACAACTTAGGGTCAGGGGCATTTACATTTTCTAGCCCCAATTTTTATCTCAAAATAAGGCATGGCACTATAAATAAATTTACCAACTTATTACAGAGTTAAGTTTGAATTAGATAAACAATTAGGGTGAGAAGTACAGAGAAACAACTTTTTATGTTAACCCATCTTAACTTAAAACATTTTAACTGAAGACACACTTTTAGGCAGAATTCACTTCAGTGAGAGGGAGAGAGCTTTCACTGAAGCTTCATGTATGGAGTTCCCAAGCACTAATTGTGTCAGAGTTTTACATCCTTAACAATCCTGTTTGAATTTTCCTGTGTTTGTAGATGAAAGAGATATGGTTTGTGAGGGTTAAGACATTTCTTTCTGTCAAGTAAGACAGGTTACTACTATCTCTTGAGATAAGGTATATTGAGATGAGGTATTTATTGTCTAAAAGGGCCAGCCCAGGAGTCAGTTCTTATTTGTTTAACTTTAGTTGTAAATTGTTACAGAATTTTTTGTTATCTATTAGCTATCATAAAGGAATCTTCATTGCAGCAGTTTCAGAAGAGGGAAGTGCAATATCTATTGTTTTACTCAAAGTCTTA
Organism: Orientallactaga sibirica; assembly: GCA_036365145.1. Classification (NCBI taxonomy): domain Eukaryota; kingdom Metazoa; phylum Chordata; class Mammalia; order Rodentia; family Dipodidae; genus Orientallactaga; species Orientallactaga sibirica. Next base: position 34,975,832 of record JAEOAD010000015.1, on the reverse strand, counting down.
GATGCACCCACACATTTTTATAGATACATTGATTATATTCTATCCAGAATGTTATAGGCTAGGAACATTAGAAATATAATAACATTTTAAAATAATTTTATTTAATGGAACACATGTATATTATATCTTAATATTGATAAATATGGGTGAAGCATATCAATATGTTTGTGTTTTGTCAGTAAACCCAAATTAACCATTTCTCTAAAGATTTAAGTCATAAGCATTTAGAAGATATTAGAAGCAGGATCAAACCCTGGAATATAAATATGTAGTAAGCATGAACAAGCATAAAGTAAGAAATATATCATAGACCTGGTTTTAGTAATTTAATGTTATCTTAAAATCTATCTATAAGCATCAGAATGCTTAATGACCATAAGCATTGGAACAATTAGTGACCATAAACTTAGTCTCACATAAAGACAGACTACATAGAACACATGACATGACATGAGCATTAGACATGACAAAGATTATGAAACATGAAGAGACATCTTTTTCTGAAGATTTTATAGTTTTTTGGGAGAAGGAAGTCTCTAACATGTGGGAAAGGCCTGCATGCCCTCTGGGAAGGCATGGAGTTGAGGATCGGGTCCAATTGATTTTATCTGGAGTCAAAAGAACAATCTGAGTGGCCACTGTTTATGATGGGTAAGGGAGGCCCACACAGGAGAGATTAGAGTCCTCATCATATCATGTGGCTGTTGCTCATAGGCAGACCTTTCTAGGAAAGCAAATCAGGTTAGAAAACTTTAAGGTAGAACAAGAGGCACAAGAAAACCAGTGGAATCTGGAGAATGGGCTGGAGGCCATTTTCAAAGGCCAGTTTTATAGTTGTACTTTGAAGAGTGACAGGTTAAGCAAACAACTGTAGTTTAGGATGAAAGAGAGAGATTGTCACTTGTAGTGGCAGGGTAAAGGAGGGATTGTGGTCATCTTTTCGGGCTAAGGAAGGCTGGGTCATTAATTAGGAACTGTTTAATGGGATAGAAGGAAGATTGTTTCTTCAGGAGGGCCTGGGTCAGAGAGCAGAACTGACAGAGAAGGGATCAGGGGTAGAAAAACAGAGTCAGTTTTCAATCCAGTTTATGAAGTTATCAAGATCGTTAAGAATTTGGAAGCTTAATGTGTCATTTTCAGCCAAAGGGAATCATTGTCCCATTTTTCCTTTTTTTGTGGCTAAACCATATTGTAGTAAAAAAACAAGGCAAGTGGACTTTATGTATCCTTTTAGGCCAAGAACTTTAAGATTGGTCAGGAGAACAACTCAGCAGGGAGGCCAATAGAGTTTTGGAAATTTGGGAAACCATAGAGGGGTGAGAAGTGCCAGGGTATCTGTCTAAGGACCAGGAGTCCCTGATCTGAAGACAGAGGATAGAGACCTTCTCTTGGAGAAGGAGAGGGGGGTTCAGAAGGGAAGCAGGCATTTTGACTGGAGGCTTTCAGGGCAGTCCTCCAAGCACAAGACAAGGAAGCCAGGTCTTCCTAGGTAACTTAGGAAGACAGATAGATGGAGGGTTATTCACCCCTTCTTAGAGCTAAAATGAAGTGGATATGGCAAGTGGACTCTCTATAGTTGGAAGTAGGGCAGGTGAATTATTCTATCCAGCTATTGGAGATCTGTTTCAATCATCTAGTAATTTTGAGAGCCCAGAGGAGTTGGAGTTTTCAAGCAATTTATCATGGTGATAGGAGAGAGAGGGAGATAGGGTGGAGGATACCAGAAACTGCACGGGATTTGGGTTTGGACCTGGGACAGGCAGCCACCATAACAACAGGGCAATAGCTGTCCTTAGTCTGAATTTTAAAACTGACCTTTTTTTTCTTCCTCCTAGCCATTAGCCACATGCAAGGACCTCCCCAGGTGCCTGTGTTTATTTTATCTAGCTGTGAGGCAGTTGCTGGTTTTTTGTGACTGTCCCATCTCACCTGCAGGTTTCTGTTAGGAAAAGGGAAAAGCAAGGAAAGAGAAATTAGGAATCCATATGTAGGAGTTAGGGAAGCCCGGTAAAGACAGGAGCTTTTTTATTTTAAGAAGGCAGAGTTTGTACTTGATTTAGTGAGATGGCTTGAATTTGGTGTGAAAAGGGAGAGTACCTGGCAAGTCATGGCGGGCAGAAGCAGGGGAGGGAACATCACTTACCTTTTGCTGTGTCATCAGAGAAAGTTATCAAGACCAATGAAAATGATGAAATCCAAAATATCAAATTTAGGCCAGTATTGGCCATAGTTTAGAGAATTTAGATAGAGAGTTGGAGTAATTTGGCAGGCAGGAGCTCAGAAAGATTGAGCTCCTTTAAATTAGCCTGAGACATGCCAATGGACTACAGTGTCCAATCCTGCCACCAGAGATGTATCCCAGGCTTAGGGAAGGCAAACAAAACTCAAGGATTAGGAGGGAACGTCCTCACAGTCCTAATGCTTGGGATGTTCAGTGAAACAACACGTTGGAGCTCCTAGAGTCTCCGATTGTCCATGGACCAAAAAGTGAGAAATTCCCAGAGTTTCTTAAGGCCCGAGACAGGGCACCTCTGTCACAGACTGAGAACAAATACCTTGTCCTGAAGCTGTAATCTGATGAGCATGTGGATGCAGTGGATCACACAGTCATAAGGCGAGAGGCCTCTAGTCTGGAGTTCAAAAGTCTGGCAGGAAAGGGGAGGGAGAAGGAGAGAGAGAGAGAGAGATGGCCCAGCGGATTACCCAAATGGCTATCGGAGATTTGGCTGAGCTCAGAGAGGGATTTTGGACATTCACCAGGAGGTCGCCCTGGCCAGAACTCCTCAGTCTCCACAGATGAGCCACTGAGCTCATGCAATCCAAGGGTCAGAGTGAAAGGGAGAAGAAAAGGAGAAAGCTGCCAGGTGTCAAGCTGGGTTTACACAGATCACCAATAAAGCTCCCTGAACTATGAGGATGAACGGAACTTGCACCACTCACATAGACAAAAGCCACGAAAGACCAGAGGACTCAGGTCAGGCTGGTGACAGTTTAGTCCAATAATGAGCTTGGTGAGTGTCCATGCTCCTGAAGGAGAGATACACTGGCAGGGAAGTGGGGAAGAAGAGAAGGAAAGAAAAGGGGAGGGCGTGCGGCCCAAAAGCCCTGAAGGGATCCAAGTCATGGCACTGATATGTAAGGAAAGTGTAGGAGAAATGCAAGAAAGAACACTGGACTTGATCTCTACAACTTATTAGGAGGTAAGAAGGGACCTCAGCTTTCTCATGGGATGAAGGATGAGGCTCTGAGTCAGGCTGGGGTTCAAACTTATAAAGAGGATCCTAAGGCAAACATACTGAATTAGCTGCACGTCCAAGGGAAGTAGATAAAGCATCAAAGTTATTTGCTCGGAATAGGCTCTTTAGCAGAGTTGGCTAGGGAGGACTGGATGTCTCCATTCTTTAGGGCCTCCTCCTCTTAATAGTAGTTATTAACTCTTTAGTTCCCTCTAGTTTTCAGGGAAGGGAATTAACTTTTGAATCATTCATCTTACTTTCCCACAAATATTCAAAAGTTCTATATACAGAGTCACTAAATGTCTTGCTCTATAGAAGATATGACTTGGGATCACCAAATACATCTATCTCACAGAGTTCGTTAAATAGTGCACACCATGGATTATTAGTGCCCTCCTTATTACCAGTTAAAGTGCTCTCCTTATTACTAGCAGAGCCTTTAGTGGTACTGAAGTTAGAGAGCCAACTCCACAGAGCACCAAGCCCATTAGGGAAACCCATCCTTACAATCCTGTTTCTCTAGAACCACTCCTGGTACCACAATCTGTATTAGTCAGGGTTCTCTAGAGGAACAGAATGGATAGAATGAACTGTATCAAAAGGGAATTTATTGGATTAGCTTACAGCACTCCAACAATAGCAGGTTGCAGGTCTGAGAGCCAAGGAACCCAGTAGCTGCTCAGTCCACGAGTCCCAAACCAGCACTGAAGGCCTGGAGGTGTCCTGGAGAGACGCTGCTCTTCAGTCCACAGTGGTCTTCAGTCCACACTAGTCTTCAGTCCACAGTGGAAAGCAGCAAGCAGCACCAGCAACCGGTTGGGGGGAGAGAATACTTTCCTGCCCAGAGCTTCCTTAGATAGCCCCCACTCCAAGGGGCCACCCACTCCGGGGGAAGGGCTGACCCTGGGGGAAGGATTCTCCTTAAGTTAATCCTTCTTGGAAGCAACCTCAGAGACCCACTTATGAGGAATTTCTGTATATTCCTAAATAGATCAAGTTGACAAAAACTTAACCATCACAGTTCCAGAACTTATTTTAATAGAAACTAATCAAGAGTAGTTAGCAAGTGGTTGCTAAGGGAGAAGAGACCTATTTTATTGTTTGGAGAGAGGTGTATGCACAGCTCAATGCAGGTGGGGCATCTCAGATTGCCAAGTACATTGTTAGGAAAGTGGGTATATGTGTAGCTCAAGCCAAGCAGAGTCCCAGGTTGCTAAGCTATCCTTATGCTTGCCTATCTCTCTGTGAACACAGTCCTGTCTGGCCCAGTGAACTAAGTATGAAACACTGTCTCTCTCATGGCCCATTCCCTCAGTAATGCCTGTCCTTCCTCTATTGTTCTCTAGAACATGAATCAGTGCAAACTAAGTGTCCTTAATGTTTCATATGAGCCAGCCTCTCAGAAATTAATTTCTCTCATTGTGCCACAGATTATGCAGCCTTTGTCTTAAAGAGGGCACTTATGTTCATTAGTTTCTCCACTTCCACCACAGTCAGGCCTGACCCCCTTTGCCTTCATGTCCCACAGACTCTCCTGTTTCTTGTTTTAACATTCTTTCCCAATTCAAGCAGCTCAGAGACACAGTATTCCCTGATTATCATAGCTTCCTGAGGTTGGCCAGTATTAAAGCCCCCAACTGAATTCTGTACCACAGATTTTCCTTCCCTCTGAATTAATTTATGACATGAGGTATATCTTATATTACTTCTTCAAGTTTTTGGATCCCAGAAGGGTATATTTAGCACATATCTAATTTGTACTCTTTTCCTTACATCTACACCAAGTCATAAGAAAGAGCAAATCAACATCTCCTTCTCATTCTTTTCTCGACTTTTCCTGTCAATTCAGAGGATGACATCCATGTGACTTTTTTTTTTCTTATTGTAGTCCCTCCCTTGCATGGGCAAGTTCTTTCTAAGTGCAAATCTCAGCCTCAGTTGCATGTCTTATTGCCCAGAGCAAGGTACATGTGATTCAAGCCACAGAATGGCTACAAGCTCATATTCTCTAGTCTGTCAGCCATCTTTTGAGGTCTCTCCATACTCAAATGCATTCACTAGGGAGGGTTGGACCACATTGCACTGAAGTAGGTGGTCACTCTGGAATTCCTTCTGTAGTTGCATGTCATTTTACCCACAGCAAGGACGATGCACTGTCACAGCAGCAAGAGTGAATGTCATTCCATGCCACATGGGAAAAGAATAGCCATATCAGCATTGCCCCTGGGTCTGCTTCACCCTCAGACAGCTTAGCTTTAATTCTACATCTCATCCACGACAGCACAGATATGAGTGCTCCTTTCATACTTTTCTTGGGTTCCTCATGCCCCACATTCAGGCACCAAGTGTGTAGACTTTTCCTGGAGATGATCAAACTCACCCAATAGAGCACCAATAGAAACTAAGGAAACATTCTCCCCACATTTATCTTGGTGAATCATTAACTTCATGAACATGGGTGAGGGGTAACATACAGGAGCATAGGCAGTTACACCACTGAAGGAAAAAATACATGCATGTGTTCCCCCTTCTGAAGAGGTAGCCCCAACTGCCATTAGGGGATTAGGACAATGTCTCAGTCTGACTTCTCCAAGCTGAATGGGGCCATTGGGTGAGGCACTTGGGGGTACCCCTACAGTGGGTCTATTCTGCAGGGCCCCAAAAGTTTACTTAAGTCTTAAAGTGTGGGAAGAAACCTACCCAGATAAAGACTTTGGTGTGGGAAAAAATGGAAGAAATTAGGGAGAAGCAAGCAGTGGGTAAATTGTGGTTAAGAGAGGCCCCCAGACTTTGGCTCCCATCAGTAAAGAGTTCCGATTCTGAGTTAAGAGTGACTTATCGTTCAAATCCGGATGAGAGAACACCTGCTCCATAACCTCCTCACAGTTACAGAGACGTTCTCCCTCCTCTTCTGCTAGGTATGTGTCTGGGTTTAGGTCTTGAGTAGCCTCCACTTGAACCCAGGGTTCCCATTCATGTAGCATTTCAAGTCTTTTAGGGTGATCCAGGGGACCCAGGTAAATGGAATTAGACTTTCACAGAACCTTCTGATTGTGGGCTATAGACAAAAGGATACAAGGTAAGATTACAGTGAAATACACAATGTCCTCCAAATAGCAGAAGTATTACCAGAAATGATAGTCATGATTCTCTTTCATCATGAAGATCTAGAAATTTACCAAATGGTGTGGTCTATACCTCTTCTTGTAAAGCAGATGAGACATTAGCAGAATTATCAAGAATATATATACACAGCATTTAAATTTAATAATGGTATAGATGCAACTGAGTCGCAGTGAACACATCTATGTAAAGTTACAGTCTGGCCTGTGATGATTAAATTCTTTAAGATATACCTTACTTTGTTTCTTGAGTAAATCTTTACTGGTATGCTGTACCCCATCTGGCAGGATCTTATGCCACCCAAGAATGTCCTGAGTTGCTGGAGAGTCTTATAGCTGTATCTATAAAGAAATTGAGAAAGCTGAGGGTCTAACTGATGGCTCTGGGTCAGTTTTGGATGGTCTCAGAGATAAGAAGGGTTGGACATGAAACAACTTAGACTATTTCTTTCCTTTTTTTGTAAAACAGGTCTAGCTGAACAATAGTATTGTCACCTCAGGGCACCAGGTTTTCTTATTTCTTAGAGTGTTTGTTGCCTGTTACAAGGAAAACCATGGTCTAATCTCATGTAGGAGAGAGTGGGTCTGCAATGGAGCCCTCACATAAATTCATCACTCCTTGTGAAACCTCCTCTATAGGGGCATAGAGAAGGATGTTATTCACACATTGGAGGATCTGAACTTGAATATGGGACAAATAACCATGGCTTTTGTTGTTAAAAGTAAACTTTTATCAGTTTAATTTCTTTCTTTCTTTTTTTTTTTGGTTTTTTTTTGTTTGTTTGTTTGTTTGTTTTTGTTTTTGGAGATAGGGTCTCACTCTAGCCCAGGTTGACTTGGAATTAACTATGTAGTCTCAGGGTGGCCTCAAACTCACAGTGATACTCCTACCTCTGCCTCCCAAGAGCTGGGATTAAAGGCATGTGCCACCTCACCCAGCTAATTTCTATAACCATTTTACATTGTTTTATCAACAAAAAAATCAAGAAATCTGTCAAAAAATTAAGTTATTATAATGAGCATTAAATTCATCTAAATTTTAATTTATTTGATAGAGGGGGAGAGTAAGGGGGGAGAGAATGGGGGTGCTAAGGCCTCTAGTCACTGCAAATGAACTCCAGACACATGTGCCCCCTTGTGCATCTGGCTAATGTGGGTCCTGGGGAATTGAACCTGGGTTATTTGGCTTTGCAGGCAAACTCTTTAACCACTAAGCCATCCCTCCAGCCCTAAATTTTGTCCTTTTAATTGAGTCTGTAAGGCAATCTAAAATCAGAGTTGAATTTTGGAATTTCTTTCATACTTAAAAACGTGGCTACTGTTGTAGTAGATATAAAAAAGCACTTCTGGTTTTAAAGTTGAAAATCTAGACATATGTGTTTAATACCTTAGAATCTTTAAATGTATCTATGTACCTGTGTACATTTTTATGACTTTAATATTTTTGTCTAACCTGGACTAGACACAGACTTAATCCTAATGGGGAGATATACAGCAATCAATCTGATGTACCTTGTTTAGGGTTACTTTGATTAACATAAACCAATTTTATGTCTGATTATTCTTGTTACCCAAGACTACTAAATGAAGCTTGACCAGATATCTAATAGTTTATGTTTAAATTACATTGTTTGTAAACAGCAGAGTCTAGCATTACAACTCATTTTGACCTAAGAATTGTGAATGGAGCTCCTCAACAATTGAGAAAGTGCAGTTATCAGAAGATAGGGAGACTTCCTTGTTTCCCTAAGAACAAAGGTTAAAATGAATGAAGTTAGCTTATATCTTTTATAAAACCTGAGTTATAAACACAATAATGACTACTTAGTAGAATTAGTTTTATAAAAGAAAAATTAACAACTAATAAATAAATCTTAATCTTATTAAGACTCAGTTTTTCTAGTAGTTAAAAACTTAATATAAAGCATTACCAACTTAATTAAACATTTGAAGGCAGTTTTTATAACTGTCACCATGAGCAAAACAATATCAGTGAATTGAATTTTAGACTTTTAGACTTTATAACCTGTCGATTTGAGACTTTTTTTTTTTTTTTTGCTTTTTCAAGGTAGAATCTCACATCTCACTCTCTAGCCCAGGCTGACCTGGAATTCACTATGTAACAAACACTATATAACAAAACTAAGATTATCTGTTCATATATTGTTAAATCATAAAATTCTAACTTGTTGTAAAGCCTAGTTAGATGTTGTTGCTTATTTGTTATGTTCATTAACAGTCTTATGAAAGGCTGAGAAGTATATTGTGATCTTAGACAACAGAGAAATTGCGAGAGAACCAAAGCTATATGCTACTTGTCATTTTTCCCTTTTCTTTTACAGAGGCAATAGGCCAATTTGCCTAAGGACAAGGTGTGGATGACACATGATTTTAAATATGCTTGGGGTCTGAGTTGGGGAACAACCCATTTCTCAGAATCCAGCTTACTAAGAATTTAAACGACAATTAGTACAATTTACATTACAATGAGGTAGAAGCAATCATTAACAAATATCTCCAACCATTTAGAATACCTACCAGTCCCTAGGTGACTGCCTTTCATCCTTTGCTTGGCAGATTTTAGGACCCAACTTGATCCCTGAAATTGTGTTGCCCACCTTCCTGCCCAACTATGATCTGTCTAGTAAGTCATGGTTGCAGGATCCCAACCACTGTGTCTGGCTGTAGCATGGGGTCTCTCTGCCACCATTATGTTGCCGTTTGCCATCTAGTATGAGTCACAGCTTTGCTGTGTCTTTGCACCCCACAGCATGCAGTTGTATATGTGCCTAAAGTATGGTATGTGGTGTGTGCACAGGAGGAGGTGGAAAGTGTGAGTCTCTCCCTCACTCAGGTGCTCCTCTGGTTGGCTGCCATCCTTGGTCACCTCCTGCTACAAGAGATGAGTGCCAGTTTTAAGTGAAATGACTTCAGCAGGACCTCAGGTTGCAGCCCACTCAGATTCCGCAGCCACAGCCATAGGCCCATTGTTTTCAATCTCACATTCACATACAATCATTCAGAGTTTAAAACAGTTGTTTCCTAGTTATTTCCACTAGTTCCTGTTCTATCTAAATAGGGCAGTCTCATCCTATAAACCCTTCAAAGTTTAACTATAGTCTCCTTTACCTGCCAAATCAGGGCCCATTATTACCTAAGAATCCCTCCGAGATTTAATTGCAGTCCCTTTTTCCTGCCTGCTCCTAAGCCAGTGCTACCTCAGTGTCCCACGGAAGCTTTGGATGCAACCTCCTGCAGGGAATCAGCAGGTGCCAGCTCCTGTCTATCTACCCAAGCCGCTTTACCTGATCTGCATGTCCACACTGGTCCCTCATCTTGTTTCACGTGGTGAGAGCTCCAGTCTGAGCCCTTGCAGTCCTCTTTTGGTCTCCTAGAAGGAAACCCTGGTAACCCTTTGGAGGTGCACATTTCTCTGTTCCAGGGGCCATAGGTGAGCTGCAGGGCCCGGGAATGGCAGCCCCTACGACCAACTGGGATACAGCAGCAAAATCTTGCTCAGGCCTCCAGAAATATTATGGGAATTTCTGGGTGTCAGAGACCAGCAGCTGTGACAGTTGAAGGAGAGGAAGTTAAATTTATACCAGCAAACTCCTTAATGGCATCAGCCCTGAACTCAAGTTTGTTAGGGATTTTATAGTATAAGCAAGCATCTGTTACAATAGTGCATATGTGACAGTTGGGTGAGCAGGTTACAAAAGATTCACAAAATTTTAAGTTTGGTAAACAAAAATTATAATGGGGTGTGCATGATAGTTAAAGTTAAACTTGCAATAAACCATGAGTAGAGGGAGGGCAATAAACCACCAGGGGCGAGGGCAGCCTCCTTTGCCATACTCCTTCATTCTTTTCTTATTTTATCTTGGGGGCTTTCCACTGTTCCGGTTTTTTGCAGCATAGTTCTACTGCCACTATATTATAATAAAATTTTTCTGAAACTTATCCTCTGATCTGTGGATCTTGTTCATTGAAGTCATAACATAAGAATTTGGGGACACTCCAGAATTATTGGAGCATTGGTATATAGTGGTGCATTGGCACAGGAACCCCAATATTATTGTATCATCAGGTTCTGGGTTAACAATAGAGAACTCTGATACAGATGGTGTTTTGGGGCTCTAGGATTTCTTTAATGCTAGTGAGAGAGTTGCAGGGTTCAGAATAAGAGGGAAGGGGAATCGGAAGCAGGAGCAAAGAGGGAGTGGGAGGGGACATGAACTGCCTAATGCAAAGAGAGAGGGGTTTTCAAGCCCTTTGGGGGCAAAGAAGGAAAAGGGGAATATCCTGTATTGCACTGCATGGGGTGTAGGAGAGAAGGATTGAAGGGCCTGTAGTCCTTGTTGAACGCTTTGAGGGAAGTAGCACTGATGGCTGGGAAGATGTTGCTTTTCCTCTCAGTTCAGGTGCAGAAAGACTTAGTCAATTACCATAATAGTGGGTTGGGAGACTATGATCCCAGACTTAGTCTAAGCATTCAGGGAGGCAGGAAAGACAGCTCTCTTTGAAATCTCATTTGCCATAAAAGGTGGTAGCTTCAGAATTCCAGGCCTTGTTAGAGCATAGCTGGTAGAGGCTTCACCTAACAAGGTGACAGTAACTGACCAGCCAGAGAGATATCAGTATGGGATAACTCTCAGAAAAATTGGAAATGCTTGTTTTTAGTAAACTCAATGAGCTTGAAGAAAACACAGAAAAAATTCATTACTTTAATAGAGAAACTTAAAGGAATGAAAGTTTTTAAAAGTGAAATTAAGAATGAAAGACATAATAGAAAACATCAACAGTAGTATAAATCAAACAGAAGAAATGAGTAAGCGTAATGGCAGGCTATTTAAGACATAGCCAGAAGACAAAACAGGAAAAAATGAGGAGCAATGAAAAGAGCCTGGAGGAAATCTGAGGCAGGATTAAAAGAGCAAATATTCAGGTTCTCAACATCCAAGAAGAACATGGGAATGCCAAAGGGGCAGAAGGCATCTTCAAAGAAAAATAACAAAAAACACAAACCAAGAAGAGTAAAAATACCTAGGTACAAGTAAGTCAAAGGTCACCAGACAAATATAACTTAACCAAGCTTCCCTCAAGGCACTTCTAATAAAGCTTTCAAAGGTGAAAGATAAGCAGAAGATTGTTATGGCTCTAAAAGAAAACAACATATAGGAGTACCCAAATTCGCCTGAATGTGTTGTTTCTCAGCAGAAAACCTCTATGGCAGCATGAGCTTTTCATAGTACTGAAGTGAAAAATGTCAACCTCTCTTACTGTGCTGACAGAGCTTGTTCTTTAGAAAAGAAAAATTAAATAAATGATCTAGGCAAGCAAAAGCTGAGAGAATGTGTCTGTACCTGCTAATTCCACAATAAATACTAAAGGACTCTTTCCAAATTGAAAGAGACAGTTAAACAAGAAGAAAACTTGGGGAGGAATGAAAGTCACTGACAAGATTACGCAAACAAAGTCATAATACCCTAACATTGTAAGCATAAAACATAAAGCAATCATAATGTTAACGCAAAGGGTAAACAAAATTAAAATAAGAAGTACATTGATATATTAAAAGATAAACCACTTAGTAATATGTAAAACAGCACATCAAAAATAGAAACAGAGTTAGAAATGTACCTCAGTGGAATAGCCCTTGCCTAACATGTGCAGAACTGTGAATTCGATCCCAGAACCACAAAAAAATAAAATGTGGGGAGATATGGAGTATAATTTTTTTTTGTATCGTTATAGTCAGCTTGGTGCTGCTGGCAGAAAGTACCTGAGCAAAAGCAGCTTATAAGAGAAAGGGTTTATTTTGGCTTACAGACTTGAGAGGAAACTTCTTGATGGCAGGGAAAACCGTGGCATGAGCAGCGAGTGGACCTCACCTCCTTGCCAACATTAGGCAGACAACAGCAACAGGGACTCTGTTCCTGAGCCCAAGCCATTGACAACAGAAAGACAGATTCAAACTTTCCCCAGCCAAGAGTCATTCGTGGGGGGGACAAGAAAACAGTTTTCTTTCTCCTCTTTTTCCTGACACTCCACCTCCTCTTATTCTTCTCTTTTTCCTCCTTACTTTTATTTCTTTTCTTCTTTTTGGCTATTGTTATGATGGTATTTATATTTTAATTAAATTTTTATATCTATTGTTAGTCCATTCCACCTCCTTTTCCTTTTCTTTTCTCTTTTATAATCACAATCCCGTTATAGGAACTATAATTATACTGACTAAATGAGACATAGCAGTTGGACTAGTTATATATAAATTTTTATGGATTTGGCCTCCTGTTCTTTCCTTCTCTTTTATCCTTCATTTAATATCTAATTTTGTGGACTAGCATTTTTCTCCCATTCTCTCCTTCTGTTTTTGCTTCTTTTCTCTCTCTCTTTATGAAACAGGCTCTTGCATATGGCACCGGTAGCCCTGGAGCTGGGATCTGCCTGCTTCCATTTCCTGGGCACTGATACTACTATAGGTTGGCTGATTGTGTTTCTTTTGCACTTTCTTCTCTCATGATACCATTAACTGGAGCTTCCTTGTCTCTTTCCTTTATTGCTCCCCCCCCCTTGTATTTGCTTTTCCCCCTCTGTTCTTCTAATTAGAATTGCTACCCATACTCTACTTGTTTTCCCTATATTTGGTAACTAACATCTTAGTATATATCACAGTATCCTTGTTACTCTAAGCCCTCAAAGTTATTGGCATGGGAGGGTGATTATTTTTAACTGAATATTATGATAGTTTCAAAGCAGGTTTAGCCATAAGTTCTGGCTGCTTCAAAAGTAGTAGGTTATACTCAAATGGTTCTCAGGATCATTCCCAGTGCCCTCAGCACATGGGCTAAGGGTTTAAGTACTGAGCTAAACTACCATTCCAGTGAGAATAAAACTACCCAAACCCAACTACAACCTACTCCCACTTAAGCGTTAGAAATACAACTGAAAGAATATGGTTGATTTAAAAATCCAATTAATTACCTAATCCCAGATGCAAATTCAGAAAGGTAAAAATATGTGAAAATTAAGGCAACATGACTCCTTCAAAATTTACCTTTTTTTTTGGCGGAGGGGGGGGCATTTTATATGTATGGCCACTTTTGGTGTCTGGCTTAAGTGCACTGTTTGGGAACTGAATCCAGGCCAACAGGCTTTGCAGGCGAGCACTTCTAATCACTTGAACCATCTCTGCAGCCCTTTTATTTTTTAACTTTTTATATTGTAACCTCCATACATATAAACAATGTACCCTGTACCTTGATCATAATCCTCTCCTACCAGCCTTATTTGTTCTCCTTTGCCCATTCCCCTTCCACTGAACCCCCTTTTATTCCCAACTAGTATCTCTTCTATTTTGATGTCACCTGTTTTGGCCTCCTCCATCATCCATGACAACATGTTCATGGGTCCAGTGTCATGGAGGTCTTGTGCAGGTAATGACAGCAGCTATAAGGTAGGTCATGAATGCAACCAGGCACTTGGTGTCTGGAAGACAGCTTTCCAAAGCACTCCTTCCCATTCTTGCTCATATATTCTTTCCACATTCCACAATGGTCCCTTAGCCCTGAGGGTTTGATAGAAATGTTTCATTTAGTACTCAACACTCAACTGTCACTTCTAAGCAAAATGACGGGTTTTAAGTATCTCCAGTAGTTGCTGCCATCTGAAAGAGAAGTTTCTCCAACCAAAAGTAAAATCAGAACTAATATATGAGCATAAACGTTAGTATTTAGAGGGTAATTTGGTGGGAATAATATATCCATTTTAGCCAAACAACCATACTAGCTTCCCCACAAGGGCTTCGGATCTTCCCAACCATTGGTTTTTGACTAGGTTCTTAGTTTAAAACAATATCAAAAGTGAATTAAAAGAGATTAGCACTGATTCCAACGAAATACAGAGAAACATTTAGAGAGTTCTTTGAAAACTTATACAAAACTGGAAAATGTCAAAGAAGTAGGTGAATATCCTATGACCTATCAAAATTAAATTAAAAGTGTATAACCAACTAAAATAGATCCACAATGCCCAAAAAGATTGAAACAGCACTAAAAAGCCTGCCAACAGTGAAAAGCCAAGACCAAGCGAATTCACCCAAAGGTTCTACCCAAAGGTTTAAAGAAGAGCAAACACAAATACTCCTCACACTATTCTATAAAATAGAAAGAAAAGAGCTCTACCAAATGTATTATTATATCAAACAAACCCTGACAACAAACCCTGCACAAAGACATAACAAAAGAGAGAACTATAGACCCATTTCCATGCAAATTGAATTCAAGAACACATCAAAAAGATAAGGGATAAGCTCAGCAGTTAAAGGCACTTGCTTGCAAAGCCTGATGGCCTGAGTTTGATTCTCTAGTGCCCATCTAAAGGCAGATGCACAAAGTGATGCATGCATCTAGAGATCATCCGCAATGGCCAAAGCCCCATGTGCCCATATTCATTCTCTCTCTCTCTCTCTCTCTCTCTCTCTCTCTCTCTCTCTCCTCTCTGTCTCTCTCAAATAAATAAATTATTTTTTAAAAAGATCACTAAGTTGCTTTCATTCCAGAGATGCAAGGTTGGTTCAGTTAAGCAAATCAAAACAATTCAGCACATAGATAGATTTAAGGACAGATCCCACATGATCATCTCAATCAATACAAACAAAGCCTTTTGACAAAGTTTAACAACCCTTTA
Organism: Orientallactaga sibirica; assembly: GCA_036365145.1. Classification (NCBI taxonomy): domain Eukaryota; kingdom Metazoa; phylum Chordata; class Mammalia; order Rodentia; family Dipodidae; genus Orientallactaga; species Orientallactaga sibirica. The sequence continues at coordinate 34,960,786 of JAEOAD010000015.1, read as the reverse complement.
TTAAAGTTCTAAAGAAACTAGTAATAAAAAGGAACATACCTCAATATAATAATTACAAGCTTATAGCCAACATTATACTAAATGGAGAAAAATGGAGAGCATTTCTTTACAATTTGTAATGAGAAAAGAGTGCCCATTCTCTCTATTCTTACTCAACATAGTGTTCAAAGTCTTAGCTAGAGCAGTAAGACAAGACATAGAAATGAAATAGATTACAAATAGGAAAGGAAGAAGAATTATCTCTATTTACAGATGGCTTAATTCTATATGTAATAGACTCAAACAAGTTCAAAAGACTTCACATTTTCAAAGAAAGTAACTTTTCTTTTCTTTTTTTTAAATTTTTTTGTTTATTTGTATTTATTTATTTGAAAGCAACAGACAGAGAGAGAAAGAGGCAGAAGGAGAGAGAGAGAGAGAGAGAATGGGCACTCCAGGAGCTCCAGCCACTGCAAATGAACTCCAGATGCATGCACCAACTTGTACATCTGGCTTACATGGGTACTGAGAAATTGAGATTCAAACCAGGGTCCTTCAGATTCACAGGCAAGCACTTAACCACTAAACCATCTCTCCAGCCTCAAAAATAACTTTTCTATATATCAATAATCAACTCACCAAGAAAGAAATCAAGGAAAAAATTACAGTCACAATAGCTACAACACAAATAAATAGGACCAACCTAACCCAAAAGGTGAAAGACCTCTACAATGAGAACATCAAGACACTGAAGAAAGAAATTAAAGAAGACAATAGAAGATAGACTGCGCTCACAAATAGGCAGAATTAATATTTTGAAAATGGCTATATTACTGAAGGTTATAGGCAGAATTAATATTTTGAAAATGGCTATATTACTGAAGGTTATCAACAGATTCAAGGAAATTTCCATCAACATCCTAGTAATATTCTTCACAGAAGTAGAAAACTCCTAAAATTCATATAGAAATACATAACAGATTGAAGAGCCAGAGAACTCCTTGGCAGAAAGAGTAATATTAGAGGTATCACGATACTTAATCTCAAATTTTTGTGTTTTTTTTTGTTGTTTTTTGTTTTGTTTTCTTTTTGCGTTTTTTTTGTTTTTATTTATTTATTTATTTATTTATTTATTTATTTATTTATTTATTTATTTGAGACAGAGAGAGGGAAAGAGAGAGGGAGAGTGAGAATGGGCACGCCAGGGCCTCTAGCCACTGGAAACAAACTCCATACACGTGCACCCCCTTGTGCATCTGGCTTACTTGGGACCTGGAGAATCAAACCAGAGTCCTTAGGCTTCACAGGCATGCGCCTTAACCACTAAGCCATCTCTCCAGCCCACTTAATCTCAAATTTTATTACTGAGCCATAGGAACAAAAACAACATGGTATTAGCATAATAACCAGCATGTAGACCAATGGAACGGAATATAGGCCCTAGGGCTGGAAAATGACTCAGCAATTAAAGGTGCTTGCTTTCATGCAAAGACTGATAGCCTGGGGTTGGATTCACCAGTTCCCACATAAAGCCAGATGCACAAAGTGCATATAGAATTGTTTGCAGCGGCAAGAGGCCCTGGTGTCTCAGTTTCTCTCCCTCTCCCTCTCTCTCTCTTTCTCTCTCTCTTCTCTCTTTCTCCCTCCCTCCTTCCCTCCCTCCCTCCTTTTCTTCTTCCCTCCCTCCCTCCTTTTCTTCTTCCCTCCCTCCCCTCTCTACTCGCAAATAAATAAAAATAAATATAAAAAGAATACAAGCTTCCAAAAATATACACACAATTACAGCTACCTAATTTTGGACAAAACTGTCAAAAAAAAAAAAATTAAGGAACAGGCAGCCTTTTTAATAAATGATGCTGGGAAAACTGGATTTTCACATATGGAAAAATAACACTAGTCACATATTCCTCACTTTGCACAAAAATTCCTTAATGTAAGACCTGAAGCTGTGAAAATGCTAGAACAAACCAGGGTAAACACTTCAAGATATAGTCACAGGCAAGCATGGTCTCAAAAGGACTCCAGAAAGCACAGGAAATAATCCTAAATATTAACAAATGAGATCACATGAAATTTAATATCCTCTGCACAGAATAGTAAGCAATCACGCAAGTAAAGAGACAGCCTCACAAATGGGAAGAAATAATTGCCAGCTACATACACATCAGACAGGGAATTAATAACAAGAAATATAAAGACTTGCAAAATTTAAACACCAGAAAACCAAATTGCTCAATAAATAAATGGCTAATGAACTGAATAGGCAATTCTTGAAGGAAGAAATATAGATGACCAATAAGTATTTGAAAAAGTGTCCATCATCATTAGCCATCAGGGAAATGCAAATTAAAACTGCTTTGGGATTCCAACTTGTCCAAGTCAAAATGGCTGTCAACTGGTAAACAAATGACAAGTGCTGGTGAGAATGTGGAGAAAGAGAAACCCTTACTGATGAGAATGTGAACTTGTGCACCACTCTGGCAATCATTATGGAAGCTCCTAAAAAAAAAAAGGAAAGATAAAACTGCCATTTAACCTAGCTATGGCACTCTTGGGTATATAGCCACATGGCTCTCAGTCAAGATACCACAGAGGTACTCACTCACCTATGTTTATTGCTGCTCCTGTTCTCAATAACCAGGATGTCCATCAACGGATGAATAGAGAAAATATGGTACATAAACACAATGAAATTTTATGCAGTTTTAAAGAAAAAATGAAACCACAGTATATTCAGGAAAACAATGCAAACAGAAGCTATTATGTTAAATGAAATAAGCCAGATTTTAAAAAACAGAGTCTATGATTTGTCATATGCATAATCTATATTTAAAATCCTATACATAAATATATAGATGTGTGTGTGTATTCATGTGTATTTATGTGTCTTTGTGTTTATGTCTAAGTGACAAAACTAGAATGGAGGTCATGAGAGAGAGACAAGATCTCAAGTAGGTGGAAGACAGAGCAATAGAATAAAGGTTATAAGGAAGCAAAAGTTGAGGCTAATGGGTAGGGGGAGAGAGAAACCAGTTGGAAAAGAACGAATGCAGAGGACATGGTATTGGAGGAGGGGAACATTGAAAACAAATTGTAGCAGCATATTTGTTTATTTGGTTTTTTTTTTTTTTTTAACTTGAGAGAGAGAAAGAATGGGCGCGCAGGGCCTCTCAGCCAATGTGAACGAACTCCAAATGTATGCGCCCCCTTGTGCGCATGTGCGGCATTGCACACTTGCATCACTTTTGCTTCTGGCTAAAGGTGGGACCTGGAGATTCAAATGGACATTTTTAGGCTTAGCAGGCAGGCTCCTTAACCATTAGGCCATCTCTCCAGGCCATAGCAGAACATTTGTATGAAGGTGTCAGGCTGAAGCTCATTACTTGTATGCTAACTTAAAATTTTATTTTTTTTTTTTATTTTTTGGAGAGAGACACAGAGAGAGACAGACAGACAGAGAGGGAGAGGGGGACAGATAGAGAATGGGCACGCCAGCAGTCTCTCAGCTGCTATGAACGAAATCCAGGTGCGTGTGCCCCATTGTGGGCAAGTGCAGCATTGCGCCCTTGCATCACTTTGCATCTGGCTAAACGTGGGACCTAGAGATTGGAACCGGGTTCTTAGGCTTAGGAGGCAGGCGCCTTAACCACTAAGCCATCTCTCCAGCCCTAAAATTTTAATTTTAACAAATAATTCTGAAAATAAACAATTACAAGGCATTTTTCACCATCTCTTGATAAAGCCTCAGTGCCAGAAATTCTCCTTCCATATTTGCAATTGAAGATGTTCAGTACTATTTTCTAGGCTTACCATATTTACAGCCTTTTGCTATCATCTCTCCATAAATATCCTCTACAAACTCATCTTTAATTATAAAAGAGAATGCTTTATATACTTCAGTTAAAACATTTTTAAGCATACTTTTTGCCTTAAAGCCAAGTATTATATAGCATGTCAGTGAATAAATTTGATGGGGAGCAAAAGCAGATAGCTCTTTTCTTTTTAACTTTATTAGAATTCTTGAGCAGTTTTTTAACCTCTCTGGAATATTTCAACTATATTGAAGTCATTTGTTACTCTGGGTTTTAATGTCATGTTTCTTCCTGTAAAACAATGATTTTGTCATTTATTACCTTTATTTCATTCCTTATTGAATTTAGACTGGGCCAGCAGGCTATTAGAGACAATGAAATAAAATACTTTTAAAAATGAGATTTGCCACTCTTTAAAAAGGAAAGAGTCTGAGGAGATGGCTCAGAGGTTAAAAGCACTTGCTTGCAAAGCGTGACAGCCAAGGTTCAATTCACTAGCCACTCACATATACCTGAACAGGCATTTATTTGCAGTAACAAGAGACCCCACAATGCCTACACAAACCAATATATAAATAAATTATTTTAAAAGGAGGGAATAGGGGCTGGAGAGATGGCTTAGAAGTTAAGCGTTTGCCTGTGAAGCCTAAGTACCCCCGTAAGGAGGCTGAGGTAGAAGGATTATTGTGAATCTGAGGCCAGCCTGGACTAAAGAGTGAGTTAGTTTCATGTCAGTCTTGGCTACAGTAAGACTGGTTCAAAATAAGTTAAAAGGGAGAAAAGAAAACCCTAGACATATTGGTTAAAATAATAATTATACCAATTTCTGTTCATTTCTGAGTCAAGTTAAGCACTTTAATACCAATCAGACTCTCTTAGAATTCTTTGAATAGATTACAAAGGAGGAAAGTGGATCAATCATCACAGTTTCTTTTTCAAAAACAAGCCCAACCGAAAAACTTAGGGGGAAAATTATCACTCCATCCAACTGCAAAAGAGCAACAGTGAAGACACATCCCATCATGACAGATAATGTAATTTCCTAATACAGATTTAAGGATCTATGGTGCAGGAACTGATGATACTGTCAGTGGAAATGAGTTCACTACTCAAAGCACTGTCAGTAGCTTTCTCCTGACACAGAAACCCACCCCAGCTCTGTGAAAGAAGAAATACTTTGGAATCAGACCTGGTTCCAATCCCAATCCCAATCTCTACTAGTTTTTTTATGTGAACATAGCATGTTCTTCTACCACCAATGAGAAAAAACATGAAAATACAAATATATGCACATATCACATTTACCAAATGTGAAATAGATATGACAATATTGATTAAAACCTGGATTTTTATGATTCAATTAGATATTGTGCAAAAAGATGGTCCTTGGTGTATGTTACATTTCAATCTCTTTAACTCAAGATTTTTCAGCTGTCAATAGTCATACTCTGTGAGAACTATGTTCTTTACAATAGAAATGGCATTGTGAAAAACCGTAGCATCCAAAAACTTCTAAAATGTTTAACATATGGTTTAATTTAAATGTTAAATAAGGTTTAATTTAGAATTACTTCAATTTAAATATCAAAAAATGGGCCTTCCTGGTGCCTCCTTGGAGTATGGACTCCTGGGCTAATCACTCACACTCCCCAGCCCTGGGCATGGAGTAGGCTACCCAGGGCCCAGGTGAGCACTCCTCCCCTCCCCCCAAATACAACCTTGGCCCCCAATTCACTGGGATTTGGTGCATACCTTAGTGCACTGCCCTGAGTGGGGCAAAGGAAACAACAGAAAATATGGCAACTCCTGGAGACTGAACAACATGCATTTGAACAAATGAATCAATCATTGAAAAATCGGAAAGTTCCCAGAACTGAATGATGATGAAAAATTAAGATACCAAAACTTATGGGACATGATGAAAGCAGTCTTAAGAGGGAAGTTTAAAGCTCTAAATGCCTGCATTACAAAAATAGAGAGATCTCATTCAAATGCATACACACACACACACACACACACACACACACACACAATCAATCTGCATTGGAGCCATCATCTGACTGGGCACACAGAGACTGGGCTACAGTGACATTGAAGGCAGTACTGTGGGCATCCAGATTGTGGTCTTTATATTCCTTTTGCAGTTTACTAATATGGTTGCTTTTGATCCTGTTTCCAGACACAGTTTTTTTTTGTTTTGTTTTGTTTGGTTTTTCGAGGTAGGGTCTCACTCTAGTTCAGGCTGACCTGGAATTCACTATGTAGTCTCAGGGTGGCCTTGAACTCACGGCAATCCTCCTACCTCTGCCTCTCGAGTGCTGGGATTAAAGGCGTGAGCCACCACGCCCGGCTTCCAGACACAGTTTTTACTCTTTGCTTTCAATATCATCTTTACACTGGGCCTACCACATGACTCCAGGTCTTTTCTGACCCTGCTGGCAGCTTCTTCCACCTCTTCACAAGCAGCAAGCAGGCACTGCAAATGTCTCCTGAGCCAGTCCCCTGCAACCCAAAACAGCTCCAGAAGTCCTTCTTTTCATAATGCTTGCTGTCAGTGAATGGAGAACTGATGGACTTTGCTCTGCAAATACACCTTCAGTGCATCTTTGGCTCATGAGAACCAAACATCTTTTCTTCTGGGCAACAGATTTCCAGAATCAGTGGGTCCCACAGTACTGTCTTTAATCTGCTGCCTGCACCAGGACAACGCCTGCAAATGCTCCCACCTGCTTGGACTTGCATAGAAAGATTGTCTGCAGTAACTGGTAGAGAAGTGTTGGTTGCGCTTTTCCTATCAAGTTGACTTTTTTTAATTTAACACAATAACCATATGATACAGGTATAAAGTAATTAGCAAGATGGCAAAAGCCATATCAGTTTAAGTATTTCATGTTAACATAAGTAAGTAACAATTGTAGTAAATGACAGAAATCAAAATTAAGAGCAATGAGGAAAGACATGAAAATTTGATATCATGTGCCCTATAAACTCCAGAGCAGAAAGCTTTTTAAAATAGTTTCCTTTTATGTAAATTCTATGCTAATTTTTATGGAATGTATTTACTAAGATTCTTTTCATTCATTTTCTCCTGTAACTTCCTATGAACTCCATTAGATTTGTAGTCAAAAACTATTTTTCTGCAACCAAAGATAACTAACTACAAGTACTAGTAGAAAATTTGGTTTTCTGTTCACCACTCAGAGAATGAAGCAACATAGAATTCAAAGTCTGAGATCTCTGTGAGCAAAATTTCTGACCATTCAAGCTGAGCTTTCCTATTTTGTTTAAAATATTATCAATTATCAAGTTATCAAGCTCAACTTTACCCCTCTAATATCTAAAATTACATAGCAAAAGCAATTGTATGGGGTATTTTAGCCTATCTTAAGGCACTGGTTTCTTCCAATTGTATGCATAACTGAAATCTAATTTGTTATGTTAAAGATATATCCTTTGACTTAGATAAATATGCTTGATACATTGTAATAAGCAGTAAAACAATTACTTATAAGGAAGATATTTTTTACTAAAATGCTCTACCAAGAGATTTTCTTAACTTTTTCCTAGCAGTGCGTAAGAAAATGATAGCTAACTATCTTTTCTATTTATTTCACTCTAAAATCTGGTTTATGAAGAGTGGAAAAAATATTCATCAAGAGAACTGTGCAGTTGTATATATAACTTACAAAGCTTTAATATGCTCAAATTTTCTAGCCCCCTATTTGATCTCCATTATGAAAGACATAGCTTACTTATAATTTGCCAATCTATCTCCATGTTTATGGAAACTCATATTGTTCACTTACTTTAGAAAAAGCTAAGGAAGAAGAAAAATAGAGAAGAGAAATAAAGAGAGAATGAATAGAGGAACAGACAAGAAAGGAACATAGAGAGCAATTAATTATATGCTCTCTTAGTCTGACATACTTTCCACAATGACCCTTTCATCTTCTGAAGATAAAAATAAGAGCTATGCCTCGCTTACCTTCTCTTAAGTCCAAGTGCCTAGAAAACATTCCTTTCATCATGAATGCTATTTGTGTTTTGTTTGAACCTCTTGTTCACCAAACACAATACCATCTGACCTTTTTCCAGCCATGGAGAAAGGTAGTTTGGCAAACACTTCCTTTCTGTGTTTGACTCTGGATTACTGTTTATAGAGGCTAAGGCAGCCCAGTGGGCTCCCACTCCAGGAGGTAAATCTCTTCCTTTCAAGCATGCAGAGGAACATAAGCTTTGTATAGTGATTGCATTTTCCTTCAAGTAACAAAATTGTTTGCACAAATGCTATTTGTGATTTGCTATGGCATTGGAGCACCAATTACTGTTTAACCCACTTTCGTATTTAACAATATAATAGAATTGTTGATTGAATGTTTGACCTACCACATCTCAACCATTTCTCCTACATTCAAAGAGGCCTAAAGTAATTGTATTTTAAGTGAAGGAGATTTCTCTCAGAGGGAGCCCATAACAATGCTACTGCTAAACCTGAGCCTTTGGCCCACTTTACTCTGCGGTTTGTTATCGCTGCAGCCTTGATCCCCCATGTTCACAATGGCCATCATGGTTAATTGTAGTATTTATGGTACATTCTCTCCTTTTAGGAGCTTTCTTGAGAAACTACTTAAGATTCTCAATTGCAAGTAATAGAATATGTTTAAACTATGAAGAAATGAGTGAAATGATTTGGTGGACTAGAATATTTCATAAAACCAAAGAATAGAAGATGAAGATGAGCTCCATAAGGGATGAAGACCAGGTCAAAATGCCAGTGTTCCTGGTCACACCCTAATTTTGCCTTTATCTGTTCTCTGCATTGATTGCTTTCACCTTTTCCTCACTACATAGTTGGTAAACAATACACTTCACATATTCAAAGTATATGACTAATAAAATTTTGTGTGTATAATTGTGCATTGTAAATATTTGCTGACTCCATTAAATAATTGTAATAAATCAAGCTTTATCAAAATTAAAACTTCTGCTCTTTAAATAACACTGCTTTAAAAAAATGGAAAGATAACCAGGCATGGTGGTGCACACCTTTAATCCCAGCACTTGGGAGGCAGAGGTAGGAGGATCACTGTGAGTTCAAGGCTACCCTGAGACTACATAGTAAATTCCAGGTCAGTCTGAGCTAGAGTGAGGCCCTACCTTGAAAAACAAAAATAAATAAATAAATAAGGAAAGACAAGCCACAGCCAGGAAGAAAATATTTATAAATTATGGGGATGAACTATGGGAAAGAACTGTAAAAACAGTGCTTATGGATCTTACAAATAACTTTTCTGAGAATATTTCTTCAGGATGTTTGCTCTGCTAAATCCCTGTCTCATAACTTGCCCTTAAGTTAATCTTATAACGATATAATCAGCCAGTCAGGCTGCTTAGAACAATGTAACTGATTTACTAGGCCTTAGATTGTTTTTGCCCTGATCAGTTCAGGTAATCAATATTAACAAGAAATGGGCATTCTGAGGAGATCTTAAGCTATTCTCTTTGCCCTTTCTCTTCAGTGACCTGATTGTAATCTTGACCATGAACAGTGAGTGTGTGTGTGTGTGTGTGTATGTGTGTGTGTGTTATGTTGACTACTGTGGAAAGTAATGGATGTTAAAAATAATGAATTACCCACAGAAATGTTGAAAGCAAGAGGTGAGCTTAGAGTGATAACATTTAGCATTTATGAACAGTGTGTGCTCTGGATCAGCAGACTTCAACCAGTCCTATCCTTATATCCCCTCCTTTGAGCAAATAATTAAGGAATTTTTTTGGAATCAAAGTTCCTTGTCCCCCAGTCGTGTGTTGCCTGCCCTTCAATCACACAATGCTGCTTCCTCACAAATTGCTGTTTGGACTGTTTAATAAAAACACCACATGAGCTTGCCAGAGAGAAGCTTCAACAGCAGGGGTACCAGAAACAGCAGGCTCACTCTTGGTTTAAATGACTCCACAGGTCAGTGTCTATATTACAGGGCATTCCACAATTGGGAAGTAAATCATATATCTCGTAAAAGGCTTGTGTCTAGAATATATAAATAAATCTCAATACACAATAACAACAAAGAAAATAATCTTCAAATGATAAAAAAGATTTCAATGGAATCTTTACTCCAAATAAGATAAGTATGCAAATGAATACATAAAAAGATGATATTAGTTATTTGAGAAATGCAGATAGTACAAAGATATATTACTATGGCCCTATAAGAAAAGTTAAAATTTAACAGATTGAGTATTGGTCAATTAGGAACAAGAAATACCTGACTGTACAGACAATATCATCTACTTATAAAACTCCTATTTTCAGAACCAATTTCTGTTTTGGTCAGTGTGGTAGTTTGAATATATGGCCCCCAATATATTCAGTGTTTTATTAGTTTATAGTTTGCATCTGCAATCACCTTGATAGAGGCAATGTCACTGGGGCTGGATCTTGAGGTGTGGTAGTGGGTTTGAGATTCCATTGTAAAAATATGCAAAGTGTGTCTAATAGGAGTTCCTGAAGCTGTGCTGTGGCTTGACTGTAGTTTTGCTCTGTGTGCTGTGTGCCTGGTTGGCTTCTCTCTCTCTGCTTGGCCCATCTTCTGCCATTATGGAACTTCCCCTGGATCTGTAAGCTTCAATAAGTAATATCCCTTCCTCCATAACTGTGCCTGGTCTGGAAGTTCATCTCAGCGAACCTGAAGCTGTCTGCTACAGTCAGGTATTTGGCTATTATTAAAATCAACCTCAAAGCGGGGTGTGGTGACACACGCCTTTAATCTCAGCACTCGGGAAGTAGAGGTTGGAGAACAGCCATGAGTTTGAGGCTACCCTGAGACTACATTCCAGGTCAGCATGGGCTAGAGTGAGACCCTACCTAAAAAAAAACAAAAACAAAAACAAAAACAAACAAAAAAAAAAAAACCCTCCAATTCTCAGTAGCTTACAATAAAAATTAAAAATGTAGTACTCATCAGTATGAAGTCCTCCATGGTCTTGTGGCATTCTTGGAATAGTCCTCATCCTGTGCTGATTAGGAATTGAGGTTCTCTACATCCCAAGGTTTCATTTTCTACAGTTAGTTCCTCCTGACCTTATACATAGGAGAGAGCATGAAGCAGAAATTTCTATTTTGAACCACATAGGAGTTACTCTCAGAGGTAACAGAAATCATTTCTGTATATATTCTATTCTCTGGAACAACATATGGCTACCTAATTGCTTTCTGTTACAAATAGTTGACATTTACTGGTCTCGTCTTCTTTGTGCTCTCTAGTCTCTTTCCTGTTAGCATTCTGACAAACCTTGTTCTGAGCTCTTGTCTTCTCTTTCTCTAATACCTCCAGCCAGTGACAACTATTTTCAACTTATTGAAAACTTCATTTATTACATTTTCCACTTTCCTTTTAGTCATAATTTTTTACAGTTTCATGCAATGCTGAGGATAGAAGCCAGGGACTTGTGTATGCTAGGTAAGTGCTCTACCACTGAGCTTCATTCCCAGTCCACAGTTTCACATTTAGGAGGCTGATTTATCTGCACCCTCTTCCAATCTTAATTAGCATGAAATTTTGATAGACTTGTATGTAGCTGAGTGCACTGTGTGGGAAGGTTGTGGAACCATTAAGTGGAAGAGCCTTGATGGAGGAAGTAGGTCACTGTGAGGCAGATTGGGGAATCCTAGATCCACTTTGTGTTCTCCCTCTATTTCCTGATTCTGGCTGCTATATATGGAGCCAGCCCACCATGCCTTAACCACCACAATGGATTATATCCTCTCAAAACATAAGCCAAGGGCTGGAGAGATGGCTTAGCACTTAAGGCACCCGCCTACAAAGCCTTAGAACACCCATTCAATTCTCCAGGTCCCACGTTTAGCCAGACACAAAAAGTGATGCAAGGGTACAATGCTGCACTTGCCCACAAGGGGGCACATGCATCTGGAGTTTGTTCACAGTGACTGAGAGGCCACTGGCACACCCATTCTCTCTCCATTCTCTCTCTCTCTCTCTCTCTCTCTCTCTCTCTCTCTCTCTCAAATAAAAATAAAATGAAATAAATAAAATCATAAGCCAAAATAAATGCTTTCCTTTCTTAAGTTGCTTCTGGTCAGGTATTTGTTCACAGCAATATGAAAGCAATCAATACAGCATATGAACACCTCCAGTCATTAAGACTCAGAAACAAAACTTATTAGGGTCAAGAGGTTAACAACTCATAAGTATAAGGAAGCTCCTGTGACACAAAGCCTTCCAAAGGTTTTATAAGCAGTGAAAATGCTGGGGAAGAGGGACTCTTCAACTGGCTGAGCTGTCTGAAGGTTGTGAGGGGAGCATTAGAGATGCACCTTTCATGAGTTGTCACCCATGCTGGCTGCTACAGCTACATGAGTAATCTTTTACCCATGTTCTGTAAATAAGTCTGATAAACTCATTGGTTTGCCAAGTTGGACTTCAGTGAAATTGTTACTTTTAAAAAATACTTTTTTAATGTCTTTATTCATTTGAGAGGAGGGGCAGATAGAGGGAGAATTGGTGTGCCATGGCCTTTGGCCACTGAAAATGAATTCTAGACACATGTGCCACCTTGTGCATCTGGCTTATGTGGGTTCTGGGGAACAGACCCTGGGTTCCTTGGCTTTGTAGGCAAGTACCTTACCTGCTAAGCCATATCTCCAGCCCTGAAATTGTTACTTTAATCTGCCCTGGGTTCATATCTGCCCAGGAAAAGTTAACGGTTATATGGAGTTTTTCCTCTGGGTATACCATGATGCCATCTTGGAGTCCAGAATGGTCTGCCCCAGTAGCCATGCCAACTTTGAAGTAGAACAATACAATGATAGCCAGTCTCTGGCCACGCTCTAGGTGAAGGAGGAGGAATGGGTCACAAGACCCTCAGGTGAGATTCCAGCTATTGTTCTCTCCTGCTCTCTCCCAGCTACAAGTGATCTTAAAAGAAGCTAAATTATATAGGAATTATATAGACAGATGACTCCATGATGCAGCTTCCATGAGTTTATTATCCAAGAAGAGGTGGGACTTTGAGGTGATGAATTTGCCTTTGAGTCACTCAAAGGTTATACTCTAGTATAACCTCCTCCTGTGCTCTGTAAGCAAACCCTGTACTCATTAGTGCAACCATGCTTTAGTCTGTCACCTGAGCCCTAATCTGGAGCAAATAAACATATGTTCATGTCTCCATGGGGAAAAAGTTTCATGCAACATTAGCACAACACAGTTTATTTTCATTACAAAGTGAAACTAATTTTTTATCTCATCTAAATTTAATTTAGGACTGGAGAGATGGCTTAGCAGTTAAAGGCACTTGCTTGCAAAGTGTGATGGCCTGGATTCAGTTCCGTGGTCCTCATGTAAAGCCAGATGCACAAAGTAGCACATGTGTGTGGAGTTCATTTGCAATGGCAAGATGCCCTGGTGTGCCTATTCATTCTTTCTCTTCCTCTTTCTCTCTCTCTCCTTGCAAATAAATAAACAAAAAAACACATTGCACTTTAATCCCAGCACTTGGGAGGCAGAGGTAGGAGGATCGCCGAGAGCTCAAGGCCACCCTGAGAAGACATAGTGACTTCCAGGTCAGCCTGAGCCAGAGTGAGACCCTAACTCGCAAAACCAAAAAAAAAAAAAAAAAAAAAAATATTGCAAACTTAATTTATAGAGCTGAGGATATAGAACTTGCCTAGGATAAACAAGGCCTGGGGCTCATTTCTCAGCAACTAGAAAAAATTATAATTTATAATTTTTAAACATTTCTTAAGCATAAAAGAAAAGGAATGTAATTTAGTTTTGAGTGGCACTCTTCTGATAATTATTTTTTATTAAATACAATAATTGTCTCATGAATTATTAATTGAAATATGATTAATGGATTTTATTTAGCCTTGTTTGTTTTGTTAGTCTTCATTATTTTTTGTGACAGGTTATGTGCTATTCAGGTTTCCTCTGAAAAGGAAACTACTCTAGAGAAATGGGCAACAAAAAATAATCCAGCTAATGTTTTACCCAGACTAACAAATCAGAGGTCCTACAGAAAGTTTACCAAAATATTATATGCTTTCTATTAATATCAGGAGTTGCTGTGATAATGATAAAATATTGGTGCTTTTGTTTTTCTTGAATTTAACTGTTTAACCCTGAAGACAGAAAACTATTAATGCCAAGAAATTTATCTAACTATCTTTAAATTATTTCTTCTATCTGTACCAAAATACCATAATCTCCATTTTTTTTGTTTGTAATCACAGTCTAAATATATTAAAAGGAAAATTCCAGAAATAAGTAATTCTTAAGATTTAAATAAATGCCATTCTGAATAGCTGGATGAAATCACACTGCCCCATCTTATCCCACCTGGAATGTGAATCATTCTTTTCTTCTGAGTATCATAGTATATACTTGACTCACCTGTTAAGTCAGTTGGTAGTCATTTCAGTTATCAGATCAACTATTACTGTGTCATGCTATACTTTTTAAATGTTTTACTTAATAATGGGCCCAAAGTGTAGTACTGCTGTCAATTTGGATAGGCCAAAGAGAAACCATAAAGAACTCTGTTCCCCTCTAAGTTTCTGCAAACTGAGTTCTGGTCTCTGTTTTGTTTTAAAAAAAATTTATTTTATCTAAGAGACAGAGAGAGAGGAAGAAGCAGAGAGAAAGAGGGAATAGATACACCAGGGCCTCCAATGACTGCAAATGAACTCCAGACACATGCATCCCCTTGTGCATCTGGCTTACGTGAGTCCTGGGGAATCGAACTAGGGTCCTTAGGCTTCGCAGGCAAACATCTTAACTGGTAAGCCATTTCCCCAGCCCTTTGGTCCCTCTTTCCCTGTGTCATCTCTATTCCCTGGTGAGCCAGTTATTGGTAAGTTTAGATGCAAACTTTGGCCTTGAACCCTCTTTGTTATTCTAGCCTGTCTTTAATTATATATTGGTGAATTCAGGAGCCAGATCATCCCTCTCTCTCTCTCTATGTTGACCCCGGCAGGCAAAGATTTGCCAATGATGAGTTCATGTGCCAGTTTCTCACAAGCACTTTCTCTGTTCCTCCCAAGCAACAAATGATTTGTTATTGACACAGAGAATCCAGAGCAAGTCAGGGAATAGTACACACACACACACACACATACACACACATACACACACACCACATTAGAATACCCAATTAACACAGGTTTGCCAGAGGGACCTGACTGGATATTATATCCATATAAGTAAGTATCAGCAAGAACTAAGTAACATGAAAACCCAAGCCAATATATTTCCGGGAAGAACTACCAATCCCATAATAGAGGAATCTCACAAGAGCTAATTAAAGGATACTCCAGATAAAGAAATCAAAAGAATGAATATAAATATGCACAAAGAAATAAAAAGGACTCAAATAAACACATTAAGGAAATCTTGAATTAATTCAAAGAGGACACAAATAAATGCCAAGAGAAAACAAACAACTAAATGAAATCACAAAGTCAAACCAGGATATGAAAATGGAAATTAATAGAGAGATGAAAGTCCTAAAGAAAAAACAACCTGAAATAAAAGCTTTTTGTTGAATTCATTCTACCTGGACCAACCCAGGCTGGAAGCCTTTGCAAGCATGCAATCACTAAGCCATCTCTCCAGCCCTCAAGGCAATTTTGAATACTTTGCACCAAAGAGAAGGATAAACACATTCAAGAAGCTAAAAGAGGGCTGTAGAGATGGTTTAATGGTCAACACACTTGCCTCTAAAGCCTAAGGACCCAGGTTCAATTCTACAGGTCCCATGTAAGTCAGATGAACAAGGTGGTACATGCATCTAGAGTTCATTTGCAGAGGCTAGAGTCCCTGGAGCGCCCATGCTCTCTCTCTCCCCCTCTCTCTATCTTGAATAAAAATAAATAAGTAATTTTTTTCAAAAAAGAGACTACAAGTGGAAGAAAATGATGACCAGTGCTATACCAGTTATAATCAAATGTCTTCATTTCATAAGGAAAAAACAAACACCACAAAAGCATCAACATTCCAGGGATTAACTCATATTAATGGTCTCGATTCTGCAATCAAAAGAAACAGAATAACAGACTGGGCTAGAAAACAGGATCCTCTTTCTCCCCCCAGTTTTCAAGAAATTCACCTGACTGTCAAAGACACACACTATATAAGGGTTAAAAGATTAAAAAAAAAAAAAAGATATCGCAAGCAAACAGATCTAGGGAACAAGCTGGTTTTCTAATATCTGGAAAGCTACACTTCAAACTAAAATTAGTCAAAGTATTAATACTGGATGTGGAAAGACTAAAATTGGGGTAATTGGAAAGGAATTGAATAGCTGAGAAGGGTTATCCAAAACTAAAGATATTATGAAAAAAGCTACAGGATAACCTACTTCTTTATTAGCTAATTTTAAAATATAATTAACATTTAAAAAAAATAGAAAGAGGGCTGGAGAGATGGATTAGCAGTTACAGCACTTGCCTGCAAAGCCAAAGGACCCAGGTTTGATTCCCAGGACCCACATAAGCCAGATGTGTAAGGTGGTGCATGCATCTGGAGTTTGTTTGAAGCAGCTAGAAGCCCTGGAGCACCCATCCTCTCTCTCTCTCTTTCTCCCTCTCCCTCTCTCTCTCTCTCTCTCAAAATTAAATAAATAAATAAATAAAAATAAAATACAGAAAAATTAAAAATAAATAAATAAAAAGACAAGGAGGGCTGGAGAGATGGCTTAGCGGTTAAACGCTTGCCTGTGGAGCCTAAGGACCCCGGTTGGAGGTTCAATTCTCCAGGACCCACATAAGCCAGGTGCACAAGGGGGTGCACACATTTGGAGTTCGTTTGCAGCGGCTGGAGGCCCTGGCACACCCATTCTCTCTCCCTCTCTCTCTCTCTCTCTCTCTCTCTCTCTCTCTCTCTCTACCTGCCTATTTCTGTCTCTCTCTCTCTCTCTCAAATAAACAAATACAATATTTTTTAAAAATAAAAAAAAAGACAAGGAGAGTTTTGGCAAAAAATCCCTATTTAAGTATACATTTCTGCTCTTTGAAACCATAGGTTGTTGCAGGTAATCCATAGTACCAGGGTGGGGATGGTTCCCAATGGGTTGTCAGATCAAGAAGGCCTCCAAAACTTTAGCCTATTGCCAAAGCTTTAGTTTAGTTTTAAGCCACCATAAGTATAAAAAGGCCCCAGTGCTGGAGACACCATAAGCCTCAGTCACAGGACACTGAAAAATCAAGCTAGAAAGATGCTGGAAGCCTCCTCCCTCCTGGATAGCTGTCATAATGCTGGAAAGTGCTATGCAGCCTGCTTGGGAAGAAAAGTCACAAACAGGTTTACCAACTATGGATCCACTCTGTGTGCTATACAACTAGCTGGGCAAGAGGTACCTAGTAGTACAATAAAGGCATGACTCAGCTGCTGTCTAATCAGATCTGAGACTCATTCCATGGACTGAAAACTTAGCCCAATAGCTATGGCTGGGAAGGCCATAGACCCTATGGGGAAGCTACCACTGTTGGTTGGCTAACAAATATCCCTCTAATTTTTATGTTTCTGTCATACATTAGTGCTGCTATTACCTTTGGTCAGAAAAGCTTCTTTCAGATGATGGTGACTATGGGGAGAGCTAAAAATCCACCAAAGTATTCAAACTAAGTGATGGTTGAATGCTCAATGCTAAATGAGACATCCTTATTATACCCTCCAAGACTCAGGGACTACTGCAGAAGAGGAAACAGGAAGAATTTAAGAGCAAATGTTAGGGAAGAATATTTTTGGACACTCTGTTCTGACTTTGTATCCATCACTTCCTGACCTCACAGTGGCTGCCATTACTTGGAAAAGAAGTCCACAATATTGAGCTCACCAATATTTTGACATGGATGGCAGAGGCAAGAAAAAAAAAACTTTTAAGACAACAAAATGGAAAACTGAATAGCTGTATAGAAAAAAGTTCAGTGGAAGAGAGGAGGGGGAGAGGGACAAAAGAAGGTATTGGAAGGGGAATATGGTCAAACTATGTGTTCAAGTACAAACAATTATCAATTAAAAAAAAAAAAGGTTGAGTGTGATGCTACATACCTGTAATCCAGGTGCTGGGAAAGTGGAGACAGGCAGAAAAACTTGGAGTTTTTTGGCAGGTAGTTTAGCCTACTTAGCAAGCTCTAGTACAATGAGGAATGACACCTAAGGATGCCCTCTGGCCTATGTACACACACACACACACATATACACACACACAAACATACATACACACATGTAAAAAATAAAATAAAAATAGATCTACTACATTGACCCAGGCATACCACTTGATATTTACCCCTGCCACTCAGGAAACATGTGGCAAATGATACTTGAAAATCAATGTTTATTTTAGCATTATTCATAATATTCAATTTATGGTACTAACCAAGATCTCCTAGATCAACCTAGATGTCCAATAACATCTAGATAAAGAAAATGTGACCATATATATATGACATTTTGTCATCCATAAAGAAAGAACAAAGTCATGTCATTTGAAGGAAAATGGATTCAACTGGAGATGATCATATTAAGTGAATTACGCCAGTCTCAGAAAGTCAATCATCATACGTTTTCTCTCATGTATGATTCCTTTAACTCTTTTCACACTAAAATTTTATGATGGTGGGAAAGGAAGGCAGTTAGCATCTGACAGTTTTGACAGGCAAATGCTTGTTCACTGCTAGTTCATTCATGATCCTAGATCTTAGAATTACAATAGTAATAAAACTACAAGGGAAATTTTTTTTTGCCCTAACTTGTGTGTTTAGAAGTGGAATATCTCTCTCCCAAGAGGAAATGTGACTTCCTTTGGATATCAATGAACTGAAAATTCTACCTATGCTAAATAGTAGTTTAAAAATGTAGTTAAATAGCTAGTTTTTAAACCTTGATTTCGAGAAATAAATTGATTTGAGTCTTTAATTTTAACTTACAACCAATAGGTACTTAAGATTGTACTTAAGATTGTTTTTATCATCTAGTTGGATGTTACATTAGTCAGGATTCCCCTTGTAAGAGTTCAAGAACTGTCTCCTCTCCAGTCTCCAAACTGGACACGCTTAGACTACGTCTGGGATTTTGGAACCATCTCCTGTTACAGTAATTCAGTACATCTGGGCTGAGAAAATGGGACCACCTCTCCCAACCTCCACCTCATTTCCATCACCCAAGAACACTCTCTAATGGTGCATTTACCCACCTACTTTCTCCAATAACCCTTAAAAAAATCTCTTTCCTCCCTTTATCCAGCATTCTGGGAGCCCCCTTTCTATCTGCTGATTTCTCCTGGCATTAAATAAGTCTTGGACCCAAGACACAGTTTGTCTCTGGTTCCCTCTATATCAAACCCAGAACCTGACAGATGGTGCCAAGACTTGAATAGAGGTGCTACCAGGACAAATTCCCTTCATAACCTCTCTCACTCCCCTTCTTCTGCCTGTGGCATGATCTTTTCTCACCCCACACCTGCAGGACCCAGATTATAATGGCTAACAGATTAATTCTATCCAGGAGCTCCTTCAACAATGGCTCTGTAAATTCTCTCTCTCCTGAAGAGCTGTCTTCCTGCCAAATTCAGGCTTATCTACAACAGACCCTAGGAGTAAGCCTCGGAAGCAATGTGGACAATCATAATATTTGTCAAGTGCACAAAAGATGATGTGATGCTTGACCAAAGGGAACCAGACACCGAGGAAGCAGCCACATTTGTGTTATTAGGACTTCAACAACTGGCTCCAGCAATTGTGGAGAGGTAAATGTTACTGGTTCATAGCCAAAATTATCTTGGGCTACATTTGCCTTTTTAAAATATCCAACTTATTATCTTTTTCTGTGTATGACTTGACATCTTTGTGACCAGCTAAGACACCCCTTATTTGGGGTTATATATGTCCTCTAGACATATTCCTTTTAAAATTTAGACCTATATGTGTGTTTTTTCTTATTCCCTCTGAAATAAAATCATTCTTCTGTATGCCAGGGGTCACATTTACTGAGACTTTTCTGCTTTTAAATGTCATAGTTGGGCTGGAGAGATGGCTTAGCAGTTAAGGCACTTGACTGCAAAGCCAAAGATCTGGGTTCAATTCTCCAGGACCCACGTAAGCCAGATGCACAAGATGGCGCATGTGTCTGGAGTTCATTTGCAGTGGCGCTCTCTCTCTCTCTCTCTCTCTCTCTCAAATAAATAAAAATAAATTATTTTTTTAAATGTCATAGTTATGGACACTTCTAAAGATGCCAGCTTTGTTCTTAACTCACCTATGCAATTCATTTTAGCAGATCCAATTCCAAGTGGTTTCAAAATTACATGTTGTCACCTGCTCAATAACTATTTTGAATCTCATATCCATAGGCCCTTCTGAGTCTGTCTGGACCACCTCCTAGCATGCTGTGTGGACTTCCTCATCCCCTAATGCAGGAGGATAGATCAGGCCTCTGATTAACTCTGAGATAAGGAAGCCTTCTGAACCCATAACACCCAATCCAGCATGAAGCAATTACAGATATGATCATGTCACCCTATGACCCCACAAGGCCTCACCTCCTCTAGCCCCTTTCCTATGAAGCTATGTCCACATTTTTTTATATAAACAAAAATGCTGTGATGCAAGTGTTTAAAACCCAAGACACAGTTTGTCTCTGGTTCCCTCTATATCAAACCCAGAACCTGACAGATGGTGCCAAGACTTGAATAGAGGTGCTACCAGGACAAATTCCCTTCATAACCTCTCTCACTCCCCTTCTTCTGCCTGTGGCATGATCTTTTCTCACCCCACACCTGCAGGACCCAGATTATAATGGCTAACAGATTAATTCTATCCAGGAGCTCCTTCAACAATGGCTCTGTAAATTCTCTCTCTCCTGAAGAGCTGTCTTCCTGCCAAATTCAGGCTTATCTACAACAGACCCTAGGAGTAAGCCTCGGAAGCAATGTGGACAATCATAATATTTGTCAAGTGCACAAAAGATGATGTGATGCTTGACCA
This sequence comes from Orientallactaga sibirica, assembly GCA_036365145.1. Taxonomy (NCBI): domain Eukaryota; kingdom Metazoa; phylum Chordata; class Mammalia; order Rodentia; family Dipodidae; genus Orientallactaga; species Orientallactaga sibirica. The sequence continues at coordinate 34,939,996 of JAEOAD010000015.1, read as the reverse complement.
AAGGGAACCAGACACCGAGGAAGCAGCCACATTTGTGTTATTAGGACTTCAACAACTGGCTCCAGCAATTGTGGAGAGGTAAATGTTACTGGTTCATAGCCAAAATTATCTTGGGCTACATTTGCCTTTTAAAATATCCAACTTATTATCTTTTTCTGTGTATGACTTGACATCTTTGTGACCAGCTAAGACACCCCTTATTTGGGGTTATATATGTCCTCTAGACATATTCCTTTTAAAATTTAGACCTATATGTGTGTTTTTTCTATTCCCTCTGAAATAAAATCATTCTTCTGTATGCCAGGGTCACATTTACTGAGACTTTTCTGCTTTTAAATGTCATAGTTGGGCTGGAGAGATGGCTTAGCAGTTAAGGCACTTGACTGCAAAGCCAAAGATCTGGGTTCAATTCTCCAGGACCCACGTAAGCCAGATGCACAAGATGGCGCATGTGTCTGGAGTTCATTTGCAGTGGCGCTCTCTCTCTCTCTCTCTCTCTCTCTCAAATAAATAAAAATAAATTATTTTTTTAAATGTCATAGTTATGGACACTTCTAAAGATGCCAGCTTTGTTCTTAACTCACCTATGCAATTCATTTTAGCAGATCCAATTCCAAGTGGTTTCAAAATTACATGTTGTCACCTGCTCAATAACTATTTTGAATCTCATATCCATAGGCCCTTCTGGAGTCTGTCTGGACCACCTCCTAGCATGCTGTGTGGACTTCCTCATCCCCTAATGCAGGAGGATAGATCAGGCCTCTGATTAACTCTGAGATAAGGAAGCCTTCTGAACCCATAACACCCAATCCAGCATGAAGCAATTACAGATATGATCATGTCACCCTATGACCCCACAAGGCCTCACCTCCTCTAGCCCCTTTCCTATGAAGCTATGTCCACATTTTTTTATATAAACAAAAATGCTGTGATGCAAGTGTTTAAAAGCTGTCTCCTCCTCCTCTTCCCTCCCACCTAGCCATGCTCTGACTGGGTCTAGGATTTTGAAACTACCTTTTTTATGATAACTGAGGACACCTGGGCAGAGAAAAAGGAATTCCACCTTCCAAAAGCCCTGCCTAAGTCATGCAAGGCCTCTCCCTCACAGTGCAGTTCCCCACCCATTTTCCCCAATAACCTGTAAAAACATCTTACCTCCCTTTACTCGGCATTTCAGAGCTCTCCTCTCTTGAGATCCCACCAGTTTCTCCTGGCATTAAATAAAAGGTTTGGTCCCAAGAAACAGTTGTTTCCAGGTCCTACTATCCTAAACCTAGAACCTGATGCTCTGGGGAAACAGGGCTGATAGAATGAAGATATGTTATAGAAGGTATGTACTAGACTGGCTTACACAATACAGTCTAGGCAGTCCCACAATAGCTGTTTCCAGGCAGAAAAGCCTGAAAACCTGGAAGCTTCTCAACCCAAGAGGCTGAATGCCTCAGCAGTCCCAATCCATTGCTGAAGACCTGGTGGATTCCTGAGAGCCACTTGTCTCTACTCCATCGTGGAAGGCTGAAAAAGCTGGGTTCTGATGTTCATGAAGGACGGCAGCAACAAGGTAGATGTACTTACCAGAAAGTGACAAGGGCAGCCAGGCATAAGGCACAGTCTTTTCCTGAAACCTCTTTATATACAGGCTGCCACCAGAAGGGCTGCCTACTCTGGGGGAAGATCTTCCTCCCTCCTTCATGGAACTTCATGAAAGCAACTCCATAGACCTTACCAAAATGCACATCTCTTACTTGATTCATGATCTGATCAAGTTAACAATAGAAATAAACTTTCACAATATCATAAGTTCTCCTGTTCCAAAAAGAATCTAGGCGGCCTTTGGGCTAGAGAGATGGCTTACTTACTGGTTAAGGCACTTGCCTGTGAAGCCCAAGGACCCAGGTGCCCACAAAAGCCAGATGCACAAGGTGGTGCATGTGCCTGGCGTTTATTTGCAGCAGTGACAAGAGGTCCTGACATGTTCATCCTCTATCTATCTACTTATCTATCTATCTATCTATCTATCTATCTATCTATCTATCTATCTATCATCTATCTATCTATCATCTTCCCCCCCTCTCTCTCACACACACACAAATAAATAAATAAAATATTTAATAAAAAAGAATCTAGGGGGCACAGGCTCCTGGAATTAGTTTGCAATGGCTGGAGGCCCTGGCATATCCATTTCTCTCTCTCTCTCTCCCTCTCTCTATCTCTGTCTGTCTGTCTGTCTATCTCCCTCCTCCAACAAATAAATAAATAAAACATTTTTTAAAATTTTAAAAAGATTCTAGGACTAGAATCCATTATAATGTTGTAAGTACTCTTGGATTTGTCCAAGATATAATGTGGGTTGTGCAATATTCAATCTATCATGTAACTTTAACAAGGGGAAGGAGTTGTTCCCTACTTTCTTTGTGATGTGCATTGTTGTGGTCCAGAAGTGACAACTTTTTTTGTAATGGTGCAACTTTGAGTTCTTCATTTTATGTCATATCAATTTTGTCATCTATAAAAGCAGAGCCATTATATAAGCCTGAAGTTTGGAACTATGTATTTAAATTTTTAAGGTAACATAATACTAAATTAATGTAAAGTTCTTTTTATATAATTTTGTAATCTCAGTTCAAAATTTAACCAAACATATTTCCATATTTACCAAATGATTTATATATAGTAAATTTTGAAGGTAAGCTGAATGTGATTCTGAATACATAGATAAAATTTTGTATTTCACAAACAAATGAATTGTTGCCAAGATATGCCATGGAAAACCTCATCAGTACAGCCATAATTAGCTTGACATTACCTTTCCAGATGAAATAGAATAATCTCACTCAGCTCAGAAAATGGAAAGGAAGGGAGAGGATATTAAACTATAAATGTGAAGGGACCCCCAAGCACCAATAATATACATACTGTGTTTCTCTCTATGGAGTGCTATAGACTTTTGCCAAGGAGAAACATAATGAGGTAGGAAATTATATATAAGTATATGCCTCCCCAAGGTGTGGGAGGCCTAATTCATATAAGGAAAGTAAGAAGTAAACTCTTAAGATCGGAGATCAAAAGGGCATGGACACCAATTAGAAAATAAAGAAACAAAACACAGGGCATCTATAAATTGTCAGTGAACAAGGCAATGAGATGAATGGTATTAAGGCCAAGGCAGCTTAAATTCTGCTTCTTTATGGGGAGACCTAAAGAAAATAAGGAAGATTCCATGTTAAACTCAGATAAATAAACCTTGTCACCTTTGGGTTGAAAGCACAGGCAAGGTCAATCCTGTCTGTCCAGTGTCTCTTACCCTTTATATGGGGTATCATATAAGAGGAAATGGATTCACATAGGTAAACTGAAATATCCCTTTCCAATTGCTTTTTTTCTCTCTCCCACAAGTGAGTAGTTCTGAGATGTTTTCCTGAACAGCAGCCTTTGGGGAGAGCTGGCCATGCTAGTAAGGTGATACTGGCATGAGAATCAAACAAAAGAAGTATTGAGATGCCTTTCTTATCCTTTTCAGATGGATAATTGGTCCATCAGCAGCTTCTACCCCCTTAGAGTAAAAAAAAACAGTTTAGGGCTGGAGAGATGGCTTAGTGGTTAAGTGCTTGCCTGTGAAAGCTAAGGACCCCGGTTCGAGGCTCGATTCTCCAGGACCCATGTAAGCCAGATGCACAAGGTGGCGCATACATCTGGAGTTCGTTTGCAGTGGCTGGAGGCCCTGGAATGCCTGTTCTCTTTCTCTCTCTACCTGTCTATTTCTGTCTCTCTCGCTCTCTCAAATAAATAATAAAATATTTAAAAAAAAAAGTTTAACCCCAAAACTTTTAAAAAAGAAGATCTTCTTTTCCAGGACAAGGCAACAATACAAACTATATCTTCATCCCAAGAGACAACCCAGTAAAATTTCCCTCATGCCAAGCCTACTGCCATTTTTCTTTTTACTGTCCAAAGACTATTCCTCTGGTTTACTAATGCAAAATAACTAAGGTAAGGCTTATTTTGTTGTTGTTGTTGACTTTGAGGTAGGGTTTTACTCTAGCTCAAGCTGACCTGGAACTCACTGTGTAGCTCCAGGCTGACCTCACACCTTTGCCTCTCAAGTGTTTGGATTAAAGAGGTGCACCACCATGCCCAGCTCACTAAGGTTCTTAATATGGGAACCTCAAGCCTTACAAACTCAGCTATTGGGTGCAGAGAAAAGACATGATGACTCGCAGAATGGGATTAAAGGTTCCCAACAGAATGACTGTGGTGTCTTGAATGTAAAATGTCCCCCACAGAAGAGAATGCATAAAAGAAGGGCAGGGGGAGGGTCAATCTAAATTCAAGATAGTGTGAATAAGAATTATGTAAACCTACTTTTTTGAATAATGGCACATCTAGAAGCTGTAGACTGTTACCAGAAAATTTTCAGTGCCTGGGATGGGATAACTTCCAAAGAGTTGTTGGCCAAGGAGGTCCTAGTAGCTTCCAAAACATTAAAGGCTTTTGCCAAAGCGCTTGGTTTCTCTTGAGAAACAGATAGTAAAACCCTATTGCTGAAGACATCTCTTGCCTGAGAGGCAAGGTCACTGAGAAAGCAAGCTGGTGCTGAGCAGAAAACCTTCTCCCTGTAGACAAGCCAACTGAAAGCTGGAAAAAGCTGCGCTGCATGCAGCCATATGGGAGACAGAAATCATCAGCAGTGAAAACAGCAGACACTGAATATTCAAGTTTGGCCATACAGGCCCAATGACTGAATGGGTGCAAAAGTGGCATGTCTGCTCTTGGAGAAACCAACTGCTCCATAATTGGACTGAAGGCCCTCTCTATGGGAGGGAATACATACCTGGTACTAAAAAACCTAAGCAAAAGTCTATGGCAGGGGAGGTCATGAGCCTTAGGGGTATAAAGCCTGCTCTTGTCTGGCTAAATGTATATATTATTCACACCAAGCTGCCCTGAAAGCACTACACTTAATGTTCATATTCACATATTAATGCTACTCTCACTTCTGGTTAGAGAAGCTTCTTTTTTCAGATGACGATGACCACTGGGATGACCCAAAAGGCAACATAGTGCTGAGAACAAGGGATGGAGGAGTGTCCAGCACTGAAACATCTCTGTCACACCCTCCAAGGCTCAGGGCCCATTGCGGAAGAGGGGGCGGATAGAATGGAAGAGCCAAAGGAAGGGTATGACTCCTTACAATGCAACTGTCCAGACAGAAATTGGCCTTGATATCCATGACCTTGCAGTGCCTAGTAATACCTTCGCAAGACCCTCATAATAGAAGAAAAAGATGACATCAAATTAAAAGAGAGACAAATAGAGAGGGAGGAGATATGATGGAGATTGGAGTTCTGAAGAGGAATGGGGGGAGGGGAGGGAAAAATCATACATTTTTTGTATGTAAGTATAGAAGTTGTCAATAAAAAAAAAAATATTTAAAGGGCTGGAGAGATGGCTTAGCGGTTAAGGCGCCAGCCTGCTAAGCCTAAGAGTGCTGGTTCCAATGTCCAGTGGTTCCAATCTCCAGGTCCCACGTTTAGCCAGATGCAAAGTGACGCAAGGGCGCAATGCCGCACTTGCCCACAAGGGGGCGCACGCATCTGGATTTCGTTCACAGCAGCTGAGAGACTGCTGGCGCGCCCACTTCTGTCTCCCTCTCCCTCTCTGTCTATCTCTCTCTGTCTCTCTCTCTCTCTAAAAATAAAATAAAAAATAATAATAAAAAAAAATATTTAAAGAAATGTCCCCCATAGACTCATGTACTTGAAAACGGAATGTAACATTTAGGAGGTAGAGCCTTGTGCTGCATGTAAATCATGGAGACAGGCCTTGAGATGTTATAATATAGCCCTGCTTGGTTTTTGCTCTCTTTATGTCTGTCCTTCTAATGTGAAGATATGACAGGCTCCCTGCTCAGGCCCACCAATGCTCTCCCCACTATAAAGAATGCTTCCCCTGGAAGCTAAAAACTGAAAGCTTTCCTTCCTTAAGCTGCTTCAGGTCAGACATTTTGTCCCAGAAGTAAAAACATAACTGATACACTGAGCAAGGAAATAAAAACAAAGGACAGGGCTGGAGAAATGGCTTAGCAGTTAAGGCGTTTCCCTGTAAAACCAAAGAACATTGGTTTGAGTCTCCAGAACCCATGTAAGCCAGATACACAAGGGGGCACAGGCATCTGGAGTTCGTTTGCAGTGGCTGAAGGCCCTGGCATACCCATTCTCTCTCACTCTCTGCCTCTCTCTCACTCTCTGCCTCTTTCTCTCTCTAACAAATAAATAAAAATATATTTTTTAAAAGAACAGCCTAAGATATCCCCCCAAAGTAACCCTTGTTCTCTCCAAAGAGAAATAATTTTTTATCTTGTCAATGTAACTGTGCCATGTAATTTTCTCCATGTAATTATATGACATTCTATGTTAAAACAACATAAAATAACTCAGTTTACCCTCTAAAATTTTCAAAGTAAGTGAGAAACAAAACTTGTGGTCACTATAATTTTTCCATGCTTTTCTATTGTATGCCATCTTCATTATTTTTATTTTTGTCTTTGACATTTTCTATTTCTAGATATGCCAATGTAATATATGTGAATGGGTGCAAATGTAGTGTTAGGACTATATTAAAAGGCCTAAAAAGTACATATAAACTTAGATACACTTAACTTCTTGAAGCCTATTAAAATGACATATTTTATCTGTTGAATGTTTCATAGAACATTAAAGTGCTACTTATTTAATAATGACTTCCTTGCAAAGCATGTTTTAAAACATTTAGCTCTATTTCATTTTTTAAATAGTCATGAGTAATATAAAATTGCTTTATGTTAATCAAAACACCTCTGAAGATAACTAGTTGGAAAGAAAAAGAGGTTTCATGGAAGGGAGATGGGAGGAAAACATAAAACGATGAGAGGGGATTATGATCAAAATACATTATGTACATGTATGAAAATTGTTAGTAAAATGGGGCATAGAGTCAATACTCCTTTAATCCCATCACTTAGGAGGCAGAGATAGGAGGATTTCTTTGAGTTTGAGGCCAGTATGGGCTACAGAGTGAGTTCTAGGTCAGACTGGGCTACAGTGAGACCCTCCTGCAAAAAACAATATTGTCAATAAAAAGACTTTTAAAAAATACCTTTAAATAAAAGTCTACTTATTAGATCAATTGCTATGGATTTCTTTTACAGGATTAACATACAAGTGCCAAAAGTAAGATTTGTATTGTATATGCTTGTCAAAGATCTGTATGTTAAATTTCCTTTCACAATAAAAAATTACAGATGAGGGCTGGAGAGATGACTTAATGGTTAAGTGCTCACCTTTGAAGCCTAAGGACACTGGTTTGAGGCTCAGTTCCCCAGTACCCATGTAAGCCACATGCATAAGGTGGCACATGATTTCTGGAGTTCATTTGCAGTGGCTGGAGGCCCTGGTGTGCCCATTGTCCCTCTGCCTCTTTCTCTCTTTGTCACTCTCAAATAAATAAATTTAAAAAAAACAAAAAAAAAATTTTAATTTCAGATGATACAATATCAAGAAATAGTAACAGGGCCAGGTATGGTGGCTTACACCTTTAATCCCAGCACTTGGGAGACAGAGGTAGGAGGATCGCTGTGAATTCAAGGCCACCATGAGACTACAGAGTGAATTCCAGGTCAGCCTGAGCCATAATGAGACCCTACCTCAAAAAAGAAAGAAAGAAAGAAAGAAAGAAAGAAAGAAAGAAAGAAAGAAAGAAAGAAAGAAAGAAAGAAAGAAAGAAAAAGAGAAAGAAATGGTTAGTGGTTAAGGTGCTTTCTTATGATGTCTAAGGACTTAGGTTCAATTTCCCAATACCCATGTAAAGCCAGATGCACAAGGTGGCTAGAGGCCCAGGTGCACCCATTCTCCCCCCCTCTCTCTCTCTCACACACACACACACACACACACACACACATTTTTAAGATAAATTTTAACTTCCAGTTGTGACATCAAACTGTAAAGAGCATTGCTTATCTAAATGTGGTCTTTTTCATGACAGATTTATCAAGGTTCATATCCAATTTAAACAAAAATAAGAGGGTCATTTTCTAAATATTTGCCAGGGGGGAGAGAGAAAGAAAGAAAAGGAGGGAGGCACCCCAGGCAGCAAGTACCTTTAATAATTGAGCCAAGATATTTGGCTTACCAATGACTTGGTTCTACTATTGACTGACATGTTTTTAGGTATATGTGGTTAAATAGTCCTAGTAAAGGTTTTATTTGGCAAGTCACTGTCCCAGTTCTGAGTTCACAAGAAGTCTGCTAGGTCTCAGGAATGTGGGATGCCTCACCCTCATAAACAATTGCCCTCACCTGGGATGGATGATCCTTCAGGCTTGGTTATTCCTAGAATTCAAAGATTAAGACAAAGGCTTATCTCTGCCTTCAACTTTACTTTCATGATTAATACCTTCCCTACAGAGGGATACAGATTAGCCAAATATGTTTTAAAACTGAGATTCCAGGCTGGAAGGATGGGTTAGTAATTAAGACATTTGCCTGAGAAGCCTAAGAATCTGGGTTCAGTTCCCCAATACTCAAAGCCAGATGCACAAAATGGCACATGTTTCTGGAGTTCATTTGCAGAGGCCCTGGCACACCCATTCATATTCTCTCCCCACCACCACCCTCTCTCCCCCCTTCTCTACTTGTATGTGTGTGTGTCTGCTTGCAAATAAATAAATAAAAATAAATAAAACGGAGATTCCAGGTCTTTATCTTGCTTTGGTTGCTTTTTTAAACAAAAGCAATTTCTGGGTGCTTGTTAAAACATTATTAAATAGATAAATTTAAATCTGTTGGTTAAAAAAATGTTTCCAGGGCTGTTAATATTTTTTACCAGTACTCATATTTAAAGATAAGGTATACATGCTTCCTGTGTTCTATATTTCATTAAAATATAATTATGTGGACTGGAGAGATGACTTAGTGGTTAAGGTGCTTGCTTGTAAAGCATAAGGACCCATGTTCAACTCTCCAGATCCCATGTAAGCCAGATGCAGGGGCGAGGCAAGCACAAGGTCATACATGCCCACTAGGTGGCACAAGGGTCTGGAGTTCGATTGCAGTGGCTGAGGCCCTGGTGCCAATTTTCTATCTCTCTCTGTTTCTCTCTCTCTCTCTCTAAAATAAAAAAGTTAAAATATAATTATTTTACTTTAAATTACTTAAGAGAAAAATTAACTTGGCCTCATACAATGTCACCAGGAACTTAGTTTACATGTTAGACAAAATAAGTAATAACTGACATATATATGTTAGGTCCAAATGGACTCCCAAGATGGAGTCACCAAGGACAGCAGAATGGTGACAGACATATAAGAAAGCAGATTATCCACATTCTTCAAGAAACTGTACAACCATTATCCCTTCCTTGCCTAACAATGCCCCCAGGTCATGGTTTCCTGCCCCCTTATCTCATAAATCACTTGGTCACTGTTCTGGTGTCACACCCTGGCTATCTTACATCTCCCCTAAGGAACCTTTCTTATGCAGCTTTTTCTCTTCCTCACCTTCCCCCAACTGAAAAAGCCCTATAAAGCCCACTACCTGATAAACTCAGGTTGGCTGTGCTCCTCTCAAGAGTCAGTCCTGGCAGCTCGTGCTTTTCCCAAATAAAAGGTTTCATCTTTTCCTCAGAGTGGTCTGCATGGTCTTGGTTACTCCCAAACCTTACAATATATATTTACGAAATATATATATTTGAATATGTTTTAAATATATTATTTCTTATGTTTATTTTTATTTTATTAATTTTGGGTTGTTTTTTTTTAACTCATTCTAGCCCAAGCTGACCTTGAATTCACAGTGATCCTTCTACTTCTGCCTCCTGAGTTCTGGGATTAAAGGTATGTGCCACCACACCCAGTTTAAATACCTATATTTTTAAAAATACACATATATATGGGTTTTTCAAGATAGGGTCTCACTCTCTAGTCCAAGCTGACCTGGAACTCACTATGTGGTCTCAGGGTAGCCTCGAACTCATAGTGATCCTCCTACCTCTGCCTCCCAAGTGCTGGGATTAAAGGTGTACACCACCTCACCCAGCTTAAAATACGTATTTTTAAATATACATTTTAAAATATATTCATAAATATTTAAATAAATATACTTAAATATACATTTTTAAATTTTGGCTACTTACTTGGTCTTAACCACCCAGCAGGAGAATACAGCCTGACCACTTTTCTGAATTCTAACTCAGAAAGCATAACTTGTCCTCATTTTTCCTTTCCTTTCTCCATTTTGCATGCCACTTAAAATTCTAAACATGCTTGCTCTAACACTTTGGGGCTTTTCTACCTTTTTATCAATAAATCTTCTTGCTTTACTCACACTTGTGCTTAAGTTGTCAAGGTTATGACACAAAAAAGTGGTCAGTATGAAAATCTGCAACAAAAGATCAGATGTCATCTCCTGTCACCCTAGTAAACTTGATCAGAAAATGGTCACAACTGCCCCTCCATAGGATTTAGAATACCATATAATGGAATCTTACTTCTTCACTAGATAAATAATATATATGTTAAAAAATAGAGTTTGGACAGAAATTCCCTGTGGGGGTGAACAATGCTGTTCCCAGAAGCTATAGCTTGCTACAAGAAAATTTCAGTGCCAAAAGTATGATACATTTTAACAAATTGTTGGTCAGGGAGGCCCCAGATGCTCCAAAAACATTACAAGCTAGTGCAAAGGCCAGCAGAACTAGATGGTAAGAGCCTATTCCTGAAGACTCCATGTGCTTGGGCTGCAGGTGGCTGAGAACTCAAGCTGAAGCTGAGCGATAAGCCTCCTCCCTGTTAACTATCTGTCAGAATACTCAAAGAGCTATGTATCCTATTGGAATAGACAAATCATCAACAGTCTTAACCAGCAGTGGACCCTATAAGCTTTATGGATGGCCAGACAGTCCAAATGTACCAACTAGTGCAAGGGTGGCATGTCTGTTATAGGGGAAACCAACTGCACTCTGATTGGAGTTGAGGCACACTCTATGGAGGGAATTATGTCTAATACTGAAAACCTAATCAAAAGCCTATGGCTTGGGAGGTCATAATCCCTAGAGAGTAAACTATTACTGTTGTTTAGCTAAATGGATATATTATGTCCTCCAAACTGTCTTCTAAATACTCATCTTTTGTCCAAATATTAATACTATTCTCACTTTTAGTTAGAGAAGCATCTCTTTTCAGTTGGCAATGACACTGGGAGGACTCAAAACTCACCAAAGTGATGAAAAGAAATGACAGTGGAGTGTTCAGCACTGAGACATTTCTATCATGCCCTCCAAGGTTCAGAGACCATTGTAGAAGAGATGGAGGAACAAATGTAAGAGCCTGTGGTAGTTTGAATATATGTCCCCCAATATATTCAGTATTTTATTAGTTTATAGTTTGCATCTGCAATCACCTTGCTAGAGGCAAGGTCACTGGGGGCCCGGTCTTAAGGTGTGGTGATGGGTTTGAGATTCCATTGTAAAGATATGCAAATGTGTCTAGCAGGAGTTCCTGAAGTCTGCTGTGTGACCTTTTGGCTGTTTTTTGTTTTGCTCTGTGTGCTGTGGTGGCTGGTTGGCTTTCTCTCTCTCTGTTTGGCCCTGTGAAGAGCAGGCTGCTTTTCCTGCCATTATGGAACTTCCCCTGGATCTGTAAGCTTCAATAAATAATATCCCTTCCTCCATAACTGTGCCTGGTCTGGAAGTTCATCTCAGCGAACCTGAAGCTGTCTGCTACAGAGCCAAAGGAAGGGGAGAAGTGCTTTGCAATACTGTCTTCCAGACAAAAGTGGCCATAGTATTCATGACTACACAGTGGCTAACTATCTACACAAGACTTGCATTACAGGAAGGGAAAATAATGATGAAGAGCTGGAGAGATGGTTCGGTGGTTAAGGTGCTTGCCTATAAAGCCTAATGACTTGAGTTAAATTCTTTAGTCAGTGCCCATATAAAGCCATATGTACAAGGTGGTTCAAGTGTCTGAAGTTCATTTGCAGTGGCTGGAGACCCTGGCACACCCACATTCTCATTGTGTGTGGTGGTGCACATCTTTAATCCCAGCACTCTGGAGGCAGAGGTAGGAGGATCTCTGTGAGTTTGAGGCCAACCTAAGACTATATAATGAATCCCAGGTTAGCCTGGGCTAGATTGATACCCTACTTCAAAAAAAACCCACCAAATAATACTAATAACAATGATGATGAGCCAGGCATATTGGTGCACTTCTTTAATCCCAGCACTTGGGAGGCAAAGGTAGAAGGATTTCCAAGAGTTTGAGGCCAGCCTAGGACTACATAGTGAGTTCCAGGTCAGCATGGGCTACAGTGAGACCCTACCTCAAAAAAATAAAACAAAAGAAAAAGATAATAATGACATCAAAATAGAAGAGACTAGTTGGAAAGAAGGGATTCAGTGGAAGGAGGATTTGGAAGAGGGAAAAGGAGGGTGGTAGAAGGGGATTTTGTTTATATGTACTGAAGTTGTCAATAGAAAGTTTAAAAATACAAATAAGATGGTAAAATACCATGTAAAAGGGAGAAGGGTACAGCTACCAGAGTTATGGGCCCCTTTTTAAGGGCTAATCCAGCTAAGCCTATTAACCACTCAATTGGTCAAGAGATCACCCACACCTAAAAACATGCTAAAGAGGTACAAGGAATGATTACTCCCTAAATGAAAAAAAATGTAATATATATCCAGAAGACTCTCCTTCAGGGCAGTTACTTACAGACTCTCACGGCTAACCCTGTCTGCTTTTCTGAGTTCTAACTTTTCTTTTCATGCCTTCTATTTCTTCTTTAGAGGATGGCCAAAATCCTAGGCATGTTTTCCTTGATACTCTGCACATTTTTCTCAATAAATTTCTTTCATTTTACTCACTCCCATCACCCATAGACCTAAGCTTTCATGGTCACAAGACAACAGACTTGAAAGAAAAGTTACAGTAAGAAAATCTGTAATGGAAAGATGCCTAAGATGCATTATTGCCTATAAGTCCGGAAAACACCCAGAAGGAACTGGGATGTTTACTCATTTAGAGTGGCATCTGCCTTGCAAGAATTCTCGATTCACAAGTGAACAAATTCTGAGATATTTGTTCAATGCTGCTGTGCATAATTGATTTTAAATTTTCCTGATGGAAGATTGTGGCCATACAAAGTCCCTGCTGAACAGAGTTCTTGTGAGGCGCTTCTGGCAGTTTTGGCTCAATTTACTTTCATAAAATATTCATGAAGTAGAGAAACAACAGAGGCTATTCATTCTTACAAATTCTTTAATATTTCAACCCAAGTAACACAGAGCAAAGACACAAAGAAAACTTGACACAGAGAATGATACTTTATAAAACACATTTTGCCCTTTTATTAAGATATAAAACATAGATTATGGCTGGTACTTAGAGAAATGAACTAAACCTTTTGATCTGATTATCAACAACTATCTGAGGACAAAAATAGTAAGGGTGAAGTTTGGGAGGAAAAATTACTTTTGAAACAAATACTTTAGGATCATGTTTCTTGTTACCATAGTGACCTCATTCCATTTGATTAATGTTCTCTTCTCAAACCCTTTCTAGTAGCATACTTTATTTACAGACCCACACACTTCAGTTGAAATATTCACTATCAATTGCTTACATATTTACATACATATATAAATTCACTGATAGTTCATTGGTATTAATCTGCTTTGACATTCTAACAGCAATAGGAAGGTTTGAAAGGATGCTTTCCACCTGAGACAATCTTGCCTCTACTCCCCAGGACATTTTGGGTTGTTACAACTGGCAAAAGTGAAGGGAGACATCTGCTACTGGTCTCCAGTCATAGAAGCTGGGACACTAATAAAATATATCCCCATGCACAGAACAAGTCTCAACAATACAGAATTATCTGCTTTAAAAAATTAAGAGTTTGGGGCTGGAGAGATGGCTTAGCGGTTAAGGCGCCTGCCTGCTAAGCCTAAGAACCTGGTTCCAATTTCCAGGTCCCACGTTTAGCCAGATGCAAAGTGACGCAAGGGTGCAATGCTGCACTTGCCCACAAGGGGATGCACACATCTGGATTTCGTTCAAGCAGCTGAGACTGCTGGCGCGCCCATTCTCTACCTGACTCCCTCTTCCTCTCTGTCTGTCTCTCTCTGTGACTCTCTCCAAAAATAAATAAAATAATTTAAAAAATTTTTAAAAAATCAAGAGTTTGGCTGGGGAGATGGCTCTATGGTTAAAGGTATTTACTTGCAAAGCCTAGCAGCCTAGGTTCAATTCCCCATACACATAAAGCAGGATGCACAAAGTATACATGCATATGGAGTTTGTTTGCAGTGACAAGAAGTCCTGGTGTATCCACATTCTCTCTCTGTCTCTCTCTCTTCTCTTTCTCCTTGCAAAAAAGTAAGTAAATAACACCAAAAAAGCAAATAAAATATCAGTATTGGTAAGGCTGAGAAAATGAAACAGAAGGAGTAAAAGGTCTTTTGAGGCCTAGGCTGACAACTCACATGGTATCATTGTCAGTGCATTACAGTAGCCACAGTATCACAAACCTACACCAGATTCAAAGGGTTGAGAAATATATTCCAAAGAGAAACTACAAAGAACTTATAGACATCTATTATCTACTAAAAAAGCTTTTAGGGGGCTGGAGAGATGGCTTGGTGGCTAAGGAGCTTGCCTATGAAGCCTAAGGATCCAGGTTTGATTCTCCAGGTCCCATGTAAGCCAGATGCACAAGGTGGTACATGCATCTGGAGTTTGTTTGCAGTGGCTAGAGGCCCTGGTGTTCCCATTCTCTCCCTCCCTCTTCTCTCTCTCTAATAAATAGATGAATAAAAAATATTAAAAAAAAAAAAAAAAAAAAAAAAAAAAAAAAAGCTTTTAGGCCAGGGAGAGAGACTGAATGCTAGGCGGATGCCAGAAGACAACAGTGCAGGTATGGGGTTAGATAAGGTTGAGGGACTCAAAAAGAGTTAAGTTTCAGAAAGAGAGCACTAATGAGTCAGTGGGCAGTATGCTATAATTAAGTGTAACAGGGTGCTAGGGGTCCAAGAAAGTCCTTGAACCCCATACTCTGGGTGACATCTGGTTGGTTAGGACTAGGGGCTATCTCCAGAAGAGGTTAGCTCTGGTACCAAGTTCCAGGGGCTGAACTTGACCAACCACAATGTTGAAATCATATGAAAGCCCTCCCTCCCCGGAGGGGTTGTGGCTGTTTGTGGAAAAATAGGTCTGGGGCACTAGGCAAGACAGGTAAGAAACAGATCATCTTTGATTTCTAGCAAGAGCAAACTGTCCTGCATTTTTTACCTTCAGGGGTCTAGTCACCCTAACTCTACACCCCTCTTATAATAAGGCAAGGATGGGGTGAGAAATTAGGACCTGACATTTGAAATAACTGCAGGACAACTAGGAAGAGATTTGACTAATTTACTTTCCATGACTGTGGGATGCCAAGAAACTTAGCAGTGAATATGGATAAGTATAACTTAATACTTTTAATAAGTTTAAAAGTTTAATTCCAAAGTTACTGAATAATAATGTAGATCACCAATAAGGCCTAGGCCTCTTGTAAGTCTGCAAAAACAGGGGGGGTTATGTCACACAGCAAAGACAAATATTCTTTAAAACTCTTTGCAATCACTATGCACATACCCCCAGTTTCATTCCCATGGTCTCTTCTCACACCCTTTCCTCTCTCTTTTCAAACCACCACTTGTTTTCCTCCCTGAACTTCCTTGGATCCTGTGTTGGAGATTTAACCATGGTCATTTACTTGTATCTTTCTCTGCTTTCCCCTCTGCCCTCCCTGCTCAACAAAACTAGAGGCATCCATAGTACATACATATCCTTTAAAAGTGACTTTCAGTGGAGATCAGTATTTGATTTATATTTTTAAATTTTTAGCTTTTGTCCAGGTATATGGAGAAAAAAAAATGATTCCATGGTACTTTCTTTCTTGGAATAGGTCTCTTCATTTTCCAGTTTAATGAGCAAAAAGCCCTCCGACCTAAGGCATGACCAATATTCTCTTCAAACTCCAGGTCACCTCCCCTGATGTGTACGTTAGAAGAAGAGCACACCCACACAGCTGGAAACCATGGTGTTTCACAGAGAACTAGAATTCACCTGCTTCAGAGTTTGAACAGCAGCCTTACTGTTAGGCCCAAAGTTCTTAAGTTCAGAGAGGAAAAACAACTTTCTAGAAGGTTGTAAAGATGTAAGACCACTGCCTCTTCACATACCATCTTTCCCCTATATTGAATGCAGAGCAATTCTTACTGGTATGATAAAGACGGTTTACTCCGTATCCCAGACTGAAATGCCTCTCACAACGCCACCACCCCCTTCCTTCACTGCTTTCTCTGAAAGCAAATATGAACATACTTTATTGAATATTTTATTAGTTCCTATAATTAAACATCAATTTTCCTTTCCCAGCCCCTTTCATGGAAATAGCTTCCCTTTTCACACATCAATTTTTCTTCTTCCTGAACTGAAGAGGTAGGGGGGAAAAAAAAACCCTGAAGTTGAATAATGTCCTCAATGTAAACACGTCTGTTGTCATAGGAACAGCAGCAGCTGAGCAAGGAGAACCACTTGTGGCTGCAACATTTCCAGACCCATTACCAAACCTGGAAACTAATTCAGTAAACAGAGACAACAATGGCCCAGTTAGAGAAAATTGCTTATTTTATTGGGAGGAGACAGGCGGCCAGGAGACTTCAGGAACCATAAGAGGTGTGGGTGATGTGGATAATCGGTCCTGTTTCCTAATTATGCAGCTGTTTTTCAAAAGGGAACAATTTGCAACTACCTTGCCTACAAGAAGACTGTCAAATTATCACCTCCTGAGTTTCCTCAGCTGGTTCCCCCGCAGGCCTGCTAATGAGGGCAGAGTGAATATGGTACCACCTTACTCGGCACCTTAAAAAGATCAATTGGCCCTTTTACTGACTGTAAACATTGTTGCTTGTCCCCTGGGTTAAAAACGATTGGAGAGTATCTTTAAAAATGTTGTTTTCCAGTTACCTTAAGAAAAATCAGTCTCATACATATTTCTGAGCTCTTATCAGCAAGAAATGAGGACAGTGTGCACCATGGGTGCAGTGACATCTGTGGGAGCCTGTAGCTGGTATTTTCTACAAGTGCCCTGGAGTGAACAGCATGAAGACTACATGGAAGAAACCACCTGCAGTTCTGCTTAGGGAAGGACAAAATGAAAACACAGGAATCAGGCAAGAACTATGAAGTGTTACGAAAAAAAAAAAAAAAAAAAACAGGACCAGATAGGTGTGGTGGCATATGCCTTTTATCCCAGCACTCCCTAGACAGAGGTAGGAGAATTGCTGT
This sequence comes from Orientallactaga sibirica, assembly GCA_036365145.1. NCBI lineage: Eukaryota > Metazoa > Chordata > Mammalia > Rodentia > Dipodidae > Orientallactaga > Orientallactaga sibirica. Next base: position 34,922,628 of record JAEOAD010000015.1, on the reverse strand, counting down.
GAGTTCGAGGCCAATGTCAGACTAATGAGTGAGTTTCAAGTCAGCTTGGGCTAGAGTGAGTACAGTGAGACTCTACCTCAAAAAAAAAAAAAAAAAGAAAAGAAAAAAGAAAGAAGAGAACAGGACCCTGGCAACAGGAGAATATGCATCAACAAAAGCAAACACAAGGGTGTGGTATGCGGTCCACACACTCTCATAGCCTCAGATGTGAAGTCCCCCTTAGAAAAACACAATCCCCTACACATCAGAGACAAAGTTGTAGCTGGCAAGTGGTAGAGTGTGTCTCAGAGTGGGAAGTTTCTATAGATTGCTGAGTCCTACACAGATACTCCTTCAACAGACAGGAGGTATGGTCAAACTTATTTGAATTACCATGAGGCTGGCAGACCTCTACCTACGCACAGACCCAGCCATACAAGATGATACAGAGACTGGGAGAGGAAATATTGATTGATGTTATAATATTTTCTATTTCACTTTATTTCTTTTTAATGATTTTTATGATCATTATTATTATTATTATTAACAAAATGTTTCCTATGGATACATCATGTGTTGGTACCCTCTTTCCCCTCATCCCTGCCCCCATTCTGTTGGGTACACTCCTCAGTGGAGTTGCAGGTATTCCCCATGGGGTTGTGGTTTATGCATTGTGGGAGCAGCAGTCAGTTATTTTGGGGGGAGGAGGGAATGCCTCTGGATATGATGTCTCAACCTGTGGCTCTTACAGTCTTTGCGCACCCTCGTCCACAAAATTCCCTGAGCCATGGTGGGTGAGCTTTAAGTCTACTTCAGTGAAGAGCTCTTGGGAGCCGCTGGATCTCTACTTTGGTAGGTGTTGAGTATCCTCAGGGTCTGTCTCCTTCACCCTAGTGCTCATTATCAGGATCAGCATGAAAGCAGCACTCATGCTTGTTTCCCAACTTCCTCTGTGGTTTCAGCTAAGGCGTGGCTGAAGTGTGAGGGGTAGTTTATCTCCTCAGGTCTCACTACCTCCTGAAAAAGAAGAAGAGATTCTCCAAAGGAGAGTGAAGTCAGCATAGTTTAAATGGGATAAGCATTATTAATTCAGAGAGAATTTGATGTATGTAACCCCTCTGTTAGCAAAAGACCAGTGAGAGCTTGACATTGGAGAACAAAATCTTTGTCACCATAGGATTCTGATCTGGTTCCCAATTCCAGATATGGATTCCTTTATACTGAGCAGATCTCTTAGACAATCAGAAAGCTATTAGTTACCCACAGAGGCTGTGTACCTCTATTGCCCTGGTGTTTACATCATGTCAGGGTATTTGCTTCTGAGTAGCTTAGACCTCTGGTTGGCCATTTTCCCCCAGTAGCTCTTATAGCCCTTTCCAGCACCAGACAGGCTGTCTGCCTGGGAACTGGCTTTCTTCAGATTCCAGCCAGATCTCTCCATACTCTGTGTCAGCAGTATATGGTATCTTCAGCAACAGGGTCTTGGCTTTTGCCTCAGGTAGCTAATTAAGTGCTTAACAAAAAGCTGTCTTGATTGGGAGACCTCATAGGTCTCTGTGATCAACAGCTTAATATGGGTAGCAACCAATCTCTGGTACTGGAGGTTACAGGCCAAAGACAGAAAAAGAAAATTTCTTTTAAGCTTAGGCTTCATCCCACCCTCACCAGAGCCCAACGTTTCAGGTGCTCCCCCTTACTCCTTTTAAAGGGTATATCTTTTAGGCTATCTCCAAGAATCAGCTCATTTGGGATTTAATTTTGTGTTTGTTTTCTCTCCTCCCTTTCCCCTCCCCCAAAAGCTTCCATCCCTATTGTCTGGGCCTTGAGTTGCCTATCTGGTATGACAGCAACTCAAGCAGGTCCAGATTAGGAACCACACATAAGTGACACCATGCAGCGTTTGTCTGTGATTATGTGAGTTCACTGACTATGATCTGTTCCAAGTCTGTCCATTTTTCTACAAATTTCATTGTATCATTTTTTCTTACTGCTGAGTAAATGTACAACAACTTCGTTATCCATTCACCAATGACAGGAATCTGGGTTGATTCCAGTTCTAAGCTATAATAAATTGAGCAGCTATGAACATGGTTGAGCAAATGTCTCTGTATTAATGCATGGAACATTTAGGATAAATGCCCAGTAAGGGAATAACTGGGTCTGTTGGTAGCTCTATGTTCATCATTTTCAGGAATCTCCAAATTGATTTCCATAGTGGTTGTACAAATTTACATTCCCACCAACACTGGATGAGGGTTCCTCTTTCCCCATATGCTCACCAACATTTGCTTTCATTTGTTTTTTTAATGTTTGCTATCATTACTGGGGTAAGGTTGAATTTCATGGTTGTTTTAATTTGCATTTCCCTAATGGTTAGGGATGTTGCACATTTTCTTAAGTGTGTGTTAGCCATTTGTAATTCTTCCTCTGAGAACTCCCTATTCAGTTCTCTACCCACTTCTGAAGTGGGTTGTTTGATGTTTTATTGTTTAGTTTTTTGAGTTCTTTTTAGATTCTAGATATTAGGCTTCTGTCAGTGGTATAGCTGGCAAAGATTTTCTCCCATTCAGTGAGTAATCTATTGGCTCTGTTTATGGTCTATTTGTCTGTGCAAAAGTTTTTGAGCTCCATGAGACCCCATTGGCTGAGTGATTGTTTAATTTCCTGGACTACTGGGATTTTGTTCAGGAAGTTGTTCCCCACTCCTATATCATGGAGAGTGCCTCCTATTTTTTCCTTGAGCATGAGAACAGTTTCAGGTCTTATATTGAGGTCCTTAATCCATTTGGACTTGATTTTTGTGTGTGGAGAGATGAGTGGGTGTAATTTCATTCTTCTACATATGGTCATCCAATTTGTCCAACACCATTTGTTGAAGATGTTGCCTTTCCTCCAGGGAGAAAATCTTTGCCAGCTATACCACTGACAGAAGCCTAATATCAAGAATCTACAAAGAACTCGAAAAACTAAACAATAAAAACCCAAACAACCCACTCCAAAAGTGGGCAGAGAAATGAATAAGGAGTTTACAGAGGAAGAATTACAAATGGCCAACACACACTTAAGAAAATGTGAAACATCCCTAACCATTAGGGAAATGCAAATTAAAACAACCAAGAGATTCCACCTTACTACAGTAAGGATGGCAATCATTAAAAAAATCTAACCATGACAAATGTTGGCAAGGATGTGGGGGAAGAGGAACCCCTCATCCAGTGTTGGTGGGAATGTAAATTTGTACAACCACTATGGAAATCAATTTGGAGATTCCTGAAAAGGATGAACATAGAAATACCAACAGACCCAGTTATTCCCTTACTGGGCATTTATCCTAAATGTTCCATGCATCAATACAGAGACATTTGCTCAACCATGTTTATAGCTGCTCAATTCATTATAGCAAAGAACTGGAATCAACCCAGATGCCCATCACTGGATTAATGGATAATGAAGTTGTGGTATATTTACACAATGGAATTCTACTCAGCAGTAAGAAAAAAATGATATAATGAAATTTGTAGAAAAATGGACAGACCTGGAATGGATCATACTCAGTGAACTCACACAATCACAGAAAGACAAAACACCACATAATGTCACATATCTGCAGTTCCTAATCTGGACCTGCTTGAGTTGCTATCATACCAGATAGGCAACTCAAGGCCCAAATAATAAGAATGGAAGGAAGGGTTTAGGGGCAGTGGATGAAGGAAAGAAACACAAAATTAAATCCCAAATTAGCTGATACCATAGAAACCTTTATCCTTGGAGGTAGCCTAAAAGATACAACCCTCAAAAGGAGTAAGGAGAGCACTTGAAAAGTAGGCTCTGGTGAGGGTGGGATGAAGCCTAAGCTTAAAAGAAATTTTCTTTCTCTGCCTCTGACCTGTAACTCCCAGTACTAGAGATTGGTTGCTACCCATATTGAGCTGTTGATCAGAGAAACAAGACAGCTTTCTGTCAAAGCACTTCATTACCTACCTGAGGCAAGAGCTAAGACCCTATTGTTGAAGACACCATATGCTGCTGACACAGAACATGGAGAGACCTGACTGGAATCTGAAAGAAGGCCTGTCCCCAGACAATTAGCCTGTCTTGTGCTGGAAAGCGCTACATGAGCTACTGGGGAAAAGTGACCAACAATGGTCTGAGCAACCAGATGTCTAAGCTACTCAGAAGCAAACACCCTGACAGGATGTACACGCCAGTGCAATAGTGGCACACAGCCTCAGTGGGTAACCAATAGCTTTCTGATTGGCTAAGAGATCTGCTCAGTGTAAAGGAACCCATATCTGGAATTTGGGAACCAGATCAGAATCCTATGGTGACAAAGATTTTGTTCTCTAGTGTCAAGCTCTCACAGGTCTTTGACTAACAGAGGGGTTACATATATCAAATTCTCCCTGAATTAATAATGCTTATCCCATTTAAACTATGCTGACTTCACTCTCCCTTGGAGAGTCTCTTCTTTTTTTTTCAGACCTGAGCATATAAACTACCCCTCTCACTTCAGCCACTATTCAGCTGAAACCACAGAGGAATGGGAGACAGAAGCAAAGTGCTGCTTCCATGCTATTCCTGATAATAAGCACCAAGGTGTAGGAGACAGATCCTGAAGATACTGAACACCTACCAAAGTAGAGATCCAGAGGCTCCTAAAAGCTCATCACTGAAGTAGCCTTAAAACTCACCCACCATGACTCAGGGAATTTTGCAGAAGAGGGGGTGAAAAGATTATAAGAGCCATAGGATGAGATATCATGTCCAGAGGCATTCCCTCCCCCACAAAATAACTGACTACTGCTCCCACAAAGCATAAACTGCACTTCCATGAACAATAACTGCAACCCCACTGAGGAGCATTCCCAATGGAATGGAAGCAGGGACATGGTCAAGAGGGTACCAACACATGATGCATCTATACAAAGCATCTTGTTAATAATAATAATAAACATAAATGAAAAAATGTCAGATAGATCCTGATACCATAATAGTTGGAGACTTCCAAACCACATTCTCATCTTTAAAGAGGTCATCCAAACTGAGAATCAACAAAGAAAGTGTAGACTTAAACAACAGAATATTCCATCCAATAGAAATGGAAAAAAAAAAAAAAATTTTTTCTCAGAAGTCCATGGATTGTTCTCTAAAATAGATCATATTCTTTGTCACAAATAAAGCCCATAATGCATGCCAATGAATACAAATGGTTGGGTTTCTTAAATATAGTGAAATAAACTTAGAAATCAGAAGCAAGAGAAACAAGGAAAAAAAAACTTCCTGGAGACTAACAAATGCACACTTGAATGAAAAGTGTGTCATTGAAGAAATCAGAGAGGAGATTAAAAACTTCTTTAATGAAATGAAAATTATACCAAACCTCATCAAAACCTCTGGGTTATAGTTAAAGCAATTCTGAGAGAAAACTTTATAGCACCAAGCTGCCCTGAAAATACTATACTTAATGCTCATATTCACATATTAACGCCACTCTCACTTCTGGTTAGAGAAGCTTCTCTTTTCAGATGGCGATGACCACTGGGATGACCCAAAAGGCAACATAGTGCTGAGAAGAAGGGATGGAGGAGTGTCCAGCATTGAAACACCTCTGCCACACCCTCCAAGACTCAGGGACCATTGCGGAAGAGGGGGCGGATAGAATGGAAGAGCCAAAGGAAGGGTACGACTCCTTACAATGCAACTGCCCAGACAGAAATTGGCCTCAATATTCATGACCTTGCTGTGCCTAGCAATACCTTTGCAAGACCCTCATAATAGAAGTAAAAGATGATGACATCAAATTAAAAGAGAGACTAATGGAGAGAGGGAGGGGATATTATGAAGATTGGAGTTCTAAAGGGGAATGGGGGGAGGGGAAGGAAATTCCATGCACTTTTTGTATGTAAGTATAGAAGTTGTCAATAAAAAAAAATAATTATTAAAAAAGTGCTTAAATTTAAAAATCAGAAGGCTATGAGATTGTCAGTGGGTAACATGCTTGCTGCACATACATGAGAAACCTATATTCCCAGCACCCACATAAAATTGCAAGGTATAGTGGTATACACCTATAATCCCCAGTTGTCAGTAACAGACGGCAAATCTCTGGGGCTCTCAATTTAGCCTAGCCAAATTGGTGAGCTTTAGGCTCAGTGACAGACCCTTTCTCAAAGAATAAATTGGAGAGCAATTGTGTAAGACACCTGACATTGACCTCTGCCCTCCCCACACATGTGCAAACACATGTATATGAATCTGTACACACATATGTGCTCACACACATACTTAAATGCATGAATACACACCACATGTATACACATGCAAAAAAAATCACCGAGAAGGCTGGGGAGATAGCTAACTTCCTAAAATTCTTAGCTTGCAAGCATGAGGATACAAGTCTGATCCCCTGAACCTATGTAAAACTAAGCTAAGCATGGTGGGGACAGACAATCAGAACCCTGGAGCTTTTTGCCCAACCAGTCTAGTCTATTTGGTACATTCCAGGCCAGAGAGAGATGGCATACAGTGCCTGAGGTTGTCCTCTGGCCTGCACACATACATGCAACTGAACACATGGACACATTCACACACAAAAAGAACTGTACACACATGTACACATTCACACACACACATAAAAATAAAGGTTTCAAATACGCAAACTCAGGATACAATTCAAGTTCTTACAAAGACAAAAGCAAGTTAAATGTAAAGGTAGTTGATGGCAAGAAATAACAGCAGGGCAAAAAAATAACATAATGAAGACTAAAAGGACAATATATAGACTCAATCACAAAAAAAATGTTATTTTAAAAATAAACAAGATTGGGAAACCCCTAGCCAAACTAACCAAGAGAGAAAAGACAAAATTTGAAAAACATTAGAGGGCCTGGAGAGATGGCTTAGCAGTTAAGGCATTTGCCTGCAAAGCCAAAGGATCCTGGTTTGACTCTCCAGGACCCACATAAGCCAGATGCACAAGGGGGCACATGCATCTTGAGTTCATTTGCAGTGGCTGGAGGCCCTGGTGTATCCATTTTCCCTCTCTCTCCCTCCCTCCCTCCCTCTTTCTTTCTCTCAAATAAATAAATAACATATATTTTTTAAAAAGACCAGGCCTGTATAAGGGCCATGTTTAAAACATATATATTAGAGATGAAAAGAAGATGTTATAACAGGTTCTGATAAAATCAAGAAGATCATTATGGGATACATTGAAAGCACAATACAAAAAAACTATAAAATAGAGAAGTAGATAAATTTTTAGACACATATGGCCTACTAATATTAAATCAGGGGAATATAAACAACTTAAATACATCTCTAACAAGCAATGAGATTTTAAAAAGTCTCCTAACAAAGAAAATCTCAGGACTGTGTAAATCACTTCTGAATTCCATTAAGCCTTTAAAGAAGAGCTAACACCAACTTTCTTCAAACTGACCCATAAAACAGAAGGGAACAGTGCCAACTTCAGTCTATGAAGCCAGTAGTAACCTAATAGCAAAACTAGATAAGGCCACACACAAACAAGAGAAAACTATAGACTAACTTCCCTGATGAACATAGATTTGAAAAAGTTCTCAATACTGGAAAGTCAAATTAAAGAATAGATTAAGAAGATCAAAAAACTTGACAAAATTGGTTCCATGCCAAGGATGCAAAGGTAGTTTAACACATATCAATAAGCATAGTTTATAGGACAGAAATTACATGATCAGAACAATAGACACAGAAAAGGCCTTTAACAATGTTTAACATTCCTTCATGAAAAAAGTGCCTAAAAAAACTAGTATTAGAATGAACATATCTCAACATTATAAAGGCTACATACAACAAACCTATAGCCAACATTATAAAAAACATTTCCTCTAAGCTTAGGAATGAGGTAAGGGTGCCCACTCTTTCCACTCTACTATAATACTCAGAGTCTTGCAGTACAAGGAAAAAAAATAAAAGGTATACAAATAGAAATGGAAAAAGTCAAACTATTCCTATTTGCAGATGATGAGATCCTATACTTAGAAGATCTTAGGAAGCCATCAGAAATCCTATTTTGAAATATGATGTCATTTTGTGTTTTAAAACTCCCAGAAGAGTAAATAGAATTTTTCAGAGTGCCCAATTAATATTGAGCTGCCTGCTATATAGGAAATCTTTCACTTTAGTTTACATTGTACCTTGTTTCTTAGCGAAGATAAAATTTCCATCCTTCTTTTCTTCTCCCCCAAGTCTTACCAATTAGATGCTATTATGTTCTGAATGCTTGTGTCACACCTCAAATTCATATATTGAAATCCTAACCTATAATGTGATGGTATTAGGAGGTGGGGATATGGGAGGTCATTAATAATGGAAGCCTCATGAATAAGATTAGTGTTGTAATGATTCTTTCCATTAAATGAGAATATAATGTAAAGGGTAGTGTGTAACCTACAAGGGAGTCCTTACCCCCAAGTTTATAATTCTAATGTCTAAAACTGTGACAGATAACATAAAATATATTTTTATTTATGAGAGAGAGAGAGACAGAGAGGAGAGATGGAGGCAATAAGAGAATTGGTGCAGCAAGGCATCTTGCCACTGAAAATGATTTTCAGATTCTGTGTGTACAGCATTATGTTGATATTGGGGAATTGAATCTAGGCTGGAATGCTTTGCAAGCAAGCATCTTTAACTGCTGAGCCATCTACTCAGCCCACTTTAATAAATTATTCATTATTTTTATTCAATTACGAGCTTTACTGTATTAACAGTCACAAGTTGGTCATATTACTATTGGATTATACTCTTGGAATTTGTTGTAGCGGCCAGAACTGACTTAAACAAACACCATTAACATCTTTGAAGATTTGCTACTAAACTTTCAATTCTCTAATTGATCATAATATTTCCACGTGGATATTATTTCCACAGGTTTATTTTTATTTTATTTTATTATTATTATTATTTTTTTTTTTTTGGTTTTGCAAGGTAGGGTCTCCCTCTGGTCCAGGCTGACCTGGAATTAACTATGTAGTCTCAGGGTGACCTTGAACTCTCGGCGATCCTCCTACCTCTGCCTCCCGAGTGCTGGGATTAAAGGCGTGCACCATCACGCCCAGCTCCTTTTTTTTTTCCATGCAAGGTCTCACTCTAGCTGAGGCTGACCTGGAATTCACTCTGTATTCTCAGGATGGCCTTGAACTCATGGTGATCCTCCTACCTCTGCCTCCTATATGCTGGGATTAAAGGTGTGCTCCACCACGCCCGGCCCTTTTTTTTTTTTTTTTTTTTTTTTTTTTTTTTTGATGTAGGGTCTCATGTTAGCTCAGGCTGACCAGGAAATCACTCTGTACTCCATGGCTGGCCTTGAATTCACAATGAGCCTCCTACTTCTTTTAATCCCGTGTGCTGGGATTAAAAGCATGAGCCACCATGCCTGGCCAGATATTCTTTTAATACTTTTTGAATTTGGAATAAATCATTGACAAATTTTATGCATGCTACACCTGGTGCCACCTGTGCCTTCTCCCTCATGAGCAACTATACCTTCAAACCATGAGTCCGTGAAAGCCAGGGAGGTATTCCCCTCCTGTAAACAGTGGAGGTACACACAATGATTTGGAAGATTTGGGGCATTGACAGAGAAGGTGAAAAACAATATGCATAATTAAAAATCATTTTGTACATTGGAACTATGTGAAGAAAAATAATAAGGGCTTGTCATGAAAGACAAAAAAGAGAAATGTCACAACTGTGCAGAAGAGTATACGCTGAGGTGGTGGAGAGGAAAGTAGTATACTTGGTAGACTTTACCTGGTTTTGGTCAGGGTCATCAGGGTCTAAATAAGCTTCAGTAGATTGTGCACTATTGGTACAGAATATTGTAACTCCTTCTTGTCATGTTTCTACCAGCTACCCTTCCAGATTATAAGCCCAGAGAATTCAAGCACTTCTGCTCTGATTTATGCTAAACACTGCTGTACTGTGCTTTTTAAAACCTTGTTTATTATCACTTTGTCATTTGTAGCCATGCTTGAAGGTCATGGGGACTTCTCAATACAGGATTAATGGATATGCCTTTCTTTTAAAAAAAAAAAAACCTTAAATGAAACTGTAAGTCACTTTGATGAAAGTAATAGTGAAATTTCATAAAACCTATCTTATTACTTTATTCAGACTTATAATAATAAATAAAAATATAGGTGCAGAATGATTTACCAATGAATAAATCCAAATAGGCCAAACTGGGTGAATTATTGCTGACCAAGTGGGGATAAGCTAACAAGGAAATATTAAAATAATCCTATAGCAAAAAATTATTTGGTTCATTAATAGAGAAAGAGAGGAAAAAGTAAGTCAGTCTAAAGAATAAAGAACTCCAGTGAGGAGAAGGTATCGTGCTAAGATAGTATATAAAGTATATGGACAGATACGGGTCCCCTAACATGCTGCTGTTATAGTTGCAGTGTGAAATGTCCTGCATAATGTATTTGAACACTTGATCCCAATGGTGGCAGTATTATGGGAGGCAGGAGAATCTGTAGGAAATAGGCCCTCGCTGGAGGAAGTGGGTCACTGGTATTTCTTTAATATTTCTTTCTCTATCTTTAGTGTTTTTTTCCCCTCACAAAACCATCACAAGGTGCTAATCATTCATGCTTTAAGGACATCATATATATATTTCATGTTCACACATGTATATACACATACATGTATATACATATACATGTAAGAAGTTAACACTTAAACATTTTATATAATCCCCCTTTGTATAAATTATCTTGACATACCTCCAAAACAAGAGTTTATAGAAATCATGAATTATGGACAAAATAAAGCCTATTTTACTAATTAAATCCATTTTCTGTACCTAGTAACAACTCAAAAACATAAAATCATAAAAGAAACATATCCTAAAATTATTTAATTAGTACCACTTTTATTGTAAGTTTCAAAATTTACAATAACAAAACGATATTGTTGTTCCATGTTAATGTGGCTTACTAATAAAGCAAAGCACTGGAAAGGCTTAGATGGACTTTTTAAAGTCCAATAAACATTATTTAAGGTTTAGTCCTTGCCTTTTTATTAGTTCTTAGTAATTAACACAAGCAAGGCTCTCCAAACCAGAGAGGATGCCCTTAAAATTTTAAAACATTAAGTAAAAGGAGTAGGTATCAAGCTAACAACTATAGCTCATAATATCTTAGATACCCCACTATCTTAGCCCTAAACAAAAAAGTTAGCTCTTTAAAAATAACCAACAACCACCAAGGAGTTCCCGGTAGTTTCCAAAACATTAAAGGCTTTTGCCAAAGCCCTTGGTTTCCCTCGAGAAACAGATAGTAAGACCCTATTGCTGAAGACATCTCTTGCCTGAAAGGCAAGGCCACTGCAAAAGCAAGCTGGTGTGGAGCAGAAAACCTTCTTCCTGTAGACCAGCCAACTGAAAGCTGGAAAAAGCTGCACTGCATGCAGCCGTATGGGAGGCAGAAGTCATCAGCAGTGAAAACAGTGGACACTGAATATTCAAGTTTGGCCATACAGGCCCAATGACTGAACAGGTGCAATAGTGGCATGTCTACTCTTGGGGTAACCAACTGCTCCATAATTGACTGAAGGCCCTCTCTACAGGAGGGAATACATACCTGGTACTGAAAAACCTAAGCAAAAGTCTATGGCAGGGGAGGTCATGAGCCTTAGGGGTATAAAAGCCTGCTCTTTTCTGACTAAATGTATATATTATTCCCACCAAGATGCCCTGAAAATACTACACTTAATGCTCATATTCACATATTAACGCTACTCTCACTTCTGGTTAGAGAAGCTTCTCTTTTCAGATGGCGATGACCACTGGGATGTCCCAAAAGGCAACATAGTGCTGAGAAGAAGGGATGGAGGAGTGCCCAGCACTGAAACATCTCTGTCACACCCTCCAAGGCTCAGGGACCATTGCGGAAGAGGGGCGGATAGAATTGAAGAGCCAATGGAAGGGTATGACTCCTTACAATGCAACTGCCCAGACAGAAATTGCCCTCGATATCCATGATCTTGCAGTGCCTAGCAATACCATCACAAGACCCTCAAAATAGAAGAAAAAGATGATGACATCAAATTAAAAGAAAGACTAATGGAGAGAGGGAGGGGATATGATGGAGATTGGAGTTCTAAAGTCGAATGGGGGGAGGGGAGGGAAATTTCAGGTGGGTTTTTTTGTATGTAAGTATAAAAGTTGTCAATAAAAAATAATAATTTAAAAAAACTTTTTAAATAATCAATTTTTTAATTTTAATTTTTTATTTTGCTTTTTGTTGTTATTTTATTTACTTTTTTTTTTTTTTTTTTTTTTTTTTTTTTTTTTTTTTTTTTTTTTTTTTTTTTTTCGAGGTAGGATCTCCCTCTAGCCCAGGCTGACCTGGAATTCACTATGTAGTCTCAGGGTGGCCTAAAACTCATGGCAATCCACCTATCTCTGCCTCCCAAGTGCTGGGATTAAAGGTGTGCACCACCACACCTGGCTTATTTTATCTACTTTTTGGAGACAAGGTCTCCTTATGTAGCCCATGCTGGCCTTAAACTCATGATCCTCCTGCCTCAGCATCTCTAGTTACAGGATTACAGACATATGCCACCACCTCCAACCCATGGCCAGTTTTTTTAAATGGCTCTTCAAAATGATAGAAAGCCACCAAGGCTTCTAATCAGATCTGTTGAAGTTAACAGAATCAAGTGAAAGAGCTAGGGACTAAGGCCAGGTGTGTTTATGAGTGCCTGTGTTCCCAGTAGTCAGGGCTCTGGAGCAAGAGGATAACAAGTTCAAGTCCATCCTGGGCTGCAAAGAAAACAAGAAATGAAGCCCAGAATTGAGTTAGGACACCAGTGAAGTAGTGGACTCTAGGCAAGCATTAATTAATTCTCTTCTGTCACATACATGAGTTATGGGATCATTATCAGTGCAAAATACAACACAATGAGCTAAGTACTCTAAAAACAAAAGTACCAATGACGTATTAAACAGTGGGTTCTCATTCCTTAATATTTTGTCAGGGATATTAAGCACAGTGGGAGGAAGAGTGGCAGTTGCAATGCAAACATTGGCAAAGGAGTGAAGAGAAGGCAGTTGCAGCTGGTGTTACCTCTCTACTCTCAATATATTTGGAACTGGTCATAGGCTGCAGAGTAGAACACACAAGATCTCTAACCAGAGATCATGGTTGCCCCCAGGACCCTTTGGGAAACTTGGAGGAGTTGGGCTAGGAAACAAACTCCAATGTTTTAGCAATTCAAAATGTGTAGAACAATGTGCATTGTTTAGTTCAACATAAATATCACAATTAAAGACATTTAAAAATTAATTAACATCTGGAAATAATGAATCTCTTTCTTAAAAATGGGTAGTTTCTCCTGACAGACTTCATTGTTCTTTCGATAAGATATTTATTGGTAAGATATCTTTGAGTACCCCTGATATGATTAATTTGAAATAACATGAAATTTTTAGAAAGGTGTGAAAAATTTTGAGTTTTCACACCTTACTTCTTACTGCTCTCCTCATCACAATCAGTGCATATCAGCTGGGCAGAATGGTCTTGAATGACCAATATCTTCTAAGGATATTAGCTGGGCAGAATGGTCTTGAATGACTAATATCTTCTAATGAGAGTTGAGCTGAAAACAAGGAAAGCTCTAACCCTGTGTGTTGGAAAGTGGTATGATTACTGAAAACCATTACTTTGGAGAGTGTGTCTTTCTTGCAACTCAGAAAATGTTTTAACTCATTTCTTCAGCTAGTTCCAAAATGAGTCATAGAGTCTGGACATGAGTTCATGACTCATGAAGATTTTCAACTGTGAAAACTGTGACTAAAGAAAGGAATGAATGAAGAGAGTTGTGGGGGGAGGGGCTCCTGAAAGAGAGAAAGGATGAGAAAATGAAGGATAAAGAGACATAGCCTCTCTGTCTCCTCACATAAACTGGGGAGTAACTGTGAGCCACTGCAGAAAGAATTAAGATCAGAAACTAGGGAAGCTACCATCAGCAGGGTTGAGGAAGAGAAACAAGAGACTTGGGCAGTCAGGATGCATGCAGTGCAACTTCAGGCCCCAGGGAAAGGCTGCTACAATACAAGATTGAGCTCAAGCCATCCTTTACCCCGAATTCCTCGTATTTCTTGACATGACCGTAAGTTACCATTGGCCCAATTCATATTTCTGTTGAGGAGCGTAGGGGTAGATGCCAATCCAGAATAGCCCCACCAGGCAGAATAGCTCAAAGACAGCATACTCAGCAGGAATGTCCTGACTACGTTCCTGTGGGATGCAGAGAGGAATCCCAGCAGTGCCCTTGCTCTGAAGCCCTTCCAGACTCTTGTAGAAAAAGCCCAGAATGAGGCCTGTCATGTAGGGAGAAGCCTAAGTGATACTGTAATCTGAGTGTTGGTGTTGGCCAGGCCTATCAGTTAGGTAAGACTTGAGGAAGTACTGATTACAGATAGAGGAGGTACCCAAAAGACCCACTGTGAGAAGCAATAGTGGAGTATATGGCATAGCACTTTGACCCACTGAGGATACTGATAAATTTGTCCATCTTGGAGAATTTTCCAGGTACTAGAATGCAAACATGTAGGGAGAAGTCCCATCCCTCCTAAAATCCTTTTTTGTCCCCAGACCTCACATGAGCACGCTTTCAAAAAGTATATGGCTTCAGGGTGTAGATGATTATGCAAAGTGTAGCCCAATAGCATTTAGTGCACAAATAACAAGCTGGACTTCCATTGTCCCAGGGGACAAATACAATAAAATGTGCCACAAGCTTCTAGGTTCTCTCACTAGAATCCCTCAATTATCTTATGAACTAACTCTATCCTTTGGAAGATAGGAAGAACTTTAGGTTTTTTTACTTGAAATAATGTCAATATTAAATAAGAAAGTCTGAGTATATTTAGAAACACATCCCTAAGATTAGAAAATAATTTTAGAGTCAAAACACTTTCCCTTGAGGTGTCTTTGTTTAACTCCATTCATTGTTATTTTTTAAGTTCCTATGATTTTGCCTTCACAAAAGGGCTGTAGGAAAAGTAAAAAGTCCAATATAATAAAAATCAAAATGAGTCTGCAGAACAAACATGATGACATAAAACATCTCTCTCCCCCAGCGGTCCTCCACAGATGGTTCTTCCAGCTCATCAACTGCTGACAAGTTTTATGATGTCTTGATTATATCCTAAGCAAAGATACCCTTACTTAATCATCTGCATACCAGGGGTGTACCATATCTGACAAGTATAAAATGAAATCAGACTCTGTTTTTCCTAGATTTCAATATAGTATTCTATGAACTTCCCAACTAAGACAAATTTTTGGAATAGTTATTAAAAACAATATACCATTTCAAGTTGTTTTGGTCAGATAAATTTGAAACAATAACATAAAACTCCTCCGTGATCAGTCACAAAACAATTCTCATTTGGCCCAAGGAAAAGTGCTCTCATGTTCGTAGTAGTAAATATGTGGTCATAAAAATGCTTCAAGTTAGGTACCATGATTTTCTTTTCATTTTCTTGTGAGATTTTTTTCCAGTTTCCTTGATCCTAAGCTCCAAACCGATTTATGTTACAATGTGGAATTTATAGCTGTATGGGAGTTTAAATAGCAACCAGTCCAGACACTCATCCTCAGGATGAGAAATAGAAAAAACACAGCAAAAATAATCGTTTAGGTTTAAATCTTTCTGGCATGACTGAAAGATTTCCTAGATGAAATAGATATTTATAAGGACTGTCTTCACTTGGGAAGAGGCCTAAAAAAGAATTCATTTTTGTTACTGAGCCACAGGAAGTATAACACAAAAAAGCATGTTTGTCTCCCCTATGCTATGATGAATTATTCAAATAAGTATATATTTCTATATCTACAACAACACACTATCAGGCTTTTAATAAGAATGAAAGTTAACACATATGAGGATATAGCAAATATTACCACTTCTTCTATTTCAGGAAATATTTATCAGATCTTCCATAAGATTTTGCCTAGTCATGAATTGCATTGTGGAAATTCTGAATATTTTGTGTAAATTGGATCCTATAGAACTATGGTAAGTAGCACACACCATTACAGAGTCAATGAAAATGATGAGCCACAAGAGTTGACAAAGAGCCACACTTACTTCTACAAACCCAACTGTGGACACCACACAAAATTATTCTCTTTAAAAAGAATATTCTTGCTGGGTGTGATGGTGCACGCCTTTCATCCCAGAACCCAGGAGGCAGAGGTAGGAGGATCACCTTGAGTTTGAGGCCACCCTGAATTCCAGGTCAGCCTGGACTAGAGTGAAACCTAAACACCAAAACAAAAACAAACAAACAAAAAAAAAAAAAATATTCTCGGAGGATCTCGCTTTACGCTCGCTGCCATGCAGTCCAAGGGTCGGCTGCAGTTGGTTCAGGTCTGATGGAAGAAGATAGTCATGGTGTTGGCGCACTGCAAACTCAGAAGAGCCTCATTGAGGTGAGCAGTGGCCTGCTGGAGATGAATGAGCCGAGCCCCACAGCTGCAACACAACTTCCTGGAGCCTGTTCTTCTTCTGGGCAAGGAGTAATTTGCTGGTGTGGATATCCGGTCCCTGTGAAGGGTGGTGGTCATGTGGCCCAGATCTGTGCTATCCGGCAGTCCATTTCCAAAGCCCTGGTGGCCTATTATCAGAAACATGTGGATGAGGCTTCCAAGGAGATCAAAGACATTCTCATCCAGTATGAGCACACCCTGCTGGTAGTAGACCCTGCATTGCTGAGAATCCAAAAAGTTTGGAGGCTTTGCCCCACCTCCCAGCTTGCTACCAGAAAACCTACCTATAAGCCCATCACAAGGATTAGGGTTCACCTTTATAATAAACATTGGGTTTTTAAGAAGAAAAAGAAAAAATAAAAAAAGAATAATATTCTCTTAGGCTGGGATGTAGCTCAGTGGTAGAGCACATGTCTAAAAAGAATATTCTTTAAGTGCATAAAGGTTTTGGGATTTGTAATAATGCTATTCCTCATTATTAAATTAATTGTCTCAGCCCTGTGTACATTATGGGAAAGTATCCTAAATGTTTTTGTGTTGTTTTGATTTTGTCTCATTTTGTAGATGGAAATCAGGGTGTCATGCATGCTAAGCCAGTGTCCTATGAATAAACTCTACTCCCCAGCCCAGTGTTGTCTTTTTCTCTATAAATTCCACTTCCTCATGCTACTATTAGCTTGTTGCTTAAACTGTCAAACTTCCCAAGAATGCTGGAATCTGTCAGGATAAATGACCAATACTCAAGTCATTTTCCTAGTGTCTCCAAAAACCTTCCTTGGACAAATCCAACATAGTAGGTTAGCTGGGAGGGGAGGCAACAAGGAAACAAGCATAATCTTTCATTTAACTGAAAATATATCCATTCAAAACACTCATTGGTGTACTGAGATGCTAGAAAAACTTTATAAAAGGCATCTCTACTTTCAAATGTGGCACTTTAGAGCATAATTTCTGGGACCTAATTTTTTTATGATATTTGATTTATAGTCACCAGGTATGTCTGTGTTCTATCTTATCTGGAAAAATTTACAGATTTATTATTATATTGCCACACACACTGTTTTACCTTTCACTCTCTCTAGCTAGTACTAGTCTGGCTTATAAAACTCTTGAAGATGTGGATGGACAAATAAAGAAAGAAAAAAGAGAGGAAGGATGAAAGGAAAGAAGAAGAGAGGAAGGGAGGAGTGAGTAAATATGATGGAGTTTGAAAACATGTTTAGTGGTAATTCCTGTGGTATTAAAGGGAAAGTTTGATTCATTCTGTGTACACAAATTATGGTAGTTACACATTTTAAGTTATCTGAAATTCTTTAAAAAGTATGCCTAGATACTCTCTTTAAAATATACCTATGGCTGGAGAGATGGTTCAGTGGTTAGGGCACTTGCCTACAAAGCCTAAGGACCCAGGTTTGATTCCCCCATATCCACGTAAGCCAGATGTACATGGTGCTGTATGCATCTGGAGGCCCTGGTGCATCCATTCTTAACCCCAGTCATTCTCAAATAAATAAATATATATATATATTTTTAAAGTGTACCTAGATACTTGTTAACATCAAGTTAGAATGTAAGTTTTGCATACCAGAAATTAAAGTCTGGACACTTGTTCCCTGGAAATTTGTCCTGGGGGGTGATCCAGGCTGAAAAAAGGCATGGGAAGCACACATTCACAGACACCAGGTTATGGGGCAGAGCAGGACATTACCCTGACAGGCAGTGTGACCCCACTGGGCAGCCAGGCATCATGTGGTTTATTGCTATATAGGGAGTGTGATATAGGCACACTCTATACCATGATCTCATATAACAATCTCATCAATACATGTGCATGCAGATGCATTCCATCATCAACACATGTGTGCACACAAGTGTACTATGTGTGTGTGTGTGTGTGTGTGTGTGTGTGTGTGTATAATATATCAAGCAGCTGACATTTATACTCTTCCGGAAGTCAAGCCTATTGTCATATTGAGTATATGCCTCTACACTCCATACCCTAGGCTTAAGAGATTAAAGGAGCATATGCTCTTCTGCCTTATGAGGGTCCCAAGAGTATACAGGAAATCAATGAAATAAGGAAGTGGATACAAGATATAAGAAAGCAAATAAAAATGTGAAGAAATGCCAATCTGAAATACTAGAAATGAAAAACATAGTAAGTCAAATTTAAACAATTCTGGGGCTGGAGAGATGGCTTAGCAGTTAAGGCACATGCCTGTGAAGCGTAAGGACCCCAGTTCAGTTCTTCAGGACCCTCGTAAGCCAGATGCACAAGGGGGCGCACACATCTGTAGTTCGTTTGCAGTGGCTAGAGGCCCTGGTGTGCCCATTCTCACTTTCCCTCTCCCTGTCTCTAATAAATAAATAAAAATAAAATAAATCTTTTTTAAAAATCTGTAAAAAGTCTCACCAATAGAATGAGTCAAGAGGAGGCCAAAGTATCTGAGCATGAAGACAAGGTGGCAAATCTAGAACATTCCAACAAAGAGAAAGACAATGTAATAGGAAAGTGTGAGTGGGAATTTCAAGACACTCTTGATACTATGATGACATCAAACTTGAGAATTTGGGGTACAGAAGAAGAAAATTTTCAATCTAAAAGTATTGCAAGTATTTTTAACAAAACCATAGCAGAAATTTTCCCAAAAATAGAGAAAGAAGGGTTGGAGACGTGGTTCATTGTTTAAGGCATTTGTCTGCAAAGCCTAATTACCCATGTTCGATTCCCCAGTACCCACATAAAGCCAGATGCACACAGTGGTACATGCATCTGGAGTTCATTCAGCCCTAGTGTGCCCATTGTCTCTATGTCTGTCTATCTCTGCTTGGAAATAAATAAATAAAAATAATTTTAAGGCTGGAGAGATCGCTTAGTGGTTAAGGCTTTTGCCTGCAAAGCTGAAGGATCCCAGTTCGACTCTCCAGGACCCACATAAAGCAGTTGCACAAGGGGGTGCATGCATCTGGCATCTGTTTGCAATGGCTGGATGCCCTGGTACACCCATTCCCTCTATCCCTCTCTCTCTCTCTCTCTTTCTCTCTCTCTCTTTTTCTCTCTCTCTCTCTCTCTCTCTCTTCTTTCTCTCTCTGTCTTTCTCTCTCTCTCTGCCTCTTTCTCTCTCTCAAATATATAATATATCTATATATGTGATAGGCAGATGCCAGTAATGATACAGAAGGCATTTAGAAGACCAAACAGACAAGACCAAAAAAGAAACTCTCCTCATCATATTATAATTAAACTATTAAACACACAGGCCAAAGAAAATATATTCACAGTAGTAAGAGAAAATCACCTGGTCACCTATAAAGGCAAGACCATCAGGATGACAGCAGATTACTTAACATGAACTTTAAAAGCCAGAAGAGCTTGGAATTATGTATTCCAAGTTCTGAAAGACAACAACTGCCAACTCAGACTACTGTATCCAGCAAAGCTATCTGTCACAATTGAAGAAAAAACCAAGAACTTTCCATGACAAAGACAAACTAGAGAAATTCATGTCCACTAAGCCAGCTCTACAGAAAATATTTAAGGGGAACCTTTAGTCTTAAAAGAAGGAAAGCACATACATGAGACTACAAGAAAGAACAAAACATGCTCTAATAATAATTAATGCAAGAGAGTAATGGGGACACAGCAAGTGCTACAAAATCAAGAGGAATGGCAGAAATAAGTATACACTTTTAAATAACAACTCTTAGTATCAATAGTCTCAATGCAAAAGGCACAGGTTTGTGGACTGGGTTAAAAAGGCAGCATTCTTCTGTCTGTTGCCTCCAAGAAAGTCAACATAACAGTCAGACACTACCATAGGGTAAAAGTCTGGAAAATGGTATTTCAAGCCAGTTAGCCTAGAAAACAAGCAAGTGCTGCTATTCTAATATCTGACAGGATGGACTCAAACCACCATTGGTGAGAAGAAATAAAAAGTCACTTTATGCTGATTAAAGAAACCATACACTAAGAGACACTACAGTTCTTTTTTCCCAATAGTTTATCCAGAGATGCTAGAAGTAAGCACCCAGCATCATCATTCATCTTACTTTTCCACAAATATTCAAAATTTTTAGATACAGAGTCACTAAATTCCTTGCTCTTCACAAGACATTACTGAAGATCACCAAATACATCTCAGAGTTTTTTAATTAGTTCACACCATGGATTATTAACACCTTCCTTATTACCAGTAAAAGTGATCTATTTATTGCCAGCAAAAGCACTATCCTATTACCAATAGAGCCTTTAGTCACACTGAAGTTGGAGAGCCAATGCCAGAGAGCAACAACTCCACCAGGGAAATCCATTCTTACAATTGTCTCTCTAGAACCACTCCTGGTACAACCATTTGTATTAGTCAAGGTTCTCTAGAGGAATAGATAGAATGGATTGTATTAAAAGGGAATTTATTGCATTAGTATATCACAACTAATCAAGGAAGCTAGTAGCTAATCAGTCCATGAGGCTGGAAGCCTCAACAGTCCCAATCTGGCACTGAAATCCTGGAGGCTTCCTAGAAAGATGCTGGTCTTCAGTCCATGCTGGAAGGTAGTAAGCAGCACCCACAGCCAGGTGGGAGGAAAAACTGACCAAAAGAAAGAAAGAAGAGACCCAAATTAATAAAATTAGAGATAAAAAGGTTACTATGTCAATAGATACAAAGGAGCTTCAGAAAATTATAAGGACATAACTTAAGAACATACATTCCACTTAGTATGAGAGTCCGAAAGAAATGGATGATTTTCTAGGTATATGTAATCTACCAAAATTAAAGCAAGATGAAATAAAACATTTAAACAGACCTACAATAAGAAATAAGATCAAGGTAGCTAAAAAAAAAAAAAAAAAAAAACTCCCAAGTAAAAAAATTCCAGTAGCTGGGTATATTGGCACACACCTTTAATCCCAGCACTCAGGAGGCAGAGGTAGGAGGATCTCTGTGAGTTTGAGGCCATCCTGAGACTACATAGTGAATTCCAAGTCAGCCAGGTCAGCCTGGGCCAGAGTGAGTCCCTACCTCATAAAAAAAAAAAAAAAAAATTCCTCAACAGACACTGTGTTGAATCAATTAGTTCAAGTCCTTTCTTGAGAAGTCATTTCTTTCTTCACTTTCCTCAAAATAAAATCACGAGACTAGAGAGATGGTTCAAAGTTGAAAGGCATTTGCTTGAAAAACCTGATGGCTGGGTTTAATTTCCCAGTACCCACATAAATCCAGATGTACAAAATGGCACATGAGTGTGGAGTTAATTTGCAGTGGCAGGAGGTCTTGGTGTGCCCCCCCCATTCTCTCTCTCTCTCTCTCTCTTAAATAAATAAAAATATTTTAAAATAAATTAAATCAAAATAATCAAAATAGAGAGATAAATAACAAATATTGAAACACTTATGTGTTTTTTAACTTATTTTATTGAGAACTTCCATAATTACAATTAATCATGATAATTCCCTCTCCTCCCCAAATTTCCCTTCACAAATCCACTCTCCATCATATACTCCTTCCCTCTCAATTAGTCGCTCTTATTTTGATTGCATCATCTTTTCTTCCTATTATGAGGGTCCTGTGTAGGTAGTACCAGACATTTCAGGCTATTTTGTGTGAAAAACTGCATTGTAGGTAGTCCTACCCTTCCTTTGAGTCTTATATTCTTTCTGCCACCTCTTCCACAATAGATCCTGATCCTTGGAAGATGGGATAGGAATGTGTCAGAGGTGAACACTCCTCTGTCATTTCTTCCCAGCACTATAGTGGCTTTTGTGTCATCTCAGACATCACCACCATCTGAAAAAAGAAGATTCTCTAACCCAAACACGAGAGTAGCATTAATATATGAGAACAAACATTAAGAGTAGTGCCTACTGGCCAGTTTGATGAGCATAACATATGCATTTAACCAGACACTAGTAGGTATTATACCCACAGGGCTCATGACCTCCCCCATTGTAGGTTTTCAGTACCAGGCATGTATCCTCCCCCTGCCCCATGTAGTGGGCCTCCAATTCAATTAGTAAGAAGTTGGTTTCCCCCATAACAGACATGCCACTATTGCACCCAGTGGCTCATTTGGCCTGGCTGGCCAAGCTTAAGGCTTGCAGTGTCCACTGTTGTTTATCTCCAGTGATGACTTCTCTCTCCCAAAAGGACTCAATGCAGCATAGCTTTTTCCAGCTTTCTGTCAGCTGGTCTACAGGAAAGAGGTTTTTATCTCAGATCCAGCTTGATTTCTCAGGGCCCAATTTGCCCAAGTATGTGGAGTCTTCAGCAATAGGGTCTCACCATCTACTCCTGGTTGGAAACCAAGAGTCTTGGCAATGGCCTGTAATGTTTTGGGGGCATCAGAGACCTCCCTTGTCAACAACTCACTGGAAGGCATCCCATCCCTGGCACATGGTTGGCAGCTGTTAACTTTCAGAACTTGGAATACCTTGTTTCAAGCCCTTCTGGCTTTTGAAGTTTGTGTTGAGTAATCTGCTGTTACCCTAATGGGCTTGCCTTTATATGTGACTTGATTTTTCTCTCAAACTGCTTTCAATACATTTTGTTTGTAGTTTAATTATAATATGGTAGTGACAGGTTCTTTCCTGCTTTTGTCTGATTGGCATTCTAAAGGTTTCCTGTAGCTGTACTGGCATTCCCTTCCCCTATTTGGGGGAAATTTTATTCTATGATTAAATTGAAACTACCTACTAGTAATGCCTTTGGAGTGAAATTTTTCTCCTTCTACTATACCCTGAATACTTATGTTTGATTTTTTCATAGTGTTCCAAATTCATGCCTTCCTATTAATTAGTCTTTCTCTTTGTTGGACTGTATTAGACCTGCCACCTAGCCTTCTTGTATATTCTGTCCTCTCCTTGATCCCTTCTACTGGTGAGACTTTCTAGAGTTTTCTATTTGACTTACTGTGTTTTTCATTTCTAGTTTTTCTGATTGATTTTTTTCATTATTTCTATTTCCTTATTCATGTCTTGTATTGACCTCCTTATTTTATTAAGTTGGTTTTTGTGTTCTCTTGAGATTCCTTCAGGAGTGTGTTTTTTGATTTGATTCCTTTGATTTCTATTAGCATAGATATAGTCATTGTGTTGAAATCTTCATCAAGCATTTCATCTAAGTCAGTCTCACTGGAGGTCATTTCTGATGAATTTGTAATTTTTGATGGAATTCTATTGTCTTGATTCTTTGTGTTTCTTGTATATAATATAGACATTTTTTGCATTTTGAGCTAATTTAATGTTTGGGTTTTCTAATTATCTCCATTATTCTTAGCCATGTAAATCTGACTATATCTTCACGGTAAGAGTTTAATGTGCCAGGTGTGGTTCTTATTTTGTTCCCAGAGTAATAACAGAAGTGACCCTAGGTGCTGAGTTTGCCTACTTTACAAGTTTTCTAGTAGTCTGGGTGAAGAAAATTACTGGCAAATTCTAAAATTCAACTGACTAATATCCACTTTCAATCAAAACCAGCACAAAGTATTTATGAAAGAGTAGGGATTAAAACAAACAGATAATCTAATAAAACGAAAATCCCTAAAGGTGTGTGTTGTTCCACACCCTTAATCCTATGAACTGGAGGCTGAGGTTTCTGGTCTGAAATGGGATCCAGGTCAGCCTGGGGCTGAGTGAGACCCTGCCCCCAAGAATTACAGAAGAAAAGACAAAGGGTCTATAATTCAGAAAACATGGATGGCAATAATAGTCAATACCAAAATATAGCTTATTTGAGAATGGTAAAGCCGACCAAGAATACATTAATCAAATTTAACACATAACTTGCCCTTACATGGAAGGTGAGATTAGCATTTCCATGCAGGCCTATGTACTTGGCTTTGTGTAAGTAGGCACTGTTACCTTTTGGGATGGTTTCCAATCTCACCAATACTGAGTCCCACCTCGATCCCTCTCTGTTGCACTGTGGATTTGGTTAGCTGTGCTGGATGCCATGGGGCCAGGGGATGGATGACTTCTCTGGTAGTTTGCAGCACTGACAATTGGGAGATGGGAGGCTGTGCAGGATGCCTAGAGTTGTTCCGGAGCTGCTAAATTGGTTCCATTGTGTTCTCCTTCATCAGCTCCTCAGCTGGTCTCCCCTGTCTTCCCCTCAGGTTTATTACTTTGCAAGAAGGCTGGTGTGAGTGGAAAATTTCTTCACCTGGTTTCTGCTCCAGCAGCTCTGTGCTGGCAGGGCAGATGCATGGTTAGTGGCTGCTGGTGCCTCAGTGGGATTCTGAATGGTTTCCTGTTTTCTAGAGGATCTGATTCACTCCTGCTTCTCTGCTGTGGGTGATAATTCCTTATACACCTTCACTTTTTGATAGAAGAATGTATTTTGCTGTTTTTCTCCTTATTTCCCTGCCAAGCTTCCAGGCTGCCATCTTACCAAGAAAACCTTGTGTGTGTGTTTTATTTGTTCTGTAACACTCAATCATGTTTCTTGAATGACAAAACATTTTTGCATTTGGAATGCAAAGTGTTTTATGTAAATATTCTCTGTAAACACTAGACTAATTGCCTTGGACTGTGTGTGAGCTTTTATTTCCTATCTCAAGTATATGTTTTTGGTTTTCTTTCCAAGACAAGCAAGCTTTAGTTTAGTTAAGGAAATACAATAAATAATTCATTCAGGCTATAATTTCATACTGTTGAGTTGTCAATTTGCCCCTCCTCATATTTCTTTCAATCTTCCTCCTTTCTTTCTCCTCCTCACTCCCACACACCAGGAGCCCCTCCATGTTCTCTGCAGAAGCAATGCAATTTCAAATTGGAATGATGGGAAGGCTTTGAAGTCACTCAGGCATAATAATTTGCTTTCTATTTTTCAAAATATATCTGCTGGTAAAATAAACCATGTCAGGTAAAATAGCATAATTAAATGGTGTGTTTTATGCCTATTCCATTTCTGAGAACAAATAAATTTATTCTTCCATTGAAAGGAGATGATTTAGGGAACTGAAATCACCTCTGCCCTAAATTATTGATCTTAAGATATTGATTACCAGAACTATAAACAGGTCTGGAAATACCAGCAGATCAAACTCAGAAACACAACCAAGAAACCTAAGGTAGCTGCTCAGTCATGGAAACAATGGTGCCTCAAAATCCACTTTCACTGCACAGTTTACACAGTGGACCCTTCACTGTCTGTGTCCTATTCACATGTTGCAGTGTCAAATTCTTTTTTTGCTTCTTTTCTGCCCAGTAAGAATGGAGGGGCATGAATTGGTGGATAAAGACTAAAGTAAAGTAAGTATTCTTTCAAAACCCATGTTAGCAGTGGGAGGGAGGACTGTTTATCATATATTTACAAATATATACCTCAAAGCTTCTCACTTTAGGTACCTGTTAGATATGGGTCATAGTAATCCTCTTGTAGTCCTTTCTATTTATTTATTTGTTTATTTATTTATTTATTTGAGAGAGAGAGAGAGAGAGAGAGAGAGAGAGAGAGAATGGGTGTACCAGGGGCTCCAGCCACTGCAAACGAACTCCAGATGTGTGTGCTGCCTTGTACATCTGGTTTACATGGGTACTGAGGAATTGAGCCTCAAACCGGGGTCCTTAGGCTTCACAGGCAAGTGCTTAACCACTAAGCTATCTCTCCAGCCCATCCTTAAAAAAAAAAAAAAAAAAAAAAAAAAAGGTGTTGCAGTCAGTTTTTCACATTGCTGCATAAAACACCTGATCAAGAGCAGCTTCTGGAAAAAAAGGTTTATTCTGGCTTACAAACTTGAGGGGAAAGTTTCATGATAGCAAGGAGGTTGTATTAGTCATCAGAATGGACAGAATGAATTGTATTAAAGGGGATTTATTGGATTTACAGTCCAGCAATAGCAGGTTGCAGGTCCGAGGAAGAAACCCGGTAGCTGCTCAGTGCTGGAGGCCTCAGCAGTCCCAATCCGGCACTGAGCCTGGAGGCAAACCTGCTCTTCAGTCCACCCTGGTCTTCAGTCCACACTGGAGAGCAGCCTTAGGCTTCCACAGGCAAAGTGCTTAACCACTAAGGTGGGAGATCTTTCTTCCCAGCCCAACCAGCCCCCCCCCCATCCTTAAAAAAAAAAAAAAAAAATCCCCTTTAATACAATTCATGTCCATTCTGTTCCTCTAGAGAACCCTGACTAATACAGATTCTGGTACCAGGAGTGGTTCTAGAGAAACAGAATTGTTTAGTAGGCTTGGTGCTCTGTGGAGTTGGTTCTCCAACTCTAGTTAAAGGCTCTGCTGGTAAAACATTTTGAAGTGGTAATAAGGAGGGCACTAATAATCCATGGTGTGAACTATTTAACTGGAAAAAGATGTATTTAGTGATTCTGAGTCATATCTTGTGAGGAGCAAGGAATTTAGTGACTCTGTATCTAGAACCTTTGAATATTTGTGGAAAAAGTAAGACGAATGATGATGCTGGATGGTTTCTTCTGGCATCTCTAGATAAACTGTTGAGAGAAAAGCAGAAGCTCCAAAAGGAAAATTCCAAGCTTAAGACCCACATACATGATCTGAAATTTCTAAGGGTGCCCTGGAGGAAAATCTCCTGTCTAGTCAGAACAGGGCTGAACTGCAGAAAACCAAACTCAAGCTCTCATTGTAAGATTGGCTAACTTGCAGCATAAGCTCAGTTCCCAGCCTCACAAACTATCAGAAGTTAAAGTGAGGGCATTGGTTGGAAAAGAATGGGATCCCATGACTTGGGATGGGGATGTATGGGAAGACCCTGAAGAATCTGGGGACATTGAACTCTCAGATTCTGAAGAAGTTGTTTTGCATGAGAATGTGGCTTCCCCTCCTTTAGCTGCAGGTGCACCCACACCCTGAAGTATTGCCCTCTCACACTTGCCCCTGAGGAATCACTCCTTCTTTGTCTGAGGAAGCAGTTGACCCTCCCTGCAGGATGTGCTGATGCTTCTCAGAGCCCACCCATCTTTGCCTCTAGGCCTATAACAAGCGTAAGGCTAGGCATGCCCCTAAAGGGGAGTTAGAAAGCTGACTCAAGAGGAAGTGAGATACACCCCAAAGAACTGGTACCACTTTACTGCAGGACAGTTTCAGGTTTGAGATGAACTTTAGACCAGGTGCACAGTTATGGAGGAAGGAATATAATTTAGAAGCAGGCTGATCCAGGGAAAGTTCCATAAAGGCAGGAAAAGATTTAACCTGCAGCTTTCAGCAGGGCCAAGCAAGAGAAAAATTTGATTGCCAACCAGCCACCACAGCACACAGAGCAAAAATGGCTACAGCCAAAAGGTCACACAGCACACTTAAAAACTCCTGTTAGGCACATTTGCATATCTTTACAATGGAATCTCAAACTCACACCTTAAACCAGCCCCCAAAGTGACATTGCACTCTAGCAAGAGGGATTGCAGATGCAAACTATAATAAAACACTGAATATATTGGGGGACATATATTCAAACTACCACAAGGGTGCAGGGGGGAATGATGGCATGAGCAAAGGGTGGACATCTCCTCACCAATATCAGGTGGACAATAGCCACAGGAGAGTGTGTTAAACACTGGCAAGAGGAAGCTGGTTATAATACCCATAAGCCTGCCCCAACAATATACTGCCTCGAGGAGGCTTTAATTTCTAAATTGTCATCAGCTGGGGACCTAGCAGTCAGAACACCTAACTTTATGGGGGACACCTAAATCAAACCACCACTAAAAGTGAATGCTGAAATCAAATTTTACAAATACTCATGGACACTAGGTGCCATTACTAATTGTGTATCAATGACAAAGACTTTCTATGATCAAGCTCCCCTATAGCTTCTACCACATTAAGGTCATGTTTCAAGAATGATCTCAGTCCCCACTAAAATACACACCTGAGAAAGCTTCTAGTGTAACTCCTTTCTTTGCCATTGAGATAGAAATCTTCCACATGAAACTATCCCACAAACCTGGCAGCTTTAAACTTTAGAATACAAACATTCAAGCAGATGACTATTAATTCTGGGGGAAAAGGAAGGCCGTAAGTTCTCTGGTCAGCTTTCCTTCATTTGTACAACTACTCCTTGTCATAATGATAGAAGTTATTTTTCTTTCAGACAAGTACCAATTAGCAAACCCAGGTAACTCATGGACCAGAGACTCTTAAATGCCCCTAGTGCCTTGCCTTTAGCATACCCCTATCTAAACAGCTAGTAAGGACTACAAAGATGGCTCAGCAATTAAGAGTGCTTCCTTCACAAGCATGAGGGCCTTAGGGGGCCTGAGTTCATCTGAGTTTGATTCACTAAAACCTATGGCAACAGCTGGGCATAGCCACACATATCTGTAATCCTAGGGACTGGAGAATCTTAGGGTATTGCAAAAACAACAAACTCTAGAATCAGTGACAGACCCCATCTCAAGGAAATGTGTGGTTGAGTGATGGAGGGAAATATCGGATGTTTTCCTCTAGTTCTACCCAGGCCATAGTGTGTGCACACAAACACACATGCATATACCACACACATGTAGACACACACACCACCACCACCACATACATATAACACACATGTACACACACACACACACACACACACACACACACACACACACACACACACACATGCTATCTTTCCAGCCCAGTATGGCTTTTCTAATCTATACAGCCAGACAGATTTAAATGGGGGAGTCATCCTGAGTGCTATTATAGTTGCATCCTATTTAGGTTAAAAAATAAAAGAATCAAAATGTGTAAGAGAATATTACAGGGCTGGAGAGATAGCTTAGTAGTTAAGGTGCTTGCCTACAAAGCCTAAGGATCCATGTTCAACTCTCCAGATCCCATGTAAGCCAGAAGCAAAAAGCACAAGTTTGCACATGCCCACTAGGTGACGCAAGTGTCGGAGTTCAATTGCAGTGGCTAAGGCCCTGGCGCACCAATTCTCTCTCTTTCTCTGTCTCTGTCTCTCTCACTCTTGCTCTCTCTAAAATAATAAAATAATGATGATAATAAAGAGGATATTACAGGCTCATCCCCAAAGGGTGTTGAGGCTCTTCCTGTCTCATTTAGTTATTTGGTTTCCCTGATATATAGGGCTCAATATTACTCCAGAGGTAATTTTTCTTTTTTGCTTTTACTGCTTTAGCAGCTTAGACACACTTAGACTAAATGCATGAATGTGTGTGTGGCTGAGACTTTTTTTTAAGCATGGCTCCAAAAGTATACAAGTGACCTCCATTGTGGGGGGGTTGTGGTAGCCCGAATATAAATGTGTGTCTCCCATGAATTCAGGCATGTTTGCTTAAGCTTCCTACTTATTCTTCAACAGGAAGAGCCCTACTGGAGGAGGTATTGCACTGGGGATGAACTTGAGTCCAGCCATACTAAGTGTTTATACAGCCATCTTGAGCACTGGCTGTTTGTGATTGTGGGTACTGGTCTTTGTCTCTGTGCTACAGATGTATGAAATAAGCCAGTTCGTTTCACCTGGATGAAGCTTCCCCTGGCATCTATAATCCTGAAATAAGCACAATCCTTCCATAAACTGTTTCTGACTGGGTATTTGTCCCAGCAATAAGAAGGTAGCTGCAACAGAAAATTGGTACCAGAGGAATGAGGCTGTTGATATGATAAATCTGACCATGTGGGTTTTGGTCTTGTGGAATGTTTTTGCAGGAGGAATGTGGAAGGACTTGGTATTTTGGACTGGAGAAGCCTTGCAGTACTATAAGCAGAGCTGGATGGGCTATTCTGGGGAGAGTTTTAAAATGCTAAATGCAGAGAGAATTATAGACTGTTAACGTTTGGCTTATGAATGTTCAAAGAGGAAGGAGAAACTTTGTTGAAACATGGCTACTGGCAGAAAGGCTTCCTGCAGTCTTATGCCATGCCCTTAATCAAGGTTAAATTTAAAAGTAATGTACTAGGGCTAGAGAGATTGCTCAGTGGTTAAATGTTCTTGGTTGCTGAGCCTGACTACCCAGGTTCAATTTCCCAGTATCCATGTAATCCAGATGCACAAAGTGGGACATGTGTCTGGAGTTAGTTTGCAGGGACAGGAGATCCTGGTGCCTCTATTCATTCTCGCTTTCTCTCTCTCAAATAAATGAATGAATGAATATTATTCCTTAAATAAATGAATGGACTGATGTGCTTGGCTGAAGGTATACAACAGAAAGATATGAAAGATGACCTATTGCTTTGGCTAACACTTCTACTCTCCACTGGCAAATGTGTTTTTCTTTTTCAGAAAGCAGCAAGGACCAAGGACAACCAAAACCTATTAACAAAACAAGAATATATAGCTAATTCCCCAGAAGCCAAACCATCCCTAGCACAGCAGCTTAGGCCAGGTGAAACCACAGAAGAATTGGTAAAATGAACAAGAGTTCTGCTTCCATGGTG
The DNA here is from genome assembly GCA_036365145.1 of Orientallactaga sibirica. NCBI lineage: Eukaryota > Metazoa > Chordata > Mammalia > Rodentia > Dipodidae > Orientallactaga > Orientallactaga sibirica. The sequence goes on along the minus strand of JAEOAD010000015.1, from coordinate 34,891,758 downwards.
AGCCTGAAAACCTGTGCCAGAGTGATGGAGACAGACATAGAATACTCAAAACTCACCAAAGCATAAATCTAGAAGTGGCTGAGAACTCATCACTAAAGGAGACTTAAAACAAACCCACTAAATCTCAGGGAATTTTGTGAAAGAAGGGGTGGGAATAATGTAAGAGCCACAGAGTGAAAGGGAATATTGTCCCCTCGACAATGACTGACTGCTGCTCTTACAACTCATAACCCACAACTCCATGGTGAATATCAGCAATCCCACTAAGGAGGGCTCTCAATGAAGTAGGGGCAGGGAGAAGAGAAATGATAGTACCAATGCATGATGTGTCTATCCAAAGTTTCTACTTAATAAAAAAAGAAGAAGAAGAAAGATGCAGTTTATCACAGAAAAAAAAATTGAAGCAAGTTTGAAGTTACAGGCACAGAGATTGTTTTTAGGTTACTTAAGCTGTAATTGTTAGGAGATTACCATCATTAAGGGTGGTGGTATATGACAAATTTCCTCTGAGTTGAAAGGTAAAAACAATTATTGCCAGATTTATCAAAAGCAACTGGGTCAATTCATGAGGGAAGGCATGGGGATGGTCATCAGACACCAACCTGAGATTCAGGTGCTTCTGCACCAGCTGTGTATAATGGCACAGAAGGTCTCATGACATCAGGGGGAGATAGGGTATAACGAGGGTAAAAGATCAAAGAACAATGAAGACCATAAAGGTGATTTCTTTGGAGTCTCCATACTCTGTAAGTAAGCCCTCACCCTGATACTGAGGGAGGAACATCAACAGGGGAAACCCCAATACCTCACTGAAGTGCTGGTTTGAGATCTCATATTCCTGAACAGGGACAAGGAGCTTCTGGAAACAGCCTCAGGGAAGTTGCCATTCAGGGTGAGATGAGACTTCTTGGTGGTGTGGCTGCTCTGTGTCTCCATGCTCTGTAACTAAGTAAGCCTTCATTCTGTAAGTAGCAAAGGCTCATTCTGAGGCTGAGAGAGCATCAAAGGAGTAATCTTGACATAGACATCAACATGGCTATTTAGGGGCTTCCATTCCTATAAATAACCCACCTCCATGATCTCTAAGTGACCCCCAATAAACTCATTGGTTCACAAAACTGGTATTGATGTAACCATACTTTGGTCTGCCATCTGAGCCCTATTTGCAATGAAGATGTGTGTTTGCTTCTTTACAGGGGAAAAGGTTCCCATGATAGGTAGGCCAAATGCTTTGCATTAGAACAATGGGAAAAAATGCCTAAGGATGAAACCACCCACAGAAGGCTCAAGCTAGTAAGAATGCAAATTCTTTTGAAAGGAGGTGGCTTTAAGGAAGACTGGTGAAGGAGTATCCTGCTGTTCAAAGTCAAGCTTTATTCCCCCTTCGATTTACAAATTTGGACCTGCTGCCTACCTGCTACTCATTTTGGAAGCATGAAAAAATGCAGGGAAGCAGGTCACGAACTATACATGATTCCAGGAACTACTGACATTTAGCAATATGAAGCAGGGTTGAAATCCCTGTACAGAGGACAAGTAAGGTCACTGTATAGTGCTATGAAAATGAACCATGGTTTGCAGTATAGACCTGAAGATGTTTTGGATATACCCACAACTGTAGAAACACTGTCATGGAGAGCTGTTGGCTGAGGATGGAATTTTCTCTGGTCTGGGAGCAGCCCAACTAGAGAAATTAGAAACTGGGAGACTTCTTTGTTACTGGTTATGGATGTTGGACTTTCAACTACAGGTGTTTGATGTTTGCCTACTGGTTATTGATTTTGCATTGGTCAAGTATCTCCTTGTTATAACTTTTTACAATGGACATGTTAACATTGTGCCATTATGTGCTGTAACTATGTAATTTGTCTTTTGATTTTACAGGAGTCAAAGTTAAGCAATAGTTTTAAATATCAGATGAGATTTTTGACATTTGAACAGTGTTAAAGTTGGTGAAGACTATAAAGATCTTTGAAGTTGGACTAAATACAATTTACATTATGAGATAACCAAATCTATGGTGGTCAGTGGAAGAATGTGCTGATTTGAAAATAAATATATGTCCCACATAGATTCAGGTGTTTTTGATTAATATTTCTACTTAGTCTTCAGCAGGTGGCACCCTGCTCAAGGAAGTATGTCACTGAGGACATATATTGAGTCCAGCCCTTCTAGGTATGTCAAGAGCCCGCTTGAGCACTGGCTGATCTTGCTTGTGGGTTCTGGCTATGGCCTATCTGCAATGGATGTATGAAATGAGGCAGCTTATCCCACCTTGATTAATCTTCCCTTGGAATCTGTAGGTTAAAATAAACCCTATTCTCCCATAAGCTGCATAAGTTTGTGTGTGTGTGTGTGTGTGTGTGTGTGTGTGTGTGTGTGTTTTTCTAGCAACAAGAAGGTAATTGCATCAGGGTTGGACAATTTTGAAAGAGACCAGTCACAGATCCTGCACAGGCAGACTAAGACCAACCAAGCAAAAGGCAGACTAAGAGGAAATCTAGACCAAATGGATTGATTTAAAGGCACAAAAGCTAGGGAGCAGCTAAAACTGTAGACTTTGCTACCTCTCATTGTTGCCAATGAGGGGCTTCAGGACACAGGGTATTCCAGACTATATTACACTGGTAAGAGCAACTAATGTAAAAAGTCTTGTTCTTTGTGGCTGCTCACAAAAGAAAAAGGAGTTCCTAGTAGACACTCTAGAAAAGAAACAAAGGTGAGTTGGGAGATCTTCCACTATATTATCCTTTATTTTACAGATAGATAGTCATGCATCTTCAACATAGTTGTAGCAGACAGCTTCAGGTTCGCTGAGATGAGTTTTCAGACCAGGCACAGTTATGGAGGAAGGGATATTACTTATTGAAGCTTACCGATCCAGGGGAAGTTCCATAATGGCAGAAGAAGCTGGCCTGTCTTCACAGGGCCAAGCAAGAGAGAGAAAAGCCACCAGCCACACAGCATACTTCAGGAACTCCTATTGGGCACACTTTGCATATCTTTACAATGGAATCTCAAAACCACCATCACATCTTAATATCCGCCCAATGACATTGCCTCCAGCAAGGTTGCTGCAGATGCAAACTATAAACTAATAAAACACTGAATATATTGTGGGCCATATATTCAAACTACCACAATAGTCTTCCCTAGACTGTATCCTCACCCCCTGGGCATAATCTAAAAAGGTTGTAGCTTTATGTTCTGGGATAAACATCTATATTACGCACAGTCTATGGGAGGAAGGGATTTATTTTAAGCTTACAGACCCAAATTACAAGCTTTAATAGAACACCTGAGTCTGTAGGAGCCATACATTCAAACTACCACATTCTGCCCCTGGTCCCCAATATACTCATGATCATCTCACATTGCAAATTGTATTCAGTCCAATTTCAAAGGTAACCATAGTCTTGACTAACTAAGATCATTTCAAAGACCCAAGTCTCACCTGAGATTTAAGACTGTCTCTTAACTCTTAATCCTATAATATCAAAGCAACATATAATGGCATAGAACAAACATTTCCATTGCTATAAGGCATAACAAGGAGAGACTGGACCAATGCAAAATCAATAACCATCAAACATATGCAGATCAAGTTCAACATCCATTACCAATGACCACAGCCTCTGGATTTTCAAAATTCCATCCCTCCTTCTGGGCTGAGTAGCCAGGGAAAATTTCCATCCTGAGTCAGCAGTGCTCCATGGTGACCCTTACACAGTCCTGATATATCAAAAACATCTTTGGGTTTCCACTGTAAACCATCGTCTATCTTACAATGGTCTCACTGGCTTCCAATAAGGGACACTGCACCCTAATTCTCATGCTGCATCTCAGCAGCAGCTACTAGAACCATGTTCACTCACTTCATGACCGGCTTCCATATACTTTTCATGCTTCCAAAATCAATTCCAGGTGTGTGAAAATACAGCCATATTGTTTTTGTTGTTGTTGTTGTTGTTGTTGTTGTTGTTTTTGTTTTTGTTTTTGTTTTTGTTTTTGTTTTTGTTTTTGTTTTTTGGTTTTGCAAGGTAGGGTCTCACTCTGGTCCAGGCTGACCTGGAATTAACTATGTAGTCTCAGGGTGGCCTCGAACTCTCAGCGATCCTCCTACCTCTGCCTCCCGAGTGCTGGGATTAAAGGCGTGCGCCACCACGCCCGGCTCAGCCATATTGTTAATCTAGGGAGAAAATAAATTGAGACTATGATGTAAAAGTATTTACATTTCTATCATTCACTCTTTCCTGGGTGGAATCACCTCAAGTATCTTTCTATGGTTTCAATTTAAGGAAGTTAATAGTGGTAATCTGTTTAACAATAACAGCTTCAGTAACCAGTCTCTGTGCCAATAATCATAAACTTCCTTTAATTTTTCTAACTTTTAAATCTTATATCAATCAGTTCTATATCTTCCACCAAGCACATAGTCCATTACTTTGAAATTCAACCTTGATTGTACTTTCTGGAGATGGGCCTTTATGCCAATAACCCACTTCTAAAAAAGTACTCTGCTGCCTTTACTTCCCCTTTGAAAGTGCCAAAGCTAACATAATTTGGCATTTTCAAACTCTCACTAAAATAGCTCATAAAAATTGGAATTCCCAGTTCCCCAGCTTCAGAGGGTACACATGCAGAAATATCCTACAAGAACAAATACTTGTTTCCCCCTCAATAGAATAAAACATTTCTCCAAGATGGGTAGCTCACAATGTAAAAAAACAACAAAAATCAGAAAACTGAAATATCTCCACCAATGATGCCTACTCCCACAATGGAAGCCAAGAATAAAATCATAGAGAAATCAACAAAAACTCAATTTCAAAATGAAAACACAACAACCAACATGACCCTGATCAAAAGAATTGCTGAACTAGAAGCAGACCATCATAAAACCAACAATTGCATAAATGAAATTGAGTACAATTGTCTCTTAGAGCACTCGGCTTTTGATAGTAGGATTAACTTAATTGAAGAAAACATTAGAAGTCTCAAAAGAAATATAAATAATTGAAGATGGGTCAAAAAATGGAAGATCTCAATAACCAGTTGATTAAGCTTAATGAAGCCTTGATCAAATGCAAAAAGGAATTCCAGGAAAGCATCAAGAAAATCAAAACTTGAACTTAAATCATACCTCAAAAAAGAGATGGATTTGATGCAAAATAACACAACACAAAACAAGAATCAAATAGAGTTTATAAAAACCATTCTAGAACCCCTCACTAACATGTGGAAGACAGAACCTCTGATCTGGAAGACAAGACAGAAGAAATTGATTGGGAAGCCAAAAATTTTGCTAAGTTCAAAAAAATCATGTGAACAGAATACAAGGGAATTGTGGAATACTCTAAAACAACCTAACATCCAGATCATGAAGATCAGAAGGAGGGGAAATCCAGGCCAGAGGCCTAGAAAACATATTCAACAAAATTATTGCAGAAAATGTTCCCAATCTCTCAAAAGAGAGGCCCATCCAGATAAAAGAAGCCCACTGAACACCAAACAGACAGGACCAAAGAAGAAATTCTTCAAGGGACATCACAGTTAAAATTCTTAACAACGAAAACAAAGAGAGTGCTAAAAACAGCAAGACAGAAACAACTCACTACATGCAAAGACAATCTCATCAGAATTACTCAGATTTCTCACTGGAAATCCTGAAAGCCAGAAGGGCCTGTAATGGAACACTTCAAAGTCTAAAAAACTATGGTTTCCAACCCAACCTACTATACCCAATAAAAGTATCCCTCATAATAGATGGTGAAAGGAAAACTTTCCATGAAAAAGTCAACTCTATGATTACATGAACACAAAGCCAAACATACAGAGAATACTTCAGGGAATACTCCACACAGAAGAGTCAAACAACCAATCTCAAGAGCCTACAAGAAGATCACAATAACCAAAACTAGACAAGACTCCAAAAAGTGCAAAACAGAAGAAAGCACCAAACCCTATAAAGCACCCTGCCATGGCAGGGATTAAATCAAACATCACAGTTATAGCATTAAATATTAATGGTCTTAAGTCACTCCATCAAAAGACACAAGTTAATAGGGTGGATCAAAAAAGCATACCCTTCTAACTTCTGTGTTCAAACAAACAAAAACAACAACAAAAAAAAAAAAAAAAAATCTGGCAGTATCACCATACCCAATCTAAAGCTATATTACAAAGCCATAGTAACTAAAAAGTATGGTACTGGCATAAAAACAGAAACATAAATCAATGTAACAGAATTGAAGACCCAGACCCTAGGTCAAGTAACAATAGCTACTAGATCTTTGACAAATGGGCCATTGAAATAGATTGGAGAAAAGACAGCAACTTCAACAAATGGTGCTGTACAAATTGTATAACCATATGTAGAAAAATAAAACTAGACCCACTCATCTCACTATACATGAAAATCAAGTCCAAATGGATTAAAGACCTCAATATAAGACCTGAAACTCTTCTACTGGAAGAAAAAATATGAGTAACTCTCCACAATATAGGACAGGGAAAAGAATTCCTGAACAAAACGCCAGTAGCCCAGGAAATTAAACAATCAATCGATGGGATATCATGAAGCTCAAAAGCTTTTGTACAGACAAACATATTATGAGCAGAGCCAACAGATTATCCACAGAATGGGAGAAAATCATTGCCAGCTATACCACTGACAAAAGCCAATATCTGGAATCTCCAAAGAACTAAAAAAACTAAACAATACAAAATCAAACAACCCACTCCAAAAATGGGGCAGAGAACTGAATAGGGAGTTCTCAGAGGAAGAAATACTAACACACACTTAAGAAAATGTTCAAATGTTCCCTAACCATTAAGTAAATGCAAATTAAATATGAAATTCCACCTTACTCCAGTAAGGATGGCAATCATTTAAAAATCTAACAACAAACATTGGCGAGGATGTGGTGAAAGAGGAACCCTCATTCACTGTTGGTGGGAATGCAAACTTGTACCACCACTATGGAAATCAATCTGGAGATTCCTGAAAAGGATGAACATAGAGCTGCCAACAGACCCAGTTATTCCTTACTGGACATTTATCCTAAATGATCCATGCATCACTACAGAGATATTTGCTCAACCATGTTTATAGCTGCTTAAATCATTATAGCAAAGAACTGGAATCAGCCCAGGTGCTCATCATTGGATGAATGGATAACAAAGTTGTGCTACATTTACACAATGGAATTCTACTCAGCAGTAAGGAAAAAAATGATACAATGAAATTTGTAGAAAAATGGACAGACTTGGAACAGATCAGACTCAGCAAACCCACACAATCACAGAAAGACAAACACCACATGGTGTTATTTATCTGTGGTGCCTAACCTAGACCTGCTCTAGTTGCTGACATACCTGATAGGCAACAACTCAAGGCACAAACCATAGGGATGGAAAAGTTTGGGAGGAAGGGAAGGGAAGGGAGGGGCAAAAAAATACAAAACTTAATCCAAAATGAAATGGTACTATAAAATCCTTTGTCCTTGTAGATAGACTAAAAGATATAACCCTCAAAAAGAATAATGGAAAGGACCTGAAAACAAAGGTCCTGGAGAGGGTGGGATGAAGCCTAAGCTTAAAAGAATATTGTTTTATATATATATATATATATTTTTTTTGTCTTTGGCCTATAAGTTCCAGTACCAGAAATAGGTTGCTACCCACACTGAGCTGTTGATCAGAGACCTCCAAAGTCCGCAAATCAAGGTAGTTTTCTGTCAAAGCACTTGATTACCCTCCTGAGGCAAAAGCTAAAACCCTATTTCTGAAGACACCATATGCTGCCAACACAGAGCATGAAGAGATCTGGCTGGAATCTGGAAGATTCCAGATAGTTAGCCTATCTAGTGCTGGAAAGCGCCACATGAGCTACTGGGGGAAATGGCCAACAATGGTCTGAGCAACCAGAGGTCTAAGCTACTCAGAAGCAAACACCCTGACAGGATGTACAACCAGTGCAATAGAGGCACACAGCCTCAGTGGGTAACCAATACCTTTCTGATTGGCTACAAGATCTGCTCCGTATAAAGGAACCCATATCTGGAATTGGGAAGCAGATCAGAATACTATGAAGACAAAGATTATGTTCTCCAGTGCCAAGCTCTTACCAGTCATTGGCTAAAAGAGGGGTTACAAACATTAAGTTCTCCCTAAATTAATAATGCTTATCCCATTTATGTTATACTGACTTCACTCTCCATTGGAGAATCTGTTCTTTTTCAGAAGGTAGTGAGACCCAAAGAAATAAACTACCCCTTGCACTTCAGCCAACTCACAGCTGGAACCACAGAGGAAGTTGGGAGATAAGCAAGAGTGCTGCTTCCATGCTGAACCTGATACTGAGCACCAGGGTGGAGGAGACAGACCCTGAGGATACTCAACACCTTCCAAAGCAGAGATCCAGAGACTCCTAAGAGCTCATCACTGAAGTAGACCTAAAACTCACCCACCATGGCTCAGGGAATTTTGTGGACAAGGAGTTAGAAAGATTGTAAGAGTCACAGGTTGAGACATTATGCCCAGAGGCATTTCCTCTCCCCTAAAAATATAACTGACTGCTGCTCCCACAACACATGAACCACAACCCCATGGGGAATACCTGAAACCCCACTGAGAAGGATCACCAGTGGAATGGGGGCAGGGACAAGGGAAAAGAGGTTATCCAACATAATGTACCCATATAAAATATGTTGTTAATAATAATAATAAAAGACTTATAAAATATTTTTTTAAATTGTGTATCATTCTCTATGGCTTCTGTATTCCAACGTACCAAGTTCATAAACATTTGTCCTCCACACATAAGTTCCGAAAGACCAAGGTCAGATTCATTTCAGCAATACCCCTCTTCTCTGGTACCAAATTTCTGTTGTAGACAACTTCATTTTGCTGTGATGAACATTCTAACCATACACTGTTTATGGGAGGAAAGGATTTGTTTTGAGCTTACAAGCTCCAGGGAGAAGTTCCATCATGGTGGAAGAAGCTGGTTCCCTTTCACAGATCCAAGCAGAGAGAAACAACCAAATAGCCAGCAAACACCAACCTGCAACAATCAGAGCTCAGACTGCTCTGCACATTTTTGGGCTTGGAATCAGATATGCTACCAAACACACCTGAGGGATGGACCCCAAGATCTGACCCCTCCTTCTTCCAGGCAGCTGGAGACCCAAGTTATAAGCTTTAATAAATCACCTGAGTCTATGGGAAACATACATTCAAACTACATACCTAATGTGCAGGCTTTCTTTGCTCTAAGATACAAAAAATGCTATGCCATAGCAGCACTCTTGGCTGCTATAGGACCACATGTGCTGACCTCTGGCTGAGGGATGATCCTGAGGCCCCCACACATAACTATCAAGACTTTAAATCAGGTTCAACATACTGAGATTTTGACTCTGTTTTACTCTTTCTAGCTATAATATAAATTATACTAACAAAACATTCTATACTAGTTAAATTCACAGAGTGCTGGATTCTGAGAAGGGTGGGAACCTCCTGGTCTCAGACTCCAAGAAGATTTAACTTGTGCATCCTCCAGAACTTCTCCTGAGACAAGATGACTACTTGGTTTAATGACAAGGAAAAGGAGAATGATAAACCACTCAAAGATCTATATATGTTCTTGTTCAAGGTCACTGAAGCATTGTTAAATGTAGTCCTCTGGCTTTTATGAGACAGGAAAAGGCATGAAAGAGCCCTTTCAAAATAGAAGTGACAACCAGGTTTACCTAAGGCTTATAGTAGGCTAGAACTTCATAGTTTTCAATACATAAACAGGTCATCCTAATTTGTTACATGATGTCAGGAATGTCATTCAGGTTCAACTCTATTTTAAAATATTTTATTTATTTATTTATTTATTTATTTATTTATTTATTTATTTATTTATTTGAGAGAAAGAGGCAGGGAGTGAGAGAATGGGTGTGCCAGGGCCTCTAGCCACTGAAAATGATCTCTAGATGCATGTGCCACCTTGTGCATCTGCATTGTGGGTCCTGGGGAATCATACCTGAGTCCTTTGGCTTTGTAGACAAGTGCCTTAACTGCTAAGCCATCTTTCCCACAGAGAGAGATAGAGAGAAGACAGACAGACAGAGAGAATGGGCACACCAGGGCATCTAGCCACTGCAATTATACTCCAGATGCATGTGCCACTTTTGTTCATCTGGCTTTATGTGGGTAATGGGGAATTGAATTTGGGTTGTTAGGTGTTTCAGGCAAGTGTTATAACTGCTGAGTTATCTCTCTGGCCCTATAAAACTACTTTTAAAAATCATGTGTTCTAATTTTGCTAAGTGGTCATTACTGGATTTATCACAGATTTCATAAAATAATTAATCCAATTTTATTCAGTGTGACTTTGTTCATAGGAAGGCAAAGAAAACTCCCACATTCTGATAACCTCTGTGCTTTATTTAAGCCATGTTGAGGGGCTCCATTCACAATTCCTGGGTCAAAGTAAGCTAACTCTAGTTTATAACATGGAATCAGTTGTTTATAAACAGTGCTGATACCATTTGAACATAGGCTGTCTAGTATCTTGTTGAGGCTTCATCTATTTTAACAATCATGACTGACAAGAATGGAGACAAAATTACTTTATGTTAAGTCAAATTAACTATAAATGATGTACATCAGATTGATTCTTATAGATTTCTATTTCAAGATTAGATTGGTGTCTAGTCCAGGTAGACAAAAAGAGGATTAAAGCCACAAAAATTGTACACAGGTACATAGATGTATTTTAATGTGATGTTAAAATACTAGAAATGAGTTTCTAAATTTTCAGCTAGCATCTATGGTCATACCTTCTATCTAGTACTAACTTCTCTCTATGTTGGAGAATTTTGCTTATCTTTTTTCAGATGGACAACAAACCTGAAGGGAGGATCAGCTAATCACACCTCACCAGGGCCCCAGCTGAAACCATAGGACAATACAGGGGAAGGGCAAGAATACAGCGTTCATGGCGATCATGACACCAGATAAAGGCTGAAGGAGATAAACACAGAGAACATCCAATTCCAACTAAGCCAGATATCCAGAGACACAGAGGCTCCCAAAACCTCATCACTGAAGCAGAACTAAAATGACCCCAATGTAGCTCAGGGAAATTTGCAGAAGGGGGGGGGCAGAAAGATTGTTAGAGTCACAAGTTGGGGCATTATGCACAGAGACTGGGGCCTACCCCCCAGAACTCTTGACTACCCCCACGATGCATGACCCACATTCCCCATTGATGAGGGTCCCTTTGAAAGAGGGATGACAGGGAGGAGGACAATGGAACCAATACTATGAATGTAAAATCAGAATAATATAAATAAATATATTTTTAAATTTTTTTAAAACTTCTTCATGCTTATTACAATGGCAGATGTTCTTGGGTGTGAACAAAATGCCAGACCTCAACTTTGCTTTGTAAATTGCCTTATAGATTCAGTTAAAAGGTCAAAATTTTAGAAGAGTTTTAGATATTTATTCTAATGATTTAAATATTTGACAGATTTCTTGCTTGATTTAGATTTGTTGATGGAACACCAGCCTGTTAAAATGCTTTACCTGTGGTTAAAACTGAGATATCTGGGATACAATGTAAGTGATTTCTAGGCTTCAGAATAAAAGAGCTATAAACAAAAGGTTAAGAATGAGAGTTGATGTAAAAAAAAAGTTATGAACATTGAACTAAAGAGGGTTTACTGTCTAATGACAGAAGTCATTTATCTCATCTCGAGTTTGGGTCCTCCAATGTGTAAATGGCATCCGAGAAGGCTGTGCCCCCTCAGAGGAGGCTTTACAAGAAAGTTATGAGATACTTCCCAATTTCATGGCAAAGGAGTTCCCCTCCTTCTTATTTCACCTGTAACATCATGTCCCTCCTCTAACCCACCTAAGAACAGACCCACAAATTGCATAGATTACTTGGGATCAATTATCTTGATGTTAGACAGTCATCTTTTGTGTTTACAATTTGAGTTCCATTGGGAACCCACTTCCTCCTACAAGAGATGAGACATCATCCTGATTTTCCTTATCCCAGACAACAAAAATCTAGGTTAATATATCATAGAACCAGGCCAGAAGAGAAGTAGCCTGTCCCCTGAACCCTTGGCATTACTTATAGTAATCCAGCCCTTCATTGACAGGAAATCTAGTGTGCTTTGAAGAGTAGCGATATCAGGGGTATTTAGGCTATAAGAGAAACTATCAGGATCCTGGACCATAAGCTGTGGGTAAACATGGACCACCCCCATCACCTGGAGAAAGGTCCCTCTAGCATTCTGCCAAACCATGACAATAGCCCCCTCCTACACCAGAGCCATCCTCTAGACACAGGACTGAGAGGTAGGAGGAGGTAAAAAGCAACCTTCCACTGGCTTCTTTAATTTGTTTTAACTTTCTAAATGGGAACCACAATCTATGAGTCACAATTGTGCCCTCATATGGAAGCTGAGACCCTACTGGAAACATCTGGCTAGGGTAGCATAGGTTTCTCTCTCTCTCTCTCTCTCTCTCTCTCTCTCTCTCTCTCTCTCTCTATTTCTCACTCTCTTCCTACAGATGGACCAAGATTCCTTCTAGTTCCCCACCAACCTGGCTCTCAAAGAACTGGGACAAGATAGATCCTCAGTTACATCAATCTTCTTTTTACTCATGCCTGGCCTCTATATCCTCTGGGATATAAGAAAACCTGGCCCCCTAAGGGGACTCTTAATTATAATACTATTTTTCAGCTAGACTATTTTTGCAGGGAGGAAGGGAAATGGGCTGAGGCACCATATATCTCTTTTTCTATCTCTGAGACAATTCAAAACTATATATATATATGCCAAAGCTATAGGTTGGACCTAAAACTTCTCAATTTCCTGGAAGACATATAGACTATAAAGTTTCAGGGTCCAGACCTCAACTGTGCCAAGACACTGTAAAATATTTGGGATTGATTTTTTTGTAGGGATGACTGAGGAACTAAGTGGAGATAGTATGAGGTCTGTTATCTCCTGCTCACTCACTGGAACCACCAAAACATTCTTTAATTCTTGGGAGTCACAGGATTCTGTAAGTTATGGATATCTGGATATGGAGAAATAGCTTGCCCCATCTCAATTAATAAAAGACACCCAGGGCTGGAGAAATGGCATAGTGGTTAAGGTGCTTGCCTGCAAAACCTAAGAACTCAAATTCAATTTCCCCAGGGTCTACATAAGCCAGATGCACAAGGTGACACATGCATCCGGAGTTCGTTTGCTGTGGCTAGAGGCCCTGACATTCTCTCTCTCTCTCCCTCACTATCTCAAATAAGTAAATAAATAAAATATTTAAAAAACAAAAGAAAAGACACCCAGGCATCAGAAACAATGATTTGAGAACCCGTGTCTCAATATGTCTTTAGCCAATTAAAACAGGCTTTGCTAGAGGCCCCAGCCTTGAGTTACCCTATCAGAAAAATATTTAATCTATATCAGAAAGAAAAGAGATGGCCTCAGGAGTCCTGACTCAGGCCTGAGGCACTGTCCAGCAGCCTGTTAAGTACTTAATTAAAAAATTGCTCATGGGACAGAGGCAGGAAAATTAGAAGTTCAAGACCAGCCCACCTCTGGACAATGATAGCAGTAGCTCTCTCAATTCCTGAGACTACCAAATGAACCGTGGGAGACAACTTGGCAATACACATGATAAGACAAGCCTATCATCTTCTAAGGGAAATTTATGGCTAACTGATAATGTCCCCTAAGTTAAGAAGTTGCCCTCCTGGAAGTTTCTTTAAAGATGAAGAATCTGCAGGGTTGGCTAGGCAATAGTCACCCTCAATAAGAGTATTGACAGTGCACCCCTTCCCTTACTTAGGTGATAGTCCTCAGCTAGAAGAACTGCTGAGTCTTACCAGGGCACTAGAACTAATAAAAGATCACATGGTTAATATTTACACTGACTCTAAACATTCTCTCCTGCTCCTCCAGGCTCATGCCACTATTTAGAAAGAGAGAGATTGTATAGTCTTTCTTCCTTCTGAAGTTACAATGGCATGCTACAAAGGGCTTCAAAAGGAACTAGATGAAACCTCAGAGGGAAATAGGTTGGCTGAGCAAGCCACCAGGGCTGCTGCTAACAGCCCCTTTCCTTCAGAGCTAATGAAGGCACTCCTCGTTTGAGAAATGAAGCCTTTCGCAAAGACATGTTTTACAACCCACAGGGTGGCTCCAGACAGAAAAGGAAAAGTTTCTGTTACCTGAAGCTAATCAATAGAAAAGGTCTTAAAACAGAGCTGTCAAGCCATTATTTCACTTTAGTTGCTTTTTAACAAAAACCATTTATCAGGTATTTTTAATTTCTTGGTAAAAATTTTTTTTTTCTCCAGAGATGTTAATATGTTTTGCCCGTACTTGCAAATATTAAGAAAGATATATATTATTTCTATTTTTAAGATATGACTTGCTACATCATCAGAAAACTTAAGTTAGATGCTACAAAATAATGTTAAGGTGTTATACCATGTTTTAACTAGATCTGTTGTGATAAAGACAAACTGTGTTCAGATATGCCCTGTATCCACACTGTTTTTTCACCTTTACAGTTCAACTTACTATATATAGAAATAGTTTGGCTTTTGTATTTTCAGTTAAATTCTTAGCCGAGATTGCACTACTATATAAAAAAAGCTTTTACATTAATTATTATTAAACATACCAAATTGAAATACATAGGTTCAAAGTTTAGATTTATGGCAAGTAGTATTCAAATACAATACAGACTTTTTTTTTTAAAGTTACCATATCATCCACATGAGACATTTGCAATTCTGGGCTGTTTCACATATAATAGATCTCCTGTGTATATGGCAAAATTGATATGCCATGAAACTCAAGCCTACATAGCCACCAAGCCTAGGACTCAAAGTTGTACCACCATTAAAAAGGTTTGGCATTTCTGGACTACAACTGACAACACTAAGAAGATTGGGAACTATTCTTCCTCCGTGTTACAATTTTTTAAAAGTTACATGGTAGCTTGGAATTTTGCATAAAACTCCATATTATACCATGGAAAAGTCGAAGGGTTATAAGATGACAATTGACTGGGATTATAAGTTCTTTTGTAATTAATAGAACTGATGATATTCAAATGGGAATTAATCTAATAAAAATATTAAGCACCTACTGGTTAGAGATTCATGATTGATTTCTTTCCATTTTAAAATCAAGGTGTAAGTGCATTCCAAACTTCTATGTAGCACAGATAGAATTTTCTGTCCATTGGCACCAAAGTGAAGTCACATTCACATGCAAACAAATAAAAATATTTTTTTAAACTATGAACACAAAATTTGTACACAGTACTTTCAAAATTTTGATTTTCTCCTGTTTAATAAAAACAAGTAACTAAGATTTTTCTGGCCATTATCTAACTTCTCCACAAACTCCAGTCACATGGGTTTTACATCATTTCTAAAACTAAAGTTCATTCCTATGTGAAATATTTTGAACTTGGTATTTCTTCTAGTATTAGTTACATATTTCTGTACAACAAAACACCTCATAATTAAAAACAGCCAACATTAATTTTCCCACAGTCACTTTGAATTAGAATTTCAGGAGTGGACTCTACCCAGCAAAAGTATCCCTCATAATAGATGGTGAAAGAAAAACGTTCCACGATAAAACTCATCTTTACAAATACATGAACACAAAGCCAAACCTACAAAAAGTACTTCAGGGAATTCTCCACACAGAAGAAACAAATAACCAATCTCAAGAGCCCTCAAGAAGCAGTCCACATTAACCCACCCCCAAAAAACACAAAGACCACAACCCACCACAATATGGCAGGTATTAAATCAAACCTCAAAGTAATATCTCTGAATATTAATGGCCTTAATTCACCCATCAGAAGACATAAGCTAACAGGGTGGATCAGAAAACTGGACCCCTCAATATGCTGTCTTCAAGAAACCCACCTCACCACTAAAGACAGACACCTCCTCAGGGTGAAAGGGTGGAAAATGATATTCCAAGCAAACACAAATACGAAAAAAGCAGGCGTAGCTATACTTATATCAGATAAAATAGACTTCAAAACAAAGAAGGCCACGTCTTACTTATCAAGGGAACAATCCAACAAGAGGATATCACAATCATCAATATTTATGCACGAAACACAGGTGCACCACAATTCATAAAACAAAATCTACTTAGCAACAAAACAGAAATAAACACCAACACCATCATAGTCGGGGATTTCAATACTCCACTATCAACAATGGATAGATCATCCAAACAGAAAATTAATAGGGAAGTAAGAGAGTTCAACAACACCATAGAGCAACTAGACCTAACAGACATATACAGGACATTCCACCCAAAATCTACAGATTACACATTCTTCTCAGCAGCCCATGGAACCTTCTCTAAAATAGATCATGTACTGGGCCACAAAGCCTGCCTCCATATTTTCAAGAAAATTGATGTAATTTCCTGCATGATATCAGACCACAATGCTGTAATGCTAGAAATCAACAACAAAAGTACACCAGGAATCCCTCTACCTCCTGGAAATTGAACAACACACTTTTAAACAATAAATGGGTTGTGGATGAAATAAAGAAGGAAATTGCAAAATTTCTAGAATTCAATGACAACGAGAACACATCATACCAAAACTTGTGGGACACAATGAAGGCAGTCCTTAGGGGAAAAATCATAGCACTAAATGCCATCATAAGAAAAATAGAAAGATCCGAAATCAATAACCTAACTATTCCCCTAAAGGTATTGGAAAAGCTAGAAGAAGCCAACCCAAAAAGCTCCAGATGGAAAGAAATAATTAAGATCAGAGCAGAAATTAATGAATTGGAAACTAGGAGAACAATTAAGAAAATTGATGAAACAAAGAGTTGGTTCTTTGAAAAAATTAACAAGATTGATACACCCCTGGCCAATTTGATCAAGCGGTAAAAAGAAACACTTCAAATCAACAAAATTAGAAATGAAAAGGAGAGATCACAACAGACATGAGTGAAATAGGAAGAGTTATTAGGACTTATTTCAAAAACCTCTACTCCATAAAACAGGAGAATATGGAGGAAATGGATGAATTCCTAGACACATACCACCTACCAAAGCTAAGCCCAGAGCAGATTAATTTCCTAAACAAACCCATCACACCCTTTGAGATAGAAGAGGTAATCAAACACCTCTCCAAAAAGAAGAGTCCAGGACCAGATGGTTTCTCAGCGGAATTCTACCAAACCTTCATGGAAGAACTGAAACCAATTCTTCTCAAACTGTGTCACACAATAGGAGAACAGGGAGAGATCCCTAACTCCTTTTATGAAGCTAGTATCACCCTAATTCCAAAACCAGGCAGGGATGCCACAAGAAAGGAAAATTGTAGGCCCATTTCTCTGATGAACATAGACACAAAGATTCTGAACAAAATTCTTGCAAACCGAATTCAACAGTACATCAAAAGCATTATCCACATTGATCAAGTAGGCTTCATCCTTGGAACGCAGGGGTGGTTCAACATATGGAAATCTGTCAATGTAATACACCACATAAACAAGCTGAAACACAAAAACCACATGATCATTTCGATAGATGCAGAAAAGGCCTTTGACAAAATAAAACATCACTTCATGATCAAAACATTGGAGAGAATAGGCATGGATAGCCCATATCTCAACATAATAAAGGCTATATATAAAGCACCTAAAGCCCAAGTAATTCTTAATGGGGAGAGACTGAAGGAATTCCCATTGAGGTCAGGAACAAGGCAGGGGTGTCCACTCTCACCTCTGCTCTTCAACATAGTGCTAGAAGTATTAGCTCAAGCAATAAGACAGGAGAAAGAAATCAAAGGGATACAAATTGGAAAGGAAGAAGTTAAGTTAGCCCTATTTGCAGATGACATGATTCTATACATAAGTGACACAAGAACTTCCATCTCAAAACTCTTAAAGGTGATTAGCTCCTTCAGCAAAGTAGCAGGATACAAAATCAATGCACAGAAATCAGTAGCCTTTCTGTATGCAAAGGACAAAGAGACAGAAAAAGAAATAACTAACATCATCCCATTTTCAATTGCAACAAAGAAAATAAAATACCTTGGAATAACATTAATTAAGGAAGTGAAAGACCTATACAATGAAAACATAAAAACTCTCAAAAAAGAAATTGAGGAGGTCCTACAAAAATGGAAAGACCTCCCATGCTCCTGGATTGGTAGAATTAACATTGTGAAAATGGAAATTTTACCAAAAGCACTTTATAGATTCAATGCAATGCCAACAAAAATCCCAACTTCCTTCTTCAATGAGATAGAAAAAACTATCTCAAAATTCATATGGAAAGGCAGAAGGCCTCAGATATCCAAGCTCATCCTCAGCAAAAGAAACACCTCTGGAGGCATCACCATACCTGATCTAAAGCTATACTACAAAGCCATTGTAATAAAAATAACATGGTACTGGCAAAAAAACAGGAATATAGACCAATGAAACAGAATTGAAGACCCAGACTTTGGGTCAAGTAACTACAGCTACTTAATATTTGAAAAAGGCCCTACCAATGCAGAATGGAGAAAAGACAGCATCTTCAACAAATGGTGCTGGGCAAACTGGACAACCATATGTAGGAAAATAAAACTTGACCCACACATCTCTCCATGCACAAAAATTAAGTCCAAATGGATCAAAGACCTTAATATAAAACCAGAAACTCTGCTTCTACTGGAAGAAAAAAATAGGAGGAAGCTTCCACAATATAAGAGTGGGAAAAGATTTCCTGAACAAAACCCCAGCAGCTCAGGAAATTAAACAATCACTCAACCATTGGGATCTCATGAAACTGAAAAGCTTTTCACTGACAAAAATACTATAACCAAAGCCAGCAGATTACCCACAGAATGGGAGAAAATTTTCACCAGCTATACAACTGACAGAGGCCTAATTTCTAGAATCTACAAAGAACTCCAAAATCTAAACAATAAATCACCAAACAACCCATTCACAAAGTGGGGCAGAGAACTGCACAGGGAGTTCTCAGAGGAAGAAATACAAATAGCAAACACACATTTAAGAAAATGTTCAACATCCCTAATCATCAGGGAAATGCAAATTAAAACAACTATGAGATTCCACCTTACCCCAGTAAGGATGGCTAACATTAAAAAAAAAAAACAATGAAAATAAATGCTAGCAAGGCTGTGAAGAAATAGGAACAAGTTTTCACTGCTGGTGGGGATGTACAATGGTTCAACCACTATGGACAGCTATATGGAGACTCCTGAAAAGGATGACCATAGACCTACCAATGGATCCAGTTATTCCCTTATTGGGCATTTACCCTAAAGGCTTCAAGCCTCAGATCAGAGACATTTGCTCAACCATGTTTATAGCTGCTCAATTCATAATAGCAAAGAGCTGGAATCAACCCAGGTGTCCATCACTAGATGAATGGATAACAAAGATGTGGTATATCTACACTATGGAATTCTACGTAGCAGTAAGGAAAGATGAAATAAGGAAATTTGAAAAAAAAAAAACGGTCAAACATGGAACAGATCATCCTCAGTGAGCTCACCCAAGCACAAAAAGATAATCGTCACATGGTCTCGTTTATCTGTTGCTCCTAACCTGAATCCACATGACATGCGGCCAAACCTAATAAACACTCTGAGGCCCAGACAAGAGGGAGGGTGGGATGGAGGGAGGGTAAGGATGGGAGGGAACAAGAGGGTGGGAGGGAGGACAAGGGGGGGGATACAAATTGGGACCCAAAAGGAAAAGATACTATAAAACCCTTTACTCTGAATAACAGGCTAAAACATTGATCCTTCAGCAGGCCCGCAGAGGGAACACCCGAACCACAGGAACCTGGAGAGAGCATCATGAAGGCCAACCTTAATCTTGTCCTGCTTCTCTTCCTCTTCTCTCCTCTCTCTCTCTCTCTCTCTCTCCCTCTCCCTCTCCCTCTCCCTCTCCTCTCTATACTCACTTTCTCTTTTATATTATCTTTTTCCTCCCTCACCTTCCTAGGTGCAGACTTATAACACCCAGTGCCAGCACGGGGTTAACTTCCACAATGAGCTGTTGATCTGAAACACCTATAAGGTTTCCCAAAAAAGACAGACTTCTGTCAGAGTTCTTGGTGACCCACTAAAGGTTAATGGTAAGACCCTACTGTCGAAGACAGCATACGTGTGTGAGACCAAACACAGAGAGACCTGGCCAGAATCTGGAAGAAGGTCAGTCCCCAGACAGCTAGTCTAGTACCAGAGGGTGCTACACGAGCAACTGGGGGAAAATGTCCGACATTGGTCCAAACAACTTGCAGTCTAAGATACCCAGCAGGAAACAACTTGACGTAATGCTCATACAAGTGCAGTAGTGGCAAACAGCCATGGTGGGTAACCAACTGCTCTTGATTTGGCTAATAGATCCACTCAGTGGAATGGAACTCCTTGCTGGAACTGGGAAATAAGTCAAAACCAGGTACAAAAAATAAGATCAGTCTCCAAGAGCAAGATACCACCAAATGTGGGCTAGAAGAGAGCCAATGCATATAAAATTCCCTCCAAAACATATATGGTCATCCCTTCTATCTAGTAGTAACTTCTCTCTCCGTTGGAGAATTTGCTTATCTTTTTTCAGATGGACAACGAACCTGAAGGGAGAATCAACTAACCACACCTCACCAGGGCCCCAGCTGAAACCATAGAACAACGCAGGGGAAGGGCAAGAATACAGCATTCATGGCGATCACGACACCAGAAAAAGGCTGAAGGAGATAAACACAGAGAACATCCAACTCCAACTAAGCCAGATATCCAGAGACACAGAGGCTCCCAAAATCTCATCACTGAACCAGAACTAAAATGACCCCAATGTGGCTCAGGGAAACTCGCGGAAGAGGGGGCAGAAAGATTGTTAGAGTCACAAGTTGGAGCTTTATGCACAGAGACTGGGGCCTAACCCCCAGAACTCTTGACTAACCTCACAATGCACAACCCACATTCCCCATTGATGAGGGTCCCTTTGAAAGAGGGAGGACAAGGAGGAGGACAATGGAACCAATACTATGAATGTAAAATCAGAATAATATAAATAAAAAATATATTTTTTTTAAAAAAAGAATTTCAGGAGTGGCTCAGGGTCTCTTATGAGGCTGCACCAAGATGTCACTCAGGGATGCCATCTTCTGAAAGTTTGAATGGGGTTGGGACGACAGGGTAGGGAGGCTCAATCGTATGGCCAGCAAGGTACTACTGGCTATTGGCAGGAAGCCTCAGTTATTTGTGACATGGCCATCTCCATTGAGTTGCTTGGGTGTCATCATCACATGACAACTGCCTTCCCAGAGACTGTTCCAGGAAATTTGCATACCACTAGCTCCACTGTATTCTCCTGCTGATATCAACACACTTGACCAGTGATTGTGTAAGAAGACTATGCAAGTGCATCAGGCAAAGGCCACTGGAGTCATCTTGGGGCAAGGCTACCACACACCTTCTCTCAGATCTTTGTACTCTTACTTAAGTTCTTGTCTTGAGTGAAATGTGACCTTCTCTAAAAGATATTCTTCCCCATCTAAATTAGATTATCCTTACCCCATCACCTTCTGTCCTCTTACCCTACATTATTTTTAGAGCAGTTATCAATACCTAAAATTACATCCTTTGTTCACTTGTCTAACCTTGCAGCCATCTACTCCCCAAGCTTCATGATGAGAACCCTTGTCCACCTTGTTCACAACACAGGCCAGGCCCCTAACAGTGCCAAGCACACAGGAGGCACTTGGCAAGTTTTTGAATAATTGAATAGCTTTTGAAGCTATAATGAATTTACACCCAGCAATTCAGTTTCTTTTACAGTTCTGAAACTTCACACAGCTAAATATCAGCAATAAACCAAAGGACAACAAGCCATATGGTTAAAACACCATTAAAATATTACTTTTCAGAAAATTATAATGTTTGCTAGTCATAAAGGTTCTCAGTATTCAGAATGAACAGGTTTTGCCTTTCTAACAGAAATTTCCAGTATTTAAGAGATTAAAATTTGCTATATTTTAGAATGAAAAGTAAATAATGTCAGGACCAGGGATGTAGTATCATGCCTGCATGATACCCTGAGTTTAACACCCTGAGTTCGGTGCCTAGCACCACATAAACTGGTCATAGTGGCACACATCTATGATCCCAGCAAGAATGAATGGAAGCAGGAAAATCAGAAGTTCAAGATCATCCTCAACTACATAGTGAGATTGAAGCTACTCTTGGCTACATGAGTCACTGTCTCAAAATGAATAAAAGAAAATCATTTCAAGTATTTAAATGTAACTGTGTTGACAACAGACTTGAATCATAGGAAGACTTTTCCTCAAAAAAAAAAAAAAAACTTATTTTTTCAATGTAACAATGAGGCAGAATTAGTCAGAGAGCTTTATTTTCAGGTAGTCAGCTAGGGATGGGCCAAGGGGAATTCAGCATCTGATCCAGTCTCATCCCTCAGTGATAGCATCCTCTACTCAGATGTGCTGGCCTCTTCCTAAGCCAGCCCCCTGAGGTCAGGCCAATCAGCTGTCTCTCAGAACTCACCTGCACCTGAGAGTGAAACTCACAGGAATAGATTATAAATAGATGCTGACCAGGTCGGCACAGTCTCTTCTTGGCTGTCTATGTCTCCTGATTCCTGAACCCCCATGGTCCCTGTTCTGGTAACAACCCCTCAGCCCAACAAGGCTAGCATGTTGGGGGGGACCTTTACTATCTGACCTCTTAACTTTTTTTCTAAGGTGAAGGTAAAAGGCTTACAGCCTTTGTTTCCACTTCCAACATGGGTGTCGGGGGGAGAGATGTTCTTTTAAGCTTTGGCTCTTTTCCCCAGAAAGCTTTCCACATGGACTTTACCCCCTCCCACCTTCTGCATGCCAGGAGCTCTCTTCCTTTTCTTTCCTTTTCTTTTTCTTTTTCTTTTTTATGCAATAGAGAGACAGAGAGAAAAAGAATTGACATGCCAGGGCCTCCAGTCACTGCAATCCAACTCCAGATGCCTGCACCCCCTTCTGTGCATGTGCAACATTAAGCACTTGCATCACTGTGCCTCTGGCTTATGTGGGATCTGGAGAGTTGAAAATGAGTTCTTAGGCTTTGCAAGCAAGCATCTTAACTGCTAAGCCTTCTCTCCACTCCTTCTTCCCTTTTCTTAATTTAATAATGTCTCTCTAAACCTTACCCAGATTTAAATTCATAAGACAAGAATCCAAGGATACTCCAAATTTATTGGTGTGTTGGCATATATTGGTAAGGAGCCCCATTTCAACAAGAAATAGTAAACTATCAGAGATCAGTTCTTGGAAATAGAGATGCTAATTCTGAAGGAGGCTTAATCTTATTAAATATTATTACTTAAGTATTTGATCCCTCTAATTCTTAGAGTATTTAAAACTTCATGTTTTTATTATCTCAGTAGATTAAGTACACATATATATTCTCTATCATTTGTAACTAATTAAATAAGAAAAAATATACTTATTTTAAGTAACTAAACAATAGTTTTCTGTATTAACCCTGCTTTTTTAGCCACACCTCTACAAGGCAAAAATTACAACTTTCCCTTTCCTTATTAAGAAGAATATTATCCAAATTAGACCCTAACACTGAGGCTTCCACCTAAAACACTACAGATAATACTCTGCACACTGATTATGCCAAAGCTCATTTACACAAAGTCATTTGTACCTATGCAATTAGATTATTATGGAGATAATCTCCTCAATCTAATAGCTCTCAGTACAAATATGATTATTTTAGCTTGAATACATCTTAAATTAATAGAGAGCAGAAATGAGTGGCTTGGTTAATAAAATGAATGTAAGATCAAAAGAAGCAAAAGGTCATTCAGCAAATGAACCTCTAAGATCAAAGTGACCCAAAGGATTTGCATTCTAAAGTGGACAGCTGAAGAATTTTTGGCACTAATAGAATCATTAAAATTAAAAGAATATTTAAGCTTACCTAATTCAGGGGGATCTGAGAAGATGTGGTTAAAGGTGCATGCTTGTAAACTTACCTAATTCACCCTCCCAGCAAAACTGAAGATTTCTCACAATATCTAGTCCCTTCTTGAACTATAGATGTGGTAGGGGTCTCCCCCTGAGGTATTTTCAAAAACTATAGGCTCGAATATGTGCTTTTGATATTAAGCCAAAGTTTAAAAGCTTCCTAATGGGATAAGGGCCTATCTCTATCACATAAAGCATGACAGCATAAGGTTAATATTTGTACCACTTCACAGTCCTTCAAACCAGTGTGGGTCACATTGATGTCATACAGCAAGTTTAACTACTGGTGCCTGGAATCCACCCACACAATTTTACTTTGCCTTGTCTGAAATGTTGCTTAATCTGTGAACAGTTTAAAAGTTCACCTTGTGGTTAAAATCTGCAACAAGCTGAGCTTGGTGGCACACACCTTAAATCCCAGCACTTGGGAGACAGAGGTAGGAGGATCACTGAGTTTGAGGCCAGCCTGAGACTACATAGTGAATTCCTGGTCAACCTGGGCTAGAGCGAGACCCTACCACAAAAAAAAAAAAAAATGTAATATAGATATTTATGTTTATTTTATAACCTGACACTATTATGCAATAGAAAGAGTCATTTCTAAGTAATCTAAACCAGGTCTATCAAGACCTCCTCACAATATCCTAGTGGGTTTATGAGTGCTGATAATGTTACGCAAACGTGGACAAAGCAGAGCTTTATAACATTGTTATGGCATTATATTTTCAAATTTTTCTTATGTTTCCAATTGATTCATAATATGGGAAGATGTTTTGGTAAATGTATATGGGGCACACATTTTCCCTTGTACCTTGTACTTCAATTAGATGCCCCACAGTGTTGCAATAACCATTTGCCCCATGACCAAATTTATGTTATTTGGAAATTTAATAAGCATGTGTTTCATTCTTTTTTTTTTTTTTTTTTTTTTTTTGAGAGAGACAGATACAGAATGGGTTCGCCAGCAGCTGCTATGAACTAACTCCAGATGCGTGCAACCCCTTGTGGACAAGTGTGGCATTGCATCCTTGCATCACTGCATCTGGCTAACCATGGGACCTGGAGAATAGAACAGGTGTTCTTAGGCTTAGCAGGCAGGCGCCTTAACCGCTAAGCCACTCTCCAGCCCATGTTTTATTCTTTTTCCAAAACATTGATAAAGATTACTGACACCCCCCAAAAAAAAATCAAGTAAAAGCCTAGGTTCTGTGATTGAAAGAGTTTGCTGCAGTTGAAAATTTTGGTATAGTTACTAATTCGGGATATTTAAACATGTTGAACAGTTCACAAGAAATTGGGCAAACTTGGATATTTAAAGATTAAAATACTTTCTTTCCACAATAAAAAAAAGTCCACATGGGCCAGGGAAGTAACTCAATTGGTAGAGTGTTTATTTCCTTACCATGCACAAAGCTCTAGGTTTGATCCCCCATACCACATCAACCAGGCATGGTGGTGCTCACCTGTAATGCCAACATTAGGAAGGTAGAGGCAGGAAGAGCATCTTCAGCTACATAGTGAGTTTTTGGCCAGCCTGAGATATATGGGACCCTATATTTAAAAATTAAAGTAAGGGGCTAGAAAGATGGTTCAGTAGTTAAAGGTACTTGCTTGCAAAGCCTGGTGGCCTGGATGTGATTTTCCAGTACCCACATAAAGCCAGATGCACAAAGTGGCACATGCGTCTGAAATTTATTTGTAATGGCAAGAAAGCACTGGTATGCCCATTCCCCATTCTCCTACTTTGCTCTCTCTCTCTCTCTCTCTCCCCGCTTGTAAATAAATATATTTTAAAGTAATATTAAATTTAAAAGCCAGGCATGGTAGCATACGCCTTTAATCCTGGCACTTGGGAGGCAGAGGTAAGAGGATCACCGTGAATTCAAGGCCACAGTAAGACTACATAGTGAATTCCAGGTAAGCCTGAACTGGATTGAGACCCTACCTTGAAAAAAAATTAAATATAAAATTAACCAAAACATCCACTTATCTGAGTCACTTCACATTTCCCCTTCTTCCCATTTCAGTCCCTAGGAAGCACTTATCACTTGATAAATATAATTATACTCATTAATTTTAATATATGATTAATTAGAACAATTGAGTCTGCATACAAGACAAATACTGGAAAGTTTACAGTGTTTTGTATCTTTTATTGTCTCTATACTTCTCTTCCACACAGAAAAACAATCAATAATTCTTCTGTTGATTTTACTTAAAGCAATTACCCCTCCAAGCAGTTTAACTCTCTCTTACTTCATTCTGACTCTATCTCACCACAGATAGAACTTAAAACAACCAAACAAAAAACAGGACTAGATAGAGCTCAGTAGTTAAACAGTTGTCTAGTGTGTAATCCCCAGTACCACAAAAACAGAAGTTCCCTGCATGTGGCTGACTATTCACCAGTATTCAACACAGGCACTATCAGAGAATTTTAAGGCACCAAAGAGGACAGAGTGGCAACCATTAACTTTCAAAGGAGTTTTTCTTCCTTTATGTAAAGAAATGAAAGATTTTGTTTAAATGTTACCTTTCCTAAACTAAGCTAAAAATAAAACATCCGAGTTTACAGTTTAGTTTTGGTTTGGTTTTTACTATACTGGCATAAGGGGACTCATAGTGTAGAAAGTGCCAGTGCATCCCAGCCATCCTGACTTCAGGCAGGTGACACCAAAGCATGAGAACCAATTAGAGATGAAAGCAGCAGCAAGAAGGCTCATTCAGGTGAGATTATCTTCACCATAAGAACTCAGTCATGGTTCACACATTGGAATCATTTTGTTCAAACAAACATTTGTCTAAATCTACACAAGAAAATGCTGGGCATGGTAGAACATGCCTATGATCCCAGTACCTAAGAGGCTGGCAGGAGGATCATGAGTTCAAGACTAGCTTGAGCTACATAGTGAGACCTGATCTCAAAAAAAAAAAAATTAATACAAAAAGCAACAAGATTGGGCTGGAGAGATGGCTCAGCAGTTAAAGCTCTTGCTTGCAAAATCTGACACCCTGGGTTCAATTCCCCAGTACCCGTGCATGTCAGATGCACAAAAAGGCACATGTGTCTTGAGTTCTTTTGTAGTGGCAAGAGGAGGTGGCATGCTCATTCTCTCTTCTCTCTTCTCTTCCCCCTTCTCTCTCTTTTTCTCTCTCCACGAAAATGAATAAAAACTATTTTTTAAAACCAACATGAAAGTCCAACAACAGCAGATTGGTTAAACAGATCATGAATGAAAAATGGAAATATATTCAAGTATACTAATGTTATTGTACAAAGAAGGTTCAGGTTTCAGGATAGTATGAATACTATAACACTATTTTTATGAATGCATACAGTTAAAACTAAATACAAACATACATTAGCTTTCAATATTATACAGTTTTTTTATAAAGAGATAAACATGGGTGTATATGAATAAATATGAAATATATTTATAATTATGCATCTATGTGATTTTCCAGGTGTTATTTTTTTACCTTGGGTTAAAATTGTTGATGATTTTACATTTTGTTTCAATTTTACTTTATTTTTATTTTCTGTATTTTGCATGGAGAATACCTTACTTGCATATATAGTAAAGAAATACTAGAGTATTTTATAAACCTATATGGCTTGAAGTTATCACCAATTTTTCTCATGTAATATATGAGACACAGAAATATTCTATGATGGATTACTTTCAGCAGCATCAAATTTGCTTTAATTCAAATAACCAAGGGTCTATCCCACCTTAAATGTTTTTATGCCTTTTCTTCATTTTTTTCAAGAATGATAATATTTTTAGATGAAGCAAATCTTTTGATAGACCATAAGAAATGAGAGTGAAAATGTGGAAATGTTAGGAGTGTTTTTAGGCACACTGTAATTCTGTTTACAGGTTGAGTATTCTGTATCTGAAATGTTTGTGACCAGAAGTATTTCAGATTTTTTATAATTTCAGGTTTTGAAATATCTGCATTAATAACATGTTATCTTGAGACTGGAACTCAACTCTAAATTTAAAAGTTTACATTTATGTTTTTATACATTTTATAACCATAGCCTGAAGGTGATTTTGTGTAATATTTTCAGTAATTTTGTCATAATGTAGAATTTTCCAGTGGTGGCATCATGTTGGTGCTCAAAAAGTTTCTGGTTGGGAGCATTGTGAATTTTGGATATTCAGCTTAGGTAACTACCTGTACACATATCGCAAATCTTCAATAAAATAATGAATGAATGACTCTAAGGGTGAAAAGAAAGAAATTCTGAATTCAGAGTCTAATCAAATCTCTCAACATCCCTAGCTATTGCTTAAAGCTAACTCAGGGCTGGAGAGATGGCTTAGCAGTTAAGGCGCCTGCCTCCTAAGCCTAAGAATGCTGGTTCCAATCTCCAGGTCCCACATTTAGCCAGATGCAAAGTGACACAAGGGAACAATGCCTCACTTGCCCACAAGGGGGCACACACATCTGGATTTCGTTCACAGCAGCTGGGAGGCTGCTGGCGCACCCATCTCTATCTGTCTTCCTCTCCCTCTCTCTCTCTCAAAAAAAAAAAAAAAAACTAACTCAAAGTTAAGCTACTGCCAAAGTGTGCCAGACAATCCATTCACCTCTCCCTCCTCATAATTCTTTCATAGTTTTGTCAGTATCACACATAATTTAATTCAATATTTACTTATGTAATTTCACTTTTCATATGTGGAAGACTACCCTTTCCAAAAAGAACTTAGGCAAACTAAGGACAATATTATGCAAAACTGAACACAATACTGGGCGCATAACTGACCAGTTATAAACCATTGTTATAAGCATGAGGATGGAACCTTTACAGTGGAGCTTGTTCAATTACACTCAACCCATGACAGATCCTGTTTTCTGAAAATCTTGTACTTATATCTAAATCAGTGAGTCCTTTCAATGACTGATCATCCACAGCATGTTGACAGTGACTTCAGTTCATATAATTCACTGTGTTTAGGATAACAATGTCTTCATATCATCATGTACATGTTGTTTAATTATGCAGGAAATGCGTTATTTACTTAGCATATGTAAAAATCAAAACTTTACTCAAGCTGGGCATGGTGGCTCATGTATATAACCCCAGCACTCAGGAGGCTAAGGTAGGAAGATCACTATGAGTTCAAGGCAAGCCTTAGATACAGAGTGAGTTCCAAGTCAGCCTGAGTGAGATCCTTCCTCAAAAAAAAAAAAAAAAAAAAAAAAAAAAACCCACTTCATTGAAAGGATAAATTTATATAGGCCTTTATAACACTGGTTTTGGGAAATATGAGAACATTAAAATATTCTGTAAAAAGTGCTGGGGAGGTAGTGTTTAAAGGTGCTTGTTTACAAAGCCTGCCAGGCTGGGTTTGGTTTCCCAGTACCCATGTAAGGGCAGACACAAAACTTGTAGCAGCAAAAGACCCTGACATGTACACACAGACAGACAGACAGACAGACAGAGAGATTCATGCATGTAAAAAAAAAATAAAAATAATTTTAAAATTCTGTTTAAAAAAGAATAAAAGAAAAAAAGAGTTTCATGGTGAAATAATAATGAAAATTGTTGCGCACATTTTATAAGATTCAGAATTCCTGGAGTGGGTATATTTCAGGGGCACAGCATTTTTTGTCTGCATAATTAAAGACTGAACTAAAATAGCATACTTTGAGTGAATTATTGCCATATGGTTTGCCAGTGTTAATTTTGGCACTTTAAGATCATGATTTTGTTGTGCTTATACTTCTTAAGGATTGGCCATGCAGAAGGTTGTCCTTCATTGTCCAGGGAAACAAGCAAGCCATCTATTTTGAGGTTCTTCAAAGTAAATGATTGTTTTGTTTGCTAGTTAGACTCCATAGTGCACAGTACACTGCCAGAATCTTCCATTTACTGATGTGTTCCAGTTGTTTGCTCTTTTTCTCTGGCTAAAATTTAGGTTATAATTATAATACTTTAAAATATTCTATCTGAGACACCAAAAGAAGCTATTGATTACACAGCTTGACACAAAAAAAAATGATATGGGAAAAAGAAACCATCCTGATAAAGAAAAAAACAGCATTTTGGCTACACTATTAAAATCTGGCTTGCAGCAGCTTCTACCCCTCCGTGAAAACAGAGAAAGATGGTGAAAGCACTGAGCTGGGTGCCATAGTAACAGCATCTTCCCTGACGGCATTGTGTACCACCTGGCGCGCTCCTGACTACATTGCAACAGTGTGTCAGTACCAAAGTGAGACAAAGCCCAGACAGAAAACAGCAATCCCATTAAAGCAACAAGCACCCACAAGTTGGAAAAGGATGCATCAATCATTTTCATTTTCTTAATAAGGTCTTCTGTTCTAGCAGATATTAGAACCACAGCAAAATTTATGAGCAGAGTGGGGAGGAAGGTTTTCAGTGCTGAAGGGACAAAAGAAGGTAATGGGAAGTGACTGTGATTAAAATACATTCTAGGGTTGGAGGGGTTACTTAGCAGTTAAGGTGCTTGCTGGGAAGGACCCAGATTTGATTCTCCAATACACATGTAAGCCAGGTGCACAAGGTGGCTCATACATCTGGAGTTTGTTTGCAGTGGCTGGAGGCTCTGGTGTGCCCATTCTGCCCATTCTTTCTATATCTGTCTCTCTCTCTCCAACTAAATAAAATATTTTCTAAAAAATACATTCTATACACGCATTAAAAATTTGTCACTAACCTTGCGTGGTGGTGCATGCCTTTAATCATAGCACTTGGGAAGCAGAGGTAGGAGGACCACTGTGAGTCAAGGCCACCCTGAGACTACATAGTGAATTCCAGGTCAGCCTGGGCTAAAGCCCCTACCTCAAAAAGCCAAAAAAAAAAAAAAAAGTCACTAAGTAAAATAAAAAAACAAAAAAGCCAATTTAACAGGTCAAAGACAAAAAGATTTATGAACAAAACAAATTCAAAGTATTCTAAAAGTAAAATAGAGATCTAGAGATTTGTATATCACAAACCTGCAAAGATATAACTGAAATGTGTTTATATCAGGAAAAACTCTTGCCAAGCATTCACTTTATCTAATCAACAGAAGTCTGAATAACCATGCTGGGAAAACATGAGGGAGAACTGAATAAGACCTTGGACCAGACAATCTCTCAGTCCTTGCCAGCCCTTCACTGCAATGCTTCTGTGCTAGAGACACAGTGTTCCACAGCACTAGGACTAGACCACCTACTAAATTAAGGCCTTGATAATTTTCTGTCTTCCCATAAAGAAAGAACCCCCATATGGCTTTACAAACCTATTCAAGCAGAAAAATGGCTAACTATGGACATGAGTTGATTTTCAGACATTGATAATTGATTAAGTTACATTTCTCAGTGCTGGGAAAAAGCACCCCATTTTCAGCTTTTGCTTTGTTTTGTTTAGTTTGGTGACATGGTCTCATGTAGCCCATGTAGTCTTATTGTGGCTGAGGATAACTTTGAACTTCTGATCTCTTTATCTCTACCTCCCAAGTAGTAGGATTACAGGCAAACATAATCAGGCCTGTTTTTTTTTTCTAAACTTTTTATTGACAACTTCAACAAGTATAGACAATATACCATGATTATAATTCCCTCCCACTACCTTCCCTTTTCTGTTTCTCAAATCCTCCCTCCACTGAATCCCTTCTTCTTTCCAACTAGTCTCTCTTCTATTTTAATGTTTCATCATTTTTCCCTCCTATTATGTAGGTCTTGTGTAGGCAGCTCAACCACTATGAAGTCATGAATATCAAGGCCATTTTATGTCTGAAAGATAGCATTCTAAGCACTCCTGCCCTTCCTTTGGCTCTTACATTCTTTCTACTACTTCTGCAATAGTCCCTGAGCCTTGGATGGTATGTAGAGATGTCTTACTTAGTGCTAAACACTCCACTGTTACTTCTGAGCACTTTGATGAGTTTTAAATAACCCCAGTGGTCACTGCCATCGACTAGCACTAGGGACTAGCCTTTTTGTTCCCCAACATAAGACAACTAGTGAAAATCTAATGCTTAGGATTCAGTGTCTCAATAGTCTGAAAGCTGAAGGGAGGGATACAAGTGTCTCTCTTTGAAATATCTTTGCTCCTGTCAGGATTACAAAGACACTTGTACATCTATGTGTTTAGATGAACTAGTCACCATAGCAAAGTTATGGAGTCAGATACCGACAGACAGACAGAATGGAGGTTTTATTCAGCCACAAAATGTCATTTCAAGGAAAATAGATGCAATTGGAGATTATAAGATTAAGTGAAATAAGGAAGACTCAAGAAAATAAATATCACATGTTTTTTTCTTATTTGTGGATCCTAGATTTTATATAAATATATAAAATAGCGTATCAAGAAAGCAAAAGGGAGCCAGGCATGGTAGTGCACACCTTTAACCCCAATACTCGGGATGCAGAGGTAGGAGAATCACCATGAGTTCAAGGCCACTCTGAGACTACATAGTGAATTCCAGATCAGCCTGGGCTACAGTGAGACCCTACCTCAAAAATCCAAAAAAAAAAAAAAAGTAAAGAAAGAAAGGAAGGAAGGAAGGAAGGAAGGAGGGAGGGAGGGAGGGAGGGGGGAGGGAGGGAGGGAGGGAAGGAAAAGAAAGCAAAAGGGAGACTAGGGAGAAGGAGAGTGGGGAGAAACAGACATGTATGAAGGGTGAACATGATAAAAATTATCATGATATGCTTGCAGAAAAATATCTTTATGAAATCCATCACAAGGCACAATGAATATATGTCAATAAATGTTATATTTAAAGGGAAGTTAATGGGTTAGAATCACATGGTGGGTGTGTTTAAAAGCTGCAGAAGATGTGGGAGGCACCAGAAGCTTGGGAACAAAGGAGTAATATATGAATGCATTTCATTTTATCTATTAATCTGCATATGATTTGTTTCCTTTTATGTTCTTTAGAGTGTTAAAAATTGGTGAAGTACTAAGAACAATTGTTTGAAAGTATTTTAATGTAATGAAATCTTTATCTTAATAATGTTAAAATGTTATGAATGTAAATAGTATTTATTATGAAGGTCCTACAACAGCATTTCCCATAGTGAACAAGAATAACAGCCATTTAAGACCTCTGACTAAACCTAAGAGAATAAATGTAAAAGTGATGTAGCTATGAATTATATCCCAACAAAGCCCTGATCAAAAAGGTAAGGTTGCAAAAAACACATAGATTTAGAAAGAATGCAAATTTTGTTACATATCCTTTGACAATTTTTTAAATAAAAAGGAATTGTACTATGAACACTAGTATGAAATCTATTGTATAGATAAAATATTTAGAATATTTTTATACATCAAAGCATATTAAAAATAATACTAATCGCTAAATAGTATTTTATAATCCATAATTTATTAAATCTGTTGCTGGGCTATAATAACATTTTCAATTTTATGTTAAAAAGCAATTTAGGGGCTAGAGAGATGGCTTAGGGGTTAATGCACTTGCCTGCAAAGCCTAAGGATATAGGTTTGATACCCCAGTACCTAAGTAAAGCTAGATGCATATGGTGGTACACCCATCTGGAGTTTGTTTGCAACAGCTAGAGGCCATGGCATGCCCACTCTCTTCCTCTCTCTCTTGCACTCTTACTCTCTCTCTCTCTCCTTACAAATAAATAAATAAAAACTTTTAAAAAGCAATTTATAAAAATATTGTCAGATTATTTCTATTGGATATAATTTTAGAGGAAAAATTGGGGATTGAAGGAAATGCACATTTTAATATACACATTACAGTAAGTTAAATTCTTACTCTCATTTTCATTCACCTTTGTTAAATTGAAAAGCATCATTTTATCTTTACCAAATAAGAAATTGGTAACTCATGATTGTTTTAAATTGCATTTCCTTAGTTATTAGTGTACTTCAACAATTTTATATACATTTACGCAAAATATAAATTTTAATTGACATTGGTATGGTGAAGGAGATATACTGCAACACACACACACACACATTCTCAAAATAAAGATTAATGAAGCTAAACTGGGTGTGGTGGTGCATGCTTTTACTCCCAACACTCAGGAGGCAGAGGTAGGACGATATTTGAGTTCAAGGCCAGCCTGAGATTACATAATGAATTGTAGGTCAGCCTGGGCTAGAGCAAGACCCTACCTCAAAAAAATATATATTAACTAATCTAAGCAGAAAAAAAAAACTCAGCAGATCATTTGTCACACACGCACATGCTGGTCTCATCTGGTCACTGGGGTTGGCCACTTATGTTTACTGCCTGGCTTTATTCAAAGAATAGATAAACTCCTCATATCTTTATAACTGGTAATAGTTTTGGAGTAAATCTCCTACTGCTTCCCCAGAAATAGTGGCACTGTAGTCCTGGGTAGCATCCATGAAGGGCTTCCCCGGTAAATAATTCCAAGGATCCGTGCACTGGTTCTGTGGATCCACTGCTCTAGCCTTCCAGTCATATCATGAAAAAACATCTGAATGTATGGCAATAATACTTAATTACAAAACAATTTCAATTGTTATTAATTTGTCAATAATTTGTTTGCAGCTGATAGCAGTTTCGGAGGTGGAGCTTTGCTTTGCTTTGCTTTGCTGGGAAGGTATGTTGTTGGGGACAGCTTAGGACTGTTATAGTCAGCTGTCCCTTGCTTGAGCTTGGCTCACTGTCCTGTTTTCTACCTGAAACTGGCAAGGAGGTGGTATCCAGCCTCTGCTCTCCCCTCTTACCCCTACCATCATGGAGCTTTCCCTTGAGACTATAAGCCAAAATAAATAACTTTCCTCCCATCAGCTGCTTTTGGTCTGGTGCTTTGCCCCAGCAATGGGAAGATGACTACAACAGTCACCCATAACATCTTCTTTGACAAAGCATGTAACATGGCAAATCCTGGAATGAGTTGTAGAGCATCCACAAGTTACCAGCAAAGATCCTAGATGGCTAGTTGTGTTGGCACTCACCTCTAATCCCAGAATTCAGGAGGCTAAGGAACATTGTACATTTGAGTCCACTCTAGGCTACACAGTGAGAACCCCTGTCTCAAATAAATAAAAACAAAAACCTGGATAGAGACTCTTTTGAGCCATTAATGCAACCAGTCTACCACACAAGGTTTTTTAATTTCTTGCTACCTACATATTCTATTCTTGGGTTTTGATAAAACCATCTTGGAAGAGGGGCTCATGTCCTAGACCTATGATCCACATATACTCCTTTAGGGTGTCTTTGGCAAACAATTCTTCAAGCTGGACCTCTTCTTTTTTTTAAATATATTTTATTTCTTTATTTGAGAGAGAGAGAAAGAGGCAGAGAGAGAAAGAGAGAGCGAAAAGGAGAAAATTGGCATGCTAGGGCCTCTAGCTGCTGCAAACAAACTCTAAATGCATGCACCCCCTTGTGCATCTGGCTTACATGGGTCCTGGAGAATCAAACTGGGATCTTCTGGCTTTGCAGGCAAATGCCTTAACCACTAAGCCATCTCTCCAGACCATGGACCTCTTCTTAACTGACTAATTGTGGCTTTTGAAGTGTGAAATGACCTGATCCTTTGACTCAAGTTTCCAACCTAAAGTTGTCAGATCTACAGGGAAAGGACATCAGTTTCTGCTCAACTAGATCCTAGCTTTACCTAGTAATAATTTCCCATTCATCATTGATTGATTAACATCTATAGCATGCTTCCAAATTATAGACCTCACCTACCAAATAAAAGAGAAAAAAGAACATTTTATAGTTCAAAAAAATTAAGTCTAATCTACATTTTTATCTATCCATCATATAGGAATAATAATGGTTTGAATGACTTCTTTTCTACATTCTTACCCAAATCTTCATTGCCAATAAGGCAATGAAACTTCTTTTAGAGATACTAGCAGCATTTGTTACTTAATTGTGACAGGGTAACATTTTTTTATTTCATACACATTTTGGGCTTCCACCATTGTATTCATTTGAGTCTTATGATGGTCTCATATAAGTTACTATTATTCATGCTTAACTTTTTGCCTTATTCTATTTCAGAGATGTGAGGATGAGAACATTGTGGTCTTTTTTTTTTCTTGGGGATTATTCTGGTTCTCCCTTCAATAGTGTGGTGGTTTGGATCAGATGTCCCCCATAGATTCATGGGTCTTGAATTCTCGGTCCACATTGGTGGCAATTTGGGAGATGAAGCCTTGCCAGAGGAGGTGTGTTGCTATGAACAGGTTTACGGGTGTTACAGTCCAGCTTTCCCTTTACCAGAGCTTAGCTCACTCCTACTTCCTGCCACTTGCTGTGGCAGAATTGGATGTCCAGCCCCTCCTCTTCCATTCTTTCTCTGGCATCATAAGGTTTCCTCTTAAGACCATAAGACAAAACAAACCCTTTCCTCCCATCAGTGTCTTTTGAGTGTTTTGTCCAGCAATGAAGAGTTAACTACAACAAATAGTCCTTAAATGTTCCAGGAAAGAGACAATGTATTCTCTAAAACCCAGCTTCTTAAAATGTGGTTACAGCCCTGAATAGGGCTGCTTAACGAAATGTGAGGATTGTGAAAGATATGGCAAAAATAAAACGTTCTGATCATGCACTGACCAGAAATTAATTCAAAAGCAAACACATAATGGTGTTTCTAGCACTTCTTACCTGTGTGGCTTCTCATTGAACACACAATACAAATGCTTTACACTGCACATACCATCATGCCACACACTGCCGGTGAATGCTGCCCAAGACACCTTGACCCAGGTTTGATACTATTATATATTATGAATTACAGTGTTTTTCCTTACTTATAAGGTTTTCTGCTTTTACGGAAAAATAATGGCTTACAGAAAAGAATTTTAATATTTTTATACTATCATTTCTCAACATATGTGAAATTAGTACATCTTTGGGTTGGGTTGTGTTAGACTATTTGATTTAAAAATTCCTGAGTTAGCCGGGTGTGGTGGCACACGCCTTTAATCCCAGCACTCGGGAGGCAGAGGTAGGAGGATCGCTGAGTGTTCGAGGCCACCCTGAGGCTACATAGTGAATTCCAGGTCAGCCTGGACCAGAGTGAAACCCTACCTCAAAAAACCAAAAAAAAAAAAAAAAAAAAAAAAAAAAAAAAAAATTCCTGAGTTATATTTAATTTTAAAATTATTCAGGATTGGAGAGATGGCTTAGCAGTTGGGGTGCTTACCAGCAAAGCTAGGGGACCCAGGTACAATTCCTCAGTTCCCACGTAAAGCCAGATGCACAAGGTGGCACATGCATCTGGACTTCATTTGCAGTGGCTTAGAGGCACTGGATGTGCCCATTTTCCTTCTTTCTCTTCTCTCTCTCTCTCTCTCCTTCTTTCTCTCTCAAATAAATAAAATATTTTAATAAAATATATTCAATGAATCCTAGCTACAAATGTATAGACTTCTGTGTGAGCTAGAACCAAAAATTGGTAGCAGAGGCCAGTAAGCTAGAAAAAGTCTATAATGGAGGGAAGAGAGGAAAGGACTTAAGGAGATGGTATTGTATATATGTAAGTAGAAGAACAGATTACAGGGAGGGTAAAGGCCTAAGAGAGGCCAGGGGAAGAGATTGGGTAAAAGAAGGGCAGGGGAGAGGGGCTGGAAAGATGGCTTAGTGGTTAAGGCACTTCCCTTCAAAGCCAAAGGACCCAGGTTCAACTCTCCAGTATCCATGTAAGCCAGATGCACAAGGGGAGTTCGTTTGCAGTGGCTGGAGGCCCAGGTGTGCCCATTCTCTCTCTATCTATCTCTCTACTTGCCTATCTCTGTATCTCTCTCTCTCTTTTCAAACAAATAAATAAAAATAAAAAATATTTTTAAAAAAGAAAAAAAAAGAAGGGCAAGGGAAAGGTCAATCAAAATTCAAGATATTCTGCTGGGCATGGTGGCGCATGCCTTTAATACCAGCACTTGGGGTGGGGGGCAGAAGTAGAGTTTGAGGCCCCCTGAGACTACATAGTGAATTCCAGGTCAGCCTGAGCTAGAGTGAGACCCTACCTCAGAAAACCAAAAAAAAAAAAAAAAAAAAAAAAAAATCAAGATATTCTGAATAAGACTTACACAAACCTACTTTTTTGAATAATGGCATATCCAGAAGCCATAGATTGTTGCTAGAAAATTTTCAGTGCCAGGGATAGGATACCTTCCAGTGAGTTGTTGCCCAGGGAGGTCCCTGTAGCCTCCAATACATTATAGGCCATTGCCAAGGCCCTTGGTTTCCCTTGAGAAACAGATGGTAAGACCCTATTGCTGAAGACTTCACTTGCTTGTGCAGAAAGGTCACTGAGAATTCAAGCTGGTGCTGAGCAGAAAACCTTCTTCCTGTAGACCAGCCAACTGAAAGCTGGAAAAAGCTGCATTACATGTAGCCCTATGGGAGACAGAAGTCATCAGCAGTGAAAACAATGGACACTGGAAGCCTCAAGTTTGGCCAGACAGGCCAAATGACCAAACAAGTGCAATAGTGGCATATCTGCTCTGGGGGAAACCAACTGCTCTCTAACTGGACTGAAGGCCTGCTCTACAGGAGGGAATATGTGCCTGGTACTGAAAAAACCTAATCAAAAGCCTATGGCAGGGGAGGTCATGAGCCTTAGGGGTATAAAGCCTGTTCTTGTATGACTAAATGTATATATTATTCCCACCCTGAAAACACTACACTTATTGTTCATATTCACATATTAATGCTACTCTCACTTCTGGTTAGAGAAGCTTCTCTTTTCAGATGGTGATGACCACTGGGATGACCCAAAAGGCAACATAGTGCTGAGAAGAAGAGACAGAGGAGTGTCCAGCACTGAAACGTCTCTATCACACTCTCCAAGGTTCAGGGTCCATTGTGGAGGAGGCGGAGGAAAGAATGTAAAAGCCAAAGGAAGAGTACAACTCCTTACAATGCAACTGTCCAGACAGAAATTGGCCTCGATATCCTTGACTTCACAGTGAATTTGGGTTAGGATTAGGATAAAATTTCTAACAATTTCTCAAGTGGCCCTAAACATACACCTGCCATTTTGTACTATATATTTATGTGAAATGGCATTCTCAGCACTGTCAATTATAAAATCAAAATATTAATCAACTTTGCACAATGTTGAGGATGATTTATATCCATCAATATCAAATATTCAGCCAAGATTGAATTCTCTTTTAATTGTAACAAAACTATGTACAATTCTTCCCACCCTGGCTTCTGTAGTCCAAATCAGGAGAGGGCTGGCACAGACTGGGTACACAGGTGAGAGAGGAAAATGCAGCACTTACTGGGAGGTTCATACCTCCACCAGTTAAAGGAGGATTAGGGAGATGAGGGAACCAAGGAGGGGAGAACCTTGGGGTAGATAGAGGGGGAAAATAGAAAGCTGCTAGAATCACTCTGAGATCACAATGAGCAGGGCTTCAATCTACAGTGTCAAGAAGTGTAATTGCCAGGAGGATAGGCATTGAGTAGTTGGGGATGGCTGGTCCCCAGAGCCTATGTCAGCAATAGGAGGGAGAGCCAGGAGAATCCTGAAAACTTGTGAGCCAGCTAAACAGCAGCATAAACAAGATAGTCTTTGTCTTAAGCATTGTAGAAGGAGAAAATTTTTTCAGTTTATCCTCTGACCTCCACACACATGCCATGGTATACATGTGCCCATGCACACATACACACATTTTTTAAAATGCCAATATCAAGAAAGTAGTATTAGATGAAAATATCTGTAAATAAAAAGAAGGTAAGGAACAAAACCTGAAGCACAACTAACTAACTTGCCATTTCTCATGTAGGGTGGGGTGGGTCAGTGAGACAGATGGGACTCAAAAGAGTGAGGGATGACCGGACTTTTCCCAGCAATCCAGAAGTCAAAGTTGGGGATCTCAGCTGAAAACAGGGAGCTACTAAACCTTGCACTCCACAAGGGTCCTAATCTCAGAAGTCTGTTGACCAGATTTACTGAGGGTTACCCTTCCCCTTGCTAAATTGGAAATCATTTGAATTGGCTTACTTTTGGAACAGTCTTATAGTATCCTTGTTTTTTTTATATATGCAAGTTTCTTACTATAACTTGTAAACAGTAATAATTGATTAACTTGGCCTGTTTTATTAAACTAGCAACACAAAGAAGGGCATATTTGCTGCAGATCTCCCTTAGGAGGGGTGTTCAGAGCAAGGTTGTTCAGTAGTTGGATAGACTCAGGATCCTCCAGCTAGAGAGCACCAAGCACACAGCACAGTCTCCTTTCCTACATCCTCTGTGGACGTCTCTAGCTGCCTCTTCAGCCACTTCAGAAGTGGTACTTCTCACTTACACCTTCTCCTGATTGGCCAGTGTTCTGTAGTGTAGCCATGCCTGTGTGTAGCACTGCCCGTGGAGTCAGAGTCTCTACACATACCCAGGTTTCAGATACTTCTACAGTGGATGAATGCTG
Source organism: Orientallactaga sibirica (assembly GCA_036365145.1). NCBI lineage: Eukaryota > Metazoa > Chordata > Mammalia > Rodentia > Dipodidae > Orientallactaga > Orientallactaga sibirica. The sequence continues at coordinate 34,851,303 of JAEOAD010000015.1, read as the reverse complement.
CACGTTACTAGCCTTGTACCTTTGGCAAAAGATTCATGTGCAGAGCTAACCTTGTATCTCAAAAACTTGTGTCACCATAAAACTCATTTGTAATTGGTTTGAAAGAAATGGAAAATACTTAATAAAATGTATAAGACAAAGAAAAGCCAGTAAGAAGTCTAGAAATACAAAATCACAACACAGAAACAACATGGCTTGTGGAGAAGAGCAATGCTGTTCCTAAATTTTACAGTGAAAAACAGATCCTACCAAAACTGAAGGTGGGCTCTGAAGCTTTTAGCAATGCATCACCTTTACCACAGGACATTAGCAAGCTATTTATCCATGTATGGTGATGAAAAAAGAGATCAAAATCTGTTCATCTGTAACTATGGTTACTGACCATGTGCCAGGCACTGTGCCACATTCTGAAAATGCAGAAATGGTTCTATGCTGTTATGGATGGACTTAGAATCTTGTGACTCACTCCATCATAACACTGGAAGCATGGTAGCATCAGGTACCTTTGAAATCATAATACATGAAGGTTGAAGAGATGGCTCAGCAGTTAAAGGTGCTTGCTTGAAAAATAGATGGTCTGAGTTTGATTCCCCAATACCCACATAAAGCCAGATGTACAAAGTGGCACATTCATTTAGTATTCATTTGCAGTGGCAAGGGGCCCTGGCATAACCATTCTCATTTATTCTCTCTTCTCTCTTTTCTTCTCCTCTCCTCTCCCATCCCTCCTGTCCCTCTCCTGCTCTCCTCTCCTCTCCTCTTGTCTTCTCTCTCTCCCCTTCCTTGCAAATAAAAATATTGTTGAAAAAATAACAATACAAGGCTGGAGAGATGGCTCAGCAGTTAAAGACTTGCTTTCAAAGTCAGATGGCCCAGATTTGATTCCTCAGTGCCCACATAAAGCCAGATGCACAAAGTAGTCCATGCATCTGGAGTTCATTTGCAGTGGCAAGAAGCCCTGACACAACCATCTATCTCTCTCCCTCCCTCTCTCCCACCTTTCCTATATATCTATATTTCAAATACTTTTTTAAAAAATCATAATGAGCCGGGTGTGGTGGTGCACGCCTTTAATCCCAGCACTCGGGAGACAGAGGTAGGAGGATTGCTAAGAGTTTGAGGCCACCCTGAGACTACATAGTTAATTCCAGGTCAGCCTGGACCAGAGTGAAACCCTACCTCAAAAAGCCAAAAAAAAAAAAATCATAATGAAGGCATCTATGCCATAGATGACATAATGGACTAGAGTATATATATTAATTATATATAACTTTCAAATCTGTTCTGCAAGCTTTTCCTAGAGTTAAACTATTTCTATACTATGTTTTATTTCACTTTCTTAGAGCCTAGAAACTCAGGAAAAGTTTGCATAAGAGTTCGGGGATTTTTTTGAGCTCCCACTTTTGCAGTTTCAAAAAGAATCAAAAATAAACATGAATAAACTCCTTAGAAGACTTTCTTTGACAAGCATGTAATCATGTCACTTTGCAAAGACACCAGACTGAGAAAACTCAGCAGCTGCTTCTGGAAGTGTGATAGTCTGTATGACAGGAAGGGGGTTACCCTTGGGGAGTCAGAAGACTGTTCTTACTGCAGCCAAGTTATCAGCCTACATAGAACTAGACAATGTTTTACACATAGCAGGCACTTTATAAGTGTCTGCCTTGGTGATTTAAAACCATCATTGTTAAGAATTTTGATGTTATAACACTGCCACCTAGTGGGAAGTCCTAGGAAATAATCATTGTTCTTTGAAAGCATTCTTTTTAAAATTTTTATTTATTTATTTATTTATTTATTTATTTATTTATTTATTTATTTATTTATGACAAGAAGCAGATAGAAAGAGAATGGGTATACAGGGGCCTCCAGCCACTGCAAACGAACTTCAGATGCATACACCCCCTTGTGCATCTGGCTTACACTGGTACTAGTGAACTAGCTACAAATGAAACCTGGGTCCTTAGGAAGAACAGATTAATGGGGGTGAAAAGGCCTAAGTGAGGTCAGGGGAAGAGATTGAGTAAAGGAAAAGTGGAGGGAGGACTAATCAAAATCTAAGAAGATATAAATAAGGCACTGGACAATGGAACACTCAGAAGCCATAGATTGTTACTAGAAACTTTCATTCTTATTTCATAGGACAGATATCTATGGTCATACAGAGTTTAGAATTAAAAATTAATGGAATTGTTCATTTTATTTTGTTTCCTTTTGTTTGTCTGTTTGAGTACAACTATAAAAAAGTTTCTAAGGTATAATGAATAATACAAACCAAGAAAGTTTGAGTTCTGTTATAGAGACTGATTGAGAGGGGAGGGGATATGATGGAGAATGAAGTTTCAAAGGGGAAAGTGGGGACCATTCCATCCAAGAATTCTCAAATATCTGTAAATTTGTGCCCATTCTCTCCCTCTCTCTCTCTCTCCCTCTCTCTCTCTCTCTATCTCAAATAAATAAATAAACCATTGAAAGAGAATAAACTGTTAAAAATTAATGGAGGCCTTGTTTCCTAGCATTGTTTGGATGCTGGCAATAATAAAACAAAACAAATTTGGGACATCAGTGTGGCAATCATAATAAATGTATCAATTCCATTCACTCATCTCATGCATACTTATGGGATTTGTATTTTAAGAGAAAAAAGCAGCAACAAAATATATGCCAGGATGGCATTAAGAGAAAAGGGAGCTTACCTTAAAAATAGTTTTGCCAAGCATGGTGGTGCATGTCTTTAATCCCAGCACTTAGTAGGCAGAGGTAAGAGGATCATTGTGAGTTCAAGGCCAGCCTGACATTACACAGTGAATACCAGATCAGCCTGGTCTAGTGTGAGATTCTACCTTAAAAGAGAGAGAGAGAGAGAGAGAAGCAGTAACAAATATGCATATAAGAGTTGCATAAAGAGCAAGCTAGTGCTGTCCCTCTCCACTTTAGTTTCCTTAATTACATTTTAAATCTTGGATGTTCTCCTACCACCTATCAAATAAAATTTAAATTTTTAGTCTGGCCTTCCCATCCCTCCACAATAGGACAAAACACCAGACCAAAAGCACCTGATGGAAGGAAAGGTTTACTTTGGCTTACAGTCTTGAGGGGAAACTTCACACTGGCAGAAGAAGACATGGTATGAGTAGAGTAATTTAACAGTTATACATTCTTCCCAAGAGTTTCCTAGGCATGACGATTGTTATATATTGCCTTATAAAAGAGCCATATGTGTGAATATATTACCTTACTTAAGGAAAGGGCAGAATCTCATTTTATATTTTTTATAGAATCAGTGTAGTTCTTTGTCTGTGGAAATTACTCAATAAATAATTATTGAAGAAATGGAAGATACTACACAACAGTATTACAACTTCCAAGAGCAAAACTTCAATTCTTAGCTTCTCTAGAAAACACCCATCTACAATAATTTGTTGAGAACTAAGCCTAATGGCTCCACTTGCTCAGTGGATAATTGTGGTGACTTGAATGCAAATGTATAGCCTCAGGTATGTGTTTTGGTTTATCATCATCATCATCATCATCATCAATATTAAGGTTAAGCTTTGTACTTAGTCTTCAGCAGGTGGAGCCTTGCTGGAAGAGATATGACACTGGGGGCAGATCTTGAGTCCAGTCCTACTAGGTGGGTTGAGAGCCAGTTTGAGCTCTGGCTGTTCGTGCTTGCTGGCTGTTGGTTCTGACTCTCTACGATCAATGTATGATAGAGTGAGCCAGCTTCTTCCACCATGATGAAACTTCTCCTAGAATCTGTAAGCCTGAAATAGTGTTTATTTCCTCTGAAAAGCACTTATGGTTGGATGTTTGCCCAAGCAACAGAAGGTAATTGCAACAATATTCAAAACTACTTTCTCATACACTCATACCTTTAGCTTAATACTTATGCTTCATATGTATAAAGGCATCATGATGAAACCCATTACTTTGTATGTTAACCTTAAAAAATAACTTTAAAGAATGAAGAAAAGACTTTTGTTACCATGAGAATATGACTAGGAAAGAGCATGAAACTATCTTAGCCATTTGTGACTTGCTGGAAATTAACTATCTTAGATCTGGAGTAAGGACAGGCTTAGATATTCAGTACAGATCTGTGGTTTGGGTGAGTAAATGGATGGATTAATAAGTAAATAAATGAAGGTGAAGATGATTCCACAAATAAAACAAACAAAAAAATTTACACCAACCAATGACAATTTAATTCTTTTTTTAAATATTTTTATTTATTTGAGAAAGAGAGAGAGAGGAAAAAAAAAACAGAGAGAGGGAGGAAATATGGGCATGCCAGAGCCTCCTGCCACTGCAAACAAACTCCAGACACATGGGCTACTTTATGCATCTGGCTTTACATGAGTACTGGGGAGTTAAACCACAGGCGGTCAGGCTTTGCAAACAAGTGCCTTTGACCGCTAAACCAACATTTTACCTTTTCACCAATTTTAGGTCAATGAAACTAGAAAAATAATTTTATTTGTTTAAATGATTGATATATAGAGATGAGATTTCATCATAAATAAGATAAAATGTGGGAACAAAATAGAACCTAGAAACTCAGCACCAAACCCAACCTGAATGTGTTCCACTGAAATTTTAAATAGGTACTTCCATAACGGTCCTCCTTTGAGCTTTGGCTACTTATTTACAATAAATATCTCAGAAACATTTCTAGTCAGGGTTACTTCAGACAGCAGAAATTAACTGCTGGTGGCCAACAGACTAGTGTGAGAGTAAAAACAATACATACCACATTTTTCTCTGCTCTGACCCTGAGAACATTGTTACACTCTGTTCAATGCCAGCTTGCCTTGGTTAGCTCACCTCTACCACTACATCCCAGAGTGGCAGCTGCAGAAAGATCCTGCTAAAATCTTTCATGCCAAATGTTAAACATTAATGACAAAAAAAAGTCACTATAACTGGTAATTTGAATCAAATGTCCACAAACTCATACGTTTGAATAATTGGTCCCTAGTTGATGGCAATTTGGGAGGTGGGGACTAGCTGAAGGAGGCATGTTTCTGGGCATGAGCTTTGGGGTATTATAGTCAGTTCCCTCTTCCCGGAGCTCTGCTCTCTCTCTTGCTGGTATTTTCCACCCTCTGTGGCAGAAGTGATGTCCAACCTCTACTAGAGCCATGCTTTCTCCTGCCATTGTGAAGCTTCCCCTCAAGACTACAGCTGATCTTGTCTCAGCCACACAAAGATAACTACAGTAGTAACTAACTTTAAAAATGGATAAAGAAGGGCTGGAGAGATGGCTCAGTGGCTCAGCACTTGCCTGCAAAGCCTAACAACCTGAGTTCAATTCTGCACTACCCATGTAAAGCCAGATGCACAAAGTGGTGCATGTGTCTGGAGTTTGTTTGCAATGGCAAGAGGCCCTGGTTTGCCAAAGCAACCCCCCCCCTCTTTCTCTCTCAAATAAATCAACCAATAAAATATTTTTGAGAAAGATATGCTATCAGATAATACAGCACAGTCCCATCTCAGACATCTGAGGCACAGAGACTCTGCCAGTCAGGCCAGACTATGTTCTTTGGGGGCAGGGGGGGGGGAGTGAAACAGTGAAGAAAATACCAAGTGATCTAGGGCTGAGCTAGAATGTTAAATTGACATCGGGTATTATTTAGTATTAGAAGGAAAAGGAATAGAGAGGGAGAGAGAGCTGGGTGGAGTCACAGGACATGAAAACTGACTGTCTGATTGCTGGATTCTGTCTGGAGTCTTGCGCCCCTTGCTCAGCTCCTAGTAGTCTGTTTCACCACTTGGCATTCCTCTGGGATGGGCTGTCCTGTTCTCCCCTCCCAGTGTTCCGCTGAATGTTCCCAGTCTATGGGTGGTGCTTCACAGCAGAGACTATTTTTAAAAGACAATATTCCAATCATTGTTCTGGGTTCCAGGAATAAAGCAATGATCAACATAAAACAAAACTCCTGTCTTCTAGTGACTGATGTTCTATGGCTGAGGTAGACAAAAAAGAAAATATATTCAGAAGTAAGTGTTCTGAAAACAACAGAATAAATAAGCCAAGGGGAGAGAGTATCAGAGAGGAGCTACAATTGCTAAGAAGACAGTGCCTGGCAGAGGCCACTTTGCAGCAGGGCTCAAATCCTAGCACTTGAGCTCCCAGGCTGAGCTCTCTCCCACCAAAAAATGGTCTACAGTTTACATTTTAAAAAACGGAGAACTCAAGGAGATTCCAGCCTTCTGGGTGTGGCAATGTCTTGGTTAATGTTGGCAGTGTTTTGGGTGAAGCAAAAGGTCCTTTGGGAAACCAGGGTTCACAGCAGCTTCTAGAGAGAACAGCCAGACCACAGTGCAAAACTAATAGATATTTTTCTTTTGAGGTAGGGTCTTACTCTACCCAGGCTGACCTGGAATCTACTCTGGAGTTGGCCATGAACTGACTTTGAACTCACAGTGTTCTTCCTACCTCAGCTTCCCCAGTGCTGGGATTACAGGTGTGTGCCACCACACCAGACTAATGTGTAGCCCAGGCCTCGAACTCCTGATCCTCCTGCCTCTGCCTCTTCAACAATATGCTACTGATATGTGCACCACCACAACCAGTGATTAAAAAAAAAGAATCTAAAAAACCAACCCAGTGCATTAGTGCACACATGCAATCCTAGCATTTGGGAGTATTTCCACAAGTACATTTTGGAAATAAAAGCAGAAGGATTGCCACAAGTATGAGGCCAGCAAGTTCCAGGCCAGCAAGAGCAATCTCAATCAAACAAAATAAAAAGTAATGTGTTTGATGGTAGGAGCTGGAGAACTTGGAGTTCAATGTCATCCTCAGATACAAAGCAAGTCTAAACCTGGCCTGAACTACATGAAACCCTGTTTCAAAGTAAAAACGAGGGCTGGAGACATGGTTTGGTGGTTAAGGTGCCTGCCTGCCAAGCCTAAGAATGCCGGTTCCAATCTCCAGGTCCAACCTTTAGCCAGACACAAAAAGTGACTCAAAGGAGCAATGCCACACTTGCCCACAAGGGGGTGCATTTGTCTGGAATTCATTCACAGTGGCTGAGAGGTCGCTGGCATGCCCATTCTCTCCTCTCTCTCTCTCTCTCTCTCTCTCTCTCTCTTTCTGTCTCTCTTAAATTAAAAAAAAAAAAAAAAAACAAGCCCAGCATGGTGGCACATACTTTAGTCCCAGCACTTTGGAGGCTGAGGTAGGAGAATCACAGAGCATTTGAGACTAGCCAGAGGCTACAGAATGAGTCCCAGGTCAGTCTGGGCTAAAGTAAGACCTTGAAAAAATTAAAACAAAAGTTAAAATAAAAATGCAACAAAAAATTTTCCCTAGTAAACAACATATCTAAACTTATTGAGCTTTGGAACTGCCTATTTCCCCATGTAGCTATCTTGCTTTCAAGACAGAGCTCCTACTAGGTTACTTTCAGAGACAAGTTACAAAACAAACACCAAGCTAATGGGGTTTAGACAATAAAGGCATCACTAATAAGAGGTGTACAGACATGTGATCCCAAACAGTAGGGTGGCTTTAAAATGATCAGCATTCAGGCTGGAGAGATGGCTTAGCAGTTAAAGTGCTTGCCTGCTAAGCCTAAGAACACCCACTCGATTCTCCAGGTCCCACATTTAGCCAGATGCAATGACATAAGAGCACAATGCCGCACTTGCCCACAAGGGGGGCCCATGCATCTGGAGTTCATTCACAGTGGCTGTGAGGCTGCCAGTGCACCCATTCTCTATCTGTCCTTCTCTCTCTCTCCAACAACAACAACAAAAAAAAAAAAAAAAAGATCAGTATTCAAGAGTAGCATCACCAAGAATTCTTGATTTATTATGTCATAGGATGGCTACCACAACACCTAACAATACTTCTTCCTTCTGGTACACTTAGGAAAAAGGAAAGGGTTAGTAGTTGCCCAAAGCCAGGAGGCCCAGACTGTCCTACACGGGACTCTGACTCCAGTGAGCTCATGTTCATCCCACCACCACCTTCCTATTCAATTCAGACATGTGCAGGCTTCCTGAAAGCCAGGAGAACCAGGCCCACCAAGCACAGGCCTCCAATGAACTCATGCTGGACCCCCACCCCAATACAGTCTCAAGTAGATCACCTGGAACAATCCCAGTTGCAAGCCTAGTGAGTTTGCAGTCACCTTCTTCCTTTCCCAAACCCAGAAGTATGTCTGTTATGGGAGCAGTCCAGCCCCAGCCACCCTGTGTCCCCAGTGCAGCCTTCATTGCTACATTCTTAGAAAAACAAAGGGATTAACTCTAGGTGGGCAGATGCCAATATAAAACAAGTAATACAAGAAGCCAAGACAACGTATTGCCCACCAAAAATGCCTAATCCCATACTTGAAGCCTCCAAGGAGAACTACTTAGAGGAAATTCCAGACAGATAATTTCAAAATATGAGCATGATAAATAGGTACAACAAATTTAAAAGAGGACATGAACAAACACCTGAATGAGATGTAAGAGAGTTCAAATAATCAACTAAAAGAACTTAATAGATGCCTGAATGAATTCAAAGAGGATACAAATAGTCAACTAAAGGTAAAGAGTTAGGGTGAAAGTATGGAAAAAGTTATTCCAAGCAAATGGAAATGGGAAACATGCAGGTGTGGCTATACAAATATCTGACAAAATAGACCCTAAACCAAAAAATAAAAGGAGATAAAGAAGGCCATTTTATACTCATCAAGGGACCAATTTAACAAGAGGATATTACAATCATAAGCATATACACACCAAAACAGATGCACCAATTTGTTTGTTTGTTTTTTTCATTTTTCAGTTTTTTTCAAGGTAGGGTCTCACTCTAGCCCAGGCTGACCTGGAATTCACTATGTAATCTCAGGGTGGCCTCGAACTCATGGTGATCCTCCTATCTTTCCCTCCTGAATGCTGGGATTAAAGGTGTGTACCACCATGCCTGGCTAGATGCACCAAATTTTATAAAGCAATATCTACTAGGTATAAAGTCACACATAAATCCCAACACAATAATAGTGGCTACTTCAATACACAGATAATCTAAACAGAAAATAAATATAGAAACAATGAAGCTAAATTCAGAGAGAGAGAGAGAGAGAGAGAACAATGGAGCTAAATGTCACCATAGAACAAATGGCATTAATAGACATCTATATAATATTCTATCCAAACTCTACAGAATACACATTCTTTTCAGCAGCTTATGGAAACTTCCCTAAAATTAATCTCATATTAGGACACAAGGAAAGTCTCTGTAAATTCAGGAAAATTAAAATAATTCCTTTATATCCTACCACAATGCAACAAAGGTAGAAATGTTTAAAAAGAGAAACAACAGAAAACACACTAACTTCTGGAGATTGAACAATATAATACTGAACAAGTGAATAAGAAGAAAACAAAAGGAAATCAAAAAAATCTAGAACTGAATGACAACGAAAGTACAACCTATCAAAACCTACGGGACACAGTGAAGGCAATCCTAAGAGGGATGTTTATAGTGTTAAATGCCCACAATACAAAAACAAACAGATGTCAAGTAAATAATTTACTATCTATTTGAAGGTTCTGGAAAAATAAGAACAATCCAAACCCAAAGGTACCAGACAGAAAGAAATAATCATGGTCAGAGCAGAAGTCAATTAATTAGAAATAAAGAAAACAATTTTAAAATTGATGAAACAAAGAGTTGGTTCTGACACACAAGTGGAGAGACAGAATACAGGGGGTGCAAAGACCTTGTGGGGTAAGGAAGGAGTGGAAGGTGGATTCAGAGAACTATAGCATTAAAGAAACATACTTTTGTGTTAGCTAATTAAAAGATCTAACTAAACAGAAAGATCATTTGGGTGGAAGGACTCTGCTGGAATGAAGAAAGCTTTGTCCAAAAACCACAGGCTATTTCAGGCAAATTCCCACCAGAACAGGGTCATCCCTCCACCATGAGCTATTGATCAAGGAGGCCCATGAGGCCCCCAAAACAATTCAGGCCATCACCAAAGCAATGTATTACCACCAGAACTAGATGCTAAGACTCTATTGCTGAAGACAACACAGGCTGCGGTCACAGGACACTGAGAAATCAAGCAGACATGGAACTGGAAACCAGCTGCATGCTATCTATCTGCCGTAGAACTGGAAAATACTATGTGAGCTGATAGGAAAGAACAAACAGTGGGTCCTGCAAACTACAAAATCAACCAGCCAGGCAAGATATATCCATGGGCACAATAGCGGCACATAAGTTATGGGCGTAATCAACTACTCTCTGATTGGATTTGAGGCCTGCTCAGAAGGAGAGGATTTATGCTTGGTACTAAGAACTGAGACAAAAGCCTATGGCTTGGGACATCATTGACCCTAAAGGGAAGCTTCCACTGTTGTTTTACTAAATAAAGACATTGTGCCTATCAAAAAGCTTTCTAAATATATACATTTATGCCATTTCATTAATGCTATTCTCATATTTGGTGAGAGAACCTTCTTTTTATAGATGGTAGCAAATAACAAGGAGACCCAGGACTTATCAAAATGACAAGAAGAAGAGAAATCCCAATGCTTAGCACTAGCTAAGTCATCTCTATCGCACCCGCCAGGGCTCAGGGAACATTGCAGAGAAAGTGGTAGAGTGAATATGAGCACTACTCTCACTGCTAGCCAGAGAAACTTCTCTATTGAGACGGCACTAAACAATGAGGAAACTCAAAAGTCATCAAAGTAGAAAATAAGAGGCTGTCGAGAGTTCAACACTAAACAGCATATCTATAATGCCCTCAAAGGCACAGAGAACATTGTGGAAGACTGGGCAGAAAGAACGTAAATGCCACAGAGTGGAGGAGTACTTTGGGGCACTATCTTCCCAACATGAACTGACTGGTATATTCATGACCCCACAGTGATTACCAGTATCCACTCAAGACTTGTACTGTCATAAACTGTGGTAGTTTGAATATATGGCCCCCAATATATTCAGTGTTTTATTAGTTTATAGTTTGCATATGCAGCCACCTTGCTAGAGGCAAAGTCATTGGGTGGTTCTTAAGGAGTGGTGGTGGGTTTGAGATTCCATTGTAAAGGTATGCAAAGTGTGCCCAGTTGGAGTTCCTGAAGTGTGCTGTGGCTTTTGGCTGTAGCTTTGCTCTGTGTGCTGTGTGGCTGGTGGCTTTACTCTCTTGCCTGGTTCTGTGAAAGCAGGCTAACTTCTCCTGCCATTGTGGAACTTCTCCTGGATCTGTAAGCCTCAATAAATCCCTTCCTCCATAACCGTGCCTGGTCTGGAAGTTCATCTCAGTGAACCTGAAGCTGTCTGCTACATAAGCCCATCAACATTTTGACATGGAGGGCACAGAAGGACAAAAGGAAGGAGACAAGAAGACCGAGAAAGGACTACCTTGAAAGAAGAAGGTCCTCAGTGGATTGTTGGAGGGGGAGAAGGGACAAATGATAACAATGGACTTTAAAATGATCAAATTACATTGTGCTCATATATTAAAGGTCTCAATTAAACAAAACAGGAGGGCTAGACAGATGGCTTAGCAGTTAAAGTGCTTGCCTGTGAAGCCTAAGGAGCCAGATTCTGTTGGGCCCTGCCCGGTGTGAAGCCAAGTGGTTAGCCCAGCCAGTCTTGGCCTACTCCCGGTGAGGCCTAGTCGAGCTTCCAGAGCCTGAGTAGAGTTTGGTGACCTGTCCTTGAAGTGACTCAGCACCTAAGCTGAAACTGCCTCCACCCAGCTGCTGCTGACGTGATGAAATACTATTGGCCCTTATACCTTTCTCTCATCCCCTCTTCCCACCCCCTTCCTCAAAATATATAAATACCTCCCCATGACAATAAACAGTGAGATTCCCGCCTTAGACGGTCTCCGCGACTCAATGTGGTTTTTCTCCCCAGTGTTTTTGGGGGGGAGGGGTTTGAGTCACCGACACCCGCCTTCTCGCTCAGCCTCAAGAGAATCGGCTGGACCAGTTCTCTCTCTCTTCCGCTCTACCTGCCGGTGGTGGAGGGGAAAAACCCAGCAAGATTCAATTCCCCAGTACCCACATAAGCCAGATGCACAAGGTGGTGCATGTGTCTGGAGTTAATCTGCAGTGGCTAGAGGCCCTGGTGCACCCATTCTCTCTGTGTCTTTCATTCTCATTTTCTCTCTCTCTCTCTCAAATAAACAAATAAATAAAATATATTTTTTAAAATAGGAAAGAGAGGAGTCAGAGATTATCTCTCCAAATATTGCTTTATATCCCATTGTCATATTGTATCTAAGCCTGTGTTTTCCCCAGTATCAAAGAATAACAAGATTAACATGACTGACCGATCAGTTATGATGTATTCCTGTACCAAGAGGCAGGACTAACTTCCCTGAGCCCCTCAGTGCCTATCCAAAAGCTTAACCAAAGGACAGGTCAGTTCTCAAGAAGAAGGAGAGGACAGAGTTGCTGTCTGTAAGTTATTGCATCTGGCACAAAGCCATCTGCCGCCAGGAGCAGAAATTGGCCTGCTGCAGCTAGAATCTTATCTGCCTCATTTTATATCTATCACTTTGTCACAGGGTGATATGCTCAGTCACACCTCAAATACATGAATGAAAGATGACTTTTCCTATGCTTGTCAAAAGGGATGGAGTGTTAACAAGCATTGGGCTGAACAGTGGTCACACTGATCTTTAAAAAACTGTATGTTGGGCTGGAGAGATGGCTTAATGGCTAAGGCGCCTGCCTGCTAAGCCTAAGAACGCTAGTTCCAATCTCCAGCGGTTCCAATCTCCAGGTCCCACGTTTAGCCAGATGCAAAGTGACGCAAGGGCGCAATGCTGCCCTTGACCACAAGGGGGCGCACGCATCTGGATTTCGTTCACAACAGCTGAGAGACTGCTGGTGCGCCCATCTCTGTCTCCCTCTCCCTCTCTGTCTATCTCTCTCTGTCTCTCTCTCCAAAAATAAATAAAAAATAATTTAAAAAAAAATTTTTAAACTGTATATTTAAAAATTGAACAAGGGCTGGAGAGATGGCTTAACAGTTAAGGCATCTGCCTCCTAAGCCTAAGAACACCAGTTCCAATCTCCAGGTCCCACGTTTAGCCAGATGCAAAGTGACACAAGGGCGTAATGCCGCACTTGACCACAAGGGGGCACACGTATCTGGATTTCGTTCGCAGCAGCTAAGAGGCTGCTGGCACGCCCATCTCTATCTGTCTTCCTCTCCCTCTCTCTCTGTCTCTGTCTCTCTCTGTGTCTCTCTCTAAAAAACAATTGAACAAAAGTGGGCTAGGGAGATGGAATAAGGTCACTTGCTTAGAAAGCTTGCTAGCCCAGGTTCAATCCCCAATACCCAGTTGCAAATGGGTGCATGTATCCAGGAAATAGAATCAGGAAAATCTGAAGCTCACAGGCCAACTAGTCTGAAGCTCATTTGCATCTCACGGCTCAGGGAAACCTGACTCAGGGAGGTAGGACACAGTCCCCTCAAAGGTGTCCTCTGACTGCTGCATGTGCTATGTGGCATCCCCAGACACACACATAAATAAATAATTTCAATTGAATAAAAAGTACATAATATACAAAAGTATTAAATAATTTCTACTCACAATTCTTAAAAATTATACCTGGGTATATATTATAATGGTTATTTTAGGAAAGATGTTAAAGAGATAGTGAATTTTCAAAAGAGGTCTAAAGGAAGAAAATTAATTAGAAGATCTAAAAAAAAAAAAAGCTGGGCATGATGGTGCCAGCTCATGGGAAGATAAGGTAGGTGAATTGTATATTTTAGGCCACATTGGGCTCAAAGAAATGGAGCCAGCTGACCCTGCATTGAAACCTCAGGCACCAGTATAAAAATCTAAACCTAGGGCTGGAGAGATGGCTTAGCAGTTAAGATGCTTGCCTGCAAAGCCAAAGGACCCAGGTTCAATTCCCCAAGAACCATGTAAGCCAGATGCACAAGGTGGTGCATGCATCTGGAGTTTGTGTGAAGTGGCTGGAGGCCTTGGCACACCCATTCTCTCTGTCTCTCTCCCCTCTCTCCTCTCTCTCTCTCCCCTGCCTATTTCCCTCTCTCTCGCTCTCTCAAATAAAGAAAAATAAAATGTTTTTTAAAAAAAACCTAAACCTTTCTGCTTTGACGTGATTGTCTCTAGTCATTTGTCACAACAATGAAAGACTGACTAACATAATCCCCTAATAATCAGTTTTGCTCATCAAAATTTGGTCATTACTGGGGCCTGCCCCCCAGAACTCTTGACGACCCCCACAATGCACGACCCACATTCCCCATTGTGGTAGTTTGAATATATGTCCCCCAATATATTCAGTGTTTTATTAGTTATAGTTTGCATCTGCAATCACCTTGCTAGAGGCAAGGTCACTGGGGGCTGGTCTTAAGGTGTTAATGGTGGGTTTGAGATTCCATTGTAAAGATATGCAAATCTGCCTAGCAGGAGTTCCTGAAGTGTGCTGTGTGACCTTTGGCTGTAGTTTTGCTCTGTGTGCTGTGGTGGCTGGTTGGCTTTTCTCTCTCTGCTTGGCCCTATGGAGAGCAGGTCGCTTCTTTGCCATTATGGAACTTCCACTGGATCTGTAAGCTTCAATAAATAATATCCCTTCCTCCATAACTGTGCCTGGTCTGGAAATTCATCTCAGCTAACCTAAAGCTGTCTGCTACAGTAAAGTGGTACCAGGAGTGGGGTGAGATAAACCTGACCATGTGGATATTCGTCTTTTGGAACCTTTGTTTTGGAGAAATGGGCATGGACTTGGTGCTTACAACTGAAGATGCCTTCTGGAGTGGTAAGGCAAGTTTTATGGACTATTCTGATGAGAGTTTTAAAATGCTAAGTACAGACTGTATTGAACTTTGAGGCTTGGCTTATGAGCTTTCTAAGGGGAAGGAAAGACTGCAAAGGACTTTATTGGAACTGGGCTACTGACATAAGAGATGGCTACGTTCTGTTATCCAGGCCCAGAAAGTTTGATCAAGGTTAAATTTGTAATGGACTGATGTGCTTGACTAAAGATATCGGACTGAGATTTTAAGATTTTAAGTTAAAAAACCTCAAACAAGTTAAAAACAGAAACACTGAGACTGATTTTAGGTTACTGGCTTCTATTGTCAATGCATTAGCAATCTTAAAAAAGGTAAAAGGAAGGTGACCTGACTTGATTTACATTAAAACAATGGAAAGGATGCCTGAGAAAAAACTGTTAAAAATGCAAATTCTTGAAAAGAACTAACTGGAAAAGAAACCTGCTTTTCAAGGCTATGATTTATTTCGACCCTGGATTAAAAATATGGCTGTGTCCTGCACACCTGGTATTAGTTTTGAAAGCCTAAAAAATGCATAAAATGGTCATGAGTTACACACGGTTCCAGGAGCTGCTGCTGAGATGCAGCATGAGGCAGGACATGAAGACCCTCAGGAATAGGCTGGAAGAGCCTTTGGAAGATGGACCGTGGGTTACATGGAGACCTAAAGATGTTTTGGATATACCAAAACTATGCAAAAGGACTACCATGGAGTGCAATGTTAAACTGAGATAAATGTTTTCCCTGGAGACTCTGCCCAGCTGGAGGGGCAGAATTGGGAAACCTGGAGACTGTTAGTCTCTGATTATATTAAACTTAAACTACAGAAGTTTAATGACTGCTAATGATGGTTGAGTTTACATTGTTCTAATCTCTCCTTGCTATGCCTTATACCAGTTACAATGTTTACTCTATGCCTTTACATGTTAAAAGTATTTAACTTGTTTGATTTTACAGGACTCAATATCTTAAGTTGATCAAAACTATGAAAACCTTTGAAACTGGACTGAGTACAATTTACAATATGTAATAGTTATAAATCTATTGGGGGCCAAAAACTAAATATATTGGGGGCCAGGGGCAAAATGTGGTAGTTTGAATATATGTCCCCCAATATATTCAGTGTTTTATTAGTTATAGTTTATATCTGCAATCACCTTGCTAGAGGCAATGTCACTGGGGGCTGGTCTTAAGGTGTTAATGGTGGGTTTGAGATTCCATTGTAAAGATATGCAAATCTGCCTAGCAGGAGTTCCTGAAGTGTGCTATGTGACCTTTTGGCTGTAGTTTTGCTCTGTGTGCTGTGGTGGCTGGTTGGCTTTTCTCTCTCTGCTTGGCCCTATGGAGAGCAGGTTGCTTCTTTGCCATGATGAAACTTCCACTGGATCTATAAGCTTCAATAAATAATATCCCTTCCTCCATAACTGTGCCTGGTCTGGAAGTTCATCTCACCGAACCTAAAGCTATCTGCTACACCCATTGATGAGGGTCCCTTTGGAAGAGGGAGGACAGGGAGGAGGATAACGGAACCAATACTATGAATGTAAAATCCGAATAATAGAAATTTTTTTAAAAGTAAAAATAAAAAAAAAATTGGGGCATTAGGTTTTTCACATTCCCTTTGTTGAAGCCATTAGGAAAGCAGATTATCTAGGGAAATTCTTTTAAAGAAACAATAATAAAAGTCACAAAATTAAGACCAAAAGAAATGTAGAGTATGAGATAGTACTCATACTCTAGAGATTAGGAAAATTCTGTAAATTCTTGTAACTCAATTTCCCACCTTTTTTTTTTTTTTTTTGGTTGGTTGGTGTTGCCCTCAGGTTCACATTGCTGGCAGAAAACACCCGACCAAGAGCAGCTTGTGGGAAAAAAAAAGATTTATTTTGGCTTACATACTTGAGGGAAAGCTCCATGATGGCAGGGGGAAATGACAGCATGAGCAGAGGGTGGACATCACCCCTTGGCCAACATAAGGTGGACAACAGCAATAAGAGTGTGTGCCAAACACTGGCAAGAAGAAGCTGGCTGTAATACCCATAAGCCCACCCCCAAAAATATACTGCCTCCAGGAGGATTCAGTTCTCAAATTGCCATCAGCTGGGACCTAGCATTCGAATACCTAAGTTTATGGGGGATACTGAATCAAACAGCCACAGCTGGGCTTTTTTTAGTTTTCTTTTTTAGATAAGGGCTCACTGTATAGCCCAGGCTGGCCTCCACCCATTTCTTGATCCTTCTGTATCTACCTCAGGGATGCTGAGAGTACAGGTGTGTACTGCAATGTCTCATATTTTTTTCCACATCTAAAACTGGAAAGATAAAGGGAGTTAAATCTATGTAGAATTTTTCTAAAAAATTTTACAATTTTATGGAATTTCAACCTCAATAAAATCACAATGTCTGGGCATGGTTGTTACAAACATATTTCCAGCACTCAAAAGGTAGAAACAGGGATTTCCAGGTAAGATGATGGCATAGGAGCCATGCCAAACTAGCCTTGGGTGGGATTTAAGCAAAACCACAGCAAATACACTCTTCTTCTGAAAAATGAAGGAGTATAGGTTATTCATAGACACAGTGGAGAAGCAGGAGAAACCAAGATCCACCAGAAAGGAGGAAAATGGCCAGAATCCCACTGAAGCATTTGCGTCCCCTGATCTATGCCATCTGCACACCTGGCACTGCCCACCAGGCATGCCAACTAGCAGCAGCAGAGACCAAACAAGGGGATTTTCCAAACTCATCAGCCTCCTTGCAAAGTCAAGAAATCTGAAGGAAAGATAGCTGACATCAACTAAGGAGCTACTGAAAGGGATACAGGCAGCACTGCATGAGCAACTCCAGGCTTCCTGTACACTCCCATCCTCCAACCATCAGAAGCATGAAACTCAGGCTTTCAGCCCCTGTGGCAGCATATCCAGCACAGCTGAACAGAACTCCAGCTCCACAGCACCACAAAGAGGGATCAAGGTGGGCATTCAGCATTGGTGAGATTGGAAGTAACCCCAAAAGTTAATAAGACTGACCAACAACAACAACAAAAAAAAAAAAAAAAAACAGGTACATAGGGCTGCATTAAAAGTGCTAATCTCTCTTTCCATGTCAGGGCAGGTTATGGGTTACATATTCTTGGTTGGCTTTACCATTTTCAAATAAGCTATATTTGGGGTTGAATATTGTTGCCTTTGATGCTTTCAGATTTATAGGGCCTTTGTCTTTTGCTTCTGTCATTATTGGGGGCAGGGTCTGATTCAGATCCAGGCTGACCTGGAACCCAATTCAGAACAGAATTCTCTACCTCCCAGCTGACAGGATTAAGGGTGTAGAGCAACACACACCCTTAGGGATTTTGGCTTTATAAGACTATCTGTTTGTTTTAATCCCCACACTTGTATACTCTGTGCTGGTTTTTATTGAATGTGTATATTGCTCAGTTGAAGTTTAGAATTTGCCAGTAAATATTTCCACCCAGTCCACTAGAATACCTGCTTAGCAAGCAATCACCTAGGATTACTTCTGCAATTGGACTGGGGTACAAGAGCTACACTTGGCACCTTAAATTCATATCCTGAAAGTATATAAAGGTGGAGCACCACATCTAAGAACACTTCAGATAAGTAGAAAACCCAAGCATCAAATCAATTCAGTATGCAAAAGTTTCTACATTATAATACAAGAAATACAAAGAATCAAGACAATACAATCCCACCAAAAATTATAAATCCATCAGAAATGATCACCAATGAGACTGTTTCAGATAAAATGACTGAAAAAAATTTTTTAAAGATTTTACCTATATTCAAAGAAATCAAAGGAATCAAAGAAGAAAACAAAGGAATTAAAGAATAAAACAAATTCCTAAAAGAGAACACAGGAAACCAGCTTAATGAAATAAGGAGGTCATTACAAGACATCAGTAAACAAATAGAAATACCAAAGAAAAACTAGGCTAAAATTCTAGCTCTGAAGAACACAGTCAGTCAAATAAAAATCTCTGTGGAAAGTCTCACCAGTAGAATAGATGAAGGAGAGAACAGAATACCTAAACTAGAAGACAAGGTGACAGATCTAACACAGTCCAACAAAGAGAAAGACAAGCTAATAGGAAGATATGAATAGGAATTTCAGGATATCCAGAACACTATGAAAAGATCAAACATAAGAACTCAGGGTACAGTAAAAGAAGAATTTCAATCCAGAGGCTTAGTAGGCATTCTCAACAAAAACATAGAAGAAAATTTCCCTAAATTGGGAAAGAAATGTCAATGGAGATACAAGAAGCTTTTAGAACACCAAACAGACAAAACCTGGAAAGAACCTCTCCTTTCCATGTTATAATTAAACTACTAAACATGTAAACCAAAGAAAATATATTGAAAGCAGTTAGAGAAAAAGCAAGTCACCTACAAAGCTAAGCCCATCAGGATAACAGCAGATTACTCAACATAAACTTTAAAAGCCAGAAGGGCTTGGAATGATGTATTCCAAGTTCTGAAAGATAACAACTGTCAACCAAGATTACTTTATCATGCAAAGCTATCTATCCAAATTGATGGAGAAATAAGGATATTCCACAACAAAAACAGGCTAAAGGAATTTATGACAACTAAACCAGCTCTACAGAAAATACTAGAAGGAATCCTTCACACTGAAGAGAAAGGAAAACACACAGGAGGAAATGGGAAAAAATAAACCATACTAAAATAACAAGCAAGTAAAGGGAAAACAGGAAGCACTACAAAACAAGAAGAATGGTAAGAATAAATACATACCTTTCAATAGTAACTCTTAATACCAATGGCCTCAACGCCCCAACCAAAAGACACAGGCTTGGACACTGGATTAAAAGGAGGGATACTGCCATTTGTTGCCTCCAGGAAATTCATCTCTCAATAAAAAATAGACACTGTCTTAGGGTGAAAGGATGGAAAATGGTATTTCAAGCAAGTGGGCCTAGGAAATAAGCAGGGGTTGCTATCCTAATATCAGACAGGATAGACTTCAAACCAACATTAGTGAGGAAAGATAAAGAAGGTCACTTTATACTGATTAAAGGAACACTCCAACAGGAGGTCACTGCAAACCTAAACATATATGCACCTAACATGGGGGCTCTCATTTTCAGCAAACAAACTCTATTAGACTTAAGGTCACAGATAACACCAAACACAATTGTAGTGGGTTACTTCAATACCCCACTCTCATCAATTGACAGGTCATCCTGGCAAAAAATAAACAGAGACATCTGGATTAAATGATGTCATGGAACAAATGGACCTAACAGATATCTACAGAACATTCCACCCAAATGCTGCAGAATATACATTTTTCTCAGCAGTACATGGAACATTCTCTAAAAGAGACCATATATGAGGACACAAAGCAAATCTTATCAAATACAAGAAAGTTGAAATGATCCCTTGTACTCTATCTGATCACAGTGGGATTAAACTGCAAATCAGCAACAAGAAAAACTATAGAGCATACAGAAATTCACGGAAACAAGTACACTATTGAATGATGAATGGGTCATTGAAGAAATCAAAAAGGAAATCAATAATTTCATTGAATCAAAAGATGATGAGAATATAACATACCAAAACCTTGGGACACAATGAAAGCAGTCCTAAGAGGGAAATTTATACCTGTAAGTGCCGATATTAAGAAATTAGAGAGTTCACAAGTAAAAATTTAATGCTTCACCTTAAAGCCTTGGAAAAAGAAGAACAAGGCAAACCAAAAATTAATAGATGGGAAGAAATAATAAAGATTAGGGCAGAAATTAATGAAATAGAAGCCAAAAAAAAAAAATCCAAAGAATCAATGAAACAAAGAGTTGGTTCTTTGAAAGGATAAATGATATTGATAAACCCTTAGCAAATCTGACCAGAAGAAAGAGAGAAGAGGCAAAAATTAATAAAATTAGAGATGAAAAAGGCACCATTATAACAGATATCAAAGAAATTCAGAAAACCATAAGGACATACCTTAAGAATGTATATATGCCTCTAAGTTTGAAAATCTGAAAGAAATGGATGATTTCCTTGATTTATATGACATACCAAAATTGAATCAAGATGAGATAAACCATAGCTGGGCATGTGGTGGTGCACACCTTTAATCCCAGCACTTGGGAGGCAGAGGTAGGAGGATCTCATGAGTTCAAGGCCACCCTGAGACTACATAGTGAATTCCAGGTCAGCCTGGGCCACAGTGAGACCCTACCTAGAAAAACCAAAAAAAAAAAAAAAAATGAGATAAACCATTTAAATAGACCTATAACAAGTACAGAGATCCAAGCAGTTACAAAAAATCTCCCAATAAAAAAAGTCCAGGCCCATATGGATTCACTGGTGAATTTTACCAGACCTTCATGGAAGAACTAATACCACTGCTTCTCAAACTTTTCCATAAAATAGGAAAGGAAGGAATTCTACCAAACTCCTTCTATAAAGCCAGCATCACCCTGATACCAAAACCAGACAAAGAAAGAACAAAAAAAGAAAATTACAGACGAATATCCCTCATGAACATAGATACAAAAATTCTAAGCAAAATATTGGCAAACAGAATACAAGAATATATCAGAAATATTATTCATACTGAATAGGCTTTATCCCAGAGATGCAGGGATGGTTCGACATACACAAATTGATAAATGTAATATATCATATAAATGGTCTGAAGGACAAAAACCACATGATTATCTCAATAGATTCAGAAAAGGGATTCTACAAAATCCAGCATCCTCTCATGGTAAAAGTATTACAGAAACTGGGGATAGAAGGACCATATCTGAACATAATAAAAACTATTTATGACAAACCTTCAGCCAACATAATACTAAATGGGGAAAACCTTGAAGCTTTTCCACTAAATTCAGGAATAAGTCAAGGGTGTCCACTGTTCCCACTTTTATTTAACATAGTACTGGAAGTCTTAGCCATAGCAATAAGGCAAGAGACATTAATAAAAGGATTACAAATTGGAAAGGAAGAGATCCAATTATCATTATTTGCAGATGATATGATTCTCTACATAAAGAACCCTAAGGACTCTACCAGAAAACTGTGAAAGCTGATAAACACTTTTAGCAATGTAGCAGGATACAAAATACACACACAGAAATCAGTAGCTTTCCTATATACTAACAACAAACATGCAGAGGATGAAATCAGGGAATCTCTCCCATTCACAATTGCCTCAAAAAAATAAAGTACCTTGGAATAAACTTAACCAAGGAAGTGAAGGATCTCTACAATGAGAACTTTAACACACTCAAGTGAGAAATTGCA
Source organism: Orientallactaga sibirica (assembly GCA_036365145.1). Classification (NCBI taxonomy): domain Eukaryota; kingdom Metazoa; phylum Chordata; class Mammalia; order Rodentia; family Dipodidae; genus Orientallactaga; species Orientallactaga sibirica. Next base: position 34,829,220 of record JAEOAD010000015.1, on the reverse strand, counting down.
GAAGACACAAGGAAATGGAAAAACATCCCATGTTCTTGGATTGGAAGAATCAATACTGTGAAAATGTCAATCTTACCAAAAGCAATCTACATATTTAATGCAATACCCATAAAATTCCAATGGCATTCTTCACAGAAATAGAAAAACAATCTTAAAATTCATTTTGAAACACAAAAACCCTTGAGCAACAAAAATCAGGCTGGTGGTATCACCATACCCAATTTTAAGCTATATTACAAAGCCATAGTAACAAAAACAGCATGGTACTGGCATAAAGACAGCCATGTAGACCACTGGAAGAGAATAGAGGACCCAAATGTTAATCCAGGCACCTACAGCCATCTGATTTTTGACAAAAATGCCAAAAATATTCATTGGAGAAAATACAGCCTCTTCAACAAGTGGTGCTGGGAAAACTGGATATCTATATGTAGAAAGATGAAAATAGATCCTTGTCTTTCTCCATGCACAAGAATCAAGTCCAATTGGATCAAGGACCTTAATATCAGACCTGAAACTCTAAAATTGCTAGAGGAAAAGGTAGGGGAAACCCTTCAACATATTGACATAGGCAATGAATTTCTGAATATAACTCCAATTGCTTAGGAAATAAAACCACTAATCAACACTTTAATCTCATGAAATTACAAAGCTTTTGTACAGCAAAGGACACTGTGAATAGAGCAAAGAGACAACCTACAGAATGGGAGAAAATCTTTGCCAGCTATATATCTGACAGAGGATTGATATCCAGAATAAACAAAGAACTCAAAAAACAGAACAATAAGAAATCAAACCGAATTAAAAATGGGCTATGGAACTAAATAGAGAGTTCTCAGAAGAAATACAGATGGCATACAAACATCTAAAAAAGTGTTCTACATCCTTAGCCTTCAGGGAAACGTAAATTAAAACTATCTCCATCTCACTCCTGTCAGAATGGCTACCATCAAGAAAACAAATGACAATAAATGTTGGTGAGGATGCAAAGAAAGGGGAATCCTTCTACACTGTTGATGGGAATGTAATCTGGTACAGCCATTGTGGACATCTGTGTGAAGATTCTTGAGACAGATAAAAATAGTTTACCATATGATCTAGCTATAGCACTCCTGTGCATATATCCTAATGACTCTTCTCACTACCTTAGAGATATTGGCACAACCATGTTTATTGCTGCTCTATTGACAATATCTAGGAAATGGAACCAGATGTCCCTCCACAGATGAATGGATAATATAGATGTGGTACATTTACACAATGGAGGTCTATTCAATGATAAAGAAGAATGAAATTGTGAAATATGCAGGGAAATGGATGGATCCACAAAGGATTATACTAAGTGAAGTAACCCAGGCCCAGAAAGCCAAACATAACATGTTCTCTTATATGTGGATCCTAGCTACAAATGTATAGACTTGCATGTGAGCTACAACCAAAAATTGGTAGCAGAGTCCAGTAAGCTAGAAAAAGGCTACAAGGGAGGGAGGAGAGGGGTGGACTTAGGGAATGGTATTGCATATATGAAGTAGAAGAACAGAATATAGGGAGGGGAAAGGCCTAAGCAAGGCCAGGGGAAGAGACTGTGTAAAAGAACTATGGGAGGAGGGTCAATCAAAATTCAAAATATTCTGAATAAGACATAAGAAAACATACTTTTTTGAATAATGACACATCCAGAAGCCAAAGAATAGTACTAGAAAATTTTCAGTGCCAAGGATGGAGTAGCAGACAGCTTCAGGTTTGCTGAGATGAACTTCCAGACCAGGCACAGTTATGGAGGAAGGGATATTATTTATTGAAGCTTACAGATCCAGAGGAAGTTCCATAATGGCAGGAGAAGTGGCCTGCTCTCACAGTACCAGGCAAGAGAGAGAAAAACCAAAACCAAGCCACCAGCCACACAGCACACAGAGCAAAAAACTACAGCCAAAAGCCACAGCACACTTTAGGAAGTCCCATTAGGCATACTTTGCATGTCTTTACAATGGAATCTCAAACCATCACCACACCTTAAGGTCCGACCCCAGTGACATTGCCTCTAGCAAGGTGATTGCAGATGCAAACTATAAACTCATAAAACACTGAATATATTGGGGGACATATGTTCAAACTACCACAGATGGGAGACATTCCAGTGAGTTGTTGCCCAGGGAAGTCCCTGTAGCCTCCAAAACATTACAGGCCATTGCCAAGGCCCTTGGTTTCCCTTGAGAAACAGATGGTAAGACCCTATTGCTGAAGACTTCACTTGCCTGAGCAGAAAGGTCACTGAGAAATAAAGCTAGTGCTGAGCAGAAAACCTTCTTCCTGCAGACCAGCCAACTGAAAGCTGGAAAAAGCTGCATTGCATGCAGCCCTATGGGAAACAGAAGTCATCAGCAGTGAAAACAGTGGACACTGGAAGCCTCAAGTTTGGCCAGACAGGCCAAAAGACTGGATGAGTGCAATAGTAGCATGTCTGCTCTGGGGAAAACCAACTGCTCTCTAATTGGACTGAAGGTCTGCTCTATGGGAGGGAATACATGCCTGGTAGTGAAAAACCTAATCAAAACCCTATGGCAGGGGAGGTCATGAGCCTTGGGGCCTTAGGGGTATAAAGCCTGCTCTTATCTGGCTAAATGTATATATTATTCCCACCAAACTGGCCTGAAAGCACTACACTCAATGTTCATATTCATATATTAATGCTACTCCCACTTCTGGTTAGAGAAGCTTCTCTTTTCAGATGGCGATGACCACTGGGATGACCCAAAAGGCAACATAGTGCTGAGAAGAAGGGACGGAGGAGTGCTCAGCACTGAAACATCTCTATCACACCCTCCAAGGCTCAGGGTCCATTGCGAAAGAGGTGGTGGAAAGAAGGTAAGAGCCAAAGGAAGGGTACAACTCCTTATAATGCAACTGTTCAGACAGAAATTGGCCTCAATATCTATGACCTCACAGTGCCTAGCAGCAATATCTTCACAAGACCCTCATAATAGGAGAAAAAGATGATGACATCAAATTAAAAGAGGGACTAATGGAGAGACAGAGGGGATATGATAGAGAGTGGAGTTCTGAAGGGGAATGGGGAGGGGAGGGAAATATCATGGTTTATTGTCTGTAAGTATAGAAGTTGTCAATAAAAAAAAGAAATGACCAACATGTATTCAACTACTTGTTTTGAGCATTCATTCTTCCTAAAAAAAAAAAAAAAAAAAAACAAAGCAAGAGTTCACAATTCAACCTCATTCCCTGCCAACTCTTTAGCCATCACATTGGCCAGTCGCCCAAACTTCCATTTCATCCTCTGCCTGTCACTTATATCTTCCCAAAGCACCAATCTGATCATGTCCCTCATTTCTGTTTTTTTGTTTGTTTGTTTTTTTTGTTTGTTTGTTTTTGTTTTTTTTTTTTTTTTTTTCGAGGTAGGGTCTCACCACTCTGGGCCAGGCTGACCTGGAATTAACTTTGTAGTCTCAGGGTGGCCTCGAACTCACAGCGATCCTCCTACCTCTGCCTCCCAAGTGCTGGGATTAAAGGCGTGCGCCACCACGCCCGGCCCTCATTTCTTAATAACTTCCTTTTATTACTAAAAAGAAAGCTAAGCCATCCACTAATGCCTCCCACCCCCATCTTGCTCATCTGTATCTCATGATTAGTAGGGTCTTAATACATACTTACTGTGGGTAGGGGGTTGTTACAGAATGACTTAATTACTATTGACTATAATATACATTTTCGACTATGGTCCATTTTAACACTTGACTGGGTAAAATTAAAGTAAATATTTGGCCCCTCATTTGGGACTTTTAAATAATTTCATAAGGACTGATAAAGGTACCAATATTTTGATCAAGGAATGCTCTGAAGATTGTAAAGCAAATCAAAGAACTCTTTCCTTCTGCTTAGAACTTTGTATTACTCAGAAGCTAAAGAAAAATACTTATTCTCAATTCACATATAAATGTGAAGGACAGAGGCCTTCCAGATTGATGCCTCATTACTTAGTCATTCATGAGTGTTAGAACATTTAATTTAAAAATAGTTGACAACTCATGAGCGTTCTCTCCTGCTTACTCCTTCTGATCATTAAAGTGTCTGCAGCAGCAAGCCCATAATCCACCACATCAGCTGACTGATGTCTTTAGCTTTTATATGCTGTCTTCTCCTGACAGCTTTCTAAATGTCTCTGCCCACTACTCATTCTTCTGATTAGTAAGCATGAAGGAGCGGAAATGAGAGTCAGCTCTTTCCCCTACTTTAAAGGTACTTTGAAGAGCAACTCCTGGAAAATAATGCACATCTCCTTTTGATCTCAAATTTTAGCATCATGGGACAAAAATAATGAATAAAAGATAAGTAAAATCACATTGAGAAATGCAGAGGAAAAGCAAAGACCTTCTTGTGAGATGGTGACTTTCTTCTGCAGCTCCCACACTGACGTAGGTGGCCTGTGATTAGTGGCTGATTTCCACATCCAGATCATCTTTGACCAAATCTGTTTGCTCTGCCTACAAAATGACGGTCCCTGAGATGAGGAATAATTTCATTTCCTCTGGGAATTTTTTTTATAATTGAGTTTTATTCCCATGTCACTGTTTTGAAGTACCACAGAACTGAGAAATTTAGACTTCTCTTATCTACACACTAATTAATTGCCCAATTTCATCTCTTTCTTTTGTTTGTAATTTGAGTGTGTCTTGTTAGCTAGAGCATTTTGTAAAATCAACTATGTGTATATAACAAATTTTTATGAATTTGGACTTAGTAAATGTATTGACAAGATCACTATAGAGAAAATTTTTAATAAATCTTATTATAAAAGACATGAAAACTACCTCTTCTCTCCTATAAAATTAGACTTCCATTTAGAGTTATATAAAGTAGGCTGTACCCATAAACATTCTTGGGGAGGGAGATTGAGACAGGTATTATATAGCCTAGAATGTATAACCAAAGCTGCCTTGAACTCTTATTTCTCCCACCTCCATCTCCTAAGTCCTGGGATATAGGCATACACCACTGCATCCAACTTTCTATATCAGTCTTGATCTTTGAAGTAAAAAAAAAAAAAAACTACAATGGAGTGAATGATTCATACATTGAAATCCTAACCTCCAAAGTGATGGTATGAAGAGGTAGGATTTTGGAAGAGGTGGTTAGGTCATGAGGGTGTAGCCTTCATGAACAGGATCAATGCCTGCTATGGTTTGAGTGTAAAACACTCCCCATACACACGTGTTTGAACACTTGGCCCCAGCTGTTGGCCTTGCTTTCTGGGGATGTGGTGGGAAGTGGTTATAGAACCTTTGAGATTATGACCTAGCTAGAAGAAATGGGTTACTGGGGCTTGGGTTTGAAGGTGACATCTGTTCTGGTTACTGTGGTATCAGGGTTCCTGGATACCCATTAGCTATTCAGTCACATATGAAACAGTGTAAGTAGAGCTGGAGAGATAGCTTAATGGTTAAAGCACATGCCCACAAAGCCTAAGGATCCAGGTTCAGTTCTCCAGGTCCCACATAAGCCAGATGCACGTGGTGGCACATGAGTCTGGAGTTTGTTTGCAGTGGCTAGAGGCCCTGGCATGCCCATTCTCTCTCTCTCCCCCCTCTCTGACTCAAATAAATAAATAAATAAATAAATAAATAAATAAATAAATAAAATCTTAAAAATAAAAAAAGAAATAGTGTAAGTAAATTTCACTGGCCACATCCCAGTACCATGCTGCATTCACAAATGGCTTCTGGGGCTGGAGAGATGGCTCAGCAGTTAAGGTACTTGGCTGCAAACCCTAATTGCCTGAATTCAATTCCCCAGTACCCACATAAAGTCAGACGCACTAAGTGGCACATATGTTTGCAGATTGTTCGCAGAGGCTGGCGGCCCAGGCCCGCCCATTCTGTGTGTGTGTGTCTGTCTGTCTGTCTCTGCAAATAAAATTTAAAACATGGAAAAATGGCTTCTAATTAACTTGGTGATGATACAGACAGAAGAAAATAGGACTGAATCTAAAAGAGCAGTGGGATACAAATGTTATCTGAACTTTAATACCTGGGAATTCAGGCAGGAATGTGATGTAGGAACAGTTTATCCTAGTTGGACCTTAAATGTCTTATTCCTTCCAGTTTAGTGTAGTAATTAAGCTATAAATTCTGGATGGTGCTGCTTGAGAGCTTCACTTTTTCTCAGGATAACAAATAATATGTATGGACATTGTCTTTTACCATTTTCAACAGGACCTTTTTTAAATTAAAATGCCATCCTTATTTAGGAATGATTTGAGTGGGATCAAGTGTTTCCTCACGTTTTAAATTTTTAATGAAGTCATTTTAAATAAGTTTTGCAATTCCTTTTTTTTTTTTTTTTTTTTTGAGAGAGAAAGAGAGACAGAGAACCAGAGAGAGATTGGAAGAGGCAGAAGAGAGAGAATGGGCACGCCAGGGCCATTTTAGCCACTGTGAATGAATTCCAGATGTATGCACCCCCTTGTGGGCAAGTGTGGCATTGTGCACTTGTGTCTGGCTAAATGTGGGACCTGGAGAATCGAACAGACATTCTTAGGCTTGGCAGGCGCCTTAGTGGCTAAGCCATCTCTCCAGTTGTAAATTTTTATTTCTATGAGAGAGAGTGAAAAATGGCGTGCCAGGGACTTAGCCACTACAATCGAACTCTAGATGTGTGTGCCATCTTGTTCATGGTTTACATGGTTTCTGGGGAGTCAAGCCTGGGTCCTCAGGCTTTGCAGGCAAGTGCCTTATGCTAAGCCATCTCTCCAGCCCTGCAATTCTTTTTTTAAAAATGTGGATTTTGTTTTTGTTTTGTTTTCAAGGTCGGGTCTTGCTTAGTCCAGACTGACCTGGAATTGTATTCTCAGGCTAGACTCGAACTCATGACAATCCTTCTAACTCTGCCTCCCAAGTGCTGGAATTAAAGGTGTTTGCCATCATGCCCAGCTCAAAAAATATTTTTTATAAGAACCTAGCCAATTTTAATTTGTTTTAGCACAAACACCCACATCTACTTTTTTAAAGCATATTTATGTAGTGCTAGCTAACCTGCTTTTACTTCATTTTTTGCTTTGAGAGGGTTTTATTTGTATGTTTCTTTATATGTTTGGGGTTTGTTATTGTTGTTGTTTTACCCAGGCTAGCCTAGAACTCACTATATAGCAAGGATGAGCTGGAATTTATGACACTCTTGCCTCTGCCTCCCAAGTCCTGGGATTATAATCATGTGTCACCACATCCAGTATATGTAGTGTTAGGGACTGAACCCAGAGCTTAGTTCATGATAGGCAATCACTCTACCCACTCAGCTGCATCCTTAGCTTTGAGGGGGTTTTGTTGTTATTATTTGCTTTAGAACCAATTTGGGCCAAGCAATTTGAATGTTGCTCCTCTTCCTAGTTTCAGCTCACCAAGATGGTTATGAAAGGAGTCTGGTCCTTCCTTCATAGTTTCCTAGAATTTTCTCACCATCAGGCAATGGTATCCTCACTCTCCAGGTCTCCAGTGCACCCTGGTTGTAAGTCACATGGTTTGAAATATACTGACAGTTTCAATAGCATTATCCTAGCTTTTGCATATAGAGTTCAGATTTTTGTTTTTCAATCCACTAAAACTACCTGGTTCTAAAACCAACCAAAGATGCTTATATTGGCCAGCACTCAAAGGATCACATGGCAGGTTTGTGTTTTGTACATTATTTTTTTTTTTTTTTAGCATTTCTAGTGACTAAATAATACATTCTCTAACCATTGTGAAAGAAGGAGAGGGAAAATAACTCCTCTATGTAAGACACATAAACCAGACGTGGTGGCTTACACTTTTAATCCCAGCACTTGGAAGGCTAAGGTAGATTGTATTGCTGAGAGTCTGAAGCCAACCTAGGCTATGGGGTGAGTTCTAGGCCAGCCTAGGCTATAGTGACCCTGCCTCAAAAACAAAACAAAACAAGGAAAACAGATATTGAATACAAAATATTAGTAGGAGAGAAAAAAAAATGCTCTAAAACCACCACTTGATGTCACTGCTGTAGTTTGACTCTAGCTTTGAAGGAGACAAGAAGTTGGATCCTTTCATAATTTTTGCTTGTTTTGTTTTGCTTTTTGTTGTTTTTTTGAGGTAGGGTCTCATTCTAGCTCATGCTGACCTGGAATTTACTATTGTAGTCTCAGGCTGGTCTTGAATTCACAGCAATCCTCCTACCTCTGCCTCCCGAGTGCTGGGATTTGGTTTTAGCTCTTCTCTCAGGGTTTGACAGAATCCAGACAGTGACTCCATTGGGACTACAGGTGTGCACCACCATGCCCGGCCTTTCTTATTTTTTAAAAACTGATTTTATTGACAATTTTTACACATATGCATAATGTATTTTTATCATAATTCCTTCCTATGGCTTTCTTTTGTCCCTCCTCTCTCACCCATTTCCACTGAGCCCCTTCTTCTTTCCAACTAGTCCCTCTTCCACTTTGATGTCATTTTTTTTTCCTTTTACCAGAGTCCATTCAACATGTTGATGGGCCCAATATTGCATAAATCCTTCCAGGAAACAACAGCTGCTGTGAGGTCATAAATGCAATGGCCACTTTTTGTCTGGAAGGCAGCATTCCAAAGAGATCCTCCCCCTAGTCTTACATTTCTTCAGCTACCTTTTCACAATGGTTCCTGACCCTTGCAGGGTATGATAGAGATGTCTCAGTGCTGAGCACTAACTAACTGTCCCTTCTTCTCAACACATTGATGAGTTCTGAATCTCCCAGTAGTCACCACCATTTCTAACCAAAACTGAGAGCAGTACCAATATATGAAAATACACATAAAGGTTTAGAGGTCAATTTGGTGAGCATCCATATAACCAATGATGAAGTCTCTGGGTTTCCAATTGCACCCCTCCAGTTGGGCTGATCATAGCCCAAGAAAAATTTCATACTGAGCTGGAAATAATCCTTGGCAGCCATCCCATAATCCTGGTGTAGTGCCAGGACCCCCAAATGTGGTTGGGGTCCTTGGGAGTCACCCAGTGAGACAACAAGACCGAGAAGCTCGACTGCAATAACATGGAATTCTTTATTACCAAGCCTAGACTGGGACTCTGTCCACACAAGCCAACACAGTGGGAGTGTGAGAGAGAGCTCCCACTCTTGGGGGAAAGGGTTTATATAGAGAAGGGATACAGCAATTACATCATATTGCAACATTTGAAATGGTTGTTTCAAAAAGCACGCACGCGGGAACATTCTGAGCTGCTTATCTAGGATCAGCCGCTTGTTTGCAGATCCTTTCTTTGTAAGAAACCTGAGGCCCCTGTGATTTATTACCTCCAGGATGTCTTAAGACTTCCCAGGAATGAACAATAAGAGAGAGGGAGGGGGTTGGGAAAGAAGCAAAGGTCAGTACATTAGCCGGCAAGTTCCTCATCTGAGTTAGGCCTGGGCTTTTTTTATTTCAGATGGCAGTCTGTTTTACTATAATGGCTATCTGCTTAAAAATGGCAGTACTACTGTCCAGCTGGAGCCCTAGCAAGCAGGGTTACAGAAGCTAAAGGCAATATGTTAATTTCTTAGATCTCACACTGGTATATCCAAAACATCCTCATGTGTCCACTGCAAACCATAGTTCATTTTCATAGCTCCATACAATGGCCTTACTTGGTCTTAATAAAGGATTTCAACCCTGCTTCACATTGCCACATTTCAGCAGTTCCTGGAACTATGTGTACTTCATGACCCGCTCCCCTGAATTTTCATGCTTTCAACCAAAACCAGTTCCAGGTGTGCAGCATAGCCAAATTTCTAAATACAAGGGGGAATAAACTTAATCTTTAAGAGCAGTATACTCCTTCACCAGTCTTCCTTCAAGCCACCTCTTTTGAAAGAATTTGCAGGACTGGAAAGATGGCTTAGCAGTTAAGGCAACTGCTTTCATAGCCTAAGGAACCAGGTTCAATGTCCCAGAGCCCATGTAAACCAGACACACAAGGTCACGCATTCACACAAGGTGGTGCATGCATCTGGAGTTTAATTGCAGTGGCTAGAGGCCCTGGCGTGCCAATCTCTCTCTCTCTGTCTCTCGTTTCTCTCTCTCTCTCTCTCTCTCTCTCTCTCATAAAAAAAAGTTGATAAAAAAGAATTTTTATTCTCACTAGCTTGAGCCTTCCATTGTTCATGCTCAGGACATCATTTCCATTGACCTAGTGCAAAATAGTTGGCCCACCTACAATGGTGGTAATCTGTTCAATAATTTCAGTTTAAGAAACAAAACTCTGGACTTGAGAGATGGTTTGACAGTTAAGGTGCTTGTCTGAAAAGCCTAAGGACCTAGGTTTGATTTTCCCAGACCCACATAAGCCACATACACAAGGTGGTGTATGTGTCTCGAGTTCATTTGCAGTGGCAAGAGGCCCTAGTGCACCCATTCTCTCATATTCTCTCTCTCTCTCTCTCTCTTCTCTCTCTCTCAAATAAATAAATAAAATATTTTTTTAAAAAAAGAAACATAAAGCCCTGACCTTGAGAGATGTCTTAGCAGTTGAGGCACTTGCCAGCAAAGCCTAAAGACCCAGATTCAATTCCTCAGTAACCATGCAAAGCCAGATGCACAAAGAGGTGCATGCATGCATCTGGAGTTTGTTTGCAGTGGCTAGAGGTCCTGACATGCTCATTCTCTCTCTGCATGCCATTTCTTTTTCTCTGTCTCTCAAATTTCTTTCTTTCTTCCTGTATTAAAAAGAAACATAAAACCAGTATATGTGCCTTTAACTTCAAACTTGTTTGTTTCTTTTGATAATAAACTGTGTATCTTTCATATCTTCCTATTCTATGCCTTACAGCACACACACAATTACATTCCTCTTAAATGAAACTTGCTCAAAATTTCAGGATATGGGTGGAAGAACACAGCCAGCCTTTCTGCCAATATCCCAGTTCCAACCAAGTTCTCTCCTTCCCCTTTGAAAGTTCGCCTTCACAGTCCAAAAGTCTCTCTGCATTTAGCATTTTTAGACTCACCAGAATGACCCATCAAGTTCTGCTTATGGCACTGAAAGGCTAAATTGCTAAATATTTCTACATTCCTCCCACAAACATTCCAAAAGACCAAAACACACATGGTCTGATTTATCACTGAAACAACCCCACTTGTGGTACCAAGTTTCTCATACAGTTACCTTCTCTGAAATGGCTAGAGGAAAAATTAGGGATAACATGTAAGGATAGAGGAATAAGAAAGAACTTTCTGAGCAGAATCACAATAGCTCAAGAAATGAAGCAAACAATCAATAAATGGGACCTCTTGAAATAAAAGTTTTTGTACAGGTAAGAAAACCAAGGGAAGCTTCATCATGGTGGAAGAAGCTGAGACATGTCATCATACATCCATAGCAGAGAAATCACAGCTAGCACCTGCAAGAATAAACAGCCAGAACTCAAGCTGATTCTCTATCCACCTCTTAGGGATAGACTCAAAATCACTCCCAATGACATACCTCTTCTGGTAGAACTCCACCTGCTGAAGACTTAAATAGGAAGCTTTATCAAAAATATCTAAGGCTATAGGGGACATACATTTATATTCAAATCACCACAGCTTACTTTCTCATTTTCACTCAGTCTGGGACCTTAGGCCATAAATCATGCTATTCCCAGTTAAAGCAGGTGTTCCCACCTCAATTAACCTAATCTAAAAACTCCCTCACAGACATTGCTAAGGAATTTACTTGTCTCCACAATGATTCCATATCCTGTCAAGTTGACAATATTAAACATCACAGTCACCAAAGATGCTTCCCTCATGGCTGCCAGAAAGCAGAAAGAGGATGAAAGATTCACAATCTCAAAATACTTTTCAAGCGCATTGCCACCAACTGAGTCAAGAGACAACCTAAAGAGTGGGAGAAAATCTTCACCAGCCATCAAGCTGCTGAGTCTCTGAGTCACTTCATTTCAATCAGCAGGAATGAGAGGAGAGAGTGGAAGGCAAGGGAGTGTAATGAGGGAAGGGAGTAAACAAGACCAAAATATATACACACATGAAATTGTCCAAAATATAAAGAGATGAACTTCAAATAATAAACTAAAAAAGCTGTTCATGGTTGCTCACACCTTTAATCCTAGCACTCAGCAGGTTGAAGTAGGAGGATTGCCATGAGTTCATGACCAGTCAGAACTAGAGTGAATTACAGGCTAGCCTGACCTAAAGTGAGACCCTACCTTAAAACAAACAAAAACTACACACACACACGAGAAGAGACAACATTTTTAACAAATGGTGATAAGAAAAGTGGATATCTATTGTAGAAGAATGGAACAAGACTCCTATCTCTCACCTGCACAAAAATCAGCTCCAAATAGGTCAAGGACATAAATGTAAACCTGAAACTCTGAAGTGGCTGGAGGAAAAAGTAGGGATAACACATCAAGATATAGGCATATGGAGAGACTTTCAGATCAGGACCTCAATATCCCAAGAAATGAAACAATCAACAAATGGGACCTCATAAAACTAAAAAGCTTTTGTACAGCTAAGAAAGCCATCCACTGAGTCAAAATGCAACCTCAAAACGGGAGAAAAGTTTCATCAGCTATACATCTAATAGAGAGTAATATCTAGAATATGGGATGGAGGGATGGCTTAGCAGTTAAGGCATTTGCTTGTGAAGCCAAATGATCCAGGTTCAATTCCCCAGTACCCATGTGAAGTCACATACACAAGATGACTCATGTGTCTGGGGTTTGTTGGGGCAGCTGAACCTGGCATGCCCATTCCATATCTCTCTCTCTCTCTCCATCAAATAAGTAAACAATTTTAAAAAATGAGCTGTGGATCTGAAAAAGAGCTCTCAAAAGAAAAATACAAATGTCCAATAAATATTTTTAAAGTGTTCAACATCTTTAACCATCAAGTCAATATATTCTGTAGCCTGTCACCTAACTGCTGATCTTCTACCCTGCTGTAAGAAGCTTTTTTTCATTTCCTATCATACC